>PVNU02000439.1:4949086-7423630 GCA_003013855.2 Liriodendron chinense | reverse complement strand
AAATGAAGGCTAATTTTCAATGATCCAAACCATTCATGTGTGTGACTCATGCTAGTGATCCGAAGTAATCAAATAACACATCCCACTTTTCAGTGATCCATATCATTCCTTTAATTTGATTCGAGGACTGTAACCTCTGATTCAGTAATTTTTCTTATGACCCGGCCCATTTTTTATGATCAAACTATTCGTACATCTGAGGTCAATTTATTAATCCAAACACTCTTATTACTAGGCTCGTATTGAGTGATCCTAATTATAAATATAGTTGGGCCTGTACTTAGTAATCCGAGTTGTTTAGGCAAATTCGTAGTGATTCATACCATTCATCTATATGGTTGGGCTAGTCTCCTATCATTTAAGCTATGCAGATGACTTGCTTCTACTTAGTGAACTGAGTTGTTTAGGCAAATTTGTAGTGATTTCTACCATTTATCTAATTTGGGAACTATATCATGTGATCCTAATTGATTGTGATTTGGCCCATTTTCTATGATTAAACTATTCTTACGATCGAGCCCAATTTATTGATAAAAACGCTCTTATTACTCAGCTCGTATTGAGTGATCCTAATTGTTAATATGGTTGGGCCTGTACTTAGTGATCTGAGTTGTTTAGGCAAATTTCTAGTGAGTCATACCATTCATCTACAAGTAGAGGTGGACAACGATCCGATCCGAGTCGAACATGGACCAAATCGGATTGTTCGACTGCTTGAGTGGGTGTGTTCGAACAATGTTCGAACAAACATTCGAACAGGATGGCTCTGTTCGAACTCAATTTGGTCTAGCCCAATCATGTTCGAACATGTTCGAACATATGGATTTCGAACAATTTTTACGAGTTCGAACAATTTCGCTTTTTTCGCTTGAAAATATTTTTTCTACTACTGAATAGTAAATACCGATTTTTTCGTTCTGTGTCCCACCATGATGTATTTGTTTTATCCACTCCGTCCATCTACAGCTTATTTTAAGGACCACACCCCAGGAAACAGTGAGGAGAATGATGTCCACCTTTGAAACCTTCCTGGGCTCACAGTCACTTTTTTTTGTCATCCACCTCTCTCTCTCTCTCTCTCTCTCTCTCTCTCTCTCTCTCTCTCTCTCTCTATATATATATATATATATATATATATATATATATATATATATATATATATATATATATATATAATCGAGTCGAACGAACGAGTCGAGTTGAGTCGATCAATATTTGAGTCGAGTTTGAGTTCGAGTCGAGTCGAACATGACTGTGTTTGAAATTGAATTAAATTTTTTTTCGAAGACACCATGTGTGTTCGAACAAAGTTCGAACAATAAGACTTTTTGTTCGAACAGGGTTTTACCGAGTCGATCCAAACGGTTAAACTCAGTTCGTGTCCAGCTCTATCTACAAGGTTGGGTCAGGCTCCCAATATTTAAGCCATTCGAATGACTAAGTTGATTTTTATGGCCAAACATTTCGTATGACTGAGGTAAATTTCTTTAATCTAAACCACTCGTATTTGTGTGACTAGTTCTAGCTATTCTAATTACACGAATGTCTAGGGGGGTGTCAATATGGAAGAAGAGTTTTCATTTATCCGAACCCCTCGTATGTGTGTGACTAGTTCTAGCAATCCTATTTCTTCGAATGACTTTATTAATTTTTATGGGCAAACATCTCATATGAGTGAGCTCATTTAAAGTTGGGAATAGGGGGTGGCTTGGCTCGCGCTCAATCATTGAAATCGTTAATATAGAAGGCAAGTTTTCATTTATCCAAATCACTCGTATGTGTGTCACTCGTTCTAGGAATCCTAATTATTCGAATGACTTGGTTGATTTTTATGGGCAAACATCTCATATGACTAAGCTCATTTAAAGTTGGTAGGGGATGACTAGGACTGTTCTCAATTATCCAACTTGTAAATACAGAGGAAGGCTAGTTTTCAATTATTCAAACCAGTCATATGTATGACTAGTTCTAGTGATCCGAAGTGATCAAATAACGCATCCCACTTTTCAATGATCCATATCATTCATTTGATTTGATTTGAGGACTATATCCCGTTATCTGGTAATTTTTCATGTGACTCGGCCCATTTTTTATGATCAAACTATTCATATATCTAAGCTAAATTTATTAATCCGAACACTCTTATTACTTGTCCTGTATCGAGTGATCCCAATTGTAAATATGATTACGCTACTCTCCTATCATTACTTGGCCCGTATTGAGTGATCTTGGGCTTGTACTTAGTGATCTGAGTTGTTTAGGCAAATTTGTAGTGATTCATATCATTCATCTATATGGTTGGGCCAATCTTCTATCATTTAAGTAATTCGAATGACTCAGTTTATTTTTATGGCCAAACTTCTCATATGACTGAGCTGATTTGAAGTTGGGAAGGAAAGGTGGTTTGGCCCATACTCAATCTATCGAAATCGTCAATATGGAAGGCTAATTTTCATTGATCCAAACCAATCATATGTGTATGACTATTTCTATCTATTCTACTTATTTGAATGTCTCAGGTGGTGGCAATATGGAAGGTGAGTTTTCAATGTTCCATACCGCTCGTATGTGTTTCACTAGTTCTAGCAATCCTAATTTTTTTAATGACTCAGTTGATTTTTATGGCCAAACATCTCATATGAATGAACTATTTAAAGGTGGGAATGGGGGTTGGCTTGGCCTGCACTCAATCATTGAAATCGTTAATATGGAAGGTAAGTTTTCATTGATCCAAACCACTAGTATGTGTGTGACTAGTTCTAGCAATCTTGACGATTTGAATGACTCAGTAGATTTTTATGGACAAACATCTTATATGATTGAGCTCATTTAAAGTTGGAAGGGGGTGACTAGTACCGCATTCAATTATCCATCTTAATATAGAGGAAGGCCAGTTTTCAATGATCTGAACCATTCATATGTCTGACTAGTTCTAATGATCCAATGTGCTCGAATAGCTCGTCCCACTTTTCAATGATCCATATCATTCATTTGAATTGATTCGAGGACTATATCTTGTGATCCGCTAATTTTTCGTGTAACTCGGCTCATTTTTTATGATCAAAACTATTCATACGTCTGAGCCCAATTTATTGATCCAAACACTCTTATTACTTGGCCTGTACTGAGTGATCCCTAATGTAAATTTGGTTGGGCTAGTCTCCTTTCATTACTCGGCCCGTATTGAGTGATCCTAATTGTAAATATAATTGGGCTTGTAATTAGTGATCTAAGTTGTTACGTAAAATTTGTAGTGATTCATACCATTGATATATAAGGTTGGGCCCGTCTCCTATCATTTAAGCCATTCGAATGACTCGGTTGATTTTTATGGCCCAACTTCTCATGTGACTTAGCTCATTTGAAGATGGGAAGGAGGGGTGACTCGGCCCGTACTCAATCATCGTAATCGTCATTGTGGAGGGCAAATTTTCATTGATCCAAACCACTCATATATTTGTGACTAGTTTTAGCTATTTTAAGTATTCGAATGTCGGGGGAGGGCAATATGGAAGGCGAGTTTTCAAAGATCTAAACTACTCGTATGTGTGTGAATAGTTCTAGCAATCCTAATTATTCGAATGATTCAATTGATTTTTATAGCCAAACATTTCATATGACTGAGCTCATTTAAAGTTGGAAATGGTGGGTGGCTTGTCTTGCACTCAATCATCTAAATTGTTAACATCGAAGGCAAGTTTCATTGATCCAAACCACTCACATATCTATGACTAGTTCTAGCAACCTTAATTGTTTGAATGACTTAGTTGATTTTTATCGACAAACATCTCATATGACTGAAATCATTTAAAGTTGGAAGGGGATGACTCTGACTGCTCTCAATTATCCAACTTCTTAGTATAGAGGAAGGTTAGTTTTCAATGATCCAAACCATTCATATGTGTGACTAGTTCTAGTGATCCGAAGTAATCGAATAATCCATCCCACTTTTCAGTGATCCACATCATTCATTTCTTTTGATTCGAGGACTATATCCTGTAATTCGGTAATTTTTCATGTGACTAGGCCCATTTTTTATGATCAAACTATTCATACATCTGAGCTCAATTTATTAATCCAAACACTCTTATTACTCGGCCCGTATTCAGTGATCCTAATTATAAATATGGTTGGGCCTGTATTGATCTGAGTTGTTTAGGCAAATTTGTAGTAATTCATACCATTCGTCTATAAGGTTGGACTAGGATCCTAACATTTAAACCATTCGAATGACTCAGTTGATTTTTATGGCTAAACATCTCATATGACAGAGCTCATTTGAAGTTGGGAATGGGGGGTGGCTTGTCTCGCGCTCAATCATCGAAATCGTTAATATGGAAGGCAAGTTTTCATTGATCCAAACTACTCATATGTGTGTGACTAGTTCTAACAATCCTAATTGTTCGAATGACTCAGTTGATTTTCATGGACAAACATCTCATATGACTAAAATCATTTGACGTTAGAAGGGGATGACTCGGACTGCTCTCACTTATCCAACTTCTTAATACAAAAGAAGGCTAGTTTTCACTGAACCAAACCACTCATATGTGTGACTAATTCTAGTGATTCGAAGTAATCGAATAACCCATCCCACATTTCAGTGATCCATATCATTCATTTGATTTGATTAGAAGACTATATCTCGTGATGTGGTAATTTTTCGTGTGACTCGGCTCATTTTTATGATCAAACTATTCATAAATCTGAGCTCAATTTATTAATCTAAACACTATTATTACTTGGCCCGTATTGACTAATCTTAATTGTATATATGGTTGGGACTATACTTGGTGATTTGAGTTGTTTAGGCAAATTTGTAGTGATTCATACCATTTATCTATAAGATTGGGCGAGGCTCCTAACATTTAAGCCATTCGAATGACTAAGTTGATTTTTATGGCCAAATATTTCGTATGGCTGTGGTAATTTTGATTAATCCAAACCACTCGCATATGTATGACTAGTTCTAGCTATTCTAATTTTATGAATGCCTAGGGGGGTGTCAATATGGAAGGCGAGTTTTCATTAATCGAAACCTCTCGTATGTGTGTGACTAGTTCTAGCAATTCTATTCTTCGAATGTCTCAGTTGATTTTTGTGGCCAAACATCTCATATGACTGAGCTCATTTAAAGTTGGGAATGGGGGGTGACTTGGACCACTCTCAATCATCGAAATCATTAATATGAATGGCAAGTTTTCATTCATCCAAATCACTCATATGTGTGTGACTAGTTCTAGGAATCCTAATTATTCGAATGACTCGGTTGATTTTTCTGGGCAAATGTCTCATATTACTAAGCTCATTTAAAGTTGGTAGGGGATGAATAAGACTGTTCTCAATTATCCAAATTTTAAATACAGAGGAAGACTAGTTTTCAGTGATCCAAACCATTTATTTGTGTGACTTGTTCTAGTGATCCAAAGTGATAAAATAACCCATCCCACTTTTCAGTTATCTACATCATTCATTTGATTTGATTCGAGGACTATATCTTGTGATCCAATAATTTTTCGTGTGACATGGCCCATTTGTTATGATCAAACTATTCATACATCTGAGCTCAATTTATTTATCCAAACACTCTTATTACTTGTCCTATATTGAGTGATCCCAATTGTAAATATGGGTGCGCTAGTCTCCTATCATTACTCGGCCCGTATTAAGTGATTTTGAGCTTGTACTAAGTGATATGAGTTGTTTTGGTAAATTTGTAATGATTCATACCATTCATCTATAAGGTTGGGCCAGTCTTTTATCATTTAAGCATTTGGAATGACTCGGTTTATTTTTGTGGCCAAACTTCTCATATTACTGAGCTGATTTTAAGTTGGGAAGGAAATGTGGTTTGGCCCGTACTCAATCATCGAAATCATCAATATGGAAGGCTAATTTTCATTGATCCAGACCACTCGTACGTGTGTGAGTATTTCTATCTATTCTAATTATATGAATGTCTAGGGGGGTGTCAATATGGAAAGCGAGTTTTCATTTATCCAAACCTTTCGTATGTGTGTTACTAGTTCTAGCAATCCTATTTCTTCGAATGACACTATTCATTTTTATGGCAAAACATCTCATATGATTGAAGCTCATTTTAAGTTGGGAATGGGGGGTGGCTTGGCCCGCTCTCAATCATCGAAATCGTTAATATGGAAGGCAAGTTTTCATTGATCCAAACCACTCGTATGTGTGTGACTAGTTCTAGCAATCCTAATTATTCGAATGACTGCGTTGATTTTTATGGACAAACATCTCATGTGACTAAAATCATTTAAAGTTGGAAGGCGATGACTAGGACTGCTCCCAATTATCCTACTTCTTAATACAAAGTAAGGCTGTTTTTCAATGATCCAAACCATTCATATGTGTGACTAGTTCTAATGATTCGAAGTGATCAAATAACCCATCCCACTTTTCAGTGGTCCATATCATTAATTCGATTTAATTCGTGGACTATATCATGTGATCCAGTAATTTTTCATGTGACTCAGCTTATTTTTTATGATCAAACTATTCATACATCTGAGCTCAATTTATTGATCCAAACACTTTTATTACTTGCCCTGTATTGAGTGATCCCACTTGTAAATATCGTTTGACGAGTCTCTTATCATTACTCGGCCCGTATTGAGTGACCCTAATTGTAAATATGGTTGGGTCGGTACTTAGTGATCTAAGTTGTTCAGGCAATTTTGTAGTGATTCATACCATTCATCTATAAGGTTAGGCCAATCTCTTATCATTTGACCCATTTGAGTTGATTTTTATAGCCAAACTTCTCATACGACTGAGCTCATTTGAAGTTGGGAAGGAGGGGTTGCTTGGCCCGTACTCAATCATCAAAATCGTCAATATCGAGGGCTAATATTCATTGATCCAAACTACTTTTATGTATGTAACTAATTCTAGCAATCCTAATTATTCGAATGTCTATAAGGGGTTTCAATATGGAAGGCTAATTTTCAATGATCCAAACCACTCGTATGTGTGTGATTAGTTCTGGCAATCCTAATTGTTCGAATGATTCAGTTGATTTTTATGGCCAAACATCTCATATGACTGAGCTCATTTAAAGTTGGAATGAGGGGTGGCTTGGCCTGCACTCAATCATCGAAATCGTTAATATGGAAGGCAAGTTTTCATTTACCCAAACCACTCGTATGTGTGTGGCTAGTTCTATCAATCCTAATTATTCGAATGACTGAGTTGATTTTTATGGACAAACATCTCATATGACTGAAATCATTTAAAGTTGGAAGGGGATGACTAGGACTGCTCTCAATTATCCAACTTCTTAATACCGAGTAAGGCTATTTTTCAATGATCCAAACCATTCATATGTGTGACTAGTTCTAGTGATCCGAAGTGATCAAATAACCCATCCCACTTTTAAGTGATTCATATCATTCATTCGATTTGATTCGTGGACTATATCTTGTGATCTAGTAATTTTTCAGGTGACTCAGCTTATTTTTTATGATCAAACTATTCATACATCTAAGCTCAATATATTGATCCAGACACTCTTATTACTTGGCCTGTATTAAGTGATCCCAAATGTAAATTTGGTTGGTCTAGTCTCCTATCAATACTTGGTCCGTATTGAGTGATCCTGATTGTAAATTTGGTTGGGCCTGTACTTAGTGATATGCGTTTTGTAGGCAAATTTGTAGTGATTCATACCATTCATTTATAAGGTTGGGCGAGTCTCCTATCATTTAAGTCATTCAAATGACTAAGTTGATTTTTATGGCCAAACATCTCATATGACTGAGCTCATTTGAAGTTGGGAACGAGGGGTGGCTTGGCCCGTACTTAATCATCGAAATTGTCACCACTTGCATGTGTGTGACTAGTTTTTGCTATCCAATTATTCGAATGACTCAGTTGATTTTTATGGTCAAACATCTCATATGACTGAGCTCATTTAAAGTTGGGAATAGGGGGCGGCAAGTTTTTATTGATCCAAACCACTCGTATATGTGTGACTAGTTTTAGCAATTCTAATTATTTAAATAACTTAGTTGATTTTTACGGACAAACATCTCATATGGGTAAGCTCATTTAAAGTTGGAGGGGGATGATTAGTACTGTTCTCAATTATCCAACTTCTACAAAGGAATGCTAGTTTTCAATGATCCAAACCATTCATATGTGTGACCATTTCTAGTTATTCGAAGTATTCGATGCATTTGAATAACTAATCCCATTTTTATTATCAAATGTTTCACATGACTGAATTGATTTTGAGCTGGAATGGGGCGATTAGGCCCATACTGAAATATCATTTTCCTGTCTAGTTTTATGTCATCCAAACCATTCATCTGTTACTAGTTCTGGTAATCCTAACTGTTCGATGGACTCGAGAAATTATTATGACCGTACTTTTCAATTGATTGAGCTCACTTCAAGTAGGAAGTGGGACTAGGCCCATACTCGATAATCCAAATTCTTAACATGGAAGGCTACTTTCAGTGATCCAAACCACTCATATGTGTGACAATAGTTCTAGCAATCCTAATTATTTAAATTACTCAGTTGATTTTTATGGACAATATGGAAGGCTAATTTTCATTGATCCAAATTACCTATATATGTGTGACTAGTTCTAACAATCCTAATTATTCGAATGTCTATGGGGGATGGCAATATGGAAAGGTAATTTTCAATGATCCAAACCACTCGTATGTGTGTGACTAGTTCTAGCAATCCTATTTATTCGAATGACTCAGTTCATTTTTATGGCCAAACGTCTCATATGACTGAGCTCATTTAAAGTTGGGAATGAGGGGTGGGTTGGCCCGCACTCAATCATCAAAATCGTTAATGTGGAAGGCAAGTCTTCATATTGATCCAAACCACTCGTATGTGTGTGACTAGTTCCAGGAATCTTAATTATTCGAATGATCGGTTGATTTTTATGAACAAACATCTGATATGATTAAGCACATTTAAAGTTGGTAGGGGATGACTAGGACTGTTCTCAATTATCCAACTTTTAAATACAAATGAATGCTAGTTTTCAATTATCCAAACCATTCATATGTGTGACTGGTTCTATTGATCCAAAGTATGTGAATAACTCATCCCATTTTTATTATCAAATGTTTCACATGATCGAATTGATTTTTAGCTGGAATGGGGCAACTAGGCACGTACTGAAATATCCAAATCCTGTCTAGTTTTCAGTCATCCAAACCATTCATGTGTTACTAGTTCTAGTAATCCTAACTGTTCGAAGGACTCAAGCAATTATTATGACCATACTTTTCAATTGAATGAGCTCATTTCAAGTGGGAAGTAGGACTAGGCCCGTACTCGATAATCCAAATTCTTAACCTGGAAGGCTACTTTTCAGTGATCCAAACCGCTCATATGTGTGTGAAAAGTGCATCTAATTGTAATTGTTTAGACGGCTCGATCGATTTTTATAAGAAAAACATTTCATATGGTTTAGCTCTTTTTAATGATCGGGATAGTTCTTATGACTATGTTGTTTTAAGTTTCTCAAATCGTTAGTATGATTGGGCCACTTTTTCATCATTAATGTCGTGTTATGATGGGGTTAAATGATAGTTTTAGACTTGTATTTTACAATCGAAGTTGCTAATATGGTTTGACCAATTTCTAATGATTCAACTCGTTCACCCAATTACTAAGTCTGTACTCAATTATCTAAATCGGCTAGTTTTGAGTGATCCAAACCATTCGTATGTGTGAGTTCTGGTAATCCTGATTGTTTGAATGAGTCGGCCGAGTTTTATAAGCAAACTTTTCATATTATTGATCTCATTTTGAAGTAGCAAATGGGGAATTAGGCCCATACTCAATTATCCAAACCTATAACATGGAGGGCTAGTTTTCGGTAAACTAAACCACTCATATTTGTGGGATGAGTTTTAATAATTATAATTGTCCAAATCAGCCAGCCGATTTTTATGACCAAATTTCTCGAATGACTGAGCTCCTTGCAAGCGGAAAGAGGGCGACTAGACCCGTACTTAATTACCCAAATTCTTAATATGGAGGGCTAGTTTTCAGTGATCCAAATCATTCATATGTTTGTGACTAGTTCTTGTAATCCTAATTGTTAGAATGACTCGGTCAATTTGTATGACATAACTTTTAATATCACTGAGCTCTTTTCAAACGGGGAAGAGGGATTATGCCCATACTCGATTTTCCCGACATTATGGAGTGTCGGTATTTATTGATCCAAACCATTCATGTGTATGACAAATTGTAGTTGTCCAAGCCATTCACGAGTTAACCAATTTTAACGGACAAACTTTTCATATGACTGGGCTCGTTTCATGTGGAAGAATGGGTGACTAGGTCCATAGTCATTTTTCCAAATTTTTAATATGGGTGGCTTGTTTTGATGATCCAAACCATTCTTATGTATGTAACTAAATCTAGTAATCTTAATTATTCGAATGAGTCAACCAATTTTTATGACCAAACTTATCATACGTTTGAGCTCATTTTAAGTGAAAAAGGGGGACACGGCTCGCACTCAATTATCGAAACTCTTAACATGAAGTGTAAGTTGTCGAAAATCTAAACCACTCATATATATGTGGCATGAGTTCTAGTTATCTTAATTGTTCGAAGGAATCAAACCAATATTTGTGACCAAATGTTTCATGACTGGCGACATTTTAATGATCCAAACCATTCTTATAAGACTGGACCATATTTACTTTCTCAATTTCTTAATATGGTTGGGCCACTCTTCCGTCATTGTTGCCATGTTATGATTGGGCTTAATCGTGTTCCCAAACCCGTTCAATCGAAGTTGGTAATATGGGTTGGCCAATTTCTAAGTATTTAATTCATTCACCCAATTGCTAGGCCTGTATGCAAATATTCAAATCCTTAATGTGAAAGGTTAGTTTTCAGTGATCCAAACCATTCGGTTGTGTGACTAGTTCTATTAATCTCAAGTGTTCGAATGACTCACCCGATTTTTTTAACCAAACTTTTCATATGATTGAGCTCATTAGAAGTGGGAAGGGTGTGACTAGGCTTGTATTATTCAAATTCTTATTGTCGCGGGCTAGTTTTCAGTGATTCAAACCATTCATATATGTGTGACTAGTTTTAGTAATCCTAATTGTTCGAATGTCTGAGCCGATTTTTGTGACTATACTTTTCAATTGACTGAGATCATTTAAAGGAAGAAAGGGGGGAGTAGGCCCGTACTCAATCATCCAAATTCATAATATGAAGGGCTCTATTTCAATTATCCAAACCACTCGTGTGTATGATGAGTTCTAATTATCGTAACTGTTCAAATAATTCGAAAAATTTTAATGACCAAATATTCCATGTGACTGACCTCATTTCAATGATCTGAATCATTCGTATGACTAGGTCGTATTAAGCTTGTCAAATTGTTTAACGTGGTTGGGCACTCTTTTGTCATTAATGTCGTGTCATGATTGACCTTAATCATATTTCCAGACTTATATTTAGCAGTCGAAGTTTTTTATTTGCTTGGGTCGATTGCTAGTGATTCTACCCGCTCACTCATTTACTAGGCCCGTTCTCAATTATCCAAATCGTTAACATAGATGGCATGTCTGAGTGATCCAAACTATTTATAAGTGTGTGACTAGTTCTAGTAGTCCTGACTATTCAAATGAGTGGGCTAATTTTCTAAACCAAACTTTTACATGACTGAGATCATTTTAAGCGGAAAGTGGGGTCCTTTGGCCTGCACTCAATCATCGAAATCATCAATATGGAAGGCTAGTTTTCAATGATCTAAATTACTCGTATGTGTGTGACTAGTTCTAGCAATCCTAATTATTCGAATGACTCAATTGATTTTTATGGCCAAACATCTCATATGGCTTATCTCATTTAAAGTTGGAAGGTGATGACTAGGACTGCACTCAATTATCCAATTCTTAATACACACGTGGGCTTGTTTTCAATCATCGAAATTGTCAATATGGAAAACTAGTTTTCAATGATTCAAATCACTCGTATGTGTTTGACTAGTTCTAGCAATCCTAATTATTCGAGTGACTCAGTTGATTTTTATGGACAAACATCTTACATGGCTGAGCTCATTTAAAGTTGAAAGGGGATGACTAGGACTGCTCTCAATTTTTCAACTTCTTAATACAGAGGAAGGCTAGTTTTCAATGATCCAAACCATTCATATATGTGACTAGTTCCAGTGATCCGAAGTGCTTGAATAACCTATTCCACTTTTCAGTGATCCATATCATTTATTTGATTTGATTCGAGGATTATATCCTGTGATCCGGTTATTTTTCGTGTGACTCGGCCCATTTTTTATGATCAAAACTATTCATACATCTTAGCTTAATTTATTGATCCAAACATGCTTATTACTTGGCCTGTATTGAGTGATCCCAAATGTAAATTTGGTTGGGCTAGTCGCCTATCTTTACTTGACCTGTATTGAGTGATCCCAAATGTAAATTTGGTTGGGCTAGTTTCCTATCATTGCTCGGCTCGTATTGAGTGATCTTAATTGTAAATATGGTTGGGCCTGTTCTTAGTGATCTGAGTTGTTTAGGCAAATTTGTAGTGATTCATACCATTCATCTATATGGTTGGGCCAGTCTCCTATCATTTAAGTCATTCGAATGACTCGGTTGCTTTTTATGGCCAAAACATCTCATATGATAGAACTAATTTGAAGTTGGGAATGAGGGGTGGCTTACCCGTGCTCAATCATCGAAATTGTCAATATAGAAAGCTAAGTTTCATTGATCCAAACCACTCGTATGTGTGTGACTAGTTCTAGCTATTCTAATTATTCGAATGTCTAGAGGGGGTGGCAATATGGAAGGCGAGTTTTCAATAATCCAAACCACTCGTATGTGCGTGACTAGTTCTAGCAATCCTAATTATTCGAATGACTCAGATAATTTTTATAGCCAAACATCTCATATGACTGAGTTCTTAGGAATGGGAGGTAGCTTGGCCCGCACTCAATCATCGAAATCGTTAATATGGAAGGCAAGTTTTCATTGATCCAAACCACTCATATGTGTGTAACTAGTTCTAGCAATCCTAATTATTCAAATGACTCGATTGATTTTTATGGACAAACATCTCATATGACTATGCTCATTTAAAGTTGTACGGGGATGACTAGGGCTGTTCTCAATTATCTAACTTTTAAATACTAAGGAAGGCTAGTTTTCAATGATCCAAACCATTCATATGTGTGACAAGTTCTAGTGATCTGAAGTATTCGAGTAATTCATCCCATTTTTATTATCAAATGTTTCACATGACCGAATTGATTTTTAGCTGGAATGGGGTGACTAGGCTCGTATGAAATATCCAAATCCTGTCTAGTTTTCAGTCATCCAAACCATTCATGTGTTACTAGTTCTAGTACTCCTAACTGTTCGAAAGACTTAGCCAATTATTATGACCATACTTTTCAATTGATTGAGCTCATTTCAAGTGGGAAGTGGGACTAAGCCCGTAGTCGATAATCCAAATTCTTAACATGGAAGGCTTCTTTTCAGTGATCCAAACCCCTCATATGTGTGTGAAAAGTTCATATAATTGTAATTGTTTAAACAACTCGATAGATTTTTATGACGAAACTTTTCATATGTATGATTGGGCCACTCTTTCATCAAATCGTTAGTATGATTGGGCCACTCTTTTCTCAAATCGTTAGTATGATTGGGCCACTCTTGCATCATTAATATTGTGTTATGACGAGGTTAAATGATAGTTTTAGACTTGTAGTTTACAATAGAAGTTGTTAATATGGTTTGACCAATTTCTAATGATTCAACTCGTTCACCCAATTACTAAGCCTGTACTCAATTATCTAAATCGGCTAGTTTTGAGTGATCAAAACCAATCATTGGGACACTCTTTCATCACTAATACCATGTTATGACAGGGTTAAATGATAGTTTTAGACTTGTATTTTACAATCGAAGTTGTTAATATAGTTTGGCCAATTTCGAGTGATTTAACTCGTTCATCCAATTACTAAGCCTATACTCAATTATCCAAATCGGCTAGTTTTGAGCGATTCAAACCATTCATATGTGTGTGAGTTCTAGTAATTCTGATTATTTGAATGAGTCGGCCAAGTTTTATTAGCCAACATTTCATATTATTGATCTGATTTCCTTGTAGGAATTGGGGGATTAGGCATGTACTCAATTATCCAAACTCATAACATGGAAGGCTAGTTTTCGATGATCTAAACTACTCATATATGTGGGATGAGTTTTAGTAATCATAATATTCTGAATGACTGAGTTCCTTTGAAGCGGAAAGGGGGTGACTAGGCCCGTACTCAATTACCCAAATTCTTAATGTGGAAGGCTAGTTTCAGTGATCCAAACTATTCTTGTGTGTGTGACTAGTTCTTGTAATCTTAATTGTTCGAATGACTTAGTTAATTTGTATGATATGACTTTTAATATCACTAAGCTCTTTTCTAATGGGAAGGGGAGGATTATGCCCATACTCGATTTTCCATATCCTTATAATGGAGGGTTACTTTTCAGTGACCCAAACCATTCATGTGTATGACAAGTTGTAGTTGTCCAAACCATTCACAAGTCAACTAATTTTAATGGACAAACTTTTCATATGAGTCAACAGATTTTAGCGGACAAACTTTTCAAATGACTGGGCTCGTTTCATGTGGGAAAAGGGTGATTAGGTCCATAGTCAATTATCCAAATTTTAATTGTGGATGGCTTGTTTTAATGATCCAAACCATTCATATATTTATGTGACTAAATCTATTCATCCTAATTATTCCAATTGAGTCCGCCAATTTTTATGACCAAACTTATAATATGTTTGAGCTCATTTTAAGTGGGAAAAGGGGACCAAATATGGTCATATTAAGCTTATCAAATTGTAACTCTTTGAATGACTCAAGAACTTTTAATGACCAAATATTCATGTGACTGACCTCATATGAATGATCCAAATTATTCATATGACTAGGTCGTATTAAGCTTATCAAATTGTTAATATAGTCGGGCACTCATCTATCATTAATGTCGTGTCACAATTTGCCTCAATCATATTTCCAGACTTATATTTAACAGTTAAAGTTATTGAATTGGTTGGGTCAATTTCTAGTGATTTAACCCGCTCACCCAATTACTAGGCCTGTACTCAATTATCAAAATTATTAACATGGATGCCATGTCTGAGTGATCTAAACTATTTATAAGTGTGTGACTAGTTCTAGTAGTCCTAATTGTTGTAATGAGTGAGCCAATTTTTTAAACCAAACTTTTATATGGCTGAGCTCATTTCAGAGGGGGGGTGCACCATCAATCAATGAAATCGTCAAATATGAATGGCTAGTTTTCAATGATCCAAACCACTCGTGTATGTTTGATTAGTTCTCGCAATACTAATTATTTGAATGATTTAGTTGATTTTTATGGCCAAACATTTGATATGACTAAGCTCATTTAAAGTTGGAAGGGGATGACTAGGATTGCACTCAATTATCCAACTTCTTAATATAGAGGAGGGCTAGTTTTGAATGATCCAATACATTTATGTGTGACTAGTTCTAGTGATCCGAAGTGTTCGAATAACTCATCCCACTTTTCAATGATCCATACCATTCATTTGATTTTATTCGGTTACTATATCCTATGATTCGGTAATTTTTCGTGTGATCAAACTGTCCATACATCTGAGCTCAATTTATTGATCCAAACACTCTTATTACTCGGCCTGTATTGAGTGATCCCTATTGTAAATATGGTCTATCATTACTTGGCCCATATTGAGTGATCCTAATTGTAAATATGGATAGGCATGTACTTAGTGATCTGAGTTATTTAGGCAAATTTATAGTGATTCATACCATTCATCTATAAGGTTGGGCCAATCTCCTATCATTTAAGCCATTCATATGACTTGTATGTACTTAGTAATCTGATTTGATTCGGGGACTATATCTGTGATCCGATAATTGTTCATGTGATTCGACCCATTTTTTCTAATCAAACTGTTCATACATCCGATCTCAATTTATTGATCCAAACACTCTTATTACTTGACATGTATTGAGTGATTCCAATTGTAAATATGGTTGGGTCTATACATAATGATCTGAGTTGTTTAGGAAAATTTGTAGTGATTCATACCATTCATCTATATGGTTGGACCAATCTCCTATCATTTAAGTCATGCGGATGACTTGCTTATACTTGGTGATTTGAGTTGTTTAGGCAAATTTGTAGTTATTTATGCCATTCATCTAATTCGAGAACGATATCATGTGATCCTAATTGGTTGTGACTTGGCCCATTTTCTATGATCAGACTATCCATACGACTGAGCTCAATTTATTGACACAAACACTTATTACTGCAAGTTGGGCTTATTTTTTAGGGATCCATGTTGTTCAAATGAGTCGTTCCATACATTTAACATTGTTTTGTTTGGATGAGCTTATTCTAAATGATCCAACCAATTCATATGACTAGGCAGATGCATGGTGTTTCAAATAGTGTTGTGGCTTGCCCTCCAAGGTTACATTAATGATTGTCATATATGCATGTCCTTGTGGTTAGAATTGGTTAAGCACTTACATAGGAGGATCACATCGAGTCTCTGGACTGGGAGACCGGTCCTGTTCAGATCGGATCAACTTGATTATGTAACAGCTTTGAATAGTCCTTAGACTTGAGGTCATGTTGGGACTCCATGGTACTAGTGGTGTGTGTTGCCTTAGGAGGTTACATTAGTGATTGACGTATAGGTCCAGTTGGGTGCATGCATTAGACTCGACATAAGGAGCCCACATGTTCCAACATGGGATCTACTAGTTACCTTAATGAATTTGTTTGTGACTTGGATCTTAGTGATTGGACCTTCCATCAAGTTGTTTTCTAGCTGGGCCTGGCGCTAAAAAGGTTTTAAATGTTTAATCGAAGGTTTTAACTATTAATCTTTTGTTTTAAGCATTAAAAGTGTTTTATCACGCTTGATGAATATCCAATTGTTAAGATCTTGTGGGCTCTTGGACTAACATGAGATTTTGATCAAGAGTGCATGGCCACCGGTTGGTGAAGAGACATAGTCAATTTGGGTGCATGTAGGTAGAGTTATAGACTTTTCGATGGTATAGGCCATATACAATAGTTTTTGACAATTTAATGGTCCACCCAATTACTATGCTTGTACTCAATTATCTAAATCGGCTAGTTTTCAGCAATCCAAACCATTCATATGTGTGTGAGTTCTAATAATCCTGATTGTTTGAATGAGTTGGCCTAGTTTTCTAAGCAAACTTTTCATATTATTGATTTCATTTCCAAGTAGGAAAGGGGGGACTAGGCCCGTACTCAATTATCCAAACTCGTAACATCGAGGGACTAGTTTTGGTTATCCAAACCACTCATATATGTGGGGTGGGTTTTAATAATCATAATTGTTTGAATCAGTCAGTCGATTTTTGTAACCAAATTTATCGAATGACTAAGCTCGTTTCAAGCGGAAAGGGGGTGAATAGGCCCATACTCAATTATCCAAATTCCTAATATGGAGGGCTAGTTTTCAATGATCCAAACCATTCATATATGCGTGACTAGTTCTTGTAATCCTAATTGTTCGAATGACTCAGGTCAATTTGTATGGCATAAATTTTAATAAAACTGAGCTCTTTTCTAATGGGAAGGGGATTATGCCTGTACTTGATTTTCCAGATGCTTTTTATGGAGGGTTAGTTTTCAATGATCCAAACCATTCATGTTTATGACAAGTTGTAGTTGTCCAAACCATTCTTGAGTCTTGTGTCTCGCCTGCTAGCCCAGCTGGAAGACACCAAGGCATTTCAACAACATGTCAGAGGTTCGAGAGCTAAGGAGACACACTAACCCCGCTAGCGGGTGGGTACATAGTGTGACTAACCACAAGTGGGTGTGTTGCCCACCTAACAGGGTGGGTGTGTTGCATGAAAACCATTCTTGAGTCAACTGATTTTAATAGACAAACTTTTCATATAACCAGGTTCATTTCATGTGGGAAAAAGGGTGACTAGGTTCATAATCATTTATCCAAATTTTAAATATGGATGGCTTGTTTTAATGATCCAAACCATTCATATGTATGTGACTAAATCTAGTAATCCTAATTATTCGAATGAGTCTGTCAATTTTTATGACCAAACTTATCATATGTCTAAGCTCATTTTAAATAGGAAAATGGGGACATGGCTCGCACTCAATTATCGAAACTTTTAACATGGAGGGTGAGTTTTCGGAGGATTCGAACCAATATTTATGAGCAAATGTTTCATATGACTGGCATCATCTGAATGATCCAAATCATTCATATATGACTAGGCCATCTTTAGTTTCTCAAATTCTTAATGTGTTTGAGCCACTCTTCTGTCATTGATGCCATGTTACGATTGGGCTTAATCGTGTTCCCAAACCTATATTTTTCAATCGAAGTTGGTAATATGGTTGGGACAATTTCTAAGTATTTAATTCATTCACCCAATGACTAGGTCTATTACGCAAATATTCAAATCCTTAATGTGGAGGGCTAGTTTTCAATAATCCTTGTGTGACTAGTTCTATTAATCTTAATTGTTTGAATGACTCACCCGATTTTTAGGACCAAAGTTTTCATATGATTGAGCTCATTTGTAGTGGGAAGGGAATGACTTGGCTTGTATTATCCAAATTCTTAATATGGATGGCTGGCATTCAGTGATCCAAATCATTCATATGTGTGTGACTAGTTCTAGTAATCCTAATTGTTTCAATGTCTCGGCTGATTTTTATAATCGACTGAGATATTTCAAGCAAGAAAGGGGGGAGTAGGCCCATACTCAATCGTCCAAATTCATAATATGAAGGGCTCAATTTTAGTGATCCAAACCACTCGTATGTGTGTGATGAGTTTTAGTTATCGTAACTGTTCGAATGACTCAAGAAATTTTAATGACCAAATGTTTCATATGACTAACCTCATTTCAATGATCCGAATCATTCATATGACTAGCTGCTCGGCTTGCACTATCATCGTCGGCTAGAGGTTATTCCTGATACCTCTCCTGGCGTGATTGCTCAGAGCCATCAGCGTGGTGCGATTTAGGCACCACCCCCCGAGGGTTGTTCAGTTGTTGCTCTTGTCTCTGTACCACCGTCACGAGGCAGGCCACGTGCTGCGTTAAAATGTCGAGCTGCTCCTTGATTGAAGTAATTCGGGTTTTCTGTTTTGTGACCTTTGCTAGTTCATGGTCAGCGAGAATTGTGGGGATTTATGCTGAGAGTCGTACTGAGAAGGTGTTTGCCGGACTTGCTCCTTCTCGAGTAGGTCTCGGTAGGAGGTTCCAGCCGCAGCGCGCAATGAACTGGAGAAAAACTAGTCTTGGATGTAGAACTCAGATGGTGAGAACACGAAACTAGTCTTCCCATAGACGACGGCAACTATTATCGTACAAATCTGGACAACCGGTAAGGTGGGCTGAGACTGGCCTTATAGCTTTTCACCCTCTTGTCCTCCCTAGATGGAGGACACATCAGACGCCCTTGGAATCACCGAACCTGCAAGAGATGAATAGAGTAGGTAAAGGGGAGGTGCCAATATCCAGCAGTGGACTCTCTGATGCCTAAGTCGGGCCGATGAGAGCAATAATGCGTGGCGTGTGTAGGAGAGCGAGTGCGTACCTTGTTCTGTAGGAGGGACCCCTATTTATAGGGTTTGGTAGAGCTTTAAGTGTTGGAGTTCAATCCGAATACGTTAGGAGAGTCATAAAGGTACGGGGGACATGCTTCGTGATGGTCGAAGAGATTCTCGGCTTGAATAGGACCGGGGACTTATCTGTTCCAAACTAAGCGGGACTGTCCCGGGCTCGTCGTGCGCCTCTTAGGTAGTGGTCGGCCAAGCCGGCAGAGATGTAGAGCTTGGTATCTGAGCTTCCCTCCGAGTTCGTGGCCCATTCCGCAGGTTCTCCTGAAGAGTCGAGGCTGACCTCAGCCTTGGCCTAGAACCGAGGTCGCGGCCTTTGCTCTAGCATTCCATTCTGTAGACAATGTCTGTCGTAGAAGGCCCGATGGTCATCCTCGTGCTGGACTCGTGATTAGTCAGCTCGACCCTTCATCCTTGGCTCAAGGAAAGGGTCGAGGACTTGCGAATGGGCTGTCTGGGCCTGTGGGCTTTCCCTCACAGTTTGTGGGACGAGCTCGGAATTACCCATAATAGATGGCATGTCTGAGTGATCCAAACTATTTATAAGTGTGTGACTAGTTCTAGTAGTCTTGATTGTGCAAATGAGTGAGCTAATTTTTTAAACCAAACTTTTATATGACTGGGCTCATTTTAAGCAAGAAGGGGGTGAATTGGCCCACACTCAGTCATCCAAATTGTCAATATGGAATGCTAGCTTTCAATAATCCACACCACGTATATGTGACTAGTTCCAACAATCCGAATTATTTGAATGACTCAGCTGATTTTTTTGACCAAACATCTCATATGACTGAGCTCATTAAAGTCAAAGGGGATGACTGCAGTTGCAATCAATTATCTAACTTCTTAATATAGAGGAGGGTTAGTTTTCAATGATCCAAAACATTCATATGTGTGACTAGTTCTAGTGATTCGAATAACTCGGCCCATTTTATGAGCAAATGTTTCACATGACTGAGCTGATTTTGAGCTAGAATAGGGTGACTAGGCCCGTACTCAATTATCCAAATATTGTCTAGTTTCTTGTCATCCAAACCATTCATATGTGTGTGACTAGTTCTTGTAATCTTAATTGTTCGAATGACTCAACCAATTTTTAAGATCACACTTTTCAATTGATTGAGCTCATTTCAAGTGGGAAGTGGGACTAGTCCGGTACTCGATCGTCCAAATTCTTAATATAGAAGGCTACTTTTTAGTGATCCAAAGCACTCGTATGTGTGTGAAGAGTCCTTGTAATTGTAATTGTTGATATGACTTGACCGATTTTTATGATCGAACGTTTCATATGATTTAGCTCTTTTTAATGATCTGAACCATTCTTATGACTAGGCTGTATTAAGTTTCTCAAATCGTTAGTATGGCCGGGCCACTCTTTCGTCATTAATATCTATTATGATGGTGGTTAATAATATTCTTAAACTTGTATTTTGTAATCGAAGTTGTTAATATAGTTTGTCCAATTTCTAGTGATTTAACCCGTCCAACCATCTTATCAATCCCATCATCCATACAAGCATCCATCATTATTTTAGAATATTGACATACACAATATTTGCAAACAATACACTATATTTCACAGAGAAATAGTTTACAACTGGAAAGGAAATGAAAGATTGTTTCCTCGATATCACCCTTGTTGCGATATCAATAATATTGTGATATTATCGATATCATCATCGATAATTTGAACACTACGTACAATCATGCGCCCATAAAAAATTTGAAATGGAATTTCTTTTAATAAATAGATTTTTTATGGTATCAATACATTAGCAATATTATTGAAATATTCTCGATATACTGGCAATACATGTGACACTTGGAATTTACGTAGTGGAAAAAAATGGCGATCCATTGGCGATACAAACGACACCCGAAATTTATACTACTGATACATTGCTGATACCTGGAATTTCTTATCCTACCAGTGTTATTGGTATTACTAGTAGTGTTGTCGGTATCGTCTAGCTAGAGATACAAATAATATTAGGGATACTCCGAACAATGTTTGTGTGACTCAACCCATTTTCTATGATCGAACTGTTCATATGAATTAGCTCATTTTAATGATCCTCTCCTATTACTAGGCCTGAATTAAGTGATCTAAATCATAAATAAGGTTGGGCTTATCTTCCTGCATTTAAGCCGATGGTTGTTCCCACCATAATCAATGTTCGAAGTTTCGGCATCACTACAAATTCCGCTAGCCGGGAATACGAAAACAATATCGATATCGCTGATAATCGGAAATGTGGGGAAAATGGAAAAAACAGTGGAATTTTTTAATGAAACCTCAGGGGATGATAAAATACACACATTTGCATATTTAGGAATAAAAAAATTGTAAAAAGAATGCATACATAATAGGTTTCTATTTAATGGGGGCCTAAAAGCATGTGTTGCTATAAGAAATCAATCCAACCATCTCATCCATCCCATCTATCCATCCAAACATCCATCGATATTTCAGAATATCAATAACACATGATATTTCCGAACAAATCATTAACAACTGAAAAAGAAACTAAAGATTGTGGTCTCGTTATTGCCATGTTGCGATAATGATATTATCAATGTTAACGTCGACAAATTGAACACTTCATACAAACATGTGCCCATAAAAAATATGAAATGGGAATTTGTTAATATACAGATTTTTGGCATATTGATACATTGGCAATATTATCGAAATATTGCAGATACATTGATGATACAAACAACACTTGGAATTTACATAACAAAAAATATTAGCGATACATCAACGGTATCAATGCATTGACATACAAACGACACCTAAAATTTACACAATTGAAAATGTTCACGATATCGATACATTGGCGATATTTAGTGATTCATCGCCGATACCTATAATTTTTTATACTATCAATGTTATCGGTATTGATACCGGTGTTATCGGTATCGCTGAGCTAGAAATAGAGATAATATCGGGGATATTTCGATGATATCTGAGATAATTCAAACATTGCATATCACTAAGCTTATTTTGATGATCCAAATATTCATATGACACTAGGTCATATTAAGTTATCCTAATCATCAATATGGTTCGATTAGTCTTTCGTCATCTAAGTCATCCATATGGCTCAGACTTGTATTTAGGATCTAAGTTGCGAATATGGCTGGACCAATTTTTAGTGACCCTACTTAATCTATGATTGGGCCTATTTTTAGTGGATCCATGTTGTTCAAATGAGTTGGTCCTTTTTTATATTTAAAATTGTTTTGTGTAGATGAGCTTATTCTGAATAATCTAAATAATTGAATGGCTAGGTCCATACTTAGGATTCCAAATCATTAATGTGAAGGGCTAATTTTCAGTGATTCATACCATTCATATGATTAGCCTATTTTTAGTGATCCAAATTATTCGTATGACTCGATCCATTTTCTATGAACAAATTGTTTATATGTGTGAATTCATTTTATTGATCCAAGCCCATTAATACGACATTATAACTAGGCCCGTATTAGTTGTTCCAACTTGTTAAAATGGGTAAGTCAATCTCATTTAAGCAGTACATGTGATTGGGCTTGTCATTTACGCGGTCCCATATCTACCAATCCAATTAGGTTGATATGGTTGTAATGTCTCAACCTCTATACATGGTTGGTCTTACTTTTAGTGGTTCAAATTGTTTATATGACTCAGTTCTGATGTCTAAATTGTTAATGTGGAGGGCTAATTTTCAATTATTCATACCATTCATATGATTGGACTACTTTTAGTGATCCAAATTTTTCTTATTACTCAACCCATTTTCTATGAGCAAATTGTTTATATGAGTGGGCTCATTTTATTAATCCAAACCATTTTATTAATCCAAACCATTCATATGACTAAGCTCATATTAGTTGTTCCAAATTATTAAGACAATGGGCCAATCTCATCTAAGCCATACATGTGACTGAACCTGTCATATGCCAATGCAATTAGGTTGAAATGGTTCTGATGATATAACATATATACATGGTTGTTTTTACTTTTAGTGATCCAAACTGTTCATATGACTCAATTTTGTTGTCTAAACCGTGTTGTTTAGATGAGCTCATTATCAATGACATGGACCATTCATTTGACTGGGTCCGAAACTCAATGATCCAAATCAATAGTGTGGAGGGTTAGTTTTTGGATGAGCTCATTATGAATGATCCAAACCATTCATATGACTATGCATGTACTCGATGATCCAAATTGTTAATTTAGAGGGCTAATTTTTGGTGATCCAAACCATCTTTACGATTTGGATTATTTTTAGTGATCCTGATTGTTCGTATAACGGCCCATTTTCTATAACCGAACTAGTCATACGACGAAGCTCATTTTGATGATCTAAACCATTCATATGACTAGTGTCTTATCAAGCGATCAAAATTGTTAATATGGTTGGCCAATATTGCATCATGTAAGCCGCTCACATGTTGGGGCAAATCATGTACTCAAACTCGTATTTGGCAATCCAAGTCATTAACACATGGTTCTATCTATTTTCTAAATTCTAAACTATTTTGCTTTGAAGAGCTCATTGTCAACGGTCAGACCATTTATATGACTAGGCCCGTACTTAACAATCCAAATCGCTAATTGGACGACTAATTTTAATATCCATACCATTCATATGATGGGGCAAATTTCTAGTGATCCTTGTTCAAATGACTCAATGCATTTTCTACGACCAAACTGTATATATTGTTGAAATATTTCAATGATTGGGCCAATTCTAGTGGGCCAATTCTAGTGACCCGATATGACCGTATGGTTGGGTCTATTGATGGGGTCAATTTCTAGTGATTTTTGTACAGATGACTCAATTTATTTTCTACAACCAAATTGTATATATTGTTGAGCTATTTCAATGATGGGCCAATTGTAGTGACCCCATCTGACCATATGGTTGGGCCTATTTGAAGTGACCCAAATTGTTCATATGTGCTCATTTTCTACATTCTAAATTGACTTATTTGGATGGGCTCGTTCTGAATGATCCGAACTCCAAACGATTCATATGATTAGACCCATGCTCAGTTATCTAAATTGATATTATAGGAGGGATATTGATCTTATATATGATAGTTTTTGTGATCCAAATTAATATTATAGAGGGATAGTTTTCAATGATCCATACAATTCATATGATTGAGACTATTATTAGTGATCCTAATTGTTGTTATAGAGGGCTGCTTTTTCGTGATCCATACAATTCATATGATTGTGACTAGTGTCAGTGACCCTAAACTCAAACCCTTCACACAACTAGGCACGTTCATGTGATTGTGTCAGTCATATACCCCCTAACTGCTATTTTGCGATCCAATTCGTTACTATGTTTGGGCCAAATTTCAGTGATTCAATCCATACACGTGGTTGTGCCAATTCTTGGTGATCCAAACTGTTCATATGACTTGTCCTGTTTTCTGAATTCTAATTTGTTTTGCTTAGATGAAGTCATTATCAACAATCCAAATGTTGGTGTAGCATGCACTACAAAAGCCAATGATGATTGCGATAATCATTATGATGATGACCATGTGTATTTGTTTTGCTCTATGGATGCAAAAATTAAATATGGAAAGCTTGATCTATGTACGATTTTATGGGTTAAATGGAGGGGTTTCTTTATCCTAGGGGAATGTGAGTTTGGATACCGCTGCCCCTAGCCAATTGAGAGATGTGCTAAGCTTTGATCTATCTGTGATTTTATGGGTTAAAGGGAGGGGTTTCTTTAGTTATCCTAGGGGAATATGAGTTTAGACACAATGGCCCCTGGGCAATGGAGAGATGTGTTAGTACCCTAAATTTGATAATTGTATTAGTGGCATTGGGCAATCCATGAAATGTATATTAGTCATCCTATTTGAGGGGGAATTGGCGCATTGGGATGGAATGCCTCCACCATCGGGCCCAATGAGATATTGGTGCCTATGCCCTACACATGGGAGTGAGTATTCACAGTATGCATTTCCTTGTGGTTGGAATTGGCTAAGAACTTGCATTGGAGGATCGCATCGACTCTCTGGACCGTGTGACCAATCGTGTCTGGATCAGGTCAACTTGATTTTGTAGCAAGCTTAGATTAGTCCTTAGACCTGAGGTTGTGTCATGGTCCTAGTGTTGTGTGTTCTGGCTCACCCATGAGGTTACCTTAGTGATTGACATACAAGTGTGGTTGGGTGCATGCATTTAGGACACATGCTTATTTTAGTGATCCAGATTGGTAAGTGAAGGGCTAGTTTTCAGTAATCCATTCCATTCATATGATTGAGAAACTATTTCTAGTTATCCTACTTGTTTGTGTCACTCAGCCCATTTTATGTGATAAAATTGTTCATATGACTCCGCTCATTTCAATGATCCAAACATATTCATGTGACTAAGGCCGATATATAAACATATCAGATCAAGAATGGATGGAAAATGAAGGATATTTGAGGACAGAACATTTTTTTTGCCACTAACTGAAGGTTTTGAATTTTCCCATTAGTGAGATTTTTAGGTCATATCAATGGTTTGGATCACTAACCACAGGCCGAACTTGTTCGAACTGAAAACAACCCGAGAACTTCTGATATTCTCAGGTGGAACCATGTATGTGTGCATCATAGAGCCCGATTCAGAAAGTTGGCTTGGAGACCAAGGGCCCCTTGGCATCTACAAAAAAAGTGGAGATGCTCAAAATATGAATGTGATGATAACATATTAGAATGATTCTCATCACATCCATCTGTTGGGCCCCTTTTTCACCAGAATTTCACCTGAATACCAATTGAAAATAGTGAGAACACTAAGTAACAGTACAATAAACGTTTGTTTGATGGCGACGTATTTCAGATGTAAAATTAAATTAGAATCATGCATGTTGAGCTGCCCACAATCCACCCATGCCCAAGCACTTGTGATCCAACCATTGATTATCTAGGCCCCATTACATGGTCCTATAGTCAAGTCAGTCCAATCGATCTATGCACACTCTTTCATGAATGCAAGCAATTTGCTATTATTTGCTAGACATCTATTTTCTATAAACAATATTGCCAGCTTCATATCAGCTTATTTGCTAGACATCCATTTTCTATAAACAATATAGCCAGCTTCATATCAGCCTAGTTTTGGGCCTAATGAATTACTAGATCCAACCATGGGTGGTTCAGCATTTAGTGCATCTTGTTTACGCATTTTGCAAGACGGGAGAGACAGGATAATGGCCTGTCAATTTCTAAGCCGTTTTCGCACTTTCTTCATTTGGGCTCCTTTCGTAGGAGCATTTGACACATCGTCAACCATCCCTCAAATTGCTAAGTTGGCTGGATTTTCAAGTTCTTGGAATTGGTTTGGTCTATATGGTTATTATTATTGGCTGGAGAGCAGGCAGCATTATCTTCTGCTTTGTAGTCACTTGCAATTGACACCAAAGTTTCCATACAAGGTATTGTTATCTGTGCAGTCTATGATTTCATTCTGGAATATGCCTTAAGGAGCATCATGCTGTGGGTCTAATGCTTTGTAATCCGGACCATTTGTCATGCAGTCCTCATTATGGATGGGTCAGCCTACAGTATTTCCCTGGCTGCACAATCTGAATAGCCT
Source organism: Liriodendron chinense (assembly GCA_003013855.2). NCBI lineage: Eukaryota > Viridiplantae > Streptophyta > Magnoliopsida > Magnoliales > Magnoliaceae > Liriodendron > Liriodendron chinense. The sequence goes on along the minus strand of PVNU02000439.1, from coordinate 7,396,311 downwards.
GCAAATCCTTCGACAAATATGAACATTCAATTAGAGCTATCAATGGGTCAAGTTTGTATCGGATCCTATAGTACCCACTCAGGTCTTGCTGGATCCAGGTCCCTTTGGGTTCGGGTATCTGTTGGGTACTTATCCAGGTGCTTGGGATCTAGGTTTGGAGTTGGGTTTGAGAAAAATAATAGAAATTATGTGGCTGTGATTAGATTGCACACATATGTGCCACTTTGACACATGCTTGGTATGTAAATAAATGAAAGACTGTTTCAACACTGAGATCATGGGACCAAGTGCCCATGTGGTGTGGGTGTGGGTGTGGGTGTGTATTAAAAAAGAAGTGGAATCTCTCAAATATTGTCCGTGGCTGAGAAAGCTTTATTGCATTGCTAAAATCATCAATCCATATTAAAAATATATAACCAGACCCAACCCGGCTTGACTTTAACAGGGTCTAATACATGTACCCAACCAAAACCAGCTAGACATGGCTTTTTACTGGCTCGAAAAGGTGAGACCTGAACCCTACCAGATTTTCCTAACATGTCTTAAAGATGGGAACTGGACCCATTAAAACTAGATCAGGTCCATTTTGTGTTACATGCGTCTGGATACCCATAGACAGCCCTACATCCAATCAGTTGGATTTCTTAGATTTTAGTCATCCTCTGGTAGTCAACCAATCTATGAGATACTGGCTATGAATTAAGTGGGCTGTGCTACCCTTGGCTTCCTTAGAAAAAAAAAAATCTTGGGTTTTTTGTAGTCAATTTTAGTCATAGATGTTCCTGCGGCGTTCCGCCTGGTGTAGCGAGGGGACCCTGCCTGGCCGCAAAGATAGAGGCTTGCCGTGAGTTGTTAAAGCCCGTTTGGATCCCACCAAATAAGTTGCTTTTTTAACTTACAACAGTAGATAAGTAACTTATTTGAGATAAGATTGGTTTATAATCAGGTATAACTAAAATGAAATGAATAAGTAACTTTTTTATTTAAAGTTACTTAATCATTTCATTTTAGTAAGTAGAAATTGAGATAAGCTACTTGAGGCATAAGTAACTTACGATCCACAACGCTCATTTTACAGTTCATTATCAAAAAAGATGGGAATGATTACTGAGGTGGGTTTTTGGGTTAATCCTAAAACAAACACTTATTGACGCAGGACTGCAAGAATTGAATTTTTTTTTCTTTTTCATTTTTTTGTTAGTCAAGATCATGACTTGAAGACATAATGATCCCTTTTGCCATTTCCCCTTAACGATCAAGATTTACAATTTCTTTCCTTTGTTTCTTGTCCATTTAAGGGCGGTCTATTGCCATTTGCCCTAACGAGTTAGGATCATAGTTCTTGAATTATTTTTATGCCACCTATGCAATTTCGAAGCGCCTGCTTATCATCCATCGCACTCTGCCAGAGTGAAGTTTTCTCCTTTCCTCACACATGCATGTTGGGGTGTTAATGGGCTGGGCTTGGGCCTGAAGAATCAGAAATTTACACAGGACCCGCCCGACGGACCAAAACAGTTCAAAATCCGGGCCAAGACCTACCCAAGGCACGTCCCATTGAGAGCCCTACATGCATGGCAGGCCCTACGAGCGAGCAGGTACTTGCGTCATGTCTATTGCGTACTTGTTGCATATTGTTTGTGAAAATACAATTGCAAATACATTCCTCGAGGATTCCCGTTTAATACAATATGTAGTTTTAACAAACCGGAACCAGAATTTCTGGTGTGGTCGACCTAAGATTTTGATCTGGTTAATTTTTGGAATCATACACTAAAATGAGCTGTAAAAATGGATGGACGGCATGGATGTAAGGTACAAACATCAAGGAGGGCCCCACAGTCAGAGATCCACCGAAGTCGCGCTCATAACTCAATTCACCAAGCCCATAGGCTCTATAGTTCGGCAATTGACTGGTGGGTCCCACTCACAACGCTGAAACTGAGTCAAGGAAAGTACGTTGCGGATTTCACGTCGTTGGGTAAGATGCTTGCTAGGTCAACACGCATAGCGTGTGAACCTGACACGTGTATAGGATGTTTGATACGTACATAAGATGGCCACCTCCAGTTATTTAGCACACCGGGTGCCATAAGAATCAGGCAGTTCGGCCATCCAGTGGGCCCCATGCCTTATTAAATCTGGACCATTGGCAGTTGAGATTTCGTACAGCTGCCTTGTGGCTATAGATATCGGTACCTTATTTGACTATATATCACCGCTTGGTAGACCGTGGGACGAATTTTTTATTATTCAATGTGGTCATTCCATGTAAGGGGATCAATGATAAGTTAGAGCAAAGTCTCCACCGTCGGACTGGTTGACAAGTTTGTGTGCCTGTCATTCTATTTCAAATAGGAGTGAAAGTATGCTGTAGGATAGAATATCCCTGGTGATGAACTTTTTAGACGCTTGTATTAGTGGATTAGTTTCAAGTCTTTTAATTCAGTAATCCACTTTATGGGTTGATTCACCCCCAAAATGAAATTTCGGTTGGAATCCATATGATGTGCGTCTTGTGACTCCTCTCGGATCAAAAGTTATGGCAGATATAAGGTTTGCCTTCTTTTGGTCCATCCATACAAAAATTGTCTATTTTGTCGACTTTTCTTTGATCCATGTACTAGAGGAATGTACTTGATCCATATCAGGGGGTTCGTGTCATACATCAATATGGCATACTTTTACAATGGGGGCAAATTATCAGTTTCAATTCTAATTTTCAAGCCCAGGGATCTTACAATTGGGTCCGATGATTGTTTGCGTAACGTGCCAAGGGTTCTACCTCCTAGATTGATCGGCATTCCAGTGATTATTGAGTAGCCTGGGAATGGTTTTATCCAAGCACGGTGAGTGGTTCAAGGTGTAGTTCTTCTCAACTTAGGTGGGGTGCCTACAGTTTGTATCTAGCAAATGGATGGTGAAATGTAAAATAGTGTGCGGTCCAAATTCAAAGGTGAAAACCAGGTGATATTCATGTTGCCATTTTTCACTAATCCCCCATCTATATCTGGGTCAGCAATTTAGACAATCTAGATTACATATGACTATGCCATGTGTCCCTCGGTAGCACGTGCCGCAACTCCCTACTAATTGACATAGGCCCTTTACTCTGTTAGGCAAGAGTGATGTTTGCGTGACATCCACTCTGTCCATCATTTGCATCAGTTCATATTAGGGCATAAGTCCAAAAATGAGGTCGATCCAAGACTCTAGTGGGCCACATGAGAGGTAGATGTAGGGATGGTGCTGCTACCATTAAAACTTCGTGTGGCCTGTTGATCTTTTGCATCAGGCTGGTTTTCTTGGAAAAAAAAAAAAAAAACTAACCAAGAAATCCCAACAGAAGAGATCTATCCAACGATTATATTGTATTTATTTAAAAGCTTAATTTTGATATAAAGGTGGAAGATGACTCTGGCTCTTACATCCATACCAAATAAAGTGCTAACCTATCTAGATGGATTATGCCATGAATGATGAGTTAAAATTTATGTAGGACAGCACCATTTGAAATTTAGTCAACATGTTTAAAGAAGCAAAATCAATTGGTTGCAAATAAGTATATAAGACTAAGCGAGACTCCAAAGGGAAGATGGAAACATATAATGCTGAGTTAGTTACTAGACGGCTCAACCAAAATAGACATTGATTAGAGACATTCTCATCAATTTTTAAAAAAAAAAATTCTTATAGAAATATTATGACATTAGCAACTTATTATGATCTTAAATTGCAACAAATGGACATAAAAGAACATATTACTCGGTGAGAATTTAAAGGATGATGCATATGAATTAACTCAAAAATTTCGTGATCCAAGGGTTTGAACATTTCCTATGCAAATTAAAAAGAATTCATTTACATTTTAAAGCAAGTATCATGTCGGTGGTACTTGAAATTTCATGGGATGATTCCTTCATTATTTTTGAAGGAAAATGATACATGAAGAGCTATGGGAGTAGGTTTTCGTTCCTAGTATTTTATGTCAATGATATTTTGTCAGCAAGCAATAATACTAGGATGATACATGATGTCAAGAGATTCTTATTACAGAACTTCAAGGTGACGGATCTTAAAGACGCATCATTTATCGCTAGTGTAGAAATATATCGTGATAGATCAAGAGCTCTTTTGGGATTTGTCCAAAAAACCTACATTAAAAGGATTCTTGAAAGATTTAGCATACAAAATTGTATAGCAAGTGAAACTCTTGTTGTCAACGGCGATGAGCTTAGCCTGCAGTGGTGTTCTAAGACTAATCTTAAAAGAAAAGGAATGTAGGATATCCTATATGCATTTGGAGTATGAAGCATTATGGATGCAGTTCTACACTCTGGCTTGACGTAGCTTTTTACAGGTGAAATGCATGGAGATTTATGATGAATTCAAGAAATAATCATTGAAGATGAGCAAAAAAGGAGATGTGGTATTTGTAAAGGACAAAAGACTTCATGCTTACACACAAGCAAACTAATTAATTGAGGCCAATTAGATATATAAACTCAAATGACACTAGACAACTTGACAGCCAAAAATCCACATCAGAATATGTTTTCACGCTAGTTGGGAAACTTGTTTCATGGAAGAGTGCAAAGCAGATGCCTCTGCCTACATCCACCATGGAAGCAGAGTTCATCACTTGTTACAAAGCCATGTATCAAGGGTTGTGGTCATCCCAGGGCTTTAGGTTATGAATTCAGTTCCAAAGCAACCCAAGGATCTACTATAACAATATGGTTGCGATTCAACAACAATAAAAATTCATCTGAGTAGAAGTACATGGATATAAAGATTTTAATTGTAAATGAGAAGATTCAAAATCATCTAATGTTTGTGGAACATATCAACACTAAGCTAATGGCTACATCCCACTAATAAAGGGCTTGCCTTCTAAGTCATCAAAGAGTTGGGCAATATGGGAGTGAATATCTCTCATGATATATTTTATTAGTAGTACTACAAATATTCAATTTATGGATAAACTCTAGTTTGTGTTTGTGGAACATATCATTATCAACACTAAGCTAATGGCTACATCCCACTAATAAAGGGCTTGCCTTCTAAGTCATCAAAGAGTTGGGCAATATGGGAGTGAATATCTCTCATGATATATTTTATTAGTAGTACTACAACTATTCAATTTATGGATAAACTCTAGTTTATTTAGTATAGTTGTTAATTTCGTTGCATGGCATTAATTTTCTGTATTTTCATATATTTCTTGCAAATGTGTAAAGTTAATGAAGAGAATGATTTGTTTTGAGGCAAAAGACATTTCTTCCTATAGAGATAATAGGACCGGTTGAAAATTAGCATGTGTGACCACACTAAGTGTGTAATTTCCACTCCACACGTCCTTGCAAAAGAATCGATGTCACTGAAAGCGCTTACATTTGTGATCATAGCAATCTCTGCGGACCGGGTAATTTAAGGTATTGCTTATGATCCACTGTAAATATCTATAAAAGGTATTGCTTATGGTGGATATACTTAAAACCATTGTACAAAACAATGCCAGATATGGTGGATCGGTTCAAGGTAAGAGTGTATAAGGCGTAGAGAAGGAAGAACTGGATCTTACTATTCATCTTCCTCACCAAGCTTAAAGTGCCAGCATCAATGGTGGATTGTTCAAGTATATGATTCTGGGTTCAGTTTTCTTATTGATTCAGTGCATGAGATGAGAAGGACTCAAAGGCCATAAGATCACAGAAGCCCACACACGACATTTCTTTATTTTTTTATTTTTTTAGTCTTAGCATTCTATCGATTTGCTCCATCAAGATTTTTTAAGCTTGCCCCATTTCTTCAAAAAATCTTTGGAGGGTGGCATTTGGAAGGCTGAGCAACCATTCCAAGCCTTGATCGCAATGCTTGCTAGCAAACCTATTTTATTACAGTCAACCAACCAAACACCAATCAGTTTTGAGTGAAAGGATCGATAAATTTCATAGTAAACCCACTGATGCACGATCACCAGCCCACTGGCATGTTGAGCCATTCAAGTGGGTAATTGGACATTTGGAACCATTCGGGAGGTAGGTCCCAGCAGAACAGAGGCCATCGAAGTCCATGTTGCAAATTGTTAGGGTCCTTTTTACGGCAAAAGAGGACCATCGGGGGCATGCCCATTGTGAGGCATGCCTCCCTGATCCACATGGCCCAACCAATTGGCTACAATTTCACTTCAGCCAGTCCCAACTTCTCAAACATATGGTCCAAAAGAAGTGGTCACCAACACTAACAAACCGCATAAGAAAATGTGTGTGAGAGAGAGAGAGGGAGAGAGATTCGCATAGGTCAGAAACTCCCAGGCCATAAGCTCATCAACCAACACTTCTTTTTTAATCATTCTCATCAGCCAACACTGCAGATGGGGAATTTTTTGCCCCGAGTCTCCGGGACAGAAAAATTCAGACCTGTGATAATTCAACTACTTAAAATAAATGTGAACAGTTGCTGTATTCTATACTAACGATATATTCTTCGACCCATGATCAAAATACTTAAGATCTTCCAATCTGGCAAATTAATTAGGCATCCCCGATCTCATGGGGGGTCTATCAGACCAACAGTTTGGATCACCAAGCCATGTACAGAGTCATGCATTTCTGCTGCTGATGAGCAGCACCCTATACTTAACGACAACCAACAAACTGGTGGTAAGCAATGCGACAGATGAACATTTCATATAAAAAAAGATGATACCATAAGACTTATTTCTGGCTTTACACAGGCCATTATCAGTTCTCAATCGGATGAATCAATCACCCAAAATGCAGCAAAGGTTCGTCAATCTTATAGACCATATACAGTGGCATGATTCCAATATCACAGATTCAGGGCAAAACTATAACCCAGAGTTTTCACCGTCTCCAGAAATATGTGCTAAAGACGCATGATCACAGGAAGGTAAGAAGCTGATTTCTATAGTAGAAAGCTTAATGCCAAACGAAACAAGTCATTTCCTTCTTGGAGCTGTCTTCTTCTCAATTCGACAATAGAACAAAACGCAATTAGCCCAACTCCAAACCTTCAGCAGGCTATCTTTAAAACAAGAAACATCCGAAACAGGATTGTTGCTTTAGTCGATCTGTGAACCGAAAAACCATTTGTATTCTATGCACAGATATCAGGAACTATTTAAATATTGTGTGCTGAAAGGAACAATTGTGTGTGAAACTAACAATATTATGACAACTGTGAAGATTCATCTTGCAACCACTGAAGACGTGCAACTAATAATATACCACTAGATCAGCGAAAGGATGACATCCACGGGAAACAAATATATGAAAGATGTCTAAAATAATTTAAAGATGGAAATGTTAACAACACTACCACCACAGTCAAATAAAATAGCAACAAAATTTGTTTTACCAAAAACAAGTTTATCCAATTTCTCAAATATCAGGGAAAAAAAATATCAGTTTTTATAAATCAGCTCTCCATGTAAGCTTTGTTTTAAATCCCATTTTCATTTATACGAAATAATAAAAACCAAAGAATGGATTTGTAACCATTTGACACTGATTTAACATAATTTCAACAAAAAAAGGGATCAGAAATTGAAAATGCTCATTGGATCGAACATGTGGGATATATCAGTACTACTTATGCATTTCATATCGCATAGGTGGGATACAAGATATATCGCAGGATACATCGGCCGATATCGTCGATATTTAAAACATTGGTTAGGATCATCCAATCAAAGTGATTCAAGAGAGATGGACAATCAAAAGTCACCTCATGATGGATGGTCCATATCAATGATCAAAATTTTACCAGTATGATCACAACAGACCACCCATTTTCCTAGCCGTTAATAGAACGGTTAGGGATTGTTTGATTAAATTGTCCTTTGGAAAGAATGGCAACCAATGGTAAGCCCCACACGGTAGACGGGCCATATCAATGATTGGACCTTTTTATTATAATCAACATGCATCATCCATTTCAATAGCCATTAATTAGATGATTAGGATCATCCAATCAAAGTGACTTTTGAGAGGGATGGACAATCAAAGTTGGACCCCAAATGATGGATGGCCTTGATCAATGATCGGACTTTTCTAGTATGATCAATATTGACCATCTATTTCCAAGCTTTCAATAGCATTTTAGGATTGCTTGGTGAAGCAATTTCTGAGAGGGATGGTTAATCAATGGTAGGCCCCGCATGGTGAACGCTCCATATCAATGATAGAAACATTTTGGTACAATAGATATGGAGTGTTGACTTTCCTACCCATTGATCATATTGTTAATAATTAAGATTACCCAAGCAAAGCAATTTTTGAGCGGTATGAGCAAAAAGGTGGCCCCACATGATGAACCATCTAGATAATTGATCAGGTTGTTTCTAGTATAATTGATTAGATGAATAGAATCGTCCAATCAAAGTAGTTTTTAATAGGGAAGATGACCATAATCATCTATGTTCTAGAATGATCAATGTGGAACTCTGGATCATCCATTTTCCAACCATCAATAGCATGGTTAGGATTTTTTAGTCAAAGTGATTTCAAGAATGACAGGTTATCAATGGTTGGCCCCACATGGTGGATAGTCTATATCGATGATCACACCTTTTTTAGTAGAATAAATAATGACTATTGAGTTTCCTAGCCATTGATTGGATCCAATCAAAGCAAATTTTTAGAAGGATAGGCAATCAAAGGTAGGCCCACAATAGACAATCCAAATCATTAATCCGATTGTTTCTACTTACTAGTGTAATTAATATGGACCATTCATTTTCCTAGCCATTGATTATAAGGTTAGGATCATGCAATCAAAGTGGTTTCTAAGAGGGAAGACTATTAGGATCTTCCAATCGGAAGCTCAATCCCTAGTTTGGCCTATAGTTGCATAAAGTGTTAAGTGGCAACAGATTTGGTGCGGGAGCAGCGAAGCTTACGTTTCAAAACATTAGCAAGTATAAATGGCTAGGAAGCAGGAACAGGAGCATGAGTCCAAAACAAGATTCAAAGTGGAAGTGGCACCTAGTTAGGAGGATTGTGCACCCAAGTTTGGCCATACTCCTTTGTAGGAAACGGACAAACTCTAACTACTCGTCAAATAAAAAGGGGAAAAGTATAACGAAGAATTGACAAGAGCCAATATTCATCATACATGTTTGGCCCACCTGATGAGTGGACCATTTCAGTTAGGTCACTCATGTTCCCCCTCATGTTGAGGATCAGCATTACGTGCCTTGAATATTGTACACATGTGGTAGGTCTCACGTGTGTAAAGAAATCTATCATTTGTAGCAGTAAGATGAGCTCCCGGATTTCAACAACCAAACAACACAACTAGCGCTCTCAACCAAGTTCTAAAGTATCATCTAACACCAATACATATCACCAATATGTGCCAGTATCTGAGCCCCCATTAAATCGCCCTGACTCAGCCGAGCCGGATTGATACACAGATGGACTTGGTAGGTTAAACTTGAAGGCAGTTGCGTGGGGACCACTCATGGTTTTATCTAAGATCCATTCCATTCATCAAGTGCACACATCTATTACTAGTACTTTAAACCAAATTTTAGGCTAAAATGGAACTCAGGTGGGCAACAACAGTGGAAACAAGTATCATGCTGATCCAAAACTTGGGTGGGCCAGACCACTTGAATTTAAAAGTTTGGGGCATTTTTACATTGTTTCCTTCAGTTTTGAGTCACAGTCCCAAGATCAAATTGGTTGAACAATCCTAGCCTCTGGTCCATGATAATTGTTTGTTGAAATATGACCACTGGACCATGGTGGTGAGTGGTGACTCATCTTTCTCAGATGTGACACTTAATACACTTACACTTACCATCTAAGCTATGGGAAACATTGTGGATGGATCATATCTATGAGATCACAATAACCAAGAAACCCTAACCATCTGATTTGGAAGTAGAAATGCCTAGATTGAGGTATTAACCCGTACCAGCCGATACAGCTTGGTATCAGTGGTGGCTGATACAATACACCAAAACCAATTTTTTAATCTGCTCTCAATGGGGCAGGTCCTACTATACCATACCTGGACCTGTGTTTGGGAACCTGTCGAGTCATAACGTCCAAGCTTCAGGTAGGGTGTGAGCTTCAGGTTGGATATGGGACAATTTGGGTTCGGGTTAGCAATGAAAGAGGAAGACAAAGAGGGGGGAGTTATTTGATATTCTGGCGGAGTATGATGATACACATGTACACTTATATTGACTGAGTAATCTTAACATATGATGGTTTGATTAAAGGACATTTGTTTCTTGAACCCAGACCATTGAATGAGTACTTTGCACTTCCACGGTCTGTTAAATGCACATCAATTTTTATTTTTTATTTTTAATTGATAATTTCATTAAAGAAACTCAACCACTATATATGAAAATAGAGCGAAAATAGGAAAGAGAAACAAAACTAAACTACACCCTCCATCCCGGGAAAAAGGGACGAGAAATCCGACCCTGGTGCCCACTCCATTACAAAGAGTTTAACCCGCCTGAAGACATCTATCACTCTCCTATTTTATTCTTGAAACATCAGTCATTTCTTTCAAGCCATAACACCCAAAAACCCGCTAGCATGCTCAGCCTCCAAAACCTATTCCTTGCTTTCCCAATATCCCCTCCATGCCATGATAATAGGAAAGAATCTATTGACCTCGGAATCACCCAAAGCACTCCAAAGAGTTGAAAGATGTGACATGGACACCCCACACCTCTCTTGCAAAAGAGCAACGAAGGAAAAGATGATTCACTGATTTCGCATCTTTAAAACAAAGCAAGCACACACATTCGAAAGAACCATATTCCTCTTAGAAAGATTATCTATAGTTAACACCTTGTTCCTCCCAAAAAGTCACCCAAAAGCCATCATCTTCAACAGGATGCCATATCGCCATACGAAAGTCATCCGAGACATCCCTACACTAACCTCATTAGCATTTAAAGCCCGATAGAGAGATTTAACTGAAAATTTTCTAGATTTGTCTTTCAACCATCTAGGCGAGTCAAAGGTAGAAGCTATCAAAGAGGTATTCAAAAGCACCTCAAGGAGAACTACCAATTCTTTGAATTCTTCATCATTAAGGTTCCTTCTACATGGCTTGGGTTATGCCCAAATCAGTCGAGGAGCTTCTCTAGGCCTGGCATGGTGTGGGTGGAGGGAAGGCGCAAAAAGCTTTGTGTTTTCTAGATTTGTCTTTCAACCATCTAAGTGAGTCAAAGCTAGAAGCAATCGGAGAAGTCTTCGAAAGCACCTCAAGGAGAACTACCAATTCTTTGAATTCTTCATCATTAAGGTTCCTTCTACACGGGTTGGGTTATGCCCAAATCGATGGAGGATCTTCTCTGGGCCTGGCATGGTGGGGGTGGAGGGAAGGAGTGAAAAGCTTTGTGGTGGCTGCTAGTTAAGGATACATTGTGGGTCATATGGGGGTCCAAAAATGAACATTGTTTTTAGAACATAATATAAGGGGAGGATGTTCTAATCTATAGAATTAAAAGACTTGTGTCTAAGTAGGCGGTTTTTGTTAAGGAGGCTTCGGCTTCCTTGCCTTTCTGAGTTTTCTTTGGTGCTTTGTTGGGCTTGTATTCTTTCGCTCTGGCGCTTTTTGAATAAAATAGCCGTTACTTCCTAAAAAAAAAGGTTCCTTCTAAATGGGGGGAGCATATTATGTCCTCACCCCTCCATGAAAAACAACTTCCCACTTTTACATCTCTCCTTTGCTACCCCCACCGGCCCTAGAAAACTATCACATAACTTGCTATAACCAATCCACCTACCCTCCAAGAAACGAATATTTTTCCCATCTCCCAAGTTGAATCCTATCCCTTCCCACACCCTATCTTTTAAGGACACCACTGACTTCCACAAATAAGAAGCACGATACCTCCTCCCACTATCATCTACCCCGTATTTCCTTCCTATTAACCCCCTCCATTGAGATTCCCCCTCTACCCCAAACCTCCACACCTATTTCTCGAGTAGTGCTAAACTCATGTCCTCTAACTTCCTTAAACCTGCACCACCCTAATCCCATGGTTTGCGCACCTCTTCCCACTACACCAAATGAAATTTAGGCTTCTCTTCCAATCCTTTCCACAAGAAATCTCTTCCGAGCTTTTCCAAAACATTTAGAACCGATTTTGGACATTTAAAGAGCACAATGAAGTAAACTGGGAGGTTTGGCATTGACACTTTAATCAAACTCATTCTCCTGCCCATTGATAGACAAACGAATCAGTGAAAATGTTGCTTTTTACCCTATCTAAGTAGGGGGTCATTGATTTGGACAGCTTGGTTTGAGTTGCTTATATGTGACAAGTACAATTTACTCATCTACCTGCATATCAACCACCGTATCTCTTCGAAGCTTTATGCCTATAATAGTTGATCCCCATTTAGAAAATGTTGGACTGATCCTCCTCCAGACCATCAAGTTGTGGCACATTGAATGAAGCACATCTCTATAACCACACTAATCAAAGCAATCCTAACCATCCAATTGAAATGTATCAATGGATGGGTAAAAGTAAAATAGTGACTGGTCCAAATTCCAAGAGATAAAAAAAATAAAAAAACAGGTGGTTATTATCTTCTTAGTGTAAATTTTGGGTCATGTTACATCCACAATTGGGTCAGCAATTTGGACGATTGGGATTGCCATACAAGTAAGCCATGTGTATAGTTGAAGAGTCACCACCATTTGATTCTAGCCCATTTAAAACAATGAGCTTTACTAAGCCTAAACACCTGTAAGGGAACCCATCAACACACCACTCATGTGTCAAAGTAGCACACGCACGAGTTCTAACCTGTCTATGAGATGGGTCCCAGCATGTAGATGACCTTGACCAAAAATCAAGCATTTCGCCGATTAATTGAGGTACAATTTACAAAACAAGGGTCATCATTTTGTTTCTAACACCAAAGCTACTCTTATAAGATGATTGTTTTGATTTTTAATTAGTGGCTTCTACACAGTTGGACCCACTCTATGGTGGCTTGGATCTCAAACACATTCGCCACACACACATAGGGCTGGTCATGAGCCGAGTCAACTCGAGAAACCCGATCGACTCAACTCGAAAAAACTTGCCTCGATTCAGTGGGTCAAGTCAAGCCAAGCTTCATTTAGGAGCTTGAGTAAGAAATCGAGTCAAGTTTGAGCAATGGGTCACTTGACTTGACTCGATTCAAGCTCGACTCAGCTCGTTTCATATAGATATTTGTTAAAAAAAGCCATAATCTTCTTATTTCTTGGTTCTCTCTCTCTCTCTCTCTCTCTCTCTCTCTCTCTCTCTCTCTCTCTCTACACATTGGGGTCCAAGCTTAGGACATAAAACCCTCACACGTTGGGGGGTTCCTTAATCCTACTATTTTGTTCAGGTGAAAACATTCCTTGTTGAGCATACCTGATGGATTGAGTAATTTCAAGTAGAAAACATTGCGAGCACACAGTGGTTGTATGTTTTATACGCTGCACAAAATAGGTGCTGCGGTGAGACCACACACCATACACATCTACAAAACAGGGGTTATGGTAAGACCAAATACCATATGCAGTTATTGATTGCAATTTTACGAGGGAGGTGATGCATCTGATCCATGAATCAGCTGGGCCTCATCGTGAAGATGGTCCGCACAATAATCAGGGCAGTTCATTCATGTGGTGAGCTATGCATGTACTCTGTTAATCTATGGTTTAGAAAATGTTACTAGTGGTCTGCATTCAATGCATGTGTGACCTGGCCAATAGAAAAATCGATCAGAGCTAGGCCATTTAAATGGTGGGGTCCCACCTGTAGAAATACTATTCTCCCCTAATATATGTGCGACTTCTTAAACTTAATGTTGTTGACTTTTAATTTGTATTTTGTAGCAAAAAATATAATAAATTGAGGTGGGAGCAAGCTCTGCTTGACTCGACTCTGAGGTAAGCTCGCCTCAACTCAATCCACTAGCTCACCTCAAAAGGTTTAGCAAACAATGCAAGCTCCAATGGTGAGCTCGAGGGTAAGCTCAAACTCAAGCTCGAACTCGAGAAGAGCACGGACGAGTCAAGCCAAGCTTGGCCCACCTCGACTCGACTCGACTCGATGTACAGCCCAACACACACAGGACAAAGCCAAATGTATATGCATATACATATGTATATCAACATGAGTGCACAACAAGCACCACTTCAGTTTAGTAGCTACCATGTTTCATTTTTCAGTGTTTCAACTCTTGGTAGGGACATTTACATTTTATCTATAAGAGAAATATATTAATAATATCATCATCATCTAAGACTTATCCCAATTAATTGGGGTCAGCTACATGAATCTTGTTCCACAATTCCACTATAAGTTTGAAATGTCATATTGTTCGGATTCACGATGAAAGTTAAGGCTTAAGTTTGACACGGGCCGTCAATTTGAATCTAGGCTGAGGACAGGCCATGAGAGCACAAAACTCCCCACAAGCGCAATGTAACAGACTATTTTCATAGGATGACTACAATCAAGTGCTATGTAATAGTCTATTACATAGGTTGATTACAATCAACAAGTTAAATATATTAATGATGTACAATATCAATTTTAAAACTAATTAGGGACCCTGTTAGGTGCCCAACCCGAACCAATTCAAAACGGGTCTATAGGTCATGGACCTGGATCCCACCCAATTTTTTAACAGGTCCAAGATTTGGACCAGGGCTTGTTTTAATCAGGCTGGGTCAATCAGGTACCCACGATCTAGGTGCCCACGGACAACCCTAGCAAAACAATGACGTCTAGGAAGTCTTCTTCCCGGAAGTTGATTTTCAGGACAGCAATTCCTGAAAAGCATCTAGTTTAATGCAACCAAACGACCCCTTAGCGTTTAGTACTGGTACTTCCTCGCGTAATAAGATCAAAGAAATTAGTTTTGAACAACTTTGAAGCCTAAAGCTATAGATGTTGCAAAAACAGAAAGAATGAGAACGAAGACTAGAGACTACAGAATAGCGGGCCCCGTGCGAATGCGTGTAGAGCTGTAAATGGTCGGGTTCGGGGCAGGTTTAGCCGAAACCAGCCCGCCCATTTACTAAACGGGTCTGGGTCCAAATTTTAGACCTAGACCCTTTTACTAAATGGGCGGGTCTGGGTTGGGTCCGAGTCAACCCATCAGACCCATTTATAAATGGGTCTGAGTCTGGTAGAGGGAGATCCACCCAGACTAGGGCTGTAAATGGGTCAGTGGACCCGATGGGGTACCCGGACCCAACCCATTTAGACCCGATCCAGACCCAACCCATTTGTTAAATGGTACGGGTCTGGGTCCAAGAATAGACCCATTTGTTAAACGGGTTTGGGTCTGGTTTCCTTTATATTAGGCCCGACCCGACCCGACCCAAACCCATTTAGTAAGTGGGCGGGTTTGGTCTATGTCACAAGGGACCCGTCCAGCCCAGACCCGTCCAGACCCGGTTTTAAGCATTGTAAAATGCTTGCATACTTGATCCAAACCCGGACCCATTAGACCCGGCCCATTTATAAACGGGTCTGGGTGGATCTCCCTCTACCAGACCCAGACCCATTTATAAATGGGTTTGATGGGCTGACTCAGACTCGACCCGGACCTGCCCATTTAGTAAAAGGGTCTGGATCTAAAATTTGGACCCAGACCCGTTTAGTAAATGGGCGGGTCTGGTTTTGGCTAAACCCGCCCCGAACCCGACCATTTACAACCCTAACCCAGACCCATTTTTAAATGGATCGGGTCTAATGGGTCCGGGTCCGGGTCTGGATCAAGTATGCAAGAATTTTACAAGGCTTAAAACTGGGTCTAGACGGGTCTGGGCTGGACGGGTCCCTTGTAACATAGACCAAACCCGCCCACTTACTAAATGGGTTCGGGTCGGGGTCGGGTCGGGTCGGGCCTAATATAAAGGAAACCAGACCCAGACCCGTTTAACAAATGGGTCTGTTCTTGGACCCAAACCCGTACCATTTAACAAATGGGTCAGGTTTGGGTCGGGTCTAAATGGGTTCGGTCCGGGTACCCCATCGGGTCCGCTGACGCATTTACAGCCCTAGATGCGTGATGACTTGGGCTGTCAAAAGGATGGTCGTGGGCCGAGCCTAGGTCTACCCAAAGCCCACCCGCAGGCCCAAACTCGGCCCACAACTGGCCAAAGCAGACAGGCCCAAGCCCAATTCGTACATCCAGTTTCCACTCTAGCCGATCGATTGAGGTTTTTCTCAATAAACCAAACCATTTATGTGATAGGGCTCCCCTTAATAGCCCTTAATAAGGACAACAACAACACTTTATTATGGTGTTTTAATCAGGCTAAAGTTGTTGTTCGAATATTTTAACCCTTTCATTATACAGCGGTTATGGTGACCAAACATATTCAAAGCAGAAGAGCAGAATTGTCAAAGGGTTTAAAAAAATCAAACTAAGACCTTTTATTTCTGGACTATCCACCACACAAAGTGAGGTACTGTTGGGAATAGAAACGCCGGCAGCGGAAGCGAAAGCCGAACAACAACACAGCAGAATATTTGAATCTAACGAGCAACACAATGCAACCAATCACACATGCCTTCAACCACACAAGACAATCTGATTTTACATGGAAAAACTCCTCAACGGGTAAAAAACCACGGCACAAAGCGATCCACTGTGATTCAGAAGATTACAGAGATTGACAGCCCACAAGCAAGGAAAACCCAAGCTCTCTCTCTCTCTCTCTCTCTCTCTCTCTCTCTCTCTCTCAAAACACTCTCCCCTCTTCCTAACACACTTAGGAAACCTTGGACGACTTAGGATACCATCTAAGTTCGGATACATACCATATATATAGCAAACAAACCGAATTTAGAAACATCTTACGCAGATCCGCGTAACTGCGTAAGAAACCGCGTACACGTTCGACCGGTCGGAGCTAGTAGAAAAACGGTCCAGTGGAAAATTCCACAAATTCTTCACATCTGCCTCACCACTAACTGGTCGGAGCCCCCCTGCAGACCAATCGCCCGACCGGTCTGGGATGCACGAAAACAGTCCAGCAGTCTCGCTGTGCTTCTGGGCCAAACGCGCAGACCGGTCGCCCAATCGGTCTGAGCACCCAAAATATGCACAGTTTGAAGGCTCCTCCAACAGGTACAACATATTTGAGAGGTTGATCCTCCTCTATATAACATCCAAACTTTGCCCTACCCGCAAATGTGTCCAAGGCACCCAACTACACGCCATCACAAGCGCCAGCATGGCGCACGGACATGAGACCATCAGGTGGTTCATAATCAAGCTAGTCAGATCAACAGGACTACAATGTGCAACAGAAATGGACCAATAGAAAAAACTTCGGAAGCAGTCCAGATGTTTCTAATATTGTCATGCACCTGGTAAGCAAAGCCCCTGATTTTTGTGCCAAGAGATTTAATCTAAACAGTGGGTCACTTGTAATGTACAGCTTGGATGTCATACCCAGTGGCATTTGTGGTGGCATGCCCATGAATGGCCTTTTATGTGTGTGTGGCTTAGGAAACATCTAATATCCATGGACACTATTGCTCTTGAGATCCTAAATGAGCCAGGCCAGGCTGACGGACTTTTAGCCACAGCCCAAGTCCGGCCCAATTAATAAACATGCTTGAATTTTAGGGCCGGGCTCAGCTCCGGGCCTTGATACGCCAGCCCAAGCCCAGCATAAAGCGGGCCAGACCTGCAAGCGCAACAGGCCAACCCATCCCACTGACAGCCTTGCCGATGGTGAGATGGAACAGTAAGTTGGTCAATAGAGGAAGGCCAGTGTTCTATTTGCAAAGTTTTCGATGCTACGGCACCTAGATACAGATACCGATATGAACGTGGATACAGTAGGAATGGATACAACTCTCAGTTTCGCAAAAATCCAAGAAATGGGCACTAATATGGATAGGGTTATCCCAGTTGCAACATAATATTCCTCTTTAGTTTTGTTATAAAATATTTGACCCATTCTATTAACTTTTAGTTTTACTAAACAAGGTAACATTTAATCTTTCTAACATGCTAAATTTAACAAGTGTTAATTGTTTACAATTTTTACAGTGCATACACGTATTATGACAAGAATGCAATAAAATTTTCAGAATTTCAGAAATAATGAATCCAGTACAAATATAATTCAGCTTTTAGTTGCACAAAAGCTTGAAGCAAACCGGCAAATAATTTGGGTGCAAGAGCGGGGAAGCGCCTGTTTCAAAAATGTCAGCAAGCATAAAAAGCTGGGAAGCAGCAGTGGGAGCGCGAATCCAAAGCATGAGCAACCTCGTTAGAAGAATCATGCAACTAAGATTCAGTCAAAACATTTCCCACAAGTATCCTAGAGTATCTAGCATCAGTACTAGTACCAACATCATGCCATGTCCGACACAATAGATTGAACATATGCAAGCAACTAGGCATCAATGGTTAGGTGAGTTCAAAAAGGTATTAGGTTTCTGCTCAGGTTGGGAACTTAGGAGAGAGGATTTGGTTACGTTAAAATGTGAAACCAACATGATACAGTGAATGTATTTCACCATCTACGTATTAGATGAGTTTCAAACAGTTTCACTTGGGGTCCATTTTTCAGCTAGGTAGGCTGAGCTCGAACCCAAGCCGTCAATGTTGAAATGCATTCTGTCTACCATTGAGCTACAGACCCAAACCCTAGGGTGGAGAATGTGCACTAGGGGTTAGGAGATAGGATTCAGTTCAGTAAAGATGTGCACTAGTGTGGAGGAAGATTTTTTTACCCTTCTATCAGAGTTTCCTTTAATCATGAGCCTGTGTCCAATTCAAAATGTCATGGTGGCTCGATGTTTTTCGGGTCGGGCTTAAGGTATGTGGTTGCCTCCGCATCACTGAAATCTTTTGGGTGCGGAGATCAAGGAATTTGCTAGATTGTTGTCTCGGTTAGAAAGTATTTGCCCCTATCCAGAGGAAAGAGATTCGCCAATGTGGCTTTTAGATCATTCGGGGAGGTTCTTCGTGAGGTCTCTTCTTATGGAGTTATCTTCCTCTTCTGCTTCTCCAAGTGCTAGCCACATGACCCATGCATGGAGATATGGAGCTCCACCTAAGGTTGTTGCATTTGTGTGGCTTCTCGGGAGATACAGAGTTCTTACTATTGGCAATTTACATAAGGAAAAGATAATCCCTAAAGCCCGCAGTTTGTGCTTGCAAGATGAGGAGACAGTGGACCACCTCTTCATTCACTGCTATTTTCAATATCCCGTGGGTTATGCCAAAGACACAGTTCCTAGCATGAAGGCATCTCCAGCTACAAAGATAACTCCAAACGGAGAATGGCTTTGCTTGAGGCTCTTTGGTCTATCTGGTTGAAAAGGAATAGTAGGTGCTTTAAAAACAGCAAGGTCTCCTCTCAAATTATTGTTAGGAAAGTGATCAGGCTTTTAAAGGACTAGGATCCTTGATTCCTTGTGGGGATTTGGCTGTTTGGGGGCCTCTTTTCTTGGCCCTTTCTGTCTTTTGTTTTTGTCTTTCTTTTCTGCTTTCTTTTGCTTTCACATTTAGGCAGACTTTAATAAATTATTATCTTTCAAATATAAAAAGTTGTCAGGAAGATAGTCATAGGAGTGCTAGAAAAAATAGTGAATGGGGGAATGGGATTCTATGGAATCTTAATCTTAGAATAAATTTGAAAGAGAATGAGATAGTGAGATCGTTTTTCAGTTGAGATCCAAGTTAGGTTGGAAGAAGTGTATATCCCTGTAGTAGGAAGTGATTGGAGAGTTTGGGTAGGGACCCTCCAGAAATGTTCTCATATAATTCTTTTTCACTATTTACAACAAACTGTTTCTCTTGTAAAGGTATGTGCATTCTACGTCCACCTGGAGTGGAGAATTTTTCTTGGAAGGCAGCATACACAATTCTAAGCTTTGACCAATTTCAGAATCAGGAGTTCCAATTAGTTAATAGATGCATCAAGTGAAAAAGAAGGAACAATGAATCACTTTTTCCTTCATTGATCATCGGTTCATCAAGATTGTTGCCTTTCCTTCAGATGTTTGAGGTAAGTTGGTTTCCCTAATAGCGCATTAAATTTGTTTAAGAGTATGTCTGTTGGGTATCATATTTTACCTCCCTTCTGTGGAATTAACGGAAATGCATATTTCTACAGGAGAAATCGTTCTCATTGATGATAAAAAGCAAAAGCAATACGTCTATGATCCATCATTATCTTGGCAATGACAAGGGGCTTGAGGGGAGTGAGCACTCAAGACCAAGAAATCAAAATTCAATTTCAGAGAGTGACTCATCCAAGGACAGAAACCAGAAACAACTCTGTCCATGACTCCATATCAGTCAAACAAAGCCCATGTTTGAAAGGGGAGACTTGTTCTGTTGTCCAGTAAAACTGAATTAGTCACACGAGTCAACTAAGTAGCAAATGGTTTTTACAGCTATTTTCAAGAAAAGGTCTATAACTCGAAAGTATGGTGATTATATGGAATGCTCCACCTTTGAGAGTAATCAAACTTAATTTCCATTTTTAGTTCTTCAGGTGATCTGGACAAGGCAGATATTGGTTGAAGGTTCTAGTGTGATAAGGGGTGATTATTTCAGCTTATTCCGGTCAACTGACATTTGAGGAAGCCATGAATTGGCAATACCTTTTCTGGGATAAGCTTTTTTGTTAATTCAAAAAGGAGTTGAAGCTCAAACAATTACAAATAGCTAAAGCCCGGATAGCAAAGGCCAATCATCACAGCTAATGTCCCTAAGCTAAGATGCCCAACTAATTACATCAAGCTTAACTCTATTACAGACATCCTTTACTTAACCACACTTGTCCTGGAAGATCTGGTTGTTCCTTTCCCCCTAGATGGCCCAAATAACCGCCAATAAGGCTAATCGCTACACCAATCTCTCCTTTTCCTCCGGAACTCTCCCTCGTGCCATGCCAAGAGAACACTAACGATGGTCATTAGCATCACCCATAACAAAACCAAGGAAACTAAAACTTACTCCCACACCTTCCAAGAGGAGCAATGAATAAACAAATGATCCACCGTCTTTGCATCCCGTATACACATCACGCAACAGTTAGGCAGCACCATAGATCTCTTCTAAAGGTTGACGATCTTTAATAACCAATTCCTCCCCACTGGCCACACAAATGCCATTATCTTGGGAGGGGCTCCATAAGCAAGGTATTCCGTAACGGTAATGGTGGCTGTAATGGCCACCACCACTACCTTTACTATACAGGGTGTAATGGCCATTGCAGGGGCCATAATGGCCATTATAGGTCTCTTTTTATTATTGAAAAAATCTGAAAAACCTGTATCGGCCTCGTAACGGTCCATTACAGGGCCGTTAGGCCTTTACGGGAGCCATAACAGGCCATTATGGGGGCTGTAACGGCCTTTACAGGTCACTCTTTCCATAATGGTCGTTACGACCTTTACGACCCCGTAACATGTAACGGTTTACCTTTTACGTAACGGCCTTTACGGCCCTGTAACGGCCTTTACAACACACCATGCCCATAAGACCAAAAGAATAGCGAGAAGCCACCGGTGAAAAACTATTGAATCCCTTCCCCAATCAGCTGCACAAACTCTTCTACTTCAGCATTCATCAAATTCCTTCTACAAAGAGCACATATCACTGCATCACCTGTGGAGGTTAAACACCGATTAATGGTGGTTACTCCTGAAACCCTGGCCGAACTAGCTAGCCTCGAGAAGACTTCCCTAAGAAGTTTATGCCCAAACCACAAATCATCCTAGAACCAGACCCTCGTCCCATCACCACAAGAGAAGCGGACACCATCCTTAACCATTTGTCAATCTGGCAACCCCTCCCCACAAACCCAATGCCCTATACATTGACGACTGGAAAAGTTAGCATCTGTCTTTGGGAGGGAGGCTTGCTTTTAATCAAGTTATGTACTACATGTCTCTCTTCAAATGCTCGCCGTCCATTTTGAGTAGCTTGGAAATTTTGAGAGATTTCCAGTGGCAAGGGGCTGGAACGAAGCAAAAGTCTCTTATTCTAAAATGGGAAGATATGTGCAGGTTGTACTGGGAAGAGGGAGCGAGAATAGGAGTTTGGAGAATATGAATTGTGTGCTTCTTGAGATGTGTCATCGAAAACAAATTGGATCAACACAAGAATACCCCGACCAATCTGTCCACCTCCTCCCTTGAGGTATTCACTCCCAACATTTTGCTACTGGCGACGTTCACCTTTAGACCCGAGTCTGCTAGCCTCAGGAATAATTCCCTCTTTGGCTTTTGTATCAACCATACCATTTGCCTCCCAGTCACTAGCAGAAAGGCAAACAATGTTTAGCCACGTCTCAAAATTCATCAAAACAAAAGACATTTCCATAGCAGAAACTACTAAATCTACGCCCAAGTTATCATATCCCCCTACAATCAATGTTCCAAAGAACCATTGTTGACAATCCTCAAACCTTCCCTCAAGGCCACAGCTTCTGCTTCTCTAGACTTTCCCACCTAGAATGTCCAAAGGAAGTCACATGCATTCCACTCTTGTCATCCCTTAGCATACAACAAATTGCACAAGATCCTAGGTTCACTCGAGATCAAGGAGAGGGACAAATGTCTAAAGAAATCCAGTGTAAATTCCAAAAATCCAAATCTTGTTAGAACCAAGTCAAGGTGACTTTGTTTCTCTGCTGCTACTTCCACTAGCATTTCCACATTATTAATAATGTGACCATTCCCTTTTTTCCAAATTCTCCCAACATTAAGCTAAGGGCATGTTTGTTTTGCTGTAAATGGAGGTAAGTAGCAGTAAGCAGCTATAAATAGCTCATTATTACTATTTACGTCCGTTTGAAAGCTTGAGGTAATTCCACCTTGAAAGTCGGTCCAAAAAATGTTAATTTAAATGTGGGGTCCATCGTGATGTCTGTGACATATCCACGTTATCCATCCATTTCAGCTAAACATTTTAGGGCATAAGCCCAAAAATGAGGCAAATTCAAAGCTCAAGTGGCCCATGCCATAGGAAATCGTGGTCGTAAAAGGTTTTTAACGGTAGGTGCTCAACCCACTATTTTGTTTGGCGTGGTCCACTTGAGCTTTGGATTTGCCTCAGTTTTGGGTTCATGCCCTAAAATCACCCCGCAAAATGGATGCACGGCGTGGATAAGCCACATGTATCACAGTGGGCCCCACATAAAATTAGCATCCTCATCGGTTTTTGTGTACACAAAGTAAGCAGCCATTGTCGGCCTAAAAAAAAATGCAAGGAATTACATTGTAATTAATCATTACCTATTTACATGCATTTATATGTGAGAAATAAGAAACAAACATGCCCTAAAGGGAGCATATGACACAAAGCCCTCCCCATTTGCTTCAAAGGCACACCCTCCACAACTCTTAAACCACTCTAAGCTTCTCATGGGAAGGATCAAGAAACCACAAAAGGCTTGAGAAAATATCCCCAAATATTCCCAACCATGCCACAATGGTTGAAAGGCCGACTAATTCCTCTTTCCCTCTTTCCCTCTTACCCTTAGAGGGCGTTTGTTTTTCAATTCCCCCATGTAAATACACGTAAATGTGTAATGATTAATTACCAATCTAATTCCTACACATTTTTTCTATGCTAACAATGATGGCTTGCTTTTTAAACACTAGAACCAAGGAGGGTGTGAATTTCATGTGGGGCCCACTGTGATATATGAGGCTTATCCACACTGTCCATCCATTTTATGGGCTGATTTAAGGGCATGAGCCCAAAATTGAGGCAAATCCAAAGCTCAAGTGGACCACACCACAAGAAACAGTGGATTGAACGCCTACCATTAAAAACCTTTTACGACCATGATTTCCTATGGTGTAGGCCACTTGAGTTTCGAATCTGCCTCATTTTTAGGCTCATGCCCTAAAATGTTCTGGTAAAATGGATGGACGGTGTGGAAATGTCACAAACATCACAGTGGGGCCGAAGAATTTAAGTCAATCCTTTTCAAGTGGCTTTTCAAGGAGGAAATACTGTTTCTGTTAAACAGAGGCAAAAGCTAATAATTAGCTACTTACATGCATTTACGGTGGAAGAAAAAAAAGCCCCCTTGAAGCATGTGTTTGGAACTTGGGAGTATGTTCTCTATGTATCCATGTTCAGAAGAAAGGATTTTATTGGCCATCAACAAAAGCATGAAATCTTCAATAATTTGTATAACCATCAATTCCAAAACCAGTGCAAAAAGGAAGACCTTTGTCACTCTTCGAAAAAAAAAAAAAGGAAGCCCTTTGTCATTCCTTGAATAATTACAGCTATCATCTTTTCCTTGGGTATGAGTTTCACCTAAGTTAATTTGTTGTCAAAATGGCAGTACAATGTCTCTAGAGGTATCGACTTCTCTATGTATCAACTATGTTCATTTTAGTTGTTTGAATATATGGTGGTGCATTGTCTCAGTAATTCCAACTTCTCCCAACATTTTTTCTGCACAAAACAGGAAATGACAGAAAAAGAAACAAAATAATGCAAAGATGTGCGCTTTTAAGGACTCAAAATATCTGACAGCTTCCATTAGAATTCCCATGATATATGTCAAAGCAATCTTTTATTGAGGTATAAACACATCAAATAGGACAATTTGAACTTTATAATAAGGGAAAGGAGATCTTATGATTTCTTTCTTTTACGGATGATGGTTCTAAAAAAAATCCCCCTCACAAGCACTTAATGCATGTGCAATACATGCCCAAAATAACTATATAAGATAACAGTTTTAAAAGAAAAGAAACGAACAACCAATGATTTTATGGGTCATGGCTCAGCCCAAAACTTTTTTTTTTTTTGGTAGGGGGGGGGGGGGGGGGGGGGGCGCTCAGCCCAAAACATTATCCGTGTCTATTTATGGAATTGCAAGATTCAAAACATGAATCATAAGATTCAAGAAGAAAAAGTATGATACAATCAAGGGTGGATGAAGTGGAGATGTGCCTTGGAAGGAAGCAACATGAGCAATGAATCAGTAATTGAGTATTGAAGAGATGAGGATTGATTAGGAGACAACCCTAATGAGTAGGTGAACTTTGATTAGGGTTGAAGGCCCTAAAAGAGGATGAAGGTAAGAATTAAAAGGACCATTTGGATGCATAGGAAGCTCCACTTAAGCCATGGATGATGGATGTCCATCTTCAAGGTAGCATTCTTGTGTTTGGCTTCGTGATTACCCACGCACGAGGGCTTCCATTTGGAGAAGACTGTCCACAAATTTGAATATTGTGTCGTTCCACGGGAGGTAGAATGCAGCTGTCCATGGACAAATTGAACAAAGGCTACCACAAGAATGCTTGCTGCTCCGCACCTCCACTGCAACAGTACTCTAGTAGATGCAACCCAACGGTACATTGCCTAGACTTTGGGAGAGGCATGTTCACATTTTAGGATCGACTTGTTAGAGCCCGGATCTTACACACGTGTGCCATGTTGGCACATGTGTACTCTTCAACATATGCTCCAGTGATCCATTCATCAAGAAAAATGACTTACATGAGGTGTTGTCAAAATGCAAAATCTCAACATTCACGAAACCACCTTTTGCGCGCATCCAAACACAACATCTTCAAGTCCATGTCATGGATATGGACATCTCCATCTTGTGCACTTCCGTGCATCCAAACAATGCCTAAAGGGACTTGGACCGGCTTATCAATAATTGACAAAACATCTGTAAAGTCAACCCCACAGCTTGCACGAGGCTACGATGATAATTCAATCAGGATTCTAGAGAACAGATAACAGTGGGACTTAAATTGATACTTGCATTGTAATTTCATGATTTTCAAAAAAATTGATACTTGCATTGTAATTTCATGATTTTCAAAACAAAGACTGAGAAACTGGAGCTGAGTTCAAGCATCTCAATGCACGTTCCAAAACAAGGGAATGTGAATGATATCACACAATCAATGTAAAAGTGGAGAAGGAAAATCAAAGACCTATCAGGCCCTTGGAATATTTGTAGAGCCAACCCCAATCCACAGATGAAAGTGGAAAATGCTACAACGAACACCAACACTTTGGAAGCGCAGGAAAAGAAGAAGAAAATTAGGTTTATCTAATAGCCCATGTCTATTAAGTGGTCAAGATAACTCATCAACAACTTCATTGAATTCCGAAGAACTAGCCAGAAGTTTTAATTCTCAGTAACCATAGAAGTAACATCTACGTGGTGTACAGTTATTTGATGGACAATGCAAAAGCATGCAATTGAGACAGGTAAAAGCCTATAAACCCCCAAACTGCAATTGCAGTTTATAGCAACAAGCATTGAGACATGATGGCATGTACTATTTCATAGAGAGATGCTCCAGTGTTCTCAGAGCACTATAACAGTTTCATGATTAGATGATCCAATCCATCTTGTTGCATTGCATCAGCCCATTTGAGCAGTCCAATCGACTGATTTGAACTATCCATTAAGTATGAAAAACACATTTCATGGTCCTCCATGCAAAAATCTCACTGATTAGATTATCCAATCCATGTTGGTTTGGCCTTATTTTTTACATCTATCCATTTGCTGAACATGGATGGGATGGTTACGATTGCCTAACAAAAGCCATTCGTTAGAATATGCAAATCATGATGGGACCTAACAAATAGATGAATAAAAATTGTTAATGGGGACTAGTTTGTGTGAACGGTCTTGACTATCCATAATAAAGTACATCAATGAAAGGGTTAATATTTTTCAGATCAGTTTGATGTTTGCAGGGTGGCCCATGAAATGTGAGACCAAATGAACAGTCTAGATCAACGGATTGGACTAAGTGTCCCAAGGCAACTAGGCGCACTATAACTTACAGACTTACAGTACTCTGAAAGCAATAGAGCAACTTTCCATTTCACATATATTGTACATACCAAATGCAAAGAAATGATATGGAACTATGCATGAAAATTCATGGTAATGACCAACGTAAAAATAAAAAATAGCAGCAGGAACAAACCTTGTGTGTAAACATCACGCCCGGGCCTCGAACTCCTTAAGCAGGTCACAGTGCGGCATCTGATATGCAAGGCCCCACTGGCGCCGTTGCAACTCGACCCGGCAATTTTGCGTGAGAAGAGAAGCATAGTCGCGCTCCACACGTACTTCAAGCGCCGTACGCTCCGGACTGTGAATAGGATACTCCTCTTCGAATTTTGATGTCCTCACATAATACTGCACGCCCCTCTCAGTGACGAATTGGTACTGGTGATGGTGGGAGCCGGAGAGGGAATAAACAGGTTCTGAAGACGGAATGAAGTTCAACAGCAGCAAGACAATGATGGGCAGAATCTGAATTAAAGCCCGGAGATTGGCATTACCCGATCCATGAGCGTCACCATTCCGGCCAGCGCTCGGTCCCATACCTTGCCCAAACCTAAATGTACCAAATGATGCAGTTGCTGGAGGCATGCCACCACCAAAGAAGAAGTTCCGGAAGATCTCCTCCGCATCAACCTCGGCATCGTAGAAGCCATGGTTGGAACCCCTCCTCGCCCGCCGCTCATAGACGACCTCCTCCTCAGACCCAACAAGATCGTATCTTTTCCGGCTCTCTTCATCACTGAGGCACTGGAAGGCCTTCGAGACAGCCTTAAACGCCTCCTCGGCGCCAGGCGCCTTGTTCTTATCAGGATGAACTTTCAGCGATAACTTCCGATAAGCCTTCCGGACGTCTTCTACAGAACATCCCTTCTCGACGCCCAAGATCTCATAGTAATCCTTCTTCCTTTTGATTTGACGGACGATCGAGACCTGCTCCTCAGTGTAAGATGAGGACGAAGTCGATGATGGCGATGACGATGGACCGTTGGCTGAAACTCTGGCCCTAACCGAAGAAGAATTCCCAGACGGCTTGTCCGGCAGAGGTGCTTCAGTGGTGGGGTCAGTTGGCGGGGGAGGGTCATCAGGGGAATCTGAGTCAATGGTGGAGATGAGATCATCGATGGGGAGGGTGGGATCCAGTCGACGGGCCTTGGTGAGGAATTTGAGGGCGCGGTTCCGATCACCGGATTGTAGGGCTTCTTTTCCGATCTTGAGGCATTTAAGGGCTTCGTCTTTGTTTCCGTCCATCGCGATGGAGGGAATTTGGCCCGATGCAGGAGATGGTAAAGGCGAAGGTATGAAGAAAATGAACCCTAGAAAAATCAGGGGAATAATAGTAGAAGATGATCAGGTGTTTATCATCCGATCGTTGGATTTTCTGATGAGAAATAGGGATCAGACGGACGAAACAATAATAGAAAACTGTAATTTTTTTTATTGATTTTGGAATTCGATTCGTTTCCTCCCTTGGGTTTGGGATTGAAACCCGAAGGGGTTTCGGGGAGAGGAGAAATGGGATGGAAATTTCACGAGGACGTTTCGCAGTCGCCAATGTATAAGGACCGGGTAATGTCACGTGCGAGGCACGAGGGGAGACATGAGGGGGGCGAGGTTAATTTTTTATTTTCAAGAGGGTCAAAACGGAAATTTCATTTCGACGAAGAGGGTGGAACTGCGTTGGGTGGGACGGAAGCGGACTGTGGAGTGAGGGGACGGACGCGGAGTTAGCGGATTGCGCCCAAACTCACTATGCACGCAAAGCGTCCAAACCAAGCTGTGGAGGGACCCACCGTGATTTATCTACCGTCCATTCTTTGTCTAAAATCAGGCCGACAACACGAGACCAAGAATGAGGCAGATCCAACTCTAAGGTCGGCCACACCAGAGATAAACCTTGCATTTAATGCTTGGTGCATTTAATGCAGCCCAGTTCAGTATTTTGGTGTGGCTGAACTCAGTGTTGGATCTGCCTCATTCTTGGTCTCATGTGTCGGCCTAATATTAGGCTAGCAACAGACAAAGTGGACAAACAGGGAATCGGATTGCATCCTTCTTTAAGTATGAATGGGCCCACTATGATGTATTTGTTTATCCACTCCATCCATCCATTTTATAAAATCATTTTAAGGTATGACTCTAAAAATGAGGAAGATCCAACGGTATGGTGGGCCACACAAAATAGTGATCAGAACTTGGTGATGTCATAATGTAGTGATGACATCATCAGGTTCAGCGTACTATTTGATGTGGCCCACTTCAATGTTGGATCTGCCTAAGTTTTGGACCCATATCCTAACATGATCTTATAAAATGGATGAAAAGAGTTGATAAACATATACATCACGGTGGGCCCCTCCACAGCCCAGTTTTGCATCCATACGAGGAAGGACGTAATCTGCTTCCGATAAACACATACCCCCTCAATAGCTTGGTTTGGACGCTTTTTGCGTCCATACTGAGTTTGTACGCAATCCGCGTCCCGACGGGGATTGCCTACGGACACAGTAGCGTGACGGTGCACTGTAGGCCCACCATGATGTATGTGTTTTATTCCTGCCGTGCCGTCCATCGATTTTTACTGACCATTTTAGGCATGATTAAAAAAAAAATGAGGTAGATATTTGTGGCCCAGATTGCACCCTAGAGCTGAACCGGAAGTTTTGGATCATCTTATACTTGTGTTTTTATTTCATCCAGGTCTTTTTCACCTAATCAACAAGTCGCATGGTAAATAAACATAAATAAGGAAGATTTTAATGGTGGACGTTCAATCACCACTGTTTTCCTGTCGTGTAGTCTATCTGAGAATTGGGTGTGTCTTATTTTTGGTATATTGGCCTGAAATAATGGTCCAAAATGGATGGAGGGTATGGATAAAACGCATATACCACATGGATGTTGAGAAATTTCTGATCTTTTAAATAATAAATAAATTGGAAAATCCGAAAATAAGGACAGGCTGAAGCACGTGAAAATCACGCTGTCCTTAAAGCGTAATTCGCCCCTACTCAAATTATTTTTGAGTCTGCTGATAGGTTGCAGGCGGATTGCTTCCAGGATACGACTAGCCTTATGTGGTTCTGCGTTCAGCAAAAAACGAAGAAACCACTATGGAACTCAGTAACACACTCTGGCAGATGAAGAAAAGAAAGAGAGAACAAGATTGAGGTCTTCTTCTTGTAGCAGTAGACCACTACGCTGGTCTAAGTGGCTTGGTTTGAATCAACCAAACCGAGAGGCTAATAGTCTCAGATGGGTGCTGGTTCAGTAGTGCTGGTTGTGATTGCTGTTGTTGTTGTGTTGGAATGAACCAGACCTGTCCGGTTTATATAGGCAAGGGTGGCTGGCAGTTTTGGTCTAGAGCCATAATGGCACTAGCCGTTTTCTGGCTGTTGTGAGAAACTAGCCGTTTATGGCAGTTTCTGACTGTTGTGCATGTGGGAGTTATGCACCTGCATGCTGACCGTTTAGACTCAATGGCTAGCCGTTTCTGACTGTTGGGCTAGCCACATGCAGCTGTTATTGCATGGTCTGGACCGTTACTGCATGAGCAGTTACACAAGTCCCTCTAATTGGCCCTACAGCTCTTTATAAAAAGCAGAGAGGTCTCTCTGTCAGACCTCCCACCCACAGCACCTCCTTTGTTCCGAACCCAGCCACCTGACCTATTACCTAGCCTCTGTCGCACCGCGACTCGCACCAGTTTCGCTCCGGTCCGCGAGGTCGCGACCCATCTGAGACACAATGCGCACGTGCGAAGTGCCAAGTGTGCCACTAGCGCCTCTACAGCCACACTGCCTCACGTGCCCACGCCCTCGCACCTAGCCCAAGCCCGTGCCCGAGACCGAGACCGAGCCCGAGCCCGAGCCCGAGACCGAGACCGAGCCCGTGCGCGTGCGCGTGCGCGTGCGCGGTATTCCAGTGCTTCGCACTGGAACACACAAGCCACCATTCTCCCTCTCTTCCACCATAAATAAGTAAGGTGCACAACACCCTACTTATAAAGAGGTAAAACACTTTTCTCCCATCCGATATGGGATAAAAACCAAACGTCTTTTTTCTTTTAAAATATTTTTCAAAACAACATTTTTTCAACAATCCCCCACTTGTTTTTAAAAATAATTTTTAAAACAGAAAAATGGATGTCTGCCAGAGTATAAAAGATTATATGCATAAAGAAAGATATCTTTCGATTTGAATCATTCCTTAGTGTAAATATTTCAAAGACCCATCGAAATTTCTAGTAGCCGCAGCTTTGAACCAGTTATTTTTAGATAACAGGACCGGAAATACCACACACATACTTTCTAAGTGTTATTTGAGTTCCCATTATTCCTGCTTAGCACATTTAATGGCATTGTGCTTATCCTGTTTCATGAACAATCCCGAGAAAACTCTCATTCTCATGAGAGGCGGCACCACCTCTACGTTCATATAGGTGAAGTCCTTCTAGTGTCTCCGTTACTTTCAGACAATTGTCCTTAAGACTGGACTACATTAAGAGTTTCTGAGACTCAACCCTCTTTCTGTAACGGCCAGCACTATAATCCTGGATGAGGTATATATATATAATTTAGTGCTGAAACTTTTCACGTATCAGTGACTTGTTTTTACCCATTGAACCCTTATATAGAGATTTTCTAATTTTAGGTTGGGTATCCATCACTGGTGAAATCTTTTGAAAAGAGTTTCAACCCCATCCCTCTGGATGTTGTCCTTACTACCTCTCTCGTTAGAGGTTTAGTGAAAGGATCAGCTAAGTTATTACTTGACTTTACATAAGATATTGCAATGATTCCATCTTGAATCAGTTGTCTTACATAGTCATGTCTCAGACTTATATGTCTGGATTTCCCATTATACGTGCCGCTGTAGGCTCTAGCTAATGTGGCTTCACTATCGCAATGTAGCGAAACAGCCGGTATCGGCTTCGCATAGAATGGAATTTCTAAAAGAAGATCCCTAAGCCACTCAGCCTCTTTACCTGTTGCAACAAGGGCTATGAACTCAGACTCCATAGTTGAGTGAGTTATGCAGGTTTGTTTCTTGGATCCCCAAGATACAGCTGCACCTCCTAAGGTGAAAACCCATCCAGTAGTGGATTTGTTGTCACCTGCACTCGATATCCAACTTACATCGGTATATCCTTCCAGTACAACTGGAAATTCTGAGTAAAATAACCCTAAGTCTTTGGTTGCTTTTAAATAACCAAGTACTCTTCCTATTGCCTTCCAGTGTTCTACACTGGGATTACTAGTAAACCTACTTAGTTTACTCACAGCATATGCGATGTCTGGTCTAGTGCATTGCATTGCATACATTAGACTTCCTATAACACTCGCATACTCTAATTGTGCAACTGTTCTTCCAGTATTTTCATTTAACTTGATACTTGGATTGAATGGGGTTTTCGCTTCTTTAATATTTAGGTGTTTAAACTTGTTTATTATTTTCTCAATATAATGAGATTGGCATAGCGCATAACCCCCACTATGAGTTTTAACTTTAATACCTAGAATGGTATCAACTTGTTCAAGATCCTTCATTTTAAATACGGAAGACAGAAACTTCTTTGTTTCAGTTACACCTTCCATCTTGTTACTTATTATTAATAAGTCATCAACGTATAAACAAATAACAATTATATAGTTACTACTTGTTTTGGAATATATGCATTTGTCTGCTACATTATGCATGAAACCATGAGAAAGTATTTTAGAATCAAACTTCTCATGCCACTGTTTAGATACTTGTTTTAGTCCATACAATGATTTAATTAATTTACAGACTTTCTTCTCATTTCCTGGTAGAACGAACCCTTCAGGTTGTTCCATGTATACCTCCTCGTCGAGGTCTCCATTCAGGAAAGCAGTCTTTACATCCATCTGATGTATATACAGCTGATGTATGGATGCTAAAGCAAACATAATTCTAATAGATGTTATTCTTGCCACAGGTGAGTATGTGTCAAAATAATCTATTCCTTCTTTTTGTCTAAATCCTTTAGCTACTAGTCTAGCTTTAAAGGTTTGAATAGTCCCATCAGTGTGATATTTCTTTCTAAATACCCACTTACACCCTATGGGTTTAGAAGCTGGAGGTAGATCCACCAGTTCCCAGGTTTGGTTTGACATAATCGAGTCCATCTCATCATTGATAGCTTCTTTCCAAAAAGCTGAATCTCTAGAAGTTACAGCTTCTCTATAGGTTGTTGGATCATCTTCTATAGTCATAACTATAGGTATCTTTCTAATGACATTCTCTCTATCTCCTTCTATGAGATGAAAAGAGATACGTTGAGAGTCTATCTGTTCAGGATCAAGACTCTTTTCTACTCTTACCCTTTGACTCCTACGTGGTTCTATTGGAGCTTCAACTTCATGTTGAGCTTCTACCACAGGTTTCTCTATTGGAGTTTGGATTTCATTATCCTTTGACTCTAAGGATAGTGAGTTTTCAAAGAACTCAACGTCTCTAGACTCTATGATGGTATTAGACTCTAAGTCTAGGAGTCTATATGTTTTGCTATTTTGTGCATACCCTACAAAGGCGCACTTAATAGCTCTGGATCCTAATTTAGTTCTTTTGGAATCAGGCATTCTACAATATGCGAGGCACCCCCACACTTTAAGATATCCTAGATTAGGTTTTCTACCTTTCCATACCTCATATGGTGAAGTGTTAAACTTCTTAGAAGGAACCCTATTTAGGATGTGGCACGCTGCGAGAAGTGCTTCTCCCCAGAGTCCTAGTGGCAACTTTGCTTGTATTAGCATTGAGTTGATCATTTCTACTAAGGTTCTATTTTTCCGTTCAGCTATACCATTTTGTTGTGGTGTGTACGGTGCAGTGCATTGGTGTATTATGCCATGTTCTTCACAGAAGTTAGAGAATTCATTTGAAAAATACTCTCCTCCTCTGTCGCTACGAAGAACTTTTATTTTCTTATTTAGTTGATTTTCCACTTCTGCTTTATATATCTTGAACATGCTGAGTGCTTCATCTTTGTTCTTTAGAAGATATACTTGTACATATTTGGAGCAATCATCAATGAAGGTTATAAAGTATCTTCTTCCTCCACGTGTAAGAATGCCATTTAACTCACAAATATCAGTGTGTATTAGGTCCAATATTTGAGATGATCTCTCAACACTAGGAAAAGGTTTCTTTGTAAATTTGGACCTTATGCATACTTCACATTTGTCATTTTGACTATCTGTGTATGAGATTAAGCCATTCTTATACATGAATTTTAAGGTACTATAACCTATGTGTGCTAATCTACCATGCCACAATGCTACAGATTCAATCATATACGCAGAAGAGTTACTTTCATTCAAGGAAAATTTTATCATCCCATTACAAGCATATCCCTTACCAACGAAATTCCCGTTTTTAGATAGAATCAGTTTTCCCGACTCAAACACTACCCGTATGCCAGGTTTTCCCAGAAGATCCCCAGAAACTAAGTTTCGTCTCATGTCAATGACATGCAGTACATTAGTTAGGATCACTTTCTTTCCAGAGGTAAAGACTAGTTCCACGGTTCCTTTACTTACGACCTTCGATCGGACTTCATTACCCATTTGGACCTCTTGACCATCGGTCACGTCCTCATAAGTTTTAAAGGCTGATCTATCATAGCTTACATGGACTGTGGCTGCTGTATCATACCACCAACCGGGTACTTTGCCTTGGATCATGTTTACCTCAGTGATCATGGCAACTATGTCTTCTTCAACCGCACTTGCCTCATTCTTCGATTTTTGAAGACGGCATACTCGAGCATAATGCCCGATTTTCCCACAGACATGGCAAGGGCCTTTGAACTTTCCTGTTCTTCTTCTGTGATTTCTTGAATTTCCCTTTATTGGGTTTCAGGGAACCGTTCTTCTCGGGATTCTTGTTTTGGGTACTTTCTACTGCTTACACCTTGGATGAGGAATTCCCGTTTTCATTTTTCTTTTCACGGTTTTGGGATTCTTCCTCTATTCGGATATGTTTCTGGATTTGTTCCACTGAATAATCCTCGGTTTTATGTAGCAGTTTCTTCCTGTATTCTGTCCAACTCGGGGGCAATTTTGCGATAATAGCCCCGACTTGGAAAGCTTCAGGGATATCAATTTTTAGGGCACTAATTTTGCCAACAATTAGCTGTAGTTCTTCGATTTGGGCTAACAGCGATTTGTTATCTACCATGGTGTAGTCGAAATAGCTAGCTATTAGATATTTGTTCGTACCTTCTTCTTCGGTCTTGAATTTGAACTCGAGAGCGGTCCAAATTTCTTTAGCAGATTCAGTTCTGGTGTATTGATCATACAGACGATCAGATAGCGTGTTCAGAATGTGTCCTCGACACAGAAGATTATTTTCTTCTCTCTTGATGCGTGCGTTGATCTGCTCAGTCGTGTCTGTATCAGTAGCTGGAGGAAGCGGCTTCAAGTTCGGGTCTAAGATATAGAATATCTTCAACGCCGTAAGCAGGAACTTTATCTTGTCCTGCCATCTGGTGAAATTGGTTCCATCGAACCGGTCCAGACGAATCAGATCCTGGTTCATCAGTTTGATTGATGCTACCCCTTCGGTTTCCAGATCAGAAAAATACGCTTTAAGATTGTTGAGAAATTTCTGATCTTTTAAATAATAAATAAATTGGAAAATTCGAGAATAAGGACAGGCTGAAGCACGTGAAAATCACGCTGTCCTTAAAGCGTAATTCGCCCCTACTCAAATTATTTTTGAGTCTGCTGATAGGTTGCAGGCGGATTGCTTCCAGGATACGACTAGCCTTATGTGGTTCTGCGTTCAGCAAAAAACGAAGAAACCACTATGGAACTCAGTAACACACTCTGGCAGATGAAGAAAAGAAAGAGAGAACAAGATTGAGGTCTTCTTCTTGTAGCAGTAGACCACTACGCTGGTCTAAGTGGCTTGGTTTGAATCAACCAAACCGAGAGGCTAATAGTCTCAGATGGGTGCTGGTTCAGTAGTGCTGGTTGTGATTGCTGTTGTTGTTGTGTTGGAATGAACCAGACCTGTCCGGTTTATATAGGCAAGGGTGGCTGGCAGTTTTGGTCTAGAGCCATAATGGCACTAGCCGTTTTCTGGCTGTTGTGAGAAACTAGTCGTTTATGGCAGTTTCTGACTGTTGTGCATGTGGGAGTTATGCACCTGCATGCTGACCGTTTAGACTCAATGGCTAGCCGTTTCTGACTGTTGGGCTAGCCACATGCAGCTGTTATTGCATGGCCAAGTGCGCCACTAGTGCCTCTACAGCCACACTGCCTCACGTGCCCACGCCCTCGCACCTAGCCCAAGCCCGTGCCCGAGCCCGTGCCCGTGTCCGAGCCCGAGCCCGTACGCGTGCGCGTGCGCGGTGTTCCAGTGCTTCGCACTGGAACACGCAAGCCACCATTCTCCCTCTCTTCCACCATAAATAAGTAAGGTGCACAACACCCTACTTATAAAGAGGTAAAAAACTTTTCTCCCATCCGATATGGGACAAAAACCAAACGTCTTTTTTCTTTTAAAATATTTTTCAAAACAACATTTTTTCAACAATGGCACCGTCCAGTAGCCACGTCGCTACTACGTCAGTATGCAATCCGCATCCGAAGTGAAGCACTCACCGCCCTTGCCCTCTGTGGGGCCCACCGTGATGTATGTGTTCTATCCACGCCGTCCAAACGTTTTTCCATATCATTTTAGATCAAGTGCCCAAACTTGAAGCATATCCGAAGCTCAAATGGACTGCGCCACGGAAAACGGTAGGGATGGTGACATCCACCGTTGAAATCTTCCTAGGGTCTACGGTGATGTCTATTTGTCATCCAACCTGATCATAAGGTCACACGGACCTTGGTGAAGGGTCAACATAAATATCAGCTTGATCCAAAACTTCTGTGGCCCCCAAAAGTTTTCAACGGTGGGCGTTCAATTCCCACTCTTTCTTATGGTGTGGTCCACTTGAGCTTTGGATAAACTTAAATTTTGGAATCATGCCCAAAAATGAGTTTGAAAAAAATGAATGAACGGCGTGGATAGTACACATACATCACGTTGGGCCCCACTAAGCGTTCGCGATGGCCCCACTGTGTTCCACTACGGTAAAGGAGGCGAGTGCCTCGTTACACAATCCATGTCCTGTTGCCAGTGAGTGGCGTTGACTTGACGGGGCATTCCTCACGCGTGGTTTTGCGTCTACCCAAATTACAGCAGGGGTAGAGTACTAGACCCATGAAATCAACCTGACTTGACCCGTTAAGTAGTATGACCTATTTATAATATGACCTATTTGTGCCGTCTGCCCTATACAAACCCGTACTCACCCAAAACTCCGAAAAATTGTTAATCATAGGAGTATATAAATATTTTAGTTTTTTATTAATTAATTAATCCAGCTGAAGGGAACTAGAAGGCTAGGAAGCCTTTGTTGAGGCCTAGTTTTTTCGTAGAAGAGGCTTTTCATGTAAAATTTGTTTATCTTCTGTGGTTGGATTTGCTTGTACGATTATATTTTGTTTGATTTTCCTCTGAGTTGCTTCCGCGATCCCAACAAGTGGTATCAGAGATAACTTTGAGGATTAGATTGAATCTTAGACAATATATCTATAGCCTCAAACATGAAGTCCAACATTGAGAAGTTTAATGGGGAAAACAACTTTGACCTATGAAAGGCGGAGATGAGCGGCTTCCTAGTTCAGCAAGGATTGGACGATGCACTCCTTGGGAGGGATAGACAATCGAAAACTGTGAAGGAAGAATGGTGGAGCAAACTTAATCAGATGATCATGAGCACAATCCAATTGTGTTTGGCCGATGATGTCTTCTACAATGTCATAAACCAGACGACTACCACTGAATTGTGGGCGAAGTTTGAGAGCACCTACTGGGAGTAGGGTTGGATCTCCCTAAGCATATTAACGTTTTCAACAAGCGGGTTTGCAAGTTAAAGAGTTTGAAGTATCAGAGGTTGGGACATGTGAAGAAAAATTGTGAATCTTCTAGAACCCGGAAGGATAAGATTTCAAATAATTCGCTGAGGGAAGCCAATTCAGCTTATTCTGGTGAAGGAACTAGTGGTTATGAAATGTGATTAGTGTCTAAGACTGGTGACCTCTATCAGGAGTGAATTTTAGATAAGGGGCATTGTACCACATGACCCCTTATTGGAGTTGGTTCACCACGTACGACGAGTATAATAATGGCCTGGTTCTTATGAGCAATGATATGCCTCTAAGATGGTTGGAATTGGACTGGTTCACATCGAAATGTTTGACATGGTAGAGCGTACTCTGACAAATGTGAGGCGTGTTCCTTATTTGAAGAAGAGTCTGATATTTCTGGGAGCTCTCGAGGAACCGAGATTCAAGTTCACAAGGTTTGATCATATCTTACAAGTTTCAAAATGGGCACTCATAATCATGAATGGTACAAAGGAGCGGAAATATCTACAGGTTGATCGAAAATACCATCTCGGGTGGAGCTACAACAGCTGTAGCGGAGTCCGCGTTTGCATGTTTATGGTATGCGCACCTAGGCCACATGAGTGAGCATAGAATGAATGTACTTTCTTACTAAGGTCTTATTTCTACTTTTAAAAGTGTAGATTTTCATATACATGAACATTGTATATTTAGTAAACAATCTAACTGTCATTTAAAACGGAAAACGTGTAAGTGGGTGGGGGGTGCTTGAGTATGTGCATTCTTATGTGTGGGGATCGTCGCTTATTATTTTTGAAGGAGGGTAGTCATATTTTATTACCTCTTATTGATGACTTATGTAGAAGAGTCTGGGTTTATTTCGTGAAGAATAAATCTGATGTTTTCAACACCTTCAAGATGTGGAAGGCGATAGTGGAAAGGCAGACAATGTGAAAGTTGAAAGAGTTAAGAATAGATAATGGACGTGAGTTCACTTCCAAGGAATTTGATCGTTATTGCAAGGAAGAAGGGATCGTGAGGCATTACACGATGCGACACACACCATAGTATAATGGTGTGACTGAGTGGATGAATCAATCTCTCTTGAAGAAAGTTTAGAGCATGTTGAATAAAGTTGGGTTGGGCAAGGAAATGTGGACTGAGGCCGTGAACACGGCTTGTTACTTGGTGAATCGATCCCGTATACAACAATAGGTTGCAAAATTCCAAAAGAAGTGTGGAGTGGTCACGATGTAGACTACTTGGGGCTGCAAGTATTTGGTTGTGTCGCTTACTCTCATATACCGTCAGTTGAGAGAGATAAGTTAGACCAGAGGGCAAAAGAGTTATATATTTGTCAGTTATAGTGATGGTGTGAAGGGGTACAGGCTATATGACCATGTCACACAGAATATCACACTTAGTCAGGACTAGGGTTGCACATGGTTCGGTTCGGTCCAGTTATGGGGTGAAATCAGAACCGAACCATTCCCAATGGTTATGGGAAAACCAAAATCGAAACCGAAATCGGAACGTTTGCGCTTTATAACCGAATTGGGCCGGATCATAAAAAATTGGTTCGGTTTTATAGTTCTATGCTTTTTTTTATTTAGTCCAATTGCATGGTTTATTTTTATAATCCAACCCAATTGCATGGTTTTATTTTTTAATCCAGCCCATCCATACCTCAGGGCCCACCATGGGCATACCTTGATGTGTTTGTTAGATCTACACCATTCATCCTCATTGTCGGGTAATGTCTAGGTGGACCACATTAAAAAAATCAGATAGATCTAAAATTTAAGTAGACTACTTGACATGAAGCAGTGAGGGTTGAACACCCAAGGTTCGATTACAAGGTTCGGTTCAACGGTTCGGTTATGTGATATGGTTCCACAGTTTGGTTCTACGGTCTGGTTCATAGTTCGATTCGATTATACGGAACCCCAAACTGAGAACCGAGCTGAACTAACCGGTTCTTCGATTTTTGGAATTGGAACCGGTGCGCTTCAAAACCGGACCAAATCAAAACGAAATAATCGGTTCCAGTCCAGTTTCCAGTTCCACTAGCTATGTGTGCACTCCTGGCCGGGACGTTAGGTTTGATAAGGATTCCCTGTTCTGCAATGATGAACACAAGGAACCATAAAAAATTACTTGTTGGTGTTGAAGTTGAAAAGGGTAAGACACTAGCTAATACTGAGACGCAGACATGGGTATAAGAGCAGGTGGAGTGGCCACCTATGAGAAGGAATCCACTAAGGGATCGCAGGTTACTGACCAGATGCAGGGATGACTCGAATGTTGCATTTGCCCTCATTACAGACGAGGGGGATTCGTCTACTTTTTAGGAGGCTCTTGATGACGTAGACGTCGAAAAGTGGAAGGCAGTGATACATAACGAGATGGATCATTTGTACAAGAAATATGAGACATGGAAGCTGATAAAGCTTCCCACTGGGCGAAAAGCGATTGGTTACAGGTGGATTTTCAAAAAGAAACATAATAGATACAAGACAAGGTTGGTGGCGAAGGGGTATGCATGGAAGGATGGTGTCTACTTCAGTGGAATTTTTGCACCTGTGGTGAAGCAAGTGTCTATCAAGTTCGTGTTGGCATTGGTTGCCCAATACGACCTTTAATTGGAACAAATGGATGTGAATACTGCTTTTTCTGCATGGAGAGTTAAAAAGCAAATCTAGATGAAGCAACCAGGAGGTTCGGGATAAAAGGGGTCGAGAACAAGGTTTGCAAGTTAAAGAGGCCATTATAGGGCTTGAAACAAACGCCTAATCAATGGTATAAAAAATTTGATTCTTTCATGGCGAGTCAACGGTTTACCATAAGTGAGTATGATTATTATATCTACTTTAAGACATTATGTGATGGAAAATTCATTATCTTGGTATTGTATGTTGATAACATGCTTATCGTCAGTCATAGCATGCCTAAGATCGACATGTTAAAAACTCAGTTATCAAAGACATTTGAGATAAAAGATCCAGTGGCTGCAAAGAGGGTTCTCGACACCAACATACATAAAGACAGGAAAATGAGCAAGCTTTTGTTATCTTAGGCAGAATACCTTAAGAAGGTATTGGTGAAGTTTAGGATGGACAAGGCAAAGTTAGTCGACATTCCCCACACAGCTCATTTTAAGCTTTTTTCGGAGCAATGTTATAAAACAGATGAAGAAAATAAAGTTATGTCTCATGTGCCTTATTCGAGTGAGGTATGAATCATGTGATCCAAATGGATCAAATGAATTTCATAAAAAAAATATATATATATAACCCGAATTTCATTTCGATCTGACTAGCGGATGGGCCATACCGATCGAATATAATCTAAGCCACATAATATGATATTTGTAATTGTGTGAATTACTGGGTGGATTGGATTTGATCAACACCATTGATCTATTTCTCAGAATCTAACCATATTGAGGTTTTGAACAATTGATCGGTTCGATCATTTAGTGGGCCACATTATTATGAGAAAATCCAAGTCATCCAATAGATCAATATTATTTGTTGATAATTGGTTAAATCAGAGTTGATCTACTTCGTCGATCTGACTTCTGAATCTATTAAATCTGGATTTTTGGTGTTTAATCAGTCTGATTATCCGGTGGACCATACCAATCAAGTGATAATTGATGTCTAACTAGTAATGATGTATATGTGGACCGGATTGGTCTGATCTAACCAATTTAATTACATCTCTAGATTAAATCTCGAAAGAGGAAGTTA
Organism: Liriodendron chinense; assembly: GCA_003013855.2. Classification (NCBI taxonomy): domain Eukaryota; kingdom Viridiplantae; phylum Streptophyta; class Magnoliopsida; order Magnoliales; family Magnoliaceae; genus Liriodendron; species Liriodendron chinense. Next base: position 7,354,787 of record PVNU02000439.1, on the reverse strand, counting down.
ATTGGACATTTTATATCTGATCAGTTAAGGTTGATTATGTGTTAAATCTTAAACATTATAATATCCTCGGATTGTATTATCATCTGATTTAATAATTTATTAAGATCTTAGATGTATATACATTGACCAATATTTCATTTAGTTATCAAATGATTGATAACTAACTACTTGATGAGGTCAGGTGAGCCTTACATTAGATGTGAGGTTCTGATCAAATGTGAGAGTAATGATCGAGAGGATTCAAATTAAAATAATGTGATTTGAGGTAATGCATAATTTAATCAATCAAAAGTGAGCCACATTGTTAATTTATATTAAATTAAAATATTAATAATAATTATTAATTGTTTATGAAGTACATAGGTTTATCAACGGTGCCTAATCGTTCGAACGGAATCCATCTCATCCGATCGTATAGGTGAGTGATCTTTACATAGTTTTCCTCCATTAAATTTTAAAATAGTTTAGTTGATTGATTTGTGTTGATTGTTATTATTATGCTTCTACTTTGTCTTAAATTGATTTAATGCTTTGATTCATGATTCCTTTCATATGCTAATATGACATTTAACTGTATTGCTATGTTGATTTACCTTATGAATGGATTATGATAATGACATTATTGAATCATACGGATCCTAATTATTCAATTCATGCAACTTATGTTGTATTATCCAAGCATCGTGCATTCATTAAATACCCGCACACTACGTGTCTGAAATCCTGGGGGACCTTCATGGATGGTTTTCTGATATTTTATTTATTGGCTACTCATTATACTAGTGGAGGATAGTTTTTTTAGTATATTTATTACCAGCTGCCTACTCTATGAGTGAAAGCCTGCCTAAGGGGTGGATGCGGTTTGACGGTTCTCTTTCAACTCAAGTATGTTGATGTACTAACCATTTGATGCATTCATTTATCCCGTCATCATGCATTTGTGAATTATCTATAAATTTATATACTTGTTATACTATCTTAAATTTGATGCAACGAACCGTATCGGGAACTCTCATTGGATTTGGCCAGCTTACACTTGATCAATTAAATCGTACAAATGTATTGGAGGCTGAGCCCTCAACACAGGACCAGGAGAGCGCAGCTGAACTGAAAATGGGCCCATATAACACGTGGCCTTACTTGTCGGATGAAGAATTGCTCGCATTGGACGGACCATGATTATTTCATTTGTTTTTCATGTATCGTTCGTAGGATGTAGTTTGAATGACTGAAGAATGATTGAACCATACTTTATTATTTATGGGATCAGTAGTTATTAATTTTAATAGACCTCAAATGAGTGGGTCGTGAGTTGATGCTTGAAACATTCAAATTGTTGAGATTGGCTGTTTTTATCACTTTTGTCATTTTATTTTATGGAAGTGTGTTAAGTTAGTTGTAGGCAAATCAAATTTAAAAATAATCATCGAAACTAATGAATTTGATTTCTGAAAGGCATGATGATAAAACTATTTTAAGTACACATGGTGTACGATTTACAACGCGGAATCCGGGGTGGGATGCGCGCTACTCGTACCTAAATTTCGAGTCATGACACAAATCGTGGGACCAACTCAGATTGATTGAACTTATTAAAATTCCGTTGATTGAGTACTTTTGATATCAACCATTGGCCAATTCTCCGACAAAATCTCAGAATTATGGCTCATCTAAAAGTAAGGTCCATTTGTTGGTCTAGAATTTGGCCACGTGGTTCACATGTGTGATTTGTGGTCTGATTCAAACTGAATGTCTACGACCTCTTGTGTCGAGATAGAGTGGCTAAATTAAATGGTCGATAAACCAATCATCTATTCTATCAATTGTCGATTGCACTTATTAGGCGATTTATGGAGGTTTGAGCTCTTCCTCCAATGTGTTTTTTTTTTTTTTTAATCTTGAGAATTTAAAAGTGTAGCAAAAGTTGAACTAAAACGAAAATTTTAGAATAAAGCTTACCACTAATGATGATCATTGTTCTGTCAGAGAACAGCAGGGTGCTTAGTTGAGCAACACACTGATGAGTTAGGAACAAGCAATGTTAAGATTACAAGTTAATGTTGACCCAATGCATGAGCGTAGGTAGGTGGCTCTTAAAACTACGGTCTTCCTTCAAATTTAGCACATAGCACATAAATGGAAGGAAATTACAGCTACTGATTATGACTAAGTTAGTCCGATGTAAATAGACTAAGCTACTCCTAAAAGTTAAGAGGTCCACATTGATGAGAAGTGGAAATTATAAGTGTCCCAAGAGATTGGATAAATAGTATTACGTTGGAGTTGAGTTGTTTTAGATTTTGTTGATTGATTGATGATCTATCCTTTACTTTGCATTATTCTTTATTATTTATAAATCTTTTGGTAATGTCATGAGAATAATGATTGCTTATGTGGTAACATTATATATTGTCAATTGTAAAGTGACGGTTATCTTTAATAACTCATGCATTGTTTTTCTTAAATGAGAGTGAATTAGATATCACTTCGATAATAGCTTAGTGGGTGTTATCCTTGCCGTGGAGCTCACCTTGATTATTTTTTGTATATCCATGCCATCAATCCGTTTCTTCATACCATTTAAGACAAGGTAAATAATTTATGTAGATCCAAATGTCATGTGGACCACACCACAGGAAACAATGGTGATTTAGTACCTCACCATTAAAAATTCTAAAAGGCCCTAATTTTTTCTTAATGTTTATTTGCAATCCACCCTGTTGATAATGTCAAGAAGATCTGGTTGAAGGTAAATTAGAAATATCTTATTGATAAAAAACTTTTGTGGCCCACAAAAAGTTGTTAATGGTTATTTATCACTATTTCCATTGGTATGGTCCACTCGAGATTTGGATCCACTTATGGGACATTGCCCTAAAATATTATGGAAAAACAGATGGACGGCGTGGATATACAAAAAAAACATCAAGGTAGGCCCCATAAGATTAGGGTAACACCTACTGAGTTGTTTCCAAGGTAACACCTAATTCACTCCTTTATTGAATGGTCCTTAATATCATGATGGTTAGTTATCAAATGTGCATCAATGCCAACCTAATATCAATAGTTTCTTATTCTTATTCAGGGGGTGATCAAAGCGTTACAACCATTGAAAGACCTGACCATTAATAGCTTTCCTTACTGTATTTAGCCAACATAGTAAAGATTTCGGACACGGTTGGGCTAGTTGGGCTAGTGACGCTGCCACTAGCCAGGTGGCTAGTGTGGTCTGTGGGTTCCACCATGATATATGTATTTTATCCAGGCCGTTCATTTATTTTTAATTATCATTTCGATGCTTTATCCCAAAAATGAGGTAGATCTAAATCTAAGGTGGACCACACCATGGAAAACAATAGTGATTGAATGTCCACCATTAAAAACCTCCTGGGCCCTCCGTAATGTTTATTTGACATCCAACCTGCTGACTGGGTCACACGGACCTGGATGAAGGGAAAAAACAACTATCCCCTTGATCTAAAACTTTTGTAGCTGCCGAGAAGTTTTTAATGATATTTGTTCAATCAACCCTGTGTGGTCTACTTGAGATTTGGAACAACCTCAATTTTGGACTCATATGTTATAATGATTTGGAAAAATGGATGGACTGCATGGATGAAACACATACATCATGGTATGGCTCATAGAGCACTGACCACTAGCCACTGGCTGCCATGTTGTACCTATATATCATTGAATCTGGTGCTGTCAGATCCCCGTACAAACACCACCATTTAGTTTGAAATTCGGATCCTCTATTAAAACCAAGCAGGAAAATCCTGCTCGTCACCATTCTGATTGGTCCACCTCAGCCTGACTATGTCAGATCTGAGCAGCTCTGACATAGTCAGGCTGAGGTGAACCAATCAGAATGGTGACGAGCAGGATTTTCCTGCTTGGTTTTAACAGAGGATCCAGACTCTTTAGTTTGAGCCCAGCTACGTCACATCTACCATTTATAAGTACATGTGTATGAACGGAAGCGGATTGGCTGGTGCACCCTACACCAATGAAGTTGCTTGTATAGGGATGAGGGGCAGAGCGAGTGTGCAGTTCTTGAGCACCATGTTTGTAGGAACCGTTCAAAGAAGATTAAGGCTTTGTGGACCCCACAATGATGTATGTAGTATATCCAAACCGCTCATCCATTTGGTGAGATCATTTTAGTGCATGATACCTAAAACGAGTCATATGGAAAACTTAAGTGGACCACACCACTAAAGGCGGTGGGAACAATAATTCTCACCGCTGTCCACCATGATGTTTATTTGTCATCCAAACTGTTCATAAGGTCACACGGACCTGGATGAAGTGTAAAAATAAATATTAGATTGATCCAAAACTTCTGGGACCTCCAAGAAGGTTTCAATGGTATACGTTCAATCTCCCACTGCTTTCTGCAGTGTGGTCCACTGGATCATTGGATCTGTCTTATTTTTTGGGTCAAGCCTTAAAATGATCCCAAACCATGGACGTACGGTTTGGAGATAACAAGTACCTCATGGTGGGACCCACATAACTCGATGACATCACTACACCGGCAACCTCGCTGGTGTAGGGTGCACCAGCCAATCTGCTTCCTAAATGAACAATCCAACGGGCAGCGACTTGGGTGAGACCCTAGAACCAGCTATGGGTGGGACCTTGAACGTAGGCCCCACCTGGATGTATTCGTTGTATATCCATGCTGTCCATCTGTTTCTTAAGATTATTTTATGCCATGGTATCAAAAGTAATGTATATGTAAATTTCAGGTGGACCACATAATAAGAAACACTAGTTAATGACGATTAAAAACTTTTTGTGGGCCACAAAAGTTTTCTATCAACTTGATATTTGTTTTTCCTTTCATCCCTGTCCACGTGACCTTATCAACAGATTGGATGGTCAATAAACATTACGGTGGACTCCATAAATTTTTTAATGGTAGGCGTTCAATGATCACTGCTTCCTATGATGTGGTCCACCTAAAATTTTCATGTGCTTCATTTTTGGGACTGCATGCTAAAATAATCTAAAGAAACAGATGAACAGCATGGATATACAATGCATACATCCAGGTGGGCCCTAAGGTCAGGTCCCACTCACATGGCTGGTTCCAGGTCTCACCCAAGTCGCGCCCATCCGAACTGGGCGCGGATTGCCTGCGAAAGCCTTTGCTAGGCATCTCCTTCTCAAGGAATCTGGGTGGGGCCCACCGTGAGGTTTGTGAGAAATCTATGCTGTCCAACCATTTTGTGAGATCATTTTAGGCGTTGCGACCAAAATTGAACGGGATCCAAAACTCAAGTGGGCCGCACTAAAGCAAAAGGTATGTAGGGAAATTATAACCATTGAAACCTCTATGGGGTCTACGATAATGTTTATATGCCATCCATACCGTTCATAATGTCATTCCTATTGAGATGAACTGAAAACATAAATATTATCCTGATTCTAAGCTTCTTTGGCCCCACGAATATTTCAACTGTGGAAGTTCAATCGTCATGTTTTTAGCCCACTTAAGTCTTGAATCCCATTCAATTTTGGTCGTAACGCCTAAAATGATCTCACAAAATGGTTAGACGGCGTAGATTTCTCACAAACCTCATGATGGGCCTCACCCAAATTCCTTGTGCACGAGATGCCTGGGAATGGCTTTCCTGACGTAGCAGGTATCTTCTGCGCTCGGAATCTAGGTGGATCCCACCGTGATGTTTGTGAGAAATCTAAGCCGCCCAATTATTTTGTGAGATCATTTTAGGCGTTGCGACGGGCGCACTAAAGTAAAAGGTGGGTAGGGAAATTACTATCATTGAAACCTATATGTGGTCCACATTGGTGTTTATATGCCATTCATACTGTTCATAATGTCATTACTAGTGAGATGATCTAAAAACACAAATATTATCCTCATTCGAAACTTTTGTGGCCTATAAATATTTCAACCGTTGAAGTCCACTTGTCACATTTTCAGCCCACTTGAGTCTTAGGTCCCGTTCACTTTTGGTTCCAACACCTAAAATGATCTTACAAAACAGTTGTGCAGCATAGATTTTTCACAAACATCAAGGCGCCCCTGCCTAGATTCCAAGCACAAGAGGTGTGTAAAGGCTTTCGCAGGCAATCCGCGTCCGAGGGGACGATCCGGTTGCATTGAGGATGTCAGAGGTTTGCATACCTATGCGATGATGTGGACCAATGAAAGGCTAGAAGCAGAGATTTCCTGATCCGGACTTGAAAAACAACACTTCTTTCACACGTGAAAATGAGAACACACGTGAAATATAGCATTCTCTCGTGGATTCTGAGTCTGAACTCTCAAGATTACATAACCAAGTTCATACATCACGAGCGTTACACGTACATATAATCCGGACCATAAGTCAATTTGCGGTAGCCTTCATTTACTCTTTAGAGTGGCCCACAATCACATGACCTTGATTCTTACGGCCTGTTTGTTTTCTCCTGTTATTAGTAAATAGATGTAAATAAGTAATTATTACTTATTTATCTCATAACGTGTGAGTATTTTTTTTTGAAATTGGTTGAAAACTAGTAGCTTAAATGTAAGGGTCCCACCGTGATGTATATGACTTATCCGTGCCATTCATCTATTTTAGTAAGTAATTTTCTAAGATAAACAAAAAAAATAAAGACGATCCAATGCTCAAGTGCCCACAACAACAGAATCAATAGCTATCACCCGTCCAACATATAAAGTTGCTTCCTTCATAGGGCTCACATTGATATTTATTTGTCATCTAACCAGTTCATAAGGTCACATAGACACCGATAAAGGGAAAACACAAATATCAGCTTGATCCAAAATTTTCAGGGCTTCCAAGAAGTTTTCAATGGTAGGCACTTGATTTCCACCATTTTTTGTAGTGTGGTCCACTTGAGCCTTAGATCTATTTCATTTTTGGGTTCACACCTTAAATTCAACAGGCATAACTGATGGATGGTGTGGATAAGCCACATACATCATGGTGGGCTCCACATTTAGTTCACATATTCCTCATTTTTTGTGCTAAAAAATAACCGTATGCCTCGAAAAAATTGCCGCAATTACTTATGCAAATAATTATTACTAATTTATAAGGTAATTACAGTCAACAGGACAAAACAAACAGGCCCTTAATACATGGAATCTACCAAGCCGGACCGCAAGATGAACGGCTCCAACTGTAGCAAGTGCTATTCGTTACCAGTTGTGTGGAGTTCAATTATCTGTGCACTCTCCCACGAAAGACCACACCCATCGGCCTAACGACACGTTTCCGGACCAGAAAACGGCACGTAGACATGCAACGTACGAGCCTCTTTTTCACGGGCCTAACGTCGGTGGATCCCCGGATCCACCACAGTGGGTGGGATCCTGACCGTGGGGCCCACCTTTATATATTTTCCTTATATCTATGCCGTCCACCTGTTTTGAAAACTCATTTTAGGGAATGATTCTAAAAATAAAGCAGATCCAAATGTCAGGTGGACCATAATACAAGAAACAGCGGTAATCGATCATTAAAAACTTTCTGTGGGCCGAGAAAGTTTTGGATCAAGCTTATATTTGTTTGGTCTCTTCATCCAGTCCTTTTGACCTTGTCAATGGGTTGGATGGAAAATAAACGTTCCGGTGGACCCCATGAAGTTTTTAATGGTGGAGATTGAATCAAAACTTTTTCCTGTGATATGGTCCACATAAGATTTGTTCTGGTTCGATTTTTGGATCATACACTGAAATAATCTGTAAAAAGAGATGGACGGTGTGGATGTAACGCAAATCCATCAAAGTGGGCCTTACAGTTAGGGATATACCGACCTCGGTGGATCCGGGGATCCACCCAAACCTTTTTCTCTGAAACATTTGATTTCGTACGTCTCTCTTCAACTATTCGGCCAGCGTCTCAACAGCTCTCTGTTTCAGTTTATTTCATTTTGGCGCGAGAGAGAATGAGAAGGTTCTGCTCATCATCTCCTTCTCTCCTTCAACTCTCCCGAACCTTCTTCTCCTCCCAAAAAACCCTAAGTGACAGGTGCTGGAATTTTCAGAGAGACAGATTCCGCTTCTCCTGTAATCTTTCTCAGATCGCTGCTGGAAGGCGTCCTGGTGATTATGATTTCATCTCTCTCTCTCGATTCTTCAATTACCAGATAAATTCTGCTGAAATTTTCTTTTTCTTTTTGGGATAAATCCCATTTACCTCCAAATCCCTGTGTTGTTCTTTACGAGCGAGTTGTTCAAAAATTTGTTTTCGAAATTGAATTAGAATTGATCAAGATGTGAGCATTTTTTGCCCAATCTGATTGCATCCATGTGGATTTTCATTTCTCTGCTTGTGGCGGAAGATTTGAGAAAGGCCTGAGTTTGAATTTTGAAGACTCGGGATCAAGTGGGGTAAAGGGATAAAAACAGAATATTATATCACGACGAATTGTAGACTAGTATTGGGGTGTGTTATAGTTCCAAACTGTGGGATCCTTCTGTGCGGTCGACACTCTTTTTAGGTCCCTTTTGTGGTGGTCAATTGGAAGGTATGGATTGTTCACTCCCCGCTTCTTCTTGGGCATAGACCAATCCATGGTGGGGGGTGGGGCATGTTCTGGATTTGGAGAGTCTAGATCAAGGTACAAGCAACCATGCATGTGGTGGTTGTTATTGTAATATAATTTCGAAGTATTTAATGGAACTTTTTAATTTAGTTGAGGCCTTAGCCTTGTTTTTATTAGCTTTGTTAAAACGATGGGTTATATTGGAAACCTTCTAACTTCAATTTCTTCCCTTTTCTCTTTTATTGATATGAATACTTTCAACTCGATGTGGTGCACGACACCACATTATGCATGTGCATGCGTTTGTGTGTCAGAGCATGCATGCAGAGGTGCTCTCAATAGGATTCTTTTAGAAATGGCTGGACTGATGAATTTGATCAAAATGTTGATGTTTTGACCTTGAAATCTTACTGCTGATTTTTTTTACCAAGTTCATTTTCCATTTTCTCATAGCATTATTCCTACAGGCCCACTTTCTCTCTATAGGAGTTTGGTTGAGCAAGGGAAACTCCAGCATGATCTTTATCAGGAAAGGGTGGCTTCTGAATTGGAGGATTTACTTGGGAGGTTGGAGCAATATGAGAAGGACATGGAGGAATACCATGTATGTGTTGAACTAAACGTGGCACCAAATATATGATTGGCTGTTCAATATCGAATTCAAATGGCCCGGATATCTAATTACTGTACACTTTCTTGCTTATTAAGGCAACCCTCGCCAACTGGGAGAATAATAGAGAGACTGAGAGGCGCAGGCTTTTGATGGAGGAAGCTGAGGTTAAGCAGCAGGGGGGCATGCAGAACTCAGTGAATAAACATCGAAATGGATTTTTAGAAAAGTGGATTTTACGGTGAGGGCTTTCATACTTACAGCAACTCTATAGAGTCATAGCAGTCTGCTTGAATCTACTGTGTATTATGTTTGGCTTGGATGTGACTGACATCCATAACGAGAACTATTTACTGTGAGCTTGTTCAGGCAATATCTGCCATTTCAATTTTGTGCTGCTTTAAGATTCTAAATAAGTTAATGATTTAGCAGACACTGTATGTTTTCTTACCAACCAACTGAATGAATACCGACTGCTAATCACTGTATTTTGGCTTTTGTTTCTGACTTGATTACTTACTGAAGCCTCTAATTTTCATGATTTTTGTTCACTTCCTCAATGAGACGTCTTCATCAAGATCTGCCACATAGCTGGAAGTGTGCAAGTAATAGCTCTTAAGGCTCCATGCGATCAACATTAGTGGCCATGAGTTTATAGAAGGGGTATCAATGCTGTTGCTGGCTAGCATGATTATGTCTGGAGTTGTATAATTGGTTAATATAAAGTTTCTGGAATGGCCTTTTGCATATTTGCCTTTTTCTCAGACTAAATATCATGGTGAAAATGGTTGAAAGACATGAATTGGTTCACTTATTTATGTACTTCTCTTTGTTGTTTGTGTTGCTTCACTGATTGATTACATTCCTTGAATCAGGAGAAGAAATGAGAATATTGAACCGGGAGTGGGGAGAATGGTTTCATACCTTAATCGTGAGAAGAAGTTGGATTCAATAGTTGGTACTCGTCCAGTCGCTCCTCGAGCCCCAAAAGGACTATATTTGTATGGAAGTGTTGGAAGTGGTGAGTTGTGAATGTAAGAGACCCAGGTTTTCTTTATAAATACTTTTATTACGATCAACACTCCATTCAGCTTTCTCATACTAAAGCTTTTTTACTTTCAACATATGATTCTTTTTCTTTCATTGTTGTCATAGTTACTTCCAAAAGAGATGGCTTCGAAAATAACCACATTGCTGATGACATCTTTTCTTTGTTACTCATGGAATATCGTCGTTCTATCATAAGTTCATAACCACATTGGCCACTCCTGATACACAATATGGGATGCATCAACCATACATAGAAAATGGGCTGAATATCAGCTATCAGGTCTAATATGGGGCCAGTAAGTCTGTCACAGGCTGATATTGTTATAAAACCCCCTCTTTCAGTTTATTGTTTTCTGTTTTTCTCTCATTTTCCACTTTTTTCTTCATTCCGACCTTAAATGAAGCTTAGAAACTCATTTTAGACTAGATCTGGGCAAATCTTGGGGATTAAATAATAAGTTTTGGTAAATTGAAGCTGAATGAACTATTTGGGAAAAATAGGAAAAAAGAGTTTAAAAATCACCCTTTTTTGGATTCTCCATCTTCCTTTTGTATTTCAATGTAATGTCCATAATCCACTGAATCCTACTTGATTTGTGTTTGATTGGGGCCTATTTGGCTGACTTTCAGCAGGTCAGGCTGATAGACAACATTCTTATCAAAGAATACTCTGAACCATTGAATACATGTTAAAGAATGATAGCTTCTGCTGTTTTTCATTTTCCCGATTTTCCCTACATTTCATTTTTCAAAATTTTGGACTATTTGGCTGTTATGTGTCATAATGGCCCATACTGGTGTTGTGCACCAGCTCGGCGTTTCCTTTTCTTTTTTAATAAAGTTATTGTTACCTTTCAAAAACAAATGAAAAATGCCTATATCGTATTGTTTTTATTTTTATTATTTTTATTTTTTTATGAGTATATCAGTTTTTTTTTTTTTTCGGGTATTGATATGTCCCCTGAAACAGATATTCAGAACCTGGTGGTTATATGTAAATAGCTCTTATTATAGCCTTCTCTTTATGCTGGTATTTAATTCCTTTTCTCTTGAAAGAAATACTTATGCATAATGCATAATGTAGGGAAGACAATGTTAATGGACATGTTTTACAGTGCCACGGACGGCATTGTTAAACACCGAAGGAGGTTTCACTTTCACGAGGTGAGCATTTACTTGTTGCTTTTCGGGGCTTGATATTCTTATTATATATCATGCTCACATATATATTCATGGTGTTTTTTTGGTCTAAACAGAAGGCCAGCACATACAAAATCTCCCAGAAAATATAACCCGCTATTAGATGAATAATTCAATTAGAAGTTGTGGATTTCTCATTGATTTGATTTCAATCAAGCGATTATAGGAGTTAAATTTCAATTACCAGTCAAAACAATAATACTTAATTTTATACATGATGCTCTTCCTGAACTGTTGAAATTGGTAGCATTTTCTTTTATATTAATTTTCAATAAAGTACCAAATAAGCTGGGGGATAGTGGATATGGACGATATCATAAAGAAGGGTGAGAAAACATGCTCCACAGTGATTAATAAACATGCAGTTTTTGAAACTAATTTCTCACTGATAACGCTACACTATTTTCTAGCTTATTCTGCATACTTAGAAATACTATGACCAAGCTGGGGTTTGAAAATTTTCTCATCATCTAGGAACATGGCTGATAAGACTCGGTTTGGTCAGTCTCTAAACAAGGAATCCGAATTTCAATTTTTATAAGACAGCGGCAAGTCATTGGCTTGGCCAATTTATTGTAAGGTCCAGCAATATTTTCATTGAGTCTGCCTATTTGAACTCAGAAATCGACAGATTGAGTTATGAGGCAAGTTGAGTTTCTGAGCATTTCTTCTATTTAAGGCAAGTCAACTTTACCAGTGTGACATTGTTGTTGTCATTGAAGAAGCTGGGATTTGCACACAATGAGCACTTTGCTACAAAGTTCTAGCTCATCTGCATCACTATGAATAAAAGTGTTTATTGGGGGGCCAATGGGAATAATCTATCGTTCTGTGGAATCAAGACACATGTCATTTTTAACTTTGATGATACTGTATACAAATATGATTTGTCTAAGGCCATTCCTTCTCTTAAGTTTCAAATATTTCATATAGCTTATATTTAATCATCTTTACTTGCAGGCTATGCTTGAAATAAATGAACATATGCATAAGATTTGGAAGAATCAAGTGGAGGAAAAAACTTTCCAATCGGTTATTTCTAGTTGGATAGAGAATCTTCCATTTGATACAAAGGTGAAAGAGTGGTTGGCTGCAGAAGAAAAGTATAAGCAAGAGGTACGGATGAAACATATTCTTCCTGCTGTAGCAGATAGATTTCTTGTTGACAGGCAAGCTGATCGAGGTGGAGCAAGCATTCTCTGCTTTGATGAGATACAGGTAATTAAAGATGAAGGTTTCTATGATGTCTACTTTTGATTTTCACCATATTTCCATTCATTTTAGTTCATCATACTAAATGCAAGCTGTTGTTATTTAATGACCTGGGTGTGCATTTCAGCATTTCACCCTTTTATGCATAATGAGAATCCTTTAGCTTCCGAACTCAACTTTCAATCCCCACAATTGACATGTTTTTCCATTGCGAAGTGTTTGTGCTTATTTTATTTTGTGGCTCTGATCTTTAACTTGTTCTTTAGTAGAGTGGTGTACCATGCATCCTTTGACCTTAGCTTAAATGCTTTATTTCTTTGCTGACCACCTTTTCTTCTTGGGCCATTTGGTTCAAGCAGATCCGTATAAGATTAGGCGGAATTTGTTGGGCCAATGCTCATTTTTGTAATGATGTTGAAGACCTAAGGGTTCAAGCAAGAATGGTGGTGGTGAAATATTGATAGAAATTGATAGAAGTGCATACTTTCTGGGAGGAAGCACCACCTTGCCACAAAACATCCCTACAAAGTTTATCAACATGAATGATTACCGATTATGGGCAGTGGAAGACGGACATAAAGTAAATAGGAAGGTTAGAGAGAGAGAGAGAGGCTTTGATTAAAGAGATTCTGCCTCCTAGAGACAAAATTTGGCTTTTCTAGGGGGAAAGTTTACATTCCAAGCGCTCAATGATTTTGTCCCATACATGCAATGGAGGCTTCCCAATGCACAATGGGAGACCCATATACAATGAAGGCAGGGACCCCACTTCACACCCAAGCACTGTTTGAATTATCTATGATATTATCGAAATATCCTTGATATTATCTCTATCCCTAGCTCAGCGATGCCGATAACACTGGTAGCGATACCGATAACACTGATAGTATCGGAAATTCTATGTATTGTAAATATCGCTGCCAATGTATCGATATCGTCAATAATTTCAATTGTGTAAATTCTAGGCGTCGCTTGTATTGCTATTGCATTGATACTGCTAGTGTATTGCCAATATTTTCGACTGTGTAAATTCCAGATGTCGCTTGTATCACCAATGTATCTGTAATATTTCGATAATATCGCCAATGTATCGATATCATAAAAAATATATATTAAAAAAATTCCCATTTCATATTTTTTATGGGTGCATGGTTATATGCAGCATTCAATTTGTCGACGATAATATTGATAATATTGCGATATTATCATTATCGCAACATGGCGATATCGAGGTCACAATCTTTCGTTTATTTTCTAGTTGTCAACGATTTGTTAGGAAATGTCGTGTGCTGCCAATATTTTGAAATGTCAACGGATGCTTGGATGGAAGGTTAGAGGTTGGATGGATGGATACATGGGATGAATGAGATGATTGGACTGATTTCTTACAACAACACATGCTTTTGGCCCCCATTAAATAGAAACCTATTATGTATGCATTCTTTTAGCAAATTTTTTATTCCTAAATATGCAAATATCTGTATTTTAGCATCTCCTGAGGTTTCACTGAAAAATTCCACTGCTTTCCCCATGTTTCCCAACATTTCCGGTTATCGGCGATAATCGGCGATATCGATATTGTTTCTGTATCCCCGACTAGCAAAACTTGTAGTGATACCGAAACTTCGAACACTGCATCCAAGGGCCTCAGCCAGAGAAGATGTAAGCTTAGTAGAAATGTTTAAACCAGACAAGCTACTCTTGGATAGGTTCACCTTAAGTCCAGAAATCACCTGAAACCAACAAATAGTCATACTCAATAGATCAATCATGGCCTCATCTACCTCACAAAATAGAAGGGTGTCATTAACAAACCAGAGATGGCAAATACAATCATGATAGTTTTCAACATTAAAACCATGAAAGAGATGAGTCTCCTAGCTCCTAGATAGCATGCATCTTAAAGCTTCAAAGACAATGATAAACAAGAAGGGGGACAAGGGATATCCCTGACAGACCTCTAGAGGCCTTGAAGAAACTAAAGGTTGAACCATCTATCAACACAGAAAAGCAAGCTGAAGATATATAAGCTTGCATCCAAGATCTCCATTTAACTCCGAAACCCATTCTCCCAATCATATAATCAAGAAAAAGGTCACTCAACATGATTGTAAGCCTTTTCTGAATCCAATTTACACATAATAACAAACTTTCCTGATCTAATGCAAAAGTGGAGGCATTCATGAGCTACTAAAATGCTATCAAGGATTTGTCTCCCCTGAACAAAAGCACTTTAACAAGAGGAGATGATTGTTGGATGAGTTTAATATCTTGAGTGCAATGAGATGTGAGAGGATGGTACATATCCAACTCATCTTACATACCACGTAGGATAGTGAAGTACTCCTTCAGGCTTCTAGATTCTTGTTGAAACTTGCATATGTCTGAAATCAACATGTACACCCTGTATATGTTGCGATCTTCAGAATACATGTCTTGGATAGTATCCCATATATTCTTAGCCGACATTATAAACATAACAGAATTGCTAATGGTGCCCTCCATACTGTTTAGAAGTCAAGCCATAACCTGACAATTTTCTCAAGTCCAAGTTTTAAATCCTTCATCGGTTGAATCTAGGAGGATCATTTAAGATATAAGAAGATCAGTTCAATTTCTCCCAAAAAGAGCTTCATGGATTGGGCCCATTGCAAGTAATTGTTTCCATTTAACTTGACAATTGTAATAAACAAGGTGTGAGCATTGAAAGGCCCGATAAGAACTCTGTTAGGGCACTATCTTCTATATTAGGTTGAGAGAGAGAGAGAGAGAGAGAGAGAGAGAGAGAGAGAGAGAGAGAGGCCTCAAGTCCAACTGGTTGGACCACAGTTAGTAGTCCACCCGGTGGATTACTTCCAACTCGTTAAGTGCCTATGACATCCAATCTCCCTAATAGTTGGCCCATCATGTAGATCACCTAATGCAAAAATCAACCCTATCCAGTCATCAAGTGAGCCATACCATAGAAACAAGTGTATAACCATTGATAAATAGGTAAAATACAAGTGAGGTCCAATTGAACAGTAGATGGGGCTGATTTTTGCATGAAGGGTTCCTCATTGTGGGGCCAATCTATTGGATGGGTTGGATGTCCCATGCGCTTGGCAAGTTGGAAGTCATTGACTGGGTGGACCATAATATGTGGTCCAACCGGTGGACTTGAGACCTTCTCTCTCTCTCTCTCACACACACACACACACACACACACACACACGACACAACAATTATCCAAATCACACCAAAGTGGCAAATACACCCAACTTTCAGTGTATAGCCAACAACCCACATAGCTCGAACATAAGAAATTTCACATAACATACCCAAAACCTTAGAGGAAGAGTAAAAAAACATGCCTAAAAGGATGCTGGACACCAGCCCTCAGCTGAGTTCACACGAAAAAAGGGAAAAGAGGTTAGAACCGCACAACAATCTCCCCCCAAAAACCAAGTAAAATCCATTCTCCATGCAAAAAACTCGCTAGGGTTAGTCAACAATGGTCAAACTGACCAACCCCCTTCTGACCCTCCTCAGAAAAACTCATCAAATTGGAAGAAATCTTAGAAAAACTCGAAATTGACTATTTCTGAAAAATACCATGGGGGCCTTGAAACTCACCTTAATCGTGCTAAAAAAATTTCACAAAAATCACAAAATATCTTCTAAAATCAAGATCTATCAAACCATACACTTCATTTGCTATATGGTCGTACAAATGGTACAAATGATGATGTCAGCTGTACAGTAGCTGACTTTAGCAAAACGCAGCATCTACGAACAAAACGACAAGATGAATCCTTTGTCCGATATCAAGTTGAAGTAGATCGGAGAAGAAATTTGTAGTAGGAAGGGAAGAGGAACTGTAGAAAGAGAGAGAAAAGAGAAAAGGACCGCTAGGGCAATGGTTGTGTTCTCTCTATACACAACCCTCATATTATCACATATATAAACATATGGTGCTCTAACCAGTGTTTGCAATATCGATAATATCGGCCGATACTATCGATATCGCAGGTCAGCAACACGAAACTGCCTTGGAGACACTAAAAAAAAATTCACCGGTTCCTGCATATCGACAATATTATCGACTGATATCGATAATATCGTGCGATATATCGATATCGCACGAGATATCGGCAAAATATCAGCCGATATTGCAAATTATTGACGATAGGTATCGTCCAGCCGCACAAGAGTTCCTCATTTTTTGGGAAAAAACAATTTTTTGTTCGATTTTCTTCTAGTTTCTCCTCCCTAAAAAAAATCGTAGATCGACTTGCGTACCAACTTTGCAAAGGGGTCATATTCTGTTGAGTCTAGTTAGCCATTTTCTGGATTTTGTTGAGTCTCCATATAGATCTAAGCCATATAGGGTAACTAGCATTACGTTGAACTAGGATAGTCAAAATTGCATTTGGAGGATACCCAGTCAGTTGCATCATCCATATATATATTTCTCAACTCTCTTGCTTATTTTACTTTGTAAATGAATTGGTTTTGTTTTATTAATGTCTTCTTACATTTATATATCTTATAGAATCAATTTAAACAATAGTTGCATCAGTTCAATTAGATAGCGCATAGCTTAGGATCCTTTTACAAAGGAACTCCATTATGTGGAATTATTATTATTATTATTTTTTTTACATATTATGATTTAAATGTATGTATTAAGGTCCATTTTAACAATCCCTGAAGTTTCATTGAAAAATTCAATCAATTTCCCAATGTTTCCTCATGTTTCCCAAAAGGTGCGATACATTACCCGATACAACCGATATATCCTTAGCGATACGCGATATGTATCTGTATCCCGAGGGTGCGAAACGTAACGCGATACCGATACTGCGAACACTGGCTCCAACAAAGCATACAAAAAACATATACATATGCACTCAAATAAAGACAAAGTTACATATATATCTCAATACTTTTATACTAGTGATGTTTTGGCAATACTTTGAAATAATGATACATGTTGAAATATCGCTGATATATCAGCGGTATTTGGAAAAATGACTTCTAGTGGAATTGGTATCGCTGACCTGGCGATACTGATAATATCACCAATTCTATTGATATTGTCGGCAATATTCAGAACAATTGCGTAGGACTAGCACCAATAGGTAATAAGATGAGGAAAAGTACACATAGATGGTTTAGTCATGTGGCAACAGGCAATATTCAGAACAATTGCGTAGGACTAGCACCAATAGGTAATAAGATGAGGAAACCAATAGGTAATAAGATGAGGAAAAGTACACATAGATGGTTTAGTCATGTGCAACAAAGACTAAGAATTGCACTGGTTAGGAGTGAGTTGGTGCCGGTTGAAGGCTTTAAAGGGCAAGGGGAAGGCCCAAAAGGACATGGGTGGAGGTAGTAATAAAAGAATTGATTCACGTATTCGATCCCAATTAGTTGGGATGAGGCTTGGATGATGATGATGATGAATTGATAAACATACAATGCAGATAGAACTCAACAAATCTAGTTACCTTTCAAAATGGGTAAAAAGAAGAAAAAAAAAAAAACAATTGGTGCATGCAGCTTTGCATATTGCTTCTGGCATTAATTGGTCTCTATAAGCCATTGTCACATGGTAATCTGTTGTTATCTGCCAAGGATAACCTTCAAATGCTATCTAATTGGATTCTTGACATATCCTTAATTTCTTATTTATTTCTCTTAGTTGACATTGATGGCGCTTCATGTCTTGGAAGTAAGAAAATCTTAACATGAATATCTAATAGTTATAAGATTACACATTACACTACATTAATTTCTGCCATGTTCATCACTGGTGATTTGTAACAAAAGTACAAACCATATAGATAATTTACATTGCTTTGATCCATTCAGGAGATGGTATTTATAAGCTAGTTTATGAACATGGCAATGGAAATGATTTTCTTTGCAAATGACAAATAGAGCCTTACATGACTTACATTTCTCTCACTTTCTATTACAGACTGTTGATGTATTTGCTATTGTGGCCTTATCTGGAATTCTAAGCAGATTGTTAACTACTGGGACTGTTCTTGTGGCTACCAGTAATAGAGCTCCTGAGGATTTGAATCAGGTAGCTTGTCTTTGTTTTGTAGAATCCTTAAATACACCATGTCTCTCAAGCACACTCAGAGAATTTTTCAGTCAGCTCCAACTTAATAGTCACAGTGAAAAAATCTTTTTGAGTAAGCATACATCAATGTTAAAATTGTTCATTTGATATTCAAAATTTTATAGCTCAGCTAAAGAATAAGAAACTAGGCTTCTTGTTTAGATGATTATTGATTTATTTCATTTTAATTTTTTTTTCTTTCAAAAAAAAAAAAAAAAAATCAAAGCAAGAAAAAAGTATTGATTTCATTTCATTTAAAGATGAAGGATCCAATTATTTTCTCGTATGTTCAGGAATATTTCTTTTAGTTAACCTTTTCAGGCCATCATATCTTCCAGTACTTTGCAAATGTAGGATGGCATGCAGAGGGACATATTTCTAAAATTAGTTGCCAAGTTGGAGGAGCACTGTCAAATGTTTTTGGTTGGAAGTGACATTGATTACCGTCGCCTTATAGCGAAAAGAACTATAGAACAGGTAAGAGTTTGAGACAATGTTTTTGCTGATTGCTCCTGATGTTTTCTTGTGCTCGTGTGCAAGCATGTGTGATGTGATGCCCTCTGTCTCTGGTATTTTTTCGGCACTTACCAGTGTTTTGTTCATTTCTTATGCTCCAAAGTTCCAAAAAAGAAGCAATCAAACAGCATACAAACTGCATGCTTTATAAATTATAATATACATGAACAGATTACGATATTGCCATCCTTCTGTTACTAGCTTATATGCCCTTGATACTACCATAGGCATCATTCCTTAATACTGTATAAAGAACACTTGTTTGGCTGTTCGGGTTTGATCTTAACTTAAAGAACTGGCCATATGCAATTTTTCACAAGGGATTCAATAGATGTTACTGTTAACTGATGTGCTTATGCACATATATTTGTATTGTTTTCCTGTTTTTTCCCTTTTTGCCCCTGGCCAGTGCTAGGCTGTCCCTCTTTCTAAAGGGGCATTCTTGTAATCTGTCATATATATAGTTGATTCTTTCCTTGAGGGTGGTAGAGAGAAACCCTTCAACCTAGTTCTTCTGTGAGATTTTGCTGTGTCTATCAGTTACTCCATGGATGGCAAGGAGAAAGCTGGGGCCTTTCCACCGCGCGTCGGGGGGGGAGATTGGACTTGCTTGTATACTTGATTAAACTAAGGATGTAGATAGCATTTTTGGTGGAATTTAACCATGCCATTTGTGAGGCAAAGGATGTTGCCAACGGATTAGCCAAGGGAGGAGTTGTTAGAATTCTCTTTGAATTGAAAAATTATTGCTCCCTATTTAGACGTACTCTCTCTCTCTCTCTCTCTCTCTCTCTCTCTCATCACAAAAGTGTGACTCATCCACTATCCTAGTCATAGTAGCCATGGTAGCACTTGTACTTGTAGTATGCCCTTGTCCCAGCTATTTGGGGTCATAGTTATCGCCAACCATTCTGATGAGGACATCCGAGCACCAGTCATAGTATACCAGAGGAGGAGGAGAGCTCTCGTTTCTTTATGGCTAGGTGATGCATACACGGGGCCCATGGGACATTGGACTCGTGCATTTGGTAGATCCAACCATCAGGTGGGAAGCCCCAAAAATAGGCCGATCCAACCATCAGGTGGGCTACACCCAAAAAAAAAAAAAAACGGTGGGTCACACTATGCAAAACAATAGACAACGACTCTATGAATTCAATTTGGGATCCAATGTGATGCGTGTATGATATCCAACCTTTCCAACAGGTCCCCCCCCCGCCATGAAGAGTACTCAGACCAAAAATCTGTTCAATCCAATCATTAGGTGGGCCACAACATAGAAAACAATGGAAATGCACACAAAATTCCAAATTCAAGTGGTGTGGTCCACCTGATGGTTGGTTTGATGTTTTGATGGTTGGTTCAGCCTCTCTGTAGTTTTAACCCTTAGATGGCCTGATCTAGGCCTGACTTTGCAATCTTATTGCTTAATATTCAATCAATCAGCAGCGTTATCACTTGTGCTCACCCATTGGATGATCAGATTGTCCTGCATCACCTTGCGGGGCTGACTAACTGATCAGGCAGCTTGTGCGGTTCACTTCACTGATCAGATGGATCTTGGGAACCAATCAAAGACTGCCTCAAACTGAACCCTCGTACATCTTTAATGATGCGATGTATCCCCCTGTGATCCTTTACACTCACCACAATCAACTAATACCCCCAGATGCGTATCATATTATTTCTACAAATTCATAAATAACATGTGAACGTTCTTTTCTTATCTCTATATTTCATATGTTAGTGTAATTTTCATAAATAACATGTGAATGTTCTTTTCTTATCTCTATATTTTCCATTCACCGTCCAAGTAAAACTGCTTTGACTGTTGATGTATTTTGCATGAAGGTTAACTGATTTTCTGATATCCTTGTTTCTTGTCTTACTCTTTGTTCCACCACCCTCTCTTAGAGTTTCATGTTGTGTCTCAATGGTTTGATCCCCGGATAATTGGTGCACTATGTGCATCTGTGCTGTTCTTGTAAATAGGTTTCACGATCTCTACTCAAATAGTATTTTCGGTCTGCAAAATTTGTTAAAAAGATTAGTTAACCCAATTAATCTGACTTCCCTTGGCATCTTCCACACTTCTATAGGTATATCATCTCTCTCCCACAGCCTTTGCTAAAGTTGTGACTTATCAAAAGTTAATAAGTAAAACATTAATATGGCTTGTGGTTTCCTTACCATCTCCTAAATCAACACATTTTATTTGCTTACAGATTTTGTCTTTCATGTTCAGCCTTCTCCATTTAGAGTTCAACATGCTCTGATTTTTAAAATTTTTTTTTTTTTTCTAACTTCCAACCTTATTCTTGGGGATCACACTTCAACGTTTAAAGATATTTATTGTAGTATTTAACCAACGTTAGAAACACAGGTTTGTATTTTAACTTGTACATACATTGGACTAGATCACTAAGAAGAAAACGAAAACTTACATAACGAACACAAAGGTGTACAAAAGAATGTAAATATTTAATATACTTATCTGAAACTTATATAAACGTAGTTAAGTTAATCTGTCGCATATCTAATCCTGGGGTATGTTTCTTTTGGATAATACACGTGAACAAAAAACATTACAAAACTAACGTTCATAACTACGGAAAAAAATGTTAGTGACTTCAAATTAACTTTTAAAACTGGTTAAAGGATTACAAAGAGGTACAAAGGTTGTTAACGCTATGTAATGCACTATGTTGGCTATATAGGGTACGCTATTGGTTATACATAGGTATAGAGTTCCCACGCTATGCATTACGCTACGGCTATAAAACTTGTGACCAGAATTGAAGACGTGACAGATCTTGAAAGAGTATAAAACTACTAAAACTTGAAACCTACGTGTGACCCTTTATGTCTACTTGTTAAATTGATCAGTGATCTGCAGTTTCATTACTTATGGTCAAACTTCTGCACTGTCTAAAAGATTCCTCATATTCTATGACGATATCTAATTGTATATGCACACTGCCATCATGTCTACTTGTTAACATTGATCAGTAATCTGCAGGTTCATTACTTTTGGCCTTTGGATAACCAAGCTCATAATGAATTTGAGAAAATGTGGCATGAAGCCACCGACCAATCTGGAGGAAGCATAATCTCAAATACGATTTCTGTGATGTTTGGGAGGTATGTACTAAACCATTACATGATTAAGGTTTCATACTAGAGATATCTTCTAGCTGGCACTCACAATGTGTTTTAAATCAGAATGCTGGAGGTTCCTGAAAGCTGTAATGGGGTAGCACGATTCACATTTGATTATCTCTGTGGTCGCCCGGTAGTATGTTTGTACTTGATGCATGTATATAGCATTATTTTCATTTGATCTTTCTTTTTTTGTTTGTTTATATGCATGATAAAAGAACTTGCAAAGATGTTCTTGAGACAATGGGTTCCTGAAGTAACCTATGTTTCTAAATCTGATGTAAATAATAAGAGTTTAACGTAGTGGTATCATGCACCTCTGAGTTGCTTAGTCCCTAAACAAGGACCACACCAATGTTTTTTTCTATTTTCAGCTCTTTTAGTCTCACTACAGTTTATGCCTTTACTATTTTATTGGCACGAAATAGTTTTGTTGAATAGTCTACTGAAGAGGCCACACCTGATCACTGTCACCGTTTCATGTCTGTGTAGATTAAGATCATCTGAATATGTAACTTCGTGTCCTTATTTAACTGTTCTCAGTCAAATATTAGTGTCTCATGATGGTGGTATCTTTAACCTGATAATTTAGTCCTTGATCAAAATTCCTTTTTTGTTCCCAAGTGGTTTGTGCTCATATCTTAATCTAAATTTTCTTCAGTTGGGAGCAGCAGATTATATTGCAGTAGCCAAGAATTATCACACAGTTTTCATATCTGACATTCCCATGATGAGTATGCGTATTCGCGACAAGGTATTCCTGTTGGTATTTTTTTTTCCCTTCTATGTGAACCCTGTTTCCAAATGTGCTATTACAGTTTCCAAGTAAATCAATGTTCAAAACACATCCATTCAACTTGTAACTTGATCATTTCAAGTTGATTTGGCCGGTTCCATATCAAGTCCAAAATCCAATCATCTAAAAATTGGCCAAGTCAATGATCAAGTTGTGGAAGTATACGTTATGAAGAGCTGACTTGATCTCGTAAATTGAATAACTAATTGGCAAATGAAGCTGGAAATTTTGAATATTGAACTAAATTAGAGACTGCAATTATCTAGATAATTGTTTCCTCTAATCGCTTTCTATACGCTCAATGCACCTTATGGAATTATACTCTTTCCATAATGTTTTCTCTAGATAGATGACATGGTGAAAGGTCTGATGGACTTCTATGTATTTGTACCTCTTATTCTCTTCTATTTTATTATGTTATTCTAATCATTTGATTGCATATGTCAGGCACGAAGGTTTATCACCCTTGTTGATGAGTTGTACAATCATCACTGCTGCCTTTTCTGTACAGCAGCTTCTTCTATTGATGATCTATTCCAAGGAACAGATGAGGGGACGCTTTTTGATTTGGAAAGGTAATTTACATCCATTTTTTAACTCCTAACTTTGAAATTCCAGCTATACTTGCAAAATTTGATTTGTACTTCATCCGAAACTTTTGAATCGTGTGCCTATAGTTCGTGTTAATTCTCATTTTCGATAATGCAATTGCACATTGTAACATGCCTGGTCCATTTTTTTTCAAGAAATGCAGCTGTGACCACCAATTAGTGGGTTGAAGTTGAAAAAGAAACATGTGCATTTTCTCTGCATTCTTCAGTAACGAGCGAAGCGAAAAGTTTCCTTCTTCATCCAATATCATTTATTGTAACCATTGGAAGTCCTTTTAAAATTGTGCGAAGCAAGTTTCTGGAATCCGATAACATTAACTCACGAATGGCTACAGAAATATATTCAGAAGTGGAAGGTGCTGTTTTGTGGAAACTTTATGAGCTTTGTCATCCACAATGTTGTCAAATGGCATAAGCAATCCTGTGCGATCACTTATGCCTAATCGCTTATGCGATCGCACAGCTTTGTTTTTTGTTTTTTTTTTTTTTGAAAAAAAATAAAAAATGAAAAGTATGCAATGGCATATGCGATTATGCGATCGCATAATGGCATATGCGACCAGCTTTATGCGATATGCAATGGCATAACATCCATATGGCATATGCGACCATTGCATATGCCATATGGATGGCATTATGCGATTATGCGATCGCTTTTGACAACATTGGTCGTCTATGATCTATCGTCACCTCTATTCGTGTGATTCCTCCCGAACTTTCTCATATAGAGACTGGGGTTTTGTTATCCCATTGAATTGTAAGCCTAAATATTCTCATTTCAAATTAGGAAGGCTCCTTAATGAACAAAGAGATTAGAATTTCCTTTGGTTTGAAAGTCCTCATCATATTGCAATGACCCCTCAATGTGCATGTTAGTGTGCTTTAATTCGCTGTTATAATCCGACACGTCATTGATATACATTGAAGTGCATTTGATGAACAAGTAATATGAATTGAAGAAGCTTTATTTATTGAGCTCCAGTTCTTACATGGGCCCATGTATTTTCCTCGAGAAATTGAATCTAGTGCATAGTGAGAATGATGTGAATTGCACAGCAACAGGGTTCTTTATTGAATACTTTAGTGGTACACATCCTTGAATACATGCATAGCCTGCTTATTTGTCTTGGGAGTGGGATTTAATGCAGAGCAAGAATGATGATTATTTGCATGGTTAGAGATTCTTGTGGAATCCTTTTACTAATTTGCATCTCCTAATGGATTTGTTGACTTGAATCACTAGACTGTTAACTTGGGATTTTATAGGACAGTCTTACTGAAGTCTTCAAGATTTACCCCCTCCCCCCCACAAATGCAGACAGTTTATTTGAGTGAGAATGTCATGATGGTCTGTCGGTAGATGCTGGCTGGTTGTGTTTGCCATGCTTCTTATAGGTCCCACTGTTCTGGTCTACAGATCTTTTACATTCAATGTTCCCACCCAAGTGGGTTCACTTCTGTGGAGAGAGAGTGTGCATGTGTACTTTCTGTTTACTGTTGCATGTAGAGGATATTATTGTGGGAGTGTGATTTATCTTTTGTGCTCCTCTGGTGCACCATACATATTGTATTTAGGGTTTTCTTATAAAAGGATGGCATGGGTGTGAGAGAAGTTTATTATTCTCTACAAGCCTTTCTTCTCCAAAACGTGTCCTTTCACTCTTCTTCTTCGTTCTCAATATACCAACTCTTGAGACAAATCTATATGTTCCATAAGTTAAAGAGTTGGGTTTGACAACACTGTTCATGGAAGCCTCCTGTTCCAGTTCTCTAGACTACGAATTTGTAAGTTATGCCAGATGGATCAGATCTTGAAACAAACCAAACAGCATGAAACTGTGTAGACCTTGTTAAAGAACAAGGTGCAGAGCACTCTTGAATCAATCAACATGCAAATGAGACCCGAAGTCAGCCATCAGCTTTCTTGAATCAATCAACATGCAAATGAGACCAGAAGTTGGCCATTAACTTTCTGGTACATCATGCAGTTTGTTTTATGCCAAATGGATCAGATCTTGAAACAAACCAAACAGCATGAAACTGTGTAGACCTTGTTAAAGAACTAGGTGCAGAGCACTCTTGAATCAATCAACATGCAAATGAGACCAGAAGTCAGCCATCAACTTTCTTGAATCAATCAACATGCAAATGAGACCAGAAGTTGGCCATTAACTTTCTGGTACATCATGCAGTTTGTTTTCTTTGTTTTTTGTACTGGTCCACCTCAAGGCATTCACTGATATAGGATCTTTGTTGCATGCCTTAGAACTGATTCATTGAGAAACCACAAATGTGAGTGGGAACACATGGTTGGATATCTTTTAAAAAAAGTTCCAGCAGTAGTTTTTTTTTTTGAAAGATGACTGAAATTTTATTAAAAGCAAAAGAAGAAAAAACAATGCAAATACAAAAGGGGGCACCAAGAAGACGGCCCACCCTATCTAAGGAAACCCAAATTACAATTCTTCAACTTAGGATCACAAGAGGTCCATTCGATAACCAAGTTCCTCACTCTAAGGAATATGCTTGCAATATACTTGCTCATATTGGTAAAGCACTGCGCGTTCCTTTCTTCCCAAACTGCCCACCAAATAGGAAGAACCCCCATTCTCTAAAGCCCTGATCTACCTTTCCCAAGACTGACCCCGGACCTAGAGGATATAACACAATCCACCGAATTCGGGGTGACCCACATCACCCAAAAGTGACCAAGCATATCAGGCCAAATAGGCCTTAGGGAGGAGCGATGCATAAAGAGACGGTCCACCAACTCCTCATCTCGCATGCACAAAAGACGGATATTTGGGAGCACCATCCCTCTCTTTTGAAGATTGTCTATGGATAGAACTTTCTTCCTCCCCACCAACCAACCAAAGGCTACTTTCAGAGGGGATAGGGATCCTACCTCTTGTCAAGAAGGAATAAAAGAATTTAACTGAGAAGGATCCCAATTTATTGACCTTCCACACCATTCTATGTGGATCAAAAGGCCTAGGAGCATATAAGCGAATATGCTTAAGGAGGGCAGCAAACTCGCTCACTTCTTTGTCCCAAAGAAACCACCTGCAAGGAGGCTCCCATGCAACCATCTCCCCAATTCGGGAGAAACAATCTGCCACCTTAACATCATGAACTAGAGCCAAGCGATAAATAACAGGGAAATCATCTTTCAGGAGAGTTTCCCACCCAAATATCTTCCCAAAATCTGACCTTTTTGCCATTTCCTACCGAGAAGCCCACGCCTTCCAAAAAGGCCAGCTTAACGGAGTGAACCCCTTTCTAAAGAACTGAGGTCCTATAGATAGATGAGGCTCTTGTCCACTAATCCCCACTAAAGGGTCCATATTTTCTCTTGATCGCCCTTCTTCATAGGGCTCCTTCCTCCCTGAACCTCGAAAGCCATTTCCCGAGCAGAGCTATGTTCATGGCCCTGAGATCTTTAATCCCTGCTCGACCCTCCTCATATGTTTTACATACCTCCTCCTAGGTCAAAAGATGAGACTTCAAAGATGAGACTTCCTTTTCTCTTCCGCACCTTTCCATAGGAAATTGCGGCTCAGCTTTTCAAATCTCGATAAGACCAAAGCCGGATATTTGAAAAGACAAAGTACAGGGGAAGGTTTGATAGCACCGCTTTGATGAGGATTATACGGCCACCTAGAGATAGATAACGAGTTTGCCAAGAAGCAAGCCTCTTTTCAAATCTTTCCACCACCTTGTCCCACAGAGCCTTGGTAGGTTTGTCCATACAAAGGGGTAAACCCACAAACGTGGTTGGAAGAACCCCAACCGCACATCCAAACACCTCAGCAAGCCTCTCCATTTCCTCCGCCGCCATATTCACACTCCAAATAGCTTACTTTCAAAATGTTGACTCGTAGTGCTGACACCACCTCGAAGCATTTTGTAATGGAAGCCAATCTTTCCACCATTGCAAGGTCCGCCCCACAAAAGAGGAGAGCGTCATCAGCAAATTGCAAATGAGTATGGGAATAGGCATCCCTTCCACTTTAAAACCAATCTTTCCAGCAGTAGCTTTTAGCCTTACAAGAATGAAAAAGTTTTGAATACACTTTATGCATTTAACCCATGGTCCTGCCAACTTTCACATTTATCATTCATGGTAAAATGATTTCTTTAGGCTGAAAGAAGACATTGTTAGATTGGGTTTGAGTAAATGTATACTGTCTGCAGTTTCCAGTCACATTTATCTTTCATGGTTAAATGGTTTCTTTTGGTTGAAAGAAGATGTTAGATTGGGTTTTGGAGTAAATGTATACTGTCTGCAGTTTCCAGTTTGAGACAGAGATCGAAGGTGGGAAACTTCGTCGAGATGTTTTAGCGGAAGGTGATGTGGGTTCTGTTGCTGCACCATCTGGAATTGCATCCTTACTATCAGGCCAGGAAGAGATGTTTGCCTTTCGCCGAGCTGTAAGTAACCTGATCTGTGCAGCTTTTTATTTTTTATTTTTTTTAATCTTACTTTTCCATGTTAATTTGGGTGGAGAGCCAAAAACTATGATACTAGTTGAAGGGAAAGACTTGAAAGCAGGGTTGAGCTGTCAAATAGTTGAATGGCTGTTAGTTTTACCACCATGCTGTAGTGGGTGCAGTGGTTCATGCATTCCCTCCACTTTTCGGTTGCTTTGATTTCCAACTGTGGATTCACAGCTCAGAAAAAAATAAGAACAAAAATGAGTCGTATCCACTGATGGATATATGTCAGAAACAAACTATGCCAGTTCAGATTAGGTCATGCATAGATGGTTTTACCTCAGCTAGGTTTTTTGCATTCCTATACAGCCTAGGACTACTCAGTAACCTTCTTTCATTTCAACATCAGGTGGGAATTTGCTCATGGTGCAATTCAAAGTTCAGATTAGAACAGAAACATTAGCAGGGAGCTTTGTGTTGTGGTCAATCTTCTCACAGTTCCTCCTGGTCATGGTTTCTTGGATTTTGTTAATATCCCTCTAATAGGTTATGCTTTTCCCTGGAAAGTGATGGGAGCTTAAGGTTCACCTTTGAAAAAATATGACTGGTTTTGCCCCTAATGTCCTATAAGATGGTGTTGTATCAAGGCACAAACAGCCATTTTAGCTCTTACTTGCCCTGTCGAATTTGGTATTCAATTTCGACCTGTGAGGCTGGCAGCCCTTTATGATGGGCTGTTCAAGGGATCAATAGCTACATCGCTCCTCCTCCTAAATCAATGAATCATTAAGGGGCTGTTTGCTTTCTAATTCACCATTGTAAATACATGTAAATAGGTAATGATTATTTACCACTGTAATTCTAATACAATTCTCAAGGTAGACGTTGACATTTTGCTTTTTGAATGCTAAAATCGAGGAGGGGTGCGAATTTCATGTGAGGCCCACTGTGATGTATATGGCTTATCCACGCCATCCATCCATTATGCTAGCCGATATTAGGGTACGGACCGAAAATGAGGCAGATCCAAAGCTCAAGTGGACCACACCACAGGAAGCAGTGGAAATTGAACGAGGACCTTTAAAAACTTCTTGGGGGCCCCAGAAGTTTTGGATCGAGCTGATATTTGTGTTTTCCCCTTATCCATGTCCTTGTGACCGTATGAACATGTTAGATGACAAATAAACAATTTTATGGGCCCTAGGAAGAAAAAACCTTCCAATGGTGGAAGTTTTACGGCCACTGTTTCTTGTGGTGTCGGCCACTTGAGCTTTGGATCTGCCTCATTTTTGGGCTTATGCCCTAATGTTCCGGTTAACAGATGAATGGCATGGATATGTCACCTACATCACGGTGGGGCCCACAAATTTAAGTCGGTCCTTTCCGGACCAATTTTCGAGATGGAAATACTCACCTAAAATCAAACAGATGTAAGGAGTAATAATGACCTATTTACTAGGTATTTAAAGTGGAAATAAAAAATCAAATAGCCTCTAAATGACAATAAAAGGGCATATTGGTCATTTCCTCCATATCAACATTAAAATCTCATCATGCTCAGGTCCAAGTAGACTATCCCATTAATTTGATTAGTGACGCACATCCGTGTATTGGGAGTTTGGGACTTCGGGTTCCCTTATCGCAAACTGATGCAGTGGCATCGAGAGAAGCCCTCAGCATCTCAGTGTTGCATTATTCTGGGCTGATGGTGATTGAAGATCATGCATATCAAGCAGTGTTACCTGGACATGTGGCCTGGGGGCAGTGTCAAAGTGTCTGGCACAGCAAACTCCAAAAATCTAGGCACGGGGACACCTCTGTGCACAGAAAATTAATAATTTTCATATAATAAAAAATTAAAAAACTGATGAAACCACTAGAACAAAGGAAATGAGAAAAGATTAGAAGAAGAACAAGAAATGAATATTCACAAAGTCCCAATAAAAACCAATTGCTAGTAATCTAAGCTAACATGTAATTGATAAACAAAATATTGAATATCATTTATAATCACCTAGAAAAATGGCAGTTTATATGAATATTACTCGCTTGCTTAAAATATAAGAGAACCACAACAAAAGGATAGAAACTAAAAAAAGAAGAACAGTGGTTGTGCCTTTTTGTTATATGGCTCATAGTGCCCACAGTGAAAAATGAACTAAAATCTAGACAGTGAGAGGAAGTTTTCATGAGTGGCTTCTTCGACAAGAGAATGGAGGCAGACTTGAGGGCTAGGAATGAGATATCTTTTGACTTGACAAAAGAAATTTGCATTGAACAAATTGAGAAAGACGAAAGGAAAGCTTTGTGAAGAATGTGTTTGGACACCTCACATAAAGTGTCCGACATGCGGCACTTCTAGATGACATCACTAAGACATCTGTATGGCTTTTGAAGTGTTGTGTCATGTCCAAGAGTGCCCAAGTGTCCCCAAGTGTCGGCACGACAAAAACATAGAAAATAGTCAAGTAATCTGTTGGATAAGGGGTGGAGAGGAACGATGGCTGCTGCACTACACCCTCATTGATATCAGGTTGTATCCAGGTCAAACATTTCATTTAATCTCTAAAGTATATCATGTAGCTATGGCTTGGCGCTAGAGTTTCTAGCCACTAGATCCATGTAGTGGGGCTTGGCTTCCCCTTTGCTTTTCCTAGTAATATATTTCTTATGGTTGCTTGTTCAAAAGAAAAAATAGTGGGATATCATTCTTTCCTCTTCTCAAGCAGAAGTATCTTGTTACTGAACATTTGACGAGGAGCTTTCTTTCCTGTGTAGGTTTCCCGGTTGATTGAAATGCAGACGCCCTTATACTTGGAAGTAGTTCGACACATTCATCCCTATTTCCAGGGGCACCACCAAGAACTACTGGGTAACCATTTCAGCATCTCACAACTGCAACTATCCTAACCTGCACTTGTATTTTACTTAACAGTGTTCCTTCCTGTATGAATAATGTTAGCTCATCTCATAATATATGTTACATAGGTTTCATTAATTTTTATTCAATCCTTTTTCCCGGCTTTCAAAATTAAACAATGTCGGGACGGTTGTTTAAGTCTTGAATAAATGGTCACTAAAATGTATGAGATATTAAACAGAGAGACCCATAAATAAAGAGTTCTTGATGTTTGGGCATGGGATGTCATCGATGTTTTGAGATGTTTGTTTGCTCCTGCACCTCTGTGAAATGTTCTCCATCTCTCTTCTACCTGTTAAAGTCTGGCCACCACCCTTCTATGGATGGGGTTTGTTGTTTAGAACTTGGGCTTAATTCAACAAATGGTCTTTGGATTTTTGGATGATGGTAGCTGAGTTTTAACTGGCTTGGTTTTCCAATGTAGAGAAGACTGAATTGGAAGATGGTGACCAAAAGACTGCCTGATTGGAAGATCCTACCCACTGAATCTTTGGCCTTTCTAGTCGAATGTGGACCCCACCCCTCACTGTCTAATTTTCTGGCCACCAATTGAATGGTTGGGATCTTCCCTTGAAGGGGTTTTCATGCATGGTGCATCTATTCTTGGGTTGAGCATTGTTTGATATATGGTGCTTCTCCAGCTATAAGCCTGCTCTCATTTTCCCTAAACCAGAAATGCTGAAATTTTGTTTGGTTTCTCTTCTACGGTGAGATTGTGACACCTTTGGTGTTGGCCATAACAGGAATCGAAGTTAGAAAACCGGGACCTGATCTGAATGTTGGTCATTTTGTTTGCATTTATTTGGCTTGCAAGAGCTGGTGAAAAGTGGGATTGGACTAAGAACCACTGAACCCAACCGTGCAAAACCTAACTGGGCCACTTTCCAAGCTGCTCAGGGAGTTCGTGAACTTTGGGCAGGATTGCGTTTGGATATTAGATCTTCTGAGATTGGAATATATATATGGGCTGATGCCCAAAAGTAAGACAAAAGTGCATTAGGTGGTACACTGGTGCATTTTGAATTTGGACCTTTCTCATTCCTTTGAGTTATGAGTGGGGACATCATGATTATTAGGTGAGAACATGGACAAGTTCAACATGATGAATGATGCTGATTTCACATACGTGTCACATGCTGGATCCTGCTCTCATGAGTAGACTTAGCAGGTTCATCCTCAAAGTTTGATAATGTTGCACATCATTTACATACATTCAATGTAAACTAAAATGAGATGAAATCATTTTTAAGGGGCAGCCAAACAAGGCCTTAGTTTATGGTTTCCTGCTCTTTGAGAAACAAGATAGGTTTAGGGCCCATTTGGGTGCACACTGTAAATTCGCATTTGAGGCATAAATTCCCTTTTGGTCAAATCAAGGTTTTCTGCGTGCATTTTATGCACCTTGCAAACCTCCATCTCACCTTTTGGCTCCAGGAAATAGGCACTAAAATGCCTACAAAACCAAAAAGCAATTCATGGAATCGCCAAAAAGGCCTGCATGCGTTTTTAAGCTCAGCTGCCATGTGTCAATGTGCACATGTATCATAACGCCCAGTTTGGCACGGAAGCGGATTGCGTAGTGAGTAAGTGCGGAGTAAACTCTGTGGGCCCACTGTGATTTACGTATTTTATCCACTACGTCCATCCATCTTAACAGAAAATTTTAGGTACGTTGCCAAAAAAATGAAGTATATCAAAATCTGAAGTGGACCACACCACAAGAAAAGTGTGAACTGAATGTGTACCATTGAAAAGTTCTCGGAGGACACAAGTTTTGAATCAAGCTGATATTTGTGTTTTCCCTTCATCCATATCCATGTGATCTTATGAACAGGTTGGATGACAAATAAACATCACTGTGGGGCCAGGGAAGGTTTCAACGATGGAAATCATTATTCCCACTGTTTCCCGTGGCATGGTCCACTTGAGATATGGATATGCTTAAATTTTGGGCTCAACCCCTAAAATGAGCTGGAAAACATATGGACGGAATAGATAAAGCACATACATTTTAGGTGGGCCCAACAGAGTTTACTCTGCACGATAAGAGCACAATCCGATTCCGTTTGGCACCTTGGGTTTGGTGGTAAATTGGTGTATTTCAAATTGTAATAATGCTTTTTGTGTTTGGCACCGGGAAATAGATGCTTTCAATGAGTCCTATTTGTGATCCGCGTGGATAGATTTGAGGAGAAAATTTCTGGGAAAGCCTTTTGCAGTAGATTCCTAGCCCACCGTGTGATGTGTCAGAGATCAACTCCGTCCATACCATTATCCAGATCATTTTAGGACCCGGGACAAAAAATGAGTCAGATCCAAAACTAAGGTGGGCTGCTCGACAGGAAAAAGTGGGTAGGCAAATTCCTACCATTGAAACCTCCCTGAGGTCCACTTGTGATGTTTATATGCCATCTTAGGAACCTTACTACTGGAATGAATTGAAAACACGAATATATTATATCCTGATCCAAAACTTGTATGGCCCTCCAAATGTTTCAATAGTGGACGTTCAACCCTCATTGTTTCGTGTCTATGCGGCTCACTTATAGTTTTCGATCTAACTCATTTTTTTTGTTTCATGTTCTAAAATGATACGGAAATAATAATAAATGGGTGGATTTCACATACATCAATGTGCCACACGGCCCGCACCTAGCTTGTCATAGGAAGT
Organism: Liriodendron chinense; assembly: GCA_003013855.2. Lineage (NCBI taxonomy): Eukaryota > Viridiplantae > Streptophyta > Magnoliopsida > Magnoliales > Magnoliaceae > Liriodendron > Liriodendron chinense. Next base: position 7,320,955 of record PVNU02000439.1, on the reverse strand, counting down.
TTGTGTAAGGGCTTCGGCGGGGAATCCGTGTGCCGATTGGGTAGTATCTGGCAAGATCTAGCTAGAGATGGACGGTCCTAGGGGCTCTATGGGGCCGCCATGATGCATGTGTGTTTATCCACCTGGTCCATACATTTTAAAAGATCATTTTAGTCAACGAGCCCAAAAGTGAATTAGGTCGAATTCTCAAGTGGCCCACACCACAGGAAACAGTGGAGATTGAATGCCTACTGCTGAAATCCTCTAGGGGCCACAAAAGTTTTAGATCAACCTTACATTTATGTTTTCCCTTCATCCAGGTTTAGGTCACCTTATGAAGAGGTTGGATGGAAAATAAGCATCACGGCGGGACATAAGAAGGTTTCAATAGTGGAGTCATTGCCACCACTGCTTCCTGTGGTGTGGTCCACTCGAGCATTCGATTCGGCTTATTTTTGGTAACATGCCTTAAGAGGATCTTTCAAAATGGATGGACGGTTTGGATAGAACAGATATATCTCAGTGGGCCCCACAAAGCTCCTATCAAGACCAAGTTTGTATCGTAAGGGTAGGAGACCATTCGCTTCCAAGGATTCCGCATCTGGGATTCAGATTGCCTAGTGGCATTAGAGCTGGACAACATCGAGTTGAATCAAGTTGTGTTGGGCTTGTGTGGTGCTTGGTCCTAAGAAACACTTGCTTGTGTGTGGCTTGGTCTTGGAATCAAGTTAAGACTTTTATGCTTGACTTGACTTGATCAAGCTATTGAGCCAAGTTCAAGCTGCATTTGAGCTCGAGCTTTTCGAGCTTAAGTTGAGTTAAGAGTCGAGCTTGATAATAACCAAGAGTTTAAAACATTACAAAACATGGTAATAATTGAGAGTATGCGTCCAATTATGATACATTTGAGGACTTATCTAAATTTTTTTGTGCAACATAATTCCTAGGGCCACTGCCATGACAGGAAGAATTAAACACATTAACGCATGCTCCCGCTAGACTCATCTATTAAACATATCCCACAAGCTTTTTGTGGCCCATACCTACATTAACTCTATGAGTTAATGTTGAATTGTTACCTTTGGTGTGGTTCATTCGTGATGAGTTTTAACCTCAAACTTAGACAAAATGCATGAAATTAAAAATTCATTTCATGTGAACGGCTTGGATTTGCTCCAAGACTATCTAGTGGACCCCACATAAAATGTGAGATGTGTTTAATAGACGAGTCTCTTGCACGGGAAAGGGCATTTGACCTTTTCCTTTTTTATTTTTTCAGAAGGAGACTATTTCGTCGTTAGGGCCGTTTTCACCTCCATGTGACCCACTTTGATGAGCTTCCAACATGTATCCGGCATCATTCCCTCCATTCCAACGAGCTTCTGAGTATATTTTTTGAGTTAACTGTCATAACTCCATGTAGGTTATAAATTCCACAGAAACGGGGACCACTTTTAGGCAATCAAATGGTGTCTAAAAGAGGTAATTCCAAATCCATGTGAAAATTTATCAAATTACCTTTACAACAAGTACAAGATCACCCAAATCGGACATGTAACGAGGGAGTTATGATCGTTTTCGTCAGATCTGCGAACGATGAAGTATCGACAAACGACAGTGACTTTGGGCTCACTTTTGAGCAATCAAGTGGGTCTAAATGAGTTGATTTTAAAGTCATATAAAAGTTCATCAAATTACCTTTCCAACAAGTACAAGATCACCCAAATCGGACATGTAACAAGGGAGTTATGACCATTTTCATCGGATCCGAGAACGATGGTAACTTTGGGCCCACTTTTGAATAATCAAGTGGGGTCCAAATGAGGTGATTCCAAAGCCATCTGAAAGTTCATCAAATTACCTTTCCAACAAGTATAAGATCATCCAAATCGGACATATATGAGGGAGTTATGACCATTTTCATTGAATCTGGGAATGACGGAGTATCGATAAACGATATTGACTTTGGGCCCACTTTTGGGCAATCAAGTGGGGTCTAAATGAGGTGATTTCAAAGCCATCTGAAAGTACATCAAATTAACTTTCCAACAAGTATAAGATTACCCAAATTAGATATGTAACGAGGGAGTTATGACTATTTTCGTCGACATACATTGACCATCACCGATAATGCACCGTCAATCACCGATACTAACACTGTCACTCGCCAATACTCACTGTCAATCGCCGATACTAGCATTGTCGATCGCCGATACTCACTATCAATTGTCGATACTTCACTATCAATCACTGATACTCACTGTCCACTGTCGATATTACACTGTCAATTGTTGATACTCATTATTAATCACCGATACTACACTGTCAATTGTCGATACTCATTGACCAATCATTGATACTCACTTTTCCATTGCTGATACTCACTTACCAATCGCTGATGGCTAGTGTCTATCGGCGATGATAGTCTCAATCGGCAAAAACGATCATAATTCCCTCATTATATGTCCGATTTTGGTGATCTTGTACTATTGGAAAAATAATTTGATGAACTTTCAAAATGCTTTGAAATTACCCCATTTGGAAACCACTTGATTGCCCAAAAGTGGGCCCAAAGTCATTATCATTCGTCGATACTCCATCGTTTATAGATCCGACGAAAACGATCATAACTCTCTCGTTATATGTGCGATTTGGGTGACTTATACCTGTTGGAAAGTTAATTTGATAAACTTTCAAATAACTTTGGAATCACATCATTTGGACCCTACTTGATTGTCCAAAAGTGGGCTCAAAGTCACTATTGTTCGTCGATACTTTGTTGTTTGGAGATTTGACGAAAACGATCAAACTTTCTTGTTACATGTCTAATTTGGGAAATCTTGTACTTGTTGGAAATGTAATTTGATGAACTTTCACATGACTTTAAAATCACTTCATTTGGACACCATTTGATTGCCTAAAAGTGATCCCGTGTTCATGGGATTTGTAACCTGCATGGAGTTATGACGGTTTAACTAAAATAAAACTCAGAAGCTCGCTAAAATGGTGGGAATGATACTAGATACTCATCAGAAGCTTGTCATAGTGGGTCCCACAGAGGTGGCAAGGATCCCAACGGCCAAATGGTCCCCTCTCGGAAAAAAAAGAAAAGAAAAGAATAAAAATGGCAAATGAACTTTCTCGCTTAGGAGACCTATCTATTGAACCCATCTTACGTCTTATGTGGAGTCCACAGGGAGCAGATCCAAGCCGTCCACATGAAAAGAGTTTTAATTTCATGAAATTTGTTCAAATTTGAGGGTAAAACTCATCATGGATGGACTACATTAGATGAAACGGTTCAGAATTAACTCACAACATTAACGTAGGTGTAGGCCATAGAAATCTCTGAATTTTCTTGAAATGACATTTCTGTGAGTTCACGAATGTCTAGTTAAAGTGAATGGATTAGATCGGTGGAGGGGTGGCCCCAACGATCAATTTTGTGGGCCCACACTCAATTCTCAAAAGCTCTCTCCACTTTGACAAAAAGTTGTTGCCACCATAGGAGATATGGTACTGGGGGGATTTTGGTCAATCGAAAATTGCTACAGTATTCAACGGGCTACATAAATAATTGGTTCTATACGGACAGGCTAATAACCCAATGAGGTCATACTTTAAGGTTTTTTTTAAACTATTATCCCAAAAGGATGCGGCGAGCTTGGATGGACGGTGCGGACAAAACCACGGTTTCTCGCCCAGAGCCTCGTCCTGTAGACTCGCCTGCCCTCGCATATCCTGTGGTCGGAAGCTATGTGGGGTCCACAGACATGCCCGTGAGAAATCCACTTCATCCATCAGTTTTTCAATATCACAGCAAGGCAGAGTTACAAAAACCAGGCAAATCCAAAACTCAGGTGGACCATACGACAGGTAACAGTGAGAATGGAAACGTCCACCATTGAAAACTTTCTGGAGCATACGATGATGTTCATATACCATCCAAACCGTTCATAAAGTTAGTACCACTAGGATAAACTGCAGACACAAATATCGTCGTGATCCCAAACTTCTGTGGCCCACAAAGCTTCCCATGGTGGATGTACAATGCCCACTCTTTCGTGTGGCGTGGTCCACCTAAGTTTCGAATCTGTCTAAACTTTTCGAGTTCCGTCCTATTGTGATCTTGAGAAAATGATGGACGGAGAGGATTTCTCAAAGGCATCTCTGTGGGCCCCACATAGCTTCCGACGGCGGAGGGCACAGGCAATTAGCGTCCGTGCCGTGCTCGGGCAATCGAGAGTGGAAACGAAAGAAGTTTCCTTCTCCCTCTCCCGACTCCTTTCTCCGATTAACCTTACCCACGCTAACCTACGCCGGGGTGCAGGTTTACAGCCAGAGAAAAAATAAGCTGGGGAAGATGTACGGAAATTCGGGAAAGTACGGAAGGGGCGGCGGAGGTGGCGGCCGAGGAGGAGCACCGAAGCGCGGGCTCCACACTCCCCTCCCTCCGCCTCCGCCCCCTCACCGCCCTTCGGGCTGCCCTCGCCCGATCAGCCATCGCCACAGCGGGCCTGGACCCGGCCCCGCCCCGCCCGCGCCCGGCGCCCGAGGAGACCTTCAGCCTCGTCTCGTCCGATCCCCTCGCCTTCGGCATGATCATCCGCCTCACGCCTGATATCATCGAAGAGATCCGGCGCGTCGAGGCCCAGGGCGGCACCGCCCGTATCAAGTTCGATTCCAATCCCAACAACTCTTCCGGGAACGTAAGCATCCCTCATTTCCCCCTCATTCCATTTTCTACAATTTTTTTTTAATTTTTACATTATCATATACAATATATTAGAAAAAAGAAAAACCCTAGCTGTACAAGATCTAACAGTTATACTATATATTTTACATGGATTTTCTGTCATTGCGAATTGGGTTGAATATCAGCCACCAATTTCGGATTAAAGCCCGTTTACATAAGCAGATTGAATTTTTTTTTGTTATTGGGCTGAATGTTGCTTCTATCGAGTATTTTGGTAGTTTTTTGAGATGGGTTTTGTATAAGTTGCATAGTTCAATTTCTCATGTTGATTGGATTGAAGTTTTATGTAGAAGACCGTACTCTAGGAATTAGTTGTTCTATTAAAGATTTATTTCTTACAGTTAGTAGTTGAAGAAATCGACTTAGGAAAGAATCACCTAACTAAGAGTTATGAAACTTGGGTTAGATATCTGTAGATCAGATTGTTGTACTCATTGTCGAACTCTTGGATCAGATTGTTGTACTCATTGTCAAACTCTTGCATAAATTCAGCTTCCACATTCCAATTTGAGGAGGGCCTTAGACAAAACACTGCTCACGACGAGCTATTCTCTCTTGAGTAGCTTCCGACTGCACCTCATAAGAAAATCGGGTTTGCAACCAAAGAATTCTTTGGTCATAAGAGCCCACGCAATCGTGAACTCTCTCGTGCGGTATGCTACCCTTCCGCTGCTGGAACATTTGTTGTTGGAAGCCTTGTTGTTTCTTTCATGCCAAACCGCCAACCAAACTGCAGGGACTTCCAGACACCAAAGAATGCTCTCTCTAGGATATCCGAACCCCAAGGTCCAAGTGTCTAGTAATCTATTGACCGATCCAAGCATAGAGCATGACACCTCAAAGAGCTGCAGAGTAGAACACTGGATTTCCATCAATTCACAATAACCTTTGCCTACTCCTTAGATGATCCAAAGTGAGAATTTAGTCAGCAACTCAGCAAATGCTAGCAACTCTTGGGGGAACTCCATCCTCCAAATCTAATTAGTGGGGGGAACCCTTAATACTGATTCACCAAAGAGAAGTTTGTAGAAAGACTTGACCTTGAAAATTTTGAGTGCGTCCCGTTTCCAAACTCTTTTGTCCCTCCCATTAGCTGGAATATAAACCCCTTTAAAATGAGGAGAAGGTTGGTATTGGAGTCAATTTCATCATCAGGTTCAGTTGTCAACCCTCTTTATATGGAATCTGTTTTGGCATGTATTCGGACTTCCACTCTCCCTAGGGAGAAACATGCACTGGTACTGCTTTTTTGACCACTAGGTTATATAAATTACCAAACTCATTGCAGCGGTCTATTCGAACACCATGTTTCCTCTCATAACTGAATCTTAGAGCCATCGCCAACCAGGCATCTACTACATTCCCAAAAAGCTTGGACCAGCCTTTGAATAGCTCTCCAGATTCCAAAGAATAGGAGAGGTAATCTTGTTCTGGGATCTCAACCATTGCAGCTGATGCCATATCTAGCCCCAATGACTTGCTTCCATAAAGAGGTCTCCTCTTGCGAGAATCTCCAAAGTCATGTCCCCAAAAGGGCATTATTCATAAGCATAAGATTTCTAGTACCCCGCTGATGTAGGATGCCCTAATTATAATGCATGCTCAAGAACTCATATAATCCAGCGGAAATAAAAGACAATAATAATATAAAAATCTAGCAGTACTCATCATGAACTAAGAAAATCACAAGGAAACATGCAATGGAACGGGCCATTCATCACAACCATGAAGTATGAGATTCAATTATCACTATGGTTGGATCCGGCGAGGGATGGAACTTCCCGACCTTGCATGGCTACAACCCAATCAATTAAGAGGAATCTCTAATCCAGGAAATCAAGGGATTTTGGATTAGGGATTTGAAAATCTGAAAACTTAGGGTTTAGGATAAAAAAAAATCAGATTTTGGGATTGTGGTTAGCAAGACAAATAGGCTAGGGAAAGATAAAATTACCTGGAAGAAGGATTGGAAGGGCATAAGAAGCAAGTAGAAGAAAGAGGGATCAAGGAAGAAGAAACATCACCATGAGAGAGACAAGAGGTAGGAGGCAACCAAAGGGTTTGCTTTAATCAATAATCAATAACTAAATTCGAGTTTAGGGCTTTAGCCCACTTAAATAAGCAAATAAAGACACGAAAGTACTAAAATACCCCTAAAACTAAGCAAAACGTGTAAATAACCAAAAGTGCGGGAAAGTTCGGGCGCTCGGTCGGGCGCCCGAGCTGCCGCCCGAAGTCGTCCGAAAACCTTCAGAGAGGTTCGGGCGCTCGGCAGATAAAGTTCGGGCGCCCGAAGGCTATGGTCGGGCGCCCGAATTCTTCAGTTCTTTGGTCTTCTTTCTCCTTTCTTCCTTCACATGTGTCTTCCCTGAGTGGGGTCTTTTATGTGTCCAATCACATGTGAGGGGTCTTCAGCTCCTCAATAATCGCCTATCCACAAGGTCGGTACTTGTAGTTGGCGCTTTCTTCATTGGTACACCTTGAATGCTTTTGTGTCCGCATCACCCACCCTCCATTCTTTTCTGACTTACAAGCATCTTCCCATTGGACTAGGTGACACTTTCCCTTTTGCTGCCCTACCATTCTGCAAACTGTCCCTTTGAAGTTTTTCAATTCTATCAGCGATTGAAGCTGGAAACTGTTGTTTCTATCTATTGTATATTAAGTAGAATATATGCCACAGCAAAATTGCTCATGCCTTGCACTTGGAAGTTGGAAACATAGTTAAATGCTCTACATTTTCTGTTATATTTCATTTGATATAAATAATCAGTTAAGGAATGGCAAATGTACTACCTATATCTAATGGTATCAGTTTTTCTACAAGTAATTTCTGCACATACCGATTATGGCTAATCAGTCAAGTGATTTACTGTCATGTTAATACTTGTTTCAAAGGATTAGTGGGGAAAATAGTTGGCCCCTCCAGCCTCCCTCTCACCCTAGTTTTGAAAATCCAGTGGGCCTTTTGGCACAATATAGGCACCTTGCAGGTGTGTGGCAAATTGGCAATATGTTTAGGTTGACATCAGCGTTGTATAACTGTGTGAGCTACCTAATTATGCATGCGCATCTAAATCACGAGAAGACTCATTTACTGGTTCATTTTACCACGGCAGAACTGCCACTCTTGGGAAGTATGATATGAAGACCATGTCATAGCCTTCATTACTTTGGTTTGAGTTTGTAATACCTGGTGAATCCTGTCAATTTGTCTGCTTGCATATAATCCTATATGTGCTGGTGAAATCAAACAAAAAGTTTCCGTAGTGAAAGTTTGCACTTATATTAGTTCACTGTATGTGCTCTTTGTTTCCTGTGATTGATCAATGACTCTTGTGGATTGCGAGTCCTATCAGTGTTGCGATTATCCATATGTAGTTCTTATATCTGTGATTTTTGCTTTTTACCTCCCCACTCCTTAGCTACTTAAGCTTTACAAAGTCTTATGTTTGCATTAGGTTTTTGAAGTTGGTGGCAAGGACTTCAGATTTACATGGTCACGTGAAATGGGTGACTGCGATATTTATGAGGAACGTCGAAGTGGAGAGGACGGGAATGGTTTGCTTGTTGAATCAGGATCTGCATGGCGCAAGCTAAATGTACAACGCATTTTGGATGAATCTACCAAGAACCATGTTAAAATGAGATCAGAGGAGGCTGAGCGCCAACTTAAATCTCGAAAGTATGTCACAGATTTGCAATGTGATGGGGATGCTTTGTTTCTTGAGTTCACTTACTTGATGTTTGCTAGCGCAACATGCAACTTTACATGTAGTGCACATGCCAACCTGGCAACTGTTTGGACATTTGTACAATGCATAATGGCCATATGTTCAATCTGGTTGGTCCACTCATAAGATAGGCCTCCCTACATTAAAAGAATGGATGGGCTAAGAAATTTGTCAATGGTGCATTCAATGTCCACATGTCGCCTTGATCAGTAGACAATCTAATTTTTGTGTATGGTCCTTAGTTGCAAGCAGTGATTTAAATATTGATATATTAGCTGATATATCAGCCAATGCTAAACCAGGGCGGAAGTTGTATACAGGGAAGTTGTAAAACTTCCCCGTATCACCCAATATATTGTTACGTATTGAAGATGTATCAATACATATATAAAATTCCATGATATCGTTGATACATGTGACGTGTATTGATGATCTCGACAGAAACAACCCCTTTGCGGGAAAAAAAGGAAAACAAAAGGAGCAAAAGAAAAATTCTTTTTTTCTCTCAATTTTTTTGGGGAGATTACATTCGTTAAGAGTATTTTGATAAGTCCTTTTGAGTTGTTTGGAGGGAAGAGGATTTGGGTGGGGAAATCAAGATCAGAGATGGGCCAGAACCCAATCGGTGAGTTTTTTTTTTTCCCCTAATAATTTAAAACTTTTTTTTTTAAATTTTTATAAATCGCTTAGAATCGGTGGAACTAACTTGGTAATCTATGATTTTGCATGTTTTGCATGCTCAATCACGGAGTTTTAACTTTGATTTTTTATATTGCAAAAAATATGAAAATTTCCAAATTTCACCTATTAATTTACAATGTTATGTGGAAAAATCACGTGAGAGTTATTGTAAGCTCTATAGATTGACGGAAGTTTTTGGAATTTTTGAGATTTTTTTAAATGTTTTTTGAAATTATACTAACCAATCAAAATTTGTTTGTCATATTTTTGTATTGATGAGTAGAGCATGTTGATCTCAATGTTACCTCCAACTCATTTATTTATTTTTAAAAAACTATAAACAAATAAATTAAAAACATATTTTTTAAATAGATGCACAATACAGTGTAGAACAGATTTAGTACAACTAATTAATACATTCTATATGCTAATAAATTATTGCATTATAGAAATTTTATATACATTCAATGAACTCATCTTTGGATGTAATTGCATCGCTTCTATCAGACAATGTATGGTTTATGACCCTATATAAAGAAAACTTGTTACGTATACTCAATGTTGTTAAAATTGTATGATTTACGATTCGAGTTTTTCAAGTGAAAATTGGCAGCGTCCAATTAAAAAATCTTGTTTTTTCATTTTTTTTGTTTTCTTGCAAATTTTTTTAGAGATTTCTCTTTTAAAGTGTATTTTGGCCCACCCTCATTAGAAAAATATATCTTTTGTAATGTTTGAGAGATTTTAGGGACTTTTGGAGCTTGTAGAGCCAAGAAATCTTGGAGAAATAAGTTCTCATATCTTTTTCATCGTTCAACAGGAATTAAACACCGCTTGTTTCGTTGGTTTTCTACATTAAAATAGGTATGAAAACATATAAATTAGTTATTTAATTTCCCTTTTTTCTTTTCTTCCATTTTTTGGGTAAAATATGCATCAATTCATATCTTGTTTATGTGTTAGAAAACTATGCGATTTTACTGGATTTTACGCTTCGGGGGCCCTGGACCCCCTCGGCTCCAAATAGTGGGGGGAGACCCCCCACACCCCCCCTTTGTCAGGATGCATTTAGAGATCTAAGGAAACATAATACAAGACATGATTAAGACCACCTACACTAGAATATCTCATCTTTTCCTTGTTTAATCTTTTCTTTTTCCTTTCTTTAATTTTTTAAATAAAATATCCTTTGGTTCATGTCTTTTAACTTGATTATGATATGATACAGCACAATGATACATTTATACAAGGATACAGACATACAATTAATGATGAGAATCATGTTATGGTTAAATTGTTTTTTTTTTTTTAGCATATTCATGAGAAAATGGATGAGTAGTATGTTTTTTAATTTTTCTGATTTATTTACATTTTTTTTTTTTGCATTTTGTTATGATATATTTATGAAAATCTGAAAAAATCTTACGATTTACGATACGATACGATTCAAACCCGATTACAATTCACGATACGATTTACAATTTGACAACATTGCGTATACTTGTTTTATGTGATCTTTTGAGTTCTAAGTGTGTAATAATGTCTTTTTTTTTTTTTTTAACAACTGAAGTTTCATTGAAAAATGAAATCAATTTCCCAATGTTTATAAAAAACAATGATACATTCCGTAGTACATGTAATATTTCCCATGCGATACTGATATGTTTTTGTATCCCAAGGGTGCCATACAACCATTGATACCAATATTCGAATAACTAGTTGTAGGATCCCTCTAACTAGGCGCCCCCTCCCACGTTGAATTGTGCTTCCTATTCTCGCTTCCACTTCCTACCTATTTATACTAGTTTACATTTTGAAATAGAAGCTTCCCCCTTCTGGCACCTGAATATGTTGCTGTTTCGCTCCATGCTTCATGCAACTATACTATGGTCATATTTATGGTGGGGCCTTTTGTTTGAAATATAATGCACTTTATTAAAGGCCAGAGGCAGTAAAGGAAACAATAGAACAAAAAAGAAAAGAAAAAAGTAACGGACAAAAGAAAAAGAAAGGAGAACAAAAGGGACATCCCTTGAGGGCACCCAATCCTTGATGAACCAAAAAACCCGATTGATAACCGCTAATATTGATCCACTCCTATTACAAAAATGACGAACTTAGATTGACCAAAGGGCAGCGAGGAGGGTAGCCTTCCACCGAGCCTTGTCCTTCTTATTGATTCCATCAGCATGCCGAGAAAGGAAGAGGCCCTCTATTGAACTTGACATCACCCAGCTCCCTCTGAAGGAAGACAAGATGGCCGGCCAAACTCAGGAAGCGAAGGGGTAGTGAATAAACGTGTAGTCCACTGATTTCGCATCTTTAAGACAAAGAAGACAAATATTAGGCAACACCATTGCCATCGTGCAACGATTGTCAATAGTAAGGATCCTATTCCTGCTAGCGACCTAATCGAAGGCCAGCACTTTTGGAGGAGCACCATAGGACCAAACAAGGCCAATATGATGATAGGAGGTAGAAGACTAGAGCTACGAAATGAACGAGTAAAGAGACTTCATCGAAAAGGTCCCCGATTTATTCTTAAGCCACACTAGTGAGTCTCTTACTCTTGGAGAAGGATGGATCCCTTGCAAGGGAGACCAAAATAGAAGGAAGTCATCGAATTCAGAATCGGATAGATCCTGATGGCAAGAAGGAGTCTACACACCTCCTAATCCGGACCCCAAGAAGCAATGGTCCACTGAGACATTAGTAGAAGAGTAAAGGCGGGCTAGAGAAGGAAAAATATCTCCAAGTGAGGAGTCCCTGCACCTAATATCATCCTAGATTTGATCCTCTATCCATCCCTATTGTGAATCCCATGCCAAATAAAACTTTCCTAGCAACACAAACGATAACTTTTAGAGGAAAGACGCTCGATACAGAGACGATTCCTTTATCCACCAACCAATGGTAGATGAACCATATTTTCTGGCAACTATGGACCTCCACCAGCTTTCCTCGATTTCGAATCTCCAGACCCATTTCCCCAAGAGGGTAAAATTCACAAAATCAAGCGGACGAATTCCAGCACCAGCCCTTGGCAAAGTGTCTACAAACCTCCTTCCAATGGAGCAGGTGGAACTTAACTTCAGACACTCCTCCTTGCCAAAGAAAATCTCTCCGAAGTTTAGCAATCCTGTCAAGGACAGACCTTGGACACTTGAATATTGACATAAAATAGATAGGGATATTGGAGAGGGCCGCCTTAATTAGAGTGATTTACCACCCAAAAGAAAGAATTCTGCTTTTAGCAGGCTTTACAATACACAGGCGCAAGTTGTGATAGGAAGAGGGAAGAGATTTGGCTGGGCAACTAAATTGTAGGCAGCTAAGCCACCTCATCCTCAAACAAGTGAATTCCGAGCAACTCACTTTTCGTTAAGAGGCTCAAAACAACTTCAAAACATTTGATCTTGAGATTGACCACCATAGACACATCAACCTTGTAGAAAATAAGAGGATCATCATCAAATTAAAGGTGACTTACGCACCGGGGGGACATTCTCAATGCCAAAACCCCAAAAGAGGCCAACAGATTGACCCTTAACCAACATCCTGCTTAGGGCTTTAGAAACCACCAAAAACAAGAAAAAAAGGAGAAAGAGGATCCCTTGACAAAGACCCCTTGAGGCATGGAAGAAACCAAATGGAGATCTGTTAACAAGGATAGAAAACTTAGCCAAGGAAACACAAGCTTTAATCCAAAGTCTCTACTTGGCCGCACATCTGATGCGAGCCAACATATAATCAAGGAAAGACCAATTAACTTGATCATATGCCTTTTCTAGATCCAATTTATACAAAATACCTTGCCTACCAGCCCTATGACAGGAATTCGGACACTCATGAGCAATAAGCGCACTATCAAGGATCCATCTCCCAGCAATGAAGCACTTTGGAATAGGGAAATCATCTTAGGAAGCACAACTCTCAATCTTTGGCTGAGAATCATTGCAATAATTTTATACACTAATGATCAGATTAATAGGCCTGAAGTCTTTCAGACACTTTGTACCTCAAAGCTTCAGAATCAACCCATCTTAAAAGGCATTCTGCTAGAATCGAAGAATTCCCCAACGAGACCCAAAATATTTGGGTTGATTGCCTCCCAGAGGACTTGGAAGAAAGCTGAAATGGAACCCATTTGGCCCCATGGCTTTCCTTTTCTAAACCCATGGTGACAACCTTCACTTCCTCCTTGCAAACTAGCGCCTCCTCCAAAGAGAAACGATCAAAGGATAGATTGTCGAGATTTGACCGCACCTAGGGCTCTTTTGAGAGTAAATTCAAATAGAAATTAATAATTTCATTACAAGTAGAAGCCTTACCAAATAATCTTACCTCGTCAACCAAAAGGGAATGGGATGTAATTGACCTGAGCTCTAGTATTGGCTGTATCATAAAAGTGTTCTTATTGCCGTCCTTAAGCCAGGTAGCCCCTAGAGTGCTGCCGCTATTTGATCTCCTCTCCTCTTTAATTCGATCACAATAATTAGCAGATAATTTATCTCGAGAAGCCTGCTCATTAGTGGACAGCTGGTCACCTTCCTCCTTGATGTCTAGTAGTTGGGTCTCATGGAGAATGGATTTGAGGTTCAACTCTCTCTGACTAAACACTTCTTTATTCCAAACCTTCAGCTTGGCTTTCAATAGCTTCATCTTATGTTAGAGTTTGAGGCTTGCCTGACCTGCAACCACAAAAGAGGACCACCAACCCAAGTCCAAGTCCTAAAAGCCCTCCACTTCGAGCCAGGATAACTTGAATCTCAAAGGCTTTGGGCCCTAGTCAACCTCATCCACCTCAAGAAGAATAGGATAGTGATAAAAAATAGGTTTACGATGGCCCTTTGACGAACCAAAGGGAAAGATTCCACCCACCTAGGAGAGATAAGGAATCAATCCAGCTTAGATATGACTGGGTTCGCTTGCCCATTTGACCAAGTGAACCTAACGCTTCCCAAAGGAAGATTAACCAACGCATGCTTGATAATCCAATTAGAAAAGCCTTTCATATTGCTAGTCACCCGATCTCCATAGAGCTTCTTGTGGGCAAGGCAAGTGACATTGAAATCATTGCTCACATGCCAATGGAGCTGCCACCTGGAGGAAGCGTCATTTAGCTCCTCCCACAAAAAAGGGCCGAAGGTGTTATAATCAAAATAGTGGAGATCAGCTATTCGCTGCTCAATACTCTCGCGACGTCTTGATTCTGCGAGTACATTTATTCGACTCTCGAGATCATCTGCTCGAGGCTCGCAGATTGGATAAATACGGAACACAGTTATCGAGGCTTCGAGCTCTCATGGTCGATGGTCGGATATAAGGAGGCAGGAAATTCCCTTCTCGACCCGCGAGCAGTCCTTCTCGCGAGTCGTTAAAAGGAGTTACGTCCCAATATACGAGCACCTGGTCTCGCGAGCATCTTCCGTCGTGCGAGCAGTTTTGATTGATCAGCGATGACGTCCTTCATCCTTTAGTACCAGCAGCCCGTATAGGTCGATTTTGGGCTTATCTTCGTTTATGGCTCCGAGTCTCAAGGGATCGTTATCAAGGAACGTAATTGACCGGGTGACTAATTGGATTAGATTGTTCCGAGGATAAGTAGGATAAACATCTTATCCCATGAGATCAGGAGATGATCTCGGCATCTAACGTAACCGAGTGGGACATTCGAGTCTACATAAATGGATGGTTTTATCATTAAAAGGTACACAATATTCAATCCCTAATCTCTATCGTTTATTGGCTCTCCTTCCATACCCTATCTAACTTAGGCATCGAAGGGCCGACGGCCGATCGCCGGCCACCCTTAGTTATTTTGTCTGTCTCCTTTCAGGTGTAAGGAGAAAATTGGCTTGGAGGAAGGTGGACCTTCTGGAGGATCCTATTACAAATATCGACGTAAACAGTTTGGCGCCGTCTGTGGGATCGATTTGATCATCACACTCAATCGTTCTACCACTAATCAAAATTCTCCCACCATGCCTCCTAAGAAGACAGTTCATCATTCCACATCAAGGCAAACATTACCTCCACCTGACGTTATGGAATCAGTTCCTGTTCCTCAAACCGCGTCAATAAACATCCCTCAAGGAGTTCCAAACGTGCCATCGGCGAACCCGTTACTTGAGGCTTCCGGAAGTCAAGAAGATGTCATGCGTTTCCTGGTAAACACACTTCTAACTCTCAATGCTGGGTTTCAAGCCTTGTCTAACCGACTTGATCAACATTTCCTGGAGCCTCAGAAGCTGCCTTCCGAGGGGGTTGCTGGTGCAGCCCATACCGATGGCTTCCAGACACTCTATGGACGAACCACAGGTCCAACCAAATCGTCCTCCATCGAACCAAGTGCCCATCGGCCACCAACCCGCCGTACTATCTCCACACTCCTGTACATTCCAGTGCTTCCCGCCAACAACAATCTCATGGGTCCATCGTCGAAGCTTCAGGTTATACTTTGCCATGGGAAGGAGACCTCAAGAAAATCCATGATCGTTTTGATGATATAGAGCAACGATACCAGGCGAATCGACCATCAGCCGCCGTGGCGTTGATACGTCGATCCGAGTCCCCTTTTACCAGCGAAGTCATGGAAGCATCTCTATCGAGAAAGTATCGTACACTAGTCATCACCCCATATACGGGTACCGGCGATCCTCTCGAACATCTGGAAACTTATAGGTCTCTTATGGAGCTGGAGGGACATGGGTCGGAAATCATGTGTAGAGCCTTTTCCCTAACCTTAAAAGAAGCAGCCCGTACTTGGTTCCGGGGGTTGAAACCTCGTTCCATCGGATCCTTTTTGCAGCTATCGGAGCTGTTCCTTTCCCAGTTCATGGGAAGCATTCGTACCAAAAAACCGGCGTCTCACTTGATGGATTTAAAACAACAGCATGGGGAAACAATAAAGGAGTTTACAGTGCGGTTCACAACCGAAGCAGTCCAAACTGAAGGTTATACCGAAGAGAAAGGCCTCACCGCCCTCATAGCTGGGATCACCAGTGAAAAATTCAGATTCGCTTTGGATAAGAATCCTCCCAAAACTATGACTGAATTCCAAGCCAAAGCTCAGAAGTATATCAATGCTGAAGAGGTGGCATTAGCACGTCATGGTATTCAAGGCAAGAAACGCAAGCCGGAGGAAGGCTCTTCTTCGGATAAGAAGTATAGGCGCGATCGGCGAGACCGCTCTCCTAAGAAAGTTTACTCTGGTAAGTACCGTAACTACACCCCCCTTAATCGGCCTCCAGAAAAGGTGCTAATGGAGATTAAGCATAAACCATATGTGAAATGGCCCGTGAAAATAAAGTCTGACCCTGAGAAAAGAGACGAGCAAGTTTTGTTATTTTCATAAAGATCATGGGCACACTACCCAAGACCGTATAACTTTGCGTGACCACATCGAGGCTCTTATTCGAAAAGGTTATCTCCAAGATTATGTTGACCGACGAGGTCGCTCGCCAAAGAGGGGGGACGCCTCGCAACAACGGAAAAAATCACCTCATCGTCATACTCCGCCAGAAGACGCTGAGCCCACCGGGGAGATACGGACCATCGCTGGGGGAGCCTGCTTGCGGGGGAGATTCCTGAGCTTTGAGAAAAGCATACACTCGTAAGGCGTCCAAGAAGCCCCAGCATATTTATTGGTTGGAACAGACACCCAACACATAAAAAACCAGTCATCCTCCAATTTCCTTCTCCCTCGAAGACGCTGAGGGAATTCACTTCCCTCACGAAGACTCCATCGTGGTCGCACTAAAGGTATCTAATTATTTGACTCATCATATTATGGTGGATATAGGTAGTTCTGCTGATATTCTATACCTGGAGGCTTTCAACAAAATGACACTTGCCAGGAGCCTACTCAAGCCAGTCTCAACTCCCCTCATCGGCTTCGGGGGCGAGGTGGTGACTCCTGAAGGGAGCATTGACCTTCCGGTCACCTTTGGGGAGAGTCCAGCCAAGACGACCATCTTCGTAAACTTCCTCGTGGTGGATCGAAGATCAGCATACAATGCCATTTTGGGGCGACCATCTCTCAATAAGGTTGGGGCAGCTTTACATCCCTTGTATTTGTGCGTAAAATTTCCTACGTCGAATGGCGTTGGGGTTGTACGAGGAAACCAGAAAGAAGCTCGGTCTTGTTACGAAATAGCCTTACAAGATAGGAAGAAAGCACAAGCGACGCCGGTTATGATGGTAACACAAACTTCATCCAACTCCCCAACGGATACCTCGCTGGATCCAAGAGAGGATGCTCTTCAATCAGGAACTCCCGGGGAAGAGACAGTAGCGATTCGCTTGAATGGAGATGACCCATCCAAAGTTGTCTTCGTGGGATCCTCTTTGAGAAATGTCATTCGAGTAGATTTGATCCGCCTTCTCACTGAATATCAAGATGTGTTTGCCTGGTCTCACCGAGACATGCCTGACATTGACCCTAGTGTCATTGCACACCGTCTGAACATCGACCCGAAGTTTAAGCCCGTCCACCAGCGCCGACGTGCCTTCACTGCAGAAAGGCAAATGGCAATCAAGGCCGAAGTCGAGAAGCTGCTTACGGTCAATTTCATAAAAGAAGCTAACTATCCATAATGGGTCGCGAATGTAGTTCTCGTTCGAAAATCCAATGGCAAATGGAGAATGTGCGTCGATTATTCAGATCTGAACAAAGCATGCCCCAAAGATAGCTTTCCGACCCCGCGAATCGACCAGTTGGTTGATTCAACAGCCGGACATGCTCTGCTCATTTTCATGGAAGCTTATTCTGGTTATAACCAGATCATGATGCATCCGCCCGATAGCCAACACACTGCCTTCATCACTGACCGAGGTTTATATTGCTACCAGGTAATGCCGTTTGGTCTTAAAAATGTAGGGGCCATTTATCAGCGTCTCGTCAACAAGATATTCGCCGCGCAAATTGGCAGGAATATGGAAGTATATGTGGATGACATGCTCGTGAAAAGTGTCGCAGAAGACGATCACCTTTCAGATCTTCGAGAAGCCTTCGACCTGATGAGGAAATATCAAATGAAGATGAACCCAGAAAAATGTGCGTTCGGAGTCTCTGCTGGAAAGTTTCTCGGATTTATGGTCGGCCAGCGAGGAATTGAGGCAAATCTTGAAAAAGTAAAAGCCTTGATAGAGATGAAATCCCCGACCACCCTTAAGGACGTCCAACGTCTGGCTGGTCGCATTGCGTCGTTGAACAGGTTCATCTCGTGAGCATCTGACAAGTGCTTACCATTCTTCAAGCTCCTCCGAGCCACAGCCAAGTCTGATTGGGAGTGGACATCACAGTGTGAAGAAGCTTTTCAACAACTGAAGCAATATATGAGTATACCTCCTGTTTTATCTAAGCCTATGCTGCACGAGCAACTTATCCTTTATTTATCTGTATCCTCCACGGCCGTTAGCGCCGCTTTAATAAGAGAAGATTCCGGGATACAAAGGCCCGTTTATTATATCAGTCGAGCAATGGTAGACGCTGAAACTCGGTATTCTGATATGGAAAAGCTGGCTTTGGCTTTGGTCATGGCAGCTCGAAAGCTGCGACCATACTTTTAAGCCCATGCTATTTTAGTACCAACGAATCACCCGCTACGGCAGATCCTTAGAAAACCTGAGGCTTCTGGACGGCTAACTAAATGGGTGGTCGAGCTCAGCGAGCACGACATATCGTTCTGCCCCAGGACTGCAATCAAGGGCCAGGCCGTAGCTGACTTTATCGCCGAATTCACATATTCTTCTTCCGATGAAAATACCGAGATCAGCGACCAGCCTTCCTGGTCGCTCTTCGTAGACGGGTCCTCAAGGGCCACTGGTAGTGGAGCGGGCCTTATTCTAGTCACCCCAGACGGGTTGCATTTTCAATACGCCTTACGTTTCGATTCTCGCATCTCAAATAATGAAGCCGAATATGAGGCTCTGATCGTTGGTCTCGAATTGGCAAAGATCCTTTCAATTCAAAATCTACTCATTCACAGTGATTCTCAGTTCATAGTCAATCAAGTACTTGGCGAATTCGAAGCAAAGGAAGAAATGATGGCCTTATATAAATCTCGAGTGCTCATTCTGCTTGCAAATTTGAAGAATTATGAAATAATCTACATTCCCCGTGAGGAGAATAAACTCGCTGATTCGTTGGCAAAACTCGCCTCTGCACCAGAATCTGAGTTGTCATATTCGATTCCTATCGAGTATCTTCAAAACTTGAGTATCGACCATGCAACTCTCGAGCAGGTGGGTACGATACATCTGTCTCCATGTTGGATGGATCCCATCACTCTTTATCTTAGAGATGGAGTTCTTCCAGAGGACAAGAAAACCGCATGACAAATTCGTCATTGAGCTGCCAAGTACCCCTTATAAGATGGAATATTGTTACGTAAGAGTTTTTTCTTGCCTTATTTAAGGTGTCTTCACCCAGAAGAAGCACATCGTGTTCTAGATGAAATACACCAGGGGGCCTGTGGTAACCACCCAAGGGGGCGATCCTTAGCATATAAGGCGATGAGGCAAGGATATTATTGGCCCACTATGAAGGCAGACGCAATTGAATTCTCCAAAAAATGTGACAAGTGCCAGCGACACTCTCCTATACCTCATGTACCGTCCGAGCAAATGACTCCAGTTGATAGCCCTTGGCCTTTCGCGCAATGGGGGGTCGATATCATCGGGCCCTTGCCTACTGGAAAAGGACATAATAGGTTCGCGATAGTGGGGGTCGATTATTTCACCAAATGGGCCGAGGCAGAACCATTAGCCAAAATCACCGAGAAACAAACTACTAAGTTCATATGGAAAAATATCATACGCTGTTATGGACTCCCCCACACTATAATCACTGACAACGGAACCCAATTCGACAACGCTGCTTTCGATGAATTTTGTGAAAAGTGGAAGATACGCAACATCCGCACCTCTCCGTATCATCCTCAGGCAAATGGGCAAGTTGAGGCAGTGAATAAAATCATTAAGCACTACCTAAAGACCAAGCTTGGCGAATGTAAAGGTATATGGCCAGAACTTCTGCCAGAGATATTATGGGCATATAGAACTACAACTCGTACATCCACGGGCGAAACTCCTTTCTCTTTAGCATTTGGTGTCGACGCAGTAGTACCAGTTGAAATTCAGGTACCCTCGTATCGAATCGAGCAGTATGACCTCGCGCGTAACCAGGAAAGTCTTCGACTTCATCTCGATCTCTTGGAAGAACGGAGAAATGCCTCCTAGATGCGAGCAACCGCATATCAACAATGCATTGCTCGCTACCGAAATGCTAAAGTTCGACCTAGATCTTTCCAGCTCGGTGACTTAGTCCTCAGACAGAACCTCGGGGTTCCTGCCCGGTCGCTTGATCCAAATTGGGAAGGCCCGTATTGGGTCGTTAAAATTGTGCGACCCGGCACTTACTATCTTGAAGATATGCAGGGAAGACCCGTACGTCGCCCTTGGCACGTGGAACACTAGCTACAATATTTCCCTTGATTCGATGTATCTCTCAACAACATTCAAATAACAAAGGACGGAAGAAATCTTTTGGTCGCTACCGCATTTACTTGGACTCGAATAGCCCCGAAGAGAATACATACATTCTCTTGGCCAATTGCCTACCTTTGGTAGGGTCAAAATCATCCTTGTTGGTCGCTTTTCCATTTTATGGATCAAAAATAGCCCTGAAGAAGAACATATGTGTGTTCTCTTGACCAATCTTCTACCCTTGGTAGAATTGAAGTTTTAATCGATAGATTAGTCTATCTCCATGAGGGTATGGTCACTAGGACCCCCCGGATTGAATGCCTACCCCTGGTGGGATTGGAGTTTCAGTCGATAGATTAGTCTATCTCCACGAGGGTATGGTCACCATGACCCCCCGGATTGAATGCCTACCCCTAGTAGGATTGGAGTTTCAATCGATAGATTAGTCTATCTCCGCGGGGGCATTGTCATCATGACCCCCCGGATTAAATATAGATCATTACTGCTGACCTAAATATGAAGGCATCCAAAGCAGAAACAAAGCGAAGGCTAGTAAAAGACAAACATCATCATCAAAAGGTGTTTCTTTTTTATTAATGAATAATTATTTACAAAGATTTGATCATTTGAGTATAAGAGATATAGAGAGGTAAATTAATCTCTAGGAGGAAGAGCCGCACTCTCGACTTCAGGGCCCGCATCGGGAACCCCTCCAGCTTGAGTGACTTAGGTCACCTCATTCTCAGCAGCAGCTTGCTCTTCCGCTGCGATGATGGACGCGACCCGATCGAATTCTCCCATGTCGAAAGATGGGATCATCCGTTGCACTACTCTTAGTGCGAAGTCGCGACCAACATCGTATGACTCGTATCTTTCTTCGTCATACAGTGGTGAAGTTCGAAACTCGGTGATGGCCCGAGTTCCTTCCTCAGAGAGCATTTTAACAAGGGCGACCCTCTCCTCGTCCCAATGGGTCGAGTCGTCCTTGAGCTGCGCGAGAGTGGAGCGCTCTTTATCCAGACTCTCGTTGACTTCCTTGAGCTGCGACCCGGCCTCCGCGAGCCGCTCCTCCAATGAAATCTTGTCCTGACGGAAGATCTCCCTCTCTCTCTCTCTGCTTTCTCCTTCAACTCCGCGACTTTGGCGAAGTTGGAGTCCAGAGCCTGATACCTATCGGTCAGGACTTGGACTTTCTCAATGAGGATCTTCTTCTCCTCATCTCTCTTCGAGATCAGCGCCTCACGGGACTTGAGGAGCTGATCCCTTCCCTGGACCGCCTTCTCCAAAGCAATCCGCTTCCCGTCCGCCTCATCTATCACGCGACGGGCGGCAACAATATCACGCCTCGTTCGCAAGATGAGGTCCAAGCCCTGCAGAATGGAAGATAGTGAGATAAAAAACTTGGAAACGAGAACAGCAAGTTAAACATCAGAAAATCATGTTACCTGAACCATTCTCACTCCCGCCTCAAGGAAGAGGTTCTCGGGGCTTGGCTCGGGGAGGGCGCCGAAGGTTTGGGGGGAGATGTTGTCGAAAAGAAATTTGCAGATAGGATGGAGGTGGCGCGGGACAGTGAAGGATCCACTGCCAGACGGCTAGGCGACGACCAGCCCCGCTGTGCTCGCGACTAGGGCGGCAGCCGACTCGCGAGCAGGAGCCACCTCGCGAGCAGGAGCCGACTCCCGATGCCCTGTCGGCTTGCGAGTTTCCTCGGCTGGGGGGCAGCTGGATCCTGCCCCATCATCCCTTGGGGAGTTGTCAGTGATATTAATCACTGGTAGTTCGGGCGCGACCACCAGCGAGGGGATGATAGACGCAGGAGCTGCTGGCGCCCCCACCGTGCTCGCGGGATGGGTGGATTGGTCGGCACCCTTACGGGTGGATGGTTGAGAAGGCCCGGCAGATGTTTTCTTCTGCCTCTTTGGGTTCGTGCCTTTGAGTCGAGGCAGCAGACCCCTCTTCTCTCCGGCTTTCGTCATTTCAATCTCCTCGCTGGGTATTAAACACGCAGCCGCGAGTCGCGAGGAGGATAGGCAATCTTCGATATGCCTGTCGCGAGCAGGCAGCTTGTACACTTTCACGATCTTCTCGTGAATTCCTCCTTTTAAATTCGGCTTCGTCAAAGCCGGGATACCTGCGAGCACAAACAGGAGTTAAAAAACAAACTTACAAGCCCTAAGTCTGATTGGAGAAAAAACGAACAATGTGAAACTGTGCCTACCTTCACAGAACAAACGATTTACTCCTGGGCCCCTGAAGGAAGCAGACTCCCAGTTCCCGGAGGCATAGAACCAGCATTTCCTCCAGCCGGGATAATTCGAGGAGGGCTTCCCCAGCACGAAGTTATCCCGGTGCCAGTAGCACAGGTAGTACCAGCCTTCGCTGGAGGGTGCCTTCTTCAAGCGGAACATATGGAGGAAACTCCTCAGCTGTGAGCTCCCCGTTGCCGGCCTGAGCCCAGAGGGCGAATGAGCTCAGAACCACCCTCCATCCATTCATGCTAAGTTGCCCGGGGGAAATCTTATAGCATCGGAGAACATCACGGACGAAGGGATGGAGAGGAAGGCGTACCCCCAGAATGAGCTGGTACTCATAGAAAGCCACACACCCTGGGGGAGGGGAATCCGGTGTCTCTCCATTTCCGGGTAGCCGGAGAACGATTGAGTCGGGGATTAAATATCTCTCCCGTAGCTCAAGCAGCCGGTCCTCCGATAAAATGGAGGGATACCCAGCCGCCGTGTATTTACCTGCCGGAACCCTCGCGTTACTAGAGGTAGAGGATTTCGGGGTAGCATCTCCCAGGGGGACGGTGGTCTCATCAGAATTTCCAGCCATGGGAGTATTTAAGAAGAAAAAGGAAAGGAAAAGGGAATACCAAGTACGAGAAAGGGAGGAGGAAGGACACCAAGAAGGACACCAGGAAGGACACCAGAAAACCACGGAGGAAGATGACTGAAGGAAAAATTTCTTTTCGAAAACTTCTGTGAAAATCTGGAGATATGGCAGACTCCGTATATTTATAGGCAATCATTCCGCCGTATATGGTGACACGCGGCTGCCTTTCGTTCAGCACGACAGTTGAGCAGGCACGCCCATTAAATTCCTAGACACGTGGCGAGCGTCTCTTCATTTCCTGACTGCGGAAAGGCTGCGAAAGGCTGGCGCTCATTAATTCCAGCTCAATCATGTACAGCTTCTTACTCGATAAAGGCGGCAGGCAGCTACGCATGACAGCAAGTCCTTCCCTTAGAATTCTTGGCGGTAAGGACTTGGGGGGCATCTGTTATAGTCAAAATAGTGGAGATCAGCTATTCGCTGCTCAATACTCTCGCGACGTCTTGATTCTGCGAATACATTTATTCGACTCTCGAGATCATCTGCTCGAGGCTCGCAGATTGGATAAATACGGAACACAGTTATCGAGGCTCCGAGCTCTCATGGTCGATGGTCGAATATTAGGAGGCAGGAAATTCCCTTCTCGACCCGCGAGCAGTCCTTCTCGCGAGTCGTTAAAAGGAGTTACGTCCCAATATGCGAGCACCTGGTCTCGCGAGCATCTTCCGTCGTGCGAGCAGTTTTGATTGATCAGCGATGACGTCCTTCATCCTTTAGTACCAGCAGCCCGTATAGGCCAATTTTGGGCTTATCTTCGTTTATGGCTCCGAGTCTCAAGGGATCGTTATCAAGGAACGTAATTGACCGGGTGACTAATTGGATTAGATTGTTCCGAGGATAAGTAGGATAAACATCTTATCCCATGAGATCAGGAGATGATCTCGGCATCTAACGTAATCGAGTGGGACATTCGAGTCTACATAAATGGATGGTTTTATCATTAAAAGGTATACAATATTCAATCCCTAATCTCTATCGTTTATTGGCTCTCCTTCCATACCCTATCTAACTTAGGCATCGGAGGGTTGACGGCCGATCGCCGGCCACCCTTAGTTATTTTGTCTGTCTCCTTTCAGGTGCAAGGAGAAAATTGGCTTGGAGGAAGGTAGACCTTCTGGAGGATCCTGTTACAAATATCGACGTAAATAGAAGGGATGGCTAATTGGGGCCATAGACCCCTGAAAACACTCATTTAAAACCAGAGGAGACCCCTCGAAAGGCCACGGAAACAGAGAAATGGCCTTTTGAGCAATCTTCCCTTGCTTAGATCCATGGGTCCCAAAGAAAGAGTACCTCCTGCAAAACCAACTGCGTTGAGGCCTTCCCACCCAACACTCCTACAACCCCACAAAGATTTGACAAGAACACGGTCAATCTTCTGGAGCTTAGTTTCTTGAAAAACATAACTTTGATTTAGACCTTCTACAAATATTTTTTACCCGAGTACACTTTTGAGTGCACCCAAGCCCATGGATGTTCCGACCGAGAATCATCCTCACCCCTCCCCCTTCTCTCACATCTTGGAATGGCTCTAGACAATTTGCTACAGGTAGCCTTGAGGCTAGCCAACTCCTTGCCTCCTTTGGGGCGAACTGGGGAACAACAGGGGATTTAGGTCAAACTCATTCGAAGGCCTCTCTCTTTTTTATGAGTTGGAATAAGGCAACATAATCTTCCTCCCGATCACTGAACACAATCCCTAAAAGCCTGCTCACATGGCTAATGGCCTCCCTGAGGCCCACCTCTAAATCATTAGGACCCAAAACCAATTGAGGTGAACATGTGTTGCGGTCTGCAACATCATACCTGACTAGGCCTGAAAAGCTGGACTGATCGAGCCCTGAAGTTGACTCATCCTAGCAAGTGCCGGCTTGCACTAAAGCACCGGCGTCACTTGTTTGAACCGCACCGCCCAAGTCAGGGGCTAGCAACATGCTTGTCAATTGTCATACTATCTCTTGGAGAGAGAGTAGCAATAGGACAATTGTCCAAAAAAAAAAAAAACAATTAAAACCTCGCCCAACCGACGTCATGCTGCCACAGAGGCCGAACACGTAGCCATGGTGCAGGAGCACTATCAACAATTGGCGAAGAGAGCGCCATCTCGGCTCTCCATGTGTAAGGGCCGCAGCTCGAGGAAGGAGGACGGCGATTCTCCATCATTATAATAGGATTCAACAGCTGAGCTAAGTCCAAGTGGCCCACCCCTGAATCTTGTCTGCCGATATGCAAGTCACGTGGTCCCTTGCCAATGTCTGAGACAGGCCCACCGAATGAAGCGGCCTAGATTCCATGCCACTTGTCGACTCAACGGCCTAAGTGTCTCAGAAGGTGGCTGAGGCACATTCTTCGAATGTCATGTAGCTGGCACAGTGCTCGGAGACTAAATAGGGAGACAAAGGTGGCTTGTTCCCATCATGGCAGGAGAAGTTTGGCATGATGCCATCTCTTTTTGATAGGAAGAAGGGCCACGCGTTGCCCCTAGAGAAGGAGATGGGTCACCTGGTAAGAGCATTGATAAGAGGTGAACACGCGTCTCGTGGCTCTTGCCCTTGCATTGATGGTCCACAGGAGCACCGAACTGGAGCTTCGTCACCCTCCCTGACCATCCCAACTGGCCCACTGCCATGAACTTTGGCCCTGAGGTTGCCGGCCGGGCTTTTAGAAAGATCCTCTCACTTGCCTCTAATAAAAAAATTATCCTCCTTCCTGATAAGAATAAATCCCAACACTAGAGTTGAATTTTTTAGCCGGACGCAAATTCTAGCTAATCAGAGGCTATTCCATTTCCCGGTGTCTAGATCAATGGCGATCACCTCACTGAAATAGGAGCCCACCACAACCAGAGCTCCAGGGAAAGCTCCTAAAGCAGAACCCAAACATCGTTCCGGCCAAACTTTGACTAGTTGACCACTTACAAAGCGATCTGACTGATCTGTTATGGAAAAGATGGCCGACCAGGATGTATCTTTCCACTTCTTCAGATTGACGGAGAGAAATCCAGAAAGTCCAAAACATTCAACAGGCACATGATAGAATCTTGTGCATTGAGATTGCAACTTTGATTGAGCCATCAAATGAGGTCTGCAGTGGTGCCCCCTGACTTTAACGACTCCACTGGGCTCCATTGCAAGGCCTGTTAAGCTTTTTCGATCATCCGAGGATGGACTGTCACCTCCAGCCCTGTTGGAGTTCTTGACATGGAAATCTGAGCAAGGTTCACTGTCTTAGAGGCCGGGAGACTCTTGGAGCTAAAAGGAAAAGCATCCCCATCAATCAGAGCCCCACCTGAACCGTCTTCTTCCCTCAGTTGGACCATCACTCTTGCTACTCCTGGACGTCCTCTTCGGTTCCTGATAACAGCCACTGGCCCATAATGAGCCTTCTGCACACTAATTTCTTTACCGTTAAACCTCCTTTTCAAACCCTCTATCACCCTTAGCATTCCTCTTTAGTGTCCATTCTAATAAATGCATAACTCTCAATGGCTGCTGACCCCTTGACCCTAGGAATAACAATCATTGACCCGGATTGCTCAAATACCCTAGAAAAAATCAGTTCCATCCCACTCTTTCGGGAACTATCCACATAGATTGTTGGTAGTTACTCCCTTCCTACTACTTTTTCTCCCTTTACCCGCTGGAATCCAAACCCTTTTGCTATCCCCATGAATGACTTGAGAATGAGACTCAAAAGCATTCACTCGTTTACCCTTAATGGAGTACTGTATCTCTTACAAAAATATCTGAACTCAACCATCTCTTCGGCTGAAACTACGATTCCGAGATGAGAATAACCCCCAAAGCGAACTTTGGAGGCGGGTGACTTCCTTCGAGACTTCACGTCGAAACAGACGATCGACCTCCCATGAGAAGCGGAAGCACCCAAGGGCCCTTTCTCTCTTTATCGACACCATCTCTCTCCTTCGAGTTCTTCCACCTTCTCGACTCGTCTCTGTGTGTGTGTGTGTGTGTGTTTTTGGGGGGGGGGGGGGGGGGGGGGGGGGGGTTGGTGATTTGTTTATTTCAACTATTGCTCTTGCTTCAAAGTGCGGATTTTTGCTTTCAGTTTAGATTCTTGCAGGAACTGTGTTTCTCTCTCTAAAGATTCAAACTTCAAATTTGAGGAATGGCATTTCATATTTTTTGGTTTGTTTCCTGTGGGTTAGAATCCTATGATTGTTCATTTCCAATTTGTACATGATGATGACTCATCCACCACACACATGGCATAGTTGAATAACAACCCAGACCTTCCAAATCACTGACAGGTTGTCATTGGAGCATAACCCAAAAAGTCACATTGAGCAGATGATAATAACTGCCTCACATGCCCATTGAGTTTGGACCACTTAATCTTACTTTTAACCATCTGTTTGCTAGCCACCAATTGGGGTGTTAGGATTGCTTCATCAGTGTCATTTTTTGAGCTTGGACACATCCAAATTGTCCCCACCATTTGGACGCTACAGATAGCTGTACATGTGTGTCACATATAAGGAGGATGGGTCACCAACATTTGGAAAATGGCAGTGAACCACCATCATAGTCTTACTTAATTTCCTACATCCATGTAGGGGATCACCATTTTGTCACCAAAAAGAGAGTCATTCATATAACCTTTATTTTTAGAATCTTAAATCAATCATATGTTTACTAAGATTTTAAGAGAATATTTGTATAAAAGTTTCTCTCTTAATAGTTAGAGATGCAATATAACTTTCTCACCCTCCTCCCACGTCTGTTCTCACTCCTGCTCCTGCTTTGTGCAACTAAGGTGGGGGCACCTTATGCGCCTCCCAGTTGTCTGACATTGTTTCCAGGTTGGCACGTGTTGCATGTAAAGTTGTGTATGCCGAGGGTTCTGTGGGATTAGCTAACCTCCATTATTACCTGAAATTTCTGACTAAGTCTTTGTGTCTCTGATTTATCTTCAACTTGCTTCCCCTTGCATCTTTGCCACCTATGTTGCACAGGACACGATCTTGACATATGGTCTTTATTATTTTTTCAGTTTACTTGTGTTGTTTCGTAACGCAGAAAAAAAATTATGTTTCAAGAAACCCTTATTTCTCTTGTGTCCATCTGGATAAAGATTTCTGATTTCAGCTCTTCTTGGTGTTGGTGGAAATGGCTGAATTACTCAATTCATAGAATTGGGGTCCTCAACATGATAGCAGAATACAAACAGACAATTTGTGTGAGTTTTCTGTGCTAAGATAGGACTAAATTATGGAAATCACATGCAAAAAGGAGCGGAAGCTCACTCAAAAGTCAGCATGTAAAATTTGTTGAGATGGGCCAGTATCATTCATCAGTACTCAGTAGCTGATTCCACAATTAGCTTCAGGAATTTCAGATGATGCCCTTCAGTAGGACCTGTGTCATCATGGTTTATTAAAAGTAAAGATTACTGAATATTGCCTGGAGTCATGCAGGATTGCAGGATATGATATGTCCAGGTAGCTTCTTCAATTTGAGAGAGGAAATAAATTAATGTTGCTTTACAATATAAAACAGTTCATCAAGAATGAGATAATCTGTAGGATTATTTCAGAAAAGAATGCTTCACAAAACTGAAGATAATAGGGAACAGCCTCCTCTTCTTCTTCTTTCCCATTTTCATGATGTGATCAAATTGTAACAGCGACAGCATCAACAAAGAAACTTTACAGTTATACAGAGTAAAACAGCATGAAAGGATCAAATGAATACATGAAAATGCGGACGACTGATAGAGCAATAGATATCTGGGAAGCCCAAGTAGATTATGACACCTAAGCCCAATAAAGAAAAGTTTTAGGCTTATATATGTCAACTTGTTTTATCTGATGAAACTGTTATTTATTGGCTTGATGTAGTTTTACTAGGCCACTTTCTTTGGCTCCAAGTTCGCTGTTGTGATATTCTTGTTTTAGACCATCATATGTACAAACACTCTTCATGCACGTCGGAACATGTGTGGCTGGAAGACGGTAGAATAATTGTGTTCGCGGTGTTGAAATATGTATCTTTCAGATTCTTAACTTGTTCTGTTCATTTTTCCCCCTGGTTGCAGAGCCATTGTGTTAGACCCTGCAAATCCATCTGTGAAGAATCAGGCAAAAACAATGGCTGCAGCTGCAGTTGAATGTGAGTTCTAATTCTGCTCCTTTTAATGACTATTTTTCTAGATAGCCATCTTTTCTGTTCTGTCCTGTTGGTGCCTTTTAATTGAAAAGGTTATGAAGAGGTTTTTATTACAAGTTGAAATCAAACTGCAAGAGGGGCATTTGCTGAAATGATCTTTTCTGATGCAAACTAAATTAAGTGTAGTGACTAACAGTACCTCCAATTTTCCCAATGTATTCCCAAACTTGCTTGCCTTTTCCTAGTGGACAAAGCATTCCTGAATTTGACCATGACGAGGACATCACAGGATTCCGCACATGTCAGAGACGCAGGAGGAGGTCGACGATGATGCCAGGTTCACTATGGTTAGGAGATTCATTTTTGGGGCTCACAGATTAATATGCTTGGCACATATCTCCTAAACCATAGATCGTGAAGGACCGTGAAGACCTCACATGCACATATACGACGACATCCATCAGAGATGTGCATGTGGGCTGCATTACAGGAGCATATGATGAGCTGTGGAGCATTATTGAGTCCATCCGACCGTTAGATTATGCCCATATGATCATCCAACTGTTGGATCTTACTTTTGGTACACTTAACTGTTAGATCATGATGGATATTAATCTAATGGTCATGATTAGAGTCTTATGCCTTAGATTGATAGTCTTTTTTTTTTTTTTGTGTGTGTTTGATCATAATTATATGACACTTGATGGGTTAGTTTTGGTTTACTTGGTCATAGGGATTACTAGTAAATTGCATGTGTAGGGAGGTAATATTAATTTTCAGGTTTTTATGGGATTTTAGTGATAAAATTTCATATTGTAAAAGACTATAAATAGTCTTTAAGAGGGGACGTCCAACCCTAATGAATGGATTTTGAGAGTTTCCTTTGAGAATTGTTTTCTCTTCCCTTGTGTGAAGCTAGGGCTTGAAGGTGGAGCCTCGGAGGGTGTGAAGCCACTCCATCCTTCATTCTTTCATTCTTCTTTTCTTCTTTAAGGTAAGAATGCTTAGGTGCTTGACTTTGTAAAACTTTTCTCTCTTTGATGCATAAACCCTACCATTCTTCTTTTCTCTTCATCTTCAATCTAGAAAGTGGATTTTCAGCCCACACGTCCCTACCCACACGTGTGGCAACCATACGTCACATATGTGTGATCGTACGACCACAAGTGTGGACTGATACACGTACGGTTCCACTCCTTTTTATTTCGCTGAAACTTCATGAATCTCATAAATCCTACGTTCTCAATGTGATTTGACCCACAAGCCCTAATTGTTTCAACTTTTAAAAACCTAATTTCACCTTTGTGAAACTAGGTTTTATGCAATTGATTACTAGGGCTAATCCTATGCTAGTGGAAGATCTTAATCCTCCCTTGGGACCATTTATGGTTTTATCCGATCTATGGACTGTTGATTGTGTTTCTAGACTCGATTCAGCATTCCTCGTCTTGGATTCGTTTGTTTTCATGAGAATGGCTTGCTAGTTTATTAAAATTTTAGATAATTGCATTGGTATACTGTTTATCTTAGCTTTCACATCATTTCATTCATCATCCTACGCTAGACCACTTTGTGGAAACTCCCAAAGCGCCCCCTCTCAGGAAGGATTCTTCTTGTCAGAATAAATAGGAAGTGTTCCATCATGTGTGCAATATACATTCATATATTGCCTACAACTACATGAAAAAAATCTGCCAGACTACCACACAATCCATCCTATTTTATGTTGAACCATAATGTCATCATCAAGGCACTACATTCTGATGGTCATAATGTCATCAATCCTCATAGACACTGATCTTTAGGAAGATTCTGTTTCTACACTAGATAGGATTTTTTTCCATCATATGCATAATATGCATTTATATATTTATGCATACACTGATCATCCTCATTGCCATAGCCTTGTCCCAACAATTTGGGGCTGGCAATATGAATCTTGTCTCCCCAATCATTCCTATCTAGGGTCGGTTAGTAAATAATCCTTCGTATCCCTTCTCTCCACTTTGATCCAATTTCTTCTTGGTCTTCCTCTAATATTTTTTTTCTAAGCTAGATTCTGTTGCCTCTGAGAGATGGCTGTTTATTTCTTAGTGCTTTTCTGTTATAGGTCCCCGTCTCAGGAATTTAGGTGACGAGTCAACAGAAATGCTGAGTTTGTTTGAGCTTTCACAATGATGGAAACCGTCTCTGTTTGATATGGATGATTGGGTGTGAAGACTAGAACGATTGGGAAGATTATCAGCCAAAGCATTCTATGTGGTTTATGGGATCCTTCTACTTGGTGGTCTTGTGATCCATGGAAAGGTCTACCTAGGAGTGCATCATGTCTTTGTGATGTCGAATCTGTCAAAATTTATTTATGCACGTGTAACACCCCGAAACCCTAGGAGTCGAGTACAAACTCGATCCCTAATATCCCGGGAGTTACTAATGCGAATGTGATGCATGTCATGCAAGTATTTGGTCAATATGGCATCAAATCATAGTGATAGGTCAAGTTAGGAAATGAAATAGGGACGTACCAGTAAGTAAGTAAGTTAAACAGACATGTATGAAGAGGTCCACTCATTCGATCTGATTGGGCCTCTTTTAACTTGCTAGCTCATGAGGTACCTACATCAATGAAAGTGCCTAGGTGGTGTTTTAAAACACCACCTCAAAGTGGGAGTGAGTCATCAACTCAGTGGTTCCATTTCCCTAAGTTAGTCAAAGCGCAAATGTAATCAAACGTAGGTAATGAAATAAACATATATACATAATAGCTATAAGTGTAGTAGGTAATAAAACAAACATACATACATAGCAATTAAGAACATAAACATAGAACCGTTTTAGTCACAGCAGACAGTGAGTGGCATCACCGCATCACCCGGACAAACACAAGCCAATATTTCCTATAGGTTACACAAACACAAGCCAATATTTCCCATAGGTTACACAAACACAAATAAAGCAGACATAGGTAATGAATTTACTTTCCACATAATACAACAGTCATAAATATCTACATAATAGCACGAAACATGTTCTTAATGTCATGAGTGCATGAGATGCAAATGCATGCCCGAACACCGGATTGATCACAGTAGATAGTGGGTGGCACCACCACCACACTAGCACAGATCTAGGAATGCCAACGATGAGGCACCACCCCATTGCCCCCCAATGCATGCCATGCCGAGCCATGCATGATTAGTCGAGTTATTAGTTATTCCGGTTTAGCATCCAGCCGGTTGGCGAAGCCACCGTACCAATGTTCTATCACCCAGCCAACCCGGGACCATCTGGCTTCCTGCGTGGCGAACGCATATCATCACCAGCAACCCCTCGATCCATGTATGGTTGGGCAATGACTCGTCAACCACGCCCAAGTCAAAGCAGAAGGGTCGTCACTCAACTACAAGTATAAACAATTAATTCAGAAGTGTGGGCTTGCCACTCAAATCAAATTAATCAAATTCAAAACAATAACGTTCGGGTTATTCTAATGGTGCTCTGGCACAAAACAATCGGCCGGGTATTTGATAGGGCTGCTCGAACAACCCTGTGCTCAATGGTCACTACGGGGAGGCACCACCCCAGCATAGGCCTGACAGCCTGAGCATAGGTCCCATACCACCATCCCTGGCTCATGAGACTTGGGGATCGATCGCCGTACGATTTTAAGTGAGCCTATTCAGTGGTAACATTGGTACTTGGATTCGAATAGAGGCGACAAGTCACACAACACGTTCAACCCGGAGTCGGGTTGGGCCTTCGACCGAGGAGTAGTACGGGAAGTGGCACCACCACATCACTCGCACTCTACGCTACCCGAAGATTCCAACTCAGGGGCGATCGACCACGTGCGGTCACCCCAATTAACATCTAAGTGCCAGGCTAAACCATCAAATAGGTTCCAAGTGCAACAAAAGTATTATGAACATGAATATTCAATATCAACTAATTGGCATTTAGCATAATTAACAATTTCACATCAGCATATCGCATAAACAAGGCATATTTTAGCTATATCCTTAGGATCATAAGCAAGGTTAAGCAACTTATCAATAGGGTAAAAGTCACTAGCATGTTATTAGTTCACTCAATTGACACAAAACAAGGACAAACACCCAAGCTTGATCATGCAACCTAAGATTTATGGTTCTACAACATGCATCCAAACATCAATGTAGCTAATCATAGATTCAACAACTAGGAATTTATTCTAAGCACTCTCAGCCATACAAAACAAGCATTAACTATATCTAATCGCATTTGATGCTAGGCAACCTAGAGGTAAATGGTCCGCACCTTAAATCTCTCGGTCATTTTCAGGAAATCCTACAAAAGGAGGGCTGCATGTTAGAGAATTGGGGATGAAACTTAAGAGAGGTTGATGGGGGTTGATGGATTTACTCCTAACTCACCTCTAGGGCTGACGGAATGAACTAGTGGTGAATGTTGCTGTCAACGGAGTCGTAGGGGCGATCCAAGCTTGGTGGAGTGACATGCATGGTGAGATTCTAGCTCCCACACTCTCTTTTCTTCCTTCTCCCAACTTCCCCTCATCTCTCACTCTTTCTCAACAATTTTGAGAGAAAATGAAAGAGGGAGTACTGGAGAAATGGGTATATATATTAGTAAATTAATAAATATAGCCTTGATTGCTGGAGTTTCACAAAAATGGCCATCTGAGGGGCTTTCTTGATCATGTAGGGCCCACTTGGCTCATCAGGATCAATCCAGCCTATGAGATAGCCTCCCCATGGTGGGATCTACCTACGGTTGTGATTTTGTGCAAATTGGATGCGGCGTTTATTGGATATAGGAAGAAGTCTGTTTGACAGTCACCGATCGTCGATAGTGGCCACGGCTCTGGGGACGGGTTAGATTTTATACGGGCGATCAAATGGCCTCCTACGAGTGCGTTCGAGTTCCAGTTCAATGCAGCTATGGTCCTACTAGGCTAAGGGTGGTCGATTATTCAACCTAAGGTGACGTAAGCAGGACGAGCCCAAGTGTGTGATCAGATCTTGGAAAAGGCGATTTTACGGGGTGTTATAGCACGGTGGTTTTTAAAGGGCCATCTGGGGTAGATTCTTCCATCTGTTTCAGTGTTGTCTTACTCAATTGGCCCTTCTCTTTTGGCTTGGCACGGGGAAGCAAAGGTTGTAAGGGAAGAGTTTTGTGGGGGCTCTTTTTGCAGGTCCGTGGTTGATTTGAGGTAAGCAAGACAGCAGATGCTATAGCAATCATTCTTCTAGTCCTAATGAGGTGTTCACGAAGGTGAAATTGCATGGGCCATGTTGCTCAAGCACTTTGAGTGTTACTCCTTTGACCTTTTCAACTTTTTTTTGGAATGATGTAGTTTAATGTTTTGGGGTGAGGAATGATCACACATCCATATCTACATCCTCATCTTTGCAAAACTCAATCTCTTCTCATGTTGCCTTATAATTGCTCAACACCTTGTTCCTATAGCTGGTGCAGTTAAAGGTGCCAAGTGCAACTGCAATTTTTAAAATTTATTCTGTCACATATATTACATAGTTGGATACATATTGATTTTGTTAATAGTTACACACCACTTCTTGAGACTAATATATATTACATATTGATTTTGTTAATAGCTATACACCACTTCCAGAAACTAACTTCTACTCAAACATTCTTTGAATCCACAAAACCCTAATTACTCCCCCCTCCCCCCTCCCTCCCCCTTCCTTCAAATTCCTAGACCTAGAAACTATAATTTCAAAAAAATTCCAATGCTCTAAATCCAAAACCCTAAATTCCCCCCTTCTCTAAACACTAATTTCCCAATTCCCCTAAAAGCCTGTTTGGCACCCTGGATTCCAGGAGAAAGTGAGGGAAAGGAGGAGAAACTGGTTGCTTTATTATGTTTGGCACCATGGATTTGAAGAGAAGTGGATTTGAGTGGAATCCAGGAGAACTCAAAAAGGCACTTTTAGCCCTTTTTCAAATCCTCAAAAAAAGGTGGGATTTGAGGAGAAATCCTTCCCAACGTGGGACCCACCATAATGTGTCCCTAACTATGGGACCCAACATGATGTACATTTTCCATCCAACTTGTTGATAAGGTCACAAGGACCGGGATGAAGGGACCACACAAATTTCAGTTTAATCGAAGACTTTTGTGCATCATAAAGGTCTCACTCTCCATTTTTTCTTGTTTTATGGTCCACTTTAGATGTGGATTTGCTTTATTTTTTGGATCTTGGCATAAAATGATATGTAAAAATGGATGAATGGCATGGATTTAAAAATCGAGGCTAATACAGTAGCATATGGTGGGATTAAAATTTACACCGTCCATTCCTTCGTGTTTGATTTCTCTCAAATCTTGGCTGCCAAACAGAAAATCTGGAATTGATAAGAAGTGGAATCGGTGAGAATTCATATCATGGAATCCACTTCTCCTCACTTCTCCTCAAATCCATGGTGCCAAACGGGCCATAATTTTTCCAAACCCCAAAACCCAATTTTTTGAAATCCCCACTTCTTCTAACCTAACCTTGTCAATTCCAAAAATCCTCAAATCCTCTAATCTAAACTTTCGAATTCCCCCGAAATCCTCAAATTGTCCTCAGTCTCTTGCATGGGCATATGACACAAGTGGAAGCTCAAATTGCTTTCAAGATATCCAATGTAGTGCTTCAAACACTAATGGAAGAGAAAAATCAAGAAGATCTCATGAGTTCATGAAAAATCTAAGAATTCTGGGAGAGGAGGAATTTTCATTAATAAGTCTTTGATCTAATCATTGTCATCAGAGTCTTATCCCAACTAATTTGGGTCAACTACATGTATCTTGTTATGCTATTCAACCCTTTGATCTAAAAAGAAGTGGAAAAAGAGTTGTTTTGAGGGGGTTTACAAGCCACCCTATAGACGCACACCTGGAGACAATGCCTTGCTTGGGGCCTAGGTGAGGAGTAGGCAACCAGTGGCCCAAAACACCTAGGCGTGTGTTTGAAACACCTTCAATTGCACTCCCCACAATATAAACCCCCTCCCCCCAAGTTTCATAGGCATGAGGCAGTCACACAACGGTCCAGAGGCACATCTCACTTCATCCACCTAGCCATGATTCTATTCCAAACATTTTTCTCCATCCTTTTTAATAATAGAACCAAGGTAATGAAACAAGTCCCTTTGAAGAATATCCTTACCATCGGTGTTGACTAAAACCTTGCTTCTATAACTATTATTGTTCAAGTTTCCAAATAATCCATTTGGTTCTACTAACTTCTAAGCTCGTAGCTTCTAGGGCCTTTGTCCAAAGGACCCCAATTTATATCTATATACACTATGAGATAACATTTGTCACAAATATGATCTCCATCATAATGCTTTGTTGAATTATTTATGTCAAAGTTGGGAAACTCATTTTCGATGGGCATAAAGTCATAGTAGAGACTGTTCTTGAAGGTGCTTGGTAGTCCTAGCAGCTGATCTCCCATTTGTTGAGGTGTCTGCCAATTGACTGAGGTGGGAGTCCATATGTACACTTAGATACCTATCATATACTCTTAATTTCTTATATGTAGAACTATAATATTATTTAAAAAGATCTGCTCTTAGGATGGGTCTTTGATTACTCTGACTAGCAAATAGAATTCTTAAAGCTTACCTCAAATAGCTAGGACAATGCT
The DNA here is from genome assembly GCA_003013855.2 of Liriodendron chinense. Classification (NCBI taxonomy): domain Eukaryota; kingdom Viridiplantae; phylum Streptophyta; class Magnoliopsida; order Magnoliales; family Magnoliaceae; genus Liriodendron; species Liriodendron chinense. The sequence continues at coordinate 7,283,631 of PVNU02000439.1, read as the reverse complement.
TTGATGATGATAAATAAATTAGATCATACCAGTAAATTTTTTTTTTTTTTTTGAAGGATGCTGAAAATATATTAAATGCCGGAAGGCAAAACAAACAAGAGCAGAAAAGAAAGAAAAACCAAAAACAGAAAGAACCTATAAAAAAAAAAGGAAAAAAAAGAAGAAGAGAAGCTATACAACTCAAGACTAGACCAAAACAAAGCATCATCAGAAATTCCGAAACTAATTTAGTTGATGAGAAATCAACATGTAGTAATCCAGAGAAAGCGCCTGTAGCCAATCCTCAATATTACGAAGAACACGCCCCGAAACGGAGGAGGCTGAGGAAACTGAGTTGCGGAAGCAGCGGCCGTTTCTCTCCCTCCAAATCTTCCACGAGGTTGAAAGCACCACTGACCTCCAGGCTGTGAGAAGACTTGAACCTAGGAGAGTCTTGCCACATGAACAGAAAGGAAGAGATGGAAGGAGGCATTGCCCAGCACATGTTGAACTTCGACAGGATCTTGGACCAGATGTTGTGGGCGAACTTGCGATGAAGGAAAAGTTGGTTGACTGATTCCTCTGCCTCCATGCAATTCAAACAGATGTTGGGGAGGACGAGGGCCCTCTTACAGGGATTGTCTATTGTAAGAGTCCTTCCCCTGGCTAGGAGCTAAGTAAAGGTCACTACTTTTGGAGGGCTGATGTAGGACCAGAAGAACGGAGCGAAATCTGATAGAGGGTCAGGGTTCCTCTGATTGTATGGACTAGACATGAGAAAGTGCAAGAAAGAGTCAAGGACCACATCATCGAGTCAGGGGAGTCTCTGGAGGGGGAAATTCCTTCTAGTAGATTGACAAGCTCCAAGAGTTCGTTGAATTCGAAATCTGGCAGAGGTCTCCTACATGGGGGGCACCAACATCCTGAGCCAGAAAAAGAGAGAGAATCTGCCATAGAGGAGTTTATGTCAGTGCAAACTGAAGCAAGGTTCGGGAACATCTGGATAAGAGGTCTATCCAGGATCCATTTATCGATCCATAATTGAATGGTGGTGCCATTGCCTAGCCCGAAGGAGATTCCCTGATGGAAGATTTGCTTGATGGACATAATGTTTTTCCAAATCGTAGAAGCTCTGTATAAGGATGAGTTTCTGGAATACCAACCATTATCTTGGAGGCCATATTTAGCTGCCAGGATAGATTTCCACCAGGAGGTGGCTTCAGTACCAAAGTGCCATATCCATTTACCTAGAAGAGAGGAATTTGTGACAGATAACTCTCTAATACCAGCCCCACCTTCAACGTAGGGTTTACAGATGTCATTCCAACCAAGAAGGTGGAATTTGGATTGGTCTGTGTTACCATTACACAAGTAGTCCCTTCTCAGCCTATTGATTCTGGAGATGATAGATTTTGGACATTTGAAAAGTGAAAGGAAATAAGAAGGAAAGTTGGAGAGGGCCAATTTAAACGTCATCCAGGCCCCCAAAAGTCATGTATTTACACTTCTAAGGAGCCAGCTTCCTCTCAATTCTTTCAATAGCCGAATCCCAAAGGTGAACAACAGGCTTCCCTGTATAGAAGGGAAGACCTAGATAAGAGGAAGGGAGTGAACCGGCCTTACGCCCAAAAGGATCTGAAAAGAATAGAAGAGAAGCTTCAGAGATATTGATAAGGAGCATCTCACTCTTAAATAAATTGATTTTAAGACCTGAGATGACAATTTGCAGATGAGATCTCACTTGTTCACCCCAATATATGCCTTATGTGCATGGGTGTTGAGGAGTCGATTGACCATCTATTCATTCACTGCCCTTTCATTTCTAGAGTGTGGGCACATTTCCTCTCTTTGCTCCATATTTGCCAAAGTCAGTGGAGCTGTTTTGGGCCTGGCACAGAGGTGGAGGGGGCAAATCCGATAGAGTGCCATGGAGATTACTAATCATGGCAGTTTTCTTGGTCATATGGGGGGGCTAGGAATGGTTGATGTTTCAGTATTGAGTGGGCAGGTGAGTTAGAAGTCATTTATAGAATCAGGGGTATCGTTTCGAAATGGGCAATGTATGCTAAGGCAGCCCCATTTGGCCTCAAGCTTGAGGCATGGCTGATTTTTTTTTCCTTTTTGTTTTTGTTTGTATTCTTTTTTTCGCTTTTTTGCGAGCTTTCTAATAAAATTTTGTTACTTCTCAAAAGAAGAAGAAGAAGAAGAAACAAAGAAGAAAGAAGAAAGAAGAAAGAAAGAAAGAAAGAAGAAAAGAAAAGAAAAGAAAAAAGAACTGAGATGGTTTCGAAACAGCGAATAATTTTTCTTCCGACGAATTACTACAAAAGAGTAGAGTGTCGTCTGCAAACTAAATATGGGTGGTAGAGGGGTTGTTGGGGGCAACTTCGAAACCCGAGATCAAACCAATGGATTCCCCCTTTCGCAACATGAGACTGAGTCCCTCTGCAGCAAAAGGAAGGGGGAGAGGGGGTCTCTCCCTGTATGAGCCCCTTGGAAGAATTGAAAAAGCCTTTGGGAGATCCATTAACCAGAATGGAGAAGTGGGCCAAAGAAATGCATGAATGACTCCAAGATCTCCATTTAGCGCCAAAACCCAAATGGGACAAGAAACAGTCCAGATAATCCTAGTTAACATGATCGAAAGCCTTTTCAACATCTAATTTACAAACAAGACCTCCAATCATACTAGTAATTATTGAAAAGGAAATGGAGGAGAATTGATAGGGGGTAGAAGTTGGTCAGAAGAAAATGATGGATGAAAGAAATGGTGGAGGCAATTTCAGAGACGGAGGGAGGGATGGATCACCATGTGCAGGTGTTTCTTTAAGAGATTAGATCTGTCTCTGGAAAAGTGATTTGCAATGGAAGATAAGGAGATTCAGGGACTTATATACCGTATTTGAAAATAAAGGGGCAGGATTTGATTTGGATTGTAATGGTACAGGACAGCAGCTAACGAGCTGCAGGATTTGTAGGTCTTCATGGTGTGGCTCCGATATCGTGGAAACAAATAGACATCAAGAAATGGACTTGGGTCACATTTGGACACTCTCTTTAAAAATCAGGATGGCCATATCATCATCCTGATTCTCGTGGTCATTAGGTTTGCATATAGTCAGGTTCAAAGCATTACACCATGGCTTCTGGTCAGCCCTGTGCTTTGTCATGTCAGATTTGAGTTTTCATGTTCCTCTGTTGAGAAGAAAGCAAGTAAAGATATTGGGTAGTTTAGAAATAATAAAAAACATAACATGTTCTTAGAACTATTTTAAGTAGAGGCCGAAAGTGATTTCTGACAGGAAGAATTAAATCCTTGATATCTTTCAAGATTCTGGAGTTTCATTTTGTGTAATGTCTTATTGCTCTTTTGAGTTTTCTTTCTCTGCTTTATGTATCTAATACGGATGCCTTGTTCCCAGCCAACATGAGGAGGATGCCTTTCAACAAACAAAAGAAAGAACCTGCATTTAAAAAGCGTAAAGTTGAGCCAAGTCAAGGTAATGGCATTGTGCTCCAGAATGTCTAGGAATTTACAATGCATCTCAACGTCAATGATTATTATGTATATTGAGGTCTGTGTGATAGCGAGGAAGATCAACTATTTGCTTACTAGACCCCAATCTACTTTATCTGGAGATATTGGTGATTTTCAATTACTTATATGCTGTAATGCATCCCCCCCCCCCCCCCCCCCCCCCCCCCCCCCCCCCCCTCTTGTTTTGCTTCAGTTCCGATTGCAGGTCCACCTAAATCGGTTTTCAAATCGGGGGTATCTTCAACTACTCCTGCTAAGAGCAGACTCTCTGTTTCACCCCTACCATCTCCACCTGAGCAACCTGTTGCTTCAGCCTCTCCTTTTGGAGTTGGAAATCTTTCAAGGATCCAAACAGCTGTAGATGAAGTTAATGCTCCCAAAGTGACAAATAGAGAGGACGCTACCAACCCTGAGAAAGAAGTACCCAGCAGTGCTGTTCATGCAGCAGCAGGTGAAGTGTCAAGGAACAAAAAGAGCAGTGCTACACCAATGGATTTGCGAAACACCTTAATCACTCTACTTATGCGGAACCCCAAAGGGATGAGCCTAAAGGTAAAACATTTGCTAACTTTATAAAACTTCAAATCAGCTCGTATTGGAAAATATTTACAGAGTTTTCCTTTTTCCGAACAATGTCCTCTCTGTTTAACAGGGAAAGATAAAAGCTCAACTTGGTATTCTACCATGATGGACGTGCTTCAAACAGTCAGATTCTTTATAAAACTGAATATTGATGTCTTGTTTAGGGTATATTTGGATATCCCAAAAGTAGTGGGGCAGGCAGGGGGGTTTTCCACCCCAAATCAGTATTCGAATGGCTTCAGGTAGAAAAATGAAACACATTGAATACAAATTTAGGGCAGAAAAGAACGGAAAAAACCCAGTAAAGGATGCATAATGTGGTTTCTATTTCCTATGTCGTCAAGCCAAACACGCAAAGGAAAGGATGAGGATATGTTTTACTGTGATTCACAATTTCACTTACAATTTGGAATACATCCAAACACATCCTTAATTTATCTTCAAGGGTCAACTGATTTTTCACGTTTTAGGAAGAAATCTTCAAGCTATTCAGTTCAAAATGTCTATTCAAACAAAGCTACATGGGGATGGGACCAGGATGCGAGACTGAGTCAATCAAGCAATGTGGGGGCTCAATTCGTCTTATCTATACAAAAGAATCAGCTCTTTAACTTGCACCTTCAAGCTGTACTTGACTGTAGGACTGTCGCTGTATACAAATCATATCCTACATGAACATCCTTTCTGGTCATTTCTTTCCTGTGAAACTTGAGCTTGCTGCTGGTTTAGTAATACATAGTGGTGTGCTGTTATGTATGCCTATTTTAAGTATGTTCCATTGATTAGGAAATCGTCTCTTTATCACCCCATCTGAAATGCATAATAGTTATTCACAGTTCTTTTCCTGCCATCTTATTTTTGGATTGAATTCATTCTAGAAGCTACGAAATTATTGCCTTCTTGTCTGAATTGTTTTGTTGCTCATGCATGCTCTTTTTTCTCTAGGCCTTAGAGAAAGCAGTTGGGGACACGAATCCCAACTCTGGAAGGAAGATCGAGGCGATTATAAAAAAAGTAAGTGTGGAAATGCTTAACGTTACTTGAACTAGATGCAGGAGAATTTATCTCTTCTGTTTTATCTTGAGCATCAGATTGCGACTTTCCAAGCTCCGGGTAGGTATTTCTTGAATCCAGGAGTGGAAATGGAAAGCTTCAAGAAACCTTCGTCTGAAAGTGGAAGGTACTTGTCGTTGCTTTATGATGGTAGTAGACTTATATTATTGTCCTGTTGGATCTATAATCTCCTTAACTTTCCTTCATCCAATCACAATCTTAGTCATCATATGGGCAATCTTCCAATTAGTTTGGTTGGTTTATGTAATATGTAACCACCTTCTCTTTTCAGTTCTCCTGAGTGCATGGGCGACCAAACCCCAATTGCTGAATCAACCTTTCTAGAAAAAAACACAGCCGAAGAATTTGAGCAGCAGACTCAACTGAACTCAAACTTAGGAGAAGAATTGAATGCCATTGAAAAGATTGATACACAGCGAAGTTCTCCTGATCACTTTCCCAGTGACAAGAAGGTTAGCAATAATAGTGAAGGAAAGGTGGGCAGCTCTAGTGAAAGTGGAAGTGATAGTGACAGTGACAGTGACAGCAGTGACAGCGCAAGTGACAGTGAAAGCCAAAGCAGAAGCAGAAGCAGAAGCAAAAGCAGAAGCCCTGCAGGAAGTGGAAGTGCGAGCAGCAGTGACAGTGAGAGCGATGGTTCCTCCAGCAGCAAGGAGGGGTCCGATGTTGACGTGGATATTATGACAAGCGATGATGAAAAAGAAGAAGCTGAGAATAAATTGCAAGCCCCTGAATCAAAGCTATCTACCTCGCCTAGTGCATGGAGAAGCGGGGATGGGCATGATCAAAATGGCAATGACCACCAAGTGCACGGTCAAGTTCCGTCTTCTGCTTTGGATTTGAATGATGTTGAAAAATACGATGATATGTCTGATGCTGTTGATATTGATGACATACCCATTGATAACAATATCAAAGCTTATCAAAATCATGAAACTGAAGTTGATGAGAGTTCTGATTGGGTGCCGCAAGTGACAAACAACAGATCTTCAGAAGAGGGAGCCTTTTCTCCGGAACGGTACAAGCAATCTGATAACCAGCGGGTTTCACTTGTAGGGAATTTTGTCAATGATGTGAGTGACCAGACCATGAAGCAGAAGGCCAATGGAAAGCAAGCCTCGGGAAAGGATAGTTTGAGTCATGAGCATCCTGACAACACTGCAAGAATTTCGAAAGCGAAATCTAAGAGGGCTTCTGATCCAAACCGCTTTCAGGAGAAACCAGAAAGTGCTAAACGGTTAAAGGCGAAAAGCTTGGCTCCTGACCCATACAGGGAAAATTCCATGCAGATATCTGATAAATTTAAAAGAGATGGAAATGCAGATTCCGACCCACAAAAAGGATATGGACTGGCAGTGCCTGGAAGGTCTTCAGCATTTGAAAATGCACACAGAACTCAGATGGGTTCTGATTTTACGAATGCTTCAGTTGCAGACACTCAGCAATCAACTCAAAAAAGTGGGGATTATAATGCAAGGGGAAAGGCTCCGGATGTTGCAGAGAGATCCGGCAAATACATTGAGAACTTGGGCAAAGGCAGTAAATATTCTGAAAGGTTTTCTGCTTTCCCTGATGAATCAGACGAGTCTGCTTTGAAAAGCATCCCTTTACAAGACAAGCTTCCTGTGCCCAAAGACAAACTGCACAAAGACAGGCAAGATGAAGATGGCGACATGTATGAGAAACCTTTTATGAGAAATGTTAGAGAAAGTGCTGTTGGAGACAAACTCTCGGGGCTCTCTGATTCACATTACAGGAAATCTGGTGAACAAAGTGGTAAATACAAGGATGGTGGACAGACAGCACGTCCCCACATGGCCCCTTTGCATAAGGATTACAGTAAACCTGATACAGAGAAAGGAAGCATGCTGAGAAGGGAGCCTTCGGAATTGGAGTTGGGTGAATTTCGCGAGCCAGTCTCCGAGGAAACACAGGGGACCAAGAGGCAATTTGAGAGAAAAAATTCTTTCAAATCGGTGGAGAATAAGCCGAACAGTTCAGATATTCTGCTTTCTGATTTGGGTAAAGGAAGACCTGTTGGAAAGGCAATTCAAGAGTCGAAAAAGCAGTCACCACTTCAGAGTAACCAAGATGGGTTCTTTAAGAAGAGGTTGCCGGAAGATGATCTTGAAGATTCTATAAGACCTCAGCAAAGAGCTGCGCCAGCCCAGGCCCAACAATTTCCAAGAATAGATCGTGTGGGTCCTGAAGCTGGGTCTCAGTTGGATAGAATGGCTGACATTGCCACTAAAGCAAGAAAGAATGAGGCAAGAGCAATTCAAGGGACTGGTCTGGAAAGCCATGCAAGCACTCAGAGAAAGGCGTCCACCAGCTTACCACAGCATGATCCTAAGAACGGTGTCCAAATGGGGAGTTCCAACACCGCCAAAGAAACTAAACCACAGAGATCTAATGCAATGGCAGATTCAACTGATAGAAGGAAGGATAGTTTTTGTCTGGAGAACACTAGTGGTAGAAAAAAGAGGGAATCTTCTTCAGATGAAGATAATTCGTTTTACTCGAAGTATGACAAAGATGAGCCTGAGCTGAAGGGTGCAATAAAAGATTACATGCAGTAAGTTGTTACTTTGATTTTTTGCACTAATGCATCCTCAGATTACACACGGACATCCAGTTGAACTGACTCTTTTTATGCACATCTGACAGATATAAAGAATATGTGCAAGAATATCGCGAGAAGTACGATCATTACTGCTCCCTGAACAAGAGCCTAGAGAACTACCGGTATTCCATCTTTCTCATATTTTATGGTTTGATTTTTTTCATATTTGTTACTTCTGCCCAGAATGCTGGCATGTGACCTCTTAATGGCTCCTTATAGTTGTTCCATACACACTGAAAAGGTGTCCAATTGTATATTTTTGGGAGATACATTGATGCATATTTATCGCAATTCCCGCATGTGAAATATGTCTATCCTTTGGCAGGAATGACTTCCATAAACTGGGCTGTGACCTTGAACTTGCAAAAGACAGAGATATGGAGGGATATTATAACATCTTGGAACAGTTAAGGGACACTTATCGGCAATGTGGGACGGTAAGCCTCTTTCCCTTTTGGCTTTTTCTCTAGCTATGTTTGCGAAAATGCGCACACAGAGAAAAGGATGTCAACAAAGTAACTATGCAACAATTTAGTGACAAGTCAACTTCCCTTAGCATGTCATTGGAATGGAAATCAGTTTGGATGTTATCATAGAGTTTCAGTTCACTTCTATAAAGTAAACTATCGGCGACGGCAAAATATATGGTTCATCTGAAATGAAAAAATAATCATACCAACAAACATGAGCAAGCTCTGCAACATACAATACTTGACAAATCGACAAAATAAAAAAAACACAGAACCAAGGCTGGAAACCTCTCGCAACTCACCGAGTCGACCCATTTTTAAGCTACAATGAGTAAAAAAGTAAGAAGACATGCTACACAAAACAGGGGCTTGACTGAACTGAGTTTGATCAAGTTTTTCATCACTAGGTGACTCTCTAGAGTCGAAAGAAATTCATCTCATGGTCATTTTATTCTTTGCAAAAACCCAATTGAATCGAGGCAACCTTGTCACATCATATAACTCCAAGAGTTGAAAAAATTATTTATATTTAAAAGTAACAGTTCAAAAAGTTCTCGCTGATCAACTGCTATTTGTTTTGGAGTTTTCATATGATGTTTTAGGTAAGATGAAAAATCCCAAACAACAAACACTAGCAGTTGATCCATAGACTCTCATCTAAAGTCTTTAGGTGAAATTAACCTATGGTTTAACTGAGGATATGGTCCTTGATTGAGTGGAATTTAGGAACAGGATTCGTGTAGCCAACCCCAATTAGTCGGGATGAGGCTTAGATGATCATGATGATGATAAAGTTTTAGGTAAATTCTAGGTTTGAGTCCTTTAGAGTTGAGTGCTTTTCACCTCTTGGAGGGTAGGTTCTGACGATGATCAGCGGTATGAGAACAACTTCGGCAACGATGAGAAAGCATAGCTGGTTCTTTTGGGGTTTCTTGAAGTCCTGTTTATGTTTATCTTAATTGAAAACAGACAAAATATTCTTTCTTCTTCATCTTCTTGTTTTTTTTTTCTTTAACATTGGCAATTTTATTTATTGAAGGCTGCAGCCAACAGAAGACAAGAAACCCAAAAAGAAAAGAAAAGAAAGATTACAACTCTAGCCAACTCCCCAGAAACTGAACAATAACCTTTGATCCGATTGCCCATTCCATGACATGTGATTTCGCCCTTTTAAAAACCTTTGATGCTTGTCTTTTTCGATTCCTAAAGCATTGACATTCCTTTCTAACCATAGGAACCAAATACCTGCTACTAAATTTAAACATCAGACTTTTTTCTCAACCTTCCCTATACTCCCACCATGCCAAAAGAACCTATCTATCGAGCTCGGCGACACCCATGCCATTCCAAACAGATTGAAGGAACACTCCCACATCCTTTTTGCAAACAAATAGTGTATTAATAGATGATCAACCGACTCCTTATCTTGATAGCACAACAAACACAAGTTTGGAAGAATCATCTTTCTTTTGCAAAGATTATCAACTATTAAAACCTTCTTTCTAACCACTAGCCAAGCAAGCGCTGTGACCTTTGGAGGAGCACCGTATCGCCATACAAAAGCTATTGGGCTGACCCCTTCATTGCTACTTCCTCCACTTAACAACATGTAAAACGATTACATTGAGAATTTTCCAGACTTATCTTTTAACCATTTAATTGAATCCAATTCTGAAATCGCTGGCTTTACTTTGGACAACAACTCGAGCTAACCTATTAGCTCATCAATCCCCCCCACCCCACCCCACCCCACCCCTCTCCTACTCTGCGGAGCCCAAATCACTTCCACTCCTTGAATCAAAAAGCATTTATCCACCCTCAAATCGACATCTAATGCAATCCCCGCTAATCATGGAAACACTGCACCCAATTTTTCTTTCCCCAACCAAATATCCACCCAAAACCTAATGTTCTTTTCCCAAATCAAAACCTATCCCTTCCCAAACTTTACTTTTTATTGATGCCACTGATTTCCAAAGATATGAGGCCCTATATAACGATGACGATCAATAAACAATTTTTTTTCAATTGAGATGAATCTAAATTTTAGGGTTTTGTCTGCCAACAATTTGAAGCTTCTATCAGCAGCTGGGAAAAATAAGAAAATTAAGGGAGATTGAATAAGATTTTAGAAGCTGATTTTCAATTTTTTATCGAAGGAAAAAGGAAGAGTAGAAGTGGATAAATCTTTCTTCTTTGTTCTTCTAAAATTTCATCTTTTTTTTAACTTTATTTATCTCTGTATTCTTTTTTATCGAATATGGAGAGATCCTCACTCACCTGAGTCATCGGCTTAACCTGCCCAAGTAAAAAACTTTTGGCAGATTAACTAAGTTCGAGTTTTTTAGCCTTTTTTTTCCCACCAGTCTTGAGTTTTCCAGCCTTGCATAGAATACTTAAATATAAATACATCCAATGCCATAAATGCTCAAATTCAGTGGAAAAACATCTTTTCATACTTGCAAGTCCCATTAATACGTAAAACACTTACTCTGCTGTTGCTTCTTTTCTTTCCATTTTTCTTATCAATACTTGCAAGTTCCTTAATTTTCCTGTCCTAATCACTGTAGAAACATAAATGGATGAAGAAGATATTTGTCGTGCTTCATGAAGAATTGAAGGTAATAATCCTCGGGCTCAGTTACCTCATCTCCACCTAGGGCTGTCAAAGGGCCTAGGGTTTTTCTTACGCCTGGAATTTGAACTGTCCTGACGTGCCAGTCAGGCAAGACTTAGAATTTCACATTTTACAGGCCCAGGCCCGGTTTGCCCATTGACAACCCTATCTCTACCCAAATTTGGTATAGCTTTTCTTCGATAATTTCCTAGCATCTTATGCGTCCTCCTGTCATTCTTGCAGCAACTCAAGCAGAGAATAAAGGATTACGCACTAACATGTTCAAAAGATTGAAGATTTTGGATCAATCTATCTACAATGCACATCAGGTCTTCGGCAATCACCAAGCCCAAATTGAGACGATAATGAGCACATCTTCAGTGCTTGTTTCGTGCAATTCCACAGCACGATTTCCTATAATACAATACGTGCATGCAAGATGGTATAGAAAAAGGTGGGTGAGGTGATCATCTCAAACTAGGATCCATTTGCACACTATGGTGTTGTGAATGTCTTTAGCTGAAGGAGATGTGGAGGCCATCTATGATCAGCCGACGGTGTATCTTGACTGTAAAGATGCCATAATGAGACTATTCCTGAGTTTGATAAACGGAAAGGTACTGTTCAAAATGCCACCTATCAGTGACTGTTCCTCGATGTGCCTTTTTCGGCTTTACTGGAACCAAAAGAAATGTACCATTCGATTGTAAAACGTATTTTGCAGTTTCAAGGTGGGTGTCCATATGATTATCTCATGGATTTTTTGTGTTCTTGATGGAACAAGATACCCATGGGCAAGACAGATCTTTGCAGAGTTTTAACATGTATCATATTTACTATTGCCAGTAGAGAAAAATCTAAAGAGTATAGCTTCCCAAGAAATTGTATTGTCAGATTACTTCTTTTTTCTTCTTCTTCATTTTTTCTCTCTTTTTCAAGAGAAATTGATCACCAGTAATTTTGTATGTTAACCCAACATACCGCCGTTTTATTTTCCACTTATGTGCGACTTCAGTGGAAAATCCGAGCGGTGAAATGGGTGGACCATAACATGAGATCATTGGATAATCCACTGATCATGTGGGCCACACATTTATGTTCTGTCAGAGCATTTGATAATAATAATGCAGAACAAAACAAGGCCTTCTTTACTGGACTTTAGATTTCTAATGTGAAGTATTTATTACTAACAAGCTATATCAACCCACCTAGCATGGGATTAGTTCAAGAAAAGCCTAATTTGTACTGATAATAAAACCGCCGGTGCTGAAACCATTAAAAGAAAACCCAATAACTTATTGGATACTGCAAGGAGGATTTGAAATATCGGAAAATAGTACTGAATTACCATTGGATGAATGGACCGTCCTGGTAGTTTTCGGCCCCCGTTATCTTTACGATACAGCCCCATCTTTGTCATGGTTGAGATGTTATACAAGTGACACATTAGCAGAAAATAAAAAAATGTATTTTACCATACAACTTTGTATATGATTATTTATATTTTATGAAATTTCAGAATTACAAGTTGAACGGTGTTTGGCAAAACTCCCATTTAAACTGTGTTAGAAAAAAGGGCATAGGTGCTTAGAGAAATGCTATCCAGTGCTCTCTGACCATTTTAAGTTACAACTCTCCTAGTTGCATTGGGACACCTTGCAGTACAATCCATCGATCTAGACTGTTCATTAGTTCCAGCACATATTTCATGGCCCACCATGAAAACATCACATGAATCTGATAAATATTAACCATTTAATCAATGCCCTCAAATATTAATGGTCAGACCATTTACAGAAAATAGGTCGAGTCAACACTTGAATCCATTCTATTTGGTAGGGGCCATCATAGATTGCTTATGATTCTAAAGAAATCATTTTTGTTAGGCAATCGTTACCATCCCATCTACGGCTTGTAAAAAGAATGGTTACAGAAAATTAGGCCAACTTAAGTGTTATTTTGCATGGTAGCTTATGAATTGTGGAATGGACAGGAGTTGTGAGGGGCCACCATTTTTTATCCACACCGTCCATCCATTTTTTTCCATATCAATTTATGGTACAAACCCAAAAATGAGGCATTTCCAAGGTTCAAGTGGACTAAACCATAATGATAATGACACCCACTATTGAAACCTTCCTAGGGCCCACCATGATACTTAATTGCCATCCAACCTGTTCATAAGGTCACATAGACCTAGATGAAGGGAAAACACAAATATCAGCTTGATCCAAATAAGTCTTTAGTCTTCACAGTGTGGTCCACTTGAACCTTGGATCTGCCTCACTTTTTTTTATTATCCTAAAATGATATGGCAAAATGGTTGGATGATATTGATGAAACCCATACATCACGGTGGCCCCTTAGAGCCCCTGTCTGTTCCTCACACAACTTGGAGCACTATAATTTATACGGCTCTGAGATCACTGGAGCACTATCTCAATTGCTTAAACGTTTAAGACTGTCTATTAATGTAAAAAAAAAAAAAAATAAGAGCGGGCAAAATAGATGAACAGCATGGATCCAAACATAGTAGGGAACCTATACTACTCTGAAATCACTAAGAACTATCTCAATTGCTTTAAGACCGTCTATTGATGTCAAAAAGATAAGTGCGGGAAAAATAGATGAACAACATGGATCCTTACATAGTAGGGAATTGATACTGCTCCGAGGTCACTGGAGCACTATCTCAATTGCTTAAACGTTTAAGACCGTCTATTGATGTAAAAAAAGATCAGAGTGGGCAAACAAATGAACAACATGGATCCAAACATAGTTGGGAACTTATACTGCTCTGAGATCACTGGAGCACTATCTCAATTGCTTAAATGTTTAGGACCATCTATTGATGTAAAAAAGATAAAAGCAGGCAAAAAATAGATGAACAACATGGATCCAAACATAGTAGGGAACTTATACTGCTTTGAGATCACTGGAGCACTATCTCAATTGCTTAAACATTTAAGACCATCTATTGATGTAAAAAAGATAAGAGTAGGCAAAATAGATGAACAGCATGGTAGGAACCAGGATGAGCACCACCGAGTAGGTGTGCCACTTCATCATTTTGCAAATAAGATTATCCCGCAACTCATGAGATTGATGGGTTCCCTCAAGGATGGACCAAATCTTAGATTTGTAGAAATAGTGCATTTTTAAACATTTCATGTTTAGACTGAACTTACCCTAGGACCTGTTTGGCAACAATCATATATAATTACTTTTTTCACTTATGAAAACAAAAAACCTATTTTTATTATTATTTATTATTATTAAGTTATGACGAGGGGAGCAAATGAAATGATGAGGAAAGTTAAGCACCTGGTCCGAATCTGATGAGCTGCTACTGCATTTGTTAGTGTATTTTTTGGTCCAATTGTATTAAGAATGCATCTGCACCATCCTTTACAACAAATTAATTAAGTATTATTTTAAAAGTAACTTAACATTTTAAAAATGCTTTTGATCATTAGTTTTATTTATTTTTTATTTTTCTAATAAATTTTAATTGACTAAGTTTTTCAATAATAATTACTAATGAAGTGTAAGATCATGATCAACCCAAGAATATCTTGGGTTTCTTTGTTTCTACCAATTGAGACCATGGTACAAGGTATTGTCATGCCACCATGCACATTGGCTGATTGGAAGATCCTACCCAATGAGTCTTTGGCCTCTTTTAAGTCAGATGTGGACCTTTGTTGTTATTTTTTTCTTCTTCTCTCTTTACCGTCTATTTTCTGGCCACTAATTGAAGAGTTGGTACACACACAACCAGTTCTATCATACCAATAACATTGGGCCCGTATCCATAGCTCAAGTGGTAGACTGAGTGAAGATGGCCTCGTGAGGTCATGGTATCGATTCCCAAAGTGTGGGGTGGCTAACATTTCAGTGCGACTGACAAGGAGTGTGTGTGCTACTTAGAAAAAGGTGTACATGTTTTTGGGTCAACACCTGCTTTCTGTGGTGTGGTCCACTTGAGGTTTTTATCTAGGTCATCTCTGGTGTGGCTGACCTCAGCTTTGGATCTACCTCATGTTTGGTCTCATGTGGTCAGCTTGGGAATGGACCGAGTAGATAAAAAGATACATCACAGTGGGCCCTCACAGCTCCGTTTGGACGCAATCCGGGTCCCATTTTTGGGCTCATGCCTTAAAATGATCTTGCAAAATGGATGGATGATGTACATATAACACATCATGGTGGGGCCCACGGAACTTTGCTACCTCAACACACCACTGGGGTCGGTGGTGTGTGGCACACCACGCAATCCGCTTTTTATAGCATAACAGCCTCAACATGAACGGCTTAGATCGTGAGCCATTCGTCATGTGGGGCCTATTGCGGCCACACACGCTGGATCGTGAGTCGTGACAGAGGTAGAGCGAACTTGTGTTCTTCGGGGTTTGCAACACACCGTCGCCGCTCCTCGACTCCACTGCAAGGAAGAAGACGAAGAAGAAAAAGGAGGGAGAGAGAGAGAGAGAGAGGTAATCTCATGGCGTTGGACACAAATCACCATATACTTTCAATCCCCTCAAGCAGTTTCCAATTTCTTCTTTGGATTTCCTCTCGTTATGCAAAGCTCTCTCTCTCTCTCTCTCTCTCTCTCTCTCTCTCTCTCTCTCTCTCTCTCTCGTTATGAGTTCTTCTTTTCTAACTGACTGCGTTTTGATTTCCTTCTTTGTCAATGGCGGTGATGTTTTCCTGTCGTTTTTGTTCCTTTTGTGATGTTGGGTTGTTTAGATTTTTGTTTTTTGCTGGTGTGTTTGTTTTTTGTGATACATCAAAGGTTTGTGGATCAAGTGCCAAATCAATGATCTTTGTCTGGAATCACCTGGAAAAGGGACTAGGTCCAAATAAAAGCACCGTACATAACCTTTAGATACCCTACAAACTCCATGCCTATGAAGTGTTTGAAACATGTCCGCAATGGGAGGGAGTGAGAAATGTTATAAACACCCTATATTTTTAATACATGTGCCTCTCATTTCCATTTCTGTTATTTGGACAGCATAAAAGTGTACTATTCTAGTACTAAAAAAAGTGGGCAAGAAGGATGCATGCATCTATATGACGGTGTAAATATCAGTTTCTTTTCTCTGGTGGAGCACTCAATGGAAGCTCCATGAAATTCTGTTTTTGCCATGCACTCGTCAAATGTGTTATGTGATCAGGACCATTGATCTATCGGGTCATCATTTGAACAGAAAGAGCCCAAAATGGTATTGTTTGGACAATCCAAACATCCTGTATATTTTCGAGCTTTTTTTTTTCCTCTTGCTCAAAATTTTCTTATCTGTCCATTTGCAGACTGCTGATTGACTGGTAGATGTGGTACGATTACCCTGATTTTGAACCTTGGTCTATCCACATGATCCCACCAAATGATCAGCTCTGATCACCAAAGGTCGCTGTTGATGGGCAAATTAGAATGGTTAAAATCACCCAATTGATGTTTGTATGATCCATCCAAGTGGGGTTCAAGATCTGGATTGTGGCTGGCAATGGTTGGGCCTGGGTTTGGTTCAGGCCTAGAGTTTGAACTAGTGAAGCCAGCCCTATTCAAAATATTGATTTTGCCTGGCCTAGGGCTAGGACCATTGCCAACCCTAATTTGGATGGCTTGGATTGGCCCTCTTTTTCATGGCAGATGAATAACCACCTTTTGGAAAATGTCAATCTCAACCTGCAGTCTAGTTCTTCACTCTTCTTTTATTGTTCCTTGTCTTTTGTTGCTTCTGTAATTTGATGGGTTGCTGGTGTTCCTTCTCTGTTTTCAGGATTCTCTTTTAATGGAAAGGAAAATGCTCTGAGAAAGACACTGGGGAGAAAATCATAACATGCTCTCCCTGCGTTCCGTTCGCAGACTCTGCTCCGCTGTCCTTGATACCACTGCCGCTGCTGCTTTAACTGACCTTTCAAAACTTGAGCGAAACACTGAGCCTGCACACCTTGATCTCAAGGCTCAAGAACACCCAGAAAAGTTCCCTTGTCATACTAACAATTCAAGACCGATACCCTCTGCTGAATTGCCCGCTCTCAATAAGCTCAAGGCTGAGAGAAACCCTGAAAAACTCTTCCACCTGTTCAGGGCCAACGCCCACAACCGTCTTGTTGTTGAGAACCGGTTTGCATTCGAAGATACCGTCTCCCGCCTCGCGGGGGCACGCCGCTTTGACTACATTGAGCAGCTCCTCGAGCAGCAGAAGACACTCCCGCAAGGTCGTCGTGAGGGGTTTATCGTCCGCATCATCATGCTGTATGGGAAGGCTGGAATGGTCGACCATGCCATTAAAACTTTCCATGACATGCACCTCTTTGGGTGCTGTCGGACTGTCAAATCATTTAATGCTGTTCTCAAGGTTTTGTCTCTGACCCGCAAATTTGATGAGATTCGTTCATTTTTCGATGAGATCCCTGGGAAATTTGGCATTTTGCCGGATGAATTCTCTTTTAACCTCATGATTAAGGCGTTCTGCGAAATGGGTAGTTTGGATTCTGCTTATTTGATAATGGTAGAGATGGAAAAGGCAGGGATCAGGCCTGATGTAATTACGTACACCACGCTTCTATCTGCATTTTATAAGAGCAATCGGCGTGAGATCGCAGATGGTTTGTGGAATCTAATGATGATTAGAAAGTGTTATCCAAATCTTGCAACTTTCAATGTTAGGATTCAATACTTGATTAACAAGGGGCGGCCTTGGCAGGCCCGGAATTTGATGCGTAAGATGGCTGTTCTTGGTATCAACCCTGATGAGCTGACCTTTAATTTGATTATCAAGGGGTTTTTCAAGGTGGGTAATCTTGACATGGCGAAACGAGTTTATGATTCATTGCACAGTAATGGTTGCAAGCCTAATGTTAAGATCTATCAAACGATGATTCATTATCTTTGTGAGGGAGGAGAGTATGATTCGGCGTTCAGGCTATGTAAAGACAGCATGAGTAGGAACTGGTTTCCGAGTACTGACAGCATCTGTAGATTACTTGAAGGCCTAATGAAGAATTCCAGAGATAGGAATGCTAGGGAGATTATGAAGTTGGTTCGAGGACGAATGCCTCCCTATTCTGTGGATGATCTAAAAACATTTCAAGCCATTTATTCTCGGGGAGGAAGAGAGTGATGATCGGAGAGTGGGTTATTCATTACTATGTGGTGCATAGTTTTGGCTTCAAGCCCAATTGTAAGATATACAAGACCCCACCCTGATTCATCATCTTTGTGAGGGTGATGAGTTTGATTTGGCTTTTCGGTGGGTAAAGACAGCAGAGGTAGAAACTGGTTTTTGAGAGTTGATTGCGGTTATGAACTGCATGAAGGCCTTATGAAGTACCCAAAGGACAAGAAAACTAAGGAAAGTCGATCCAATGAGGAGTATCCATAAAATTGATGGATGATCAAAACATTTTTTTTTATCAAGATTCTGTCTCGAGATCCAAAAAAAGAAAAAAAGAAAAAGAAAGAGAGAACAATGGATAGTGGTTTATTCACTGATATAGCCCTGAAGCTCAATACAGGCTTCATGATTTTACTCGTATTTATTTATTGATTTGGACACACACGGACAGCATATTTATTGGCCAAGAATTGGGAGCAAGATGGCCTAAAATATCAAGGCTGCTTTAGGTTGGAGAAAAGCTTGTTTGTTGACATACTTTTGATTTCTCACTTGTTGTAATTCTTTGGATCCTTCTCAATAAAGAAATCTCTGAGATAATATCCCAAGTTCCTAATGACCATCAGTCACTTGAGTTTATTGTAAGTTTGCTGCATGCGTCTCAGTTGCTTGAGTTTATTGTAAGTTGCCGTATCTCCCTCCCTCTCTCTCTCAG
Source organism: Liriodendron chinense (assembly GCA_003013855.2). Lineage (NCBI taxonomy): Eukaryota > Viridiplantae > Streptophyta > Magnoliopsida > Magnoliales > Magnoliaceae > Liriodendron > Liriodendron chinense. The sequence continues at coordinate 7,264,903 of PVNU02000439.1, read as the reverse complement.
GTAATGAGAAGGTCTCAAGTCCAACTGGTTGGACCACAAGGTAGAGTCCAGCCAGTGGATAACTTCCAACCTGTTTAGTGCTTGTAATATCCAACCCTTCCAACTGGTTGTCCCACTATGAGGATCACCTAGTGCAGAAATCAGCCCTATCCACTCATCAGGTGGCCACCCCATAGAAAACAATGTCTAGCTATTGATAAATAGAAAATACAAGTGTGGTCCACTCGATAAGTGGATTTGGCTGATTTTCGAACAAGGTGATCCTCATGATGGGGCCAACCTATTGGACGGATTGGATGCCGCACACATGGAAGGTTTGGAAGTTAACAACAAACTTGTGGTCCAACCAGTTGGACTCTAGACATTTTTTAATATAAATAAGATAATTTTATAACTTAATATGTTGTTGCCTCCAGCTCAAGAGTTCAGTTTCTTGTTTCAAAAAAAAAAAAAAAAAAAAAAGTGACACTGTAATTCTGCCACTTTAATTCTTGTTCTCTTCTCAAGCAAAAATCTCTCGTTGCTGTACGTTTGACAAGGAGCTTTCTTTCCTGCCAAGGTTTCCCAGTTCGATGTATTCATCCGTATTTCCAGCGGCACCATCAAGAACTACCTAGTAATCCTTTCAGCACCCGGCAACTTCAACGATCCTTTACTGCACATCTATTTTAGTGTTCCTTCCTGTATGAGTATTGTTAGTTCATTCCATAATATATGTAACATTGGTTTCATCAATTTCTATTCAATCCTTTTTTGTCCCGGCTTTCAAAATTTGACAATGTTGAGGCATTTATTTTAAATTTAGAATAAATGATCTCTGGAATATATGAGATGTTAAACACAGACCCAGTAGAATAAAGAGTTCTTGATGTTTGGACATAAGGATGTCATCGATGTTTTGGGATGTAGAAATGATGACAGCGCCTGCTCCCAGCTCAAAAGGGATGTTGTTGTTCAAAAACTCTAAATCCAACAAACAGTCTTTGGGTTTTTGGATGATGGGCAGCTATAGTAAGTTGGCCGAGTTTTGAGTCGATTGGCCAGTTTTTTCAGTAGCCTGATTAACATTTTTGAGGTATAAGACAATGCTTGACCCGAGAATATCTCACATTTCTCTTTTTATACAAATGGGCCTGGTGGTTCAGTGATCAAAGGTGTTGTTATGACTTATGCCCATGCATGAAAAGACTGCCTGGTTGGAAGGTCCTACCCACTGAATCTTTGGCCTTTTCGGGTTGAAAGTGGACCTTCAGTTATTTTTTCTTCATTCTTCTATTTTCTGGCCACCAATTGAAGGGTTAGGATTTTCCCTTGGGGAAGGTTTTTCACTTGTACAACCCAAAACCTGAGCAAACTGTTGGTATCATTGGGTGAGTGTTGTATATGGACACCACTTCTACAACTTTCTCCCTAAGAATGGCAGAAATTTTTTGTATGGCTTCTCTTCTACATGAGCTTGTGACAATCATAATCCCTTGGCAATGGCAATAACAGGATTTAATGTTGGAAAACTGTTACCTGACTTGAATATTAGTCATTTGCTTTGCATTTTTTATTTTTTGGCTTGGCGGAGTTTATGAAAAGTGGGATTTGATGAAGAACGACAGAACCCAACACAGCTAGATCAACTTGGCCAAATTCCAAGCTGATCGGAGAGTTCTTTAACTTCAGCTAGACTGCGTCTGGATTAGAGATGTATTCACCCCGGCCCAATAATCAAGATGGTATGTGTATACCATGCTGGTGCATTTTGAATTTGGACATTGGTGTTTCCTTTTAGCTATCCTTCCTTTACCTGGCCATAGAGAACTGATCAACCATAGGCTAGGTTCCAGCATAGTTCAAAGCCTCAAAAACTCTACTCGACTAGATGTCTAGCTGGGTTGGGTCAACTCAAAGGCTCAATCAAGTTTTTTTGTGACTCGACTTTATTAATAATAAAGTTTCGAGTATTTAGGTTTGGGGGGAAATTTTATAACTTTCTAAAAAGGTAAAGTAAATAAAACAAAACACAAATTAACATTGTGCCTGTTCAATTCTGCTTAAATGCACGTCTTATTATTATTATTTTTTTTATAGGAGGACAGTTGACTCGGCAAGTGAATCAGTCAAGTCAAGCCAAGCCGAGTTGTATTGAGTCAGCCGAGCTTTAGCCAACTTGACGAGACTTATCAAGTCTCGACCAAGTCACAGTTGCTGGCAAGTTTCATGGAGACTTGGCTTGAAATCTTGTCAAGTTGAGTTGACTCGGCCGAGTTTTGAGTTGAGCCACTGAGTTTTAGTAGTCATTGACAATTGTTGCTTTCGGAAATTCTTGGGGGAGGTTTTCAGGTTTTAACGGTTTTGGGAAAATCTCACTGAAAATAACATATTAAAAATGTATAATTATTGTTATTATTATTTTAATGACGTTAGGGTGTCCCCACCCTATTTTTAGGCAAAATTATTCCCGTGGATGCACGCAATCACCGACAAACCACGTGCATTAGATAATCCTGATTAAAAATATTATTATGAATTAGTAAATTATTAAAAGAGAAATGTTCTAATGCTGCATTCATTTGGTTCGCTAGCAGAAACAGAATCTTAACAGGTGGATAACCTGGTTAAAAAAGGTATGATTCTACTGAACATTTGCCCAATGTACATGAGGCACGATGATTCTGTCAACCACATTTTCATCCTTTTGGCTCTTCATGTCTCTTGGGTTATGCTAGACTCTTTATATTCTTTGTTACATTCTTTGCATGGCCTTGGCATTGGAAAAGAAAGAAAAATGGTGTGGCAGCTTAGAGAGTAAGAACGAACAGGTCAATAGGATTAGTTATGGCTATTCCCTGAGTTATCTGGGCAGAGTAAAATATCCATTGCTTAGAGAGTAAGAAGGAACAGGTCAATAGGATTAATTGGAAGGCTAAGTTGCTAGTTGCGGCATGGGAGTCTATTGCCACTACTTTCAAAGCCTGTGCGCCACTACTTTCAAAGCCTGTGCGCTTCTTTCTGTTCTTGCTTTGTAGTTTAGGTTGTATTCTTCTCGGGCACTTGGCTCATTTCTTAATAAATTTGTTGCTTCTCAAAAAGAAGAAAAAGAAAGAAATGCTATAATGCTCTCAAAGCACCATTAGTTGTAGTGCCCCCAGTTCCATCCTTCATTAGCTGTTGTAATTGCTTGACAAAATTGATTCTTTAGAATCATAATCAATCCATGATGGATCTTAAGAAATAGATGGATGAAATTGTTTATTGAACCCACATTTCCTTAAATGATCTTGTAGATCTGTCCATATTAAAGGCAATTGGTCAAATGGTTAATATTTGTCTGACTAGTGTGATGTTTGTGTGTTAGCCCATGAAATGTGTGTTGAACCTAATTAGCAGTCTAGATCAATGGATTGGATGGTATAAATGTATCAATGCAGCAGGAGCAGTATAACTTATGGTGCTCAGAGAGCACTCAAGCATCTCTTTAATTAAAATATGGGTAAAAATGAATTAATTTTTACTTTTCAATTTTTGTTAGTAAAATTGTGATAAATTTACAATAAATCTCATAACATTTGGTGATAATATTCTTTAATGATGTGATCTTCAAAATCTGGCTATATCTGTCAAAATGGGTAGTGCACTATCTTTCTCCCATCGAAAGCTGCTGATCTTTCATCAGGTGGGCCACACTGCAGGAATCAATGGACAACCAACAGTCTGATTCAACACATGGATGTGGCCCACCTATTGAATGGATTAGCCTTATTTTAGAGAAGCGTAGCCGTCATCATGGGGACTATTGTTTTCCACTTACTGATTTCCTAAACATGTGCCATGTTGATAGGAAAAATGGTACCGTTCCTACCGCTGCAAGAGAAAATAGAGCATTTCATCTTGCCACCGTTGGATTGCAGGCATGTCAGAAATCCGGATCATTCATTGGTTATTGAATCGAAAAACAATTTTGGTCTGGTGATCTTGCAGATCAAACTCTGAAGATTCACAGATTGAGGCCCAGTTTGAGGCCTGATCCGATCTTGACCCATCATGTTCTATCTAAATCTAGGTGCAGAACTGAATCGAAGTTGGACCTGGTCTGGAGGTTAATGGATCGACTCAGCTATTGATGTCTGTGGGTGTAAGGGGTCTGATTGAGGCAGATCATGCCCAGATCTAATCGTTTGGTAATTGGACTTGATGGGCCTCATCTGTGGGTCCTGATGCTAGATCCTAGACGGAGCTAGTTCTTGGGGTTATCATTGAAAATCTCAGCTTGCCATGGGCGGGGCTTTGGGATTTTTCTTTTTCTTTTTAGACATCTAAGGGTCGAACCATGGATAATTCGCAAACACCAACCGGTGAAGAATTCATTATAACACGCACACTGGTCTGTTTTGAACACAGAATTACATGGTATGAAATTCCATTAGAAGGATTTAACACCATCCTCTGGAAAACTAGTGTATTAAGCAAAACCAGTGTTTGGTAGACCATGAAATTGTAATCAAATGACCAAATTTACAACTGATGTTGGTCAGTTGTAGTGTAAAAGGCGCATATGGATGGACGACATGGATAAAAACACATGCTTCAATACGGCCCCCACAAATTTAGGGACTAATTTGGCCGGTGGGATTAAATGGTATGGAATTGTGTTAGATTGAATTAACACCATTATCGTATAATGATTGCATGTCTAGAAATGCTATGATATTTCGGCCATCCAATCTAGATCAAATTCTTCTTATAGGGAAAAACATTTTATTAAGTGAAATCTGACCAGATTCCCATCCGATGTTAGTTACTTATACATGTATATAAGTTGAATGCATCAATGTAGGGCCTACATATGTCGTAAATTTTAAAATCCACAAAAAATCCCTTATAAGACCAAATGCAATTCCATCTAACATAATTCCAATTCATTGATCATCTTCAAACTCTAGATGAAATTTAGATGGGACTGAATGCAACTCCATCCATCTAAGTCCACTTAACAAACATATCAATTCGCCATTTAGGATGCAACATTTCTTTTTCAATTTTATAAACGAAACGAGAGGGTTCTCTCGTGTCATTTGCATGCTCTCATGGACCGATATTTCTTGCCTCTGAAGGATTCATTTTGGCGGGATCTCTGAACTCGAGGCGTCCACCATCTCTAACTGATGCTGGCATGTTTGGGCCAATGCAGGTTCATGATGGCCTCACGTGTGATGCATCATCTTCCCAATGTTTCTCTATTTTTGGATCATCCAATTCTTACCCTCTTTCACACCTTGTCATGGAAGACGTGGCTCACTAATACATGTGTATGTCAAGACTGTCCAAATGGCTAACCCGACTGTGGATGAAATATTGGCCAAAAAAACAATCACAAAATATAAAACAACATGATTTTACTTCAAATTTGTACCACACACTTTTACTTTTAGCCATTAGATGGTTGGGGTTTCTTCGTCAGGATGGTTTAGAGATGTGCTCCAATAATGGGATTCACAATTTGGATGGTCTGTGTATCTGTACCAGTGCACATTCCAAATTATTGGTCCCAGCTTGATCCTCTAATTATCGGATTGGGACATTTTTTGGACGGTTAATATTGGAAAAATCCAATTCCACTATCTCAACAAGCGGCCACGAATCAGAGGTTAGGATTGCTCCAAGAATCTGATTTTCACAATTTGATTTAGAGACAGTAGCTTCCACAATTTGTGGGTTTGATTTGAGCTGTCATTTGCAAGTGTTCAATTTCCGTGTGCCTGCGTATCGAGCGTCACACTCTGCGAGAGTATCAAATAAGTCAAGTCCCCCTTTTCTTTCTTTCTTTTTTTTTCGCCACTTAGGATTAACGCGTGTCCCCACTTACTTACGGTCCACTTAATTTGAACCGTCAATATTTCCTTAAATAGAGAAGCTATTTTCTTATAATCAGGCTTCGGAGATGATCCTAACATTTGATGTTTTGAGTTGAATGTGAGCCATTGAAAAAATTCCTTTAATGGACGACCCACTTCAAAGGTGGGCTCCGCATGATAGGCAGTGGACATTGAAGCTGGGCCCACATGATGGATGACCCATATCGAGGTGAGCCCACATGATGGACGGTATACAATAAAGGTCGACCCCTAGTGATGATGACATGATGGACCGTCTAAAATAAAGGTGACCCCTAATGATGAGGGCCCGCATCCGAAGCAAGCCCCGCTGATGTACAACCCACATTGAAGGTGGGGCCGACATTATGGACAGCCCACATCAAGGGTGGGATCCACATGATGGATGATCCATATCAAGATGGCCCCACATTATGGACAGTCCACCCTAATGATGAGTGGCCCATATCTAAGGCAGGCCCTACATGATGGACGGCCCACATTGGAGGTGGGGCCTGCATGATGGATGGTCCACATCAAAAGTGGGCTCCACACGATGGCCAATAACATTGATGGTTAGTCCCACATGATGGACTACCAACATCAAAGGTGGGCCATCCCCTAATAAAAATGGTCCACATCCAAGGTGGACCCCACATGATGGACAACCCACATTAAAAGGTCGGGCCCACACAATGAATGGTCCACGTCAAAGGTTGGCTTGGCCCCACATGGTGGACGGTGGATGTGAGGGAACCAATTACAACATTTCTTTGATTAGTGTGTTGTCTACCGAATACTCTTTTACTCGTGAATAAGTAGAAATCCAGATAAGCTGCTTATGAAAGTAGCTTATTTAAAGTTACTTATGATCGAAACGCCCTAAGAGAGCATATTGTAGTTGTACACTTACTAACGCGGTATGCTAAATTCTGTGCGTCCATTGTGATGTATGTGTCTTATCCACGCCACCCATCCGTTTTTCCAGCTCATTTTAGGTCATGAGCTCAAAATTGAAACATATCAAAAGATCAAGTGGGCCACACCACAAGAAACAGTGGGAGTTGAATGCCTACCGTTGAAAGCTTCTTGGGGCCACAGAAGTTTTGAATGAAGGTGATATTTCTGCGTGACCTTACTTACAGGTTGAATGACAGATAAGCATCACTATGGCCATAGAAAGGTTTCAACGATGGATGCCATTATCCCCACTTCTTCCTGTGTTGTGGTCTACATGAGCTTTGGATGTGCTTTGAATTTGGGCTTGGGCCCCAAAATGTGCTAGAAAAATGGATGGACGGCGTGGATAAGACACGTACATCACGGTTATGGTCCACAGAGTTTACTCAGTATGCAATCGGCTGTCCAACATCAACGGTTCAGATCCGGACCATCCGTCCTCGGGTACCCAGTGGCAGCAACACACGCTGGATTGTTGAGTCGGGAGAGGCAGAAGAAAGAGCTTCTCTTTTATTTTGGGGTTTGCAACAGGCCGTCGCCGCTGCAGAGAAACTCGTCGACTCCACTGAAGCGAAGAAGAAGAAAAAGAGAGAGATGGAGGAAGGGAAATATGAGATTGACCTAGCCCATCTGATGGCTTTCGACCCAAATCACCATTTCCCTTCAATACCCTCAAGCAGGTTCCTATTTCTTCGTCTGATTTCTTCTCTTTATGCAAAGCTCTCTCTCTATCTCTCTTTTTTTTTGGTTGTGAGTTCTTCTTTTCTCCCTGTTATTTCGTTTTGATTTATTTCTATCTTTTTTTTTTTCAATGGCTGTGATGTTTCCCTTTTTTTTTTTTTTTTTTTTGATGTTGGGTTTTCGATTTTTTCCTTCCTTATAATTGTTGGCGTTTGGTCGTTTAGTTTCTTTTTCTTTTTCATGTTGTGTTTTTTAGGACTTTTCTTTTTAAATTTAAATGTTGGGTAATTGAGACTTTGGTTTATATTCTTTTTCCTTTATGTTGGGTTATTGAGATATTGAGTTGTTATAGTGTGGAGGATTTCAGTTTCTTTTTGGGGGATTTTGTTTTGTTTCATCCCTTTAATTTTCTTCATGGAGTTTGGGTTGTTGCGAGGATTATTTTTTTTTTTAATTTTTTTATTTTGTCAGTAGGCTACTTGATACTAGTGTTCTTAGCAAAGTAGGAACATGAGGGGCGCATTTAGATGTTCCTAGAAAGACCGGGCTGGCCTCTCGAACTGTAATGCGATTTTTTTTTTAGCTAGGACCTGAGTTGAAATGAAACAGATGTTGAGTTGGGGCAGAATATTGGAGAAGAACACATCCTTTTTAATGTGTTTTCATGTTTTTGCAAGCTGCTATGCCAAACTTACATCAGAGTCCGTAACCATCCATTCTACCAAAATATGTATTTTGTTTGTGGTTCTGGCAAAGTTCAATTGCCTAGAATATAATCTAAATGTGTTGGTTGGGCATATTTATAGTTCAGTAATTAGGGGATTATACTTTGTGCATGGCCGTGTTCTCCTAGCAACTGATCCTCCGTGACTATCTTTCTTGCTCATGCTTCGAGGTGGTCAATATTGGGCTGGTGGTCAATATTGGGTTGGGTAGTGTTGCCAAATAAGTGAGCTTCTTGTCACGGGCCAAAATGTTCAGTGTGTACTGTGTAGAGATTCGAGAGAGTGGTAGAAGGAAGTAGTTTATTGCGGAGATTTTTGGAATGTTCGAGAGTTCACTAGGAGGGTTTTCTAGAAAGAGTAGTGTACAACAGTCTAGAAGGATTCTAGAGTGTTCCTGGTTGTCATCTTGGCCATTGATGAAGGGAGTCTAGAATGTTCCTAGGTCTATACAAGGAGGAGAGGTTCTTATCTTTATCTATTCTCAAAATCCTTAGAGAGTTGTCGAAGCTCTTGAGTAATAGAAGCATTCTTTTATTTTCATTTGTGTCCAAGGTATCCCAAAACGGTTACGATACGGCCGTATTGGCCGATACGTAAAGGAAACGGTGGTGGCCGTTACGCGTTACGGGGTCGTAACGGCCGTAACGTCCGTTACAGAAAAAACAAGCTGTAACGGCCCCGTAACGGCCGTTACAGCCCTGTAACGGTCCCGTAACGGTCATGTAACTGTTTTTTTCAGAAAATAAAAAGGGGCCGTTACGGCCTGTACCGTAACGGTAACGGTGGTGGCCGTTACAGCCACCGTTACCGTTATGGAACACCTTGTTTGTGTCTCTCTTGTGTCCTAGTTGAGTTTGCGTTTAACACCTGATGTTTGCACTTGTGGAGTCGACTGACTCGTCCATGATGACATCATGGGTATGAGTGCCGTACGATCTATGCTTGGAGAAGCACTCAAGCCATGGCAAATGGTATCAGAGACAGGTTACACAGGGTTGTAATGCTTGTAAGCTAAGAGGGGAACCATGCCGTCTAAGGCAATCAACGAGCATGCTCGTGGGAACGAGGGAGTTGGTGCCAATAGACCAAGGGAGAAGTCCGGTGATGTGGTGGAGACAATGGAGGCACGGGTCACACAGTTGGAGATTTCTGTGGTGGGCTCTTGATGATTGATGACAACATAAAGGGCCTTGGGAGTGGGCTTGAGAAACTTAAGGGATATGCTGGGTGCCTTAAACATGCTGGTCGACACTCAACATCAAGAGAGAGAGAGGCCTTTTAGAGACTCTACTATGACGAAGGCGTAAGTTGAGGAGATAAGAGATGATTGAACCTTGTGTAAAAGGGCCATGGCCAACATGATTATGGCCATTGGAGAAGTAGTGAAGGTACAGACATGAGACCCTTGGACCTTCAACAGATTGAGGGATGCTAAGGAGCTAGATAATTTCCTTTAGTAACTAGAACAATACTTCGGGGCTTTCTCATTGGAGGATGAGAGACAGCAACTTTATGATGGAGGAGACATCATTTGGATCAATGTTTTAAATAGCTACGCCATGTAGCGTAGCTTAGCCTTAACGTACGTAGCTCATGAAAATAGCTTAAGTCAAGTATAGCCTACGCTACATGATAATTTGCATATGCTACACGCTACATAGACTACGCTATATGCTATGTAGCTCACATTGCAAGTTATTTTACGGTACACCATTAAAATCAATTAATGTTTTCAACTGTTTGTTGCATTTTTCTATTTTCAATAAAAATTAGGTAATCTTTTTAATGATTTTAGTAACATAATATAAGAAACAATATTAAATAATTTCCATTGCTCATTCTTTGCGGTTATACTTAATCATCGCCCTTTCCTATTACTTTAGGTTGCGTTTGGTGCACCAAATGTCATGAAATTTTGTTAAATTTCATTATTAATCAGTCTAATTTGGTTCAGAATATCATGAAACTGGTGCAATCAAGATCAACCTTGATTAAAAATCTAGAAGTATCGTGTAGCTTACGCTTCACGCTTCGAAGGAGTCAAGGCTACTACACACTATTTGCTATTTAAAACACAAATTTGGATATGGAGCGAGGTACATGTCTCATTGACACTTGGGATAACTTTAATAGGGAGATTAAGTTTCATTTGCATGTGATGACCACACAATACTCCAGAGGCACATCTCCACTTCATCCACCCTACTCTAATCCTATTGGAAATATCATTGTCAATCTCCAATTTTGACAATGGGGAAGCATTCCAAACTAATTGATCTGGGAAATTCGGGGATGGAAAGAAATGGAGTCTTGCCAAGAGCCTAGAAAACTCATCCACCTCATCATCTAGAAATGGCCTGCGACAAGGTGGGCACCACACACCTCCTTCCCCTACCAGCCACGGATAAATCCTTGTGCAGGGATAGCCTCGCCAAAGAAGGGAAATCCCTCTCCAAGGGACCGTAACCCACTAGTGATCCTCCTAGAAATGAATCTGATTGCCAGATCCAAGCACAAAAGATAAGTCGATTTGACCAAAGGGGCCACAAAATAACACCTTTCCAAATGGCCGAAGCACGGTAATTTGAGGATTATTTTATCTCCCAACCTCCCCCTTCCACTCCATACATTGTTGCAATTACTTGCCTCAAAAGTCTCCCTCTTTCCACTCCAAATCTCCAATGCCATTTCCCAAGTAGTGCCTTGTTCATAGATTCCAAATCCCTTATGCCCACTCCTCCCTCCAGGAGCGGCTTGCAAACATCTTCCCACTTGAGAAGACGAAACTTATGTTTGTCCTCTGCTCCTTGCCAAAGCAAAACCCTATGCAATTTGTCCAATCTAAGATCTCACATTCCATTTGTGTGTGGGTAAATCCAAGTGGTCCATCTCTCTCTTGTGCAATCCGACCATCATGTCCACCCTTTGGTAATCATCTCAACTGCTTGAATCAGAGGGGTGAACTGAGTCTTTCCTTGGTGGTTGTGATTGCAGACTGCCCTTTTGATTCCACCATTTTGGCTCAATCAAGGTCCACTCCTGCCCTTTGATTGCTTCCGCACGTGTGGCCCATTTCGGCTTTCAGTAAATAGTGTCTTAGTTTTGCTAATTTTCTATCCTCTAGATACTAGAGCCTTCCTCCAACCTTCAATTTAGCATTCCCCCTCTCGTGTTGTTGACCAACATCACATTATCCACAAACAACATACATCAAGGGACCTTATCTTGGAGAATAGTACATTTATTATATAGAAAGTGCAAAAAGATACTTAATTTCACTCCACGATGACTACATCGTACACCTTTCTGTTAGGAACTGATCATAAACTCACTACAGGTAGGTCTCACTCTTGTAATGGGTGCATGTCTTTAAGGATGTTGATATTCCTTATAGAATCCATTTCCTTCTTTTGCATCACTATGCTTTAAGAAACACATATCTAGTTACATAACAAAATTTTATTGAGGAAAAGCAGAATTATATCATAGGGACTGAGGTCCGGATGCAGATTGAAGGCAACCAGCTACCAACATCAGCAAGAGAGATAACAAAGTCATTGATAACTCTTGAAACAGAGGAGAACAAAATGATGATATAGTTGAAAGCATTGTTTTCCATGTTGTTATCATGTAATGTATCAACGTTTGAGATACAGATGCATATTGGTTATCGCATGGGATATATCAGTTGTATCACGTAATGTATTGTTGTTGTTGGGAAACATTGGGAAATTAGTCGAATTTTTCAATGAAACTGAATTGTTAAAAAAGACATCAATACACGCTTAGAAATCAAAACATAACAAAAACAAGTGCACATAATAGGTTTCATTTGTATAGGGTCCTAATCTTTGCATTGTCCGGCTGAATTGATGCAACTATATTCAAAGTTAATTCATATAATTTACAAATGTAAGAAGACATGTATGGACACGCATTGCGATATTTCACGATATCTGCGATATTATGTGATGAATTGAGATGTCATGCGATGTCTTCTGTGATATGAAGAATTTCAGATACTACCTTGGGGTTTCATATCGCCCAGGTGGGATACATTGATATATCGGTCGATATCATTGATACTAAAAACATTTGTTGAAGGTTGTTGACCAAACCGCATCCTTTGTAGTCATTTGAGTGGAAGTATGATTACAACTAGACTCATTTATTGGGCCTATGTACCTCAGGTACGGGTTGGGTGTTGGCAAAAAACACGACCTCAAAAACAGTGGGTGCTTAATATGGCTAATTTTAATTGTTTTAATTTTCACAAACAATTTTTTATATAGGCTTTTTTTTTAAGGTAAAGAATTATATTAAGACCCAAAGAAAAACAAAATTTTTAATTGTTTTAATTTTCACAAACAATTTTTTATGTAGGCTTTTTTTAAAGGCAAAGAATGTATATTAAGACCCAAAGAAAAACAAAAATAGAATATATTCAAGATGAGAATAAAGCAGCCAAAAAAAAACTAGTCAGGGTTCCAATCCCTTAACAGTGAAAAGCACCTTACTGACCATTGCTGGAATGGACTCATGCGCTTTCCTAAAGCAGTGATCATTTCTCTCTCCCTGTATGGTCCAGAAAACTAACAAGATGGCCATATGCCATTTAGCTTCCCCATATCCAATCGGCATTCCTTCATGCCATGAAGCAAACAACCCTTCCACTTAGTTCGGCATCACCTATTCTAAATTAAAGAAGTTTAGGACACTGGCCTCCAAAACTCGAGGCAAAAGGGCAGACGGCGAAAAGATGATTAAAAGATTCCACATCATTCTTGCAAAGAAGGCACATGTTTGTAATGAAGAGACCCCTCTTTTGCAAATTGTCTACAGTGAGAACTCTTTTTATTTTTTGCTACAAACCAGGCAAAAGCAATAAATATCCCCAGATGTGAGACATGTGGCTAAAAGAAACAGGAGTAGGCTTGAGGAAAGCGTACATGGACTTGACTGAAAAGGAGCCTGATCTGTCCCTGAACCAGACTAACGAATTTGTTGTACCCGAGGATGGAAAAATGCCTTCTAGCCTCTGCAAAAGCTGGAGAAATTCTTCTTCTTCAGCCTCGTTAAGATTTCGTCTACAAGGCGAATCCAAACTCCTAAGACAGCGATATGACAATATTTAAAATTTGAAATATTTTGGTTTACTTCTGCTAATTAACTCAGCATCAAAGTATTAGATAATGGTAATGGTGATCGTAACGGCCATTTTTTCATTACCGTTATGACATATTTGGTTATGGCCATAAAAAAATGAAAAGAAAAACCTGTACTGGCCCCTTAACAACCTTTATGGGCCATTTTTTATTTTCTATAATGGCCATCATTGTGTCATAATGCGTAATGGTACCCACCATTACTGTTGTGCAACGGCCGTTAGGTTACTGTTTTTGGATACCATACTTGGCGCTCTCGAACATTCCAGTTTACTTCATGCCCCCTTTCAAATTCGCAGTCAGTGTGATTTAAGTGGTCGGAAAATAAAAATAAAAATCAAAGGGACATGCTTCGGAAGAGTTTAGCCGAGAAGCACAAGTTCCATCTTTTGGAATGGCTTGAAATCTGCAAGCCAAAAAGCTTGAGAGCAGGGATCAGATCTTTGAAATTCATGAACCTTGCGCTGCTTGGTAAATGGATCTGGAAATTCAGGCTAGGAGAAGATTCCTCATGGCAAGTTATCTCAAAAAAATATGGTTTCTGTGAAGGTGAATCGTTTACAAAGGACTCATCTCTTTATAGGGCCTCTTAGCTATGGAAGGCTGTATCAAGTACTAAGCAATTCAACGTACTCTTTACAAATTACAACACAAGAAAACCACAGATTTTTTTATGATGATTTCCAAGTGGCTTCCTCTGGCACTATCTACCATCTTCTATAAAGCCACACACTCAAAGAACGATGATTCTAAACAGGTATCTTGAAAACACAAACAATGACATTTCAAACAAAGCTACTCATGTCAAAGTAACTGTAACAGACGCATTGTAGCTGAGCCAGGGTACTAGCTGATTTAGAAGGCCGAAAGCTAATCTCAAGAAAATACCCTTAACAGCTAGATTAATGAAACAGGAAAACCCCTAAATAAAGATCATAACAGTTCTTATATTGTTTGAGATATTGGATTGTTTTGAAACCCTTATGAAAGATGGTAATGTCAGGTCAAAGTGATGTTAATGACAGCCTTTTGGCATTTGTTTAGGGATGAGCTGGTGAAAGAATGCTTACAGAAGGGAACTGAGCTTGTTCAAGCAATTGCCGATGCTCTATTCAACTTGCCATCAACCGAAGACCGAGATGGTGCCCTTGTTCAGTTGCCTAAACCGACGACGAGGTTGCCCAGAGAGAAGCATGTAAGTGTTCTTTCTCATATTTTTTCTAGCAATATGGTGTCATCATTGTTTATCATTGTCATGTTTTTCATACTTTGGCTTAATTTGGCTTCCTCTTTGCCGTCTGTTTATTTAGTAGCTGATATAAGTATTTCCTGTCTATTTTTTCTCATGTTCTTAAGCTAATGATATCCAGAGGTATCAAGCAAATCTTGATGCATCAGAAAGAGACTAGTGTCCCGACTCCTTATGTTTTCAATCCATGCAAGTTAAGCCCATGGTTCATTTGTCCAGATCATTGATCTGATGGCATGCTCTTTCCTTGTGCTTCAGGGGATTGGACCTCCCAGATTGGAGGATCTAACCTTTTCTTATTGGGGGTTTCAGAGTCCAAATTTTCTTTTATTTCATTCATTTATTTATTTATTATTATTTTTTTAGAAGTTAGATTGTTAAAAAAAATAGCAATGGTCCACAGAGAGAGAAGAAAAAAAAGAAGCCAAAGATTGGATGGCAATCTGGAAGAAATTTGGGGCATCTCCCATCCTTTGGGGTACCTCAGATCAACAGTTTGTATCACTGAAATGGGCCCCACTTGTATGACCTAGGTGCAGGTGGACATTAGTAATGTCCTGACACGTCAGGATCATATAATTCCTTACAAGTTCTGAAGGTCCATACAAGTACGCAGGAGCAAAGATGAGTGGAAATGTTAGTTTCCCTCAATGTGTGCGTTCAAATACACACACAGTTTGTTGTGTCACATTCAAAAAGGAGTATGGAAGGTTAAGTGAATAAATAAGGTAAAAAGTGGTGTTTGTTGGTGGACTGTGATGATCGTACATGGCCCACTGTTTAGATGGGCTGTGGTGATCATTAGTGTCCCACAGCTTTTCCATGTTGGTTTAATCTTTGTGGGTGTAGGTTGAGAGATTGAATGTGATGGTCTTTGGTTTATATTCTTGCTTATGTGAGAGCAGTGTTCAGTATCGGTATTGTTACATGTATCATTGGCTGGGGATATGGAAACATGTATCAATATCGTCGATATTATCGTAGATACCCAGAAATGTATTGCTGATTGAGGGACTTGGGGAAACATGGGGAAAATGGTGGGATTTCTCAAATGAAACTTCAGGAGAATCTAATCATATCCAATCTTATCCTTCCATTATTTGTTGTGCTCTCCCCCTCTTGAGGGCTGTGCTCCGACAGCCATCCTATGGCAGTATGGTGCTCCCCCGAAAGTAGCAGCCTTTGGGTGGCTGTTGGTAGAAAGAGGGTCCTAACTATTGATAATCTTTGGAAGAGATGAATGGTGATTCCGAACATGTGTGCTTTATGTAAGGATACACAATCATATATATATATATATATATATATATATATATATATATATATATATATATATATATATATAAAGGCCTCCAAGCCAAGGGCATCTAGCTCTCCATTTAGTGTGGGTGGCCTCCTATCTAAAGATTGTTCGATTTTGAGGGCTTTCTCTGGTCCATCTTCTGCAGATTCTTTGCTGTCCATTCTTGTTTTTTGTGATTAGAGAAGCGATTTGCATTATCCAGTCCGATTTTTAGTGTCTTCCAACTTTGGGGGAGCTGCCTCTCATAGAAGTGTGTTCTTTGGTCAAAGTAGATCAGGAAAATCTAGGTAAGGAATATCCTTGGATTTTCCTCATCTTTGGAGGCTTTTGATTTTGGCAATTTGGTAGGCTATCTGGGAGGAAAGGAACAGAAGGTGCTTCAATAATTCTTGTAAAACTGCAGCGAGTATCTCCCAAAGAGCTAGACTACTCGTCATAGAGTTTTGCGCCAAATCTCAAGGGTTGTAATCTGGAATTCTTGGGGATGTAGTCAAGTCACCACCTTGGTGGCTCTTTTTGTTTGTTTTTCTCCTTTTTAATAAAATTTCGGTTGCCTTTTAAAAAAAAAAAAAAAAAATCCTTGGATTTCGGACCATTTTGTCAAAGAGATCAGATCCCTAGTCTGCAGGTTAAACATTTTGTTTGACCCTCTAGTCTTCGGATCCAATCCCTTAGTTCATGAATTATCTGATGTAGGGGCTTCTTGCTCGTTTCTCTATATTGGGACTTGGGAGCTCTCTCCCTCTACCTTAGCTTTTAATGAATCTACTCACCTTTTCAGAAAAAAAAAAGGGCTAAAAACTAAAAGCTATTGAAAAAAAACTAAAAGAAAAAAGAAAAAATATTCCATATCATAGTTTCTGGAAAAGAAATCTATATTCACTCTTTCATGTGCTTCTGCCTTCCAATGATTGATGTTTTGCATTAGTTGTTTGTCTATTCCAATATTAATTCTACTTTTTCTTGGCATATTGTTATATTAGATGATAATATTATCTGATGTTTTAAATAGCAAATAGCATGTAGTGTAACCTTCACCCCTTCGAAGGTGAAGCTTAAGCTACATATTATAAAACTTCATAATATTTTTCACCAAATTAGTCTGATTAAGAATGAAATTTAATGACATTCAGAGAAAAAATAGGCAAAAGATTTAAGTATAAAGGTAAAGAAAGAGCAAACTAACTGATTTAATACTAATTATGTTACTAAAATCATTGAAAATATTAATTAATTTTTATTAGAAAATGATAAATATAACAAATCATTGAAAATATTAATTGATCTTAATGTTTTAGTAAAAGATAACTAGAAGTGTGAGATACGTAGCGTGTAACATAGGCTATGTAGCATATAGGGTATGCAAAATTAGCGTGTAGTGGAGGCTACACATGACTTAATCTATCATGAGCTACATGGCGTTACGGCTATAAGCTACACGCTACATGGCGAAGCTATTTAAAACAATGATATTATCACAATGCATTTGAACTGCCTTTGAGATAAATTGTGGTTTTGGCCAATAAGCATTTCCCATCCCAAATTGTATATTGTGCAATTCCTAGAACACGTGCAGTCAATTTCTTGAAAATTTCTCGATACTAGTTGGCATGGTAAATGATAGTGTAATTTCTGGTGCTGTCGTGTTATAGATTCCGATGCTTTATCTTGATTCTGGATATTCAACTCCATCTTTCATACATAAAATCAGGTTGAATGTTCAAAAACTCCGATTTGATTTGCCGGGCCTTGATTATCTGAGTTAGTGAAGGAATTGATTTTTTTTTATTTTTTAATTATTGATTCAGAAGTTGTTTTCACAACTGAGTTTGAACTTAATATTGGGACTTGGACCCAGTCAGTTAGGTTAAGTCCTGAAAGTTAGTCTGAGAAAAATGGTAGGTACATGCTTTCTGTGTTACTTATAATGAATATATGGAAGTTGCTTTGTTTCATCAGAATGGCCGTTGTGCTCATTTCTTCTATTTAAAGGAACTTAATATTGGGACTTGGACCCAGTCGGTTAGGTTTAAGTCCTGAAAGTTAGTCTCAGAAGCTTTCTGTGTTACTTATAATGAAGATATGGAAGTTACTTTGTTTCATCAGAATGGCCGTTGTGCTCATTTCTTCTATTTAAAGAAATGAGTGAACTTGCCATTTGGAATCAGTTTGATGGACTTTCTCCATTCTTCCTCTCAATATTAAAGGGGGTCTGAGAGTGGAAAAGGAAATGACCCTTTATAGAGGAAATCTGAGGACAAGGAAACCCGTTTCCTCAATTATCCTGTTTTCGCAAATGAGGGAGACTGTCACATCTGGGAAATCAATTTCATTTCCTCGTGATTTCCATCAATCCAAACAGCCTTGGTTCTGCACACCCCCCCCCCCCCCCCCCCCCCCCCCCCCCCTATTGTATCGATAATAGCTAGTTTTAACTTTTTTCTTTCTTTTCTTTTTCAGCTTCCAAAGCCTAAGCCCCCCACGAAGTGGGAATTGTTTGCCCAAAAGAAAGGTTAAGTATCTCAACATGTGCATTGTGCAATTGAGTCTAATAAACTATTTAACAATGACAGATACATTTGTTAGAATTAGAGTTCTAGGAGAGTGATCTGCTGACGCTCTAAAAATGTAACGTGCTTGTTACTATTGTTTGAAAATTCTGCAGGAATAAAGAATCGCAAGAAAGATAAGATTGTATATGATGAACAAACTGGAACTTGGAAGCGCCGTCATGGCTATGATCGTGTAAATGATGATAAGGATGTACCAATCATCGAGGCCAAAATGACAGACGGTATAGTTTAAGCATGGAATTTATTTTTCTTCTTTTCAGGTTATAACTGTGTTCCCAGTGTTTAGTGTTTTTCAATGATTGTATGAGGGAAAAAAATGAAGAGAAATAAGGCTTCTTCCTTTTCACCCAAAAGAAGGGGTAGCGAAGAGGTCCACCGAAGGAACCTTGTTCCTGGTTATGTAGATTGACGATCTCAACATGTGTGGAAATCATCTTTTTTATTGTTCCCTTTGTCCATTTATGTTTAGCTCTTCCTTTCTATTCATTTCATATGTAATTGCTGTTGTTGCAGAGCCAGGAGAAGATCCTTTCAGCAAGAGACAGAAAGACAAGAAGAACCGAGTTGAAAAGCAGGAAAAGAACCGTTTGCAGAATCTGAAACAAGCTGCTAAAGTCAATGCCTTGCCAAGGTTGTCTTTTCACCCTCTTTGAGAGGGTTGGTACCCTCTATTTTCCTCCATTCCATTCACATGGGTGTCTGTCAAATGTTAATCGGAACCAAAGAAATGTTCCATATTAATATCCACTTGAATTATATTTGAGTTGTGGTATTCACAATTTTACTTGAGATATGAGAATCCTATTCCTAATTTAAATAATCATTCTGCGATTTTTTTTCCTTATCCGACTCATGAGATATTCCCAACCTTGCTCTCAAGCTCTTTCAGTTAATCGTGTGATTATTCAAGTCCAGTGTGATTATCCAAGTCCATTTATCCTTGAAACTTTTCATTGGTTCATTTTTCTTCTAGTATCAAAGTCTCTGGTTTAAAACTATGTAACAAGAGTACTCCATATTTTCATCCTGTCTTACCACATTCACCTGGCTATTAGGATAAGAACTATTTTACTCTTCTTATTTCTTGGTATGATTTATATATTATGTTTATCTTCAATATATATTTATTTTTAAAGATACCTGTTTCTATTTCATATGCTTTTGTATCTCAATTTTTATGTAACGACTATCATTAATTAGTACCACTAAAAAAAAAAAAAAAAGAGGTGAATTACGCTATTATATAACTATGCAGCATGCCAATCTCTTGGGTTTTTCATCACTGCCTTGCCTAACACAATGCATTGATTTTAGAATTGTTAGAAAATCTATCTTTCAAAAAAGAAAAAGAAAAAGAAAAAAAAAAAGGAATTGTTGGAAAATCTTCAAAACATCTAACAAAGATAGTTTGGCAGCCATGTGCAACTTGCAGCGACAGCATTGCCCATAACAGGAACCCAAGCGGCACCAAAGAAAGCTAGTAAAGATGAGCTAGCCAGTGTTGCTGGGATGGCGGCGACGTCGACTGCAAGTGGTGGGAAATTTGATAAGAAGCTACCAGGAGAGAAGCCTGCAAAGCATTCTGGGAAGTACCGTAAGGTTGGTACAACGACAAATCTCCTTCATCATGCAAATTACACCTCCATATTTCCTCACTAAAATGTAAGAACTTGTGCTGATCCACTTCTTTCAATCTCTGTTTAGTTCCTCCCCGTTGTGGAAGGAAAGGGGATGGGAGCACAAGAGAAGCAGCAAACTGACAAGATCCTGAACAAGCTAATGTCCAAACACTCCAATGAGATACTCGACGTCGACAAGGCAAGCGCCAAACTCGTCTATTTATCCTTTCTCACTTTTGGGGTTGACTCAATCTTTGATTATTAGTGAATTCATTTGCGTTGTGAAACAGGCTGTTGCAGTGTTCAATGTGAAGGGTGAGAAGAAACGAAGAAAGGATCGCGAGTCATCTTCTTCGACCTCAAGCAAGCTGAAACCCAAAAACAAATCTTTTAAGAAGAAATCTTCAAACAAGGGCGTTAGAAAATGAGGCAATGGAGCTGTATCCATTGATTACATGTAAGGTTAGATTAGCCTTTTGTGTTATTTAGGGGGAAAAAATATACAAACACTTCTTAGGAAATAGATCAATGAGCTCTTTTCTTATTCTTTTCATCATATGTTTGTCTTGGGCTGGAAGGCGGGTTTTTTGAAGTTGAGCAACGAGTTTCTGTTTTTCTTTGTCAGTAGACTGGTACATGAGAATATGGTAATATCTATATTTAATGAAGCCAGCTCAAGTAACTGGGAAACATCTCCAATGATGATTATATACACCTAATTAATGAGAAAGTTCAGTAGGAATGTTGAAGGCTTCATTCAATTGGGAAATTCTAGTCGGTGGATTATGGTGTGCAGACGGTGGTGATGGCCAATATTAGCCGTTGGATAGGATTTCTCATGATTTCATCATCTTAGCTTAAACTGGAATATTTGTAACAGGTGGCTATGAATCTCAGGGTGTTGATCATTTAGTTATATGGTACAGGAGGGGAACTTTGATACTTTTGCAGTGTGATGCATGATAACCCAGACACTTGCAAATTACTCATGAATTGCATGTGTGGCATAAAAGTAATTCCAATTAACTTTCCCAATAATGGTTTCCAGGTTAGATGTCTCGTGAACCAAACATTACACTTGTCAACATTTATTGGACAGTTAAAAATGAAATTACGCCACAGTCCTACTTCCACAAACAATTGTCCACTAACATTAGTTAGGATTGTTCAACCAATCTGACGTAGGGATTGTGACTTAGTAACAATAGGTTTATTCAACCAGTTTTTTTTTTTTTTTGGCGAGGTTTTGTTATTATAGTGCACGAGCTGCCCTAGTAACTCATTTAACTTGAGTAAATATATGCCATGTGTACAATTTCTGAGCACTTGCATATCAAGAGTCTTACCCTGCCTGATTATCATATAACTGATCGTACAAACAGATTTTTGTCTCATAGCCATGGTGCAAAATTACATAGGTTGATCATCATGTGAACCCGGTCATGACTTGCAAATGCATGTGGTTGAAATTAAACAAAGTAGGGTAATAACGGCAGTATGTTTTTAGGCCGTAATAGATATTATCGGACTATGGGGAGGCCCTTCTGTATGGTGGAAGGAACAAAATACAATCATAGCATCAGAATTTATCATGCTACATTGTTTGCCACCACCGTGTCCCTTGGATGGCATCTGAACCATGCAAAAGGTGAGCATCATCATGAATACTGATCAATGGATAGCCAACTACTAACCTGTGTACTGGTTTGGCCCGCTTGATGAGTGGATCAGACTGATTCATGATGGGCCATGCCTATGCATTGCGTTTGACTGACAGTTTTTCATTAGAGTCCAATAGTGCCGCCCACTTCATGGGTAGATCGGCCTTATTCTAGGGAGCAGTGATTCACGGTGGGATCTACCATTTACTACGCAAGGGACATGTTGTATAGTAAGTTGGAACCATTGCAGGCACATGTAAGGCGATCGGTATCGGTTCTCTTTCCCAAGTCCTTAAAAGCAATACTGTACGGAGGCTGGATCTGTACAGCGTTTGTAGAGTAAGCTTATTCTATAACTCTTGCACATACGGCCTACCTTGAATGTTTTCATGGTATCCAATCTGTGTGGATACCATCAGGTCTAGCCCAATCTTCGTAGGCCCGCATTTAAAAAATGGTGGTGGCTCATCCACCGTTAACAACATGTACCGATGTCCAGACCGTCTGGATTGCTCACCCAATTCTGGATGGACCACATCCCAAACATGTCTCTGAGCACATGACCATAACCCCTGTACAATGTGATTTTCAAGCTCAAAAATAAATTGCAAAACAGAGGCCTGTTTGCAGCCAAAAGAGGATCCGAACTTGTGTTGAGACTCCTGGGGAGTCTCCTTGATCTTCTTCTTCCTTCTCTTTCCTTCTCATCCTCTTCTCTCTCTCTTCTCAGCCACGTCCGGCACTTTGGACGGGATGGTTTTTAAGGCTTTCCCAAACCACCAGAACCGGTCGTCGTTAATGGCAAAACCCCATCCACAGCTTCTTTCTACTGGATGGTCCGGATGGACCCTGCGAAGCTCGTGGAAGAAAGATTTCGAAGCTTCGGCGACGTTCTCCCGATGGGTTAACGGTCAAGACCTTTAACGCTACTACCCATGAGGGGGGCCTATCACTCAATTTCTTTCGTTTTTTTTTTTTTTTTAATTATTTTTTTCGCATACGTGATGACTGACAGATTCACCGACCTTATGTTTGTCCGTGATGACAGATTCACCGACCAGGGTTGTGCACTGGACCCAACCAACGGGTCTTATTTTTGGGCTACAATCATAGCTAATGCCTGTTGATGAGAAAGGCTGCTCTCATAGCATAATAAATTATAGTGATCCTAGTTACATAGGTTCACGTGGATGGGCCCATCCATCAATCTGAACTGTCCACCATGTTCAGAACACATTTCATGGGCTGCCAAGTGATCTAACCATCCTTTTTCCAAGCCATGGATGGGGTGGTTATCCTAGTTAACAAACGTGATGGTATCTAACAAATAGATGAATCAAATTGTTGAACGGATCTTTTTGTGTAAACGATCTTGACCATCTATATTAGCAGCCATTAATTGAATGGTCACTATTTGTAAGATTGTTGTGATGTTTGCACGACTGTTATGAAACGTTCATAAAACCTAATAAGCAGTCCAGAACAACGGATTGGACGGTCACAAGGGTCCCAATGCAGCAAGGAGCGCTGGGGCATTTCTCCACATAGGTGGAACAAACAGGATAAGCTAAATACCTGATTTGAGGGAGGAAGTTAATGCCGAACGGAACAGACAGAATAGCACTTGCTGCATAATAACCCACCACGCAGTCCCATGAAGATGACCCATCATCCCATGAATCAGGCCACTTCCAACTGTCAAATTCAGTGGATGGCCAAATGGCCCCACTCAAAAAGTAAAGGTGTGAACGTGTAGCACACCTGACCCACTTGAGTGGATTGGCCTATTTTTAGAGACAATTGGGGAGCCCTACCTCTTTATCGGATTATATGGGTGGCTAACACTGGAGGGTGACTAACGGTGTGGGTGTGTGTACTGTGGGATGTGTGAACTAACCCAAAAAAAAAAAAGGTTGGTGCGAAAGATGGTGCTGCATGCAAAGTTGGCAGGTACACAGTGAAAGTCCAGAATGGAATAGATTTCGCACCGAAGGGGGTATAAAAGAAAAGGAATCAAAGAGAACAAAATAATAAAAATATGATTCAGGCAAGGTTCTTCAACTGCAACTTCCCGAATAAGGTCATCTCAAAAGCACATCTTTCACAAACACAAGCGGCAGAAAATCCCAAATGAAAAGGTTTCAAAAAAAAAAATCGGATTTTCAATAGCAAGTATTAGTTTCTACATAGCTGCTCTATCACATTATCAACCCTTAAAACTCTTTCCATGTCACAAATGCTCAAGCTCGATGACTCAATGTTGATGGTATTGCTCAATGTCCAGAAATAAAAAAATTCACAAAAGCTCATTACCAATCTGCAATTAAAAGCAACAGTCCACATGCAAAACTTCAAGCCAAGCCCCGCTTTCATTTTTTCTTTTTCTTTTAGTCTCAGCTCTGTTCCTCACCATCCCCCAGCAGTTCCCTCTCCTCTGCAGCAGCGGCCATCAACTCATCAAAGTTCTCCGTCTTCCCAAGCAATATCTCAATCTAAATAAAGGAAGAACAAGCATATCTTAAGGATGACTGGAAGAAGAAGCTCCCTCTAAAACATATGAACCTCTCAGCTCTAGGATATGCAGAGGATCTCAGACCTCAATCCACAGTTCGTGCAAGGAAGGCCCTCCTTTCAATGATCATGACCGTGGATCATCTTCAGCTAAGCCTTATCCCAACTACTTGGGGTTGGCGATCATGAGTGTTGACATGACAGGAAAAAAAAAATTACTTGATACTATGGTAGAGTTACATATGCAGGCACTGAAAACTTGTATGAATTGAACCCTCAGATTGTGAACCTTGATTTAGATAAGACTATATATTAGAAATGCTCACCTGCGCACCAATTCTCACTACTCTTGAGAACTTTTTGAGAACTATCTCACATGATATGAGCCTAAACTCTGAATGGTCCACGTGATGCAGCACCCATGAAACACTCAGGGCCCAACTTTTACCCTGATCGAAAACTTTGGTGGGCCATGGCAAAAGGAAATAGTTTCCTCCCTTGATTTGCCTCTCTTTGCTATGGCCCACCGGAGTTTTGGATCAGGTTGAAAGTTGGGCCCTAGGGGTCTCGTGGGGTGCTGCATCACATGGACTATTCAGATTTCGGGCCCATGACCCGTGTGCAAGGGTTAGCATCTCTCTCTCTCTCTCTCTCTCTCTCTCTCTACACCCTTAACTGATTGGTCAGCATTTTAATGGACGGTAAAAAAATAAAATAATAATAATAAAAAATAAAAATAAAATCCGATGGTCTGAACTCAGCAAAATTGTGTCCACTAGTTAGAGGATATGATTGGTCAACTAATATGATTTTTGGATGATGACCCAGTCCCAGTGGTTCGCCATATTTGGATGGTTTAAATTGGATCATGCATGCCATGTGTTCAATGTGCCGGCATATCAACTACTGTACCCAGCCAGCCTATCACATACAACTCCCATTGATGTGACAGACAGCGTGACAGATATCACCAAGATTTTGAAAATCTCCCAATAATCTCACAAAAAAATAAGGATATTAACTCGGAAAATAGAAATAAGCTTAAATGCTTAGTTATTTAAATATATGTATAATTAAATTTATTTATTAATTATAACAAATATTTTTAAATACTTTCATTTTCAGTCAGAGTTTCCCAATAATATCCCAAGAAACCCTCAAAATTTAAAATCTCCAGATAAATTGCCATGAACAAATCTTTCAAAAAAATCTCCTGATGTCAGCTACCAACCCATTACCCATTAGATCAACGGCCTTGGTCAGTTACAGAGTGGGCTCAAGGATACATGCACGTTCCTTCTTTGTTTTTACACCCACCACATGGGCACTTGATCCCTAGTCTCAGTGTTGAAACAGAGACTGTCTACCACTGAACCATGGAACTGGACCCAATACATGCAGGTTCCTAATAAAACATGTAAAATGCATTTACCAACTACCTTTGCTTTCTGGATAGGACGCCCTCTCGATTCGTCTTTCATATCAACCGTCGATGTCATGATCTCTGCAAATCATATTTCACAAAACAAGTCAAGAGTTGATCATTTTTGCTTGAATTCTGAAAGATACAGGAGGGAACATAATCTCACTCTTCTCAACGGCTAGCCCATTGTTCTTCAGAATCTCGGCAATGGTAACAACAGTGGCAATTGCTGCAAGTTTTCCAGCACATAGCAGATTATTCCCGGGTACATCAAAAAGATGATAACGTAAACAATCATCTAAGCATACAATCATTGGTAAGCATTAGCTGCAATACAGCTTATTTCCTGGATTTAGAAGCATGAAAATTGTTGCACATTACATATACTACTATCAGAAAATATAACAGCTTCAGTGACTAGAACACAAGCACCTGCCAGTTTCATTCATGAATTGTAGGATCCTCAAAGAAAATATATACACAGCATACTAGATTTCTCTATTTGTATAAATGGGTTGATCTGGCCCCACCATGGATGGACCATGCCCTAACATTTCCATGATGGTAGAATCCTAACCTTTCATATTGTTTTTTTTTTTCTGAAAGATGAAATGATTATTATTAAAAAAGCAGAAAAAAAAAACAGCAAAACAAAAATACAAGAGACCCCAATTTTTATTTTTTATTTTTTGAAAGATGAAATGATTATTAACCTTTCAAAAAAATGATTATTATTAAAAAGCAGGAAAAAAAAAAAAAAACAGAGCAAAACTAAAATATAAGCAACCCCGAACCCCACTCTAAACTGAAGAAAAAAACTCTCGAAAGGTAAAAAACAGACCCAAAAGCCTTACATTGGTTTCAAAGAAACCCACTAAGAAATAGACAACAAAACCCAACTAAGGACTGACGAGGCCAGATGCGATTCATTTATGAAAGTTCGATTATTGCGCTCCAACCAAATCGCCAACAGCAACGCCATTAAAGTTATCCTCCATCTGTGCCTTCCCAAGGAACCCCCGAGTTCCCCATGCCATGCCATCAACAAAAGTTGAATCAACCCTGGCATAGCCCAACTAATAGACGCCTAACTAAAAATTACCAGACCAAACCATCCTTGTGAAAGCACAGTAAAAGTACCAGACCTAACCTTTCATATTGTTGAGGAGATAAATGCACAATAATCCACATTCTACTCAAACAAAGCCAATGCTGATTGCAAAGATGTTAAAATCTGGGAGATTCTTAGGGCGTTGTCCAATAGGGAAAGGGAACCATCCTCCTGGGCATACAGACGGTATTACTGGCTTGCAGTTTGTACAAGTGGGGCCCATGGTTCAGTGATCAAACCAATAGCCTAGCCCCACCGGGGATGGACCGTGACCAAATATCTCCACTATAGTGTGTCAATCCTGACCTTCTATTTGGTTTATCACTTGTTTTTTGGTTTGTCCTTTCTCATCACCAAAGTTGTTTTCTCCTTCCCTCCCTCCCACTAATAAATGGATCAGATTTAGTGGAAAATAAAAAACAAAACAATGCTCACTACCAACTAAAATATTTCAATTACGGTTCAAGAAAAAACCACAGCCACCCAAAACTACATGATCAGCAGCAGAGTAGTCATATATGAAGGTTAAAGTTATTTCAAAGGGAGAGTGGACACTTGATAGTGTCAGTGTATCGAAAAATTACTTGGATGAATCTCAATAAAACATTTTCAGTGCCAAAAAATTAATTTGAGGATGAATATCTGCATAGGAGATTTTCCTTCAACAGCCCTAAGGACATATTTTTCATCAAATCTCTACAGTACCAAAAGTAATCCTGTGACATTCACCGGGAATGAAGTTTATCCAAAATTCTCTTTTGCTTATTGTGGAAAGATGGGAAGAGAGGAACCCCAGTGTCACAACTAGTGTTTCAAGTAGCGTTCATAGCGTAGCCGTAGCGCTACGTAGTGTAGCTAAATAGCGTAAATCCTCTGTAGCGTACACTACAGCTACGTAGCATGTAGTGTACACTACAATGTATTTTTTAAAGTTGTCTTTTAAAAATTATGTAAAACTCACATCATTAAAAAACCTCACAATGTAAAGTTAAAACCAAACCTTTTTATGTTTACACTAAAAATGGTGGCGATCCTTTGTTAAAGTTGGTGTGAAACTCACACACTAAAAATTCTTTCAAATTGGGGGGGGATTTTTAAACCCCTCTTCGTATAGATGACATTTGTATTGTACTTAATACTCTTAACCTGTTGGATTTTTATTTGTTTTCATAGTTGTGATTTGTGACATGTGGCTTCAATTAGAAATTATTAATTAAAGTGGTTTGCCCAAAAAGTTGTTGATGTGATAAGTATTTGATTTATTTTATAAATTTATATAGGTAGATTAACTTTTGATAAATGATCATTTATAACTTGTTTGAACATGCTTATATTTAAAAATGAAAAAATGAATCATCCATTAGGCATATTTTTATATTGTTTGCTTTTTTTCTTACTATTTATCATATATTTCCTATTTTTAAATTAAAAATATAAGTATCGCGTAGCTTAAGCTACATGCTACACTATTTACGCTACACGCTATAGAGAGTTGAACGTTACACAATACGCAACCACTATTTAAAACACTAGTCACAACACACTTTAATACAATGACTAAACTAACCTTTATTCAATGTATGTGAATCTTTTACTCTTTTAACTCTGGGGAGTCTTTTTTCTTTTCTCTTCTTTTCTTTTTCTTTGAAGAGTAATTCTGGGGAGTTTTTGAATCCCACAACAGCCATTATATTAGATAAATGTAGAAATGATTTCCTAGAGTTAATATTAGAAGTAAAACGAATTCTTAAATTAAAGCCGACAAGATAGAAGAGCTTTACATCTAGTTTTAACTTGAATTGAAATTAGGGATGTCAAATACCGGGTCTTGGCCATGTTAGGGTAAGCCTTAGTGTACACCAAAGACCGGGATCAGGATGCCTCTGGTAAAGGAGGGAACACTATTTAGAGTTGAAGGACCTGCAAGAAGGATGAAAAGAATAGCTAAAAGGACTTGGATGGTGGTTGAGATGGGATATGAAGGCTCCTTCAGTTACCAAGATTAGGGCCTTAGGTTTAATTGGCATTAGAAGAAGTGTGTAAAGACAATGCCAAATAGCTAAGACAAAGCTATGATGATGATGGCAATGTCAATGATTGGGAAAATGATGCGATATTTTCAATTCGTGATCAAATTTGAAAATAGCTCAATCTTATCACACCATTAGCAATTTTTCATGATAGTAATTTTTTTTTTCAACTTTCCAGATCTTTTTGTTATATTTTCATGTTTTATTTTATTTTGGAAGTTTTTTTCATATTTTATTTCAATCAAGATTTTCCTAAAAGTAACTTTTGAAAGGTGATTTCCTTGCTTTGTCACAAGAAAACCCCTAAACTTGAAGCGAAATGCTAACTCAGAGGCGATTTCCATGAGAGATTGAAGAGGCAATTTGCTGCACACATGCCAACAGGCGAAGCTTCATGCTACTCATCTCTTTTAGGCCATTGTGAACATGCCCTAAAGGAGACATTAACAAGGTTTACCAATCAAGTGACAACAATATAGATTGCTGCCATCCTTTTTTATCATGTGTGCACCACTTGATGAGCAAACCAGTCTTTTTTTTTTAGCAAAGAGCAAAGACCACCTATAATGAGTGCAACTTGGGCTAGTTGGATTGGGTTCAGGGTCAACCAAGTCCAACCAACATCAATAGAAGTCAACCCAAGGCCCCTCCTGAGCCCAATGTGAGGCTTAGACCTAGCCCAACCTTAGGCATTAAATACCCAACCCTAATGCAAATACATTGGATCAAGTTAGGTTGGATTAGCAGTAGAATCTTGACCACATGTTGTTAAAACATGGCTGGCATCACCTTTAAATTACTAAAATACCTTAGTTTTAAAACCCTTACCATGTCCAATAATATTACAACGTTTAAGGCACTCGAAAAACTAAGGTTTGGAAAATTTTCCTATGGCTACTCATGCTATGTATAGTAGAGACGTAACGTTGTTTAGGTTGGGTTGGGGTGCTCGAGGCGTTGACCCAAGCACAATCAAACCTAGGGTTGGGTTGAGGATTTTTTGCTTGAGCCCAACATAACTTCAACCCAACCTGACTGACCTGAAGTTTAGGTTGGGCAAGTCAAGTTTGGGTTGAGGCTGACCCAAGTTGCACCCTACCAATACATGGTCCCGCCCATACATCTGTGCTACATTAGCATGTGTGCTTCTTAGCCTCTTAAATTCCTTATGTGAATAGTGTCATAGCACTTCCCAAATTAGAACCCCCAGCAAATCCATGTGCAAATAAATAGTAGAGAATGGGACTGTCACTAAAGCTATGATAAATGGGATGGACTAACCCTATAATTGTTCTCTTGGCAAGTAGGAGAAACATTAGACCATTGACTTATCACAGTATCTATGGCAAGTGAGTGAGGAACTTCTTATGGGATCCAGCTGGCATAAATGAGGTGAATTTCAACTAACTTCTGATCTTCTTATTCCTCGTCTCTATGTTATTTCTACTTGACAAATTATTACTGTGGTGGTTGTGATCAAGGTGTTTCGAGAAGTTGCAGAGTGCATCAATAGAATCTTCGAAAGATTAAAATACTCATCTTTAATGGTCATCAAAATAGCCAGAAGCACTCAAACAGCAAAAGTCTGGAGGTACTAAAGTTGGAAGTTTGGGAAGAGAGTAAGCATTGCTATCAGTGAAGGAAGCTTGATCTTCTAGGCTGACAGTTAGGTGGAAGTCAGTGCACTATTGGAAGGTAATTGCGTTTTTGTCAGGTCCTTCTTGGCTTTTTCAGTGATGAAGGTGAACGAATCACTGTGGCATCCTAGGCAACTTGAGGCATGGTGTGCCATAATGGCCGTTACAAGGCTGTAAAGGCCGTTATGTAAGGGTAATGGTGGCAACCGTTACACGTTACGGGGTCGTAAGGGCCATTATGGAAGAAATTACCCGTAGCAGCCATTGCAGCCCTCATAACGGCCTGTTATGCCCTCCGTAAACGTTGTAATGGTCCATTACGGGGCCAATACAGGTTTTTTGGGTTTTTTTCTTAGTAATAAAAAAGAGATTGTAACAGCCGTTACAGCTTGTACCTTAAAGGTAATGGTGGTGGTTGTTATGTCCACCATTACCTTCATGGAATACCTTGACTAGAGGTGACTCTTTCCCTCCCTCCACCCTTCCACTATCTATATAACATGCCACTTCTTACTCATAAAAGGGATTTTTTTTTTCAATTTATATGAAAGTCATCTACATCCAAATTAAGAAACCTAGATCACCTCAGCTACCCACTTTATACTTTCTAAAGTCCTAGAAACCTTACTAAATTTGAATACGACTCATACATCACATGAACATCCAAACCAATACCCACAACGAAACCAAGTAACCCAAATAGAATCCTAAATTAGCAATGACTCTTCCCCAATTGCTAAGTTTAGTAGCCTAAAGACAAATAACCACACTGATATATTACCGTCCATGGCATCCATCAATTCCATTGAAATTTATCAGAAACAGAAGAGACGAAATATCATGAGATTGAGAATGAATTCTAGATTCAAAGACAACAAGTTACACCTTATTGGCTGATCAATCAGCAGCATCATTTACCTCTCTAAGAACAAGGACATATAAAATGTTTATCATAGATGTGCCAAATGTTTCCTAAGAAAGCATCATTTAAAGGCTCGGTTGCTAAGAGAATCCTCTGACACTTGAAGATTCCCTTTCACAATCAAGTTGCCGAATAAGCCTTTATAGAAGTTTTGTGGAAGGTAGCCTATATGGAAGATTCCCAACCCTATTCTACGGACCATACCCTTTATTGATACCACCGCATTAAGAAACTACTTCTACCCATCAAGCGAGTTAAAATATTTGATGTGCAACGATGGAGAGAGAGAGAGATCGTCGGGAAGAAGCATATTGAGATCGGAATCTTTGGCCAAAGGTAATAGTTCAAAAGGATTCGGAATCCATCTAGGGTAAGTAGTAGGGTCCACTTGAGAGACTTATCGCAGAGTTCAAAGAGTCAAGCAAGTACCTACAGAGGATCGGAAGCGTTGGACGGGAATGTCATCCAAGATTGCATCTCATCGCAATAGAATTGCCGATTCTTGAAGCGGCAAGGAGGTTCGAGAAGATAGTTGTAAAGGCAAAGAAGTCGTGAAGAGCAATGACGTCCTTGGGGAAGTTTTTGTTTCTGGTCCTGGAAAGAACCATTCCTGCAGCTTGCATCCCCAGGAGGCCCTCAAGGGCTTTGCCCTTCTGAGGATGAACAACGATGAAGAGCTCCTGAGAGCCATTGAATAGTTGAAGGGTAAAAAATTCTACAGTAGGAGATGCAGTTTCATGTGGCCCACTATGGGCTGGAGAAGGTGAACCAAGTGATCAGGGAGTAAAACCCTATAACTGTTCCCAAGAGGCAACCCCGAAAGGTTCAATTCCGTTCCCCTGCCCCCCTTTCTACAAATTTGGCGACGACAAAGGGGGTTTCAACCCTTGTGGTTCTCTAGTTTCCTAAAGGGATGCTCTTCCAAGGTGTGATGCTGCACAACCCCATCAAAGTGACCCTGATCTCCAAGTGAAGAGGACGACGATGGTTCCAGCCAATATGAAGATCGTCGTCAGCAAGGATTCCCTTGAGATTAAGGTGATTATAAAGGGGGGTAGGGACCCAGCTCTTTCTGAGGATGAGACCTGTAGAAGTTCTCTCCATGGTCTTCACCATCCATTGATTGAGATGCTTCTAGTCGCCATGGCTAATGGAGCTTCCCACTACAAGCCCCTAAAGATAGGTAACTACCCTTCCACCTTGATAACTTTCTTTCCACCCTCTCAACCACTTTGTCCCATAAGTGCTTAAGGTGTTTTCCCACACACAAAGGCAAGCCTAGGTAAGTAGAGGGAAATGATCCCATCTTGCACCCGTAGACATCAGTAAACCAATCCAACTCCCCATAAACTGTACGAACCCCCAAACATTTCGCTCCTAATAATGTTCACCTTCAAACCCAAAACCACTTTTAAGCAAGTAATCAACATTTGAAGTCGCTCAACCAACTCTGGCTTCGCATCACAGACGATAATGGTGTCATCCGTAAAATAAAGATGAGTGATTGGAGAGTTGCTTTTGTTTACCCTAAAACTGCCTAAAAGGCCCAACTGCTCCTCTTTAATCAACACTCTGCCTAAAGCATCTACCACATCCAAAAATAAGAATCGAAAAAGGGGATCCCTTTGACGCACGCCTTGAGAGATGTTGAAGAAACCTTTCAAATATCCGTTAACAAGAACGGAGTATTCTGTGAATCAAATGCATTCTCTCATCCAATATCTCCACTTATTGCCACACCCCAATCTACCCAACATATATAGTCCAAAAATGACCAATCGACATGGTTGTGGGCCTTTTCGATCCAGCTTGAACACCAAATCTTTGACCCCAACCTTATGTCTAGAATCTGTACACTCATGAGACAGAAGAGTGCAATGAAGACTTTGTCTACCCGAGACAAAGGCACACTGATTATTAGCAATGACACTACCTAACACCAATCTGAATGTGGAAGCAAGGACCTAAGCGAGGATTTTATATGGGGCCTCCTATGAGGCTAATGGGTCTAAATCTTTCATATTTTCTACCCCCGATATCTTAAGAATGATAGAGCTATAAAAGATGCCCCAACATCCGCCAATAGCCGACCTCCCTCTTGAAATTCAGGGAAAAAAGCCATCATATCACCTTTACCATCTCCTAAAAAAATTGAAAAAACGCAATCGAGAATCCATTCGGACCCAATGCCCCCCATCTAGATAATCAACTACAAACTTCACCTCTTCTTCCAAGAATGGGGTTTCCAAAAGAGCCGCCTGATCAAGAGACATTCTTCTAAACTCGAGATCATCAAGCCTAGGCCTATCCCAAACCTATTTAAATAACAAAAATCTACAGAAATTCAACGCTACCTCGCAAAGTTGCTCATTACCTTCAACTCTTCCGCCATCCACGATCAGACTAGAGACTTTGTTGCATATAGCCCTGGCCCTAGCAATGTTGTGAAAGAACTTGGTGTTCTTGTCGCCCTCTTTAAGCCACACTGCTCTTAAGCGTTGTCACCATTTAATTTCTTCCTCAAGGCGGTTATGATAATCTTGAGATAAATTAGACCACTCGCTGACTTCAGCTTTGGAAAGGATAGAAGTTTCTTCATGAATGTTGAGCCCCTGGATTCTAGCTAATATACTACTTATTTCCAATTCCCTACTCCTCAGCACCTCCTTTTCCAACTATTTATTTTACACCTGAATATATGCAACTTTTAACAGAGCTTGAAACCAGCATAACCATCCACTGCAAAAGACTCCCACCATAGCTTGACTAGCTCGAGAAACCCCTACACTTCCAACCATGCCAACTCAAACCTGAATGGCTTGGGACCTAATTTTCCACTTCCACCTCGAGAAGGATGGGGCAACGA
The DNA here is from genome assembly GCA_003013855.2 of Liriodendron chinense. Taxonomy (NCBI): domain Eukaryota; kingdom Viridiplantae; phylum Streptophyta; class Magnoliopsida; order Magnoliales; family Magnoliaceae; genus Liriodendron; species Liriodendron chinense. The sequence goes on along the minus strand of PVNU02000439.1, from coordinate 7,230,606 downwards.
TCTAACATCGATTTTGGCAACCCATGTTGCCCAACTAGTGAAAGTGATCGATCCATCCTGACAATACCAAAAATTTATCTTAGTCATGATAGGCTACCCCTGATCGTGTTAGATCAAGTGAAATTACCGCCCTCACTGGGAAATCAACCAACTCATGTAGGTTCACCCAATTAGAAAAGTCATGCATGCTTTGCATCAATCTGCCCCCATTAAATTTCTCATACAAAAATCTTGTTACGTTAAAAGCCTTTGCCCACACACCAAGTAAGAATAATAAATTAGATATTTGTTTACTCAAATATCAGCCGAATGTCATATTTATTTTTTGTTACAGATACGAATTTGGATGTTATTTAAAGAAGTCAGATACGAGTCACATACGAATATCAAAAGTCAAAGTCGATTATGGACATCATATGTGGGCATATCTAACCCATTTATAGCCCTAGTAAAGATTGTTTAAACAAATACTAAAAGGACAAGCAGTAATATATGACTGCAAATAGCATTCGGCTACAACTGCAATGCTACAAAGGCACACAAATAACCTACACAAACCGTAGTTCAACATATAGGCCCCAAGCTTATAAATCGCTACAAGGAGCACTATTGCCAGTGAAATATTCCCTCCCGCTTGGGAATGAAAATATCCTAATGTTACATTGCAACAACTCTTCACAATTCTGGGGAAAAAAATGCCTTACAAATTCCTTTGAATTTACGAGTTGCTCTAGCCTAGTCAATAAGATGGTTGCTAATCTTGCTAAGAATTTTGGGAGTTGGAGGATGTTTCCCTGAAAAGGTTCTCTTATTCCTTTCAATCCATAACCCCCAAATAACATCAAAGAATACACTCCGCCACAGCCACTTTCCATAGCTTCCGCAAGAACTTATTAACCAACTCTTTGACGCCTTCACGATGGTCTGAGAAAACATCCAATTTGGTGCAACGCCATTATCAAGTCAATGAGATATCAATACCCAAATTGCAAAGAAATTAAAAAAAAAAAAAATACTCACAAGAACAATGGAGTAGAGAGGAAGAGAGCTTCAATTGATATAAACCTTTTTTCTCTTACAAAACTTAAAAAAACCCACACATGAAAAAATATTCGAATTAACTAACTCTTATAGCACCATCCCCATTTATAGATCCTAAATGAATCTTTAATTAAAATTCCCCTAGATAAGAGACTGATTCCAAATCAATCACAATTTATTACAAATCAATCTAATCTTCTTTAATATGGTAAAAGCTTAATAAAAAACAAACATGGAAAGTAATTAAATCTCTAAAATTAGTTCATATCTTTGATCATATCAATTACACCATTATCACATCTTTAAATTAGCCCTCAATATCTCTCAAAAATAGTAAATTATGATCTTTGATTTTTTTTTTTTTTTTTTTATAATGATGAAGTTTCATTAGGCCCCCAAATTTGTAAATAAAGTCCAAAAGGCAGCACATGTTAGGCTTTTCAGTGGGTTGTGGGCCTACATCAATGATAGGCCCTATAGTGGGCCTACGTGGGTCATGGACCTGCACCAATTCTCCCTGGCTTCAAAAGAAGTCCTTGAGTTGGAAATCAATCTCAACCTTCGAAATTGTAATCAAGGTGTTTTGTATCCATTATGATACGGTCGTAAAGGCCGATAAGTATAGTAACGGATACGGGGTGGAATGGGGCAATTAGTTTTTTTGGGTCGTAATGGCTGTTATGGTGCATAATGATCGTAACCCCTGTAACGATCGAAAAATTACCACTTTTTCTATTTAAATCCATTTTCTTCTCAATTTTCCACTTTTCTCATTCCAAAAACTCTTCTAAATCATTCTACAGCAGATTTCGACTACTCTTATCATAGTTTTTGGGATTAGAATCGTCGATTGAAGTGGTTTGGATGAAAATAAAAGCTCTGAGGGCCATGCTTTCCAAAAATAAAAACAGTGGTATTATGCCTTTTTCGATTTCCAGTTCCTAATGCTTGTTGTGATGTGTAAACATTAGAGACATAACCATGTTCATAAATTCACCAGACAGCCCGACACAACACTTTCACCAAATAGTAGACCATTATGCTACCATAAACATGTTTAAAACAAAAAATGAATAGATATTTAGAATATTTACATTATTTTGGATTTTCTAGATGTTTTTTTTCCAAAAAACTTTGGGCAAAAAAAACAATTCAACCGTTATGGGAGTCATAACAGTCGCTACACCCCCCACATTGCCAGTTATGGCCGATTCTCGTATTAGTAATAGTGGTAACCGTTACAACCACCATTACAGATACAGAATATCTTGCTTGTAATAGCTCCATGATGAATCGTGTTCTTCTTTGGCGGAAGTTGATGGTGTAACCCTAAGCATTGGCTTGGCACAACCTTTGTTGAAGTCCATTATAGATGATATCTTTTTCGCCTATGCTTTTGTGGGTGCCAACTTGTTTGTTGTAACTTTAAAGTTCTTTGTGGATCTTAAAACATTTGCTATGTTTTTTTGTGCAACAATCATCTTTTGCAAAGGTGTTTCAATTTGTCTATTAAGACCCACTTGCATGTTTATCAATGTGATTGTCACTATCATTGGACCCATCAATTGATCCACTGGCAAATTCAAGTGTGGGTCCAACGTTAATGCATCGATCACCTTGGATGTCAACTTTTCTTTTAACTCCATGGATCTCTTCATCATTTTTGAAATTTCTACTTTAATTTCGGACTCTCTTTCATGTTCCAACAATCGAAGGATTCGATCATTGGTGTCTTCATAAGCCGAGGCCGCTCATTGTCGGTTAGGAGTTTGGTGGGGACCTTCCCCTACGTGTTTGCATGTGCCAACTTTAGTCTTCAAATTCCCTCCACACTAGAGTTCCCTCACTTTATTAGTAAGATTGCCTACTACATATGTGAGTTGATGGACCCACTCTATGAGTATGTGAATCAATTGGATTAATTGCACACACACTTATGTCACCTCCTTCGAAGCCATTAAGAGATGATGTAGATGTAGAGTTGGCAATTCCCTAAAGATCACCCACTATGATACCAAAATGGTGCAACCCAGTAATCGAGTCAATGAGATCTCGATACCCAAATTGCAAAAAAAAAAAATAATAATAATAATAAATAAATAAAAATATTCACAAGAACAATGGAGTAGAGAAGGAAAGAACCTTTATTGATATCAACATTTTTCTCTTACAAAACTTAAAGCAAAACCACACTTGGAAAAATATTCGAATTGACTACCTCTTACAGCACTATCCCCTTTTATAGATCCTAAATGAATCTTGAATTAGAATTCCTCTAGCTAAGAGATTGATTTCAAATCAATTACAATTTATTACAAATCAATCTAATCTTCCTTAATATGGTAAAAGCCTAATAAAAAGCAAACATGTAAAGCAATTATATCTCTAAAATCAGCCCATATCAATTACACCTTCATCACATTTTTAAATCAGTCAATTATCCCAAAAATAGTAAATTATAATCCTTGATTTACGCCCCCCAATTTGTAAATAAACAGTCCAAAAAGCAGCATATGTTGGGCCTTTTAATGGATTGTGAGCCTATGTCAATGATGGGCCCAATAGTGGGCCTAGGTGGGTCATGGGCCTGCAACACAATTCATCCCAAGCTTGTTAAGAATTGCAACCCAAATTTGCTTCACTACCCAACAATGAATGAGAAGGTTATGCACTATCTCCTCCCCCGCAAGACACATGATGCACCTATTGGCAATGATCCATCCCCTCAGCTGAAGATCAATCTGATTATTGAAAGCGACAAACCTGCAAATTTCTGCACTGATGCCATGATCCTACTACCTCCAAGTTTCTCTTATCCTGATATGATGGTGTTGAAATCCCCTCCCACACACCAGGAAACCTCATACCTATTGTTAATGGCAGACAACTTCTCCCACAAGAGACTCCCTGGAATGGGACCCGTAAGGCCATACACTAATGTCAAGGATTCTCCCACAACATGGCAAATGAGAGACAACAAGAAAGAACCATGCTGGACATCTTTCTGACATATAGTGTCACAGTTCCACAGGATAATAACCTTCCCCAGTTGATCCCCTGGACAGCACAAATACAAACTCTTTGTTCGCCACACTCCATAACTCATCCACAGTCCTAACTAAAACATCCCCCAATTTAGATTCTTAAAGCATAACGATGTCAACATTCCTCCTACATGAGATCCTTCACCACCAACCTATGACCTGTACTGCCAAGATCGTGGGTGTTCCACAATACAACCTTTATGGATTCCCCCCATCATCTCCCTTCTCTGTCTTTTTTGTCTCCACTTTTAGCTTCAGAGCAGTTATCTGTGCGAGATGCTTATCAAAATTGATAGTGGACGATAGCTTTGCTAATTCCCTTCTCCCTCTATTCTTAAGAAGGGAATCACCACCACCATCCCTTCTATCCCTCTCCTCCCCTCCCCCTTGAAAGATAACCCCAAATCCCTTCCTAATTCCCCCATATTAATGGTGCATCTACACTCACCTGAAGATTGCTAGACTCATACTAGAGATATAGCACAAAGCACCATGATTTTGGACCCTTATTAAGATGGGTCCCACCAAACCACTGTTCGCAAATTTCACAAATTGGATGATAATGCATGTAAACAATTAAGAGTAGTTGAAGCTCATTTCACTAAACTAATATAAAGCATCCCCAGGAAATTATAGTTAATACAAAAAGAATCATGCAAGAAATATAAAAACCACAGTAGAGAGAAGCCTTTTGAGAAAAGATACCCATGCCAAGAGCAGAAAGCTCCACTTCGTTATGCTGCTGCATATACCTCTGCAAAGAATGATCACACACATGTAGTAAGATCAAAAGGCTGCCGCCAACATCAAATAAATCGTCACAATCGTATGTAACCCGTAGTATGTAAGGTTAGCCTAAAACACCGTTACAGCCAAAACCTAACGTGTAGAACATTTAGGCCATGCGAAAGGAGCCACCACAAAAGCCATCCAGCACAAAAATCATGCAGATCCACATATCAGGTGGGCCATACCCAAACAATGGGTCAGATAATTGCCTGTCAATTGATTTCCAGGAAGTGGCCTGCCAAATGGGTGAACTGGTCTGACCTCTCCATCAAATGGCCTTCAAGGTGGGGCCCACCTTTTGCAAAGTTGGGATATCTAGCACAAATGACATGTCGGTGGATCGATCGCACATCAAAATCGAGAAAAATCATTGCAACCATAGAAATCAATATTCTTTAATGGATAACAATCCACACCTCAAACACAACACACATACAGACAATTCTCCATGAATCGAATTCAAAACTCTAAAATCCCTAAAAATAAAAAATAAAAAATAAAATACGAAGGGAGAAAACCTAATCCTAGACCCGAGAGAATAATGCAAATGTGAAAAGACATTATTTCCGATCAGAAACCATAGAAAATGCCGAAAAAAACCTAGAAAGGGGTGGATTTGACAAAGGAGGTACCTTGGCGAGATTGACGTAGAAGAAGAGGGGTTTCTTTGTGTTTGAGACCTGAATCCGATTCTTCTTGTGCATATCCCCGCCACCGATGTTCATGTTATTCACGCCTTCAACTATCACCTCCATTGTAAGGAGCAGTAGCAGCAGCAAAAGTAGAAGATGGGGACGTAGAAGAAGAGGAAAATCGAAACCCTAACCCTAACCCTCTCAGAGGTTGGAAGCAGCAGCGATGTAGGAACCAAGCAAAAGAGAAAAAGATATCTCAAAACGATTCTTCTACTTGGGATTATCTCTCTCTGCTTAAACAGCGGGAAGCGCTCTATTTATTAAAGGCGAGAAAACATCACTACTACTCGCTCGCGTGTGTTAAGTGGGAGATCTTCGCGCCACACGTGTTAAATATAGTACGTGTAGGGCTTGCATACCACTCATCATGTATGATGTTCTGATGAGTGTTTCTTAGAGAGGAAATAAGGTCTGTTCACTTAATCAGATCCGGCACGCACTCTCTTTGAATATGGACCGTTGGTCTTTTCTTATTGTCAATTTTATGGGTGCGGCTTGGGACCCTTGCCTGTCGGGCTCACATTGATGCATTCTCCTTAAATCCACACCGTCCAACCATTTTTACAGACCAATTTAGGGCATGATTCCAAAAATGAAGCTGACCTAAGAAGTGGAACATGCAACATTACTGTCGTGATTGAATCCCCACCGTTAAAAAAACTTCATGGAATCCCCATGATGTTTACTTGCCATCCAGCCTGTTGATAAGCACACAAAGACCTAGTTGAGGATGAAGAGACCACGCAAATATAATCTTAATCTAAAGCTTTTGTGTGGCACAATAAGTTTTTAATTGTCAGTTACCACTATTTCTTGCACTATAGTCCATCTGATATTTGGATATGCTCCTTTTTTTTTCATCGTATCTTAAAATGAGCTTTCCATACATATGGATGGCCTGGATGTAGTCACATACATTATGGTGCCCCATAGTCAGGGTCCTACCAACTTCGGTGGATTCAGGGATCCACCCAAACCGCACCCTAATTGGGATTTGTAGCATAATAGCCATCTGGTTTATTAAATCCAACAAAAAAAAATTCTAATTTCTCATGAGGTTTATCTTTTAGCCCTTGCACGAGAAATTGCAAACTTTTCAACCCGTCTAACCGTCTACTGCGCTGCAGATCCCCCTGAGCACGGTAGGTCCCTCCCAAGTACTATCAGTTCCCTCAATGGTTGGATCCTCTTGAGAACCATAGATTGCACTTGAGACTCCCAATTTTGCGATCCACAATGTAGAAGTGGTCAGATGAGCGTTTTCGATCGAAAAGTTTGCAATTTTTTGTATGGGTGCAAAAAACGATGAGACTCACGAGAAATTAAACTTTTTGTTGAATTGGATAGACTTAGGGATTATTACACTAAATATCCCACCCTAATTTTGTTATTGTACAAGTGTGGTCTTTCCCTTGCCATGATCCATCAGATACTTTTCATTAGGCCCTCCTTCTTACCAGATGAACGTGGAGCTGGTCATGAGCCGAGTTAGCTCAAGAAGCTCGCTCGACTCAGCTCGACAAAACTCGTATCAACTCAATAGGGTGAATCAAGGCAATTTGCACTTTGGAACCTCAAGTTAAAAACAAGTCAAGTTCGAGCACCCAATCCCTCGACTCAAAGCTCACCTTTAATCAGCTCAACTCGCACTCGATTTACAACTTATATAAGTTGTTGAAGAAAATAAAAATCCCAACAGTAGCACCACACCCGCAGCCGCAGGCCACACTTCTCTTCCCTCTCTTTCCCAAAACCCTACCGTCCCTCTTCCCTCTCTTTCCCAAAACCCTAAGTCCCTAACCCATCACACGGCCGCACGGCGCACACCTCTCTCTCTCTCACTCTCTCTCTCTCTCACTCTCAGACTAGTCTGGCATCCAGTAGCTACGAGCGAGCAGAGCGACTCGTCCACAACTCTCCTTCTCTTTCTCTTCTTCTATTTCTTCTATCACCTTGGACAAGGTAACCTCTTCAACTCGAGGTAAGCTCGCCTCAACTCGATCCACTAGCTCGCCTCGAAAGGTTTAGAAAACAAGGCAAGCTCCAATGGAAGGCTCGAAGGTGAGTTCGAACTCGAACTCGAGAAGAGCACGGATGAGTCAAGCCAAGCTTGGCCCACTTCAACTCGACTCGGCTCGATGTACAACCCTAGATGAACGGCCCAAATCTTTTACCCAAATGTTGCATTAGCACGTGCACTTGAGACCTTATCCATCTCAGTCTAACGAATAAAAATAGGAAGCGGATTGGACCCAACACCACCCAGCTAAGTGGTGGAAAAGCTTTGTGGGCCCCACCATGACATATGTGTTTTATCCACTCCACTCATCCATTTTTTCTAGATCACTTTAAGGCATCAACCCCAAAAATGAGATAGATCCAAAGCTCAAGTAGACCACACCATGGGAAATAGGGGGATTGATTGCTTACCATTAAAAACTTCCCGTGTGCCACAGAAGTTTTGGATCCGGCTGATATTCGTCCATCAAGGTTTACACGACTTTATGAACAGGTTGGATGGCAAATAAATTGCAGTGGGCCCAAGAAGTTTTCAATGATAAGCATTCAATCCCACTTTTTCCTATGGTGTGATCCGCTTGAACTCATAAAATGAGATGAAAAAAATGGATGACCGATGGGGGGTAAAAACACATATATCATGGTGGGCCCACAGACCTTTTCCGCCAGTAGCTGAGTGGTGTTGGGGACATCACCCCAATCCGTAAAATACGTAGCATTCTTCGATTCGGAATTAGAGCACTTATGAACTAAATTTCTGATCAAATGGATGAATAATAATAGGAGGCAATTTTTGCCACCGTACACGTGGAAGGAAGATGTTTGCTAGGGCTGTCATGGGCCTATAGCAAATATAAAATTTAGAAAAGGCCAGCCCGAACAGTTCAAAATCCGGGCCTATCACAGCCCAGGCCTAGTGTCGACAGCCCTGTCTAGACCATTTACCTAATGAGTCCTAATGCTGATGGCCCACAGTTAAAAATTCCACCGACAAGACGAGCATGGCCCATCATCCTAAAACATTTAGCTCAAGGCCTGTTTGTGCCGGGCAGATGTCAACCCAGCCCATCTTTTATATTTTGTGCCTAGAGTTCAGGCCCCACCTGGGCCTTTCACCCTAAAAGTTAGAACCAAGGCAAGTCCAAGCCATTCCCATCTCAACATGATTCCACTAATATTGGGCCTGAAATTTAGGCCAGTCATAGCCCAACAGCGAGTTGAGCTGAACCAAGTTTGCACAGTTTGGCTTGATTTGGTCGGCGGGTGACCTGGGCTTGGGCTCGGCTTGGCTTGGTCCTTGAGCCCAATTGGTAGGCTTGGTTTGGTTTGGTCGAGCTTTCGAGCTTGGGCATTTGAGTCGAATCAAGCTTGGGCTTTTAAGGTTGGGACGGTCGGACATGAGAGGTCATCAGCAAGAGGGAGGTCGGCTGTCGGACAAGGTTGGGGAATGCCGGAATGGCCGAGCGTTAGCTGGCCGGTTGACGAGCGGAGAGAGAGAGAGGTGAGAGAGATCCGAGGGTTGTGGTCCTCGTGGAGGCTGGACGGCTGGAAGGCGGTTAGGCAGCCACGGGCGAGGGAGACTTTTAAGATTTTGTTTTTTATTCATTATATAATAATATTAATATATAATATATAACGTATTTTAAATATCGAGCTTGTGCACGAGCCGAGCTGAATCGAGCTTTCTCGAGCTGAGCTGAGCAAGCTTTTCGAGTTGGCTCGATTCATGTACAACTCTAGAATGTTAGGCCAATGCCCGACCAATGGGGCAGGTTTGGTTCAGGTATAAGTGTACCCACCTTCATGATAGGGTTTTGCTAACAATCCCCACCTTAATAGGGACCAAAACTTTAAAACTGCAGGGTGACCTGTAATCATTCTGAACCATTCATTTATTCATACAATTGGGTGCAACCCATGGTGCCAGAATCATATTGATTAGATGATCCTAACCCTATGAATGGGGCCAATCTGTTAAAGTCGGCCATTGTTTATGAGCTATAAATTGCATGATTAGAATCATCAAACCAAAGTGTTACTTGAGAATCATAAAAAATACAAAAAAGCAGGATCCATGTTGTCCATTTTCATGCCATTGATCGCAAGCATAGGATCACTTGATTAACATGATTTTTGCACCATGGCTTGCTCCTAGTTCCATGAATGAATTAACGGTTCAATGGACAATAGGTCACCCCTATGCCATTGAAAAGGTTTGAGGTTGTTGCCAGTCCGAATAAAGGCAGGGACGCTAGCAAAACCCATCCTAACATAATCGGATTTGGATATGGCGGGGGTATATAGACACCCGACCCTATTATTAATCAGACTCAGATTAATATCCAAAACCACATCTGCACGCACTTAGCTACACCTGTATCCGGCCATGTCAAGCTAGTCTCTAGAACCCATTCGGCCCAACCAAGATATTGCCACCCTAGGGCAAGCCTTGAAGGGACTGTAGATTGCTTTTAGAGAGTAATTACTGAAATGGCGAGGCTTGCTAAAACTAGCCATGCGTGAAAATCAGGCCATTTCACCACACAGGTAGAGCAGCGTCCCTATGAAGTGGACGACTATAAAAAAAGAAAAAAAAAATGTTTTGGCTGTCCATATTTCATGTAAATTATGAGCCACGTGAGGATTTAAATGGAATGATCTTTTAGGCAGAATATCAATGCAATGTGCTCCACTTGAGGTAAAATGTGCTCCACTTGAGGTAAAAGTTCAGACACACGTCTGCAGCATTGTTACGTGTGGTTGCATGTAGATGAGAACGGATCTACAAACGCGTAGACTTGGGAAACCTATTGAATAATTTCCCTTCTTTTATATTTCAATCACCTTGTAACAACGCTTGTAAATCATCATACAGTGACAAGGAAATAAGAGTACCCCAGCTTAGTGTCCATAAGGGCCCCCCCAAAATCATGTCCTGTTTATGAGTACCGTACACATGGAAAAATGGTCCAACCACAAGCAAACCGTTGGCCGCATGGGTCCTATCATGGGCGAGGGAACCATGCAAAAACCTGGATATAGATTCACCACGGTAAATAAGTCGATCACCAACCTGATCAAAGAATCAGTGCAATGGATGGGTACACAAAAGTCTCACCATTACGCTTCTTTTTCCCCCTTCTTGCATTTTTCAACTCACATTTGCAGACACGAGATGCCATGATTAAATAGCGTGTTTTTGGGCCGCAATGCATCTAAATGGTGGACCACTACGTCCAATGTCGTTGAACAGTGCGATGTCTCCAATGAGATGTGGGCCAGACATATGTAGAGGTATATTATGAAAATGGGCCAGATAATTTGAGACGTCTTGGTGAGGCACTTTCTACCAGTCCAGTCAGCACATTGGGCAAGAAAGTAGAACCACTGATGGGTTCAACCCATAAACTAGCACCAGACAGGTGCAAGTGATCAGCCCAAGCTACGGTTTGGGCCCATATTCAAGCACTGAATACCATGAAGATTAGGTTGCACCACAGCCATAGCCAACACCACCACATACATGAGAAGAGACGTGCATCCAAAACTGGAAATCATATCAGGCCTTTTTTCTTGAAAAAGGTGAGCCAGGATGAAAGCTAAGGGTGGGCCATGCCAATGACGAATTGCCAGCACCACCATATCCATGAGAAGAGACGTGCATCCAAAACTGGAAATCATATCAGGCCTTTATTCTTGAAAAAAGGTGAGCCAGGATGAAGGCTAAGGGTGGGCCATGCCAATGCCGAATGGCCCAGTGCCATCATCAAATATAGGAAAGGAATGGACCACAGTCCCATATGATGGGACTCATCATGCATGAAGGATGATAAAAATTCTCAAATTTTTTCTTTCTTTTTTGTAAAAATTCTCAAATTTGAACAATTTCAAACCCTTGATCATTCACTCAAAGCTGAGACCTCAATGCTTAAATGCTAGAGTTTTTCAATTAAGCTAAGGGATCAAACCCAAAAACCTAACAAACTCATATACTTTGTACATACAGTCTAGTTAATGATTGCTAACAACACCCAAGTGAGAAGCCTGTGTGCAGTTGCAGCAACGTTACATTGGACACCACGTTTAGCCACTAAGATTAGCAATAATTTTCAACAATCCAATGTGACCCACAAATGGATGGTATAGATGTTAATATACCCAATGCTAGCTCCTTGTGAAGCAGAATAAGCTGTCCAAACATGAGAATTATTTATGTGACGGTTAGAATATCTCATGCTGAAGTTAGTGTTGTAGCAACCTGTATTCTCTACTATATACAGCCTAAAAGCGCTAGTAGAAACAAAAACACTAGTCTTGAGAGAGGGAGATAAGAGAAGGTACTTGTTTTAGTGCCAGCAGCTGGCAACAATGGACCCATGTCCAAGATCATACCCAGGAGAAGAGGGTTAAGGACCACTGCTGCTGCCATAAGAGTTGGAAGCACCATTGCTGCCGCCATAAGAGCTGTAAGAGCTGCCAGCGCTGCTTCCATAGGAGTTGTACGAGCTGGCACCACCGCCTCTAGCATAAGAGTTGTAGTATGAGTTTCCACCCCTCGGGGGGTTGTCCCTCCTGTGTTCATGCTCTCCAAACCTTCCACCATCAGAGTGGTAATTTCTTCCTCCACCGCCATAATAAGACGAGGACCTATCAGCATAATGACTGAGCCAGGAGGGAACCTCTTGGTTCGCTTCCTGCATGAGCTCAGCAAGTGCCTTGGCCAAGGCCTGGTTTCCTTCGCTGAAGAATGCAGTCGCTAAACCGCTCTTGCCAGCACGCCCTGTTCTTCCAATCCTACGAACATAGTCATCGATGTCTTTTGGTAGGTCAAAATTGATGACGTGTGCAACATGCGGTATATCTTGACCGCATGCAGCGGCGTCTGTTGTGACCATGATCGGTGTGATGCCACTCTTGAAAGATCTCAAAGCCTGTTCTCGCTCCTTCAAATTACACCAAGCAATCATGAGAAGCAACATATCTAAAAGTGTGGGCATCTCAAAACAAGAGCCTAAAGCGTGCCAAAGATAGAACAGAGGTAAAAAGGAACTTGTAATAATCAAGTGTGGACGTGAGTGATTTGCTTGATAAAAAGTAGGGAAAGAAGTCTTATGAATCTATATTTTTTTACGATTCTCTTGCTAGAAGAGTGACAAGTGAATCATCACTTACTATCACTTTGTTGTTGCCTCATTGTCACATGGACACTTGTTTTAGGTGGCATCCAAACATACCCTTGGTAAGAGATGAAACACAACTTGCTGGACAAGTTGCAGAGCATAGAAAGAACTTTATTAACATGTAGATTGTTAAAGATTAGCAACAAACAAGGAAGAGCTTTCAGTCCGAACACAAGATTGTATTGACGAAAACCCTGCAATCTTCTAACCAACATTTAAAAACTTCTAAGTTCCTCCGCCACCGGGACTTAAAATACGATGCTTTCATAACAAAAGCAATAAGCAAAAGCAAACCAACCAAATAAATAGCTACCAAATCAAATTCACAATACCCATGAGATAACAATTGAAAGAAGAAAATTCAATGCAAATAAATAAATTACCAGTAAAACATAGATGTTATTTTTATATCAACAAACATAGATGTTACTTATATCCCCACACTGATCGTCCAAATAACAAGCAGAAATCAAGTATGTGATCATGGTATGCCCAAACAGCTATGTAACGGTAATGGTGGCCATAAAGGTCCCCATAATGGGGCCAAAACAGATTTTTTCAACCAAAAAAAAAAGAGGCTATAATGGCTGTAATGGCCACTGTTACCATTATGGAATTCCTTGTTAGTGAGGGGGAGAGCAAACTTTAGCCTGAAGCAAAACAGCTTCATTTGTCGAGAGAAGCCAGAAGGTACATCAGTACAGGGGAGCCAAAAGGTACATTAGCACATAACCAACCACTGCTACCAAGTTTAGAATTGGAAAATTCAGCAAGACAATTATTTGCAATTCAGGAATTTTCAGGAAAAGATAAAAAAAATTAATAAGTTCCTTCATCCACCTCTATTATTTTTTCTTTCCCTATCATTGCATGTGGAGTGGCATTTCATGAGGAAATTGGACACATCATGCTCTAAACCCTTATTACGATTTTTTTTTTTTTTTCGCAACTTAGAAAACCATGTCTTCTTTTCTTTATCTTCTGCTTTTAAATAACTGAATAATTTGACTTATTTGGAAAAATAACATCTTTTGAAAAATTTGACAAAAATCAGAGAACCTTTCACCCAAAAAAAGGAGAATTTTGTCTCTACATAATTGCCGACGACTAGAGCTCCACTATGCTTCTGAAATGCATGACAGGTATTACATACTGCTCCACTTTAATCCACACCCCTTCGAGTGATTGTGGTTTTCTTGGCAATTGCCCCTCTATGACCCTACTTTATTTTCATTGGGCCTGACTGTAATTACTTGACTGCAGGTCAATATTTGAGTAGTGTCAACGTGAGCCTTTGCCATTGCTAGTTCCACTAGCTTGAGAAACGAGAGAAGGTTGGTGTCTGGTGTAAAAAAAACCATAAAACTTTTGCCAATCTACCATTTAAATTCCAACACCAAATTGTTTGGAGAAGGGATAAAAGGATTTTTTTTTAACGGAAAGCCTAAAATAATGATATGATGAATCACTAGACTCATAAAAACTCATCATAAAATGAACACTAGAACCTCGAAGGCTTTCTTTGCAACCAAAATTCCTATTTAGCTTCTTCTATGAAGTTTGAACGACCCTCCATACATTGCTTGATGCACTGACGAGAAAAGCAAGGATACCTTTAGGCTTGTAGTTCAGAGGATTGGATTTCTGCAGTTGCCTCAAGGCAAGATTATGTCCCATTCACCAACAAAGTGACAAGTGAATGTACCATCCTCAATTCTCTATGAAACCACTACGCAAATCAGGGCAGTGAGCAGGATTCAGATGTGAGACTTGAAGTGGAAAAGGGAGCCAATTTGGTGCAATGAACCTGTGGTTTGCATAATTTTGAACAAGCAAGATCACATAAGAAGCATTTGTATACATTAGTATAAAAGGATTTGAAGCAAACTTTCTATTCAATGGAAGAGAAGTATTTTCTTTATTGATTATGGGAATATAAAATTCTAGATTTGGATAGAACAGAACCACAAATTGTGTAGAATTGACCGAGTTAAATGAGGTCATGATGGACTCTTGGAAAGGGTATAGGTGGGCACTGGTCAAAGCTAGAGGTCCAGGAGTCGAAATGACAGCAGAGAAGTAATGAGATTTTCGAGTCTGACCAGCATCTTCTGTTAGAAGATTAATTAAACTAAGAAAATCAACCATTGGTTTAAGTCACTTGGCAAAGCGGCATCTAAGACTTTACCCATCAGTGAACATTGTAATCCATGCTCTCGTATGCAATATCAAAACATATTTGAAATCAAGGAATCAGGCAATATCGAAACATATTTGAAATCAAGGAATCAGGCAAATCAAGATCCTCTAGGAATTAAGTAAACATGACAAAGAGTAATTTTCACACCTCAATTCACAAAATTTAAGATACTAAAAAGTAAAAACTGAACATCAGAAAGAGAGCGGAATGAATAACAAAGCTACTGACTGGTTGTGTTCTGTCGCCATGTATAGCTGTTGCAGGAAAGCCATTCATAGATAACCAGTGCTCCAAAGAATCTGCTCCTCTATTTGTCTCCACAAAAACTAGAGTGAAAGCTTGCTGCAGCACAAATAGCATGGATATTATTGATCATCAAAATTAATCGAGACATTGTTGGATAAATGATATCACAAACATATTTGCATACGCAATATCACAAACCGGTTGCGCTAAAAGCTCGAGCTGTTAGGGAACGACAGAATAATGTATATCAGGGGTTTGCTGACGCCTCCAACACCTCCCCTCACGTGCGGGCGGTATACTGGCCCCGCACGTGATACTCTGGGCTGATACAATACTGGATGCCCTATAATACCGAATTTTGCAAACCCTGGGACTTGAACCCCGGACGTCCTGCTCTGATACCATGTTACTGACCGGTTGCGTTGAAAGCTCGAGCTGTTAGGGAACGACAGAACAATGTATATCAGCGGGTTTGCTGATGCCTCCAACAAGAGCATGTGGTGATTTGACATGGTATCAGAGTGGAAGGTCTTGTGTTCGAATCCCAAAGCAGCAAATATGCCTTGGTAATATATTCTCCGATGGGACCAGGAAATCAAGTCCGGTCCGGGCCCTTGTCCAATATGTTCCCATGTAACAATCCCCCTCACGTGCAGGGTGGAACTCCACACGGGAACATACTGGACAAGGGCGGAGGGACACTCACAACATAAACAGGTCAGGCTTAATTTCCCGGTCCCCAGGACAGACTTGATTTTCCTGCATGTGGGAGAATATATTACCGGGGCATATTTGTTGCTCCCGGGATTCAAACACAAGACCTTCCACTCTGATACCATATCAAATCACCACTTTCTCTAAAAACCCTTGATATACATTGCTACAGCATCATCTAGGTCCTTGAGCTTTAGAGCAAGTGGTGATTTGACAGTGGGCTCCAAGCATAACTATATATTCCCAGTGTGTACGAAGAAAATACAGTGATCTCAAGACATGCATGAGTCTAGGAATAAGCCACCAATACCTTGCCATGGGTTCCATTCTCTCTTTGGGCATGAAGGAGATCCATCAGGCAGCTTCTCTTATCCGTCTCCGGGACAAATTCGACTGTCTGGGAAATAAGATCGGTGCTTGAACCAACTCTTCCATCAGCACGAAAAATGTACTTTGACATAAAATCAGACGCTAGTCTCTGCACCATGAACAAACAACAATCATCAGCCTTATATCAGCTAGTTAAGGTCAACTTAAAGAAGGAGGTACCTTGGCGAGATTGAAGTAGAAGACGAGGGGTTTCTTGGTGTTTGAGACTTGAATCCGATTCTCCCCGCCACCGATGTTCATGTTATTCACGCCTTCATCTATCACCTCCATTGTAAGAAACAGTAGCAACAGCAAAAGTAGAAGATAGGGATGTAGAAGAAGAAGAGAATTAAAACCCTAACCCAAACCCGCTCAGAGGTTGGAGTCCGCAGCAATGCAGAAACAAAGCAAAAGAGAGAAATCTCAAAACGACTCTTCTAGTTGGATCATCTCTATGTGCTTAAACGGCGGGAAGAGCTCTGTCTATTAAAGACTCGGAAACATCAATATTACTCGCTCGCGTGTGTTAAGTGAGAGATCTTCGCGCCATATGTGTTAAATGAAATGCGTGTAGGGTTTGTATACCACTCATCATGTATGATGTTCTGGTGAGTGTTCCTTAGATAGGAAATAAAGTCGGTCCACTTAATTCGATCCGGCACACACTCTCCTTGAATATGGACCGTTGGTCTTTTCATATGGTCAATTTTATTGTGGTCTTTTGGATGCGTTGATCGGTCCAATTTTTTTCGTTAGGTCCTTTTTCTAACCAGATGATCGGGTCAGATTTTTACGCATATGTAGTTTTAGCACGTACCACCCAGCTAGGTGGAGGAAAAGCTCAGTGAGCCCTACCATGATGTATGTGTTTTATCCCCTCTGTCCATCCATTTTTCCATATAATTTTAAGGCATGAGCCCAAAAAATAAGAAGATCCAAAGCTCAAGTGGACCACACCACAAGAAATAGTGGAATTGATGCTTACTATTGAAAACTTATCAAGGGCTACCCATGGAAATTTATTTGCCATCCAACCTGTTAGAAAGTCATATAAACCTAGATGAAGGGAAAACACAAATATCAACTTGATCCAAAACTTCTGTGGCCCCAAGAAGTTGGCATTTCCGTGAAAGGTGGGGATGCTAGCAAAACCCTTCATAACACAATCGGGTTTGGATCCAATTATTAATCGGACTCAGATTAATATCCAAACCCCGCATCCGCACCCATTTAGCGACATCTGTATCAGGCCATGTCGAGCTAGGCTCTGGTAGACATTCGACCCGCCTAGCACATTACAACCGTAGGGCAAGCCTTGAAGGGACTGTAGATTACATTGAGCATTAGATGTTAGTTACTGAAATCTCGAGGTTTGCCAGCCCACATGTGGGTAGAGCTAGCCATGTGTGAAAATCAAGCCGTTTCACCACACAGGTAGAGCAGTGTCGCTATGACGTGGACGACTATGAAAAATGTTTTGGCTGTCCATTTTTCATGTGCATTATGGTCCATGTGAGGATTTAAAATGGAATTATCTTTTAAGCAGAAGATCTATTCAGTGTACTCCACTTGAGGTAAAAGTTCAGACACACGTATGCAGCGTTGGTACGTGTGGTTGCATGTAGATGAGAACGGATCTGCAAGCGAACCGTTGGCCATGTGGATCCTATCATGGGCGAGGGAACCATGCGAAAACCGGGACAAAGATGATCATCAACCTGATCAAAGAATTACTGCAATGGATGGGTTCACAAAAATCAGACCATTACTCTTCTTTTCCCCCTTTCTCCTTGCATTTTTCGACTGACATTTGCAGACAACAGATGCAATGATTAAATAGCCAATCTTCCATGTTTTTGGGCCACGATTCATCCAAGTGGTGAACCACTACACAATGTCCAATGTCCTTGGACTGTGCCGTGCCTCCAATGAGACGTGGGCCAGACATCTATACCAAAGACCGGGATGAAAATGGGCCAGATAATTTGGGATGTCATGGTGAGGCACTTTCCACTATTCTGGTCAGCAGATTAGGCTTGAAAGTAGCACCACTGATGGGGTCCAATCCATACACTAGAACCATCCAGGCTCATGTGACCTTATCAACAGATTGTATGGTAAATAAACACTAAAAAAACAAGAAGGTGCATCCTAAGAAGTTTTTAATGGTAGTATGGTCAATCACCACTGTTTCTTATGGTATGGTCCACCTGATAATTTTATCTACTTCCTTTTTGGGATGTGATGGACAGAGTCGAAACATAATCCGTACATCAAGGTGGGCCCCATAGTAACCCCATGGTGAGGGCCGCAACGTCTTAGGCGAGCCTGGGGTCTCACCTAATCCGCTCTCATGAAGGATATATGCCCAAAAATTCTTTTCCTTTCCTTTCATTTCTCTTTTTTCTTTTTGTGAAATGATAAAATTCTTAAATTTGAACAATTTCAAACCCTTGATCATTCACTCAAAGCTGATACCTCAATGTTTAAATGCAACATTCTTGCAATTGAGCTAAGGGATCAAACCCAAAAACCTAACAAACTCGTATACTTTGTACATACAGATCTATGAATCACTAAAGTCCAGTACAACTCCCTATTTAGTCTAGTTAGTGATTGCTAACACCACCCAGGTAAGAAGCCTGTGTGCGGCTGCAGCAACGTTAGGTTGGACTCCATGTTTAGCCACTATGATTAGCAACAACCATTAACATTCCAATGCGACCCACAAATGGATGGTTTAGCCTAGTTGTGGATAATTCCCTCCTTAAAGAATAGCAAACCTAACAATCATGAAAAAAACTTCGGTACTCTGGCTGAGTGTGATTGACAAAATGCAGGCAGTCAGAAATTTCTTAAAGATTGTAAACCTGGCATATGATAATTCAAATTAAACAGGCCAAACTATGTGTACAAGTTTTAAATGTATTATGAATCAAAAGTTAAGCTTGTTTTATTATCTGACAATCAAATTGGAGGGGGCATTGGAAAATATTCGAAGTCTTATTTTAAGAAACAAGAATACACAATTCAGAGGTTAGGATAATCCACCCAATTTGTTTTTTGGACTGTAACTAAGCGCCTGCAGGTTCCACAATTTGGTCCATTTGAGTTAATATATTCCATGTGTACCATTTCCAAGTGACAGTGCATCAATTGTCATTAGCAGCCAGAGTATCGAATAACTCCCTGACAATCACACTAGTTATACAAGCAAACATGAAAGAAAAAAAAATGACATCGTTGCTAGGCAGTTGAAACATAATGGCCTGAAAATGAGCAGTACAAATAAAATACGTATAATGAGCAGACACCAACAATCAATGATCAAAATTCACAATGATCAGAACAGTGATCCACCGGACCAATGGCCCCAAATTATCTATAGTATTTGTGCCAGAGACATGCAAAGCCCACATATTTAGAAACACTCACACTTCCTAACAAGCCTTGCTAGCAAACATTCAAAATCAAACAAAACTAATAAAAACCCCTTTTCTCATCCATCCCTTTAAAATCTCACCATAACATTTTTAACATTCCAGCTTTCAGTACAGCAGCTATCCTTGCAATCAATGGCACAGGTCAAATGGCCCAAAAAACCAACACAGAATGCTGTTACTAGAAATATATTCCCAGCACTTTACATATATCCAAAGACATAACTGACAGCAAATCACAAAAGGAATGACAGAGCTGTGCAAACTGCTGCACTACCCACAAGAAAGGATGCAAATCATCCTTCAAACCGACACCATCCGCAAAACGATTGGTAATAACGGTATGAGCAGAAAAGGCAGATCAACAGCTCAAATCAGAGGTCAAAATGAGCAACTGGTGAGCCTACTACAGAAACCATTCCCCCCAAAAGAGCAATGCAAAGCTCTGCATATGTATGAATATCTCATGCTGAAGTTAGTGTTGTAGCAACCTGTATTCTCTACTATATACAGCCTAAAAGCGCTAGTAGAAACCAAAACACAAGTCTTGAGAGAGGGAGATAAGAGAAGGTACTTGTTTTAGTCCCAGCCACTTGCAACAATGGACCCATGTCCAAGATCATACCCAGGAGAAGAGGGGTAAGAACCACTGCTGCTGCCATAAGAGTTGTAAGCACCATTGCTGCCGCCATAAGAGTTGTAAGAGCTGCCAGCAGGCCCAGCATTGCTGCCGTAGGAGTTGTACGAGCTGGCAGCACCGCCTCCGCCATAAGAGTTGTAGTATGAGTTTCCACCCCTCGGGGGGGCGTCCCTCCTGTAGTCATGCCCTCCAAACCTTCCACCACCAGAGCGGCGGTTTCTTCCTCCACCTCCATAATAAGACGAGGATCTCTCAGCATAATGACTGAGCCAAGAGGGAACCTCTTGGTTCGCTTCCTGCATGAGTTCAGCAAGTGCCTTGGCCAAGGGCTGGTTTCCTTCACTGAATAATGCAGTCGCTAAACCGCTCTTGCCAGCACGCCCTGTTCTTCCAATCCTATGAACATAGTCATCAATGTCTTTCGGTAGGTCAAAATTGATGACATGTGCAACATGTGGGATATCCAGACCACGGGCAGCGACATCTGTTGCAACCATGATTGGTGTGATGCCACTCTTGAAAGATCTCAAAGCTTGTTCTCGCTCCTTCAAATTACACCAAGCAATTATGAGATGCAACATATCTAAAAGTGCGGGCATCTCAAAATAATGAGTCTAAAAGCAGGCCAAAGATCAAACAGAGGTAAAAAGTAACTTGTGATAATCAAGTAAGGGCACGAGTAATTTGCTTGATAAAATTAGGGAAAGCAGTCTATGAATCTATTTTTTTTTATGATTCCCTTGCTAGAAGAGTGATAAGTGAATCATCACTTTCTATTCTAAGTCACATGTACAATTGTTCTAAGTGGCATCCAAACACACCCTTAGTAAGAGATGAAACACAACTTGCTGGACAAAGTGCAAAGCATTGTAAGAACTTTATTAATATGTAGATTGTAGAAGATTAGCAGCAAGCAAGGAAGAGCTTTGAGTCCGAACACAAGATTGTATTTACAAAAACCCTGCAATCTTCTAACCAACATTTAAAAGCTCTCTAAACAGGGTTGGACATTTGACTTCTAAGTTCCTCGGCCACCCGGACTTAAAATGTGTTGCTTTCAGAACAAAAGCAATAAGCAAAAGCAATCCAATCAAATTAATAGCTACCAAATCAAATTGACAATGCCCATGAGATAATAATTGAAAGAAGAAAATTCAATACAAATAAATAAATTACCAGTAAAACATAAATGTTACTTTTATATCAATAAAAAATAGATGGTACTTATATCCCCACATTAATCTTCCAAAAAACAAGCAGAAATCAAGTACATGAGCATGGTATGCCAAAACGGTTAAGTAACAGTAATAATGGCCATAACGGGACCGAAACAGATTTTTTCAACCAAAAACAAAACGCCTAATGGCCGTTACTGCCACCATTACCATTATGGAATTCCTTGTTAGTGAGGGGAGAGTAAATTTCAGCCTGAAGCAAAACAGCTTCATTTGTTGAGAGAAGAGAAGCTAGACGGTACATTAGTACATGGGAGCCAAAAGGTTCATTAGCACATAGCTGACCATGGCTGCCAAGTTTAGAATAGGAAAATTCAGCAAGGCAATTATTTGCAATTCAGGAAATTTTCAGAGAAATGTTCAGAAAATCAATGACTTCCTTCATCCACCTCTCTTCTTTTCTTCTTCCCTATCATTGCATGTTGAGTAGCATTTCATGAGGAAAGTGGACACATTTTGCTCTAAACCCTCACTGGGTTGGGGGGGGGGGGGGGGGGGGGGATAGGAGAACTTGGAAAACCATTTCTTCTTTTCTTTATCTTTAAATAACTGAATAATTTGTGGCTATTTGGAAAATATTATCTTTTGAAAAATTTGCCAAAAATCAGAGCACTTTTCACCCAAAAAAAGGGAGAATTTTGTTACTACATAATTGCCTACGACTAGAGATTCACTAACCTTCTGAAATGCATGATAGGTAGTCCATACTGCTCCACCTTAATCCACATCCCTTCTTGCGTTGTGGTTTTCTTGGCAACTGCCCCTCCATAACCCAACTTTGTTTGCATTGGGCATGAGTGTAATAACTTGACAGGAGGTCAATATTTGAGTAGTGTCAACATGGGCCTTTGCCATTGCTAGTTCCAATAGCTTGAGAAACGAGGGAAGGTTGGTGTTTGGTGCACAGACAATCATAAAACTTTTGCCAATCGACCATTTAAAATCCAACAATAAATTGTTCAGAGAGGCTAAAAGGATTTTTTTTTAATGGAAATGCTAAAATAATGACATGATGAATACCTGGACTCATAAAAACTTATCATAAAATGAACACTAAAACCTCGAACAGGCTTTCTGACTGCAGGACAGCCCTAAATATGATGCATGCTCATGAACACAATTATTTAGCGGAAATAAAAGCAATAATAATAATGAACTCTAGCATCAATCATCATAAACTAAGAAAATCATAAAGGAAACATGCAATGGGATGGGCCATCATCACAACCATGGAGTATGGGATTCAAGTAGCGTATAGGTTGGATCCGGCAAGGGATAGGAACCTCCCGATCTTGCATGGTCATACCCAATCGATCAATGATGATCACTAGTCCGAAGAATTAGAAAGTTTCTTAGATTAGGGATTTGAGAATTTGGGGGTTTAGGGTTTAGATCGATTCTCAAGGTTTAGATCGTGGGGAATAAACAAAACAGAAATTTAGAAGGATAATAATAGAAGATGAAATACCTGGAAGAAGTTGGAGAGACACAAGAAGAATAGAGAAGAAGGAGATCAAGGAAGAAGGAGAAGCACCATGAGAGAGGGAAAGAGGAAGGAGGCAACCAAAGGTTTGCTCTTTTTCATAAATCAACAACTAATCAAAAAGGTTTAGGGCAACACCCTTATAAAATTCGAAATTAGCATAATTACCAAAATACCCCTACTAACAAAATTTCAAAAAAAAGACATTTGCATGAAAAAAACATACCCACACTAACCCGAAACTCAAATAAGTAAAAAATGCATAAAATAAACTCAAATCTAAGATGTCCAATGCACTCCAATGATGGTGTGATGAAAGTGGGCCACGATGAACCAATGGTCCGATCACATCATCATCACGATCCAACGGTCCGATCATATCTCCTCCAAGCAACTAACACATGTCTTCCCAAGGTGGGGCCTGATGTCCGCATCATTCTCCTCGTCTGAAAAGAACTCGACTCCGACGAGTTAAAACTCTTGTGGCGCTCTAACAAATCCGGATCAACATTCTGCAACTCCACTTCAGTAAACCACATAGATTCTGACGGTGGCTTGTTCTTCCATTTGACAATGTATCTTTGGAAACCTCGTCTCTCGTAAACACTATCTCCTCATCCAAGATTTCCTCAATTTCTTCTTTATGGATATTAGGTGGAGGAAGGGGTGAGAGGGGTTGTGAAATAAAATCAGATAAGGGCCATAAGAGAGATGATGGATCAACGATGGGATGGTGGGAACGGACTAGATCTTCCACATTAAAAGTTGGGTTAATGCCCATTTCAGATGGAAGGTCGATCCGATACGCGTTGGACCCAATTTTCTGCACAATCTTGAATGGTCCAGCACTACGCGCTTGTAATTTCTTAACGGAACCTTGTGAGAACCGCTTAGGCCTCATCCTCACCATTACATGGTCTCCTTTCTGAAATTCTTGCAATCTACGATGAGAATCAGCTGAGATCTTAGAATCATCATTGCTCTTATTTATCCGCTGTCTAATATGTGTATGCAAATCATGAATATGGCGTGCGAATGCATTGGCTGACTCTGAAGACCTTTGGATGACAGACATGGGTGACACTAAAGGACACTGAAAAATCCACGAACTTGGAATAAACAATCCTATGGAAATAAACAATCCTATGACCTAGAACTTGGAAAACTGAAACAAAAGGACACTTCCCACAGGTGACACACAATTTCTCATTATAAGTATTATAAACAAGGATGATTTTCAGGTATCCCAACACTTGAGAACAAACACTAGTAATACCAAGTCTTGAGCAGATCTTGGCATCAGCCATTATGTCCAAAATGTCATCAAGATACGGGATAAGGACTAAGGTCATCATATCCACCATGACGTGAATACGTCGCATGATAGCATGACACTTGACTGAAGCTTTGTGGACGGTCAGGATATGCCCACTTGTGTGCCACATGCCATTATTCTTGGAAGTGAAAAGACCAGGCATGACACACAAAACAAAACTCAAACTCAAACTTTCCTTATTGAATTCTTCCCTAAGAAATTTATCAAATTGACACTGCATTTCTATATTTTCTATGGGGTTCCCCTAGTATGGAGGAAAGCTTGACAAGACCAATTTAGGGACAAGATCAATTGTGTGTTGAATGTCCCATATGGGTGAAAATTTATCCCATAAATCATCTGGTGGGATATCACAAGTCATGTGGGTGTCTATCATCATATCCTCACTAGTCTCTTCTTCAATTTCATTTGTGTTCACCATGGTAAGAGACATAGATTGGAAGACTGTATCAATTACATCACACATGACACTCGGAAGTGGTGTGGTCTCAAACTCTCCGACCTTTTCATCACTAACACACACTTCGTCATCCTCAACGATGATGAGCGATGCCTTAATTTCTTCCATTTCCTCACTACTGACATTAGGCATGTACTCTTTCACTTCATAAACATCATGTTTGGATTCTTCCAACTGGCCATTTACCAAGGTATTATCTCACTTCCAAGGAAATATAATTGGTGTTAAACACTCAAATTGTTCATAAGCCGAGATTTCCTTAATGATGGGTTGGACCACTTTACAAGGAGGGGACCATATTGGTTCTGTGTTTGGATGAGAAGGTGGGGTAACTCTCTTCTGACCCAAGGGCTTTTCACGATAAGAGATGGGAAGATATTTTTCTTTCAAACGCTCTTTCATCTCGTCCCATTGTGAGATCGGGGCTCTCCCAACTTTATCAAGTCGTCGCTCCAAATCTGTCCAAAACGACTTGGCTTGGCCCTCCAATTTCCACTTGGCAAACCTAACTCGACGATAATTTGACATATCATACCAATCAAAAAAATAGTCCAAGTCTTTAAGCCAATCAAGGAAGGTTTGTGGGTCCATGTGACCATTAAAGTTGGCCAAATCATCGGAGTTCAGCTTTCCGTTGGGTCTCGACAGCCACACGACAACACTTAATGGCCCTGAAGATCTCAAACGCCTATACTCCATTCACTACGGGAAGACTCTACGAACTGGATGACTCACAATATGAATGCGATGAATTTAGACCACATTGAACTGACACTAATTAATTCTAGATGATGCGACTCAAATCTGAAAATTTTCCAAATTAGGAAACTTTCTAAAACTAGAAATTTCCTAAAACAAACCTAAAAATCAAAACCCTAATTGATAACTCGATCTAGACACAAACCATGCAAGCCTATTCTCTGATACCAAATTTGATGCAGGACAGCCCTAAATATGATGCATGCTCATGAACACAATTATTCAGCGGAAATAAAAGCAATAATAATAATGAAATCTAGCATCAATCATCATAAACTAAGAAAATCATAAAGGAAACATGCAATGGGACGGGCCATCATCACAACCATAGAGTATGGGATTCAAGTAGCGTATAGGTTGGATCCGGCGAGGGATGGAACCTCCCGATCTTGCATGGTCATACCCAATCGATCAATGATGATCACTAGTCCGAAGAATCAGAAAGTTTCTCGGATTAGGGATTTGAGAATTTGGGGGTTTAGGGTTTAGATCGATTCTCAAGGTTTAGATCGTGGGGAATAAACAAAACAGAAGTTTAGAAGGATAATAATAGAAGATGAAATACCTGGAAGAAGTTGGAGGGGCACAAGAAGAATAGAGAAGAAGAAGATCAAGGAAGAAGGAGAAGCACCATGAGAGAGGGAAAGAGGAAGGAGGCAACCAAAGGTTTGCTCTTTTTCATAAATCAACAACTAATTAAAAAGGTTTAGGGCAACACCCTTATAAAATTCGAAATTAGCATAATTACCAAAATACCCCTACTAACAAAATTTCAAAAAAAAGACATTTGCATGAAAAAAAACGTACCCACACTAACCCGAAACTCAAATAAGTAAAAAATGCATAAAATAAACTCAAATCTAAGATGTCCAATGCACTCCAATGATGGTGTGATGAAAGTGGGCCACGATGAACCAATGGTCCGATCACATCATCATCACGATCCAACGGTCCGATCATATCTCCTCCAAGCAACTAACACATGTCTTCCCAAGGTGGGGCCTGATGTCTGCATCACTTTCTTTGCAACCAAAGTATCTATTTAGTTTCTTCTTTGAAGTTTGAACAACCCTCTATACATTACTCGATGCACTGACCAGAAAAGCAAGGATACCTTTAGGCTTGTAGTTCAGAAGATTGGATTTCTGCAGTTGCCTCAAGGCAAGATTAATGTCCCATTCACCAAGAAAGTGACAAGCGAATGTGCCATCCTCGTTCTCTATGAAAGCACTAAGCAAATCAGTGCAGTGAGCAGGATTCAGATGTGAGAGTTGAAGTGGAAAAGGGAGCCAATTTGGTGCAATGAACCTGTGGTTCCCAGAATTTTTAAGAAGCAAGATCGCATAAGAAGCCTATGTATACAGTAGTATAAAAGGATTCAAAGCATACTTTGATTACTTTCTATTCAATAGAAGAGAAGTATTTTCTTTATTGATTATGGGAACATGAAATTCTAGAGTTGGATAGAACAGAACCACAAATTGTGTAAAATGACCGAGTGAAATGAGGTCATCATGGACTCTTGGAATAGGTATAGGCAGTCACTGGTCAACACTAGGGATCCAGGGGTGGAAATGACAGCAGAGAAGTAACGAGATGTTGAGTCTGACCAGCATCTTCTTTTAGAAGATTCATTCAACTAAGAAAATCAACCATTGGTTCAAGTCACTTGGCAAAGCGGCATCTAAGACTTTACCCATCAGTGAACATTGTAATCCATGGATGTCTTGGATGTCTTGGGGTCCTAAGCCGTTCAGATTTGAAATGTCTTGGATGAAGATCGAAGGTTTTTCAGAATTAATTAAAGATTGGTGGAAGGACTTCAAGGTTGAAGGTTTTGCTGGTTTCAAGCTCTGTTAAAAGCTGAGGCTCCTCAAAGTGAAGATCAAGAATTGGAACTTGGAAGGTGTCTGTTCTGGGCACGAGAGAGAGAGCGAGAGAGAGAGAGTTAATATCCTCACCAAGCTTCAATCTCTGGACGGGAATTCAGAGGGAGAGCCGCTGATTCGCGAGTACCTAGCAATGAGGATCCAATTGATTCAGGAATATTCAGCTAGAGTTATGGAAGATGAGACAAAATGGAAACAAAGGGCAAGGAGCAAATCGATGAAAGAAGGAGACAAAAACACTAAATTCTTCCATTGTCTGGCAAGTGCTCGTGCCAGATTGAATAAGCTCACTAGTATAGTGGTGAATGGGGATCACATAACGGATAAACAGAGAATTTCGACAGAGGTTGTTACGTATTTTAGCAACCTTCTCACAGGGGAAGAATGGGATAGGCCTAAACTCGACCACCTTCAGTTTGATTGCATAGCTAGCGAGGAAGCTAACAATTTAGAGGGGCCATTCTCCATGGAGTAAGTCAAGAGAGCGGTGGATAATATGGAAGGTGAAAAGGCTCCAAGTATGCAGACTGTACAAGATCTTGGCAAGAGTTTTGGTGACATGGATAAAAGGGGTGCTAGGAAAGATCATAACTGAAAATCAAAGCGCGTTTGTTCCAGGTAGACAAATTATTGATAGCGCGCTCATAGCTCACAAATGCCTGGAATCGAGACATAGATCGAAAGCAAAAGGTATTCTATGCAAGCTTGATTTAGAGAAGGCTTATGATCACGTTGATTGGGGATTTCTTCAATACATGGAGGATAGGGTTTGGAGAAAGATGGAGAAAGTAGATAGGTGAATGCGTGGGGTCAATGTAGTTTTCAGTTCTCATCAACGGGTCCCCTAAAGGCTTTTTCAAAAGTTCAAGGGGGGCTGAGGCAAGGTGACCCGCTATCTCCTTTACTCCTCATCATCATTGGGGAGGCCTTGTCAAAATGTTGAGTAGGGGACAAGATGAAGGCATAATAGAAGGATTTATGGTGAATGGGATGGATAAAGCCATATCAAACATTTAGTTCACGGACGACACTCTTCTCTTTAGTGATGTTGACCCAGAAAAAGTTGACAATCTGAGAACGATTGTGCAGTGTTTTGAAGTAGTTTTAGGCCTTAAGATGAATATGGCAAAGAGCAAGATGATTGGGGTGAATATGGAAGAGGAAGAGGTTCAAGAATAGCGGAATCGTTCGGATGTGATGCGGGATCTCTTTTGTCTTCATTCATGGGGCTCCCTCTTTATATCAGAAAGCCGCCGAAGAGTATGTGGGACAAGGTGATCAAAAGGTTCGAGAAGTATTTAGCCAGATGGAAGTGCAGATATCTTTTGTTGGGTGGGCGAATCACCCTTATAAAGGCTGCCCTTTTGAACCTTCCTTTATATTTCATGTTTGTTTTCAAGTGCCCCGGTCGACTTTGACGATTATCGAGAAGCTAAGACGCTACTTCTTATGGCATGGTATGGAAGACAAGGAAGTTCCAGTTGGTAGATTGGAAAGTGGTTTGCAAAACAAGTTAAGCAAGGTGGGACAGGCATAAAAGAACTCAAGAATATGAATAGGGCCTTATTAGGCAAATAGATATGGAGATTGGGTGTCGAGGATGATGCGTTGTGGAACATATTAATCAAAAGTAAGTACAGCTGCTCGGAGGGGGGATGGTGGTCCAAAGACTCTTCCGTTTATAGAACTTCTACCCTTTGGAGAGATGTATTATCAATTAAATCAGAGGTTATGAAAGAGATTTCCTTCTCTATCAAAAACGGTGAGCAAATCCGTTTTTGGGAAGACATTTGGGTGGGAGACACTCCATTAAAAGATGACTTCCAGCATATTTATCGGCTTGCTCCCAATAGACGTATTTTCATAATTGATTGCTTTTGTCATTGGCGAAGACGTGGTTTGGGAACGTTGGCCTTCTTCACCACATTCATTCCATAAGGCCTAATGCTTTGGTCAGGGATAATCTTATTTGGAAGCTTGACAAGTCCAGCATGTTTTCGGTGAAGTCTTTCTATGACCTCTTAAGCAAGGACTACTCGATAAGATAAGAGGTTAAGACGGTGCATGTTTGGAAGTATAAAGTTCCACCCAAGATCGCGGCCTTCGGGTGGCTAGTTGGGAAGAAGAATGTGCTCACGGTGGATAATCTGCGTAAACGGGGCATGTGCATCCCAAATATTTGTCTCTGCTGCATGAGTGATGAGGAGACGGTGGACCATCTCTGTGTTCACTGTTCTTTCATCCAAAGGATTTGGTCTGACATTTTACACAAGTTCCAAATTGCATGGACCTTCCCCTCTAATGTGCATGTTTGGAAGTATAAAGTTCCACCTAAGATCGCAGCCTTCGGGTGGCTAGTTGGGAAGAAGAAGGTGCTCACGGTGGATAATTTGCGTAAAAGGGGCATGTGCATCCCAAATATTTGTCTCTGCTGCATGAGTGATGAGGAGACAGTGGACCATCTCTTTGTTCACTGTTCTTTCATCCAAAGGATTCGGTCTGACATTTTACACAAGTTCCAAATTACATGAACCTTCCCCTCTAATGTGGGAGACCTTCTGGAAGCCTAACATGGAGTCAGCCTAGATACGCAAAGGACAAGAATGTGGAGAATGTCTCTTGTGGCCGTCTTGTGGGGGGGGGGGGGGGGGGGGGGGGGTTTGGGAAGAAAGGAATAATAGATGTTTTCAAGGGGATAGCAAGGCGGTGGAGGTTGTCTCCCTAAGAATCAGATCGTTTATCATAGAGTGGGCTTCCAATGATGATAGATTAAAGTGGTGTAATTTTCTGTTTCTTGGCGCTTAGTCGGTTCGCCATCTCGGCGATCCGGCGAGCTTCTTTGTAGCCTTTTTGCTTTTTCTTAATAAAATTGTGTTATCTGTCAAAACAAAACATTGTAATCCATGCTCTCATATGCATAAATGCCTATTGCATAACCATCTGGCAGAAACTCAAAACATATTTGAAATTAAGGAATAAGGCAATATCAAGATCCTCTAGGAATTAAGGAAACATGACAGAGAAATTTTCACACCTCAATTCCCAAAATCTAAGATAAATTTTTTTTTGGGAGATCAAAATCTAAGATAATAAAAAATGATCATCAGCAAGAGAGCAGAAGGAATAACAAAGCAACTGACTGGTTGTGTTCTGTCGCCATGTATAGCTGTTGCAGGAAAGCCATTCATAGATAACCAGTGCTCCAGTGAATCTGCTCCTCTCTTTGTCTCCACAAAAACTAGAGTCAAAGCTTGCTGAAGCACAAATAGCATGGATATTATTGATCATCAAAACCAATTGAGACATTATTAGATAAATGATATCTCAAACATATTTGCATACACAATATCACAAGCATTGGCTCCAAGCATAACTACATCTTCCCAGTGTGCACGGATAAAATACAGAGATCTCAAGACATACATGAGTTTAGGAATAAGCCATCAGTACCTTGCCATGGGTTCCATTCGATTTTTGGGCATGAAGGAGATCCATCAGGTGGCTTCTTTTATCCATCTCTGGGACAAATTCGACCCTC
This sequence comes from Liriodendron chinense, assembly GCA_003013855.2. Classification (NCBI taxonomy): domain Eukaryota; kingdom Viridiplantae; phylum Streptophyta; class Magnoliopsida; order Magnoliales; family Magnoliaceae; genus Liriodendron; species Liriodendron chinense. The sequence continues at coordinate 7,199,529 of PVNU02000439.1, read as the reverse complement.
TGGGAAATAAGATCAGTGCTTGAACCGACTCTTCCAACAGCAAGGAAAATGTAATTTGACATAAAATCAGACGCTAGTCTCTGCATCATGAATAAACAACCATCATCAGCCTTGTCTTGGTTATTTAGGGTCAACAGATAAAAAAGAAAGAAGCATTTATAAGCATAAACTTAATCAGCGGCAGATTATATCAATCTTTCAGGAAAAAAATGCAGATTATATCATTATAATCAAATATCTTGCGTTACAAATCAAGATTTTTTTTTTTTTTTTTTTGGTGGGCGATTCACTCAGTCACAAGAAAGGATGGAGTGGGAGAAGAATCAAGTACACGATCAGAAGCACCTAGGCATATCAGTGTCTGGAAGGGAGGTCAGAATCCTATGCAGAAATTTCAAGCTACAGAGGAAGGACATGCTGAATGATTGAATAAACGAACCTGTATCTCTGTTGGAAATGTAGCACTGAAAAGCATCGTCTGCCTCATGCCTGGTCGAGGCATGTCCATCTGCTCAACAATCTTCCTAATCTGAGGCTCAAAACCCATATCCAGCATCCGATCAGCCTCATCCAATGCCAAGTATTTTATGGCTTGGAGGGAAACCCTTGCTCTCTCAACCAAATCCACTAAACGCCCAGGAGTGGCAACTAAAATGTCAACACCCCTTTCCAAATCACGCAACTGTTGAAAAAGACAAACAGTTCGCCCAGCATAAGCAAGCAGAGACACATAATAGCATGCAGAAAAAAGTTGATAGTCAAATTATCAAAAGCAAAACATGCTAAAAATTATCTTGAGAGAACTATGCAAGTTAATTTTTGACATAATCAGACAATGAAATTGCTTTTGTCCAGATCATGAAAATATTATGGGCATAGAGTCGGTAGACTGAACCAAATGTGGAAAAGGATCATGAGATTCTACATATTTGCAAAAGTGTATGAGTATTTTAAAGATGGAGAAGCATAAGGCAGCTGGGAACTTTATTTGATGGGCCATCCCAAAAACCTCAGTCATCTAAGTACATTATAATACATCCATATCTATATATGTAACACAGGCTGCTTTTAGACATTTTTGCCCTGCAGTTAGTCGAGAGTAGGAAGAGTCCTTCGGTTTTTTCATCCTTGTAGCCCTTCAACCAGAGGGCAGTTTCGTCCTTTCGATGCCGTCCTGGGAGTAGCCTGACTCACTCTTCTCTTTTCTGTGTTAGCCTGCACAGAAGACAAAGCATTAGGGAGCCCGTGCGACAAAGACTCTGTGGGGCCTATCATGACAGATGTGTGAAATCCCACTTCATGCATCGGTTGTGCTGGCTCATGTTAGCACATCAGGCGAAAACCAAAGGAGATCAAAAGCTAGAGTTGGCCATAGATTCGGAAAAGTTGAGATGGGTCATCCACCGTTGATCCCTTCTCTTTATTTCCCTGCATGTGAGGTGGGCTGGCACCTAGCGGCTATGGCTACTTTGTGGGCTGTTTAGGGCAAGAGAAATAGGAGGTGCTTTGAGAATAAGTCCGAACCAGCAGTTGAACCTGTTAGAGGAATTTCAAAAAAATAATAATAATTAAATAAATAAACATTGTAAACTTGTGTTGTTGGTGGGGGTTTTTCAAACCTTTGTCCCATATCGGATAGGAATGGGAACAAAAAGGTGTTTATATAGAATCATTTTCATATAGACTTTTATATAGTGCATGGATATGCACAAGCCCTTATGCGCGCACAGGGGGGGTGCAATCGGTGGGATTCCTGGCCCGAAAATCTTTAACCAGGTGTGTCCGCGTGTGCACACCTCCATGTGCTCGCGCGCAGGGGGGGTGTTGTCGACCCCGGTGGGCCGGTTGATTAGACTCTTGATTAGCCAGGTTTTGATGAAATTTATAATAAGTTTTTTTACCGTTGGATGTGGCCCATTGATCTTACGGCCGTTTCCATTTTGTGAAACGTGCCAGAATACGAATGAGCACATTCCAACGGGTGTCAGTTTTGGTTTTAATAGGTAGGTCCATTTCTTAAACGGTCGATTTTTCTGGTCTTATAAAATGATCGTTCTATCATACTAAAAAAACAGGAAAAAAAAAAAAAAAAACAAAAAACCCTAACACAAATCTACTTTGTTCTTGGGCAATCGAAGGTCGGGTGGTTGTATTGGTGGTGGTATGATCTCTTCGGCTTGTGCACGCCGGAAAGATCGTGTGTTGGGCGTTGTATCCTAGGGATAGCGCGCTGAGAGCCTCCGCACCGGTCAGAATCGTCCGAGGGGGCGCAAACTATTTCAAAGAGAGCAACGTCACCCGCGCCTCGTCCCAACGACAGATAATCTTACTCAGCAATAGTTCATCACTGGTTAAGTGTGGGGTTCCAATTCGATTGTCGTTCCTTTAAATTTCTGCATTATTTTCAATACAACCTTCCAGAATTCATTAACTTGGGTCACCTAGTGGGCACAGGTTTGAAGGATCTGGATCCTTGTATCATTATAGCCCTTTCGGGCATTTAGTCTCTTATTTTCTGTGTTGTTTCGTTGTATTTTTTTCCCACTTTGTTTGCGTTTTTTAATAAATTATCGTTGCCTCTCCAAAAAGAAAAAGTTTCAGCCTTTCCCACCATCTATCCCTCCTGTTTCTCTCCCCAACTCTCTACAAGTGCGCCCCACATGCCCATCTCCTAGTGTCTATATATATATATATATATATATATATATATATATATATATATATATATATATATATATATATATATATTAAAGATATATCCTAGTATGATATAAAATGGGAAAATTGTAAATAGATGTGGAGAACGCATTAAATTGTATACAAAACAAAATTGAACAATAAAAACAAATAACCATACCTGCATTTAAACGTTCTCCCCACCATGTGGCAAACATGGCAGGCTTCTGAAAGAGTCAGACCGTGGTTACGTATGATAACTACCACTATCAATCAATCAAAAGAGACACAACAAATGCCACATGACCTGAGAATGAAGCTGTGATATGGTGGTTAACAGGTGATGCATAATCCACCCCATTGTGACAAATATTGTGAGACTTTAAATATCTCAGAATAAATTCACAAAAAATATAGAAAGAGGTATTATTGATATACTAATACAAGATTTTCCCAAATACTAGCAGATTTGCGAACTCACAACTTCACGCATGAAATGTTAAGATAAAATATCACATTTTTAGTGCAATTTTATCCTGAAAAAAAAGAAACCCTAAAAATTCATTATATAAATATATTTCTAAAATGTTAAATTTATTTATTAATTTATATTTTATATTTTAAATATTTTTATTTTCAATGAGATTTTCCCAATAGTATCAAAGGAAAACCTCAAAATCTGAAAATCTCCCAAGAAAATTCCTGACCGAGAAATTGCCGAGATGGAGATTTGTCCTCATGATCCACTCTCATGACCCACACAATAGCCTGGACCAAAACAGGTAGGTCCCAAAAATAAACACAACAGTTTCAGTACAGGAGAGCGTGATACATGCAGAGAGAAGGAATTGAATGGACCAAATTGCATTTTTTTTTATTTTTTTTTTTTACATTTTAAAAAGCTTCTCTGCATACCATGTGAATTATTTCTTTAAAGAATCTTCTCCTTATACCAACCTGTTTCCCAACTCTTTTTTTTCTTTCCTCCACCAGACAAAAAAATGCATAGTCATAGCATGGTGTGATTCACACCACAATTAGCTATTTCTTAGTTTTTTGAGCTCCTCATGGATGCGTTAATCACATCAAACCGACCTTCCAAAAAAAAAAACTAGTCATGTTTAATCCAGTTCATCCACAGTCATTAACATAAACTGGTTCAACTGCCAGTCAAGAATGGTTCTGTCCAGATTGGACAGTTTCAAAATCTGAAAGGCGATGGTTCTCCTGAATGTCCGTCTTCTGTGTGTGGGGAATAAGGAGACGATTGACCATGTTTTCATTCATTGCCCCTTCATGAAGATGGTTTGGGATTTTTTTCTCTCCTCGTTTCAGATGGCTTGCATTATGCCAAAAACGGTGGGGGATGTCCTTTAGGCGTGGCATGGTGTAAGGGTCAGAAAGGACAGCAAAGTTTTTTGGCGTTTAATCATTTTAGCTGTTCTTTGGGTTATTTGGGGATCAAGGAATGGCCGTTGCTTTCGGAATGTGAAAGAGGGGGTCAATGAGGTGATTGCTAGTGCTAAATGCTTGTAAATCAATGGGTATGTTGTGTGAAGGCAGCCCCGGCTGCTTTTCCCCTATAGTTGCTCCTGTTCTGAGCCAAGTTTTGTATTCTTTTCTCGCTTTGAGAGTTCTCAATAAAATTCAATTATCTCTAAAAAAAAAAAAAAACTGAAATTGTTTGAATCAAACCAAACAGGAGAGTGATGCAGTTCCAGCAGGACCAGATCTGGTTTGGTTCCTAAAACAATGCATCAACCAGTACAACAGGAAAGACAATTTTCAATTCCCCAACTTAGATCGCTGTTGCTGTATTCCATTTTTCAAAAGAGAGAAAACATACAACAATAGACAGAACAAAGTGCGCCGGCGAGCTTCGTGCCCAACAGTAACCTCGACTAGGTACCTACTGTTAACCGAGCGCCACGTAGATGAGTTTTAATGAGATCCATCCGGTCCATCAGGTTTGTTGCCTCATGTTTACCTTACAACCCAAAGGTCATGATGATTCAAAACTCAGATAGGTCACACCATTGGAAACAGTTGGGATAGGACGTCCGCCATTAGTTTTGTATTGGGCCCACCATGCTTTCCATATGCCATCCAATCCATTCTGGTATGCCTCATCAAGATGAAACGATTGCACAAAAACAAGAATTTAATGGTTTTTGTATAATTTTAACCTGGTGAGTGTTGAACCAGCCTGACTTTTGGGATCAATCCCAAACAAGGTGTGAGATCTACCTGCTAGACAAGGTGGATTTCCACATGCACAATCATATCACCGGGTTAGAGAAAGTTAACCCCCTGTGAGTTTTCCAGACAACAAAGAAGGATTCTAAAAACAGCAGGTAACAGCAAACCTGCTGATTAATTGGAGCTCCTCCATATGCAACAACAACTTTGACACCAGTCTGATACGAGAACTTCTTAGCTTCATCATGTATCTACAAACCAATTTCAAAAAGAAAGAAAGAAATTGCAGAAAAAGGATTTTAGAATTCTCAAACAGCAAGAAATCAAACACTAAAAATCTCATAATTACAACATTGCACCTGGCACGACAACTCCCTAGTAGGCGACAGGATGAGTGCTTGCGGATATGCAATCCTCGCACCGCGCATAGGGCGCTGTGGTGGAGATGGACCATTCTGCATGATCCCACTGATGATAGGGAAGCAGAATGCAGCCGTCTTCCCCGACCCCGTCTGGGCGCAGGCCATAAGGTCCCTCCCAGCAATCACTATCGGGATCGCATGGCGCTGGACCGGAGTCGGCTTCACATACTTGCACCGCCTGATGTTCTCGTTAAGCGCATCACCTAAATCAATCTCAGCGAAAGTGTTGACAGACGGCGGCACATCCGAGCCGCTCATCTCGACGGGTATATCATCGTAAGCGTCGAAATTGATCCTGACGCTGCTGTCCTCCTCAGAAACCTCCAATTCCGCCATCTTATCCACAACATCGAAAGGGTTGGGCTCACGCGGGACTCGCCCGCGGTCCCACCGGCCATGGCCCGGGCGGCCAAATTCTCGGCTGCCGGAGCGCTTCAACCCGGCAGCTGAATTCGAGTTCTCGTTCGAATGCTGAACCGGGAAATTCTCAGCCGGCGTTAAATTCTTATTCCGCAGGTGCGGAGGCACGTACGAAGGACGGGTTGGACGAGGAGCAGCTAGGGTTTCTGGTGCTGCTTCAACAGAATCGGCCCAAGACGGCATTGTAAGAGGAATTGAAAACCTAGAATTCCTCAGAAACCTTGCAATTCCTTGGAATCCAAAAATGCTAGAATTTCTCTTCGACTTCCCTTCAAAACCCTAGAAATCTTACAACAGAATCATAAAAAACCTTCAAAAATCTCCTCTATTCTGAAATCTCACAAATGCTAGAAAATGCGAACCCTAGAATTCCATTTTTCTTATAAACCCTCAGAGACTTCCACAGATATATTTTTTGGTGGGAAGGTATCGGTTTTTCGGAGAATAAAAAGGGTGTGAGAGGCTTTTCTTGGAAATGAGAGTTCTATTGACCTTTTTCAAAATTAATACACGTGGCATCAATCTATTGGATGGCAGCCGACCAGCGATTGTGGCCCATCGTGGCGAGCCACGCAAATAATATCCCTCACCTGGACCCGCTTCTCTTTCAGAAAGTACGCCGTAGGCTGTTTTTGTTTTTTTTCTGACCAAGTGCAGTGACTGAATGGCTGAGATCTTCCGATCAGTGCGATTTTAGAAGCATGGAGCATCAACGGTTCACCCACTACCTGGGATTGCGTCCAGGGGACGCACCCGACGCGAGCGAAAAAGCGGCACATGCGCCTGTACGGGCATAGACTCACGGACGCGGTTTAGCTGGTGACCCAACACCAGCGTCAAAGCTACGTGGGCCAACCATAATTTATGTGTTTTTATCCAAGCCGTTGAAAAATGAGGCAAATTCAAAGATTAAGTGGATCACAACACGGGAAACAATGATAATTAAATGCTTACTGTTGAAAACTTCTTAAAGCCACGAAACTTTTGTGTCAAATTGATATTTGTGTTTTCATAGATGCCAGGTCCGTATAATCTTTTGAACAGGTTGGCTGAAAAATAAACATGCCCTAGCAAAGTTTCAACAGTGGAAATATTCTCCCCCTGTTTTTCGTGGGGTGGTCCGCTAGAGATTTTGATATGCCTCATGCTTTGGCTCATGCCCTATGATATGTAAAAATGGAACATTTGAAAATAAAAATTTCTTGACAAATTGGTGGGTCTTGTGATTGACATCGGATTACGTGCTAGTAAACCGTATGCTTTATGGTACTGGGTAAACGCTGTTGGGGGTCACCATGAATGTACATGGCTTATCCACGCCATCCATTCATTTTTTTCAACTTATTTAAGAGGTGAGTCCAAAATTAAAACAAATCCATTCACTTGCCACAGGAGACAATGTGAATAATGATTTCCTAAACTTTCTAAACTTTCTAAGCACCTGCACAAAAGCTAACATTTGTGTTTTTGTCTTCATGCATGAAAGTTACCTTACGAACAGGTTGGAGTTTGGATTGCAGATAGACATTATTGTGGGCTTTAAGAAAGTTTCCACAGTAGGCATCAATATCACCACCCTTTCCCATGGCGGGTTCACTTGAGTTTTGGGTATGCTTTAATTTTAGGCTTAACCCCTAGAATAAGTTAAAAAGATGGAACAATGGTGCGTAGGGGTGTCAATGAACCGGATTGGCCCGACGGGCTTTTGGGCTTAGCCCGTCTTGGGCTAGGCTTGGACTAGAGTATTAGGCATGTGGGTTGGGTTCGGGCCTAAAGTATAAGCCCCTTTTTTAAACGAGTCGGTCTTAAACTAGGCTGTTCAAAAGCCCGAAAATCAGGCCCAACCCAAATGTATATACTTTAATTTAAATTTTAAATTAAAACATTTTTTCTCCTTTTAAAATTTAAATTTTACACAACTTTTTTCTAAAAATCCATCTCCCTCTTAAAATATTTTTTATTTTCTATAATGTTGGTGTTAATTTTTCATACAGAGAAGTCGGGATTAAAGGATAATTTCTCCCTCTATTTTAAAGGCCGGGCTTAGGCTTAGTTATTGTGGCTTGTCACAAAGTTCGAGTCGGGTTTGGGCATAGTTGAAAGAGGTGGGTTGGGCTTGAATAGAGCTTGGCCCAGCCCTAACCGGGCCAATGACACCCCTAATTATGTGCATAAGCTAAATGCATTTATGGTGGGACAACAAAGTTTACTTAGCTTGGTTGATTTCCTAAGAGCCTTTTCGCACGAAGTTTCCAAGTAACCGCTTAGTGGGTGTTACCTTTATCATAGGCCCACCTTTATGATGAGTCCTGCTCTCCCTGCAATGTCGTGAGCACCTTTTTGAGGACTCATCACGGGTGACTTGAGCCCAAAATCTAAGCCGTCTATGATGCAGTACCTCGAAAAAACCTCCAAGGTCCATATTTCAACCTCATCAAACACTTTGGTAGGCCGTAGCAAAGAGAAATGAGCAAATCAACAAGAGAAATAGTTTTCTATTGCCATGGCTTACTAAAGTTTTGCATCATGTTGAAAGTTGGGCTCCAGAGGTTTCTTGAGGTGGTGCTTCAGGTAAACAGCTCAGATTTTGACTCACACCATATGTGATGATTTCTCACACTAGTGCTTGTGACCATCGGTGCACAAAAGAGCTTTTTTCCCTTTATAATATGTTGTATATCGGTCAATTTTAAGACGCTATTCTAATAAGTAAGCATATCCAAATCTAAGGTCTACCTCACCACTAGAAACAGTGATGATTGAACACTCACTATTAAAAACTTAATAAAGGCTCGTGACCCATTGAAGGAATATGGGTAATGTTTATTTTACATCCAACCCGGGTAACAGCCAAACCGCTCCGCTGGACGTGGCTAATGGAAATTTACAGTCGCGTGACACGTGTAAAGTGAATTGATGTTGCATGGGAGGTTAATGGAGACGGCACCAGCGAGGCATTTCCATATTTTCAATAAAAACTCACCGAAAATATAAAAACAGGCAATAACTGGTCCTTTCCCAGATACCTTTCTTCCCAAGAAAAGCATTGATACTCCGGCGATCCGATGGATGATACGCCAGCACTTAGAAATTAGCTAAAATTCACCTCTATCCAGTTGGACGCACAAGCTATGGGTCCCGCCTAAGATGTATTATGAACAGAAAATTTATGCTTATTCGACGATATGACTGTCGCAATGGTACAAGCTCATTGGACGGTCAAAATGGAAAAAATATCTGACGGTCCAAATTCATTAGAATTGCTCAAACAATCTGACTTTGGGTGGTGACTTAAAGACCGCACTTTAATCGGTTTGATTTGAGTTAGTGCGTGACACGTGTACAATTTCTGTGTGCCGTCATATCAGATGTCATGCGCTGCCAGAGTATGAAATAACATCGCTTTCTACTTTTTTAAACGAAAAAAGCACTTTATGACAGTGACAAAAGGTTATAGAAAGCGCTCGCGTGCAAGTTCGAGTTGCATCGCTTGATAGTTGTAGATGACACATACAAGTTTAAGATCAGGTCCGTTCATCAGGCTATTTTGGGAATGTAGATTTTATATATAAAAATACAGATCCGTCCAGTAATGTTTTGGGTAAAAAATATACAGAATAAATGAACGGTTACATGAAAATTAATAAATGGTTCAGGTTCTTTGTACGTGTGTGGCTCACATGAAGATCGAATTTACCTTATTTTAGAAGCATGGACTCTCCAAAGTTAGGATCTCCCTGGCGAGCTTGTGCCATCTAACACACGTGTGCCTCGAGTAGACTCGCGATCTAGTGCAGTCAGAAAATATTCATTAAAAGCCCTTTAATGAAGGAGGGCAGTTTCGCTTGAAGCGTATTGCGTTCTGCACCCGCTAAACGGAATCGGTCCATACAGGGGGCTCTGTGGGGCCCACCGTGATGCATGATTTAATCCACGCCGTTCACGAGACTAAAAAAAACATAAGGCATATCCACAGGCTCTGGTGGACCATAATGTGTGGATTGAATGCTTACCTTTAACAAATTCTCGTGGGCAACAGAAATTTTGGATGAGCTGAAATTTGTTTTTCCCTTTCACCCATCTTTATATGACATTACGAACATGATACAAATTTAAAAACTACTCACGAGCCCCAATTTTTTTGGATCACGTGATGTTTTCGTGGTCTCTCCGGACGGGGATTGGCTAGTGACCCCAACACCAGCAGGGGGCTGGTGTCAAAGATGTGTGGGCCCCACCATGGTGTATGTGTTTTATCCACGCTGTCCATCCATTTTTCCATCTCATTTTAGTGCATGGGCCCAAAAATGAGGCAGATCCAAATCTCAGGTGGACCACACCACAGGAAAACAGTGTTGATTGAACGTCCACCGTTAAAAACTTCCCAGGGCCCACCGTGATGTTTATTTTCCATCCAGCCAGTTGATAAGGTCACACGGACCTGGATGAAGTGAAAACACAAATATCAGCTTGATCCAAAACTATTGTGGCCTCCAAGAAGTTTTCAATGGTGATAATTCAATTCCCACTGTTTCTGCTGTGTGGTCGGCATGAGATTTGGATCTGCCTCATTTTTGGGCCCATGCCCTGAAATGAGGTAGAAAAATGTATGGACAGCATGGATAAAACACATACATCATGGTGGGGCCCATGCAGCTTTGACACCGGCGCCCTGGCTGGTGTTGGGGTCACTAGCCAATCCACATCCGGTCTTTCCATCCGGGTATTTATGACCAAGGTTGGATGCAGACCGAGTGAAAATAGCTCAAGTTGCAGACTGAGTGAAGTCTCCCGTATTGTGATGTGACTAACAGGGAATGGGTGGGTGTACTAAAAAGGTTGGATGCCAAATGGACGCGGATTGCCTGCGAAAGCCTTTGCAGGCATCTCCTGCACTCTAAATCTAGGCGAGGCCCACCGTGATGTTTGTGAGAAATCTATGCCGTCCAAACGTTTTGTGAGATCATTTTAGGTGTTGCGACAAAAAAATGAATAGAATCCATGACTAAAGTGGGCGGCACTAAAGAAAAAAGGTGGGTAGGGAAATTCCTACTGTTGAAACCTCTATGGGTCCACAGTGATGTTTCTATGCCATCCATACCGTCCATAATATCACTCCTACTGAGATGAAATGAAAACACAAATATCATCCTGTTTCGAAACTTCTGTACCCCACGAATATTTCAACTGTGGAAGTTTAATTGTCATGTTTCCGGCCCACTTGAGTCTTGGATCCCGTTCAATTTTGGTAGAAACGCCTAAAATAATCTTACAAAACGGTTGGACAGTGTAGATTTCTCACAAACCTCTAAAATCACATGGTTTGGTCTACATGAGTTTTCAAATGGCCTGATGTTAAGATATCTATGCATCTTAGTGTCACAAATCTTCAGGAAGTGGATTGGCTAGTGTAGGGTGCACCAGCTACTTTGCTGGTGTGGGTATGTGTCGCACGCAGAGGAGTGTGTCAATCGTCGAGCACTGTAAACGTACGAACGGTTCAAATACAATCAAGGTTATGTGGGCCCCTCAATGGTGTATTTAAAATATCTACACCGTCCATCCATTTTATAAGATCATTTTTTGAAATAATGAAAAAAATTAGTCATATCCAAATCTCAAGTGGACCACACTACAAAAGGCAGTGGGGACAATGATTCTCACCGTTAAAACATTTCTAGGGCCCGCCATGATGTTTATTTTCCATCCAAACTGTCCATAAGGTCATACTGACCTGGATGAAGGGTGAAAACAAATATACGACTGATCCAAAACTTCTATGACCCTCAAGAAGTTTTCAATGGTAGACGTTCAATCTCCCACTGTATTCTGCAGTGTGGTCCACTTGATTTTTGGGATCTGTTTTTTTTTTTGGGTTCAAACCTTATAAAGATGTCACCCAAATGGACGGACAGTTTGGATATAACACGGACCCCATGGTGGGGCCCACAGAACTTGGTGACGTCAATACACCAGCTACCTCGGGGCGCGGATTTCCTGCGAAAGCCATGTGCAGGAAGTTCCTGCACTGGGAACCAAGGTGGGCCCACAGTGATGTTGTTTGATAAATCCATCCCGTCCGTCCGTTTTGGGAGATCATTTTAGGACATGAGAAAAAAATGAACCGGATCCAAGACTCAAGTGGGCCGAAAACCTGAGGATTGAACATCCACAGTTGAAATATTTGTGGAGCCACGGGAGTTTCGAATCAGGATAATATTTGTGTTTCCAATTCATCCCAGTAGTAGTGACGTTATGAACGGTATGGATGTCATATAAACATCACTGTGGACCCCAGGGAGATTTCAACGGTAGTAATTTACCTACCCACCTTTTCCTTTTCTGAGGTCCACTTGAGTCTTGGATTCGGTTCATTTTTGTATTTATATCCTAAAATGAGCTCCCAAAATGGATGGACGGGGTGGATTTATCAAAAAAATCACTGTGGACCCCACCTTGGTTCCCAGCGCAGGAACTTCCTGCGCAAGGCTTTCGCAGGAAATCCGCGCCAGCTACCTCGCTGGTGTGCGGTACATCAGCCAATTCGCTTCCAGTCAGGTGATGCTGGCCCTGTACACACTCTATAAGGCTTTAAGGGTGGGAGTCCCCATCCCAACATTTTCGTGTGGTGTGAATCCATTATGTTTTGGATCTGGCTGATTGACGTTTGTTGGATGAATTCGAAGGGCCGCACCTTATGGACGGATTAGATCTAATGTAAGCATCACGCTGGGCCCACACACCACGTTTTATTATGGACGCGGATGTGGTAATACCCACTGGCCGGAGACAGGCGGTCCTGTCAGGGGCTCCGTGGGAACTGTGATGTAAATGTTTTATCCACGCCGTCCATTTATTTTTTGAAAGATAATTTTAGGCCATGAGCTTGTTCGAAGCCACAGAATTTTAAATCAAAATGATATTTATTTTAGATCAAGATGATATTTATGTTTTCCCTTGATCAAGGTATATATGACCTTATGAACAGATTGGATGGCAAATACACATCATGGTGGGGCTTAGGAAGTCTTCAATGGTAAGAGTTTAATCCCCACTGCTTCCTATAATGTGGTCCACTTAAGGCTTCAATCTTCTCCCTTTTTTATCTTATGCCCTAAAATGATCTATCAAAATAGATGAACGGCATGGATAAAACATATACATAACGGTAGGCCCCACGGAGCCCCTGACATGACCGTGCGTCTCTAGCCAGGCCCTGCTGGCAATCCGCGTCCTTTTATTTTAGGCTTATATTCTACCAACGTTGCAGGACGAACCCGCCTTTAATAAAGGTTTCAATTTTGAGCGGACTTTCACGGAAAGTGGGTGGCCAGCACATCTCGATGGTACATCGCATGCATATTAGATGAATACGAAGATTCTCATGTTGAACAAATCACCGCCGTTGGATCCACCACTGAAAATGGACAGTGGGAATTGCTTGATACTCTGACAGAGTATGAGGATACAGGTGCACCGGACGACCACGGCAGAGGCATGCATTCGCGATATTTTCGCTGAAAAACAATAAAATGATATTACAAATGTTAATATTATCAAGAATTTAGAAAACAATAAAATGATATTACAAATGTTAGTATATCAAGAATTTAGTAACAGCACCCGGTTTGGTAAACTAAAAAATAAGTTCTGAAAATTAAAGTGTTGAATTCTAATATTTACCAGTATGGTTGAAAAATCTATTTGATAATTTATTCAACAAAAAGTTATGATATCTAAAAGAAAGTAATTTTTTCACAAAAAAAACTTACTTGATAAACACAAACCATAAATATTCAAAAATTGACAATTGTTATATTTGTCCACATTGTCTCAATTTACATCATGAGACGAAATTTGCTATTGCCATGTTATTAAATTTTGCACATTTATTCAATCTAATAAAATTTTAATACTTTTTTATTGTACATTCTCACAAGAGAATACCATTTAATTTATAAGTTGTAAAATTTATTAGTTTAGAAAGTTCAATGGTGAATTACCAATAAAGAGTGATTAAAGTTTAATTATATGCATTTGTGACATTCGTGTTAAATATCTTATGAATAACTCTGATATCTAGTAGGTGTGCTATGTCAATTAAGACTAGCTTGAATATTTGGCTTAAATATGGGCTTATTGCAATGGGTCATCCTTTGATTTCGTCATGCAACAAGCCTAGATGTTCACAACTTATATCTTATTGATTGAACTACCATCTAACCATTTCAAATGGTCAGATGTGTTTGGTGGGTATTCATTGGGGTAGAGTGTTGGGATAGGAGGGCCGGCAGCGGAAGCAAAGCTAAACACAAGCAATCACAATACATGCAATCACCCACACATAGACAATCGAATTTTTACGTGAAAAAACCCCTCACGGGTAAAAAACCACGGCACAAAGCAACACAAATCTACTATAAAGTCAGAAGTTACAAGAGATGGAACCTAAGACCCAAAACCCAAGCCCATAAGAGAAATCCCAAGCTTACCCAAGAAGAAAACCCTCTTCTCCAAGCTCTTTCTCTCACCTAGAAGCTCCCTCAATCACCTTTGCAACCTTGGTTCATTGGCGGCCACTGGCGGCAACCCTAATCTCGGATTATATCTCCTTAAATAAGAGAAAAACCAGAATTAGAAACTCCTTGCGCAAAACCGCGCAAGAAATCAAGTCCAACAAGGAAACTGCGCGACTGGTCGGACCCCCCCACCGACCGGTTGGATGACCTAAAAGCGGCTCCAGCACTTGCTGTCTTCATCTCCAACGTGACCGACCGGCTGGCCGGCCGGTCGATGGTCTTCGTGCGTGAAGAGTAGAGGCGTCCAATCCCAACAAACTCCACCACGACTCTAATCTTCATGCAACACCTTGCCACACACCATCTCTTCATCTCTACTTCGTCATCATCACAGCTCCACCACTTCTCATGCCTCATTGACTTCAAACTTGCACCTTCATCACCCGCTCGCTTATGTGGCCCTTGCACATGCCACACACGAGCAATCGTGGATCTCGCTGCCAATCCCGCAACTCTACCATGAATAGTGCTCCCGATCAAACCCGATTGCAGTCGACAAACTTGATTGAGATATTGGCGTACCGATCCACCTTCCTCAACTCTACTTCTTCCATAAATACCGATCGCTTTCCATATTTTTCTTTCACAGAATCCTTCTCCATAATGAATCTCATGCTAGAAGACGCCATTGATGTCTCGCTTTAGATTTTCTCTGCATCCTTCCCAACTTTTAGCTCTGATACCACTTGTTGGGATAGGAGGGCCGGCAGCGAAAGCAAAGCCGAACACAAGCAATCACAATGCATGCAATCACCCACACATAGACAATCGAATTTTTACGTGGAAAAACCCCTCACGGGTAAAAAACCACAGCACAAAGTAACACAAATCCACTATAAACTCAGAAGTTACAAGAGATGGAACCCAAGACCCAAAACCCAAGCCCACAAGAGAAATCCCAAGCTTACCCAAGAAGAAAACCCTCTTCTCCAAGCTCTTTCTCTCACCTAGAAGCTCCCTCAATCCCCTTTGTAACCTTGGTTCATTAGCGGCAACTGGCGGCAACCCTAATCTCGGATTACATCTCCTTAAATGGGAGAAAAATTGGAATTAGAAACTCCTTGCGCAAAACCGCGCAAGAAACCAAGTCCAACAAGGAAACTGCCCGACCGATCAGACCCCCCCCACCGACCGGTCGGATGGCCCAAAAACGGCTCCAGCACTTGCTGTCTTCATCTCCAACGTGACCGATCGGCCGGCCGGCCGGTCGGTGGTCTTCATGCGTGAAGAGTAGAGGCGTCCAATCCCAACATAGAGAACGATTTTCAATTCAATCCACTTGAATTGAATCAGATTTATCGAAAATAAGATCGAATGCCCATAAACTCATCAAGCCTAATTTCATTACCTGAGGATGAGGCAACATTCTCGGGAGTCCGTCTGATGTCTGAGGCCGAGCCAGAAGGCTCAAACTATATTTGTGGCTATAGGTTGGTACGAGGATTCCCTTGTCTGGATTGTAAGACATGGTCAATGGACCACACATCTACAACCAGATATCTTCCACATCATAATCAGGGATACGACCAAATCTATCCATAACAGTTAGCATCATCTAATCAAATTGATGGTCGAGAATAATGGGCCACTTTAGAGGGATAATCACACAGTCTTTTACTAAACTTTCCTAAGTTTGAAGGTGATTTGGATGAATGTGTCTCACCTTTTAACCTAGCTGGAAGACGCCTTGGTGTTTCAACAGCAGGTCGTAGGTTCGAATGCAAAAGAGACATGCCAACCCCACTGGTAGGGCTGGTCATGAGTCGAGTCAGCTCGATCGACTCGACTCGACTTCGTAGAACAAATTAAGCCAAGCTTCATTTAGGAGCTCGAGTCAGAAATCGAGTCAAGTTCGACCATTGGGTTACTCGACTCGATTCAAGCTCGACTCAGCTCGAGCTCGACTTGACTCTTTTTGTATAGATATTTGTTAAAAAAAAAAAACTTAATCTTCTTATTTCTTCATTATTTCTCCCCCCTCCCCCCCACACACATTGGGGTCTAAGCTTAAGACATATAAAATCTCACATGTTGGGGGGTTTCTTAATCCTATTATTTTGTTTAGATAAGGACATTCTTTGTTGAGCATATTTGATGGATTTGAGTAATTTCAAGTACAAAACATGGTGAGTACACAACGGTTGTATGTTTTATACGCTACATAAACACAGGTGTTACGGTGAGACCATACACCATATATATCTACAAAACAGGGGCTATGGTAAGACCAAACACCATATGCAACTATTGATTGCAATATTACGAGGGAGGTGGTGCATCTGATCCATGAATCAGCTGAGCCTCATCATGAAGATGGTCCACACAATAATCAGGGTAGTCCATTCATGTGGTGAGCTATGCATGTACTGTGTTAATTATGGTTCAGAAAATATTACTAGTGGTCTGCTGTAACGCCCCAGATTTTCGAGATTTATTTGAAAATTTTTGAAAATTCATTTTTAATTTATTTTTTTATTAATTATCGTACATTTACCGTTCATTTACGAATAGCGGGACATCCGTAGGAGATCTGATAGGGGACCCTTTACAAAAGTTTCTTAAAATGATCCCATAAACATCGTAGAAAGATCAGATTTAAAAAATCATGCACTTTTAAGATAATTACGAAAATGCCATTAGTTAAACTTAAGTTAAGATGCCATTTTTAAGTATTATAGTTTCTAACGATCACTTTCACGCAAAACCCTGGATTTAATCTTTTGGGCACATATTAACCATACACATCAAATTTCAGCCCTTAAATCATAGTAGAAGTGGTCCGATTGTCAAATCAGTCCCTTAACCCTTGATTTTCATCTCCATCGAGTGAGGAAAGTAAATGGTTAGTCGTAGTCGAATATTTCTCTTCATATGAGTGACTTGGATCATCTTTATCATGAACCAATAGTGTGATTTGAGTGCCCCACCTTGATAAGCATCTTTCTTATGCACGAAGTTATCCCGTTTTAGAAATTAATGAGTTACCAACTCTTTTTAAATCTGAACCTTTCAATTTACCCACTTCTCACCATCAATCGCTTCTCAAATTTGGACCACTTATTATACTCATATGACTACGAGTTTACACAAAGTTTGGACCCCGATCTATAACCCTACACCGTTGAACCACAAAGCCAGCCCCTTCCTTTTCCGCTAAAAGTTGAAATTTCAGATCTAAGCATTTCTCACCATCAATCAACTACTAAACTTTGTATAATTATTTGCTTATCATGACCATATATTTTTTCAAAATTTGGGCCCTGATCATCAAGCGTAGACCATTAATTGAGTCAAGCCCATTTTAGCACCCGTTAGGCCATTTTCAAGGATCGGCCAATCTAGAATGTGGATCATCAAGAAATTTATGTATTCTGACTCTACTCTTCGAGCTTGATAAGATGAACGGATTGAAATTGATCATAGATCATCCGAATATTGAGATTTGAGAAACCCACCTCAAGAAGTTGTTACACAAGACCTCGCGTGCACATCCCTCTCCATATTTCTACTACGCACCTCCAAATCCTTCTCCTAACCCTAGCCTCCATGCCGTAGAGAGAGAGAGAGAGAGAGAGAGAGAGAGAGAGAGAGAGAAGAAGAAGAAGAAGAAGAAGAAGAGAGTTCTTTCTCATATTTTTCCAGCGGCTAGGATCTTCTACAACCATCTTCTTCTAAGTCCATCCTAAGGTGAGGATTTTCCTTCAAGCCTTTCATTAATAATACCACGATTATCATAAATTTCTTTTGTGGCATGTGAAGTTATTTTGTTTTGAATTGCTTATCCATATAACATGAAGTTTGATGTGAGATTTGTAATGAATATCATTGTATGGTGATGTGATTCCTTGTTTAGATTTTTTACTAAGAAGCATGTGTATTTGTGTTAATTTTTTGAAATCTATGCCCTTATTTTCTTAGTCCATGTATTACAAGTAAGATTGATTTTTATATTGTGATATGAAATATGTGTATAAGATCATCATATAGACATCCCATTATTGTATACTCTTTGTCCCTAAGTTGGTAAAATTATTCGATGTAGAGAGATGGAACCCGTGAGAGGTGTCCATGATGAAAGAATATATCTTGACTTAACTGAGAGAATGAAGTGATTGTTTGTTAATGGATCCTTACATGTACATGATGCTTGATTTGATCCATTTACAGTACATGGGTATTTTAATGAATTTGGTCATGATGTACAACATTGGCTTTTTGGGACATGATGAAATCATAAAACGGGATAATGAGTGGACACTAATGGTATACAAATTCTCATGAGCCGGGGTTGGTGCTATGGACACTAATCCCGAGCTTTCGGCCTATGCTGGGTTGCTTGCGACTCCCCATAGTGACCACTGAGTTTTATTTAAATCGGTTGTATGCGAAAACACTTAAATAAAGGTGAAACTAAAGTCATGCATTCACTTGGCTCCATGTGGGTGTACGGAATTGAGAATAGGCTAGAGCGTCCTACTTCTCCCGTACACTGTCACGTGTAGATTTGGGCTATGAGCGTCCCGTTTCTCACGTGGTCGGGCAAAACTATGGGCTTGTGCGTCCCAGGAACCTCTGGTGACTAGTGGCTAGCGTGAAGTCGTAACAGGGAGTTTCCCACTTCATGTATTATGATTCTAGCCAGGGTGCCTTAGCCAGAGCATGCATTCCATGCATCGCATTAACAAAGATTTTTACTTGATTGTTTTGTTTGAATAAAGATATTATTGTGTTGCGTTACTCTGAGTTTTATACATTGTTATTCTTGATAGTCTTGGAGGGAATATTCCCCACTATGATAGCGTTTAACGCTATCCCAAACACAATTTAGATGATGCAGGTGAAGATCCAGGTATTGAACCCGATTTTTAAGGAAAAGAGTTCGATGTTCGTACAATCACATGGCGGATGACGATGTTAGAGAAACTTAATTGATGTTATCATTTATTAAATATTTCTTTTGAGTAGTTGATACATTTATGGAATTGTAATAAGTATTCAAGAGAAGACATGGTTTTGTATTTTAATTAATCAGTATGGATATTGGTTGGTTCCCTTATTTAAACATTGATGATGACGTAGTAAGTTTGATAGAATAAGATGATAATTGTTTCCGCCATTGTGCTTAAATGCTATATTTTATTATTTGACAAATTAGTTATTCTATAAATTACTTGGGAATTCGGCCGTTGTGTTATACACGAGAGTCGAAAATCTTGGGTCGTTACATCTGCATTCAATGCATGTGTGACCTGGCCAAAGAAAAAATCGATCAGAGCTAAGTCATTTTAATGGTGAGGTCCCACATGTAGAAATACTATTCTCTCCTAATATATGTATGACTTCTTGAACTTAATGTTGTTGACTTTTAATTTGTATTTTGTAGTAAAAAATATAATAAATTGAGGTGGGAGCAAGCTCGACTCAACTCGAGGTAAGCTCGCCTCGACTCGATCCACTAGCTCGCCTCGAAAGTTTTAGCAAACAAGGCAAGCTCTAATGGTAAGCCCGATGGTAAGCTCGAATTCGAGGAGAGCACAGATGAGTCAAGCCAAGCCTGGCCCACCTCGACTCGACTCGGCTCGATGTACAGCCCTACTCACTGGTGGGTGGGTGCATTGTGTGACTAAGTGCATTTTATCTCTAATTGTCGAAAACTTCTTAAGGCCCACCGTGATGTCTATTTGCTATCCAACTTGCTCATAAGGTTACATTAATTTGTATGAAGGGAAAACTAAATATCAGCTTGATCCAAAACTTCTGTGGCCCCTTAGAAGTTTCAAAGGTAGGCTTTAAATCCCACTGCTTCATGTGGCCTTCAAAATGCTTACCTTTTGGGCTCATGCCATAACATGATATATTAAAATAGATAAATGAAGTGGATAAAACATATAGATGACGATATACCCTACCGAGCCTGGGCACTGTCCATCTCTAGCTAGGTTCCGCCGGAGTGAATTAGCTGTTACCCTGGTAACACCTTAGTGGGTGTTACCCCTACTGTGTGGGGCCTACCTTGATGTATTTTTTTGTATATCCATGCTGTCCGTCTGTTGTTATGCCTAATTTTAGGATGCCATCCAAATTTATAAAAAGTTTCAAATCCCAGGTGGACTATAACAATATAAATAGCGATGAATAATCAACAAAAGCATTTTGTAGGCTACAAAACTTTTTAGATCAAGCTGATCTTTAAATTTTCCCTTGAAGAACTTGGATTGCAATTAAACATTATCAAAACCTTACGATGGGCTCTTTGGAATTTTTAATGGTGGACACTCAATCAGCATTGTTTCCAGTGGTACGGTCCACTCGAGGTTTGGATTTGCATAATTTTTAGAAGACCATCCTAAAATGGGCAGGAGAAATGGATGGACGGCGTGGATATACAAAATACTATCCATGTGGGCCACACAGTAGGGGTAACACCAACTAAGCTGTCCCCGGGGTAACACCTAATTCGCTCCCGGTTCCGGCAGGGTAGTATCCAATCCGTGCCCTGTAATTATAATTCCGTAGAGGGCCGTGTGGACCCCATAGATATGGTTTTCTGACAATAAAAAAAAGGAGAAGAAGGGGCAATGAATGATTAGGTGCACATTCAACCAATGATGTAAGGATCCTACCTATTCCATCAAGAGACGAATCGATAGTTCATAATCATTATACTAGAAGAGGTTTGATTAGTGATCTGGGTTGTTCATCATGTGGGCCCACCTTTGATTGCACATCTCTTTTAAGTCATTTTGATTGGCTGATACTAGCCAAGTTATCAATTATTGCTTCAAAAAATGAATGATCCATATTGATTATGATAGAAGAGCTCTAGCCATGGATCTGGATCATCTATCACACAAAGCACACTTTTCATTGTGCTTTGGACCATCTGATCATTGATCAATGATACATTTTCATCAGGATTGTCTAGGCCCACCTTTGATAGCTTGGTACATAAATCACTGATCTAGATCGTCTAGGCCCACCTCTGACATGGTACATATTCATCATACTAGAAAAGGACTAATCAGTGGTCTAGATCGTCTGGACCCACCTTTGATTGCCGATTAGTCCAAAAGTGACTGATTGGATGATCTTAACCATCTGATCAATGAATAAGAAATCCACGGTGCCTATTTATTTTACTGAGAAAAGTTGGATCAATGATCTGAGTGGCCCATCCACTCACCCCCCTCCCCCAAGGAAAAAAAGAAAGAAAGAAAGATCAGATGATCCTAACCGTTTGATCAAGAAAATGGGTAGTTCATATTGATCATAATAGACGTGTAATCACTATTGTGTACCATCCATCACGTGGGACCCATCTTTGACTGCCTATCACCTTCTTAAAAGTCGCTTTGGTAAAATGAATCCATCAGACTGATGGTCAAGAAAATAGATGGTTCATATTGATTATGACAAAGGTCTCATAATTGATCTAAATTGTCCATCATGTGTGGTCCACCTAACATTGACTGCCACCTTGCATAATCAATTTGATCCTATGATCCTATCCGATTAATGGCTAGGAAAATGGACGGTACATACTAATTACAAGAGTGCTCTAGTCATTAATCTAGATGGCTCATCATGTGGGGCCCACACTGATTTGTCCATCTTAAAAACTACTTTAGTCAGATGATCCTAGCCATCCAATCAATGGCTAGAAAAATGGATGGTCCATATTGATTATAATATAGAAGGGCCCAGCATTGATCTGGACCATCCATCATGTGGGCCCTGACCTTTAATTGCATATCCACCCCAAATCAGTCTAATTGGAAGTTCATGAGTAAGCAATCAATACCTAGGCAAACAGAATCCATGTTGTACATAATGGAGAACATCAATACACTGACTCAGAAACGTCCATCATATGAGGCCCACCTTCGATTGCCATCCCTCTAGAAAGTGACTTTGATTGGATGATCCTTGCCATCTAATCAATGCCTGAGACAAACGACAGGACTGTCGATTATAACAGAAAATGTTTCGATCATTGATTTGGACCATCCATCATGTGGGGCCCATCTTCAATTCCCCATCCTTCCCAAATGCCCACTTTGATCCAATGGTAGAGAGAGAGAGAGAGCTAAGATTTTGTAAATCATAATTATAAGATAATTTTACTTTTTCTGAAATCTAAGGTCTTGTTTACATTCCTAGAAAGCATGGGAAAAGAAACATTGTTTAGTGAGAGCCTTATTTCTATGAAATTAGTGTTCCATATTTGTTTTTAAATAAGATTTTCTTAAAAAAAATTGAGGCATATTTCCCAGTTTATTTATTGTTTGGTCAAATAAAAAAAATTCATAGGGGTTATTTGCGCGCAAGATTAACACGTGACACATATGGAACACAGATAGCCTACTAGACATATAATGGAACACGAAGATAGCCTATGGCACCGCTTGTGGGTACTTAAGTTTAATGGTGTCACGTGATGGCACATATGACAAGTGAGGTTGCTTGAAGTCCTACGATGGCGCATGTGACACAATCAACACATTAGCACATTTGATACGTGGGTACCTAAAGGTGGATGGTGGCACTCGTGACATTTTGTCGCATGTAGAACATATAGAGTGATTGAAGATGGACAATAGCACATGTAGAGCATAAGCGTAAGATGGATAGCTGCATATGCATGACACAACAGAAGATGGACAATGGAAAGTTAGCACATATGGCTAATGTGAGGCGCAAGTGAAAGATTGATGGTGGCACATGTAGGATGCAACAGAAGATGGGACGATGGAAACTTGTCGGATATGGCACATGGGAGGTGCTTTCTAAAAGTTGGGCCCAAGTGAAGATGGATGGTGGTACATGTGGCACATTGGCACATGTGTCACAAAATAGAAGATGGATGGTGAAATATTTGCAAATGTGATACATAAGGCAATTTGGAAATGGATGGTGGCACATATGCGTCGAACTCTTAAGAAATTCTTTTTCTTTCAACAGTGGAAAAAATGCCTTTCTTAAGGGGTGACGTGGAAAAATAAATTTGCTGATTTTTTTGACAAAATCCCACCAACTCTCACAAAAAGTCTTCAAAAACAATAGAAAATGAGTTTCATGGAAAATGATGTTTCCTTTCCTTTTCTTTCCATGAATCCAAACAGGCCTCAAAGGGAATTTGTACATGTGCAAAATTTTCCCATGAAGCACCCCCCCCACCCCATGAAAAAAAATAAAGATAAAAAATCATGAATCACTGAACCGAGTCATTCAAATAAACTTTAAGGGTGTGGATTGAAGGTCCTGGTCCATTTGTAGAAGGGCTAGGATTGAGTGAAAGGTGGTGCTCTTTAGCAAAGTAGTTTACAAAGTGATTCCTTGGAGAGGCATGCATATTGCAGTTCTTCGCCCCCTCCATTTTTAGTATAATTAAATATATTAAACCTAAGATTATTCTGATAGCATTTACAGAGTGGTAAAGAGATAATATTTATCTCTTGAAAGGGAACAAACCTGATGAATCATTCAATCTGTAAGTCAGCCCCAAGGGCATTTCTTCACTCCGACTCTTACCATGTATTACTGCTAACTATCACAATCACAATTCACAAACATTTAAAAATGCAAAAGCGATTTGTGCACAGAGAAGTTGAGGAGACGAACCGCACCACATGTGCCCACATGGCATGCCTGTTCACGATCCAGGGTGCTCATCAGGTGGGCCACACATACCTGGAGTAAGGACTTCTGACCATCTTCTCCCAACTGCCCAATTTTCTCATACATGCAGCCTGCCTGATGCATGGACTAACTGATTTATACCGGGGCATATTCAAAGGAGGTCCCACCTGCCTGATCCTGGATCTAGCACATGTGCCCCATCAGCAAATGGGGCACCAACCACCTCTTCAACCTCTCCACGTGCAAATCGCACCGGCACTTATCTATAAAAAAGACTTTAAATAACACGAAATTGGCAGCAAAGCAAATAGTAAGTCGAACACAACCACCTCTTGCAAGATGATGAGAACTTTGAAGAATTCAGCTGTGGAAGTCACCAGCAAGCCCATTTACGCCAATCCTGCATTTGGTTACTTTCTCCTCTTATGTCCGCTTGCAATCAATGGCTTGAGAGACATGGCCCATTGCCGCAAACCCCACCTCAACCACCCCCGCCTAGTGTTTTCATGCTTGAAGGACCTGGCAGTGTACAATGTGGCTTCTAAGACGGCTCCCACCAGCGAGGCTCAACCAGAGATTCGCAACAAAATTCTTGAACTGCCCTTTTCTGGCTAGGGTCTCCCAGAGCTGATCCATGCCTGTGCCATTTGATTTCGAGACGTCCACCAATGAAATGCTCATGTTGTTGCGGACAATGCACAGCTTCCCCTTCAGAGGGACCAGAGCTGCTGCTTCCAATGCTCGGGAATTTCCCAAGTGCAGCTTGCTGTCAATGTGCTTGCTCCAGGAATCACTGGCCTCGTCGTAGATTCTGAGCTTACATCCGTCCTTACAGTCCAAAGCAAAGAGCTGTCCATTTAAGGAGGCGCTTGGATTCCGCCAGCCAGAGACCATCCCATCATGGACTGGGTACCAGCTGTTGGACTCAGGAATGTAGACCTCGCTCAGGACCTGTCGGTGGGACCCGAGCCCTTTCAAAAACCACCTCCCATCATACACAACTCCAATAAACGGCACCATCGCGGTGCTCATATCGGCGATAAAAGACCACCTATTTGTGTTTGGATCATACATCTCTGCCGACCTCAATGACCGATGAAACCCCTCACTTTCCCCTCCGGCAACATACATGCAGTTGTTCATGACACAGGAACCGAAGAAGTGCCGCCGCCGCAGCATATCCGGAGCCCGGTGCCACTTGTTTGTCCGGGCACTGTAAAAGACAACCCGCCTCATCGATCCCTTAAGTGGGTCTTTGCCACCAAATAGGTAGAGGTGGCAGCCACTGAGAACGGCACACCCAAACCCGAGGGCAGTGGAATACTCTCCTGGTACAGGTGGGAGGGGCTGCCAAAGTTGGTTTATGGGATCGAACGCATGCCATGAGATCCGCCCACTGTCTCTTTTCATGACGTAGATCCATTCTTCTGCAATTCCATGGCTTTTGCGAAGCGAGTAAAAGAAGTTGCCTGCCAGGAGGCGATACCATCGCTTGCAGACTAGCCGTAGCTTCCTGTGCTCAACACGTGGGACCCGGATCAAGCAAGCAATGGCCAGGTCATCAGGAAGGCCAGGCAACAAAGGAGATTGACTGCGGCTCCTCTCGCCCCGTGATGTCTTGTGCCTGGTCGTGTGGACGGATGGTTGTATGCTGGGCTGAATGCAGAGCTTTGATCCTGGGACGAATTTCCTTGCCCCCACAACGCTTTTCAGGCCTGCGTCGACTCTACACAAGCATGCACTAGTAACAACCTGCATATGCATAATAGCAAACAGACATGATCTATTGACAGACTGAAACTGAAGCATAATCAACATCATAGACCATTTTAAGGGCTTAATTGATTTCTAGTAATGCCGACTCTTCACATAATTAAAAAGATTTAATCATTCATATTACAACAGAAACAGAATTCTGTCCTATTGCGATGACAATAATCGAAGAATGCAGAAAATGGGTCAGCCAATTGCAACTCGCCATTCCTTTGAAAATGATTAAATATAAAAATTGATATGGGTTCAACCGAATTGGTTATATAGCATTCAATTCAGATAAGCAGCCAATCAAGAACAGAGATAAAACAAAGACATGTTTTCAATGAACTCACACAGGCAGTCGACCACAGTATCACACCGCCAATTCATAAGGAGCTGAACCAGAACATCAGATTGCACCAATCCACTGATCTTCCATTCTACTGACCAGGGATTTCACATCAACAAGACAAGTTTCATATGCGATGAAACAGCTGTATGCATTGCCTAATTCATTGGAGGTGATTAAAAATGGTCCCTAAATGATCACGGCTGCCTTTCACACATGACGGTGAAGACGTAAAGAAAATAAAAGCTGGTCATTTCATGGCTAATAGACATCTTCTAGTTCGTCATATCATAATGTCCTTTTGATTATTTATATCAAATTTACGCAGTCCCCAATAAGAAAGGGTAGAGGATCAGCATAGAATTGCAACTGAGCTGGACCAGGATGAAACACATCCATGTTCAACCCTTGGGCTTTGGGACCAAATGCTCATCCCAGCCCATGAGTTAAGAAAATGGGCTCAGACTGGGCTGAGCCAGCTTGTGGGGCCTTCAGGTAGACTCGAGTCTAGTCCAGTCCAATTATTGCAAGCTGGAATGATCGCAAGAAGCTTGCATGAAATGCGGAGTAGATTGTTTTCAATTTTGAGAGATTTACATCTTGAGAGATCTTTAATAAGACTAGTAAAATGCACGATGTATTGCACATGGAGGTGCTTTAGTTGTAGGTCGTGCTTGATATGCAACCCTGCCTAATTCTATGGGAAGAGCTATGCTAGAATACATCCCGATGTACCGCAATCGCAAATATTAGAACTTTGGTCTTTGGATTTGCAGTCATCTTTCAATGGATTTGGGGACTTCATCCAATAATCTGAACCGCTTACATGATGGGCTTCCCCCAGAACGGGGATAGCAAAAAAAAAAAACTCTTAGGGTCCATTTGGACGCATGCTCAAAAGGGGCTTTTGACGCTAAACGACGTTTTGAGCCAAAACCCAGTTCGTACTTTTGAAAACCTGTCTCATTCATTTTACTCGGCTAGGTGGTAAAAAATCTACTTGACCAGCTGACCAAAAAAAGCAAGCATGAAACCCCATTTTGTGGGAGTACTTCCAAATGGTCCTTTAGATTAGGATATTTAAACCCTCTGATTTTTTAGCTCTTTTCCTTTAAAACAGTTGGAAATAAAGCAAGCTGATCCACTCATGAGCCATGTTTCATCCAACATCCACCAATTCAATAGTTAGAATCATTAGATCAACATGACTTAAGTATGCTCCATTTACAGTGGGACACAATATTTGGACGTGCATATGTGCCAGATGTACCGGATGAGCTACCACCACGCCATGTATCAAATGCTTAGGTAGATTGAATCTATGCTCTAAATTCACAACCGCAAGAACTATGGTGATAGTACACCACCACGGCTTTTAAAATAGTGATGGCTAATTAACCATGCACTTGGCATACACATGTGGGATTCATGAGCATGCAGCATAGCACAAAATAATAGGGTTCTTGTGATCTTAGCCATCTGTTTTTTACTAATTTGGACCGCTGACTATTTTATTTTTAACCAACCATTCAATGGCCAACAATTGTATAATTAGAATCCTCAAATCAAATATGATTTAATTATGCTCCATTCACAATGAGGCATGCAATCGGAGTCATCTAAATTGAAGTACGTGTGCCAAATGTCCATGGATGAGCTACAATGGGGTAGTAGAGGGTGGTGAAGTTTTACTTTAGTCAGCAATTGAGCTAAGGATATGCACATTATACTTGGGTTTTCAGGATGTACAAGTGGGTCCATGGTTAAGAAATCCAAATCGTTGATCCGATGCTATCCACCATGGATGGACCATGTCCTGATAATCTCTTCCAAGGTGGCCGGTTTCCGCCTCTGCAACATCCTAAATAATGATTTGAACCACACATGTTCTGGATTCTACACCAAAAGGGCCATCTTAAGAACATCTGTTGAAGGGGTGAATGTGCATGAAGATGAACATGGAACACTAAAAAGGAGGTTTTAATGGCTCATATTCAAATTCAAGATTTAAAGGTCAGGATCATCAATGAAGCATGATTGTAAGATCATGGCTTCTATACAGTAGTAATAAAAACATGAGTGGTTCAGATCGATCTAAGGATGCAATATGGAAATCAATGTTTAGGATTGTTCACCCAATTTGATTTTGGTACTGGGACTTATCTACACCGATTTCAAAATTTTAACCTGTTTAACTTGAGTTATTGTATGCCATGCGGATAGTTTCTGGGTGCCTGTGTATCATACAAGTCCCCTAGCTAGAAATCATCTCTGTAATGCAGCCGGATACGTGGGGACTTCTCATCAATTAACAAGGGCATTTTGGGTATGTAAAAATTCTAACAAATAAGATATATTTGTTTGTAAGTAGTATAGATATATTAAGATCTTAGGGGGTCTTTACTAGGATAACAAAGAGATAAGTATAAGAGAATAAAATGAAGGGAGAGATTTAGGTCCATGACTCCATATATGTGGTTTATTTATTTATGAAAAACAACTGAATTTATTAAAAAACAACAAGCCTCGGGCGCCGAGGGAGCGACCTGGCTAGTAGACTAAGAAATCCAGATTACATCCCTTAGTTTTGGAGTTTGCCTCCACCCATTCGGCAATCAGCAATCTGACTCTAAACGCGACTCTATTTGCCTCCTTTTTGGAATTGTCGAAGCACACGGCATTCCTTTCCTCCCATACCGCCCACCAAATAGCTAGAAGCGACATTCTCCATATTTCCTGCTTGATTTTAGGAAGGGAATCGCCGTGCCACGCCAGCAAACAAGAATCCATGACACTTGGCGTGGTCCATATATGTGGTATTGTAGGATTCTTTTCTTAATTTAGAATAATTGAGTGAGTGTGTGATGTGTGGCCCACACCATGATGTGCATCAAACATCTACCCCATCCATCAGATGAGCCCCTCTCCATTAGGCCCAAAGCCCAATCCATGACTTACATGGACCACACAGCAGGAAACAGTTGAGAGTAGATGCACACACATTATACCTTCCTGACTGTTTGTGGGGTCCACCGAGATATGTTTCAGACATCCAACACCATCCATTGTGTGTGTCCAACATGGATGAGGGGCACCACATTTTAGGCCATACCAAAACTTAGGTCAGCCCCACTAAGTGATTCTAGAGGTTCAGGCATTAATTTTGCACTGTTCCAGATGGTGTGGCCTGCCCAAGTTTTAGATAGTGTGGTCTACCTGAGTTTCGGGTGGGGCTTATTTTTTGGGACATCCTATCACCAGGAGGGGACTTGCCAGATGCACGGTTCAAGTGTCCTACAAATCATGGTGGGCCTCATAAAGCTGGATCTTACCTAAAAAATGACAAATGTATTTTTATTGCCCCCCCCCCCCCCCCCCCAAAAAAAAAAAAAGAAAAAGAAAAGAAAAAGAAAAAAAAAAGACATGTATTTCCCTTTTGGTTCTTCATCCTAAATCCCTAATCACCATGGATATCCAACTGACTGGGGGATTGACATGCATCCATAAGTAGTTTAACCAAGTTCAATGAGTAACAAACTCATTAGAATAACTAGAATGAGATGATCTCTAACACCTAATTAGAATAATTACAATGAGATGAATTCATTTTCAGGGGTCTACAAAACAGGCCCTAAGGGTTATTTTTATTCTTTTCCTTTTTCGAGGAATTATATCTCACTCTGAAAAGTTCAACAAATTCTAAGTCGTCTATCAAGGTGGTTTCGAAAAGAGAAATATCATGAAATTTACCTAAATATGGCATATCCAAATGACTTAAGAAATTTTCAGAAATTGCTGATAGGCGCGCAACATGCCAGGTTTGGCCTGGCTCAATATTGAAACCACACTCCAATCCACCAAATGTCCTAATCAATCTGACGCTAAAAAATTGGAAGATCAATTAGTAACCTGAGGTTGAGTTTTTCAGCATTGTTTTTAAGCACTCATAAAACTCAAAAATAAAAATAAAAAATCAATAGATTCAGTAGGTGCAAGTTTCAATTTGATGACTAACCCAAACATCATTAGTCATCACAGAAAAGATTGTACCAAAATTAACCAACAAGGTCGAAAAGATTGTACTGAAATTAACCAGCAAGGTTGATGGAGTTTTTTTTTTCTTTTCTTTTTTTCTTTCTTTCTATCTTTATTTTTTTAGATCTGAATATAAAAGAAGGTTCTCATATGGTGTAACTCAATGGGTTGAACTGGGTCATGATTTCCCCCCTTCAGCTCTGCATTCAAAATATTGTAGAACAAACACCAATGACAAAACTAAGATTGTGGGAAGGATTGCGAACAGTCCACTAATCAAACTAAGTGATTAATTGTAGGCTATAACCTCCTCTCTTCTACTGTAGGCAACATAAGCCCAAAGGGAACAACATATACACTGTAATCCAGGAAAAAACCCCAAAGTGTGTGATGGATGATATCTAGGCACTTAGAAATTGCATATGCACATAAAAGTAATTCAAAATAAATTGTCCAAATTAGAGACCAATTTAGATGCATCATGAACCAAAAATATGCATATTTAATTATCTGGCTATCGGATTGGCAGACATTTGTTGGATGGTAAGGAATGGAAAAATATCCAATGGTCCTATTTCAATAAACAAGAGCCCAGGAATACGAGAGGTTAGATTCGATCAAACAATCTGACTTTGGGAATGTGACTTAGTGGGCTCCATAATTTAGTCAGCTTAATGTGTGTTAATGTATGCCATGTGTACAATTTCTGAGTGCCTACATATCAAGCATCAGCCTGCATCACGCTCTATGGCTCTGCCAGAGTATCAAATGATTCCCCTTTATATGGACCTGTGACAGCTAAAAGAAAACCCAAAAATAACAGGAAGCAACTCAAATGCCCTTGAATCCTGTCACAACTATAAACCATTTGTAAGTTGGACCATTATTCAAATGACATGGAAGACAGACATGATCTTGCGCTCGTTTGAGAGCTAACTCAAGAAGTGATGACTCACTCTAAAACCTAACAACTAATTAAAATGAATTAAAACTATGAACATGTGGACCATTTGATTGCCCCCATGGGCCCCACAACGTAATCTGACCATTGATCTTATCAAATTTATCATCAGACCATGGATCTGAACCAAATCATCAACCAACACAATCTTAACAATTGGACCGGTCAGATCTTTGATCGGCCAGATTGTGTGATTATCCAGTTGCATCATAGAAGAGCATACTTGTCGTATCTAGAATACGGGTAAGGCTCCCCTACCATACACATGGCATGTACCTCAAATACAAACACCCCAAATAGTGGAATCCATGGTAGATTTTGTTTATGTTCTCGAATTAGATTGATTAGACAATTCAAACCTCTGATTGATGTCCTTCTATTTGTCAAATTTGGACCTTTGAAACTTTTTGTTTGCTACTTTTTGTTTTTTACAATAATCAGATGTCATCTGCCGATTGATCACTTAGGATCATACTTTCAATGAAATTTTTGGGCTATAAATGATAATCCATCTACAGCGGGTCCTGCTATTTGGACAGTTCTGATTTGAGGTAAACAATTTGTTTATGTAAGGGAGACACACCAATATCCTAGCTAAAGAGCATGCCGTTGCAGTGCATTAGAACCCATACAAGAATGCTGAAAAAAGGAAAAAGGATTTGGATAATCAATCTAAAAATGACTATCTACTAACCCAAAGCACAGTGGCAATCCAAATTCCCAGCATAAAGTTCATGAGAAATAAGAAGGAACAAAGACCATACATACCGGTGGAGGTTGATTCCCTCCTTCCATCCTCCTTCATTCAAAGAAGACTCACCCTTCCAAACCAAACACCTCCTCATCTCTCCATCTCCAAAACCCTCCTCAAACTCCCATCTCCGACAGCTCACAGAATTTCCCCGTTGCCAACTCTATAGATCAAAATCACACACCCCCGGCTGTCTCCGCATAACGCAATTCAACCTCACCATTTCTCCATCTCAGAAAACCCACCTTCCAAATAAAAAACCCATCTCAAAAATGAAAAACCAATATCAGAAAAGCCCACAGAATCTCCAGCTGCCCCCCCTAAAAATCAAAACCAAAGCTCCAGCTCGCCTCCGCGGATCGCAATCTGAACCCCACAATCTCTCCATCTCAAAAACCCCATCTCCCAGATAAAAAAACCCATCTCCAGAATAAAAAAACCCATATCAGAAAATCCCACTGAATCGATCCCCGCCTTGTCCAAATGAAATTATCAAAAACCCCATTGCCCCCTTCTCTCCCTTTCTCAGATACCAAATCCCAAATAGCCAAAAAGAAGAAAACATTAGGAGAGAGAGAGAGAGAGAGAGAGAGAGGGGTTAGTGGTGGGGTTGGAAGAACACAAAATGGGACCTCCCACTCTCCCACCCTTTCCCACATTAATTTAGGGTTGACGGATAGGACCCAATGCCCCAAAGGCGCATACTAGCAACAGCAAGGGGTGGGGTTTGAAAGAAGCTACGGTGGAGGGAGTATAAAGCAATACCACCTGAAAATAGAGGGACCATCCGGGGGGTGAACATGCATTAGATCCACGCCGTCCATCAAGTGGGTCGCGTTATTTTTACATCGGATACAAAAAAATTGGGTCCGCCCAAAACTCAGGTAGGCCACACCATAAGGAGGAATTAGGCTGGAACACTTACCCTTAGTTGTGCCCGGGCCCACCGTGGTCTATATATATATATATATATATATATATATATATATATATATATATATATATATATATATATATATCCATCCAATCCATTCATATTACTCTTCTCACCTAGAAATCGCGATATTCTAAAACCTATAGGTGGACCACACCATGTAAATTGATAGGTTTTAGGCAGATTTTACAATGTTTCCTATGATATGGCCCACCTGAGATTTGGATCAAGTGCGATGTGCGTGATCAAGGCCTAACATGGAGTGGCGCATCTGATGGACGGGTGGATTTCCATCTACATGAAGTCGTCCATCCACGTCAGCAAAGAGTCACCCAAAGCGTTTCCATGCGGAAATTCGATTCTAGCCGTTGATGGAGAGGGAGATTGCGGGAGTCGCAATCCGACTCTTCCGGACTCCCGCCTTTTTGACTCTACGGAGAGAGATTTTATATTATATGATACTTGGGCCGCATTGGACGCTTGATACACAGGCACTTGGAAATTGTATACGTGGCATACCTCAACTCAAATCAAACCGACTAAAATTTGAAAAATCCTTTCATTGGGTTACAGTCACAAAATCAGATTGGTTGAACAAAATTAACCTTGGATTCGTGGACACTTGTTTGTTAGAATAGGACAATTGGATTTTTTTCATTTTTAACCGTCCAATAAATGTCGACCAATCCAATAGTCAGGTAATCACATAATTGTGATTTTTGGTTCATGATACATCTATGATGGTAACCAATAGTTTGGACAGTTTAATTGGATTTGTATGCCTCGTATGCAGTTTCTAAGTAATTCCTATGTACCTATATCATCCACCACTATCTGCTGGAGTATCAAGGTTTTCTCGTGGAAGCGGATTGCGTACTGAGTAAACTCTGTGGGGTCCACTGTGATTTATGTATTTTATCCACTCTGTCCATCCGTTTTATCAGATAATTTTAGAGTTTGAACAGAAAAATGAAGCATATCTAAAGCTCAAGTGGACCACACCACTGGAAACAGTGTGAATTGAACGTCTACCGTTGAAAATCTCTTAGGGGCCACAGAAGTTTTTTTTTAAATTTTTTATCAAGCTGATATTTGTGTTTTCCTTTTATCCATGTCTGTTTGATCTTATGAACAGGTTGGATGACAAATAAACATCATTGTGGGCCCAGCAACGTTTCAACGGTGGAAATCATTATTCCCACTGTTTCCTATGGTGTGGTCCACTTGAACTTTGACATGCTTAAATTTTGAGCTCGAGCCCTAAAATGATCTGGAAAAAACGGGTGGACGGCGTGGATAAACTACATACATTCACGGTGGGCCCAACAGAGTTTACTCAGTACGATAAAAGGTTACTGAGTGACTCAGTTCGCAATCCGATTTCTTTCTCAGTGGAAACAACATGCAAGTGAGCTTTCCCACCGTACAAGTGGGATGCATCTCTAATCCAACCGGACAAAATCAGATTCATTGGGCAATCCTGACCTCTGATTTAGTAGACTTTTCTCTTTTTGTAGAATTTGGACACGGATTTTTGTTCTCCAAGTGATGTTTAATTTTCAAGTTATAATTCATTTATGGGTCCCACTATTTGGGCGATTGGGAAGTGAGGAACCTGTTTGGTCATCAGATCAAAGTGGGCCCCACAGATAAGTCAATTTATCTTAACGGTCATTTTCCCCCATCTGATGATCAGATTTTGGGACCATCCCCCATCCACAAAGGGCCCCACCATATGAGTTTGAATCACCAGAAGGTGGTTATGAAGTGTACATGTTGTTAAGCACGAAAGGCATGATTAAGCATTGTCACATGCCGGCCACGACCTATCATCACAGCAGGGCCCCACTCTTGCAAATGTGCGGCCATTTTAGACCGCCAGCTAATAATCTCTCGCACCCAAATTCGAAGTATAGTGATTAGATTGGGATAAAAGTACATATGCGAGCTCTAATCATTTAGGGCTGAGAGAATTGCACCCTAAATTAAGGAAAATGGTGGGCCCCACTAACTCGTTGCTTGCCCTCTGGGCATGGTTGAAGAGTTGTCCGGCGTTGAGAAGCTTGTGTGGGTGCTTATCCCCACTTCAAATAAACATACTCATATGCTATATGCTATGGACTCAAGTCAAATGAATTTGATATGAATGAGCCAAAAGAGTAGGCCATTTTTCATGCCACTACATATTTTTACCTCGACAAAGCACACCAACGGTTAGAATTACATATGAGATTGTGGTCCACTCAATTATAAATATGAAACACATACAGTGACAAAATAATAAAAAAAATCTCACGTTTTAACGTGTGCATGCGCGGGCTAACAAGGGACATCATGATGAGCAGGGGTCCATGCATATGGGTTTTGAATCTTGGGATGATCAGTGGCCGTGGCTGGACGAGTTACTAATCGGGTCTGTTCATGTATTGGGCCATTAGAAAGGAGGTCTATGTTTTATTTTTTCAGAAATCAAACACGACATATCATCCTATCCATCCCTTTTCTTTTGACCCATAAGTCTTCTATAGATATCCCATCCATATTACAGCCCCATTGACACCTGATTAGTAGAAAAACATGCCAGGTGTGCATTCCCAAGCTCATTTTTTAGGCAACTGCAAAGGCAAGGTCTACATGAATAGATTTGTGGGTCCTCCGTGGTGTTTGTGTGACATCCCCTCCATCCATCCAGCCGAAGTTTTAGTGGGCCACACTGCATGATATAGTTGAGATGGGGACACCATGCAAACATTGCATGAGTTAAGGATTTTCCCCACCATGGAACACCAACATCTTAATCATGCATGATGAACCTGAGATAGATTACATGATGGATGGAGTGATTTTACAAACACAATAACATGGACCCCATAGAGATCGGGTGGTAATCCGGATAGTCGAAATTAAAAAAAAAAAAAATGAAATTTTTTGAGAAAAGTATACTAATAGAAGAAAAATGGGTGGCATCCAAACAAACGAGTGAAGAGCTATCATACAATGCTGTGGCTAAAGGTTTTGTATTGTAAGCCTTCAGTTTGTGCAGTACGGCTCCAGGGTGGGTCTAAACCATTGAGATGGTGGCCTCATTATGGATGGTTGATGCATAGAAAGTCCCCCAGATTGTGAGATCCTAGCTGTATAAACATGTTGGATGATTGTTATTGTGCTTGTTTTTGTTTTGTAATGCAATATAACTTGCATTTCTCTAGTTTTGCAACATTCATATGGATGAATTAACTGTCCAGGCCATTGATAGAGTGACGTGGCGGAACAAGATTCGTGTCCGTTAAAGTGTCTTCTGAGAGGGATGGACCAAAAAAAAAAAGAAAAATAAGAAAAAAGAAAACAATGATGGGTCTCAACAAATGATCATTTGTAGCAATAATCAATACAGACATTCGATCGAAGTAATTTTTGAGAGGGATGAACAATGGAAGGGGGCACCAGATGATGGGCAGTGATCAGACCTCTAGTATAATAAATATGGTTCATCTATCTACTATCTATTGGTCATATGGTTAGAATCATCAAATTAGAGTAATTTTTGGGAGGGACATGAGATAAAAGGTGAACCCTGCATGATGGAGAGTCCAGAACAATGATCCAACCTTTATTATAATCAATATGGACAGGCCCATCTTCTGAGCCATTGATCTAATGGTTAAAATCATATAACTGAAGTGTTCTTGAGAGACAGGAATCAAAGGTGAGATGTGTAAGGGACAGTCCAGATTAACGATTGAACAGTTATGCTTGTCCAATCAAAGTAATTGTTGAAAATCAAAGTGATGAAAATGTGGGGCTGATATGGGGTACGGACTATGACCAGGCATGGATAAAGCATTGGACAGTTAAGAAACCAAAAGGAAAATCAACACCACTTATTCAAATTTAAGTTTCCACAAATCAGCAAAAAATCCAACCACCCTATAAGAGTTATGGTGTTGAAATTATGGACCACTCCTACCTATTGTACCCCAGTCCTACGGAGTCTGAGTGGACTCATCAGACTCATCCTAGTCTTAGAACCATGTACCTAATCCATCAAAAGGCAAGAAACTGGACATGGTAGTCTACTTGGTCAATGCTTTGGTACCTAACTCTTTTTTGAGTCTTAGAACAAAAATTTCAATGTCATATATCCAATGTTTGTTGTGAGAGACATACACTGTTCATGGTTAATTCATATGATTCTATTATCAAGCTGTGGAGATGGTGAATGGTGTTGTTAACCATAACATATATTTCATCTACATGTGATGGCTTTCATCTAGTGCTTTAAAACGGAGTCTGGACCCGATGTTTTAAATGGATTGGAGACCAAAAATAATAATGATTGGACCATAGTTACTGGGAAACATGTTTCCCATGCAAATACTGTTTTCCCCACTTCCGTATCCGTATTCCCCGTATCCGTATCCCCCATTAGCTTCACGCTCTGGGCTACCTGTGTGGTAACAGTTGTTGTAAATTGAGTAGCTCTTGTCTCATTTCTCACATCATTTTTTTTTTTTGAAAGATGAAAATATTATTAGGCTAGAACAGCCAAAAAGGAAAACTATAAAGAAAGAAAAAGATAAGCAGACCAAAACTACAGGGCCAGGCCCTACCTATACAAACATGACCTTCAACCCACACTACACAATCAGGGAACCCATTCCCTAATCAACAGCTTCACCCTTGTATAAATATACTCTGGGGAAGAGTTCACATTCTGGAAGCACAGATTGTTCCTTTCTAACCAAATAGCCCACAGAACCGCAAGGGCCACCTTCCATTTCCTTTTACTGAAGCATCCTATTCCAACAAAAACCCAGGCTCAATAAAGGCAGTCAATCAAGCCTGGCATCACCCAAACAACTGAAACTAGCTTAAAGATACCAGACCAGACAAAGGAAGAGAAAGGACAGTGCAAGAGTTCCCACTTTCATTTCTTTTATTGGTAAGGATTACAGACCATGAATGACTGAACAGTTTGGATATACACATATGCCATGTGCAAGATATAGAAAGTGGCAGGTAGAATGGATCACATCCCTGTTATAACATATGCTTACATATGATATGAGGCCGAGCTCTCTCTATGTTCCGAACAGGGAACTCCCCTGTTAGGAACTTAGTTTGTAGATGTGGGTGGCCCATGGTTGGTCTATCCAAGACATTGATCTGACGGCCCTTATCATGGACGGACCATTCCACCAAAATCTTCCACAATGGAAGATCCTAGACATCAAGAACCTACGGTCTTTCATCCATTTAGTGGCATTTGTTTGTTCATTTCTTTTTAACCATGTATTGCATACAGTATTTGCATACCACCAATGGGAACTTTAAGAGTTGACCAATTGAGAGGATATTCTAGGAACAGTTCATCCATGATGGGGGCCACCAGATCAATGGCTTGGATAGATAATGGACAACCATTACAAACTAAGTTCCAAACAGGGAAGTTCCCTGTTCGGAGCAAATTGGGAACTCGGCCTCATATAATAAAACATAAATAATATCTAATACGTAGAAACAATAAAAGAAAGAACTACAAAATCGCAGTTGTCAAAGATTGGTCCGGTTTGGTACTGGGAGGAGGAGATTCTGAACTAGGAATGACACAATAGAAGATTCTCTCCCAAGGCTTAGCAAACCGAATTCGATCTAACAATGATTAAAACCAATATTGAATTTTAAAGCAAGTATAAGATTCTTGTCCATATGCTTGGTGAAGCACAGGGTGGTCCGTTAAGCCTTCTGACATATTCGACAGGTCACTAACATCCGTTCCATGGAATGCAAGTTATGAAAATGGCTATAGTGCATGCGCACAATAGAATACCAGAAGAGCCCAAAAAGGCTGAGAAAATTACCAAATGCGGTAGTTGAGGAGAAAGAATAGCAACTTATCAAATCATAAAAAGAACTCCATTAAACAGATGAGAAAAAAGATGGCACTGTACAAAAAATTACAGCTACCCAACAATCTCCGGAAGCAAAGACAAGTATAACCACCAATGAATCTCACCTTCTTGCATTCAACTGAAACGGGACTGAGGTATCACATGCAGCATTCTTTAGTTTGGATGATAAAATCAATAGAAACCAAGTGCATGCCTTCAGAAGCAAATCCAACGGTTGCAAAGTTCATGTCCACCACAAAATTCAAATTCCATGTTCGTTGAATTGTAATCGTCATTCTCATCAACTCAGCAGTGACATAGGAGGTATTTCAACCTTGTAAGATACAGCACCCATCAATGTGTGGACAACACCCTTCCCAAATGAAGATTCAACGTCCATGAAAACTCAATCGATCCGAAAAGTAGCTGCTTGTGAACTGGACGTCCCAAACAGCAAGTAAGGTGATGTAGCCATGGAAGCCATAAACAGAGTGAACTGCAACAGAAAATTGGAAAAAAAAAAAAAAACATATTAGTGAATTCAGTATGCAGCATTAGAGAAAGTTGGTTAATCCTACACATGGGCACATGTATATGAGATCTGAACACTCATCAGGATGGTCCCAGCACAATGTGACCCAGTCCAAAAAGTGGGTCAGTCAGACAATCCTGTCTTCTGGATTTGAGCATCGAATCTGGCCCCTTGATTGATTTTCTTTTCAATTCCAGCACTTGGGATGTTTCAACAATCTGATTTGGGATACTCAGAACTCACGCTCATGTGACTATGTGTAGGATTAGAAAACCTTGTATTGGAATGTGGCAAGAAAACAAAACACACATGACGTACCAGAAGAGGAAGTGTCAAGAAACCCCAAATTGGCCACAACGCAAAGGACAACCTGCAAAACAAGGACTTCAGCATATACTGCAAAGAGGATAGTCTTCTAAGGGGGCCTGTGCCACTAAAATTGTAACCTTGCAGTCAGATTCTTAATATTAGAGCTTTGCTAAGTGCACATGCCTGTGCAATAAAGCTTGTGTACATGCTACACATGTGCCAGCATGGCACATAGGTGCGAGATTCAATCATCCAAAATGTTGGCCCGACCTTCTACATGTTTTCCCAAAAATATTATCTGATCCGCTCAGCTTGTGGGCCCCAATATTGGAAACGGGTGGATGGTTAGGAAACTTCAGTCAAGTTTTTCAGAGCCATACATTTGCTCTCCAAACTGTGTCCCACCTGACCAGTGGATCAACCTGATTCTTGGGCTAGGTCATCAATATGGCGGTTCCTTTCTGAGGGATGGAGTGGATTTCAAAACTATCAGACCATGCCGGCACGTGTGGTGTGTACACGAACTTTATTGCACACGTGTATGCGCTTAAGCAAAGCTCTTTAATCTTACACTACTTCTCACTCTAGAAAAACGCCATGTATGCATGCATAAAAACAGAAAGAGAAGATTCAATGCTTTTCCTTACAAGCAAAATGATATAAGGCCAACAATGGCCACAATTGGTGCAGACACTGGAGTAAACACTTCCAATTTATCGTCAAATTTCCTGGCATCCCATTTTAAAAGAGTCATGTACAAGATGATCCCTACATTCACAAGAGTGCCAACTAAACCAAGGTATAATGCTTTCCTGCAAGAACGGAACAGAGAGATTCAGAAAAAATAGAGATTTTGAGCATGCTAACTAAATAGCACATATAATAAGATGATTCCATTATATATATAATTGTTGTGGAAAAACACCTGCATGTGATCAATGTAGGCGAGGCCAAAACACAAAAGAAAAGGGCCAATCAAAAGACCAAAGGGCCAAACAAAAAACAAGAGACACAAGGATTTACGTGGTTCGGTAATATGCCTACTCCACAAGGCAACAACATAAGCTTTCTTCTTCACTAGAAACGAGAAGTAGAAATACAAGGCTTACCTCTCTCTCACCCATACAAGGAATTTTCACACCAAGGAATACCTCTCTCTACCTGTGGCCCTCCTTATATAGACCACACAAGAGAGGAAGTGGAAAAACCTACAGGAACTAGGCTTCAGCTACAACGTACGAATGTACGCAGAGAGAGAGAGAGAGAGAGAGAGAGAGAGAGAGAGAGAGAGAGAGAGAGAGAGACGTCTCTCACCGTCTATACATATGTATGTGTACACAGACGTGTGTGTGTGTGTGTGTGTGTGTGTGTGTGTGAAATTTAACCGAAGTAATGATCACCGCAACCCATAATTGCATGTGGCTTTCATGTGCAACCCAACTCATATATTGGCTCAGACATGCAAAGCATCTGAGATGTGCACAAGTTGGGTCCCACCATGAGAATCACCTTGTACAAAATTAGGTCGGTCCCCATTCATCAAAGGACTGCACTATACAACATGATGAATGGTTTAAATCAGACCTTCCACCGGTTTGATTCAACACACATGTGTCTCCAGATGGCTGGATTGGATTGGAATGGCCCGATTTTCACCCCAAAGATGTTCATGATGGGCCCACCTTATACATGGCTTGGACATCCCATACATGTGGCAGGTAACACATAAGTTGGTATTATGTGAAGTCATATGATAAGGGTTTAGGCAACCATTTCTCATTAACTTTCTATTGGTGGAAACGTTAGACTCACATAGTTATAAGTCATTTCATGAGTTTGATAATACCATAATTTAGACTGTTAGAGAAGAATATCTTCTTTCCTAGGTTTGATTATGTTAGCCCTTGTTCCAAGCTATATCTCATTAGGATGTTCCAGCTTGAGGGAGAGTGTTGAAAGGTCGATAGTTGAATAAAGCCCATTGGAACTAAGTTCATGTAATAAGGCCCATAGGCCACATTCAAATTTTCATTATTATAAATAAGAGTAGAGGGCTAGGGTTTCGATAGACCCCAAGTATCTCACGTTCTTGCTATCTCTCTCCTTTCTCCCTTCCGTCTTTCTTCTTCTTCTCATTGTAGCTTCTCATAGGCCCTCAAGATTAGCACAATGCAGCCATTTAATATGGTATCAAAGCCTAAGTGCTCCTATGGTTTCTTCTTCTTCTAGAGTTTCTTCTTCTTTTCTCTTTTTTATTTTTTCCTTTGTTTTTATTTTTTTCTTATTTTTCTTTAATTCTTTTTTAAAATTTTTTTCTGAGGGACTTGCTGATTTTTGTGTTGCCTTGACTAGGGTTTACTGAATTTTTCCTATTGAGGCAGATTTTTGTGTTGCTTCGGCTAGGGTTGTTGGATTTTTTCTTC
Organism: Liriodendron chinense; assembly: GCA_003013855.2. Classification (NCBI taxonomy): domain Eukaryota; kingdom Viridiplantae; phylum Streptophyta; class Magnoliopsida; order Magnoliales; family Magnoliaceae; genus Liriodendron; species Liriodendron chinense. The sequence goes on along the minus strand of PVNU02000439.1, from coordinate 7,157,654 downwards.
TTCTATTAAAGCAGATTTTTGTGTTGCCTTAGTTAGGGTTTGCTGAATTTTTCTTTTGAAGCGGATTTTTGTGTTGCCTTGTCTAAGGTTTACAAGATTTTTTTTTTTTTTCCCCCGTTGAAGCATATTTTTGTATTGCCTTGGCTAGGGTTTGCTGATTTTTTCTATTAGAGCAGATTTTTGGATATTTTTTTGTGTTTCCCTTCCTAATTCTTGGTGATTGCCCTCTTTCCATCCTTCTTCTTCTTCTTTCTTTCATTCTTCTTTCTCTTTTTCTTCTTTCTCTTAATTCTATGAGTTTTATTCTTCTAATCAAGTGGTGTTTTCCTTCCTTCACTTCCTAATCTTCTTTTATTTCTTTCCTCTTTCCTTATACAACAATAACTTCTTATTAACGCTTTCCCCTTTTCCCTTCACCCTTCTTTCTTCTTTTTCATTCTTTTGTTTTTTTATTTCGAGAGTTGTGAGGCTTTTTCCTCATTGACTTGTTGTTTTTGTGAGAAGGGGGTGGCTTGTAGTTGGAACTTTTAGGGTTTTTTTTAAAGGTTTTTAATTATGTGTTGTTAAATTTAAAGCCCCTTTGTTGATCAACCAAAGTTTTTGGTGATTCAGTTCATGTGTTGCTAAATTTGAAGCCTCTTTGATGCGTGGTTAAAGCCTTTCCTGATTTTTCCATTGTGTGGTTGGAGATATTTGATTGAGTTGTCTCTTGTTAACACGCTTTCCCTTTTCCCTTCACCCTTCTTTCTTCTTTTTCATTATTTTTTCTGTTTTGAGAGCTGTGAGGCCTTTTCCTCATTGACTTGTTGTATTTGTGAGAAGGGGGTGGCTTGCTGCTAGAATTTTTAGGGTTTTACATTGTGCATTGTTGAATTTAAACCCCCTTTGTTGATCATCAAAAGTTTTTGGTGATTCGGTTCATGTGTTGTTAGATTTGCAGCCTCTTCAATGTGTGGTTGAAGCCCTTCTTGGTTTTTCCATCGTCTAGTTGAAGATATTTCATTGGATTCTCTAGTTGTGTGACGTGTGCTTGCCTCTTTACTACCTACTCCTTCGTCGACTTCATAGTTTCTTCATTTCAGGCTCTCCTTATCAAGATGTGTGATGTGACCAGTATTTATTCAGGGCAGTTGGCTTGACTCATTTATGTACTAAGTAGTTGGCCTAAACCTGTTTATGCACCAGACAATTGTCCTAGCCTTAGCTCAGGCTTATGATTGTACTGGGCTTGTTTGCTATGAGCAGTTGGCTCAGACTCGTTGTTCATATTGGACAGTTAGTCCATTCTTATTTGTTCCGGATAGTTGTCCGGACTTATGATTTGGTTGTGCAGTTGATCCGACCTTGGTTGAGCTGGATAGCTGATCCAGACTTGTTTATATTGTATAGTTGGTCCATTCTTATGTGTTCCAGATAGTTGTTTAGACTTACGATTGTGTTGGGCAGTTGGCCTAACCTTAGTTGAGTCAGATAGTTGATCCAGACTCGTTTGTGTTGGATGGTTGTTTCGGTGACTCACATCACTAAGTTACAGAAGTGCCTGTTCGCCTAAAGGTATTGGTGGTCTCATCACCTCTGCTTCTCATCCACTCATTCACCTCTCGTCACAGCCAGTGCTACTTATCTCCATAGCTGCGCTACTTTTTTATTTTTTGCTTTTACAAACTCTTTTATGTGCCTCTCAAAACTCAAGTTCCTCTTTTCAGAGCACCTTGAGTTGGGGGGAGTTAGAGAAGATTTTTTCTTCTTCTTATGTTTAATTATGTTAGAGAAGAATTTCTTTCTTTCCTAAGTTTGATTATGTTAACCCTTGTTCTAAGCTAGGGCAAATTAGAATGTGCCACCTTGAGGGAGAGTGTTGAAAGGTTGATAGTTAAATTAGGCCTATTGTGCCCAAGTCTATGCAATAAGGCCCATAGGCCCCATTCACATTTTTACCATTATAAATAAAAGTAAAGGGTTGGGGTTTCAATAGACCCTAAGCATCTCACATTCTTGCTATCTCTCTCCTTTCCCTCTCTTGTTGTTTCTCTCTTCCACCTTTCTTCTCCTCTCTTCTTCGTCTCATTGTTGCTTCTCATTTGCCCTCAAGATTAGCACAATGTATCTGTTTAACATAGATAAACAATTTTAGGAGCTGTTTGGGGTGAGGAATTTGGGGCTAGGATATGTGCAATCTATGGACATAAAATACCCCCTATTTTCTTTGATGGGATTTGCCAAATCATGTGGATATCCAAATCTAGAATCCCCATAAATCCATTGAGTTGGGTGAAATCCAAATTCCTAAAAAAATACACACTAAGGACTTGGAAAAACAACAAAATTAGGGACTCTCAAAAGCAATAAAAGCAAAGCCCTTCCGATAAATGCTCTTCCATTGCAATAGATGCTCCCTGAATCCATGGACTTCTAGCCTAATTACCAAACATTGACATTTGGGACTGCCAAATCCATATCCAATGCAAATCCACAATTTGGCATCATGAATTTATCAAATCCATGTTCTCATTACCTTGATCCCAAGTAGGGCCTAGAGATTTCTTTGCGGGTCAAGAAGAAACATCCCTCTGGTTATGTCCTTTTTCACTGAATAAAACAAAGGTTTAAACATTGGAAGATCCCAACTGGTGTAGCAAGGACACTCACAAGGTGGGGAAAAAAAAAACTCCCATGTTAGACTTGTTGATGTAGGTATGACCTATACCCTTTCATCTATTGCCTTACATGCATTATTCATATTCTATAGCTTGTTCTAATTCCAAGAATGGGAATGTTGTGGATAGAAATCCTTTCAATGGCAAAACCAAAGTGTTTAGTCATACACTTGAAAGATAGCCCAGAAAATTGAAGGAATGATTGTATTATTGGTCTTTATGGATCTTGTCTGGTTGAGGCCACAAGTAAAAATTACATTGCCGAAAATTGACAAGTAAGAGATTTCTATTTCTTCATTAGAGATTAGTCCCCTTTGAAGCCAAAATTGATTTTCCTCGATATCTAACACAATGCATGAAAGTGCAAATCATACAGTTAAGTCTATATACATTTATATGCTAGCAAATAGCATACACAATGCACAAATGTGCAATGTGCAACAATGCAAGCCAGAATAAATCATGAGAAAGAACTAGTCTCACAAGTGGATCTTGTACGGTGATCAAAACCTAAAGGGTTCCACAACGGATGGGGAATGGTGCAAGAATCTCAATAATTGGACAATGCCTAACCATTGAATTTATGTGATTCAAATACAAACTAAAGAAATTGGGCCTTTTCTTTAGTGTCATTTCACATCAGTCTGTTAGGATCATCTAATCATTGTAATTGTAGCATCCTGTCCTATGAGCTCGTTTGGGAGCTTATAAATGGAGGCAAATGAAATCCATTTCACAATTACACTCGAATCAAGTGTAAATGGAATCCTCAGTTATGTTAGGTAGCTTGTAAATGAAATGCAGTGGAGTCCAAATATTCTATTTAGATGCCTGTATGTTGGTGAAATTGGAATGCATTCTTCAATATATTCATAGGAACCTGAATTTGATCAACTAAATCAGCTTTAATATCCTAAATTAGTGTACATATGTGATATTTGACAGAATGATTGTAATAAGCTCATTGAAATATATACTTTGGCCATAAATGAGGAAAATTTGCGCCTCGGGTGGGCCACAAACATAAGGATCACAAACAAGTGACTTGCCAACATTTTTTAACCATCCATTTGGATGGCCAAAATTTGGACGGTTTGGATCATTCTATTGGTGCGATTTTCATGATGCAGCCGATAATTGGATTGTTTCGAAGTATCATCGGTGTGTCACGTGTACAGTGGATTAGGAGCGTGGCGACACCTTTGTTTTCCTGTGTGACTCTCCAAGGGAGCCAAAAAAGGCATTTCACACCAATTACTCCCAAATCTCTCATCTTCCTCAGGAATTTCATATCAGCCCCATTTACTCCCAATGCCATTTACTGACATTTACTCCCATCCAAACGAACATCTTACCCGATTTACTCCCATCCAAATAACCCCTATATGTAATCATATGCTCTAATGAACATAAATACATATTACATGACACACATCGCAATGTTATTGTATACATTTCTGTAAGCATGCAAGGTTTTCTAGAGCTGCTGTTTTTGACACTAACATGTGTTCTTTTACAAGTTACATAGGTACTTACCCTTTTATGTATGGTTAACTACTAGAAGTAATGTTGAAATTTGAAAAGTAATTTGGAAACTTAAATTAACTACATGAAGTGATTTAAGTATTTAATTCAATAATCTTTATCGCATTCCAAATCTGTTGAAGGTCATCAAGAATTTCCACCCAAACACAAAAGCTAGCTGTTAACATGACAGCAGCACTTGCCCAGGTGAAGCTTTGAAAAGAAGCCTATGCGGAAACCAACAATAAAATTCAACTATTCCTTCCAACTAATGACCCGGAGATTCAGAGCAAACAGGATTATTAGTAATTTGATTTGTTAAACCAAAATCATACCCATCGATAACTAATCTAGCATTTCTTATTTGAGAAAAAACACAGAATACTCAAATGATGTAAAAACAACCAGTGATTAGATTTCTTCATAGCCTTTCAAACAAACAGTCAGATAATTCTCATTGCCTTTGTCCTCGTCCATACGACAGTTATGTAACAAATTCCCACATATTCAGTTGAAATCCAGCCAGAGTAATAACAAAGCAAAAGGCCCACCAAAATCAACAGACAGGAACATTATCCTACCTCCTAATCCGTTCGTCTCGCCACAATAGAGATATGAAATTGGAGTGCCGGTCGCCAAAGTAAATGATGAAAGCTGCCGAGGCAATCCAAAGAACATCCTCAATGACCTCAACCCACGTCCGAGCCCTGACTACTGGTGGCACTGTGAAAGGCATTGCTGAAGACGCATCATCCTCAAGATCTTCGCCAGACATATATCCCTGGCTATGCCTGTGCCTCATAACTCCACCTCCAACAGGCGTTCCACCCGACATTTTCACAGAAATGAAAATTCAAAAGAATATCTACAATCGCAGAACGGAAACAATCATCACAATTCTAAAACAAGTATCAAAAACTCAATTCTCCACAAATCCCATAAGAATTCACTCCCTCTAAATCCTAACCAAAGAATTCCTTACAAACCCAACTCAAGAAGGGGGGGGGGGGGGGGGGGAATGAAAAGATCGAATATCGCAGACAGAATAACCAAAGACTCAAAGGAATCGCCTAAAATTCAAAATCCACATCTAAAATCCGATTCTCTACAAAACCCAAATCCCCATTCGCAGCCGGAAGCTTCCCTACAGACCAATATCAGAAAAAGGCCATCTCAAAACCATCAAAATCAATGAAAACGCTGCAGCCTCAAAACCAACATCCCAAATCCAATACTCTCCAACACCCATATCACAATTTTTATAAATCCAATATCTAAATCAGAGATTTCTTGACGACCCAACATCACAACCAATGAAATTCCTACAAACCATCCCCACTACAATCGTACAAGAAAACCCATATCGAAAATCCAACGATGTCTTTCATTTCCCATCACAAACCAAGAAATCTAAAGAACCCACTATGCAAAATCCCAAATATCCAAAGCCTCCAACGGCTCTGATTTGATTGTAGGTGAGACAAAAAAGATCCGCTTATTTAACGGCCATGATAACGAAAGATAAAAGATTAGCAGAAGAAGGCGGGATTCGTTGCTTCCGCCATCGATTGGAATCTTCCGCACGTTGATTTTAGAACACTGCAGAATGTATTGTTGATATGTACGAGGGAAGAAACTGATACGGTAGAACTACGAGTACCGGAAGAGGTACATACATCTCTCCACATTACACGTGGCATGTTAACATATCAATCTGGACTGTCCATATGATTGAACATGCTATATAAAAGATGATAAAAACCACTCATCAATCATATGATCATATCAATATGATGATTGGAATTCAAATCATTTAACCGTTTAAATTCAGTTCGTAGATTTCTCTACTAGATTTAAAATTTGAAAACTAAGACTTACATTATTAGGCCCACATGATTAACGGTAATGATTAAGATTTTAAAATTCTCACATACAACAGAGAGATGTGGTGTACCATATTCCGATTATCGGCGGCTATACGAAATCATTTCCCTTTCGATGATATCTAGAGACGGTAGAGTATGGTGTCTGTTGACCGTACACTTGTCTTAGTGGGGCCACATTCAGGACCGTCCATCAACATTTCTATTACTTTGGATGGAAATGGTTCAAAAAAGAATAGACTCATCTGATCAATCGTCTTCAAATCGATGGCAGATAAACAACGGTCTACACTAGGTGAAAAAAGGAACATAAAGCTTAATGTATGCAAATCGTGTTATAATTTTTATTTTTCAATAATTAAAAATAAAAAGTGAAAATATTAATGGACGGTTCAGATTAATATTATAACTCTTTATATGTAATTTTGAAAGAGGGATTTACAACATTTCGGTTCTCACGAAACCACCGTATAAATTCTCAAAGGAAGAGATTGCGTCGATTTATTCCTCGAGGGTTTTTTTTTTGGAAGCGGATTTCAGACGATAATCCGTTCAGGCAAGGGTTATGTGGGGCCCACTGTGATGTATGAGTTTTATCCACTCCGTCCATCCACTCTTTCAGATTATTTTAGGATATGAACCCAGAAAATGAGACAGATCCAATGGTCAAGTGGACAACACAGTGGGGATTGAACGACCACCATTAAAAACTTCTTGAGAGCTGCAGAAGTTTTGGATCAAGATGATATCTGTACTGTCCCTTCATCCAGGCACATGTGACCTCATGAACAGGTTGGATGGTAAATAATTATCACGGAGGTAGGTGTGACCCCTGATTGTGGGGCCCACTGTGATGTATGTGACTACATCCACGCCGTCCATCCTTATTGGAAGCTCATTTTAGGGCATTATCGAAAAAATGCAGTTCCAACCCTAGTACAGGAAACAGTGGCGATTGACCCTTAAAAACTTCCTGTGGGCTACAAAAGGTTTGGATCAAGATAATATTTGTATGGTCTCTTCATCTAGGTGTTTGTGACCTTATCAACAGGTTGGGTGGCAAATAAACATTCAGGTAGAATTCATGAAGTTTTTAATGGTGGGGATTCAATCACTACTGTTTCCTGTGTTATGGCCCACCTAAGATTTGGGTGAGCTTCATTTTTTGGATCAAGTCCTAAAATGAGCTTTCAAAATGGATGGACCGTTTGGATTTAAGGCACATACATCACTGTGAGCCCCACAGTCAGGGGTCCCACCCACCTCGGTGGATCCAGAGTCTCACCTAATCCGCTCCCATGCATGGGATGCCAATCTGTGTACACGTGGCACACGTGTATCAGATCAGAGCTGTTAAAATAGTGGGACAATCTGTTAATGGAACATGAACAGAGGTTCAATCTAAGATTCATCAGAACTTGATGGCCATGAAAAAGAATGGTTGAAACAAAAATCAGTTGATGGCTATGTTCACCAAACAAATATCATTTTATAAGATTCTGAATTTGGGCAGTCCAATCGACTGATCTGAACCGTCTATTAATTCCGGAACAATTTTCATGGGCTATCAAGCAAACATTGCACTGATTGGATGATCCAACCCATCCTTGATTACGCCTTCTCAATAGCCATTGTTTTCTCAAGCCATAGATGGATGGTTATGATTGCCTAACGAAAGTAATTCTTTAGAATCTTAAGCAATCCACGGTGGCCCCAAACAAATAGATGGATATAATTGTTGATTGGACCTATTTTGTGTGTACGATCTTGACCGTCCATATTAAATGCCATTTGTCAAATGGGTAGCCCGTGGAATGTTTGTTAGGCCAAATGAACAGTCTGGATCAACTAAGAGCACTATAACTATAGGGCTACTAGAGCATTGGACCATCTCTCTTTTCGGATTATGCTACAAAAGGTACCTATGCACGGGCAGTGAATGTCTATGAATGGTCATGCTCGGCAGCGTATGAAATTATTCACCTGGCCGTCCATTCAATGTCCTATAAATGGCATGCAAAAATGAATGGATAAGATCATTCTTTGAATATCGTTCCTATTACAGGATGACTAGGAACATTCCAGTGCTGTGATTTTTGTATCAGAAGGAGAGGGGATTGGACTCTTTTTTTTTTTACTTAAATGAACTGTCGTGAGTGGATTGGATATGATCGACGGTTCAGATATGCTATGTCGACAAGTCCAAATGCAACTATTCAGATATGCTATGTCACCCAGGTTCACTGAATCCACTGGTCCATCTTTCTGCAGGGGCATTTTGGTCTTTCTATTCTAAAACATGGGTTAAGCTAGGTGGGCCCACCGTGATGTTTGTGGTAAATCCACCACGTCTATCAGTTTTGCAAGATCATATTAGAACATAGGCCCAAAAATGATGCAAATCCAAAACTCAACTAGGCCGCACCTCAGGAAAACGTGTAGATAAATGCCTACCGTTGAAACCTCTTTGGACAGATCGGATTGGTGGATATCCAAAGTGTCTGAACTGATTTAATGCATTTAAATCCGGATTTTAGACGCAATTAAAATAAATTGGATTCCGGTTATTGGACCTAGATTGGTCGGAAATGGTGAGGGTTACCCGTTTTTCAAAATTTCTCATTTTGGTGTACGGATTTGAATTCAAATCTATTCGGGTAGCTGATTATTTCATGGCCCAGATGGACCAAAAGAAGGCCGATCGGGGTCGAAAGTGATCCGAACCATTATGATCGTAAACCGGTCGTATCTCGCAATCTGAAATAAGTTTCTGAACATATAATATATCATTTTGGGGTAGTTCGAGCTACTTTAGCCACCCAACTTCACTACGTCAGGTTGCCCATGCCGGAATTGCGAGATTCGACCATATCGATGGTCATTAGGCGAGTTTATTTTCAATTTTATTATTTATAGTAAGTTTTAATTCAATCATAACTTCGGATTTGTAAGGTTTTAGAGTTAGTGCCCAACATGAAAAAGGCTTAGAATATTTAGTAGAACAACATGGCGGGCCCATTTAATAACTTTTTATTTTTGGCCGAAAACCAAGAATTCTAATAGGATTGAACAATTTATATGAATAGTAAGTTTACTAGTTATAGTAAGTTGTGTTTTCTAGTAGTTTGAGTTTGAGTTTGAGTTTGATACTTTACCTAGGGTTTAGTTTCTTATTTATATGCATTGTAATTCTGTTTCTATTCATTCAATCTATAAAAAACAATTATTCAAAATTATTTTTCTCTTTTTATCCTTTTATTTCTTCTCGTGGATTCGAGAAACAATCGGTTAGAGAGACGGTGATCGACCGACCATGTCCTCCCTGCATCAAACCAGCACCTAATTTCAGACCCAAAAGCAATTCAAAATCCTAGTTTGTAGGCCCACCTTGAAGATTAGGTGTTACTGAAAAATAAGGTTTGAAAATTAATTTTAATGCTGAAAACTTATATACAAAATTTTAGTATTTGTAAGTATTGAAAAATTTATTTAGTAATGTGTCTTAAAAAAGTTCTTATATCTTAAATTAAGTATTTTTTTCATAAAAATATGTTTGATGAGCACAAGCTATAAATGTTTGAAAATTAACAATTTGTCATATTTATCCCTACTGTCTCAATTTCTATCTTTTATAAAGTACGAGATAAAATATGTTATTGTCATTCATATACATCTCTTAAACATAATATTTGAATTGATGGGCCATGCATTGTCTTCTTCTTAATAGAAAAACCATTACCCTTTGGTTAGTGTCCTTGAATTAGACTATTAAACATCTTATATTTAATTGATAAATGTTGATTTGAAAATTAGGATTATCTAATATTTATTTATTTATTATTATTATTATTTTTGCATAATTCATCCATAGTAGGCCCCATGTTAATAGCAGTTTTTACAAGTGTGTTATGCTACTAAAATTTTATCATTCATAGTTCAACAATTGCTAGGTTAAATGACACACCTATCCCTTTGATGGCATTGAACCACCACTTTTCCTATGTTGTTGTCCACCTAAAATATGGATCAGCTCCTTTTTTGGTCTTACACCCTAAAATAAGCTGGTAACATAAATGGACAATGTAGATAAAACATATACATCATGGCGGGCCCCACAAAACACCATCATATACAATCCATATAACCTGAGTGTCCAAGCTATCCCTCGGCCGTCCAAAACAATTTGAGATGGCTCACCTTGATGTTTATGTGAAATTTGCACCATCCCGCCATTTTACCAGCTTATTTTAGGGCATGAGCCGAAAACTGAGGCTGATCCAAATCTCAAGTGGACCACACTATAGGAAATAATGGTAATTGAATGCCCACCATTAAAAACTACTTGGGTCACAACAGTTTTTGGATCAAGCTGATGTTTACATTTTCCCACCATCCATGTCTGTGTGACCTACTCAAGAAGTTGGATGGGAAATAAACATTACAGTGGGCCCCAAGGGTGGATTGAAGGCTTAAGTGGACGGGGGATTGAAAGCTTCCCATTGAAACCTATTTTTCCAGTGAAAATTGAAATTTAATGCATAGTTTTTTAGATTTATCAAATGATTTGAAATAGAAAAATAACTGAAAGTGACCCATTTCAATAATAAGGTCTGAAAATAAGCTTTACCACATAGGCCCTAAATCATAGTTCATGGGGCCCACCTTGATGATCAGGTGTTACCCGGGTAACACTTTAATGGGTGTTACCCTTACTGTGGGGCCCACCTTGATGATTTGTTGCTTATCCACGCCGTCCATCCATTTCTCCAGCCCACAAAAATTAAAAAGATCCACATCTCAGGTGGGCCACAACAAAGGAAACAGTAGTAATTGAGTGCCTCACTGTTAAAATTTTGAAAGGGCCCATCGTAAGGTTTACGTCATGTTTATTTTTCATCCTACTTGTTGATAATGTCAAGAATATCTGAATTAAAGGAAAATACAAAGACCAACTTGATCCAAAACTTTTGTAACTCAAAAAAAGGTTATTAATGGTTATTCATCACTGTTTCTGGTGGTATGGTCCACCTGAGATTTGGCTCTTTTTAAGGAATATACAAAAAATACATCGAGGTGGGCCCCACACGGCTAGGGTGTTAACAGCTAATCCGCTTCCTGAAATTAGACCCAGCACAATCTTATTCATACCTGGTACCTCATATGTGGTCCTTCATGGTGGGGCCTACCATTTTCATGCCATGTATATCCTGCACAAATAGCATGTTAGCGGAAAAGAGGGTACAATGCCACGAGTTATGGTATTGTTAGCTCTACCCCTACTCGAACCCGAATCCCGCCCCAAGTTGATTACATGTGCAAGTGAATTCTTTAGTGGTACTTCCAAATCCAATCTAGAAGTGTTTGTTGATGAGTAAGATCCACTAATCTAAGGGTAAGAGATTTCCAATTGAAGGTTTTGATCAAAGAACTACAAATTCTTCAAACTATCAATCGAGGAACAAATAAGAACATATAAGCACTTGTCACGAAGTGAATATTATCAAGTAATCCTTACCAATCAATTGGTGGCTATCAACAACTTCCCAAGCTTGTTCATTTGTACATTGAGATTTAGGTTACAGGTGTTTGCACCTGCTTTTGGCACATTTATGTAGACTAATGAGATGTCATAATGTGTCAACACTATGCGCTAAATGATAGATAAAATCTTACTCGTGCATTAAGAATTACTTATACTTAATCTAGCGTACTCATATCAAACGGTCCAGGAGACATCACATGGCAGTTGCACCGCATGTAGGGTGTCAATGGGCCAGGCTCAGGCCTAAAAAATCATAATTTTGAATAAGGTAGGCCCGATAACCCAGCTTGAAACAATTCAAAATCCAAGCCGAGACCTACCTAGGCCCAACCCGTTGACAACCCTAACTGCATGTGTAGATTAATTTTAAGAGGAGTTAGAAATGTGCATGAAAAAACATTAAATGTTAGAGTTCTATTAAAAATATTCTTTACAAAAAACAGCGGTCTCATTAAAGCAAGTTCTCTTAGTATTAAATGCCAAATTCTATCAAAGCATATTTTTATTTAGCATTAAATATTATAATCCTATCAAAATTGACTCTCTATCGATGCCAACGCCTAAGTAATATGAGGACTTCAACAAGTTTTTTTTTATGCAAGAGTCCAATCCAATTTCTTGTACACGTGGTCATATGCATTAGGATACGCTAACGTGGAGAATTAAAGAGATTTGTACAACTGACCGTACAAATCCTTCAGAATGTTGAAAACTACGCAAGGCTACAATCTCTTAGAAACTTATAAAAGCAGCAATCGAAGAAGAGCTTTAGGCCTCACACCATTTCAAACAAACATAATTTTATTTATCCGTTCACCATGGACATTTATCTTTTTTTATTTTGTTTTAGTTTATTCCCCCATTGCTGCTCATAGCATCGGCCCCTAGTTTTTAATTTTTAATTTATCCATCTACCCTTCATTCATAGCATCCCACTGAATTACGAGGAAGATCGCTCAATTTCGAAGGCTGCATAGCTTTCCTACTATATGTTAGGTGATCCCACCAGCCATCTTGTCACAAAGTTTGGTCAACACTAGATGACGAACAAATAATTGATTTATGATCGTCTTGCCATGTGCTTGGTTTCTTTCAAGACTATGAATAAGCCGTCACCTTGCCGATCATTTCGCCATGAAGCTTGATTCCGATCGAGCAACGAACAAATTTTTGAAGATTTGCTCATTATCGGTCGTCTCGCCATGAAGCCTGATTTTGATTGAGCAACGAACAGATGACCATCCGGCATGTCACAACTGTCCTAATACGAAGCGTAGTCCACAGTTGGGCAATGAACAAACTGTCGTTCCTTAAGCCGATCGTGATTGACACTACTATAATAATCATTAATAGAAGAATGCTTTCAGCTTTTATCTTCTTTCTCTATTACTATTGAACTAAATTAGTTATCACGCTGAAAGAATAAGTCCTTAGACATAGGGCAAAAATAATCCAATAAAGAAAACTCACCCTACCCTTTCGCTAATTGCTTGATCTCACAATTAGTGGCCGACTCGATAGTTGGATTTTTAATCCAGTCTTCATTCGTTTTGATGCGGGGGTCACCAGTGTTTAATCAAACATTGAGTCGAGTACAACTCTAGCATGCCCGCAAATCATAATCACACATAAAATCTGAATACAGCCTTGTGTTTAATTGAATTGCGGAGATAACTGAAATATTTCTAAACCCAAGTATTTTAGTACATTTGCTGCGCAGAGATGAGTTTGTAGGCCTTTATCTTGGGATATGTCATCTAAACATGGATAGCTTGGATGTCTAACGAGCTATCCAAGTCAGCATGCATGGCCATATATGGAAGTGCATCTGGGCTCAGCAAAATGTCACTGCTTAAACTCAGTTCTAACCATAGTTTTTTATGTTATAAAATCTAATCTTTTAAATGTAGAAATGGGAGAACTTATGGGGTATGCATAGAGTATGGAGGAGTTCAACTCTGTAGATTCAGACCATTGATATGATAGTCACTGCTCTCAACGGGTAGATGCCCCGAAAATCTCCATATTTTTCGAACCATTATTGTATTTTGTCTAACCATCTGGGATATTCCAATCTGTGGTGCCATGCTGTCCATTACTTATACATGCAGCAAATCCACACCATGGGAAGCAGCCCAACCACATGGTAGCCAAACAAATCAACAGCGTTGATTAACATACACAAGTGGCACGTGTACAATCCAATCGCCTTGTGGGAAACATCACATCCACATGCTGGTCAAACAAATCAACGGCATTGATTACCATACACAGGTGGCACATACACAATTAGAGTTTTTTGGTCTGCAGTTCAGTGGAACTCCATGAAGTGTAGTGTCTAGTTCAAATTCAAATAGGAGTGGTAGTTAATCTTTCAAATAACAAAAGGCCCATTTGGACACACTGATAAAACCAGGGTTTGGATATCCAAACCCTTGTCTTGTGGCATGTCTCGCATCTGCAATCTCTGTTTTGGGACCCAGCCTGATGTTTTAGGCCATAAATCTTCATTTACAGAAAACGGATCCTGATTTTAGCAAAAATCAAGAAGCCAGAAGGGCAACCTTTGTAACTCTAATTTCGCCTCCCAACCTATGTTTTTGTGGCATGTCTTGCACCTGCAATCTCTGATTTCGGACCCAGTTGGATGTTTTAGGCCATAAATCTTCATTTACAGTCAACGTTACATCCAAATGGATCCTAATTTTAGCAGAAGTCAAGACGCCAAAAGGGCAACCTTTTTAACTCTTAATTTCATTGCCATCTCCTGTCAAAATGCATTTTTCAAGGTTATGGCTATCTAAAATTAGAGAATTCAAACCCAAAATCAATCACCAATGACATATGAGCAAAGGACAACCACATGGCAACATGAAACGTGTGAGAGATCAATAACTCCCACTACCACTGCACAAGCTGACCAAATCCATCAACAGGGAATACAACGCTTCTGGTGACAAGTACCCCAAGAACCTTCTGTTTTCAGACCCTCCATTGGATAAATCTGTGTGAAGCTTGCTGTCCTCCATCAACCCGTCTTCCATCACCAACCACCAGGAGATGCACCCACGAGAGTTGTTGGGGTCCACATGGGCCACCAGGCTCAGCATGTCACCCTGATCTAACTGGAAAGATAAGCCGAGGAAGTCCCTACTCGCTTTCATTCCTACAATGAGAGCTTCCTCGTGGAGCCAACGAATGACCTGGCTCGCTACCTGTTACAAAGAGCTCATTCCTCAGGCAAGAAGATACATAACAAAATGCATTATTGCATCTAGACAATTGACTGTTCTTTTCTTTTGTTTCAGTTACCAAAAAAAGAGGCAAGGGTTTACTGGCTACGGACTAAAGTTTCCATTGTGTATTAGGCCCATCAGAGTGGCAGCATCAGAACAGGCACAGAAAATTTATTTCCTTTGATTCCAGTTTGTTCAAAAAGGAAAGAGAGAGAAACCGCTCTAGCAGTTCCTGAATATAACTTGAAAAGTTTGCATCATAGATGTGGGGAACGTACTTCAGTGATCCAAACCATAGTTCTAAAACTCGGTGGAGTCAACTCGACTCGACAAGATTTGGAGCTGAGTCTAATGAGAACATGCTAACTGGTGTGACTTGGTCAGGGCTTGACAAAACTTGTGAAGTTGGTAGACAATACTACTTGGTGTGACTTGACCTAATGGGAACTCGCTAAGTAGTGTGACTTGGTCAGGGCTTGACAAGACTTGTCAAATCGGCCGACTCGATACAACTTGGTGTGACTTGACCTAAGTCACAGGCCCAGTCAATTGCTTTTGTTTCAAAAGTAAAAGTACCAGGGATGAGATTTGACCAGTCAGCCTCGTCTATCAAAGCAATATCTCCCAAAATATCTTCCAGATTGGAATATTGTGGCCATCCAATACTTTCCCTTTTCTGATTATTGCTGCATTTTTTTCCTGACTCATCATCATCATCCAGGCCTTATCCCGACTAACTGGGGTCAGTGATTGTTTCACTGATTGTCTATTTGCAGGCCACCCAATCTGGGAGATCTTGGGGCATCTCCCAGCAATGGTACGACCTATCGGATCAATGGTCTGGATCACTGTACCAGGCCCAACCTGTACATACTGCGAGTTTTTAAATACAGATCTTTGCATAGTACTTTCATGTTTTATAAGGTTAAAAGGTTAATAGTATACCTGCTGCAGAAGTATCACAGGGAGATCTGCCAGGTCACAATCATACTGACTCATCAGGCAAGTGTCTGTGGAACCCCCTCTAAAGAGACCCACGACATTCGGTGCACCTTCACCACTTATGCTGATGGATTCATCGTTCACCACAAGCTTGGTGTGGAACTGTGACTTGACTCGGTTCTTTGTGCCATGGACATCCACGGGCCTTGTTCGGCGTCCAGCATGAAGAATGGACTCTGGAACCTTCATGAAGAGTGACCACGAAGATGTCCGAGAATGCCAAGTAGGATGAGATAACAAATGGAGATACGGGACCCCACTTACCTGGAGGTACAAAAGAAAAGACTGGTAATTGGGTACGAAAGAGAATCAAAGCTTGTCATTTTCTTTTTGGAAAAGTTCGAGTGCGAAACACTGATATCGTAGTTATCAGGCACTGAAATCTCCATAAACATGGAACACATGACGAGATCATATTGTTCGTTTGTTGATCACCAAATGTAGATGCGCCATACACTAAAAATCCTGCTAGTAAGCCGATAATAGCTGAAATTGGAGGACATGTAGCCATTGTGTGTCAACCATAGGCTGGGCCCTTTTCTAACTGCCATTTGTAATCTGCAAAAGGCCTGAAATCAGTGGTGAAGATGACCCAATAGGTGTGATACGCCCATCCATGGTAGGGTCTAGTAGAGGGACAGTTATGATCTTGTACATGCGTGTCATGTATAAGGGGAGATAGAGTACTTGATAGCTAATGTCCAAATAATAGCACTGGCTAACTTCTTTTATACAGAAAATGCTCATACCAGATTCTCCAGCTCTGCCATAACCTTCTTGGAAAAGATTCTATGAGCCAGAGTCATAGAGAAATGGCCTAGGAGACCAAGCCCATCACCAGCCGGCAGCCCAGATACATGACTTCTGCCAGCAGAAGGGTGCCCATCCTTTGCTTTCACAAAAACATTTTCTTGGAGAATCTGTTGCAAATAAATCTCACACCCGATTGGATTAGGAAGTCCTGGAAAATTCTTTCTAAAGCTATCATGCTTCTCTTCTGCAACCCTCACTACCATTGCATCTGAAGGTAAAAGCCCACCTTCCCCATTCTGGGTTTGATCCACGGTGTCAGTCATTTGATCAGCATCTTGCTCAAGAGGCACAAGGGATAAGAATACAGAGGTTTCTTGACCTATACCAAGCTGTATATAGTCTTCCCGTATCCCAGTCACATTAACTCCTGGAGATGGGTGGAAAGCCTCACGATTCACCAAATCAAACACCTGAAGTTAGATGACCCCAATCAGTTAATCACAAAAGGGGTGAGAAATAGGGGCACAAATGGTTAAAAAAACAGAAACAACAACAACATCATAATTACTGTCGTAGTGCTAATGGTTGCTCTACAACATGTTATGTAACAAAAGGGGGGGGAAAAAAAAAAAGACGAGAAAAAAACTGTGTAAATAATGGCTGTAAATTGTAATTTTTGAAATTAAACAAGACATTATTTTCAAAATAATCTGCTTTTTTGTACATACATAACATCTGCTATTATTGTGCACATTAGCTGCTATTTACACAAGAAATTTTCATGACAATGGAATATAAAGATGTATTAAAAAAATTCAATCAACCAAACAACTCATTATTTCATTGAGAATTAGAATAAATTAAAATAATAATTTAAATATATCTCCTGCCTGTTATCCAGGCTGGTTGACATGCCACGGCCTCTCCAGCCAGGTCTCAGGTTTGAGACAGGCTAACAGCGTCAGTGGGCGCTTTGCGTGATTAACCGGGTGGGTGTGTTGCGGTACTAACAGGGTGTGTGAGTTGCATGACTAATGCAATAAAGAATTACCACTCGAAAAATAATTTAAATATACCTGAATTATTAAAAGTTCATTTTCAATGTTAAGAAGCTTCATAAATTTGTGTTTTTCCATTTTCTCTGTTTATCTGTTACATTACAGATATAACTGTCATACAATGTAACCTTCAGCCTGCTATTTCTTTCTTTCGTTTTGTTTTCAAACCTTGATACACAGGAATAATGAAAGTTACCTGCTCATCAAAGATTGCTCGGTGAATTTCACGAAGGACTGTATGTGTTTCTTTAATGCATTTGTCGACTTCTTCATCATTTGCTTCTTTCTTAGATTCACGTGAAGGATGCTCACCTGAGCCATAGACTTTACTATTACCAAGTCTCTTTGGTTTGTAACTTGAACGATCACCAACAAAACCGAATTGAATAGAGCGGCATGATTTTGGAGGCAACTGTAAGGTCAGCATGCCAGCTGAGTCATGATCAACACGAACTGTTGATATAGAAGATGGGCGAAACACAGCTGTTGAATCTGATAGCAAATTATCAAACAAATCGATAGTGAAGCCTTCGCTGCCAGGAGCAGAAACTGCCAAACGCTGCCGTTTTACTTTCCAGTTTTGCTGCAATCTGTCCACTTGTCAAAAATCAAGGTTGGCACAAAGCAGAAAGTTGGTAAGCTGAGAATCACAAAAGTAAGATATAGGGTCTTAGGAATCATTGCTAAGTAAGGTTCTAGGATATCATAGGAACATACTAATGTAAGTTGGTTCACTTTGGTCCCAATTCCAGAACTGGAAAACCCCCAGTTTTGGTTTGGCTGAGATGGCTGAAACAGAATTAAAGGATTTTTTTTTTTTGGTGGTGGGGACTTTCCCAAGATTTTAGTGGGTTTTGGTTGAAACATAATACCCAAATGGAAGGAACAATGAAACACTCCATGCGAGTACGAGAAACAAAATGGCCACTGAAATGAAATTGACAACTAAGATGTCGGAATTTCTAATTGAAGTACATTGGATAAATTTGCAAAAAAGATAATGGTCTTGTAGTTTGGGATGAAAAAATGATAAATTTGAGTTGCAAGAAAGCATTCCCACAGTTTACATTACCCAGTGATGAGGAAGAATTTTCTTTTGAATGAAAGATTTGCAACAGAATTCTAATTTGAACAAATAGGCACCCTTGATTTTGTGATGAGATCATGATCATGGGCAGTGTTCGAAGTATCGGTATCGCTACAAGTTCACTGGCTGGGGATACAAAAACAAAATCAGTATCCCTGATAATATCACCGATAACCAGAAATGCAGGGAAACATTGGGAAAATAGTGGAATTTTTCAGTCAAACTTCAAGAGACGATAAAATGCACATATTTACATATTTAGGAATTAAAAAAAAATACAAAAAGAATGCATACATAATAAGTTTCCATTTAAATGGGGGCCTAAAACCATATGTTGTTGTAAGAAATCAGTCCAACCATCCCATCAATCCCATCTATCATGCGATCATCCATCCAACCATCCAACCTACCATCTAAACATCCATCGACAACACACGATATTTTGCTGAGAAATCATCAACAACTAGAAAGGAAACGAAAGATTGTGGTCTCGATATCCCCCATGTTGCAATAATGATAATATCGCGACATTAGCGAAATTATCATCAACAATTTGAACACTGCATACAATCATGCGCCCAACCAAAAAAAAATGAGATGGATTTTTTTTTTTTTTTTTTTGAATAAACAGGTTGTTGGCAATATTGATACATTGGCGACATTATCGAAATATCGCCGATACATTGCCAATAATATAGTCGATATTGGCAATACAATTGACACTTGGAATTTATACAGTCGAAAATATTGGTGCGACATTGGCAATACTTAGCGATACATCACCTATACCTAGAATTTCTAATACTACCAGTATCGCTACCATTGTTATCGGTATTGCCAAGCTGGAGACATGGATAATATAGGGGATACTTTGAACAATGATCATGGGATTATGTTCTGATGATGTTTTGCAACGTGGCAATTCACCCTTGTGTGGGTTTCTTGAGTTTCCTCCGATACAAGTGTTATATAGGGCAAATTCACCTGATTAGTGCACCATAGAATCTTGCCTCCCTTGCGACCTGCTGCTCCAAAGCCTTGGCAGATTGTTTAAAATATCTCCCGAGATGCTGCAACACAGACAGAATGTGCTGGTTAGAAGTGAGTGGGTAGAAGTTGAAGGCTTTAAAAAGGCAAGAACAAGGCCCAAAAGGACATAGGAGGTAGTAAGAAAAGACTTGATGACCTACAGTCTAATTGAACATAGGGCCCTTGATAGAATTCAATGACAGAACAGGATTTCATGTAGCCGACCCCAATTAATTGGTATAAGGCTTAGATGATGACGACAACGATGATGATGCAGATTAAACATTAAAAAAAAAAAACATTAAGATCAGAAAGACAATATGCATATGACTTGAATCACTACAAATTTTATTTTTGATTGTTACCTGAATCCCTACAAATAAACCATACAGAAATATCTCTGTAGAGGAGCTCCTTCAACAGGGTGCAATTACATCAGTTGATATCAATATCAAAAGGCAAATGATGTCTCCTTTCTTTTGATCTATAAGGGCAAGTGACATTTTCCAAGATGATGCCTGTATAAAGACATTAAAACAAATTTGCCGCAGACAGTTCTATTTTCTATTTTTTTTATTTTTTAAGGATTAGTGCAAGTAGTTTCCTTCATTCCACAAGAAAAAAACCTATGTTCCAGAGTTGGAAAACTCAGCTCGGCACTTGGGAGTCTCGAGTGACAAGCTAGTTTACCCCTCTTGAGGCAAAGGATTTAGTAATGAGGCTTCCATGTCCAATTGCAAGATTGTCACGACACTTGCAAACTGTTTTTTCTTTGAAAGATAACTCAAATTTTATTGAAAAGAAAAGCAAGAAACTACAAACAAAGGGGGTGCTGAGAGAGGGACCCAAGGGCTAACCAAGAAACTGAAGATTACAATCCCTTAATTTAGAGACACAGGAAGCCCATTCAATAACCAACATCCTAGCCCTATTAGTCGTAGGAAACATGAAATAAAGACTCATTGTTCACATTTTCACTGTCTCAGAGAAATATGTGAAAAAATCACTCAGTCAATTAGGTGTGGCAATGACAATAAATGGTGAGGACCTGATCTTGGTTAAAGGAGATGGAAACACCTTTTTTTTTTCTTCTTCCTTTTTACCCTTGATCCTGATTTCATAGCTCAGAGATGATAAACAAGATTCCCACATGACAGTCCCAATACAGAGGAATTATAAGGCCCTGAACCTTGGCAGATTAAGGTTGACTGAAGCAGAGGATTTGGGTACATGTGGGGCCCACAGTTCAGGGGATACACCATTGACTACGTATCAGCCCCAACAAGAATGGGGGGTGTCCAAATATTGCCAACATTGGAACATCTAAAAAGTTTGCTCTTTAGACCATGTTCCCTGGAATGTGGATGGTACTTAGTAGCTGTATTCTTTCCTTAACCATTTATTTCTAGGTCACTAATTGCAGAGTTAGGATCATGCAATCACCATCATCACCATGGTTAGAGTAGAAGTTGAGAGATTAATGCTTAAATTGAAAGAGAAGAATAGAGAAAGGAGGAGAAGAGAAGAAAGAAAGATGGGGAAAAGAAACGTATTAGGGCTACAGCCTCTTTCTCATTCCTTTTATAAGACTTAAAAAAATTATAAATAACCCCTGAAATAATGAAATTACATATAAACCGTCAAAATCTCATATCTCAACACTCCCCCTCAAGATTGCATAGATACCTATCATGCCAAGCTTGCTAAGAACAGATTCTAATTTTGTCTTGAGAACTCCTTTAGAATATCCGCAAGTTGATTCCCAGTGCTCACAAATGGTAGGCACAGTTCTTGAGAAATAATTTGCCCAAGGATGAAGTGCCTATCAACTTCAATGTTTTTGAGTCATGTTGATGGCTGCTTTGTTATCACAAAATAGCTTCATAGGAGGAATAACCATAATTCCCAAGTCTAGTAACAGAATTTTCATCCATAATAACTCTTCGGTTAATGCAAACTCTAACTAGTTTTGTGAATAATTCCTAATCCTTAAGGAATTAAATGTTGTCCATTTTGTAAGAATTGCTTAAAAACATGCCTAGAACACTGTGGAAGTATTAGAATTTGTACAACTCTCATATTAGAAATAATTACAAAAATGTCATTAGCCTAGACCTTGATTTATAGATCACATGGTTCCTATGATCCGTTTGACTTGAAATTTTATCCCATGCTTATCCATCATAAGTGAACCATACACGTCAAGTTTCGACCCTTAGATCATTGTAGAAGTGGCCCAATTGTCAAATTATCCCCTTAAACCTTGATTTTAGTGTCCATCGAGTGAAGAAAGCGGATGAGTAGTCGTAGTCGAATATTCCCCTTCATGTGAGTGACTTGGATCATCCATATCATGGACCAATAGTGTGATTTGAGTGCCCCACCTTGATAAGCCTCTTTCTTAAATGGCAAATTATCTTGTTTTTGGAAATAACCGAGTTACCAAATTATGACATTTAAATTAACCTACTTCCCATCGTCAATCACAACTCAAATTTGGACCATACATTGGCCTCATATGACTACGAGAATGTACAAAATTTGGACCCCGACCTATGATCCTACACCGTCGAACCCTAGAGTCAGTCTTTGCCTTTATTCGTAAAAGGTGGAATTTCATACCTTTCCTACCATCGATCAACTACCAAATTTTGCCCAATCATTTGCCTACCATGACTACGCATTTTCCTTAATTTTGGACCCCGATCACATGTGTGGATCGTTAATCAAAGTCAAGTCCGTTTTGGCTCACCTGCATGTCCTATGATCAAGCAAAGACATATACCTTAAAGATCTCTTAAATCTCATCGTTTCTATGGTTTTATATCCTTGATCAACAACTCCTAAAAGGCTTAAAAGTGGGAACACATATGTCAGACCCATGACCGTTGAAGAAGCCCTCCCTTGTATCTCTAGTTGTAGGTCATTGATCACCTAGCAAATTTATATCTAGGGTCACCTTGAGATGCCAAATTTGATGAGTGGGTTGGATCCACCTAGACATCATGTGAAGACCACTTTTGTAGAGTCGTTCCATATATCAAAGCGTGGAGACGCCCACCCTTGTGCTCACGAGTTTTATATATAAGAGGAACCCCTCTCTAAACGTGTTCTAATTAGAGGAGAAGCCTTAAGCTCCAATCGTTCGTTCCTTGTGCATTCAAACCCTAGGAGAGATAGAGAGGAACCGTTTCCACTAACCACCATCCAAACCATCCCTCAGGTGTGGTGACACCCAACTTTGCACGTGTGGATATTCCCTCAACCTTCATCATCCTTATCTTCTAGGATATTCTCTTTTAGTTCATCTTAGGCCAAGGTGAAGATTTCCCTTGAAGATTTCTTACAAGCTATCTTAGTTAACATTATGTATAATGTTGTATTTTGAATTCACGCTTGTTAACCTAGATTTTTGTTTTTATATTGATTAGTCTCTAAATTTATTTGATTGCTTCTGGAATTACATGAAGAAATATGAAATATTCTTTGTTTATTGTCACAATGCACTTGTGTTAAGGATGAATGGTGAAACTACACATGCAATGGTTCATATATGCGTATTGTTTCGAGTATAAAATCGCATTAATGATGGATCTAGAAGAATATATGATGAGAATACCAAATTTCTAGATTTGCCAAAACCCAGGAAAGTGTGATTGGCAAGATGAATCAGTGGGTTGAGATAGTTCACTTAATCAACACTATTTGCTTTTAAACTAGTCCACATTGAACTCTAGAATGTGTAGGTTTGTCTTCCTTATCTTAAGACGTGTAGGGAATGCTCTATGGTGAATAATATGAATTTATTTGTTGTTAGACTTTAATGAACCTTATGCCGTATGAACGTGTGAGCAAGAGAACATAAGGCGTAGTTGGCCTTTGACTTATATATGAATTATGCTATGTTCTGATGCCTTAATGGTGAAGCCATCATGTAAATTTTGGATTGAATATGCTCCTATTGTGAACGACATATGTGATTGAGAATGCCACATCTCAAGTAGACCACATCCACCTATGAATCATATGTGTTGGCAAAGCTATCATGTAAGGAGATCCAACCGGTTGTTGGATATAATTGTGATGGAATTATGGGTCTATGAGTGGACATATTTGTGATTGAACTAAGGGTCCATATGTGGACATGTGAGATGATGTATTATACTTAGAGAGCATGTATATTGGTGAATTGAATGTATGATAAACGAACTAAGTAAAGGTTAAACCTAAGGCATACATTCACTAGGATCTGAATTGGTGGATCAACCCCTCTGGTGTTACAATAGGGTAAGTGTGTATCCTAGAGGAAAGTGTGGGTATCCCGTTCCTAGAGGAAAGTGTTGTCATGACTATTACTCTAGTTGTACAATATCCATTGTTCAAATTATCTCCGATATTATTGAAATATCCCCGATTTTATCTCCATCTCCAGCTCAACGATAACGATAACACTGGTAGCGATACTAATAACACCGGTAGCATCAGAAATCTTAGGTATCGGTGATGTATCGCTGATGTATTGATGTCACCAATGTATCACCAACATTTTTGACCATGTAAATTCGAGGTGTCACTTGTATTGCCAATATATCGATATCTCCAATGTATCGCCAATATTTTCGATTTTGTAAATTCCAGATGTCACTTGTATCACTAGTGTATTGGCGATATTATCGTAATATTGCCAAAAATATGTTTATTAAAATAAAATTCCATTTCATTTTTTTATGGGTGCATGGTTGTATGGAGTGATGAAATTGTTGACAATGTTATCAATAACACAACATGGGCGACATCGACACCACATTCTTTCGTCTCTTTTTCAATTTTCAATGATTTCTCAATGAAATATCGTGCACTGACAATATTTTGAAATACTAATAGATGGAAGGCGGGATGGTTGGATGGATAGATGGGATTGATGGGATGGTTGAACTGATTTCTTACAACACACATGCTTTTAAGCCCCTCATTAAATGGAAACTTATTATATATATGCATTCTTTTCGCAAATTTTTTTTATTCATAAATACGTGTATTTTAGCATCTCTTGAAGTTTCGCTGAAAATTTCCACTGTTTTCCCACGTCTCTCCAATGTTTCCTTGCATTTCTGGTTATCGGCGATATAATCGGCAACATTGATATTATTTCTGTATCCCAGCTAGCGAAACTTGTGGCGATACCGATACTTCGAACACTGACAATATCTAATGGAAGAGTTGAAAATTCTTGTTTCATTAGTTGGGTTTTTGGGAGCACAAGGCTCAAAATCTCTTATGGCTAATGATTATATGAAAGCATGCTAATGACTGTTTCTGCCAAAGCATGGGGATCTAGTTTGGAGAAAGTGTGACAATTCCTATTTCACATAGTCAGGTACCTATATCAAAGCATGTATATCATACATCACATTAATCAAGACTTCTTATGAGTGTTTTGATTGGTTTATGCACACGAATTGATTTGTTTAACCCTGAGATAATCTTAGAGGAATATATCTCACTATGATAGTGATTAACGTTATTCAAATGTACTTAGATGATGCAGGTAAAGATCGAATAGAAGAACTCCAAAGGGAGGAGTATGAGGGCTCTTGGCAACAAATGGCGGATGACGAAACCGACGCGGCTTTAAGGGAAGATTATTTACTTGCTTTAGATTGCTTTCCTTGGATTAGTTTGCTTGAACTTTAAATTGTGATAAATCCTAAATGGGGGAATAGAATTTTCAATGATTTCATTTAGTTTGATTAAAGATTTGGTGATTGGAACTTAGAGTAGAGAATTTAATTGAATAAGATTAAATTTCCATCATTTATACTATGAACGCCACATGTTTGTGAATTATGTGAGAATGTTAAGAATATGAGGGACCGTGTCCTTGACATATTCAAGTTAACACCTGGGAACTCGGCCCATCGGGTTGTCCACAAGAGCCAAAATCCCGGGCCGTTACAGATGGTATCAGAGCATAAAACGGAACCTCTAGGTTAAGCCCAATCTATTGCATAATGAACTCATCATTAAGAGTTAGGTACCTGGATTAGTGACAAATGCACCTAGGTATTTTCCCAAACTTCGTTATATGTATTGTTTGAACACAGAAACCCACGTCTAGGTTTTCCACAAGAACTTTATGTTGGCCGCTGAACGTAGAAACTTTGATTCTAGGACCTTGGGAAGGAAATCCCCATCTAGTTTTGGGGCTCTTATCTATTCCCCATGCTTAGGTCAACATTCTCATCGCGTACAACGGTCCGCACCCACCAGAAACTTTAGTTTCCTAATTTTCCTGGATTTTTCCACCTTATGGTAGATTTTCAGACCTAGATGTATAAACTCTATTAGAAAGTACCCAATCAATTTAGTAAGTTTTTGAAATTTTTTCTGTAGGCCTCTGCCCCGACCCTTAGCACCCCTATAAATTTTCAGATTGATTGGACGAGCAGAAAGATCATGAAAATTCCAACAGTGACTGAATTTTTGTATAAAACTGTGCAGACCTGCAGCATTTTTCGACCTTGAGTGGGACAGAATCCTAGGCCATCTTGTGAATTTAGGTCCGTAAAAATTTAGGGATGTTACCCATATGATAAGTGATCCACATGCCAAATTTCAGAGGCATCAGACATCTGGATTAGGAGATAAAATTCCAGGAGTGCTTGCTGGTCCTGATTTTCAGATCTTGTGTTTTATAGGTATCTCAACCTAGTGACACCTTAAGTAGATTGTTCCTAAATAACCTCGATGTCCATTCATGTGTTTTTCTAAATGATATGTCCCATTCCATTATCTTAGATGGATCTTTATGGGTATAGATGTCCATTCATGTGTTTTTCTAAATGATATGTCCCCCCCAAGAGGCTTCCAATCAATGCCCGGATTCGCTCTAATACCAAGTAGATGTTGAGAATTTAATGCTTGGATTGAAAGAGAAGATTAGAGGAAGGAGAAGAGAAGAGAAGAGAAAAGAAAGAAAGATGCATAAAAGAAACGTATTAGGGCTACAGTGCCTTCTTATTCCTTTCATAAGACTTGCAAAATTACAAACAAACCCTTGAAATAATGAAGGTACATATAAACCCTCAAAATCTCATATCTCAACAGTCAGGATCATCCAACCATGGAGATTTTTGGGTCATGTTCTAGACATGGTTTGCACATCAAGTAACTGAGGTCCGGACCTATAATTCTTCTCCAATTGTAGGGTCCTGAACCTCATCAGATATTTGTTAATGCTAGCTAATTCTATGAAATACCTTAGGAAGGAGAATTAATCCCCAATAACTAACCATTATCTAGTAATGTTGTCCTTAGTCAATGGGCTACTATCCCATTCCCATTAGTTGCCACTTCCCCATTAACATGACAGGAGCATCATGCATCTCTTCCAAAACATCTGCTGGCTTCAATAGACCACTGTTAGCCTGTTTGAAGACATTTTGCCTTCCACAACAAGAAGACCTGTAATGGTTTTGGAGAAGTTTTCAAGTTCTTCCAACCAATATTGTCATAGGTGTTTGTGTTAGCAATTTGGTGGGGATGCAATGTGGGCCTACTGGGCAGCCTAGACCAAGGCAGTCACCTATGTTTCAATGTTATTGCCAGGCATTTGTTCGCGACTGGGGGCGCTAAGTACTGGAATTGAGGGTTCAATGTAGTGGAAGAATCAGGCAGCAGCCGTGATTGCAACAATAAAGAGAGAGCTATAGTTGAATGATCCAAATGAAGCTCTAAAATGGCTAAGGTGCCATTTGGTTAACTGAAAATAAGGTCTGAAAATTAATTTAAGTGCTGAAAACTTAAAAGTGCTGAATTTTAGTACTTCCAAGTACTGAAAAATCTGTTTGGTAATTTGTTTGAAAAATCCCTGATATCTTTTAATCAGCACTTCTTCTTCTTTTTTTTCACAAAAAGCTTGTTTGGTAAACACAAATTACAAGTCTGAAAATTGGAAATTTGTCATATTTGCCCATATTGTTCCAATTTCTATCTTTTGTAAAGTATGAGATGAAACTTGTTATTGCCATGTCTCCAAATTTGACACACCTATGCCGAATCCAATAAAAAATTAATACAATCCCTACCAAATAAAGCCAAGTAGATGAATAGTTTCGATCTTTCACGTTTGCCATGTGCTGTGATATAAATTGATTGTGTAATGAGGCAAGTGATAATACAGGCGTAACCTTTAGTTCTGTGATCAAAGTGCATTGGTGAGACGTGCCACACCATGGACCATGCACTATATTCTTCTTAATAGAATAATCATAACCCTTCGATTGGTGTCATTAGGGGACAAGCACACGAAGCGATGGTCGGTGCTCAATGGACCCCACCATGTTGTTTGTGTTTTATCAAACCTGTCCATCCATTTCGCCAAATCATTTTCATGCATGATCCAAAAAATGAGGTACATCCAAATCTCAGGTGGACCACACCACAAGAAACAATGGTGATTAAACGCCCATCATTAAAAACTTCCTAGGGCCCACCATAATATTTATTTTCCATCCAACCTATTGAATAGGTCACATAGACCTAGATGAACAGAAAACGCAAATACTAGCTTGATCCAAAACTTTTGTGCCCCAAGAAGTTTTTAATGGTGGGTGTTCAATCAGCACTGTTTCCTATGGTGTGGTCCATTTGAGATTTGAATTTGCCTCATTTTTTGGCTCATGACCTAAATATGATTTGGAAAAATGGATGGATGGTGTGGATAAAACATATACACCATGGAGGGCCCACAAAGCTTTTCCAACACCGACTAGAGGAGTCACCATGGAATCGAGTCCCCCACTTGTGGAGAGCGGGGTAAACATCTTAGTGGGTGCTACCCTGACCGTGGGGCCCACTTAGTATATGGTGTATATCCACGCCGCTTGTCAATTTTCCCATCTCATTTTAAGGCATGGCGTGGTAACCCGAAAATTTTCATGCACGAGTAGGTACACGAGTGCATTTTCACACATGTAATTTTGACAATAAAATTTTTCTTTAGGTTAATACACACATATGTACACCCACTTGTACTCACTCACACTCGTAGTGAACTTCGGACCCTCATATACCCTAATATACTCGATTCTTCATCAAATAAGTCGTCCAAACGACTAATAATTACTAAAAGAAGATATCTAATCGTCCATTTCGATTTTGGACTGCCTGATCATACAAAACCATCTTCGAGATCTTCATATTCATGTGTACACACATCTATGAGAGGATCTAAGGGCCCGTTTGGTTGGCAGCTGGAAACGGGTTTCCAGCCAAAAATCTAGATTCTAGCATAATCCTCTATTTTAAATGATGTGTTTGGTGGCAAGTTCCAGTCAAATAGGATTCTGTCTAGAAACCTAAATGGACTGGAACCGGGATTAGTGGAAACGGTGTGCGCGGCCGTTTCTACGGAAGGAAAAAAGAGGCGGAAGTGAGCGTCACCACCTCCATATATGCATTGTACACTTATAATGTATGCGTTTTATATCCACACGGTCCATCAATTTTGAGAGCTCAATTAAGGGCATTGGACAAAAAATGAGGCAGATCTAAATCACAAGTGGGCCACACCACAGGAAAACAATGTTGATTGAACGTCCACCATTAAAAACTTTCTAGGTCCCACTATAATGTTCATTTGCCATCCAACCTGGCCATCTGTCTCGCGGGACTACAATAGGACAAGGGTAAGGTTCTCAGGTGGATCTGAAGCCCAAGTGGGCCATGCCACAAGCAACGGTTGGAAATTGCACCGTTTTCAACTAAACAGCAAGTTCCGGATGAAACCCCGGTTACATTCTTGTTTCTGCAATTTTAGATTCCAACAGTGGAATCTAGATTTTCGATAGAATCTGGATTCTGCAACCAAACAGGCCCTAATCCGTTCATCTTACTCGTAACCCCTATATATGCTTAACCTACTATTACAATCATGATCTAATGACCTTGCCCCCATCTACAGAGACATGTACATCTACGAATCATGAGCCTACATATCCCAACCCACTTGAATCTATATCGATCTAAACCATTGAAAAGACTCTTCATGGACTAACTAAGCTATCCAACTATTCGATTTCAATCTAAACCCTTGCATCATCATTAAATAGACTCATAATCCATCTTAGCCGTTTACATCCGATCATCCTTGATTCCGAACCTGTCATCTTAATCTTGGTACACTAAAGAATTATTTACACCGTTACAGTCCAATTCTAATGGTTACCTACACACCGTTCACCTTCTAAAGTTTTCTATGGTGTGCACGTTCCTACCTGATGTCATCCTCCAGAAAACCTATTTCTAAAAACCCAACCGCGATGAAATTTTAGAAAATACTTAGCTAATTCAATTGAGCCGTACATTATCAATTTCGGGACCTAATTTACCAGATCCACCGTCCATCAAATTTCACATCATATCCATTTGATGGCCCACCTGGAAGTCAAACCACGGCCACCTCTATGACCCTCGAACAATCCCCGACGAATCTACCGGTTTAGTTTTAACATCGGGCCACGTCTGGACTTATTTCCAGGGATCCCAGATCACTCAGTAAGAATCTAACTGAATCTACCGTTTCCAAATTCCAAAATATATTCGGTAGTCGCACGTATAGCCTACATCGCACTCCCTCACCCGATAAAACACAATCTAACCGTTGATCGGGAAGATCGACCATACATCTACACCTAAACATCCTAAATGAACCCTATGGACTTTCTACCTACGATTTTAACACGATCCAACCACTAAATATCAAATTTAACCATTTTTAATCGTATGATCAAGGATAGTTGATTTAGAACTGATTTGATTTACAACGAATCAAACCACATGTTTTGCGGACCACTAAACATCGTGATTAGTTATCAAAGTACAACCATCTAGGTCCGATTCCATATGCAAACTAGGATCGGAGAGTGCACAACGCATGTATGTAACCCAAGAATTCGAAAATTCCCACAGCGCACAAAAACTACTCTTATCGATACTTTCATCCGAAGAGTCGATCTAACTAAGATCCGAGAAAGTGTCATTCGACATATCTACATCATCCAAGCTGTTGTTCACAGCCATCCATAACTCTTACACGAGCACGCATGCAAGCATTAAGACTGGAGGCTTTTCAACGCATGAAAACAGTGCATGCAAAAGCCGTCTAAAATCGAAAATTTCGACTTCCTTTCACGATTGAAGAAGGATTCGATTTCAAATCCAAGGGAAGGATACGCCAACAGATCCCGACCTTTCAAAAACGTGAATCACAGCAATTCGAAGCCAATTCACACGAATCAAGTATAACAAAAAACGCGTCTGGAAGTTTTCTTCCTTGCTAACTGTTTACGAATGAAAGGAAATTTAAAAATTACATTGAAAATCAATCCAGACCATCCATTCCTTGTTCGAACTCGAATGCAAAGTCAAGAAACGAAAACGACCTCCATAATTGCCGGCGCGGTGCAGGCGTGCAGCGGCATGCGAATCGGTTTTTACGAAAACTCACGGAGTAAACAGGCCTAGACCTCCGATTTGTAAACCCACAAGCTTCCTTAGACCTGTCCAGACCATCCAATGTGGTCATATCGAAGAAACAACACCTGATTGCAAATCTGCCATTAATGGCCAAGTCGTCTTCTTTGATCAAACCAGGACTGTGCGATCTCATTAGAGCAGAATTTCTACATCTGACACGTTCATCTAATGGGTCACACAAACAACATTTAATCCTTGGAATCCAACTAGGAATCATCACATGGAAAGAAGATTCAAAACCGAATCCCAAACGCGTGAGAATAACGCGTATCCTTGCCGCGTAAACTCGACACCGAGTCAGTCATTCGAAACTTCCCAGTAACTTGTAGAAACAGTTACAATTCTATAAAGACCCTATCACAGTGAGGAATCCCATAACACAACAGAGAGAGAGAGAGAGAGAGAGAGAGAGAGAGAGGTTGAAATCAAAACGATCGAGAAAGGAGAAAGGAATTGAGAAGAAAGAGTCGAGTGAGTTGACTCAGTTCAAGGAGAATCAAGTCAAGGCCTGGTTGTTTAGAAAACTCACTGGAAGAACCCGAAAGGTCAAAGAAGAAGAATGAAAGAGAAAAAAGTGGAATCGAAAGAGAAGAAGTCTCCTTTGGAGTTAACTCAGCGAGTTAACCCACTAAGTCGACTCGTTGAGTCAACTCAGATCCGGTTTGGGTTAAATTTAAGCGAGAGTCTTCACAAAGCATGTGAGTAATCCTCCAGGGTTTGAATTTCATCCTTTTTTTCAATTCTAATTCTTGAATTCCACTTTTTGTTGAGTTATCCTCCCTTGTTATGTGACTTGCGATCCTAGGGAAGGGATATTCCCCATTCTTGCTTGAGTTTTCTATCTTTACTTGAAATATACTTCTATTGTTTCGGACTTGGCCCTTTTGCCTCGGCTCTAGCCCTTTCACTTGAATTCTGCCCCTTGTTGCTTGGGAATAATTATTTTCCTTCCTTTTGACTTAAAGGCTTTCCCCTTGACTCCGCATCCTTCAAATCCCAAGGCTTAATGTATTTTCATAGTTGTAGTTCGTTGATGATAGCCCTTTGTTGATACCCTTTGAATCTTGAGCTGCATCATTCAATTTTCTTGAATTCATCTTGCATGCTCGTATTGTGTGTTGTTTGTGGACCGTGGATGTATTCTAACATGTATACCCTACGTTGCATTATTGATTCTTGTGTATACATGCATCATGATTGTGAGTGCTTGACCCTGTATGCTTGGACTTGCTTGACTTGGATTGAAATCATGGGGTCATTGATGATTGAATTGATTGCCTCATCATGGAATGCATTGAAATTGAATTATATCAATTGTGGTTTCCGATGGGATATTCGAGCAGGGGTTCTCTTGACCTACATGGCAAGGATAATTGATCGATTGCGGTTTCCGGTGGGATACTTGAGCGGGGTTCCCTTGACCTACATGGCAATGATGATTGATTGATTACGGTTTCCGGTGAGATATTCGAGCAGGGGCTCCCTTAGCCTACATGGCAAGAATGATTGATTCCGACGAGATACTCAAGCAAGGGTTCCCTGGAGGATCAACTCCAAGATGACTTGCATTATATGATTGGTTTCCGGTGGGATATTTGAGCGGGAGTTCCCTAAAGGATCATCTCCAAGATGACTTGCATAGCATGCATTGGATAATTCATGCATCATGACATCATATTTATCATGCAAATCTTGTATGATAACATTGCATATTGCTATATATTGTACCTGCTTCTATTGTATCTATTTCGAATTCATGACATCCTTATACTATATCTTGTTGTGCGTTGAACCATTGTTTACTTGCCTCCATCACGTCTGTTTCAAACTTGTGGTGGATATGATCTCACTGAGCTTCTAGCTCACCCAATTAAATTACCCTTATAGGTTTATAGAATGAGAGAGAAGCTGGAGATGAAGAATACTTAGATGGCTACTTTCATTAGGATTAGATTTTTGTTTATCTTTTTATTTGAAAGCTTGTATTGAACTTTAAGTAGAATAAGTGATGGGAGGGATTAATAGTGAGTGGATCAGAATCTCGGAGTTTACAAAGTTTAATTTGAGGTTTGAATTAATTTATCATGCCTTGAATGACTTAATTATGGTTTGGTTTGGAAGAATGATGTTTGAATGTTATTGTGATTGACGAATGCATGAAAAATTAGTTCACACCCTAAAACTTGGGATCAAGGTCACCGTACTTAGGTTCCAAATTTCGAGGCATGACACATGGTCCCAAAAACGAAGTACCACACCACAAGAAATGATCATTAAACGTCCACCAATAAACAATTCCTAAGGCCCACCTTATAATGTTTCTTTGTTATCTAACCAATTGATAAGGTCACACAGACTTAGATGAAGGGAAAACACAAATATCAGCTTGATCTAAAACTTTTGTGGCCCTCAAGAAGTTTTAGTGGTGGCATTCAATCCCCACTATGTGGTCCACTGGAGATTTGGATCTGCTTCATTTTTGGGACCACACCCTAAAATGAGCTAGAAAAATTGATGGACGGCGTGGATATACAACACATACATCAAGGTGAGTGCCACGGTCAAGGTAACACCCACTAATGTGTTACCCAGGTAACACCTAATCCACTCTTTCAAAGTTGCACAAGTCCGGAACACAACACCTGTGTACCGTGTTGACATGGCAAAATCCTGTGTGCCCCACCATGATGTATGTGTTATATCCACACCATCCATCCATTTGGTCAGATCATTTTAGGGCATGAGTCCAAAAATGAGGCAGATCTAAAGCTCAAGTGGACCACACCATAGAAAACAATGGGGATTGAACACCTACCATTGAAAACTTCTTGGGGGACATAGAAATTTTGGATCAAGCTGATATTTGTGTTTTCCCTTCATCCAAGTCTGTGTGACCTTACAAACAGGTTGGATGGCAAAAAAACGTCACGGTGATCCCTAGGAAGGTTTCAACAGCAGATGTAACTGTCCCCACTTTTTTTGTGTTGTGGTCCACTTCAACCTTGGATCTGCCTCATTTTTAGGCTCGTGCCCTAAAATGATCTGGCAAAATGGATGGACGGTGTGGATATAACACATACATTATGATGGGCCCACAAACAATCCAATTCCTTTCAAAGCTTTTATGGAAGTCACTTATAAAAGGGTAAACTTGTCATTTACAAAAAAAAAAAAAAAAAAAAAAAAAAACTAAGGATATTTTGGTCAAAAGTGACCAAAGATTTTAGTCAAAATCACTTATCGCATTCTGTGTTAAGTCTTAAGTCAAGAGAGGTGAGTTTAAAAAAAAAAAAAAAAAACAAAATTTTCAGTGAAAATCCAATTAAGCACTTAATTTCTTGGATTTGCCAAACGGTCTGAATGAGGGAAAATTACTGAAACAGCCTAGTTCAGTGATAAGTGCTGAAAATAAGTTTTAACAAACAGGCCCTAAGATTGTATGGGAATTATCCAAATGAATTTAAACCATCATACATATGGGTGATTATTCATGCATTTGTTTCTGCACCTTCATTTCTGTATGGAATTGTATTGATTAAAATCTCACCAAAATAAATCCATGGTATTACACCTGGGAAAAGAAAATGGGAACACAAATTGCACAGGAACATTATAATCAATGCTGTTATTAAAAAGTACCCGGAAACATTGTAGCTTAGTAGCTGCAGATACGGCAAGGTCTGATAAAACTTCATTAGGCAACTGCTTTGGCCTTGTCATTCCAGCCACTGTTACCGCATCATTTGCTTCCACCTACAAAAATTGACCATATTAAAGTATTAAACTAAATAATGCCAATTCATCTGACATAAGATTCAAGAGTTACACCCATATAATGAACAAAGAGAACCCAAAATAAAATCTGAACAGAATAAATATGGGAGACTGCTTTGAGGTATAAGACTAAACCGAAAGACAATTAGGTTTAGAGCCTAGATTAGGACTGTTATAGAAGCCATTATAGGAGAACCAAATCACGTCCATCATGCAACCCTAGCATAGAATTAGCTAGTCTGTCGGTCGGTTGTGATTTCCTCCATATGTATGTAATGTAGACATCCGATCTAGACCTGGTCATGCAGCCAATATTTTAACAAAAGATAGGCCACAACTTAAATATATTCCTATTCCACTCCCTAAGACCTTGTTATGATAAACCCTCTAGACCAAGGGGTTAAGAAATGACTTACCACAAGCAGTTCATCATAGTTTTCATAACTGCATTGATCATCTTCAAAAAACTGAACTTGTGATAGGAGGTTGTGATTATGATTTCAGTATCAAACTGTTGATACTTGATTGGATCAAACACACAGTAAACACCTCTGTCTAGTCAAGACCATCATAAACTTTTGTCCAAACTCTCATCTACGACAGTCCCACTTTTGAAAAGAAATACAAACGAAAGCAGGCCCAGCCAACTAAACAACCTCAAATCTTTCACTTCTGTGTTGCATACAGCTTCAACAAGAAAGCAGTAAGGTGATATGTACAAAATGATCTTCACATGCATGACTGTGGATAGACAAGGATTTTTTTTTTTTTTTTTTTGAAAATTGGGTAGAAAAGGATAATTATCATCCACTTTGCATAGATGGTTCTGAATATTGGTATTGGGGGGCATATTGGCCCAACCGACATGATACGGGCATCGCATATAGGTATTGGCCTAAATCATCCGTCAAACTTTTTTGGAAGCCAAATAATTGAGGAAATTATTTTGGGGGGGGGGGGGGGGGGGGGGGGGATCATTTTTGGGTATTTTGGACAAGCATAAAATGGTGTATTAGACCAGCCAACCCAATTAGTTGAGATAAGGCTTAGATGATGATGATACAATGGTGTATCAGACCATTCTTTTATAATAATGTTGTCTGTCTGGTTGACCTGTTGAAAGTCAATCAAATGGACCCTAATTGAACACAAATCAAGCATGATATGGTAAATTAGTGCCCATTACATTGAAAAAAATGAAAAGAAGACAAAACCATAAAAAAAGTGGATGGTTCTCGCTCTATAATTTCTCCAATTATGGTCCATTCTGCTTCAATTTGTTAAATCTCACTAATATTATTTGTTTTGATTCCCAAAATAGCCTTGATTTAGTCTAAAATGACTTTCAAAGCTTCCCACATGGTTGACATGAAAAAAGAAGAGGAAAATGAGAGAAATTTTTGGGGAAAAAAATGTGGGCCTATAAGGGTGTTTCAGCCAATATTAGCTTGTATTGGCTGTATCGGTGCCTATACACCCTATATTGGCCAATATGGACCGATATGGCACTTTTTTAAGGGAGGGCTGTTTCGGCCCCATATCAAGTCAATATGGATATGATATGGTTGTATCAGCCAATATGATAATGATTCAAAACCATGGTTGCACATCTTTCAAGTGACTTTATACAACTACAACTCATATTGACAGTCGAAACATTTTCCAAGATCTTAATTTGCATTTTGAGTCAGAAATATATTAATAGTTTATGAATTTTTAGATTACGTTTGGATGCACCATTGAAATTGCGACAAGTAGTTTATTAGAGAGACGACAATCAACTTATAATCACCTTCGTAATATTTCTAGGTACATCCCTTTCAACTCCTTAAAAGTAATGCAATTGCAATTTGTATCCTAGTTCCTCAATAAGTGAAAAACCCAAAGGGCCCATTTGGATTGTAAGATAAGTTACTTATTTGATAAGTAATTTATCTTGGTTTCTACTTAATTAGCTGATAAGCATGTTTGGCAAACAACATAGTTATCATCCAAAAAGTAGAAAATTAAGCATGTTTGGTTTCCAACATCATAAGTAATCATCCCTCAAGTCTATTTGGTCCCCCTCACATCCACTGTCCATCATGTGGGGCCAACCTTTGATGTGGATCGTTCATTATGTGGCCCCAATAATGTGGGCCATCCATCATGTGGGACCCACCTTGGATGTGGGCCATTTACCATTAGGGTCCAATCTTTAATGTGCATCATTCATTAGGTAGGGCCCACCTTTGATGTTGGCCATCCATCATGTGTGGCCCACCATCAATGTTATTGTCCATCATGTGGGGCCCATCTTCAATATCCGTCGCCCATCATTTGGTATCCACCTTTGATGTGGACCATCCATCATCTGGGCCCACCTCCCATGTGGGTTGTCCATCATGCAGAGCCTGCCTTGGATATGGGCCATTCTCATTAGCCCAACCTTTGATGTAGACTGTCCATCATGTGGGGCCCACCTTAATGTGGATCATCCATCATGTGGAGCCCACCATTATTAATTGCCCATCATGTGGAGTCCACCTTTGATGTGTATTGTCCATCATGTGGCCCCCAACTTCAATGTGGAGCCGGCCTTTGATGTGGACCATCCATCACGCAGGGCCCACCTTGGATGTGGGCAATTAATTATTATGGCCTAGCCTTTAATGTGCATCATTCATTATGTAGGGCCTACCTTTGATGTTGGTTATCTATCAAGTAGGGCCAACCATCAATGTTATTGTCCATCACATGGGCCCACCTTCAATACCCACTGCCCATCACATGCACCCACCGTGCACACCAACAATGTCTATTCAGGTGGGGCCTGCCTTGATGGTAAACAACTTGTTTATCCTTTTCCTCTTTTTCACCTCTCCTATTCCTCTCTTCAGCAACTTGTGAAAGAGTAAAAAAGCTAAAAATATTAGCTGAAGTGATTATGTACTTCTAAGTAAAAAAGTTGCTTATTAATTATCATAAACCAAACTTACTTATCTGAAATAAATTACCTATTTATTGTTGTAAGCAGAAAAAGTGACTTATTTGGTGGCATCCAAACGGGCCCAAACGGACTCTGATCAACACTTAGTTGCATGAACCTTCTAACCAAATGTCACTCCTACTTTGAATTGCGATTGGGACCTGCACTTTTGTTCCCACTTCCAGCCATTTATACTTGCTAACATTTTGAAATGGACACTTCCTTGCTTCCGCACCTGAATCCTTTGTGACTCTGCCTCACGCTTCAGGCAACTACAGATTGATATGATGAGAAGGGAAATGAAGGCTTGTTTGATTACTGAGTATAGGCCTTGGATAGGAATGATTGGCGAAACAAGATTCATAAAGCCAACCTCAAACACCTGGGACAAGGCTATGATGACTCTAAACAACAAGATACATACAGCCAACCCCATATGTGAATAGCCGAATATTAAGGCAATCGCAATTTGGTCGTTTCCACTTAACCAATTAATTTCAATAATGCATCCAAACATGGCCTTCTCTTAGTTTGATTCATAGTGAAATGAAGTGAACCTTTTTTCTTGTTTTTAGTGCAAAACCGAGCTGAGAGCTTTCACAAATTAGTATCAAATTATGACGCCCTTTGCAGTTTTTTGAATTTTATCCTGATATTTCAATCTCACTTTGCAGTTTTTTTTTTTTTTTTCGTAACTTTTCCTGGTATTTCAAACCTAATTTTACAGGTGGATTATGTGAAAAGGGAATGTCCCTCCAATCCTACAAGGTTAATTTGGTCAGAACTTCTTTTTTATTTATTTGTTTGCATTATTAGTTCTTTCATTGTCTCTGAAATGACCAAATTGCCCTTGAGAGAGTGGAATTAACAATACTGCGAGCAGTAGAAATCTCGAACTCCTTTTATGAAATTCATACATAAAAACACAGTGTGAACTGTCCCGCAGAATTGAAACTCTCAAATTACGAATACTTACTGTATTGATGAGATCAATGATGACAGAGAGTTCCTGATGAGCCAGCTGCAGATTCTCAACCAAGCTCTGCCACGGCCATGGTGTCGTCGCCGCTGCTGCCGCTGCCTCCTTTGAGCTCTTCGGCTTCTTTGCATCCTTTTCCACGACCGGAGTGAAATCGATTCGCCGAATTAGAGCAAGGCGCCTCTCATCATAGCCGATTTCGCTTCACAAGTAGAGAAAATCAGAACAGGAGTAGGAAAAATCAGGAAATTCTATTTAGAGAGAGAGACGGAGGGAGAGAGAGGTAGTACGGTGGGAATCGTTCGTTGCCGTTCTCCTCGATTGAATCCAGGCGCTTGATTGGGAGCTTGTCGAGGGAGATCTTCATGTCTCCTCCGTTCATCTTCTCGATCTTTTGTGGGAGCGGATCGGGAACCCTAGTTGGAGCTCGCCAGATGGGAAAAGGACGGATTTGCCCCCCGATGATTGTGAGAAAGTACAGGTCAGATTGATGTGTTGCGGGAAATCTAGGTGCGCAGAAGGTTCATTTTGGATTCTTATTCTTCTTCTTTCCCTCCATTTTGCAGGGCAAGTTTCTTCCTCCGCTTTGGTTTTTCGCGAGGGAGGGTATGGGACTCGGATTCGGTCGTGACCCCTCAAGTACCGAGTACCGGTCGAAGCTCTATGGGCCCAACCATGATCTATGCGTTTTATCCACACCGTCCATCCATTTTTTTCAGATCATTTTACAGAGTGAACAAAAAAAGAAAAAAAGAGAGACGGATCCAAAGCTAAAGTTAACCACAAAACAGGAAAAGGTGAGGATTGAACGCCTAAAGTTGAAAACTAGCTGGGGCTAAATTCTATCAAGCAATAATTTGTGTTTTTAATCTTGTCAACAAGTTAGATGGCAAATAAACATTCGGGCATACCCTAGAAAAGTTTCAAAATAAGGTACATACTAAGAGTAGCATATATATCATGAATTATATTAATTTTATATCCACTGTAATGGTAAATGATACATGATGGAATAAAAGTTTTTTAGTTACTTTCTAATATCAATAATATTATAATTAAGAGAAATGCAACCAACATTAAATAATAATTAAAAAAAAACTTCAATTTTTTAGCTCTGTTTTGAGACATGACAACTAGCAAAAGTCATCATGACCAGTGCTTACCATGGTGTTGTTCACTTGAGCTTTGGATTGCCCTCATATGTTTTGCTCATGCAATAAAATGGGCTGACAAAATGAATTAATGGAGTGGATATTACACATACATCACAGTGAGGTCTGGAACTTTTCCAGTACCTACTATTGCCAAGATCGGAGTGGTCACTATTGAGTACAAAGCCTATATGGACGTGCGAATTGCCTCCTGGCACTGCAGGGCCTCTGTGATGTATGTGTTACATGTACACCATCCTTTTTTCTTATCTTTTCATCTCATTTTCAAGGCATGAGCTCAGTGTTAAATTCCCTTAATATGCATTCTACATCATTTTTTAATAATTCAAGCTTTTAGAGAAAGTGGTGATTTAACCTAATATTAAAGTGGAAGGTATTGTGTTCTAGTATGCCTCCCTGGAGAAAGTGGTGATTTGGCACATGAGGCAGATTCAAATCTAAAGTGTGAATTTTAGATCTACTTGATGCTTGGTCTTGAGCCCTACGTCATTGTGGGCCCATGAAGCTTAAGGATGTAGGAATCCATTTGCCTCCCATTTATAAAGAGACATTTGGTAATTTTATATCAATTACGGGCCATTGCTCGGGTTTGAGTCCCATGGGTTAGGCTGAGCTGAACATGTTTAAATTTCAGGCTAATGGATAATATTACTAGCTTTTTCGTTCTCGTTTGGGTGAGACCTCAAGAGAGAATATTATTAGCTTTTAGTGTATTTGGATAGCCGCAAAAAGAAAATATTATTACTTCTTTATTAATATTCTATGTTTTTTCCAATACGGCAGAACTACTGGGATTTTCCTGTTCGGGAGAATTTTTAGTCCACCGTTCATGGATAGTGTGGCCCTAATATTTGCTTAAGAGTCTACAAAACTGTGAATTTTTTGGGTCCCCCGACCGGTCGGCCAATCGGATGGCCAGTGGACGGTTTTACACAGCAAGATTTTGTAAAAATTCCGGGGGTCTTAGATTAGTCGATTTGCAGGAGATTCCGACCGGTCGCCTGGCCAATCGAATTATGAGGCTGAAGGACTGTTTTTAAGCAAAACTCACTGGACGTTTTTTGCAGGTCGACGACCGGTCGGTCGACGTGTGGTACATGTTTTTCTTACGCAGTTTCGCATAGTATGTTTCTATTTTGGGCCAGAGGTCTATATAAACTCCTCCTAACTCTATTTAGAGGTATCCTAATCACGTCCAAGGAGTCCAAACACAAGTATAGGGTTTTGGGGAGTGATTTGTGAGGTTTGAGGGATTTTTGTTCATCTTTGAGATTTACTTGTGGGTAGATTAGCTTTGTAATCATTTGAGATTCACAGTGGAGGTATCGCTGTGTGCCATGGTTTTTCCCACAAGAGTTTTCCATGTAAAAATTCGTTTGTCTTGTGTTGATTGCTTGTGTGGCTGTGTGGTGATTGTTTGATCTTCTTCGATACTTCCATTGACTGAATTTCCAACAATATCAACTGCCTAATTTAAGCCACAACTCTGTGTAAATGTTAAACCTACCACATTGTACATGGTCTTGGACGGAGTATTGCATTACACAGTACCAGGTTCTTTAATCTGAGAACCTTGTGGGAATAGACCATTCACAAGCAAGCACATATGCCAATATGAATGACATCTAAGCCTTCCATCAGATGGGCCACACTGTTTAAATGTCTAATTGTTTCCAGCTAGATAGTCCATGGTAGCATGTAAACTATATGTGGAGGAATAGGTCTCACTCTGTGGAATGACCAAACTCTATAAGATCATCCCTTCATTCTAAATATGATGAGAAAAAAAAAAAAAAACACAATCCCAAATTATCTCTCTTAAGCTATGGCTTGCTCTAATGAGTCCGGAAACCCTCCAAGTAGTGTGACATGATAGAATGTCACACTGCATGACGTCAGTGTGACCAGGTTGTACTGAGGATGTGACCTAGTTGCAGGCCTATGTGATGACGTCGATTAATGAAAAGGCTTCAAACAGGGTTTTCCTGCCAGAGGATCCGGACTCTGTTCTGATACAGCATGGGGCCCGCAAAATGGCTACCTTGTCAGGGCCCTTCTGCTCTATTTTTTTTTTTTTTAATGATGCCAAGCTGTCCTGCCTCCTTTCGAGGCCATGCAGATGCATGTACTCACAGCACAAACCACATGCACAGCGAGAGGAATCGAACTTGTGTCTGTCTGTGGGGAGCAAACTCACGTCTTTCGCCATTTGTCCAAACCTCGGGATCTCATGGATCTAAGGTCATATTCACTAATCCAAACCGCTTATCTTGTGGGACGCATGGTCGATGGTCATAATTGGAAAATCCATCGTCCACAAAGTACCAATTAAGAAGACGGTCCATATTCAAATAAAAGGAGTTAAACCATCAAAGGCTTGATGGATTCCCACCTGAGAATTACTTGGTAGATCTCCAATCCACCATGAGGCTAAACAGTATGTTAGGTTTGATCATTGGAGTAAACTTATGCAAAGTCACCACAGAGTGGAGCAGGCGGGTTAGCAAAGTGTACTTTGGCATATTTCATGAAGAGTTTTTTTTTATTCCCCGGAAATCTTAACAATGGAGTAGATTGTGGATAAAGAACATTAAAATGATTGTATTCAGATGAAATTTGATTCACGGACTTGGTTTTCCTATTTTAGGCTTGAGCGGAAATATAAGTCCATGGTTTGTCAACTCCCTTCACATAAAAGATTAGGTACTTTTAGATAAGGAGTTCAAGATATATTAAAAATTAAATATGAATTGCTTATTTCTACCAAAGGTGTAAAACTCTTTATTAAGATCACTTTATATTTTTAGTGCACATGGGGAATACTCTTATCCATGAGTGTACAAAATGTTTTCCAGTGTAACACGTGCGACCATCCAAATTCAAAATTTTCAAACATGTGCACTACTGTTAATCTTCAAGCACTCAAAATGTGTCACATGTGCTAACATGTCACCATCTATATTGAGTTCTCCACATATGTCACAATCTATTATTCCAATTTATTTCAAGGAGTTCAACAAATGTGAAATTGAACAATTAAGCAAGATAGTATGTCCGCAAACAATTGGTGTTAATAACATGTCCACGTATCATCTTTTGTGATGCTACTTTGATAAATTCAGCTGAACATGAGGCTAAAATGTAAGTTCGGAGGTACAAACTAAACCTGAACATTACCAATTATTTGCTTGGCCCATTTATAGCCATAG
Organism: Liriodendron chinense; assembly: GCA_003013855.2. Classification (NCBI taxonomy): domain Eukaryota; kingdom Viridiplantae; phylum Streptophyta; class Magnoliopsida; order Magnoliales; family Magnoliaceae; genus Liriodendron; species Liriodendron chinense. The sequence goes on along the minus strand of PVNU02000439.1, from coordinate 7,114,243 downwards.
ACTCTAAGAGGGGTGTTTGGATCGTTAGTTACTTAAGATGAGCTATTTATGCCTCAAGTAACTTATCTTGTTTTTTATGGGCCTATTTGGATCCTACCGAATAAGTTAATTTTTCTTCTTACAGCAATAGATAAATAACTTATTTGTGATAAGTGAGTTTGTTTTATGATCAATTATAAGTAACTTTTTTACTTAAAGTTATTTAATCACTTTAATGTGATAAGTATAAATTAAGATAAGTTACCTGAGGCATAAGTAGCTTATTTTAAGTAACATACGATCCAAATGCCCCTTTCTTGTTAAGCCGAAGTTATTAAGTAACTTCAAGTAAAATAATTACTTATAATTGATCTTAAACCAAGCTTATCTCAAATAAGTTACTTATACTGCTGTAAGTTAAAAAAAAAAAAAGTAACTTATTTGGAGGTATCCCAACGGGTGGTAAATAATTAGAATAGCTTGATAGGTTGAATGTTAGCACCGTAGATCATTCCTATGAAGTCCCACTGTGACCGATCAGGGCTGAAAATTGTCACAAGTGTATGATATCCGGAAAGCTTGATCAGTGGGCTATCCAACCCTTTCCTGAACTGATAAACAAAAATTACACTCAAATTGACCTGACGCATTGAACCAGCTGGACACCTTCGCAGCGTCGAATTTATGATTTTCACCTTGCAACCCTACTGCTCACACATGTGGCATGCATGGGCTAGATCAAGACTATTCATTTGATAAATTGAATAGTGGATGGGCCATGGTCCAAAAATCACACTATTTGGATAATCCTAATCTTTTAGGTCATGTTTAGGAGCCACTTAAAAATGAGTTCAACCCACTTTAGTAGACATCAACTACATATCAGAGATTACAGTTTATAAACTGGTTGGTTTTTTATATATATTTTTTAAATCCCTATCAAAAGAATTAATCTCTAATAGGTAATTACAATTAAATAGAATGAGGTGAATGCATTTTAAAGTGGCACCCAAACAGGCCCTTCTTCTGTGGCATAAAACTGGACACTTAAAAACAATAGTCAGCAATGACTCCCATTCACTGGAAGAGGTCAATTTATTAGGTGATCAATGGCAGATCCCACAGGATGCCTGGTGAAGATCATTGTGCCACGTGTACGGTACATGATTTGGAGTCAAGTAATGCCGTTCTTACATTGGTTTTAAGACTCGGGCAAGTCGAATAATACTCTGTTTAAGTTACTCGGATTTGGTAGTACCTGATCCAATTTGATACAATGAGTCAACCCAACTTGAGCGAATCGATTCAACCCCAACTTAGGCCGACTTAGCCCCGAGTCAGATGATCTCCGATTCAACTCAGGGCCAAACGAGTCAAACCGAATCGCCTGCTCTTCTAACCTGGTGCTCCTACAGAGAGTAGATCAGCCCCTTGATAATCACAAGGGGATTTTGAACCAGACCTGGTCCAATGGATTTAAATTCAGAGGTTAACCCATTTAGGTCGGGTCTCATGATCCCTTGGGTCGACCAGACCATTTGTACCCATAGCTAATAAGGTGCTTTCTGACACAAAACCGTGTTGCTGCCTCTGGATTGGTCATTCCAGTTTCCATCCGGGCTTCTCCCAATCTGGCATTGGGCTTTGATGGCTTGTTGGGCCCCTCATTCTCTTTTTTTTAACAGGGGTGGCGATGGGCAAGACCGAGACCAGCATGGGCGCAGCAACCAGGCCCAAAACCAACCCTGAAAAATTGGTCAGGCCTAGACCCAACCCTAAAAATGATAAAATCCCTATTTCCCACTTGAACGGTCCTAATCAATCGATTGTTCAAGTGGGCCACACATGCACAAAGAAATAGACAATTAGAGGAACTAAACCAGCAACAAACGTTCATGTGAAGTTGGGCAGGCCGCACTCAAGTGACTTGTGCCCAAGCCCAACCTGAAATTAATAGGCCCATACAAGAAGACCCAAGATGGTCCCACAGGCGAAGCTAGTAGGTCCAAGCCCGGTCCATAGCTAGGTCGGTGGCTACGATCATCTGAATGGTGTGATCTATGGGGGTATGCCCCATCCACAGTAAAGCTCCATGTATGAAAGGTCTGGATCTCACACAGGCATACTGCACTCACGATATTAAACACTTGGAATCTAAGCTGATGGAATGTTTTCAGCATGTGAACGAAGTAGATTTTATGAGGAGTAATCAATGGGATGCCAACTCTATTCCATATCTTCCTCCATAATTATGTAACCATATATAGTAATTAGCATATTTAGAGGGATATTCAAATCCTTAATTTATACACTTGTAATACTTTTTTTATATAAGGCAAAGCATAGCTCATGTATGAGCTAAGAGAGTGATTTCCTTATCACAATAGATATCTTTTCTCACATGGTATCAGAGAAATTTTAAATTTTTTTTTTTTTAGCCCTCTCTTCCCCCTTTCTCATGGCATCTCCCACCACCTCCGAGACTACCAGCCCCATCCACTCCCATAATCGAGATTTCTGGGAGCCCATTTCTTCCGGTTGTGAAGACGATCAATCAAGAGGTGTCTATTAAACTCGCCTCTTCCAATTATCTTATCTGGAAGATGCAAGTTCTTCCAGTTCTTCGTTGTCATGGACTTCTCGGCCTTGTCCTTGGCAACATGGTTCGTCCTGCTGGCGACGACACTTCGACTGCGGTTCTCCAATGGATGCGCTTGGATCAGATGGTTCTTGCTTGGCTTGCTAGTTCATTATCGGAGGATGTTTTGACGCAAGTCATTCATTATGAATCTGCGGCTACTTTGTGGCATTCTCTCGAAGTTCTTTATGGGACTCTTTCACGCTCCCGCATTCAACAAGTTAAGACCGAGCTTCATTCTCTGTCCAAAGGCTCTCTCTCCATATCTGCGTACGTTCATAAAGCCAAGGCCCTTGCTCGCTCCCTTGCCAGTGCTGGAAAGCCTGTAGATGATGATGATGTCATTCTCTGGCTATTGCGTGGGCTTGGCTTTGAGTTCGGTCCTGTTGTTGCTGCCATCAACATCTCCCGTGAGTTTCCTTCTGTTGATGAAGTGACCGCACTCTTGTTCGACTTTGACCTTCACTTACAAGGTACTCGTCCACCACCTGATGTTTTTATTGCTATGTACTCACACAAATCTCAAGGTCGAGGTCCGTCTCACAGCCATGGCGGCTCGTGGTCTTTTCCTTGGAGGCCGTGACTCACCTTCTGACAATACCACCTCTCGTGGTCGTGGCCAGTCGACTTGTCGCGGTCGTGTTCGTGCTGCACCCATTAATGGTGATGCTTCATCCGTATATTGTTATAAGTGTGGGTACCCGAATCATAAGGCGAACAACTGTGAGGCTCAATCTTCCTCCGCCCTGGACCCAACCTCGGTCCAATCTTTTGCTGCCATGCACCTTGCCGATCAGCATGATTCGGCCTGGTATCCAGATACCGGGGCCACCAACCACATGACGGTAGACTCTTCTCTTACTGAAGGTATGATTCCATATAATGGTTCTGATAAGGTTTTTATTGGAGACGGTGCTGGTCTCCCTATTTCTCATATTGGCAACGTTGCTCTGTCTCCTTCTTCTCTTCGACTTGATCAAGTTCTTATTGTTCCCAAGATAACGAAGAATTTATTGAGTGTTTCCCTATTTACTCAAGATAATACGTGTTGTTTCGTCTTTTATCCTTGGGGTTTTCTTATCAAGGACTTGCAGACAGGGAAGACACTGTTGTAAGGTCTTAGGCGTGGAGGTCTCTACCCAATCAACAATGCTCGTCTACCATCGTCTTCTCCTCTTGGTCTCTTCTCCAATAAAGCAGATGGGGACACCTGGCATGCACGGTTGGGCCATCCTACTCTTCAAATAATCAAGCATTTATCTGATGCTTTGCATTTATCTAGTCGACCTTCAAAGAATCATTGTGCTAGTTGTAAGCTTGGAAAGACGTCTAAATTACCATTTTCTAGACGGTCTTCTTATTCAACTCAATGTTTTAGCACACTTCACAGTGATGTTTGGGGTCCTGCCTCTACACCTTCTATTGATGGGTTTCGGTTTTATCTTATTATTGTAGATGAATGTTCACAGTTTACTTGGTATTTTTCCCTCCGACGCATGTTGCTTCTATATTTATTGCTTTTATCACATTCATCCGAAATCAATATAATGCTCAAGTCTAGGTGGTTCAAAGTGATGGCGGTGGTGAATATACCGTTTTTGCGCTTCGGGATTTCTTTAGAACTTCAGGCATTTCTCACTTATTATCATGTTCAGGAACTCCAGAGCAGAATGGCCTTGCCGAGCGTAAGCATCGACATTTGGTTGAAACTGGGATTACCTTGATGGCCCACGGCCATCTCCCTCCTCCCTTTTGGCATCATGCATTTACTACGGCTGTCTATTTAATCAATCGCCTCCCTTCAAAATCTTTACAAGGCCGGACTCCGTTTGAAACCTTACTAGGTTCACGGCCTTCTTATGACCATCTTCGTGTTTTTGGGTGTGCATGTTATCCCTGTCTACAGCCCTTTGGACGTGGGAAATTGGAGTTCAAATCTTTGCCGTGTGTCTTTATTGGTTATAGTGGACAACACAAGGGTTATCGCTGCCTGGACCCTTCTACCGGTCGGGTCTACATTTCTCGTCATGTCTCCTTTGACGAGAGCAGCTTCCCTTTCTCCACAAAGTCTATCTCTCCCTCATCCCCACCATTCGATTCCTTTAAAGTTAAAAAGTTTCCCATTGATTTACTGACGGAGACTATTATAGGTCCAGGTCCATCCATTGATGAGACATCTTCTCCCATTCTTCTTTCCACAAGTGGGGATGGCTCTTTAGAAGCCCACTCTGCACCTACCTCATCGGTTGGTGTCGCTGGACCATCATCATCACTTACACCTATGGAGATCTTCCCTCCTTCATCATCTTTACCTGATCCTCCTTTACCACCAGTCCAACATTCCATGATTACTCGGACTCGTGATGGGACCCGACGTCCAAAAGTACTCATTGCCACACGGCATCCTATTCCTATGGGCGTCCTTGCTGCTTCACATGCCCATCCACTTGAGCCCACTACCTATAAACAAGCTGCCTTTGATTCAAATTGGATGCGGGCCATGGATGAGGAGTTCTTTGCGTTACAACAAAATGGAACATGGTCTTTAGTTCCATTCAATCCTTCTATGAATGTCGTTGGATGCAAATGGGTTTACAAACTTAAGCACCGGGCCGATGGATCCATTGATCGTTATAAGGCGCAGCTCGTTGCTAAGGGCTACACTCAACGCTAAGGCTTTGATTTTGAAGAAACATTTAGCCCGGTTGTCAAGGCCGGCACCATTCGCTTAATTCTCTCTTTGGCGGTCTCGTTTGATTGGCCTCTTCGACAACTTGATGTGAAAAATGCTTTTCTCCATGACGACTTACAAGAAGAAGTCTATTTACAACAACCGCCGGGCTTTGTTGACTCCACTAGGCCCAATCACATTTGTCGACTTCACAAAGCTTTATATGGGCTCAAATAGGCCCCACGAGCCTGGTATACAAAGTTCACTTCTTATCTCTTTCAGCTTGGTTTTGAAGGGTGTCCTTATGACACATCATTATTTATTCTGCAACAAAGACGCCATATTATCCTCCTCCTTATTTATGTGGACGATATTATCATCACAGGGAATGATATATCTCTTATTCAGCGCCTCATTCACAAGATATCACAACAGTTTGATATGAAGGATTTAGGTAACTTAAGCTTCTTTCTGGGCATGCGAGTTATCTGCTCTTCTATATTCATTATCTTATCGCAAGCCCAATATGGCGTCCAATTATTGGAACGATTCGGGCTTTCTGGAGTTCGGCCAGCCAAAAGCCCTTTAGCTGCAGGTCTGCAACTCTTAGCTCATGGCTCTGATCCATTGGCTGATCCATCAGTTTATCGCCAAATGGTCGGATCTCTACAGTACCTCACCATGAGTCGGCCTGATCTAGCATTTGCAGTCAACCATGTCTGCCAATTCATGCAAAAGCCTTGTTTGGCCCATCTCGAAGCAGTTAAGCGGATTTTCCGGTATGTAAAAGGCTCTTTGTCTTATGGCCTTCATTTCCACAAGTCGTTTGATCTCTCTCTACGGGCTTTCTCTGACGCTGATTGGGCAGGCTGCCCTGACAGTCGCAAATCCACTACGGGATATGCCGTCTACTTAGGCCCCAATCTTTTATCTTGGGGGGCTAAGAAGCAACCCACTGTGTCTCGCTCTAGCGCGGAAGGCGAATATCGTGCTCTTGCTTCAACAACGACTGAAGTCTTAGGGTTCCTACATTTACTTCGGCGTCTCGATATCCGCTCATAATTTTCTCCTATTCTCTATTGTGATAACATCAGTGTGCTGCACATGTCTAAGAACCCAGTCTTCCACAGACGCACCAAACACATTGACATTGATGTTCACTTTATTCGTGAACACGTACTCAATGGAACGATTAGGGTTGCTCATCTGCCTAGGTCGTATTAAATTGCTGATATCCTCACCAAATCTCTACCTAGTCTTCGTTTCCTTCTTCTTCGAGACAAGCTCAATCTTCGGGATTTCCCTCCTTAATCTTGAGGGGGGATATGAGGAGTAATCAATGGGATGCCAACTCTATTCCATATCTTCCTCCACAATTATGTAACCATATATAGTAATTAGCATATTTAGAGGGATATTCAAATCCTTAATTTATACACTAGTAATACTTTTTTTTATATAAGGCAGAGCATAGCTCACGTATGAGCTAAGAGAGTGATTTCCTTATCACAATAGATGTCTTTTCTCACAGATTTGTGTGGTCAGCCAGATTGCTGGACTCCCCTGAGATGGCCCACTGGACAGGCAATCAGATCTTTTCCACGCATGTCAACGTGTCCTTTGTAAACACGTGTGTAAAAAAATGTGAGATATGCTATTAAACGTGTGGAATTAGTAGTCGTAATTTACAAAGACCAGTCGCCAAACGATTTGGAATCATGGGAATGATCACGTACGTTCGTTGGACCACACACAATATGTAAATTTGTATGGTGGGCATCCCATCCATACCGCTACCCGTTGTTCCTTGTTGTGTTGACCCACCTGAATATTTTTTCAGTCTGATTTTGGGATCTGAGCCCAACGCGTGTGTGCTTTTGATGGATGTTTGGATGTCACAGATATGAATGCGGATTAAGTTGGGAATGGGAACACCGACTTCGGTGAGGCCCACCGTGATGTATGTGTTGTATATCCATTCCGTCCATCTGCTTTTCCAGCTCATTTTAGGGAGTCCGGATCCTTTGTTGGCTGCCGAGTAGAAAATTCTGCTTAGAGCCTTTTTATTGGTCCACATCATATTATATTACCTGCAGCCGGTAGTGTGATCAGGTGACATCTATGGTTGCAGACGTATGTGATGACATGGACCAATAAAAAGGTCCCAAGCCATACTTGGAGCTAGGATCCAAAATCCATTTTAGGACATGTACCAAAAAGTGAAGTCAATCAAAATCTTAGGCGAACCTTACCACATGAAACAGTGGTGATTGAATGCCCACCATTCGACAAGTTTCGAATTAAGCTGATATTTTTGTTTTCCTTTCATCCAGGTCTGTGTGACCTTATCAACAAGTTGGATGGCAAATAAACATTACAGTGGGACCTTAGCAAGTTTTCAACAGTGGGCATTCTCACCACTGTTTCCATGATGTGTTCCAGCTGGGATTTTGATCTGCTTCATTTTTTGGTCCATGCCCTAAAATGAACTCTCAAAAGGGATGGACAGACGGTATGGAAACACAACACATACATCAAGGTGGGCCTCACGGTCATGGCCTCATGGAAGTCGGTGTTCCCGGACTCACCTAATCCGCGTTCCACATATACATCACGGTGGGCCCCACATATCTCGAACATACAAACCCTATTATTAATGCCACGCAAGAAACAAATGGTGGCATGCATCTGCGGAGCCATCCAGCTAGCCAGTGTTGTGGCTATTCTGGGTGTGTTGCCGTTCAAATCCAACACTCCAAACACGTGTAATTTGGCACGTCTTCGTGAAATACAAGTCGTTCCTCAGGTGGGTCCCAATATATTCGGTGGACCAAAAGTCAGGACCTGTACACTTATCAGGAGGGCCACACGTTACATCCAATGTGGACCACTGGTCAATCTTTTGCGAACAGCCCCCACCTTTCGATCTGACTGCCATGATGTTTAGGCCGAACGAGAACATCGGATGAACGACCTGGATCTTACACTTGCTGACACATTCTTCTGGGAGAGTTGGACATGGATAGCTGCGGTTGCGAGGAGCCTTCAGCTGTCCACATGCAGACTGCAGTAGGTGGTCTTGGTCCGCACAGGCATACATGCATAGCTTCATGTAGTGGCAAATTTTGACGCGATACCTCGTTCTTTATGCATCCATTGGACCGGAATCCTCTGCATCACTTTGGGGTAGGAGGCTGCTGGTACAACACCCGAGCTCCGTGGGCCCACCATGGTAAGTGGGTGATGTGATATCCTCTCTGTTCATCACGTCCCAAATCCACAACTCAAGTGGGCCATACACGTGAAACAATGAGGAAGAGACATGCGATGGTGTTTATATTCCATCGACCCGTCCATCTGGTGCGCCTTATTATAATGAAGGTAGAATCCAAAAATCAGCCATACCAAGTACTCAAGTGGGCCACACCATGTGAACTTATATGTTTCAAGTGTGATTGTACCCTTTTTCACATGGTGCGGCACACCTAAGTATTGAAATGGACAAAATTTCTAGATGCACAGTGAAGATGAGGAATCCCACCTGACAGATGGAAAGGATTTTAGTCAGACAGCACAGCTGGCCCCGTCTAGCTACGGTGAGTACAACCGGTGTAGCAGGCTATTCGGGACAATTTCTTGTCTCGAGTATACTCCCGCTTATGCCGGTGACTAGATAACACGTAAAGATACCACACATGAATAGATATTGTCAACTACTTTAGAGACCACATGATGTGCACTGGTTCATATATTTCCTCGAATAATAAGATTATATACATATTACTTGTGGATTGCGTACTGAGTATATCCACACCATCCATCCGATTTTTCAGCTCATTTTAACGGTTGACCCGAAAATTGAAGCATAAACAAAGCTTAAGTGGACCAAACCACAGGAAATAGTGGGGATAATGACGTCCACCATTGAAACCTTCCTAAGCCCCACAGTGATGCTTATTTATCATCCAACCTATTTATAAGGTTACAAAGACATGGATGAAAGGAAAACACAAATATCAACTTCATCCAAAACTTTTGTGGACTCTAGAAGTTTTCAATGGTATACTTTCATGTCACACTGTTTCCTATATATATTACAGTTGAGCTTTGGGTATTTTTGAATTTTAGGAACAAGCCTTAAAATGATATGAAACAACCAGTAGATGGTGTGGATATGACACATACATCATGATGGGCCTACAAAGTAAGGACACATACATCATGATGGGCCCACAGAGCTTACTCTGTAGGCAATCTGATTTCCTTGTACATGAAATACGCATGTTAAAATAATCTACCTAAAATCTGCCCCTATACCGCTGTACATACAGTTTAATGCTCCTATCATTAAAAACTTTTGGAGCCTTGGAAGTTTTGGGTCAAGCTGATATTTGTACTTTTCCCTTTTCTATGCTCATGTGAACTTATGAATAGGTTAGATGACAGGTAAACAATCTTGTGGGCCTTAAGAAGAATTTCTTTCTTCAATTGTGGATGCTTTACAATCAGTCTCTTGTGGTGTGGGCTACTTGAGCTTTGAACCAATTTCATTTTTGGGCTTACACCTTAAAATGTTAGGGTGATATGTCACATGCATCACAGTGGGGCTCATAAATTTAATTCATTATTGTTCAGACCGCTTTTTGAGGTGAAAATACAGCATTAGTAGGTAATAATAACATATTTGCAAGTATTTACATGGGAAATGAAAAATCAATCACCCCCTTGCTGAAAAAAACAGAGAGTATATTCTCAAAAAAGTCATTCTCATTATCATCATCTTCATCCTTATTGATCATATGCAGTGGCGGTGGTTGAGATGTCACATACAGCCCTTTCTTTTCCCAATGTGTGATATATAAGCGACGCAGAAGTGGACCACCTGTCCTTCGAGAAATTCCATCAAATGCTTTTAATTAATTTAGGGCACATTTCAATTGAGGATCATCATGATAATGTAATGACTATAATACTGTTTTGCAAAAATATCTGCATCTGGTGAATGGCTGATATTTTTACCAAGTGATTTCAAACTTACGTCCTTTTCACGGTTGGAATATTTGTGACTCACAGGCGGTCAAGAAAAGGTTGTACGTCAATGCTGCCTCTTGACAAACTTTATTCTAAAATGATGGCTAAGATGCCAACCTTTATCTATTGTGATCGAGGATATCTTGACTAGCACTTGTAGTGGATATTGGACAACTGTACAAATGTCAGAACAGTAAAAAAATCGCATGGCTGGGGGCGCGACTTGGGTGAGACCCCGGAACCGGCGATGTGGGTGGGACCCTGAACCTAGGGCCCACCTGGATGTATTCCTTGTAGATCTATGCCGTTAATCTGCTTTTCCAGATTATTTTGTACTATAGTACCAAAAATTAAAAAGATGAAAATTTTGGGTGGACTACAACATAAGAAACACTGGTTAATGACCATTAAAAACCTTTTGTGAGCCACAAAAGTTTTCTATAAACCTGATATTTGTTTTTTCCTTTCATCCCTGTCTACGTGACCTTATCAACAGATTGGATGATCAATAAACATTACGGTGGACTCCAGGAAATTTTTAATGGTCACAGTTGAATGATAATTGTTTCTTGGGGTGTGGTCCACATAAAATTTGCATCTGTTTCATTTTTGGGACTACATTCTAAAATGATATGAAGAAACAGATGGACGGAATGGATCTACAAAGAATACATCCAGGTGGGCCCTGGGTTCAGGGTCCCACCCACATCGCTGGTTCCGGGGTCTCACCCAAGTCGCGCCCGGTGGCTGGGATTATCCCATTGGTTATGCTACTTTTTTAAACTCTTCCCACCGGGACCCACATGGAAAACAGTCTGTCCTTCTTTTATCGTGTGCATGGATCGCTTTCTTGGGCTCAATGGGAATGATTTTTTGCAGTTGTCCATTTCAGAGCCCTTCCATGAAATATCACTTATCCCTCCTTGGCATCCTACCCTCTATTATGGTACAAATGACAGACATTCGCAGGCGATGCACCGACGCAGCTTCTTCTCTTTTCTCGTGAAAAAAAAAAGTCGAAGCAGAAGGGAAGCGGATCGGGTACTGCTCCTGCCCGTACGGAGGTCGGCACGGGCAGCGGATCTGAGGGAAGCGGATTGCGTACTGAGTAACTCCGCACGGAGTAAACTCTGTGGGGCCCACAGTGATTTATGTATTTTATCCACTCCGTCCATCCATCTTAACAGAAAAGTTTAGGTATGTTACCAAAAAATGAAGCATATCAATATCTAAAGTGGACCCCACCACAAGAAAAGTGTGAACTGGATGTCTACCATTGAAAAATTCTCGGAGGACACAGAAGTTTTGGATCAAGCTGATATTTGTGCTTTCCCTTCATCCATATCCATGTGATCTTATGAACAGATTGGATACAAATAAACATCACTATAGGGCCTTGGAAGGTTTCAACAGTGGAAATCATTATTCCCACGGTTTACGGTGGCATGGTCCACTTGAGATTTGGATATGGGCCCAATTGAGTTTACTCTGCACCATCCAATTAGGGCATTATAAAAAAAATGAAGTACATCCAAATCTCAGGTGGACCATAATACAGAAAACAATGGTAATCAACTATTAAAAACTTCTCATAGGACACAAAAGCTTTGGATCAAACTGATATTTGTGTGGTCTCTTCATCAAGGTCTTTGTGACCTTATCAACTGGTTGGATGGAAAATAAACATTTCGGTGGACCCTGTGAGGTTTTTAATGATGAGGATTCAATCAAGACTATTTCCTATGACATGGTCTCCTAAGATTTGGATCTGCTTCATTTTTGGGGTCATGCCCTAAAATGAGCTATCAAAATGGATGGATGGTGTGAATGCAAGGAACATACATCACAATGAGCCCCACAATAATGATCCACCTACCTCAGGTATCCACCCAAACAGCTCTTGCCTTGGGATAATAATTGAAAAAGTCCCCAATGATGACTATCATTTTTGTTATTTGCCCATACGTACATAACCTATTATTTATGTGATATACTGAACATTGTAGCAATTTTTGCTAGACCAAAATGCCCATCTGTCACACCCTGCCATACCTCCACTCGTACGACACTAACTTTTTATGGAAGTCGAGAGAGCCTTTTGAGAATTGAGTGTGGGCCCCACAAAATTGATTGTTGGGGTCATCCCTCGGCCAATCTAATCCATTTACTTTATTCAGACATCCGGGAATGCATATGAGAGTTATTTAAAAAAAAAAAAAGAGAGCTTTTTGTGGCTCATACATACGTTAACGCTGTGAATTAATTCCAAACTATTTCCTCCAGTGTAGTCCATCCGTGATGATTTTTGCCATCAAATTTAGAAAAATATCATGAAATTAAGATCCTTTACAATTGGACAGCTTAGATATGCTCCAAAACTATTCAGTAGACCTCACATAAGACGTGAGATGGGTTCGATGGATAGATCGCTTGTGCGGGAAAGGCCAAGGCCACAAAAGCTCTTTTTTTATTTTTTATTTTTTATTTTTTATTTTAAATGACCTCTTATAGGTCCACGGATGTCCAATTAAAGTGAACGAATCGGATCAACCAAGGAGTGACCCCAACAGTCGATTTTGTGAGGCCCACACCCAAGCCTCAAAAGGCCTTTTTAATTTCTACAAAAAGCTGTTGCCGTACGAGAGAGGTATGACGGGGTGTGGCAGAGGAGTATTTTAGTCCAGCAAAAATTCAAACATTACCCAACGAACTATATAAATAATAGGTTCTGCACAAATAGACCAATAACAAAAACGATGTCATAATTTGTGGCTTTTTCAACTATTATCCTTCCCACCTTTTGCAAGGAAGCGGATTGCATCCTGCCCTCATTTGGACAATAATCCATCCAGGCAGGGGCTATGTGGGGTCCACTATAATGTATGGGTTTACCCATGCCGTCCATCATCTTTCGATATCATTTTAGTATATGAGCTCAAAAGTGAGTCAAATCCAAAGCTCTAGTAGACCACAACACAGGAAGCAAGGTGATAATGACACCCAACCTGTTCATAAGGTCATATAGACCTAGATGAAGGGACAACACAAATATCAGCTTGATCCAAAACTTCTATAGCTCCGAAGAAGTTCTTAATGGTGGGAGTATACAATCCCCACTACGTGGTTCACTTGAGCCTTGAATTTACCTCATTTTTGGGTTGTATCCTAAAATGTTATGAAGAAATGGATCGACGGCATGGATGAAACCCATACATCATGGTGGGCCCCACAGGGCCCTATACAGATGGATTATCATCCAGGCGGGGCAGGAGGCATTAATCCACTTCCCATCCACACAGCTGGGACTCTCTCTCTCTCTCTCTCTCTCTCTCTCTCTTTGTGTGTGTAAAACATTGTATGTGAACATTTCACCTTCCAAATTAATTACCTACATGGCTCACCTGTCCCACCAGTAGTTGAGGTCCAGCTCAGGATGATTCAGTGATGGCCCCTCATGTAAGGATTCAAAATATCATCGTGTGGCACACATGTAAGAAATCCTGGTCATTCATCACGTAAGGTGCACTATAAACGTGCAATATACCAAAAATAAGGGTAGTACACTTGATCAGTGAGAATGTGCATATTGTTGAATTTTTTGTTGGACCATTTTTTCTAACCATCCTTTTCCGTTGTACAAATTTGACTGGCCTGATTAGAATTAATGGACCAATATTATTTTTGGTCCATGGCATGCTCACTAATATCTCACCTGATGAATGGCTTGCATCTCTAAAGCGTTTTCCACACACAACTGATCTCTTACATGTATTTCATGTCCTTACTGGCCAAGTGAATCCCGACACTAATATGAGAGCCTAGGAATGCACTCAGATATCATAGGAGCCTGCGCGCACATGCCAATATTCGAACCATCTAAGCTATAAGACCCGTTGCAGATAGTACCCATATCCAAGGTAAGATTAAGTATTAAACAACCCTAACCTCTAGATGAACAACGGACATTAATTTATTTGCCAAATTCATATATATTTATTTTAATCATCTACTAGATGTTTCACCAACTGACCATTATTACCATTATCTAAGAGTGATTGTGTGGTTATTATCCATTCAAAAATGGACCCACAATTTTAAGGGTTTAATTTAAGGTTATTATTATTTGATTTTTTTTTTTTTTTGAAGTGCTTTTAGAATACTAGATGAAATATTTACCTTATTAAGGTTCAACCTGTAATTCACAAGTTCTCCTCATGTCGATGAACTCGTTTGGTCTTCAGTCGAACCATGACTCGCTCAAGTTAGGAACTTAGGTGTTGTGTTAGACAGCATCAGGTCTGACCTCATCCGAGCCAACTCAGACAGACGCTGATTCCCATGCTAAAGCCTTGCGCAGGAAGTTAGGTGGGGCCCACCAAGATGTTTTCAAGAAATCTACCCTGTCCATCTGCTTTGTGAGCTCATTTTATGATATTATACCAAAAATGAACGGATCCAAGACTCAAATGGGCTGCACTAAAGGAAAAAATGGGTAGGGAAATTCTTACCATTGAAACCTCCCTGGGGTCCACAGTGATGTTTATATGCCATCAATACCGTTCATAAAGTCATTCCTATTGGGTGAACTGAAAACAAAAATATTATCCCGATTTAAAACTTCTGTGGCCCCACAAATATTTCAACTGTGGACATTCAATTCTCACATTTTCAGCTCACTTAAGTCTTGGATCCGGTTCATTTTTTTGTCTAATGTCCTAAAATGATCTCACAGTGAATTTCTCGAAAACATCACGATGGGCCTCACCTAGCTAAGTTCCCCGGCAGGAACTTCATAGGCAAGGCTTTCGCAGGAAATCCGTGTCCAACTCAGACGAGTTGCACAGTACTCGTCCGAGTCTCAAAACCATGCTTTCTTGACATGGGTTGAGTTGCATTCCACGTGTAATACCCACTATTATAATAACCGATCATGTCTTATGTAGATCTGCAACGAATATGCAGAGACAATGATATGTAGACAAATGACCAGACAAATGGCTTTGGACAACTTGGATTGCACGCTTATGAGGTGAATTTCCAAGTGACCTGTCGCTGTGAGTATCTATCAGATGCACTTTCTCCTCACCAAAACGCACTATATTGTCAGCTTCACCGTCTTTCCCTTGGTTTTTCACGTATGTGACGAGGTTCCACGTCCGGACTTTTTGTTTGGACGACTCACAGGCATTGAGGAATCATCCTGTCTTAATAGTAGCGTATGGACTATGGAAGATGATCATCTATGATTTGCAAGCTCCACAGAGAACAAAACTTTGTGGGGCCTGCTATGATGTCTGTGTGACATCCACTCCGTCCATCAGTTTCTCCAGCTCATGTTAGTGTGTAATTCTAAAAAAATATGAAGGTCCAAAACTCAGGTGGGCCACACCACAAGAAAAGTTGAAATCTATATCTTAGGTTGTGATCCCTGAGAAATCTTTAAAATCTGCGTCTACAGATACACATTCGTGCACGTAGGTGAACTGCAGATACGGGTCCGATTGGGATATCTTTGTAACTGTATCCAAAGCTGCTTTCGCACACGACTGTGGATGGACCACTTCCTAGAAATATCATTGAAAGAGACAAAAATGCCTGAAGAGGTTGAAAAATGGGAAAATATCAACGGTCTATATTCAACAGTAAGAACGTACAAATAATGGTGGCTAAGGGACTTCTTCCACGTGGTGCATCTGCGGTGGGATACCATGCATAAATGGTAGATTACCCATCTAGTGGTTCGAATATGCAGAAGCAAAATTTTCTACGTACAACTAATTTTTCAAGTGACTAAAACTTTGTTTGATGAAAAGAAGAAAAATGTTAAAGTAATATCATATAGATTTAGGTAATGACAGTTGTTCAGTACGTACTTGACCGTATCAGTATCACCTTTTAAATATGCTTTGCATGGTCCATCACACATGGCCCAATTAAATCTCATCATTTTAGGTCGTTATTGAGCTAAGTGTTTTCCTGGTCTCACTGTATTTCCTAATCGCGGCAGTGCCCATCTTTACCCTCATCGCATGTGATTTGATTAGATGGCAATACCCTGTCAGATATAGGACCGGTTAAGTGCATGCTTGATTGGACAACTTCAAAAGTATCTTTGTGTGGGCCCAATTTCTGATATTGGCCTTCCATTTAATCAAATCCCGCAAAATCACAAGGACAATGGCCAATGAGAAGAGTGAGGTGACTATGTGTTAGGCCAGATACGCACTAGACAGGACGCCAACTTCGTGTTAGGCTTTGGTTGGCGCAATGTGCTGTCCATGAGACATCCACTCCATGCATCAGTTTCGTCCAAACTGATACTTATGCTTTCCCTTCACTCCTGTGGGAATCACCTTTGAATGGGTTGGATGACATATGAAAATTTCACTGTAATGCGTCTAGGCCGGGGCAGGATGCAATCCGCGTCCTGAATGAGCCGCATCAAAGGTGGGCTCCACTTGATGGACACTCACTTCAAAGTTGGACCTTACGTGATGGATGATAATTAAAGGTGGAACTGCACGATGGACAACCCACACCCAAGGTAGGCCCCACATGATGGATAACCCACACTGAATGTGGGCCTTGCAAGGTGGATACCCTAGGTTGAAGGTAGGCCCCACACGATTGGCGGTCCACATTGAAGACACTGACCAAGGTGGGCCCAACATAATGAATGGTCCACATCAAAAGTTGGCCCACATTATTGATGATGGATATTAAGTACAACCTGAACAAACTTGAGGATAAATACTTATGTGACTGTCGGAAACCAAGCATACCTTTTTTACTTTTTAGTTGACAACTATATTATTTACCAAATATGCTTATTTTCTAAATAAGTAGCAATAAGATGAGCTACGTACTCTTTATACAAATAATAATAATAATAATAAAAAAAAATAAATAAATAAATAGCAAATCAAATCATAAGCAAGGATCGATCCATGTGGCACATGAAGTTTGCTTGATACGTTAAATGAAGAGGTGGGTAGCTCACAGTGCCACAATTGGCATCGAATAAGGATGTGTAACAAGCTTTTCGGCGCTAGGAGAACACAATCATCAAAAGGTTAGCATGATCAAGTAGCTATCCTCGAAAGAATTAAAAAATGCCACGAGGGATAACAGTTACTTTCCACATTTTGCAGGGAAGGTCGTTACAAATAATGGATGCAATGCAAGCAAAAAAACAACAACTCAATCAATCAACAATCCTAAATATCATATCAAATTTGTCTCCAACACAACGCTGATGAACTATCTTAGCATAATATTTTAGTCCTTATTCAGTACTATGATAGATTATTAATTTAGAGGTAGCATAACTTCATCTCGCTCATACGCAAGGCAAGCCAATAGTTCATAATCAAGTAGTGGTAATTCTTTTTCATCTGCATTCAAGAGTCAGATCTGGAAGAAGATTGTTAGCCTTAGAATCACTTAGCCTATGCTCATACGCTGGGTTAATTTTATTGCTTTCATTAGTCTGTAGTTTGTCAATACCTCGATCATTAGCACACTGTTCAGAAAGCACCTTGTTGCTCTTATCTCAGATTGAAAGTTCTGTTAGCAAATCGAATTCCACATCATCATCTTCTTCATCTACGTTCCATCTTCCTCTTCGTCCACGTTTCACATCATTGTCTATTTAATTAAACAACTCTTGCAAATTCGAAAGTTCTTAATTGACAAGGTAAAAAAAATTCATAGGAGGGATAACACTAGCCTTCGCAAGTCGTCTGAAATTACGACGAGAACAAAATCATTGGCTGAATATACAGTGGTCGATTATCTTAGAACCACTCTATCTCAACGCTAGGGGTCATCGGTAATTACAGTTTGGATCGAGCTTACATCGATCCTAACATGCCCACATATAATATCAATCATACACCCATATACCATATACCATGTGACCAAAAATCACACCAACACTTATGGCATATGTAGCTTATATCAAATATCTTTAGATCCCAAAGCCTCATTAACTTACATAAGCTAAACAAGTTACTTATTAGAGTGCATCCAAATAGGCCCTTAATGAAAGGCCAAATGGGAATAATTAACCATCCAAATTCAATAAAATAAACGTTTGATAGAATATTCGTATCACTAACACAAACATTAAGCTTAGAACCAAATCCCGTCTGATGTGATTCTCACAGCTGGAAGGCTTTAGCTGGACTAATGCACTGCCACGTGTAGAATTTAAAGATGCTGGATTGTCGGCCCTCGCACGCTTCCATAGCATCGAATGGGAGCGGAATAGATGCGGCCCTTACAGCGGGGCCTATCTTAGATGTATATATATATTCTGTATCCGCGCCGACCATCTGTTTTTCCGGATCACTTTAGAGAACGAGGAAAAAAATGAAGATCCAAATCTCAGGTCGCCCCTAATGTAGGAAACAGTGGTGAATGAACACCATATTATTAAAAACATTTTAGGGCTAACCATAATTTTTATTTGCCATCTAACCTGTTTATAAAGTAACAAAAACTTAGATAATGGGGAAAAACAAATATCAGATTGATCCAAAAATTATGTGGCCTATTAAGGGTCCATCACCACTTTTTTTTTTCTATGGTATGGTCTCCCTGAGAATTGAATCCGTCTCATTTTCTTACTCATGCCCTAAAATGATAAGGAAAAATGAATGGATGACTTAGATGAAGAATACATACATCAAGGTGGGCCCCACGGTAACGGCCGAACTGTCTTGCGTGAGGCCGGGGTCGCAACTTACCCGCAGCCGCCTGCCCTCATCCCAGTACTACCCTCACCAGGACTTACGGATTGGGTAATACCCCCACCAGTACATAGTTATAAAGACAGAGCCCTCACCAGGGACCGACGGATTGGGTAGGACGCGGATTGCTACCTACCCCCGCCCGTCTCCAGCTGGGAACGGGCAGGGGCTTTGAGTGGCCACCGTGATGTGTGGTCCGTCCATCTATTTCGCTGTGCCATTTGATGGAATATGATCAAAATTTAAGAAATCCAAGGCTCAAGTGGACCACCACAGGAAGCAGTGGTGGTAATGATTCTCACCGTTCAAACTTTTCTAGGGTCCACCATGATGTTTATTTGCCATCTAACCTATTCACGATCCAAAACTTCTGTGTCCCCTAAGAGGTTTTCAATGGTGATAATTTAATCTCCATTGTGTGGCCCACCTGTGTCTTGGATCTGCTTCATTTTTAGCCTGTATCTTAAAATGATAGGGCGAAATAGATGGATGGTGTGGATAAAGTCGACACATCACGGTGGCCACTCGTAGCTCCTGCCCGTTCCCAGCTGTGGACGGCCGGGGTGGTATTGGGTAATACACCCACCAGTACCTAGTTAAAGACAAACGGCTCTGGAAGAGGATCTATTGAACCCAACATGATGTGTGTGTTTATCCATGCCGTCCGTCCATTTTGACGGGTGTTTTAGATGGTGAGCCTAGAAAGGAGGCAAATAAGAGGCTGAAGTAGACCACACCAAAGGAAACAATGCGAATTGAATGCCTACCGTTGAAAACTCCTTATGGCAACTGAAGTTTTGCATTAAGCTAATACTTTTGTGACCCTATGAACAAGTAGGAAAATTTCAATGGTGGGTGCCATTATCACCATTGCTTCCTGTGGTGTGGTCCACTTGAACCTTTGATCTACCTTATTTTTAGGATAATGACTAATGATCTATCAAAGTAAATGGACAGCGTGGATAAAACACATACATAACAGTGGCCCCACATATCCCTAGCCAGGACCGTTCGTCTCTAGCTTGGAACGCTACTTCTCTCTCCACGACTGCACGTGCATTTCACGTGCCATGTTCCATTAATTTGTTATAATTCTCTCAATTGCACAATTTTCAGATGGGGCGACACGTGGAATCAAACCAATAAAAATATAGAAAATGAAAAGTTAGCCAGGTGGGTGCTGAGTCATGTTCCACTTAGGCTCATGAGAAATTGGTAAGTGCACCCACATAACTACAATTTTTATGTGAACTTGCTAGGGTAGCTCGCTGCCTACATACCATCATCATACATTATCCAAGTAACTCATTAGATGGTCCCCCTGAAGTGTACTTACCTGGACGAAAAATCAGGCCATTTTATGTGGCCACACAAGTACATTGAATGTGGACCGTCGGTTGATGATTTGTTTCTTTTAGATATGTAGCCCACCAGATAATCAGCTGTCCTGATATTTGGCCCAGGAGATCTACAAACGTAGGACCCACCTGTTGAGCGGCTTGGATCTATGAACTCTACTACAGTAATGGATGGGCACGTAGACAGTGCAATTAGCAGGACATTAACACATCTGAATGATGTGACCATGCAATGAAAACAGGACATGAACATTATTTTTTGGGTTCGAGAAATAATTTATTAGAATGCTCTGGAAAGAGAAAAGCTTTATACTCCGACAGAGTGCGGTGGTTGACATACATGTGCTTGGAAATTACTTTGAAATTGCATTCGTGGCATACAATTAAATGAAATTTAACTGTCCATTTTATGTTTTCCAATTTATATGCAACATGGGCAAAAAATTACACTTATTGCACGGTTCAAAATGAAATGTCCAATGGCCTGATTTCCACAAACAAATGTCCATAAATGGGAAGTTGTAATTGAACTACTCTAATCTTGGGATAACTTGAATTAACATATGCCATGCTTACAGTTTTACGAGTGCCTGAGTATCAAGGCTGTTGCCAGAGCATCATATAACTCCACTTAATTTAATATATTCAAGGCGCCCATGGTTTAGGCAAGTGGGGTCCACGGCTTGATTGCAAAAGATGTTAATTTGATGGAATGCACAGAGGAAGGTCTTTGTATCAACATCTCCAAAATGGAAGATCCTAGCAATAAAACATTTGACCTTTTATTAGTTCAAAGGGAATAGTTATTAAATTTTCTTTCATAACTATTTCCTTATTGGCCATCTATTATTTCTGATTTTCTCATCTGGGAGTTTTTGGTTGCACAGATCAAATACAGTAGATGGTTTGGATCACCTAAAATGGGATCTACTTACTAAAAAACTTGTTTATTTCTATGCCTTAGCTTAAAACTTGTTTCATGATCTGATTGAAAGATGGGTCATGTCCAATCCCAGCATCATATTACTTGCATGTGTTACAAATTTTATAATAACAGATGTCACATATGCAGGGACTTTAGCGAGCAAGCTAGAGTTGAGGAGAGTTTGCCTGCCGAGATAAAGAGAGAAAGGAAGAGAGAATAGTAGGGGGCTACAATCAGGAGAGAGTGAGAGTGGGCCACATACACATTGAGAGAGAGAGAGAGAGAGAGGGAGGTTGGGTGCAAGTCATGTGGAGAAAGTGTGTTGACTATATGTATGGGAGAAATAAAAGGCAGGAATGCCCCTACATGAGCAAGTAAAGTATCAGCCATATGTTGATAAGCATGCACAGTTTGAAAATTTTCTCAATACCCTTTACCTATGTTGGAAATCTCTTTTAGAGTCTTATCAAATATCAACATTTGAGACTCTCCTAAAGCCAATAGTGTTGGGGTTAGGAGCCCCACAGCAGAAGCAATCAAAGCAGGTGAGGAACACACCACAATGACAATCAACAAGCAAATTATCACATACAAGAAGGTAATTCGATTTTTATGTGGAAAAACCCCCAAGGGTAAAAAACCACAGCATAAAGCGATACCAATCCACTATAAATCAGAAGTTACAAGAGATTACAGAAGAAATACCCTGGATCACAGCCTACAAGAGAAATCCCAAACCTACCCAAAGCTAATTCTCACATGAGGAGGACAAACCCATCACTTTCCCTCAACCCAGAGAACTCCAAACTTCCTCCCTAACTATTTCTCTCACCGTAGAACCCTCTCAATCCTTTGGCCAATTCACGACAATCCTAATATCAGATTACATCTCCTTAAATAGGAGAAAATTGGAATTAGAAACTCCTTGTGCAAAATCGCGTAAGAAACCAAGTCCAAAAAGGAAACTGCCCGACCAGTCGGACCCCCCCACCGGCCGGTCGGCTGGCCAACCGGATGGCCCAAAAGAGTTCCAGAATCCTGCTGTCTTCATCTCCAACATGACTGACCGACTGACCGGCCGATCGGTGGTCTTCATGCTTGAAGGTTTGAGGCGTCCAAGCCCAACAAATAGTATGAGCGAAATTGTTCAATTTGCTACCTATTTATATTTAGAAGCTAGATTTACCACAAACCTTTGTAAATTTAACCTCAACCTACAATGTGATGTGTGGAGACACCATGATGTGTGCATTACATCTAATTTTCTCATCATGTTCTGTTCTATGTATCACTCAAAAATAAGCCAACTAAAAAACTCAGGTGGGCTACACCATTTAAAATCATGTCTAGAACCTCTAAAATCAGGTGAGCTTGGATACCATGGACCAGTTAGGCTCACAGAATAAGCCCCATCATGGATACCAAGATCCATTCCGTCAAGTCATGTTTGGACGAAAGTTAAGTACATTTAAATATCACGTGAGCTGCATCACAGAAAGCAATCCATTATTTTTTCTAGTGTAGCACACACCTGAGTTTCATATTAAAGAAAACAGTACTATTGTTTTGTACAGAAGCACACCTGAGTTTCGAAAAGGCTTCATATATGTGCTTATGTCCCAACATGCTGTCTCAACTTAACCAGGAGTTATTGTTATGCCATGGTGGAAAAGCCGTTTATATATTGGCCTTACTTTGTTGTATGTGTTTTTATTCATGCTGTTTATCCATTTTGCCATATTATTTTAAAGCATGATCTAAAATATGAAGCATATCCAGAGCTCAAGTGGACCACACTAAAAAAAAAAAAAAAACAATAAAGATTAAATGCTTTATGATAAAATCTTTTTGGGGTCATGGAATGTTTATTATACATTCAACCTGCTCATAAGGTCACGTGACCACGGGGAAGACGGGAAAACATAGATATGAGCTTGATCTAAAACTTCCTATGGCATTGAAGAAGTATTCAATGGTAAGCGTCCAATCGGATCCCCTTGTTTCCCGACGGGGGCGCGGATTTCCTGCGAAAGCCTGCGCAGGACTTTCCTGCGCTGGAACCACAGTGGGGCCCACAGTGATGTTTTTTTATAAATCCAACCCGTCCATCCGATTTGGGAGCTCATTTTAGGATGTAAAAACAAAAATGAACCGGATCCAGGACTCAAGTGGGCCGAACTAAAGGAAAAGGTGGGTAGGTAAATTACTACCATTGAAACCTCCCTGGGGTCCACAGTGATGTTTATATGACATCCATACCGTTCATAACGTCACTACTATTGGGATGAACAGGAAAAAAAAAATTATCCTGATTCGAAACTCCTGTGGCTCCACAAATATTTCAACTGTGGACGTTCAAATCTCACGTTTTCGGCCCACTTAAGTCTTGGATCCGGTTCATTTTTGTTTTCATATACTAAAATGAGCTCCCAAAACGGATGGACGGGGTGGATTTATTAAAAAAAATTACTGTGGGCCCCACCGTGGTTCCCAGGAAGGAAATTCCTGCGCAGGAAATCCGCGACCGACGGCATTCATGCTGGTCCCCACGGCTTTTCCACCAGCTCGCTGGCTGGTGCAGAGGTCACGCCCTGTTCCGCATGCATCAGATAATACCCCACTGAGCTTTTTGTTTGGACAGGCTCCGCACTTGTTGTCGTACCAAAAGGAAATGATGCGCTGTATATTCTATCAAGCCAATTTCCACCATACACGTGGCAAAGATTGGAATGGACTTTTTTGTTCGATTGGACGGCTCGAGCATCCATCGGTCTCTTAACCGAACTGTGTACAATCAGCGTACAAAAGTAGGTAATGACGAGGATGTCCTGATTGTTCTATAGGACCCACTTAGTGGGCATCGCATGCGCCATGCCACGTTGCCACATGTATAGAGCTGTGCATGAGTCGACTAATAAGCTCGAAAAACTCACTCGACTCGCTCCGAAGCTGCTCGACTCGGCTCAAATTAGAAGTGACTTTGAGCTGAGCCCAAGTCAAAATTCTAATACTCGATTGAGTTCGAGCGAGCTTCGAGCAAAGCCATCTCGATTCGGCTCGACTCGTATGTTAGCTCGAACTCAATTCAATTTCATTCGATGCGGCTTGACTCGGAGCCATAGTATATATATATAAGATTTTTTTTAACCTACCTATTTTTTTTACTTTCTACCTTTTACTGTCCGAGCGTCTCTCTTTTGACATTTTCAAACCCTAACCCTAACATACTTAGCCGGCTGGCAACCCTCAGTCCCTCACCCTCCTCACCCAACCCGCTCGTCGCTAGGCAACCCTCACCCTGTCAGCTCGTCGCCGGCCACCCTCACTCTCATTCTGCCCGCACGACGCCCGCTCGTCGCCGGCCACCCCTAGTTGAAAATCTGCCTACCCGCTCGTCGACAGCCACCTAGGTAATCCCCTTCCCCCCTCCAAAATTTTCATGAAAATGCGGATGACCCCTATCAAACTCAAATTCAGCTTGAAAGAATTGAACTCGAACTCGGCTCGAAAACTCAAAATCGACTCGAATTCGCTCGGTCTGCTGATCGAGCAAGGGCCTGCTCGACTCGACCAAGTCGAGTCGAGTAATGAGCAGGGGTATGTGGGTTCAAATCGAGCACCGAGCACGGTGATGCTTGATTCGACTCGACTTGTATGTTAGTTTGCAGTGAGCAGATTCAACGAGCCCCATAAAACACCACTTAAGTAGGGCTCTCAATGGGTCGGATCTGGATCGAATCTAGTTGGATCCGACTCCAAGTCCGTATATCTGTAGACGGATTCGGATAGGATTCGGATCCAACTCGGATCCAAAAGGTGATATCCATATCCGATTAGTTTATAAATTGTTAGATCCATTTCCGATCCAAAATCCATATAACCATCGGATTCGGGTCGGATCTAGGTCCGAATCCACCCCATTACAAATCTAAAAAAATATATGATATAAAATATATAATATAATATATTTAATTTAGTAGAAAAATGATGCAAATCCCACTACTTACTATGGTATGGTCGACATGGCCTAAAATAATTTGTAAAATGGATGGGCAGCATGAATATAAAATATACAATAAGGTGACAATGAGTCGGATTTTAATCGGATTCGGATCAAACTCGGATATGTTTTTGTGAATCTATATCCGGTCCATTTAAGTAATCGGACCTATTTTAAGATCCAAATCCGCTCCATTTAACTAATCGGACCTATTTTAAGATCCAAATCCGCATTATATGGATTCAGAGCGAATAGGACCTCGAATCTAACCCGCTCCATTGAGAGCCCTACACTTAAGTGAGGCTGTGACCGTTGGGCCCACCTTGATGTATATATTTTATATCTATGTACTCATCCATTTTCCCAACTCATTATAAGCCATGAGTCCAAAAATGAAGCAAATCCAAATTTAGTACACACCACAAGAAAGTGGAGATTGAAGAGAGCAAATTAGGTAAGACCCAACCTCACCTAAGACGGTGCAACCCTTAGCGTGGGTTACCAGTGATGTCCACCTTAATGTATGTATTATGTATTCATTTATTTAGATCATTTCATGACGTTATCCTAAAAATGAAACAGATCTATTTACCAAGGGACCATTAGTATAAGGAAACAGTGTTGATTAACTATTAATGGGCTACAAAAGTTTTGAAACATGCTGATATTTGTTTTTTTTTTTTACTTCATCCAGCTTATGTGACCTTATCAATAATGGTAAATAAATAGTACGGAAACATTAAGGTGCGCCTTAAGAAGATTTTAATGATATGATAGTCAATCACCACTATTTCTTACGGTATAGTCCACCTGATAATTGGATTCGCATTATTTTTGGAATAATGCCTTAAAATGATCTGGAAATGTATGGACAGTATGGATGCATAACAAATACATTAAGGTGGGCCCCACAGTAACTGCACATTATGGGCCCATATCTTGGGTGAGGCCGCGGGGTCTCACCTAGCTGATCTACTCTGGTGATTGAATGGCCGCCATTAAAAAAAAAATTGAGCTGCAAAAGTTTTGGATCAAACAGATATTTGTGGTTTCCCTCCATGGCGTGACTTTTTCAACAGTTTGGATGAAAAATAAACATTATGGTGGACCCTACAAATTTTTATAACCGTGGGTGTTCAATCACCACTGTTTTCAATAGTGTGGTATAGCTTAGATTTGGATCAGCTTTATTTTTTGACCTATACCCTAAAATGAGATGTAGAAGCAGATGGACGGCATGGATATACAACAAATAAATACAGGCGGGCCCCACAGTCGAAGAATGTATTTCCCCAGCCTGGCGGTTCAGTGGAGAATCGAGATGGATCCCCCGAATCACTTTCCTGTCTGCCTCTATTCAAAGGGACCGTATTCTCAACAACCTGTTTTACGGAACATCCAAGGTATGTGGGGCCCACCAGTTGTATATGTTAAAAATCAATTCTATCAATTGGGCTCTATCCTCGATTCTAGGCCATGTGAGTACAAATCATCGAGATCAACATGCCAACCATAGGTTTATGTTGGATCACCATGGTGTTTAGCTTTCATCAAGACCGTTAATTAGGTGCAACTCACCATGATGAAGTAAAGACACGAAAATCAGTCTGATCCAGAACTCAGGCGTGCCACACAGAGTCAAGAGATTTTTATGAGCAGATGATGGACATTGTTCCCATTGTTGCGACACATAGGATTTTTTAATGTGCGGTTCAAATATGGGTCCGACCTGATGGACGGAGTGGATTTACATATACAACTCGGTGGGCCCCACAGCCCACAAAGCATGGATGTTTTACACACAGCCGCGTTTATATACGATTCCCGTCGTATTCAAAAGAGCCCTCCAAGACAGTGCTGGTGCTGTAAGACAGCGTGTCCACTATATAAACGGACGGCTCAGGTAAAATCCAGAATCGTCATGGCGGATAGGTTTCAATTAGGTAACGTGGCATCTACGTGTCATCGTTGATTCTTCGTGACACGTGTCGCATACGGAGTCTCTTCAGTACTTCTATAAAAGCCCCCCTCCTGCGACTCAATTGAAGGGTACCGTCTCTCTCTCTCTCTCTCTCTCGTCTTTGTAGCCGTTGAATCTGCAAAGATGTTTGAGAACGCAAGAGGTTCATTGCCTCTCACTTCCTTGAATCACATCTCCCTTGTTTGCAAATCTGTGGAGAAATCTCTTGATTTTTATCAAAACGTTCTTGGGTTTTTCCCAGTCAGGAGACCTGGGTCCTTTGATTTTGATGGAGCATGGTACTAAACACACACACGCACACACCCAAAAAAAAAAAAAAAATTAAATAGAAAATTGAAAAAATAAAGAAAACCCATGTTGGAAAAATGAAAAATAGATTTTCTTTTATTTATTTATTTATGTTCTTGTGGTTGATTTTTCTTGTTTTCTATGGTGTTTGGTAGGCTATTTAGTTATGGAATTGGCATACATCTATTGCAATCTGAGAATCCAGAAGCCATGCCTGAGAAGACGGAGATTAATCCCAAAGATAATCATATCTCCTTCCAGGTAATTCTTTCTCTCTTTCTTTTAATTTTCTAAATTTCCAAGAATTGCATTTGGTGGGTCGGCTCTAGTGATGGCCTAGATCGCAATCCTAGCCGTCTAGTGAGTGGGCCCTCCCTTTTTAGGCCAGCTAGGGCTTGCATATCCAACCAGTTGGTTTTGTGGATGGCTATCTGTCCTAAGTTCCAGAGTTTCTCATAGTCTGGCGGACCACCCATTTGAGCCTGAGTACTGGTCTACGGGGGAGCGGATTAGGTGAGACCCCGGATCCACCGAGGTGGGTGGGACCCCTGACTGTGGGGCCACTGTGATGTATGTGACTACATCTTAGGGAATGATCCAAAAATTGAATGCAGTTCCAAATCCCAGATGGGCCATAGTATAGTAAACAGTCGTGATTGACCATTAAAAACTTCCTGTGGGCCTCAAAAGCTTTGGATCACAATGATATTTATGTGGTTTCTTCATCTAGATGTTTGTGACCTTATCAACAGGTTGGATGGAAAATAAACATTCCGGTGGAATCGATTGAAAATCCATCAAGTTTTCAATGGTAGCGATTCAATCACGACTGTTTCTGTGGTGTGGTCTCCCTAAGATTTAATTCAGCCTTCTTTTTAGTATCAAACCCTACACTGAGCTTTCAAAATGGTTGGACAGTGTGGATTTAAGACACATACATCACTGTGAGCCCCACAGTCAGGGGTCCCACCCACCTCGGTGGATCCGGGGTCTCACCTAATCCGCTCCCGTACGATAACAGATGAGCATCGTAGCGTGACACTCACGTGAGTCCATGCATGAGTTGGAATACCCAAAATACCCTCGAATGCATAAAATGACGGAATTACCCATGCAGTGTGAGAGCATGAAAGCCGTGGAAAGGAAGTTGAAGGACATGAGGATTGAATACATCCAGAGGACCGTCGAAGAAGGCGGCATCTCCGTCGATCAGTTATTCTTCCACGACCCAGATGGTTTCATGGTCGAGATCTGCAACTGCGACAACCTGCCTGTCATCCCACTCGTTGGAGAGTCCGTCCGGATGTGTGGACGGGTCGGATTCAAGAATCACCAGCCCCAGCAGCAACCCCAGACGATGCAGTGCATCCCCACCATCCATGTGAAGGAAGAGTATCCCTTGTGCATGAAATGAGGCAGGGGTATTCTTGGAAACATGGTGATGTATCGTCTGTCTGTGTGTCGTGACTGTACAAAAGCTTCTCGTGCGAGGAACTTTGTAGCTATTCTCATTTATAATAATGCAAGGTCATGAATGGAAATAAAAAAGATGTCTGATTGTCTCTTAGGATTTTTTTTTCTATATATGAGCAACTCATCTGGACCGTTCAAGCTTTGGGCCAGATGATCTTGATCAATATAGCTGTAGGGTCATATTCAATAGATGAGATCGACGGTCTGATCTAACCCGTTGGTTGGTTTTGGATGGGCGGCTTGGTTTTTCCTCTGCGAGATTTCGACTCCTCCTTATCTATATCGGGTGGCCCACAATTCAGGCACGTCATTCACCAGTCTGCCAGCCTGTAGCGCATAAATCGGAATAGTTCAATTAACAGGCGAATGTCGGGAGCGGATTGCGTCCTGCCCCGTACTGGACGAAAATCCATCCAGGCAGGGCTCTGTGGGTCCCACCATCATGTATGGATTTTATCCACGCCGTCCATCCATTTTGAAAGATCATTTTAGGGTATTAACTCAAAAAAATGAGGCATATCTACGGCTCAAGTGTACCACAGAGTGGGGATTGAACGCTTACCATTAAAAACTTCTTGTGAGCTGCAGAAGATTTGAATCAAGCTGATATTTATGTTTTGCCTTCATCCAGCTCTACCTAATCTTTTGAACAGGTTGGATGACAACCGTTGATCTCTCTGAAGGTTTCAACGGTGGCATCATTATTACCACATCTTCCTCTGGTGTGGTCCATTTGAGTATTGAATCTGCCTCATTTTTGGCTTAACATACTAAGATGATCTGGAAAAAATAGATGAACGGTGTAGATAAAACTCAAACATCACGGGTGGATTCAATCCGCTTCCAATATCGTGAGCACATGCATGCTGGAATAAAAATGTTGGCTTTCCCTGCCTTTTGTTTTATGCAACGTCATCACACGTGGGAAGAACCAATGAATGTTATGGAGGGCATGGAGATGTCAAGCATCTTACGTAACATTTGCAAGAGACACCTGGAGGCGTAAGCACGTGGGTAGAGCGTGCGTGCATGAGGCAGCCTCACTGGGTTTGTATAATCACCATGCGTGGGTGCAACTGGCACTTGTCTACATTTAATCAGAGGACAGTATTGAAATCATACCGTAGATTTTGTCACATACGGCCGGCAGGCATAATTCCCAACGATCTTCTAGGAAAACCTAGTGGCTGTCCACCTAGAGTACTCACAGAATCTTGGTAAGTTTAGTAATTACCAGACCCTAACTGTCTACTTGCCGAACCTGGTGAATTTCCATGGAGATAGGTAAAAGTTATCCCGAGAGTTACCCAGGCAAGACCTAGCCTAGATGAACCTAGATCGAGGTTCAGGCATATAGACATCTGCCTAAGCCTAGCCTAACTCTAGGTTGAGCCTAGATTTTCAAGCCTAGATTTTCCACTGTAGGTATAGGCCAGGTAAATATTTAACAATCTAGGTAAAGCCTAGGTTTTAGGTATATTGGTAGCCTAAGCCCAGCCTAGAACCAGGCTTGGGTGGGGTAATGTTTAGAATTTTTTATATACCATGAAAATATATAATATTTTATATAAATTAAATCATCTTTTTACTACGTTTAGGGTAATAAATGATACCGTACCAGTTGTACCGGATTTTATTAAACATTTTGCCTACCGGTCGTACTTTTATTATATATGTCATTCCACAGTTACTCGGCCTAAGCCTAACTTGAGCCTATACAAGTACACTTAGGTATAGGCGAGGTTCATTAGCCTGGATAAAATTCTAGGTTTAGGCCAGGTAAATTGATTAACCTGGATAAAATTCTAGGTTTAGGTGTAATATACCTAAGCCTCGCTTGCCTAGACTGGGCGAGGTAACTCTCGGAATGAAAAGTTCCGGTTCCTATTTTGTTGAGCCTTGAAAGAGTCTTGAAGACCGAGTTTTACTTGGCAGGTTTTGCAACCTGCGTGACATCGACCCAGTATTGGGGTTTTAGTCTCACTAGATAGCTAGTATGTCTGGTGCAAACGTCGAAAACAAAATCTGACAGGTAAAGAAACGCCTAAGATAATATTTGGCCTGCAAGTACAGGTGGTAAGCATTCAATTTCTGAAGGTAGAGTGGCAGATCTGACCTAGGCTGCACCTAATCAACTAGTTATCTGCATGCCACGTGTACAATTTCTGTGGGGGAGAGGATTAGGTGTAAGCCGGGTAACACCGTATTGGGTGTTTCCCAGGCCGCGTGGCCCACCTTGATGTATATGTTATATATCCACGCTGTCCATCCATTTTTCCAGCTCATTTTAGGGCATGAGCCCAAAAATGAAGCGGATCGAACTCTTAGGTGGACCACACCACTGGAAACCGTGGTGATTTGCCACTAAAAACTTATGGGGCCCATAAAAGGCTTGTATCAAGCTGACATTTGTGGTTTACATTTATTCATCCGTGCGTAAACATTACATTGCTATCGGTTGGTACAAAAATCACCGCTTATCAACTTATGGGGTGGGCCATACCAGCACAATGAGACCTACCATCTGTTCTTATTGGCTTTGACGTTGAGTCCCTTACAATTATTGGACGGCTATGATTTTCATACCAAGTCCACCTATTGCACGGATCTGAATGGTTGTATTTAAAGTTCACATGCAACTGCCGTTCGATCATTTCTAAGAGAAAAAGGAAAAAACCCAGTTTGTTCGATTTAAGAATTCTTCTCTAACCATCTATCAAAGTTTACAAATTGCCCAATAACGTTCCAGCAGAGGCAGGGCTCACCAAACAATTGGGTGCAGTCTGAAATGATTGATGCAACCTACCACATTTATAGAACATCTGACCCATTCAGAAGGTGGACCGCTTCACGATGATCACCTGATGTGAAATTCAGGTCAATGAGCTCATTGAGTGGGCCACACCAACACATTAAGCCATTTCATTAACTGTCCATAGATTCGTGTGGTTTGCAGCGAGAAGTAGCCTAATTTTTGTAAGCCATGAGGTCGAGGTCTGTGGGGCCACCGTCGTCTATGCTGGACATCCACTCCATTAATGATATGACCCTTCCATGGTGGGCCAAGGATCTGAAAATTAGGCCAATCAATGACTTAGGTGGGCCACACCACAGACAACAATTGATAGTGGATGCCCACCTACTGAAATCTTCATGATCGTTTATAGGCCCATTGAGATATGATTTAGAAATTCATCCCATCCATTGTGTGTGTCCCACTTGGATGAGGGGCCACGCTAACTTTCAGCCATATCAAAAACTCATGTGGGCTCCACCAAGTGGTTTAAGATGTTTTAGTCACAATTTTGCATGATTTCATATGGTATGGCTCACTTGAGTTTTGACACTCCCGATTTTTTTTTTAATATCTCATAACATAGAGGGGACTCACCAAATGCATGGTGTAGACATTCAACATATAGATCTAGGTGAGGCCCATAAAGCTCGATCTCATAGAAGCTCCCATAAGGTCGTCCTCATAATACCATTTTCCATTTTTTACTCATCATGTGTATGTGCTGTTGAGAAAAACGCAGGCAACGAAACTAAGAGCCGAACAATACCATAACAGAATACGTGATCAAACAAGAGCAACACAATCACACAAGCATTCAACCATGCAGAGACAATTTGATTTTACATAAAAAAATCCCTCAACGGATAAAAAAACTACAGCACAAAATGATCTACTATGAATCAGAGGCTTATCGAGATGAATAACCCACAAGCAAGGAACCCCAGAGAAAACCTAAGCTCTCTCTCTCTCTCTCTCTCTCTCTCTCTCTCTCTCTCTCAAAACCCTCTCCCCTCTTTCTAACACAATTTGGAAACCTTGGACACCTTGGGATACACCCTAATCCTGATTACAGGCACTCAAATAGACAACAAACACAAATTAGAAACATCTTATGCAAAACCGTGTAGCACTGCTCAAGACTGCACATCGCCGATTGATCGGGTGATCAATCGACCGCCCCAAGCGATTGATCGACCAACCTGGTCGATTGATCACTTGGCCGCAAAATTGTCTAAAGAGCTTACTGTAAGAAAATTCGCAAGGTCGATTAATCGGTGACCCTATCCCAACATAGATTTGAGTCACCTATTCCAACACATATTGAAGGATAAAGCAAAAGATGTTGGTGGGGAAGAAATGGCTGCATCTACTGCGCGCATGGAATATTGCATGCAGATTTGATACTCTGCCAATGAATGCTTGATATGCATGCACCATTAAAGCAAAATTGTTACGTGTGACACTCCATTGACATTAAGTGTATGTCCACGTGAAATACTGATCAACCATGTATTGTTTCCATGTGTCTATGGTGGGACCCAAATCCAACGCCTTCATGCACAAGTGATCCCATATATTTGTTGTAGTGGTTTCATTTATTAAATAGGTTTTTCTCATGCATCACATATTAAAAGCCAAAGATGCATTTATTCACGTAACTACATGCATCTCACTTATCTCATACATGTGAACCAAAGCTTTTATGTGCACTCAGTCTAGTGGTTTTATATTGGACATCTTCAATGTCATGTGGATGGTTAGATTAGGTATCATTTATATATTGAAGTAAGGTGAACATGGGTTTTATATTTGAGAAATTCTTCTTTTGCCTGACCAACTGTGAGGTTGGCTCTCTACATCTCCTTTTGGGCATCTCCACTAAACTATATAGGAGTGGTCTAACCTTCATATAAGCTAAGGATAGAGGTAGGTTTATGTTTTAATAATGTAATTGTATTTTTTTATTTATTATGATTTGTCTTATTTGGTTGTACTTTTAGGATACCTTAAATGATTTACCAACAAAACTGATTAAATTAGGTAACTTTATATTTTGAATCGAAGTCTCAAAATCAGATTCAGGTTGAACTAAATAGTTTTCAAGAGCCCATGCCTCATCAGCATAGTACTTTGCCGTAGTATAGTAGTTTTTCTCTTGTAGGGTACAACAACAAGCAACAATGGGTGGTGTGCATTGTGCCTATTATATGCTCATAATTAACCAAAAATAAAATAACTAAAACCATATGCTTATTTTGAAGTGGGTGTTAAAGTTTAGGTAGGGCACTGTGCATTATTGTAATGTAAGTCTAATCTTGATTTTGACAGCTCCATGCCCTGCCCACTAAATCACAACATTCCTCAGCATAAAAGTAATTAGTGGTGTTTTTTTTTTCCTCTCTAAAATTTCCTTCAAATGCTTTTAGGAGAGAAGTTCTGATTTAGTGTGAGGAATCCTAAGTGGAGGGCATGCTACCCGTCAAAATCAGAGTTAAACCTAAAGATTAGGCAGAATCCCCTACCTAAACCAGCCCTAAAATTTATCCCTTCATTATTAAACTGTTAGAGCATGTTCAGCTGCCAGTCTTTTTAGCTTGTCTTTTTCCTTGGGGCTCGGTAGACTGCACTATAGCCACACCGATGGATGCTCGTGATGTCTTGGGATTCTTTTTTGGGCTCTGTTCTCTTTTGAATGGATTGCTGATTGAGAAGTTCTGCAAATCCATTCTATAATTTATCTCATTTCAGTTAACATTAATTGTGTATTAGAGATATGTTTGGCTCGAAATTTGATTTTTTATTGCATGGGTGTGTTAGAGCCAGTTGTGGCTCAATTCAAACTGAACGACTTCGACCTCGGGTACTAAGATAGATAGAGAGATTGTGAACGGTTATCTGTGATTGAGAACTGAATAATTTAGCCATCTATTTATCCACTTGTAAAAGAGATTTGATGGTTTGTGAATGAGAGGATACGTCCTTTAAATGGAGTTTTTTTATATTCACGTGATTACAATCGTAATTCAATAGTAAAATAATAAAGAAAAATAATAATTGACTAAAAGCCGAAAATAATTTTATTAATAATTTACAATAATACTTATCGTTAGTTTCTAGGAATGACAGTCGATTTGTTGCTCAATGGAGACTATGCCTTTTAGCGAGATAGTCGTTTGATGGAGGATGACAATCATCTTGATTGACGATGGTGATCATCTTATGTAAGATGGTGATCTAGCATGGTTGCATGCTGATTCAATGTAGTAGCACAAACGTAGCAGTATAGTAACAGTCACCTAAAATTAGACGTAGCAGCATAACAGCATGGCTGCATAGCCATGTAGACGCTTGAAGCGGTGTAAGCATAACGCATAGCCACTAGTCACATGATTAGTGTAGCATGTAATGGCTTAACCATCAAATTTTTAGTGGTTTAGTAGTGTAGCGGTATAGCCATGTAGCTACAGAGCCTGGCATACAGTGTGCACTAATCTGTTGATTTTGGTCTCCTCCTCTTGATAATATCCCACTTATTTTAAATATGCAGTAAAGATCCACCACTGCTAATATGCAGTTTATAACACTCTACCACTTAGTTATGCAGTTAGGCTGCTAAATGGTTATGGTCTCTTATATCTAGCTATGTGTACATGGTGGTTATTATCCTATCAACTTCGATCGTATGACACATGACCCATGATCACAACAATCGGCTATCTTCATTGTTATCGACTTGTAATTGGCCATTGTGGACATTGTTGACCGAAAATGATCGCTTTAGCCAATAATTTGGCAACAATCATTTTGACTGTCCATTTTGACTGTCGCATAGATTTTCATTGAGATATTACTTTCACGTGGCATCTTTTAAACCGTTTGATCTAATGTGGCCTAGATTAGGCATTAATAAGATAACAATTTATATAAATTATTGGTTATATTTTATTTCTTTAAAATTTTAATTTTATAATTTAAAATTATAATTACATAAAATAAAACGAGATGAGCTTATTTTAAGTGGCATCCAAACTCATGTGCAGTAAAGATACGTGCGTAATGAATCTCTGTGCACCCATCCAATGATCCCATTCGAAACAGAGGTGTTAGATGATAGGCATGCCATGTCAGTAGCTTGCTTTGCTGGCATATACTCTAGATCCACATTTTAATATATTATAGAGATTTTTATTAAAATTCTCTGCAGTTTTCATTCTACGTCAGATAATGCCTTTTACCCACTGGAAATTTTGGGAGGTGTTTTCTGAGGAAAGACATTTCCAAAATTCCCTTAATTAATAAGGTAGAGAATCGTAGGGATTTATGACATACAACGCATTCAACGTGCGAACCCTGTGATGGTGATGAGATGAACTTTGCCGCGAATGGACCGCACCAGAAATTCTGGATGTTTTGAGGTGGTGTATATTTAAGTTATGGTATGGCCCACCTTACTATTATTATTTTATTTTTTTTACTCAGTCATGCAGCCCACCCACCCAGTCATGCAACGCATCCACTGGTGCGGTCCGCA
Source organism: Liriodendron chinense (assembly GCA_003013855.2). Classification (NCBI taxonomy): domain Eukaryota; kingdom Viridiplantae; phylum Streptophyta; class Magnoliopsida; order Magnoliales; family Magnoliaceae; genus Liriodendron; species Liriodendron chinense. The sequence continues at coordinate 7,077,818 of PVNU02000439.1, read as the reverse complement.
ACATGGATATTTCACCACTGATGGGTTTTGAAACCAAGATCCCTTGTTGAAACTCCAGAATCTACCAACAAGGCAAGGCCCTGAATCCAGGCCCACCTTATTATTAGATCATCTATTTTCTTGATTCCTATGATCATCATGGTGGGTTGCATTTGTTAGATGGGTTAGATGTCATACAAATACCATGTGCCCGCTATAATTCTAAACTTTACCACAGTAATAAAGACAATACAGAGGGCATTTTCTACATTTTCACACTTTCAAAACCACCCCATAATTAGTAATTCTGCTAAGAATCCTTTTAATATATTAGAACCGGAAGTTTCCTGCAACACCTGTTGGAGGGAGTTACTGCCACACAAAGCCCTGTGGGGCCCACCGTATTGTCCCTATGACATTCACTCCGTTCATCACAGCCACAATCTCATGTTACAATGAGAGCCCAAAAATGAACCAAATCCAATTCAAGTGGGTCACACAATAAGAAACAGTAGGGACTGAACGCTCACCATTAATTAAACCTTATTGGATCCCACATAAGTTTTGGTTGAGGTTGATATTTGTGTTTTCCCCTCATCCTGGTGGGAATCATGTTGGCCCCTGGGAGTTTTAACTGGTGGGCGATTCCATTTCTACTTTTTTCCTGTGGTGTGGGCCACTGGGGTCTTGGATCTGCCTCAGTTTTCGAATTTTCATCTAACATGAATCAATGAAACTGATGGACGGAGTGGATTAACGCCCACACGGATTTGTGTTGCACGAAGCTCAATGTTATTATATTACGGAATTTGGGGAAGTGGATTGCGTTCGACCCCTCGTCAGAGCTTTAAGCGTCCGACCAGATCTTTGTGGGTCCCACCATAATGTATTTGTTTATCTACACCGTCCGTATATTTTCGAAGATAATGCTAGAGTATGAGACCAAAAATAAGGCATATCCAACGCTCTAGTGGACCACACCAAATAATAAGCTTGGGTTGCATTAAATGTAAGAGTCATCTCTGGTGTGGCCCACCGTTGGATCTGCCTCTTTTTGGGCCATTCACTAGCATTATCTTAAAAAAGGGATGGACGGCGTGGATAAACAGATACATCATGGTGGTCCCCCATGCACAGATCTGGTCGGACGCAATCCGCTTCCGGAATTTGGACATTCGCATTGAAATCTTGCTAATTGTGGTTATCAGTATAATTATGCCAGCAACTCACGGCTGTAACTATAATTAATAATAATAATAATAATAAAAGAATAGGTGAAATCTCCCATAAACTAGTCATAAAAATCCATGACACACGTGCGAGGTCATGTACACGCACGAATTCAGTCTGTTCATCAGACGAATGCCACTCTGCATATGCTATCCCCCAACAGGAAGCGGATTTCGTACTGAGTAAATTTTTGGGACCCACTGTGATTTATGTATCTTATCCACTCCGTCCATCTATTTCAACATATAATTTTAGTACTCAAGCTCAAAAATGAAGCATATCCAAAGCTCAAGTGGACCACACCCACACAGGAAACAGTGTGAATTGAACTTCTACCGTCGAAAACTTAGTAGGGCCACACAAGTTTTGGATCAAGCTGATACTTGTGTTTTCCCTTCATCTATGTCTTTAATGAAAAAGAAATACTTGTGTTTTCCCTTCATCTATGTCTTTAATGACAAAGAAACATCACTGTCGACCCTAGGAAGGTTTCAATGGTAGAAATCATTATTCCCGTTGTTTCCTGTGGTGTGATCCACTTGGGCTTTGGATATATTTCAGTTTTGGGCTCAACCCCTAAAATTAGCTGGAAAAAATGGATGGATGACATGAATAAACCATATACATTCACGGTGGGCCCAACAGAGTCTACTGAGTACTTACCTTACCGAGTAACTCAGCAATGCTACAACAGGACTTGGCTCTTGGACTTGTTGAATGAGTCTACTACGTGTGAATGATCCAAAGTTCAATCCCTATTAGTGTTATCTTAAATTAAAAAGCAAAAGAAAAAAAAAAAGGTGGTTTGATGTACTAAACTGTAGACCCGTCATGGACCATGCCCATCGCACTATTCTAGGTTTGGGGTAAGTCTGGGTGGAAAAGTAATAGACAACATTCTTGTAGAAAATAAAATTTAAAAACATTTTTGTATTAACAGAACCCCAAAATGAAGTTGAAGTGATTTGAGCATCTATCTCTATCTTCTCTTATAAAAAGATATTGACTCTGCAGTTGATAATGTGCAGTCCCAATGAACTTAAGGCCTAATGGATTGGCCCATGGCTGGGTCATGATGGAGGCCTAATAGCTCAGCCTAGCCCCATTGCGACATGCAAGTCCCAGGTGCAAGTGTGCCATAATGCGCCCAAGCAGCCCTACAACGCACACATATTTATGATCAGACTTTTATAATAATTTACAACAAATTAGATTTGATTAATAATGAAAAAACCATGATACTTCATGAAACCAAATGCATTCTTAATTACGTGAATGCTTTTAGAAATTTGGGAATCGATTAAAGGTAATGCCAAACCAGCCCTTATCATAGAAGTTAATTACGTGAATGCTTTTAGAAATTTGGGAATCGATTAAAAAGGTAATGCCAAACAAGCCCTTATCATAGAAGGATAAAAGTAAGAATGAAAATGTGATCTTGCATCCCATCATCCATATGCATGTATGAGGAAGTGGTTCACATGTCACAGTCTATTTTGCAAGGACTGACATTTTGTGCTCGGAATTTTTTGGTTTGTGGTTAGGCATCGGCGATTTAAATGTGGACGATTTACTTGATAAGACAACCGATTGATATGACGCTTGGAAATGGATCTGGACGACCTCTTCAATGGTCCATATCAAAGCCCTCACTTTTGGAAATTCATCACTGTCCGATTTTTGGGTGGTCAAGAGATGTTTAAGGAAAGTGTGCGAGAAAGTCTATAAAGTGAGTTATTAGAAACATCTAATCACCCATCTTATCAATTATGGGGTTGTTGGTCGATCTCCCTCAATTGGACGATTGAGGATTTGAGTTGATGCCGTGATTCGATCAATAATTCCTTATCTTTTACCTTAATTGGAATTTAGTTGTTCACATATAAGATGATTGGCTTGGTCATGGGAACCCACCAGAGCCGTAGCAAAGAACGAGTCTTCATGGGGCAATTCTCATTGCCTATGGACCCAAACTTGGATGATCTATCTATATCTATAACCGGGATGAAGCTTTGGAGAAACTAAGTAGAAGTTCAAACTGACTGATGTTAAGTTGTTGTTACGGTTGAAACGCCACTCAACCCAAAGCTAGCTGGTTCTCCCCACTTCTAGCAGGCTGCAAGAGCGGTGTTGAGCATCTATTACCTATATGGTCAAGGAGCGTATTAACTCAACATCAGATTGGCCATTTCAAGTCCAGCTTGCTTACGCCACCCTTGGGAACATCCAATAAGTCTATTGAAATTGAGTTTGTATCAATTTAATCCATCTACCATCATCATTGCTTTATGAACATAGGTCGATGAAGTTTTTCCAAGAGACAAAAACCTACATCAACCAATCATGGTATCAGCATTAGCGCCATTGGTTGATGTTTAGCTCACTCACATAGACTAAAAACGAAGTAGGTGAGCATGCAACAAAGCGAGGAACTAACTCAATATATGAAACTCATGCTGGAAACGGACACCTAAAATCACCATACACAGAGGCCACCGACCGATCGGTCACGGTGAAGCCAAAACAGCAAGTTACTGGAGCAATTTTTGGGCATTCGGCCGGCCGGCAGCTTCCTTGTTATAGTAGGATTGTTGTGTGGTTTTGCGCAAAGAGTTTCTAAACTCAGGTTTTCTCCTATTTAAGGAGTTTGTTATGGGATTAGAGGTATTCTAGACGAGAAAGGTGATTGAAAGAGGTTCTAGGGTGAGAGAAAAAGCTTGAGAAGATGATTTTTCTTCTTGGGAAAGTTTGAATTTCTCTTGTGGGCTTACGATCTTGAGTTTCGTGTTTCATCTCTTGTAACTTCTGATATTATAGTAGATTGATGTTGCTTTGTGCCGTAGGTTTTTTACTCGTGAGGAATTTTTCCATATTAAATTCGGATTGTCTATGTGTGATTAGTTGCATGCATTGTGATTGCATTATGTTGCTTTTTTATTCAATTCGCTGCTTGTGTTCGGCTTTGCTTTCGCTGTCGGCCTTCTATCCCAACAACTAATATTAGAATGATCGTTGAGGTGTAACAAAATTCGGATCTGAGACAAGAGCATGGCATGGGGCATGAGGTTCGACGTAGAGAAGTACTTGAAGAAAAATAATTTTAAATTTTGGAAGGTAAAGATAAAAGGCCTTCTAGTTCAGCAAGGATTGTAATATGCGCTCATTGGAAAGCAACCGAAGGCTACGAAAAAAAAAAAGAGTGGAAGATGATTGATGAAAAGGCTAATGTCTTAATACTAATTGTACCTGGCAGATGAGGTCCTGTATAACGTCATGAAAGAGAAAACTGCGGCTGAAATATGGGCGAAGTTGGAGAATATCTACGCGAAGAAATCTCTGAAAATAGCATATACTTGAAGATTCAGTTGTATAATTTGAGGATAGTGGAAGGAGCCGATGTTGAGAGCCATACCAGCAATTTCAATAGGCTTATTTGCAAGTTGATAGATATAAATAAACTGATGAAGGACGGGGATCAAGCGTTTATCCTATTAAATTCTCTTTCAGAATCATATGAGTCACTTAAGGACTTGTTGTGCGCAGGTAGGGAGACTATTAGCATGGAAACCGTTATCTCAGCCCTCCAGAAGAAGGCGATAAGAAGGAAAAGCGGCGGCGTGGGTCCCTCTATGGATGAGGCACTGGTTATAAGGGAGAGGAATTCTGAGCGGGGTGGAGGATCTCCATCATCGAGATCTAAATCAAAGGGCAAATGGAAGTACAAGGTGAGATGCTGGAATTGTGGGGGAAGAAGGGCACGTGAAGATCGACTGTTCGAATCCCGAAAAAATGCAAGAGAAATCTGGAGATTCTTCTAGGGAGGGAGTCAATACCGTAGAAGATGATGGTATTGTTTGTGATGTATTGACTATATCCGGCATAGAGTATCTTGGTGGAGAGTGACTTTTGGATTCAGGTGCATCATGTCACGTATGTCCTGACCGGAGTTCATTCATGACATACAGAGAGTATGATGGTGGATCGGTGGTTGTGGGTGATGATTACGCTCACAATGTGGTGGGTATTGGTTCAGTGTGCATTAGGATGTTCGATGGAGTCGAACGGATCCTTGAAAGTGTGAAACATGTCCCTGAGATGAAGATAAATGTAATATCTCTTGGTGCACTTGAGGTGAAAGGGTGCAGGTTCATCGGCTGTGATTGGTATTGTAAAGTGGTGAAGGAAACACTCGTAATGATAAAGGCACAGAGGTGCGATAATCTTTACGAGGTGATAGGGAGCACAATTCATTGTGGAGCTGCGGGATCTACAGAAGAATCCACAGTTGCTCGTATGTGGCAAGAGAAAAATGGCTACATGAGAAGAGCAACCAGGCGTGTGAAAATGCAAGGATAAAGTCGATGGGGCATGAGAAGCGACATGACTATAATAATGATGAAGTAGAGGTGGAGGTTGTGCGTGGCAAGGTAGTACATGAAGATTTGAGTCGTGGTGGAGTTTGTTGGAAACGGACGCCTAAAATCACCATGCGCAGAGACAATCGACCGGTCGATCACGGTGAAGCCAAAACAGCAAGTTGTTGGAGCAATTTTTGGGCATCCGGCCGGCCGACAGTTTCCTTGTTATAGTAGGATTGTTGTATGGTTTTGCGCAAAGAATTTCTAAAGTCGGTTTTCTCCTATTTAAGGAGTGTATTACGGGATTAGATGTATCGTAGATGAAAAATGTGATTGAGAGAGGTTATAGGTGAGAGAAAGAGCTTGAGAAGAGGGTTTTTCTTCTTAGGAAAGCTTGGATTTCTCTTATGGGGTTGTGATCTTGGGTTTTGAGCTCCATCTCTTGTAACTTCTGATATTATAATGGATTGATGTCACTTGTGCCATGATTTTTTACCTGTGAGGGATTTTTCCACGTTAAATTCAGATTGTCTATGTGTAGTCGGTTGTATGCATTGTGATTGCATTGTGTTACTTATTTGATTCAATTTGCTGCTTGTATTCGGCTTTGCTTTTGTTGCCAGCCTTCTATCCCGACAACTCAAGTTTAGGGATTCTCTTGAGGAAAAGCCCGAGCATCTAAGTTCATCCATCTGAACCATCTGGAATTAGTCAATAGCGGAATTGAGCAAGGACTGACCATGTTAAGAAGGGATACCATGTGTACAACGTCTGATTAAGCCTTGTCATGTTCTCATATGAATAAACGGTGGTGATTTCAATTCTTTTTTTTATCATCAAATAGGAGTTAAGGTGCCGTTGGAACTTACAACTATTCATTCAAATAACTTGTGTAACAGCCATTTCTAACAGTCGATAGAGCAAAAACTGCACCGTTGGATCATTATCTGTCAGTCTTTATGGTTGGGTTGGCCTTTTCATATTTAGAGATGGGTTTTTTCTGCCTTGGCTCATTCTTAATAGGACCCACCTGACCATGCGGATTAATTCACCAGTTGAATTCTAAGTTTCTAACCACTGCATATGATGGTGAGAAACTCAAGATGACAGCTTATTCTCCAAAAAGATGAAGTTATGTGATACTCTGGCAATGTATGACACTTGATGCTCAGGCACTCAGAAATTGAACACATGGAACATATTAACTTGAGTTAAACAGACTAAATTCTGGAACCCAGGGTCCCAAATTCAGCACTAGTTGTAAGTAGGAACGTAGATGTTTTTTTATTTTAACCATCCAATAGATGTCCAGCAATTAGATAGAAGATCGAATAATTGTAATTTTTGGTTCATGACAAATCATTGCATCTAAACAAAGATCCATAATTTGGGCAGTTTAATTTGAATTACTTTAATGCCACATATGCAATTTCTAAGAAATTTGAAAGTTCCCGCATGTAATCCATCCACTGCCAGAGTAATCGAAGTTTTCCCTGGAGAAGGAGAAAAGGGCCCAAAGTGAAATCAGAAAAAGGAATCAATATAGTCTGGAGTTGATCATATGCACATGATGCTCGAACCTTAGTGTGGACAAGCAAAGCCCACGGCTGGATTATCCTGACTGTTTATTTAATCGCCTCCACCTGGATGGTGGATCTAGTAAAATTCTCCTTGATTGGAATAAAAAACCATTTTTATCAAGATTAGATTTAATCTTTACCAAAAAGAAATATAATCTCTAAATCCTTGGTAAATGTGTAAAGATTATTTCCTTAGGGCCCACCATGATGTATGTGGCTTATTCACACCGTCTATCTGTTTTTCCAGATGAATTTAGGGCATGAGCCAAAATATGAGGTAGATCCAAAGATCAAGCGAACCACGCCACAGGAAAAAGGAATCAAACACCTATCATTAAAAACTTCATGGGGCCACTATTTCCTTTAGTGTGGGTCGCTTGAGTGTTGGATCTGTTTCCTTTTTCGGTTCATGCCTCAAAATTTCTGCTAAAACTGATGAACGGCATGGATATGTCATTTATATCACAGTGAGCCCACAATTTTAAACCGCTTCTTTTGGACCGTTTTTGAAGCAAAAATTACACCGAATTTTTAAACATAGTGAAAAGGTAATAATTACTTAGTCCAATCCATTGATCTAGACTGGTCATTGGATCACCATCACACGTTTCATGGGCTAGCCAGCAAACATGACACTGATCTAACAAATATTAACCATTTGATTAATAAGCTTTTAATATGAATGGTCAAGATCATTTAGACAAAAATAGGTCCAATAAACAATTTAATTCTTATTTTTGTTAGGATTCATCATGGATTACTTATGATTCTAAAGAATCACATTTGTGAGGCAGTTGCACCGTACCATCCATGGCTTGGAAAAACCATAGCTATAGAAAACAAGGCCACATCAAAGATGGATTAGATCATTTGCTTAATGCAAGTTTTGCATTCTCTGACCCTTTCTTTTTTTTTTTTTTTAAATTTTTTAACACAAACACCCACACCACATACTCACTCACCCACCTATACCACATGGGCACTCCATCCTATGATCTCAGTGTTGAAACAGGGTCTATCCACCACTGAGCCTTGGAGCCAGACCCAAATACATTATCAACTTAACTGACAATTCTGATTGGTCAATAGGACTGTCTAAGTGAACGGATGCAACTAAGAGTACTATTTCTCATTGTGCTCTGAGCACCCTGAAACATCTCTCTTTCCTAAAATGAAATTAGCTCATTTTTAAATGGCACCAAGGAGCTCTTTAGATTTGGCCAAATTGTTGGTATGTCCCACATCGGTTGGGAGGGGGGTGGGGTTTGTCTTCATATATCTTGGGGTTACTCCACCTAACAGGTTAGTCTTTTGGATGTGACACAATAATGGTATCAAAGCCTAGGTTATCCATCCAGTCCATGCCCCAAGCCCGCGCAGGCAGGAAATGAGAGGTCCCCATGCATACCTATAGCATGCCCCAGGTTCCCCTTAAGGGAGGGGGATTGTTGGTAAGTCCCACATTGGTTGGGAGGGGTGGGGTTTGTCTTCATATATTATGGGGTTACTCCAGCTAACATGTTAGCCTTTTGGGTGCGACACAACACAAACCATCACTATCGCTCCATTATCCAAACTGTTTATCTGATGGCCCCCACCTAGACAGTAGATCTCCAAAATCCCCTTGATTTTTTACTTATTTATTTATTTTTGTTAGTCATGTGATGCACCCACCCACCGGTGGGGTTAGTGTGTCTCCTTGGCATTTTGAGCCTGAGACCTATTGTTGAAATGCCTAGGCGCCTAAAATCCCCTTGATTGGACATTCATGAACTATCATTATCAAGATAATTTTTAATCCTTACCAAAAAGAAATATGATTTTTCAAACATAATTATGATTAACTAAAATGAGTTCATTTCATACAGGTCCTTGTATGATTAACTGAAATGAAATGAGCCCATTGCTCCGGCTTCCAGACTGTTTATCTGAGGGCCCCATCTGGACGGTGGACATACCAAAAAATCTCCTTGATTGGACAATCGTAAACCGTCTAGTGTCTGACACATTGCTAAGAAGAGAACCCGACAACATGCAAAAACCAAAAATTGGATGGTCCATCCAATTTGGAGCCCACCTCATTGATAGTTGTATGGGACTAGCACATCAGTGGTCTAAATCATTGAACCATGGTCCCACCCACTTCCACAAGATGAAAATAGTGTGCGCAGATCCTGGGGCTGAGGATCAGTAAAGAGGCATTTGGATTGTAAGTTACTTTGCATAAGTTACTTATGCCGGAAGTAGCTTCTCTTGGTTTCTACTTATTTAACCAATTATCAATTAAAAAGTAGAAAAGCATGTTTGATTTCTAACATCATAAGCAATTATCCTTCAAGTTTGTTTGATACCCCTCACATTCACCATCCATCATATGGGGCCAACTTTTGATGTTGACCATTCATTGTATGGGCTCCACCTTTGACTGGGCCGTCCATCATACAAGGCTCACCTTGGATGTGAGCCATTCATTATTATGGCCTGACCTTTAATGTGCAACATTCGTTATGTAGGGCCCACCATCAATGTTATTGTCCATAATGCGGGGCCCACTTTCAATATCCATTGCCCATCATGTGGAGCCCACCTTTAATGTGGACCATCTATCATGTGGGCCCCACTTCTGATATGGACCGTCCATCATGTAGGGCCCTCCTTGATATGGGACACTCATCATTAGGGCCAACCTTTGATGTAGACCATCCATCACGTAGGGCCCACCTTAATGTGGGCCGTCCATCATGCAGGGCCCACCTTAGATATGGACCACTCATCATTAGGATCAACCTTTGATGTGGACCGTCCATCATGTGGAGCCCACCTTTGATGTGAACTATCCATCATGTGGGACCCACCTTCAATGTGGGTTGCCCATCATGCAAGCTTGCCTTGGATGTGGGTCATTCATCAATAGGGGCTGACCTTTGATATGCACCGTCCATCATGTGGGCCCAGCTTCAATGTCCACTGCCAAGCACATGGAGCCCACCTTTGATGTGGACTGTCCATCATGTAGCCCCCACCTTTGAAGTGGATTATCCATCGTAGCAGCCCCTTTGAATGTGGGCTTTTTATAATTATGGGCTCACCTTTAATGTAGACCATCCATATGTGGGGGCCACATTAATATGGGGTCAGACATTATGTGGGCCCTACCTTTTATGTGGACTGTCCACTGTGTGAGCCCATCTTTAATGTGGACAGCCACCACTCGGGCCTCTGATATGGACCGTGAGACAGAGCCTCCTTTGACATGTACAGTTAGAGAGAAGTAGAAAAGTCAAAAGTTAAAAGCTAAAAAAAATTACTTATTAAGATAAGTAGACTTTGGCACGTAAGTTACTTTTACATTGATGCTTGTTAAGCTAACTTAAGTTAAGAAAATAACTTAATTGCATAAGTTAAAAAGTAACTTATTTGGTGGTATCCAAATGGTTAGGGCCCATTTGGATTGTAAGTAACTTAAGATAAGCTACTTATCAGGTAAGCCACTTATCTTGGTTTCTACTTATTAAGCAGATAAGTATGTTTGATAAACAACATACTTATCAGCCAATAAGTAGATAAGTATGTTTGGTTTCCAGTATCGTAGGTATTTATGCCTCAAGTATGCTTGGTCCCCTTTACGTCCATTCTCCATCATTCAAGTATGCTTGGTCCCTTTACATCCACTCTCTCCATCATGTGGGGCCAACCTTTGATGTGAACCATCCCATAGCGGGACCCACCCAATTTATTTGTCTCATCACTATCGTTCTCCATTTTTTCCAAATCATTTCAGGGCTTGGGCCATAAGGTGTGGCAGACCTAAGGCTGAAAGTGGGCCACACCACCGAAAACCGTGGTCATTGAGCACCTGCCCAGGCCCACTATGGCACGTGTTGGAAACACACTGTCCATCCAACTTTCTAGCCCACTTCAGGGCCTGGGCTCAGATATGAGGCAAATCCTAAGTTCTAATGGACTGTAGCGCATAAAACAGTGAGGTATGATCCCCATCCTTAGATTTTTTATGGGGCCCACCATGCTTTTTCTTTGACATCCAACCTGTGGGTATGGCCACATAGGGTCTGGGTTCAGCCAAAACATAAATATCAGCTTGTTGCAAAGCTTAAGTGGGCCCATCTCATGTATCAATGGTGGATGAATTTCCACCGTTGAAACACTCACTGGGGCCCACTGTGATGTTTATTTGCTATCTGTGGGCCCACCCCAAAAAACAGTGTTGATGAAACATCCACCACAAGAAATAGTATAGATGGAGCACCCATCGTTAAATCTTCCTTTGGGGCCCACCATGATGTTCATTTGCCATCTAATTGACTGTAAGGTCACTAGGGCCTTGCCGTGGCCTAGCCACATAAAGGAAGTAGATTCAAAGTTCAAATGGGCCCCACCCTCCATGAAACAGTGGTGAATGAATTTCTACCGTTGAAACCTTCCTGGCCCCACCCTACCGTTTACTTGCCATCTAACTAGTTGATCGGGTCATACAGACCTAGATGAAGGGAAAATACTGTTGAAGTCCCTTAATATACATTGATACACCATTCTCTAAGAGTTCGAGCTTTTAGAGACAGTGGTTGTTTGATATGGTAATAGAGCAAATATGCCACGAGTAATATATTCTCCCCGGGGGGGGGGGGGGGGGGGGGGTTTATAGTGTGAGTTGTGATTATCCCTCCACCTGGGTTCCCTCCACCCTTGCCCAATATGTTTTCGAGCTTTTAGAGAAAGTGGTTGTTTTAGAGAAGTAACAAATATGCCACCAGTAATATATTCTCCCACAGGGGTTGTTCATAGTGTGAGTTGTGATTATCCCTTCACCTGGGTTCCTCCACCCTTGCCCAATATGTTTTCAAGCTTTTAGAGAAAGCGGTTGTTTGATTAATACAAGTATCAACTTCGTCCATAAGCTCCAATGGACCCCACTGCAGGGAGCAGTGGTGATTAAAGGCCCACCTAGTCAAATTGTGACAGGTGTGCAGCTGAAGAGTCACTACCATGTTGGAATGGCGGTGACCTATCACCATGTGCAGTAGATTTGGATCCCGTGCTTTTCTCCCATTGGTGATGGCTTACCACTTTTTAGCAAGTGGAAAAAAGTCAAAAGCAAAAAAAAAAAAAAAAAATCAGTGAAATACTTAACCAAGTTTTAGCAAATAAGTAGCTGATGATTAAGTGTTAACCAAACTTAACTTTTCTTAAATAAGTAACTGAACTCCTAACATAAGCAGAAAAGTTACTTATCTAGTTGCATCCAAACGGGCCCTAAATGATTCCTGAACAGGAATCCTATGAATATAGCGTAGCATTTTATTACAAGGCAGTTCGTCTACAGTTCCTTGTACAATAAGTTATTCTGCAAGTGTGGTTGGTGGGCTCACATGATGTTTGAATGGGCCCATGAACAGACGGTTAAGAAGTGAGACAACACTAGTCTGTTGGTGGCTAGGATCTTCCAAAATGGGAGAAGTGGAGAAGTAAATCCTAGGGCTGAACTAGGCCTTGACCAGTATTGTGTCAGCACAAACAGGCCCTGTGCGCAGTTTATGCATGGCCTGAACTCAAAACCAGCCACCCACTTTTGTGCAAGATCCGAGCCATAGATGTGTGTGTGTGTTACATCATGTATGATATATGACGAAAATTCCCTTGAAATGCTACGAGCAACCCATGTTGGCCCACTGTAATGTCCACCTGACATCCAGTCCATACATCAGTCTCAAGTCGGGCACACCATGAGAAATAGTGGGAATGAATGTCTGCAATCAAAACACTATTGGAGCCCACCATGATATTTATATGCCATCTAACCCGTTCATAAGTTGATTCCCACCAGGATGATCCAAGATACCTGCCATTTCTTGTGGTGCGGCCCACCTGAGCTTTGGATCTGCCTCATTTTTGTAATCACATCCTAACACAAGATGGAGAAACTGATGTAGGGAGGATGTAAGAAGGACATTGCCCTAGGCCCCACACAGTTTTATGCAGTCAGGTCGCTGGATGCAGTTCATGTCCGAGCTAATGGGCTCATACAGAAAACCCCGGCGCGATTAACAAATGGACTTATATTATAAGCCGAGGCCCAATATTCCAGTCCAAGCCTGATTTTTGGTGCATTGGTTAGGTTCTTAACAGTCCATCACTTGCTCCAGCTCATGTTATGTTGTAAGCCAGGCGTATCCAATACTCAAGTGGACAACAGCAGAGGGAAAAGTGGAGATTTAGAGGCCCACCATTGGAATCATCCAGGCCCACCGTGATGCTCACATGCCAACGAACCTGTCCATAAGGTGGTTTCAAGTTCTAACCAGGATGGAGGAGAAACCAAATATCAGCCGGATGCACAAGTTTGGTGCCCTATAAATGCCATCCCCATTTAAAAACATCATGAACCAAAAAGCATGATGATTCGATAATTTAATTATTGGAATGGTAGATGTTTATTGGACGCTTAAAAATGAAAAATATCCAATTGTCCCATTTCAGAAAACAAGTAGACACATCAGGGGATTTTGGCATTGTGATTTAGCAACAGTGGATTCCACAATTTATTCAGTTATTTCAGTTAATGTATGCCCACTTGTACAATCTACTGATGCCTATGTATCATATTTTAGGGTGCTTGCCCACGAAAATAGAGAATGATGAGGCACATCCACCAGTTGAATATTCTCAGCACAATTGAAGGAGATCCATGTGAACTTGATACATCATCCCTGTAAATGGGGCATATGTGAATGCTGATAAGGACCATTGATTTAGTGGGTCATCATATGGATGGGCCATAGCCCGAAAGGCAAGGGGATTTAATCAAACAATGGTAGGCAGATGGTTGTTCAAAGTTAAGGTAGAATTCAAAAAATTTCAGTTTTGAAAGGAAACTATAGATATGGATGGTGTTGTGGGTATAAAAGAATATTAAAAAGGTTGCCTGTGTAAGCTCTAATGATTTTCAAAGAAACAAAAAAATCCAATATGCGATAGTCAAAAAGTAAAATTAATTTTTCAAGATGCATGGAAACAGGTACTAACAATTTTCAAATTTAGGGAAGGAACCTTTCTTTTTTGAGAAAAATTCGAAATAAGGAATCTTCCTTTTTTGAGAATATAGTAGAAATGAAAATAGTTTTGTGCATTATCTTTTATCATAATTGGAAAAAAAAAATGTCATATCAAAGGAAAATATTTTCTTTTCTCACTACTATTTTTGAAGTTCATCCATTCAAACACGTCCTTATTATAAAAATGGTAATTAGTCCACATTCAACAAGAAAAGCTCACAATGATAGGATGGTCGAGATTATCATTAGAGCTCTATTAGTTTGGGCTATTGTTAGGCATGTGGGCCATTCTGAATAGTCAATTGTACAAACCAGATTTGGAGACCAGGACTTCTGCGATAGTTACAGAGAAGTTCTATTCATCAACGATCTCCTCATCCATGCACTGTCCCCACGCTTTGGTATTGCAACAGAGTCTATACAAAACCTCATGATTCCTCTAGTATATAAAGTTGGTGCTCCATGGGTTTAAAATAATATGTACACAACAAATTCCTCAGGTCTCATCTGTTTGCTCATGTTATTAATCCATGCCAGTCAAATCCATCACCCAGATTAAGATGTCATATGTGGCCCACTTTTTTTAAAATGTCCTAACATTCTCCCACATGGGTCACATGTAGCATCATCTAAATATTATCTAGCATGAACTTTACCGGCTCGAACATTTACTAGACATTTACTGTGGAATCATAAGTAGTAGTCTGTATCATCTAATCCAATAAGACCAGTGACACAGAAAAATGACAATCGTCAGTACGTTTATCACAGTGGACCAGCAATGATCAAAGATATGAGCACTTCCAATAATGAGATCCTTTCACATGGACATGAGGTATAAAAATTACATGCCAAATGTGGCCATGAAGGCTAGTTTTCAAACGATTCCTCCTTTTTTTATAAAGAGATGTTGTATGCTTCAAGTAAAACCCAAATTGTTCTATTCATTCACATTATGTATGCTCATTAAATGAACATAATGCCATAAAACTAAAATCATTAAATAAACTTGAATAAGCTAGAATATGTATAGAACAAAATGCCATTGAATTAAAATCATTAAATAAACTTGAATAAGCTAGAATATGTATAGAACATAATGCCATTGAACTAAAATCATTAACTAAACTTGAATGAGCTAGAATATGTATAGAACATAATGCCATTGAACTAAAATCATTAACTAAACTTGAAGAAACTAGAATATGTATACAGATATAATGTTTGTCTGTATAAATTTTCACTAGCCAAACATCTGATGTGAAGGAAATGTTTTGGTTTGGACGTCCGGGGAGATCCACAAACCCCTGACGATTCCAAATCATTTATTTTAAAAGAAAAAAATTTAAGTCAATACTTTTTTATGTAGATAAACCCTTCTTATTACCTGATAAGAATATCGTAATATAACACCAAAAACTTGGTTTCATGGCAAGTGATAACCTTTACTTTTATGATTAATGAAGTTGAAGCGTATGTATTACACTTTTCTATAAAATAACTTCCTAATTAACATAGAAACATATCCTAATGTAAACTTCTTGCTAACGAGGTATCCAGCATAGTCCAAAACTATATATCCAATCATATCCAATCGGCTTCGATCAATCGTTTTGTTTGAATGTAACTTAATGACATAATCATTTACAACTATCGCAGTAGCTTTCGTCAACTTCTTAGGTTCATATTTGGATTCAACATATTTCTTCCAAACATTCCTACTTATGAAGCTCTATTAGGCTGAGTGTAGACTTCAGCCATTATTTACATACAATACCAAGAAACCTGTTCCCACTTACCTTTATACACCAACAAACAATATTTTCTTTAAAATTAAATAGAAAAAATCACCTCATAAAATCTTTAAGTGTCACTAATATAATGCTTACCTTAAACTACATGACTTCTTTACACTCTGACATTTTAGACCCTACGGTGACGAAACCTTTGTTGTGGTATATGTACTCATTTTACTGTATTTGTTTAGGTGTTTTTTCTTAATGAAAATGTCTCGTGGAACCTCTTATTGATCTTTCATAATTTACCTCATTCATTAGTTGAGGAATAAGGTTTTCTTGTGTGACTAAGAGGAAGTCCACTCTCTTCTTTTGTTTTTTCAAAGATAAAGCTCCTAACTTGTGTTATATCATAGCTTTTGCCATCCTTTAAGAACTTTACATTCTTTATTTCAATTATCTTTGTACTTTGCAAAGGACATAGGAACCTAAATCCCTTCAATCTTCGACTACAAAGTAGGTTGAGATAGCTAAACGAATGAAGGTCCATACTTACAAACCCTATATCCAAAACCAGCCAAAACTCACCCTTGCAAACTCCAGTCCATAGCCCAACTCAAGTCTAAACCTAGTCAACTCACTCCTAAACATCAATCTGAAAAATCATCCATAGAAAAAATCAGTACAAAATTCCCTAAAAAGTCAACTTCGTGAGTCAACCCGTTGAGTTAAATCACCGAGTCAACTCGCTAGGTCAACCTAGTCCTTGCACCCAATCAACTCACCTTGTCAAACTCTTCTTTCAAACCAGTTAACTCACCTAGTTCCGAGCCGCAACTTCGGAGCAGCTCCAAACCTCGAACTTGAGGCTTTTTTGCTTCGAGTTCGGAGGCCGTACACTCCGAAGCTAGAGCAAAGTAGCTGTAAGGGCGGCCCTTAGATGGCCGCTCGTTCCTATTTACAAGAGTTGCCACTTCTCGCAACTATAAATACCCCGTCTCTCTTTCATTTTTATCATCCCTCAAGGCCTAGAGGAAACCCAGAAAATCTAAGTCCATCTCCATCCCTTTAGCCCATTTCTCCACCATGGAGAGCCCAAGTGAGAAGAGTCTAGCCCTGGTCTAGCCTGGCCTAACCCTGGTTTAAGCCTCTCAAGCCACCTAAGTCCCGATCTTAGCTGCTCGAAGTTAATCCTTGCGATACTTCCGTCCATCTAGCTACTCTTATACCAGCATCATCCCATTCTCATCTAGCATAATGCAACATTTATTATTCTTCCAACCCCCCTGCTTATCATTCCACTACAAACACTTGATCAGGTTTTAGTGTATGTTCTGAGAGTCGCCAGTTCATCTGGGATCTATTCATCAGAAACTCTGACCGATCGAACACACATCATACATCTCACATAAAGCACCTGTCAGTTCGAGCGCATGCTCTGGGCTTACCTATCTGATTGAAACCTGCCCATCAGAAACTCTTACTGTTCAGACCCATATTCATGCATCATATCATTCATGAGAATGTACGATGAATAGTTTAGACTTTCAAGTATTAGTTCGATTCTGTGAAATAAAGACCGTACTTCGATACAGACAGAATAGGCGCCTAACACCTTCTCACCGTGTAACCGTGATCTCTCATCAGAAACTCTGACCGATCGAACACACATCATGCATCTCGCATAAAACACATGTCAGTTCGAGCGTATGCTCTGGGCTTACCTATCTGATTAAAACCTGCCCATCAGAAACCCTTACTGTTCAGACCCGTATTCATACATCATATCATTAATGAGAATGTATGATGAATAATTTAGACTTTTGAGTATTAATTCGATTCTGTGAAGTAAAGACCGTACTTCGATACGGGCAGAGTGGGCGCCTAACACCTTCCCACCGTGTAACCGTGATCTCTTACCTTAAATCTCTAACCGTAGATAAAAAAAAAAAAATCATTTTAGAGGAAGGAATCTTCGGATTCCATTCTCTAACGTTTCTACAGGGTCTAGTCAACTGTAGATTCGAAGTAATTGGCTAGTGACAACTCTGGTATTATACGAACTCATCCAAATATATCTAGTTTAAACCAACAATTATACGACAACCGAAAAAGCCCTCGAGAGAGAGAGGCGAGCCAATGGCAAACGGTGATTCGTGCAACCCCTTTTCGAAAGGAGGGTTGGGACCGTGAAAAGGCGAGCGTCCACAGGTAGCTAATGAGGTTATTATTGGTGATTTTAAGATTTTTTTTTAATCATTTATCATACCATATCTTAATGGCCCGTTTCATTTCTCAACTAGACCATTTTTACCCATGTGTATCAAGTATGTATATTGAGTGACGATCTTGTGCTAATATAGGCATCTAGCGAGTAATCTTGATTCTTAATTCATTATATTTGCAATATTACCACTAAGTTCAAACCTAAAGACTTTAATCATTTTATCAGTTCAATTCTTCTATTAGATTGTTAAAGATATCCAAAGCTTATCATGGATTAAATGCAAGTACTATGGCAAAAATAGCCCTAATCCAAACTTATGACTCATCGAGTGTAAAGGGGGTCTATCTGATCAAGTGATGAATGCACGCTCAATTATTTGATCAAGTTGTGATTGGATCTCGCCCTAATTAATTAGGCAGGTTATTCTAAAACAATCAAGATTAGTGTTTCTCTATTCAATCAAACATGAGGCCGCATGTATTAACGAAGACTCATATTCAGTTAAACATATGCGATTAGGATAGTGTGGGCATGCCAAACTCATACTCGACTCGAGTTCGATTGAACGCTGGTAACCATAATGCTGGGATAGACCGATTAAGATTGAATTTATGGGATTGGTTGCCTTTGTTAGCCACTGATTGCTACAGTGATTAGGCAAATTAGAAGAGTAGGGGTTAGTCCTTTTGAATGGATTCTTTTGCCATGCATTAAGGATTTTTCTTTTAACGATAATTACAGGCTTTGCATTTCTCAATAGAACAATGATGAATAAAAGATTTAAAAATAAGAATGTTAAAAATGCTGATTTTATTAATTTGTATTAGAAGCTTAGTACAAAAAGCGAATAAATAAATGAAAGACTGAGTGAAGATAGCCTTGTTTTAACACCAAGGTCATGGTATCGATTCCCATGGTGGGGGTGGCTAACATTATGATGTGACTAATATGGGCGGTTGGGTGTACTAACAATGGGGTGTGTGAGCTAACCTAAAAAAAATAAAAGATAAATATATATTGTCATCACCTTTGTGGACAAACAATTGAGGCGGGTGGTCAATAAGATGTGAGCAGGATGTGATCTTCCAAGTAAGGACTTGGTTAATCGGGAATCCAATGACTGTAGGTCGCAGATAATTATAGTATTACTCATAGGTGTACTGTAGTAATAGCGCTGAACGGTAATGATCTAAGGTAACCTAAGCTTCAAACATTTTGCGGTGTGATTAAACAGAAGTGGAGGAACTAGAAACTAAGATATGTAATATTGTGTTGTGTAGATTCATTGCGTTTTGGTGTGGTCCTCGATCGCTTCATCGCATGCTCCTTATATAGCATGGGAGGAGGCAAACCCTTGTTGGGTTTCCTTGTTGGTCTAAGATCTTTGACAATCACAGTGCGCAGTTGTTTTCCGATCTTCCCAACTTGGCCAAAGAGACCTTTAGAAGTTACGGTTTGAAACTGTTTTCAAATCTCATTGCCAACATGATTGCAAAGATCCATTGTCATTACAGGACCGGTCTCACTAGACCCAGATTCCTCACGGTGTCTTTAATTTTCATTCGCCCTGAAAAGAATCCGCTTCTTGAACCTTTATTATTGGCATGAGAACACCAATTGTCTTTCGGAGGATTTCTCATTTTGGCATGATGTGTAAGATGGCCTTGCTAAGCATATCCAATTTGCAATAAGATCCCTATCCTGACGGGTTTTTATAGACTCGTCAAGCAAGCTATTTGGGCCACAGGTGCTGCTCGTGTTAGGGATACTTGTTACTCATAAGAGTGTCTTATCTATAGACGTGCATATAGCTACATGCCCGTTTTGCTTTTGACAGATGATGTGCCATCAAAAGATGTGGAAGCAAAATATATCATCGATATGCGAGTAGGATTTTGTACATCACTTAATAGGAAGTGCCAACATGTAGCGGCATTTTATTGGTCCGCTTGGATGCACCAGTATGGGTGTAAACAATTACTACCATTCCAATTCTATTTGCATAATTTGTGAATGTTAAATCTGCAACTCATTGTATATATGTCGATGATTGATCATCTATCACACGCTTGCCATGGTTGAAAGAGCTTCTAGTAAAATTCAAACTAGGTGGGCTACGATCTTGACTTGAATCATAGTTTTAGGTATGCTTTTGAAACCGTCTCAGCGCATTTCATGACAAAAACACATTAAAATCCAATTTTAGTGGCAACCAAACATTGCCCCATAAGCCTTGTAGATAATCTTAGTGTTATTGAAAGATATATCAAGGTTCTACCAACGTCTTCAAAATCCATATTACAACTTAGATTGTGTTTTGGCTCCACGGTTTTTAGGGAATTTTACACTCAGGGGTCGGATTTGTGGGGATTTCAGTCCTCAGGAGATTTGGTCACAAGCTTTCGAAGATTTTGATTTTGATTCTTCGAAAATCCCTTAAAAGGGACCTTTGTGGATTCCCACCTCTCAACTGCTTTGCAAAATGCTCTCGATTCCACAGGTTTTAAAATCCACTGGATTCCACAGAATCTTAAATCTACGTTGCCAAACGATCCTTTAATAGAATTTTCAAAAATCGTGACATGATACTGGTGTGGACACACAAAAGAGCTCTTTCTTTCTAATCCAACACAAAAGAACCGACTGCTATTCTAAAATTCTGTTAAGATCAGAATTCCAAAATCACAGATTATTTTTCTCCACTCCTAATAGTAAAAATCAAACCATAGCCGATTTATTAATAACCATAAAGCACACACAAACTGTTGGACATTGGCCTGTGGGGCCCACTTGTAGGCAACTGACCGTCGGATCCTGTGGGCCCACTCTTCCAGGCCATATTTCACAAACTTACAAACCCAATTCATATTTTTTTACCATAATCGAAATATTTCATTATAGAGCGGATTCCTCCACAATCCAAACATTTCGCCACAACAACACACATTCAATTTCAAATAAGGAGGAAACCAAACGTAAGAAAGCAAGCAACGGTTACACACAAAGCAATTTATATTATGAATTGCGTGGAGGGTTGAATCAGAGACCTCTAGCTAGCATCTCTTCATAATTCTCGATCGATTCCAGCCGTTGGATCCGGAGCTGCTGCCGGAATCGCTGGATGAACGCCTCGGCACACTCGTTGATGTCGGCCGCCTGAGGCTCCATCCTCTTCACCACAGGCTTGGTGTCCCTAACATGGGCCCGCTCGTGATTGACCATGTGGTCTCTAGCATGGGACCTATCATGCTTGGATGGTTCTTCTTCAATTCTGGGGTGGGCCCACTCATGCCTAGCATGGGATGTATCAGGATTGGACGGTTCTCCTCCAATCTTGGGATTTAGAGGGGACAGGGAGCTTTTCTTCATCTCTTCTTTTGATGATCAGACACAAAAGAATGTAGAATCTCTCTGTATCTCTCTCTCTCTCTCTCTCTAAAGATTTTATCTTCGCTGATAGCTGAGAGATTAGATTAATTACACTATGCTTGCAATTGAAGAGATGGCTATTTTTATATCAAGTTCTTTGCGGGCCCCACTTGAGCCCTTCCACATGCACCTTTACACGCAGGAAACGTGCCAAGCAGGCAGCCGTCCTGACACCCAGGCGGCGCCTAAGGTGGTCCCACCATTCAGATTAATATATAAAAAGAAAATTATTCGGTCTGGTATCCTCATTAGGTGATCCATACCTGTACTTTAAATGTGGACCGTCAGTAAGCTCTCATAAATGGCCCACCTGATCAGTGGACTACCCTGACTTTTCTGCATGACCATCTTTAATCTTGGGTCCATTGTATTCATCACTTAGATGTACCGCACACTCGCAGCGTTGGCACGTGGGCTGCATGTTTGTTGGTTATGAAAATTGAAAACCTCGTTTATCAATGTATCACAGATGGTGTGGTCAGCACTATAAGTTATAGTGCTCCTAATTGTATTGGTTCACTTGGATATTCCCATCAGTCGATCTGAACCGTCCGTTAAGTCCATAACGCATTTACTGGCTGACATTGAAAAAATGACACTGATCAGGTGATCCATTCTATCCTTTTTCTACACCATGGATGGGATGGTTACAATTGTCTAACAGAAATGATTCTTTCGAATCATATGTAATCCACGACTGTTCCTAACAAGTAGATGTATCAAATTGTTGATTGGACCTAATCTACATAAATGATCTTGACCATCTGCATAAACATCTAATTGATCAAACGGCTAATATTTGTCAGTTTTTCACGGTAGCCCATAAATTATGTGATGGACCGAATGAACAGTCTGGATCAATGGATTGGATTTTATAAGTGTCCAAATGCAACTAGGTGCACTATAACTTATAGTGCTTCGAAAGCACTGGAGCATTTCTCTTCAAATATTCTAAGTTTCTAACGTGTTGTCGAAGGAACAGCATTGCTGCATTGGGAAAGGAAGGAGATGCTTTGCCGAGTTAAAGGCGCACACGCATGTGGAGTCAGCAAGTCAATGGAAAACGTGCGGCTGAGAAAATGCTCGGGTGGATCCTCACACGCGGGCTGTTTACCTAATACCAAACCAAGGAATATGAAAGGATGCCGATAGATGATATGGTAGAACAGGGATAACTGGAATATGGTAGAGCCATATCTCCATAGTGTACACGTGGTCAGTTGACGTATCAATCTGGAGTCTGGACTTTCCATTTACTGTGACCTATCATGGATGGGATGTGTTTAAAAAATCAGACCTATCAGAAGATCCTAGACGTTGGTTTTCTTCACTTTGCTACAATGGATATCAGCCTTTAATAATTTTTGCCTTCTGTCAATGCTTGGAAGATCACTGATCAGATGGTTAGGATCGTCGGTTGTATTTTTGTTTTGACCCATTTGGCATCCACACTAGGGGCAACAAGATGGACGGTCCGGATTGATTAGTCACCGTGCATAGACCTCCCAACGATTAGTTAGAACCACCCATGAGTGTTCGAGAGCGGATGGCTCACTGTGCATGGGCGCACTCACGCCAGGT
Organism: Liriodendron chinense; assembly: GCA_003013855.2. Taxonomy (NCBI): domain Eukaryota; kingdom Viridiplantae; phylum Streptophyta; class Magnoliopsida; order Magnoliales; family Magnoliaceae; genus Liriodendron; species Liriodendron chinense. Next base: position 7,054,628 of record PVNU02000439.1, on the reverse strand, counting down.
AGGCCTCATCTGTCACTTGGGTGCGTTACAAATGTTTCTTGTCTTTTTTTTTTTTTTTTTCTTTTTCCTTTTCTTTTTCTTTTTATTTATTTATTTTAATATAGGCCCAGAGACTGAAGTCGGTCAGCAACTGACTTTTCCGACGTGGGATTGTGGATTGAGACCGTCCATTTCGTCGGTATTGCTCATTAGATGGTCCACGGATGAAAGCAATCTATATCGGGCGCGGTTTGGATGGATTCCCGGATCCACTGAGGTCGGTGGATCCCCAACTGTGGGGCCACTGTGATGTATGTACCTTACATCTACACTGTCCACGCATTTTGAAAGCTCATTTTAGGGCATTATCTCAAAAACGAAGCAGATCTAAATCTTAGGTGGACCATACCACATGAAATATTAGTGATTGAATCCACACCATTAAAAACTTCATGGGGCCACTGGAATGTTTATTTTCCATCCAACCTGTTGAAAAGGTCACAAAGACCTGGATGAAGATACCAAACTAGTATCAGCTTCACCCAAAACTTTTGTGACCCACGAGAAACTTTTAATTGTTGAGTACCATTGCTTATTGTATTATGGTCCACCTCATATTCGGATCTACTTTATTTTTTAAATTATGCTCTAAAATGAGTTTTCAAAATGAATGGACGGCGTGGATTTAATACACACATCACACAATGGACGGCACGGTGAGGGATACACCCACCTCGGTGGATTCGGGGATCCAGCGAAGCAGCGCCTATCTATATCCACCCTCCTGTGGCAACTGGCACCAGAAAGCATTCATGAATGAGAATTGAGGCGGAAGCTTATACGGGAGTGAATTAGGTGTTACCAGGGAATAGCTTAGTGGGTGTTACCCCTACCGTGTGGCCCACATGGATGATATTTTCTATATCTAGGCCGTCCATCCGCTTCTCCGGACCGTTTTAGGGTGGGGTTCTAAAAATTTTGCAGATCCAAATCTCAAGTGGGCCGTACCACTAGAAAAAGTGGTGATTGAGTGCCCCACCATTAAAAATTCCAAAGAGCCCATCTAAAGGTTTTGGTAATGTTTATTTTCAATCCAAGCTGTTGATAATGTCAAGAAGATATTTATGAAGGAAAAGGATGAAGATAAGCTTGATCCAAATCTTTGGTGGCCCCAAAAAAAATTTTAAAGGTCATTCATCACTGTTTCTAGTGGTATGGTGTACCTGAGATTTGGATCTTCTTAGGGCTTAGAATCACGTCCTAAAATGATATGAAAAAACATAAATATGAACCCCACACGGTTAGGGTAACACCCACTAAGCTGTTTCCCGGGTAACAGCTAATCCACTTTCAGTTTGTACTGGCATCAGAAGGCGTTGATGAATTATTGAAGCATCCAGTACCGACGTGGGTGCTGGAAAAGCTTTGTGGGCCCACCATGATTGATGTATTTTATCTGCACCGTCCATCCATTCTGCTAGCTCATTTTAGGACATCAGCTCAAAAATGAGGGAGACACAAGTCCCAGGTGAACCACACCAAAGGAAAGAGTGGTGATTGAACGGCCACCATTGGAAACTTCCTAGGGCCCACTGTAATGTTTATTCACCATCCAACCTACTGATTAGGTTACATGGACTTGGGTGAAGAGAAAACACAAATGTCAGCTTGATCCAATACTTTTGTGCCCCAAGAAGTTTGCAGTGGTAGTGTCCAATCACCATTGTTTACTATGGTATCGTCTTCGATTTGGATCTTCCTCAAACTTTTGACTCATGCCTTAATATGAGATGAAAAAAGACAAAAGACATACATCATGGTGGAGCCTACGGTGCTTTTCCAACACCATGGGAGGGGTCACTTTTGAATTCTGAGTTCATTTAGATGGATCATAGAGGACAATTTCATAATTTCACATTAAATTTTATATAAACTTTAATTCGTTTGGGATAGTATATATTTTGTCTTAAGAGAGAGAGTCATTTGGGATAATATACAACAGAGCGGCTTCTTCATTTTTCGCGTTTGAGCAATTAGCATGAATCTATAGACATATCGAAAGAGAACCATGTAAATTTTTATATTATGGTTTACATCTTTTTTTTCACTTCTTTTGATTTTGATATTGCTCCATGTACAGTCAAGAAGAAATCTTTCTCCCAACACATTGGAGATGGGGAATGTCATGCAATAGCTGAGGGTACATTAGGGATCAAGACTTGTTGCAAATGTAGATGTGAGAAAAACAAGACTTCAACCCATTTCAAATTCTATTCTATTTTTAAGATTTTCACACTTAACAGTCCACGCATATTGGGTTACGACGCATATGAGAGAACATATACAAATGCTTGTGGTGCACATAGAATAATCACATGGCCACTGAGTGGACCAATCTAAACCATTTATCTGCATATGCCCACTAAACAGAAAAAATCTAATAGAAACCTCTCATAAGAGAAGGGAAAAGAAAGTTATGGTCCAACATAGGGCTCGTTTGGGAGCTTGTATTTAGAATGAATTTGAATCCAAATTATAATTACATTGGAATCAAGGTGATTCTAAATCCCTTATGCATTGAAATTATGTAATATATTTACAAAATCTCAATAAGATAACTAAATCAACTTTAGTGTACATTTGTAATATTGGATAGAATGATCATAATAAGCCCACTAAAATATATACTTTTGCAAAAATGATGAAATTTCAAACCTCAGGTGGACCACAAGCATAAGGATAACAAACAAGCTACTCGCTGACATTTTTTAACCCCCAATTTACATGGCCAATGTTTGGCACTTTGGATCATTCTAGTGATGTAATTTTAGTGATGCAGTTGGCAATTGAATTGCTTTGCGACTACCTTGCCTTTAAAAAAGACCAAAAGAAGGCATTTCACTCCAATCAACAAAATGGTAAGATTTCAAAACATACTAAAATTATGTATCACTTCATCTCCAATTCATTTACCTCAAAATCAATATTGTCAAACAACTTTTGAAAACCTATTGCACTCAAATACACCCAAATTGGTGTTACTAAATGACCCCTAGGCTTTAATATGCATCTAAGCACATATAAATGCTCCTAAGAACATGTAAATGCATGCGAGTGTATCTAATTAGACGCAACTAGATGAACCGTGTATGCTAACGTACACGATGTATCTAATTAGATGCACCTAAATGAACCATGTATGCTAACATACACGGCATTATAGAGTACATACATGATCATTTTGTAGAGAGAGTAGAGAAAACGGATGCAGATGGGTTGTGTTCAAGTGACCCCAACCCATTTGTCAAACTGGTCCAAAATTCAGGTAACTTTGACCCAAGATGAGATAACTAGATTCATAAGTTGACATATAGCTTGATTGGTGTTGCATTTTTATTAGAAACGCAGTGGAATTCAATAGTTTTTTTTTTTAATCTAATTTAATTAGTTAACCCTACGATCTCCCTGTTCCGAAAAACTCAAATTTCCAAACATTTAAACCGGCGATAAACGGTCTAGATCATATCTTTGCACAATGTGATAGCAATGTAGAATTTCTCAATTTGTCAATACCTCTCCTCAAATCTAGGTGGTCTGTATTCGATCTACCCCAAATGGAGGGAGAGTTGAGAGCTCACATCAATGCATCAAGGTAGGGTTGAGATAAGACGCCAAACCGTCTACAAGGTGGACCCCACATGCACATGTGGATGAGAAAAAGAAGAGAAGGGAGAGATGAAGGGATAAGGATCTCTCTCTTTCTGTAAGTGACGCCCAAGAGGGAACGTTTAGGTCTCTCTGCAAAGCTCTCCCTTTTGGAATATCATCTATTATATAATGAGGGTGTTAGAAATTTAGTTGTGCAACAAATATGGTATTCCGCCACCTTAAAATTTTCAAAGTCCCTACATGCAAATGGAGACCCATAACCTCTTATCTATGCATGTGCTTATGAGCCACTCCTACTTTCATGGTCATCCACCAAAAATCTATATCTCATACTGATCAAATGGTAAACTATTATATTCAAACTACTATATCAACATCCAATGCGATCAAAACAATTTAAACAGTTAAAATAAATATCAACATTTGAAAACCTTTGACATGCATATTAAAACCTTTCAGGTGTTGGCCCAACAGTAATATCATTTAACGAATTTCTACTTTAGAAAATCTTTCAAAAAATAGGACACTAAGTAAACCAGTGCATCCTTTACCGACTCATGCAAGAACTAACAGACTTTAACGAATGTACCCAGCAACACCCACTTTTAATAGCCACACAATAGCCCCGTGAAGAGAGCCATAGGCATTTAGGATTGTGATCCTTGTATGTCCTTAGGTCTAAAGATGAATCAACTTCTCATGCAACATCAAGTTCAATCAAAATCCAAGTTAACAGGGGGGCCTTAGACTAGTGACTTAATCTTGATCCATCAATGTAAGTGTCTAAAGGTCCAATAAGATTATATATCCATGGCACGCTCACTCTCATGTCGAGTATGGTGAAGGCATACTGACACCAAGTCAACCCTAGATGGTGGTGACTATCTATCCTAACCCAAGTCAATCCTCTCAAACAGGATGATCATTCATCTCATCATGTGATGACCATAGATTTGTCCTAAGATGTGTCATGATCATGTACAGATTATTGAGATTCATGCACCACAACTCTCCCTCAGTCAATGATCATTGTGTCCAATCTCAAGTTCCCAAAGAGATCGAGAGAAGTCACTCCTAAGTCTATATTCATCTATGTTTAAGGTGATACCAAGTACTAACAGCATTCTATCCACCAAGGATACTCGGTCATCATAAATTATGCCTGAAATATCCTCATCACTCCACATGGTGAGTAGACTGGGATATGTGGGCAAGATCAACTTGAGCCTGGCCGGATTGCTAAAGTTGGCAACATTTTCTAATCCGACAAATCTTTTTTAACCATTCATTTCTGTCACTTTGAACCCTACAAATGCTGGGTCCATGATCAGACCCATTGATAGCAACATGGCATCGCCATAGATAGCCCAAGCACAAAAGATCCCAGAAGTTGTAAGCTTGTAGCTATCATCAGGGACAACTCAGTCTTGACTCGAAGCTTTTCAGTCGGCTATTTCTGGAAACTTTCGGACAAAATCATATTCGTTCCCTTCCAGAATACAGTTCTTTATTGCTGCAACTGAGGAGAACTTCCAACATAGCAATTTGGGGGCACCCAAACACTAACTTAGCTGATGCTACAGGCAATTCAGCTTCATCACCATCTGATTGACAATACAAAAAGGGATGCATGTACATGATTTTCTGTGAAATAAAATCAGTTGAGTCATGATGCATTTTGCGTGGGAATTTAATCGAATCAAATAGCATAACGATTTTAACAACAACGTGTAACTTAAAAGAAAAGCACAGCAAGATAGTAGATTCCGGGAATGTTCATATAGATGTTCTTAACAACAATGTGTAAAAACCACAAATGTCATATAGATGTTCTTAACTGTTCTTAACAGGTACAATCATCACATACTGCACAACAAAAATAAATCAAATGTCGGCGTAAACACTTGCAGAAGAAAGCAAAAGAACGATAAATAGCAATAAGAACAAAAAAAAAAAAAAAAAAAAGAAGCCCATGGCCCCATCTCACTAACTCCTTTTGACTGATCCTTTTGGTTGTGTTGTTATTTACACAAGGAGAAACAGTGTGATGGGTAACCTGATAAACCAGTTTTGGAGGACTTAGCAGTTGATGCCACATTGGTTTGCTGCAGCTTTTTGCGTAGAAGAGGTGAAAGGATCAATCCGCACCCACAGCAAGGAGAAGATGGAAGCGAGGAGAATTGACCAGACAATAACAATGGTGGGAGTGCGATTTTGCCGGCCCAGCAGACCTTTGAGGAAAGGGTATAGATGGACAATGACCCATATGGCAAAGAATAGCTTTCCAAAAAGAGGGCCCCACGACTGGTACCCACTGTTTATGGCATACGAAACGCCAGCCACTATGCCCACCATGTTCACCACGAGGACTGTGGTTGGAGGGATAAGAAGTGAGGTCCACTTGAACACGTACAGCTCCGCGAAATCCCCATCTTCATCAGATGCTTTGGATGTGACAGTGAAGTTTGTATCTATCCCAGCAAGAACTTTTAGCAACCCTTGGAAAACAGCAAAGAGATGGGCCGATGTACCACCGATGACCCAGAACTGCTCGTTCCTCCACCAGTCTTCGATCCCAACTCCACTCCATCTGAGCTCTAGAATCCCAGTTGCAAAAATGGAAATAAACAGCAGAATGAACCACATGCTGGCAAAGTTGCTTATCTGCACGTGAATGGTGGATTTGGTAGTGTGAAATTTCAGTAATGGCTCAGAAGAAAAAAAATGATCATAGGAGTGTGTACATATAGCACGCAAACATAGATACATAGTGGGCATGCAAAAATACACAGACATGCATTATCTACATTAATATATAAATCTGAAGAGAAATGTTCTGGTGCACTCAAAGCACCATAAGTAATAGTGCTCCTGGTTGCATTTAGTTGCATCAGGGCACTTGGACCATCCAATCTATTGACCTGGACTGTTCATTAGGTCCAACACACATTTTAAAGGCACAAATGCAAGCATCGCACCAATCTGAGAAATATTAACCATTCAATAAGTGGTCTTTAATATGGACAGCTAACATCATTTAAACTATTTGTTAAAGACCACCGTGGATTGCTTATGATTCTAAAGAATCACTTTTGTTAGGCAATTGTAGCCATCCCTCCCATCCATGGCTTGCAAAAATTATGGCAATAGAAAATAAGGCCAAATTAAGGATGGATTGGATCATCTAATCAATGCAATTTTTGCACGGTATCTATGTCCTGGACTTAATGGACAGTTCAGATCAATTCATTGGACTGTTTAACTGAAATTAGGCAGCTAAGAACACTAACTTAATGGTGCTCTGAGGGCACTAGATATCTCTCAAATTAAAAAGCATACACACAAACCTGCAAGTGCATACACACATAATAAAAACTCCCCGAGCAGCAATAATCAAGCAAATATAAGATTTAAGAATAGAAAAGTGTTTATGCATAGCATACGCATGCAGAGATTGGAAGTATAATGAATTCCAAAGATCCAACCAATCTCTTCCCATCCCACGATGGTGAGGAGCTACACCTCAATCTTGAAGTTGAAGGCTCGAGATTGGCAAATACTGATAAAGGAAGATTAAAAATTTCAAGTATCAGCAACAGTAACTAGAAACACATGTCTGCATTATACACCTAGGTTAGTTTGATGGGAATATAGTCATACATAAATAGTTCCATATCCCCTCAAAATACAAATAGTTCCATACCCACGGAGAGATAGGCAATACTATCCAAGTATCAGCCATGGCAAAATAAAATAAATGGAAGAGAAGTGTACTATGCAAAATCCATACACTTGATACTAAATACAATGTACATAGGCAGACATGCGTACATTTATACATAAATATTCAATTCCAGATTCCCAAGCTTCAGTAACGATCCATTATTCCAAGACAGAAAAAGAGCAAATAAAAAACAAATTGTCAATAAATAATACATGCATATAAGCAAATCCAGACACATGTTTGTCCATATATACACAGAATAGTTAAGTCCAAACATTAAAGTTACAGAAATTGTCAAGAAGAAAAACTGTGTATACATGGAAAATGCATATATAAGAAATATCTTACAAAAACATAGGCATGCTCGCATTCCAAGACATGCTTGTGTATGTTTATACATAGAATAAGATATTGAACTCCAAACTCACTAAGGTCCAATAATGGCAAAGGAAATCAAGGGTATGACGCACGCTGTAAAGGGACATTTGAGACCTAAACACCATTTTGATCCAAATGGCATTTAATGTTTGGATGCACTTTGCAAACCCCTCGTCTCATCTACCCCTCAACAAAATAGGCCCTAAAACACCGACTCAGCAAAAAACCCTGCTTCATAAACTGAAAAAGCAGGCTTGAAACCCCTTTTTGAGGAAGTGCGTCCAAAACCGGGCCCCAAATGAAACACAAAGATGAAGGGAAGTAAATAGACACCACATGCAAGTATACAACAACAAATAAATAACAATACAAAAGGCACTGTACATGCATGCATACATTCCCAGACATGTACATCAATACAGGTGCAAAAATTCCCAAATTCCAATGGAGAGAAGAAGCATATAAAACATGCTTTCAAAGAACTGTTGCTCACCTCAGGAATGATGAATTTTCCAGTAAGAAGACAGACGGCTGGAAGCGTGCAGTATGCAAGCAGTGGGATGGAGGTGAGAGGATAAACTATAGTGTTGATGTAAGCAAGCCTCTCCAACAGCTTCAACCTTCCGCTGTAACCATACCAAATGGGGCAATGCCTACTCAGCAAGATCTCAATTGATCCCAAAGCCCATCGAAGGACTTGATTCAAACGATCAGAAAGATTGATTGGAGCAGATCCCTTGAACGCAGGGCGCGGAGGCATGCAGTAAATTGATATCCATCCCCGAGCATGCATTTTAAAACCAGTAAGAATATCTTCTGTCACAGAACCATAAATCCACCCAATCTGATTGCAGGGGCAAAAAGAAAAATGGTCACATTGTAGCTTGTTTTTCTCTTTTTTTTCGTTTTTTTTTAAAGAGTAATGGTCACATTGTGTAAGATTCTGATTCTTCTAAAGAAACTAGAAATCACTGATTACTACAGTATTTTTGGTGCTTGGTACAACAACCCGTATATGTGGGGCCCCCATTTGGTGATCCCACATTGTTGGTATGGACGATCCCATGGCAGTAGTTACCCACCATCAGAATTCAAATGTCCAATCATCCAATTGAACCATCATTAATGGTGGACCACTGGATGTAATTGCACATTTTCATTAAAGGCTTGATCCAGAAGGTATTAGGGTGTCCCCCACCCAATGATTGGCCTGCCAGATCAATGGGTTGTTTTACAGAAAGGTGGGCAACACCAGTATCACTTATTAGCCAAAAAAAAAAAACAGTTTCTTTGATCTCGGCATCATGTAATGCCTCATTTCAGCTCACCTCTTTTCCCCACTCAGTCTTATCCTCATAACCGCAGCTGATGACATGGATGGCTTCTTTCAGCAGTGATGCTGGATTAGTGGACTGCGGTATCCCTCCCTGTTCCATGAAGGTTGACGCAATGAAAACTGGGGACTGGCCAAATCGCTTTTCTAGACTTTTCTGAGACATAAGCAGCGACCTCTCATCCTCAAAGCCTGGAAATAACAGATTAGGTTAGTATGTATCTTGACTGAATGGAGAAGTGTGACATTACCATTGACAAGAACAACTACCATCTCCTGATGTACATGCACCTGGGCATATGCAATGCCCCTATACATATACATAGTCGAGAGAGGTTTGTTCGAATAAATCCTGATGTATTGCAATGTGACATGTCAGGCATGTAGCCATTGGAATTGGTTTTTTCCAATGACCCAAACCGTTCAAGCGGTAGGTCACCCCTTGAATGGGGGATGCCCAAAAAATTGATGAGATTTGGATGTGTCTACCCTTTTGATCACAAAAAGGTTATTGTGACCATCCATTTTCAAAATAAAAGAATCAAATTTCAAACGGGCGAAATAATACCATTAAAGAGATCTTATTTGTTGTATATCCACCGTACAAGTTGAGACTCATTGTATAAACAGTTTGGATCATTCAAAGACGATCCAGATTCAACGAATAAAGTCCTGACGTATCACATTACAATATGTCGGAATGCATTCAAGAAAACCTCTAGTTGAGACCTTAGTAAACAGAGGTAGCAAAAAAAAAAGGTAGACGATGAGCTATTTTATGACCCAAAGCTTATAGGAGAGATTTCTAAGCAGGAACAACATCCTATCTAGATGAGCATAGAAGGGGGAGTGCTGGTGTGCCTTTTTCGCAGTGTGAGCAACCATGTGTGTGTGAACACACAAATCAAAATACTCTGTTAGATGAAATTTTCAGCTACAAGAGAACCCATTTCAAAACCAAAAAGGAAATTTTCAGTTGGTTCAGTAGTAGGCTAAGGTTATTACAAAACTAACAAGGATGCACAACCACCATGAGACAAACATTACAATACATATAGATGTACCCAAGTCCCTACATGCAGCTGCCTGATTTCTGCCAAGGTGGACATGATATAAGAACAGGCAGATGTTTTTATCTCACAACAATTCGGAGCAGAAATCAAGTTGTTGCATAAGAAAGCAGGCAAGCTAACACTCTTGTGCCACCCCAAACAAGTGAAAAAACAGATAGTTATCCATTTCATGCAGATATGCAACTCACCAATGATTTGGGGCTACATCCAAACGGTACCTTTAGAAAATGTCAATGTCACCATGCTAATAGTTTGGACATTTCATGATTGGTTGGTTGGTTGAAACTTCTAACAAGTGTTTTGAATCTTGGTCCAACCTCAGGAAGGTCAACATCATCTGTTTATTCTACATTTAAGTATAAAGACATGGTGACACTGACATTTTCAAAACAAAAAAAAAGGCATGGCCCATTTTATTACTTCAAAAGAAATCATGGATTCATAAGACAAACTCCTACCTTCGACCCCCTCCTCAATGTCTTCCATATTGAAGATGGGAACAGTGGATTCAGTTCTTCTCATTATCTGCTTTTTATCAATATATTTCTTGTTCCCGTTCCTTCCCTTCTTTCTCGAACCACAACAGCTCTTGACAATGATGTTGGGTTCCAGGTCAGCCTCAGTTAGGACCGGATCATACCCATACAATGCTTGCCTGTTGAAACAACATCCTGTACCCACGTACACTGGACCCTGGATGCCGTCCAGGCCTTTCAAGTTGATCTACAAAATGCAACATCAGTTAAAAAACAATTATATTAGCAAAAAATAAGAGCTACATAGAAAGAAAGATGAATATTTTAGTGGATAAATGCAGACCAATCTCTGGAGTGGGATCCTGCCATCCCCAATGCAGGACGTTCATCAGTTGGGCCCCACCATGTATGACTAGAAAATCAGGCCTTATAATCACGGTTCAAAAGAACTGACCAGCGGCCATAATTCAACGCAGTCACATGATCACCTGATGATCCAATTGGGCCCAATATTGAGGGCCATGGAACATTCATGGTGAGGTCCATGGTCTACCTGAAAAATAGCCTGGATTGGGAATGGGAGGTTTTTCAAATCCTACTCCCACAAGCAGCCATCACAGGGCCCGTCTGCAGTTGATGTCACTCAACACAAGAACATACATCGAAAAAGACAATGTTACGGTTGGCATAACGATCGTGTAGATCAATGCCGTCAAATCGCTGAGGGAACTGAACATAGCACGTTTTCTTTCCGTAGGCAGGATCCATCATGAAACACATTGCTTCACGAAGAGCTTTGCTGTTATTGAAGTAATGATCACAGTCGACATTCAGAAGATAGGCACCATTGGTCAGGACAGCCGATACCCGAATCTGAAAAACACCAAAACAACATAAATGCCACCTTCAAATATACCAAAACAAACAGATATACTTATAATCAAAGAGATCCAATATGTTCTAGAACTCACTACAGCCGATTCAACTCGTTTTCACTAGAAAACATATCAAATCACACCAGGATACATTTATATGCTCTGGATGAGTCATTGTGTGGCTTGTTGGTTTCAACCAAACCATACGAGTCATAACTATTTCGACCCCTAGCCTAGAGTGGGTTGCATTCCCAAACTGAGTATTGGATTGAAGGATAACAAACCAGTGCATTCATTGCTCCAGCTTTCTTGTGATGCTGGAAGCCCGGCCGCTTCTCACGGGACACATAAACAAGTCGAGGTAACTCATTGCCATCCGTATCAAGCCCTCCGCTGTGGCCCAAGAACACCTTTATCGAGCAAAAAAAGAATCAGAAAATGAAGGAAGATAAAGAACCAAAAAGATGGCATGAAAATGCATTGGACTAGGTTATCACCTGGATCATGCCGGGATGATCTCTAGGATTGTTTCCGGGCCAAGAAGTGCCATCCTGCATCGTCCAGCCCTCTTCGGGTGTCTTTTGCGCTTTGGCAACAAGAGCATTGATTCGTACTTTGAACTCTTCATATTCCCTCTGAGGAAACAAGCAACTCCCACATTACTAAGTTGTGAAAATAGAACGGAGAAGGGAAATGTTTGAAAAGGTTTTTTGGGACAAGGAATCAGAACTCACTCAAACTGAGTCAACACAGTCTCCATTTTGTCTTTCAGGACTTGGAGTCAACAGTTTCGGACGATTACAATTTATATCAGCCAGTGTCTACGTCCTAGTTTTGACTGTTGTGCCTTCTTTTTTGGCTACGAGCAGACTCCGAAATAGCGATTTAATTCATTGGTTTCAAAAATGGAAGGCCACGTTAGTGTGGGCCCAAATCCAAGTTGACTCAAATCCCTCAAGGAATCAAAACTCGCTGACTCAGTTTCAGCTCTTGGCCTTTACAACTATGTTTAGGCCATTTTGGTCGAATTCAATTAGTTTCTGCCAGTTTCTATTACCCAGTTTTGGCCACTATGCCTCCAATTTCTTGTTCCATGAGCAAGTCATGATTTAAGTCCTTGTTTACAAAACTAGAAAGCCACCATAGACTCAATATGAGGGCCGAAGACAGTTGACTCAAACCCAATTGAGCTTTTTAAACAGTAAAAAGTTTGTGCAGTCTTCGAGTACCCAACAAATTCTCTCAGTTACTATGGAAAGATTCCCCCTAACCATGATATCCATTTCGTTCGAGTTGAATCAGTTCAGCATGTTTTTATCAGTAACCTAAATGTTAAGTTCAATGCTTACTTTCATTGCCCTTCGCTCTTTCACAAAAGAAGGCTGTATTTTATCCTTCAAGTAATCTATCTTCTGAGCAAAGTAAAATTCTGGAGCCCTGGGCTCGATATTGTGCTTCTTGCAAAATGGGACCCACTTCCTGGCAAACTCTGAAGTCTCCGAGAGGGCTTCAAATGTTAACATGGCGGACCCATCATCAGAAACATAGCACGAGACTTTGTCGACAGGGTAGTCCACGGAAAGGATAGACAGCACAGTGTTGGCCGTCACAAGAGGAGGCTCTTTGAGAGGATCCACTGTACTAACAAAGATATCAATAGGAGCTAGCTGAGAAGGCTCCCCCTCCCGATCATATCTGTGATACGGAAATTTCAATCAAACTAGTAAATTCTGAGTCCTCATAGAAGATGAACAGTGCAAAATCTAACAAGTCTTTGGCATGGCTACTCACATGAATCACCATCCAGATGCTATGCTCCCACTCTTGCCAATGTGGTACGTGTGAACTGGGTTAATTCATCAGGTGGGCCCCACCAAATGTTTGCCATTGGATGAAAATTAAGACAGACTGGTTGTCATGTGGGTGTGTTTCGAGTGTGGATGTTGGTCAAATTCTTTTAGCTATCCATTTCATCATGCACGTGCCGCCCACCTGATGATTGGTCCAACCCAAATTTTGGGCCGCAGCACATAATGGCAAGGTCCTACCAGATGAACCACCCAGTTCTAGCACACGCTTGTCAAATGGGGAAGTAGCATTTTGATGTCTACTCACATGAGTAGCCATCGCATCTCTATCATATGACTGATGAAAAAATCAATTTCCAGCACAATGGAAATACAACTAACCTCAGTGCAAGCCTGTCGAGGTAGGTTTCACGGTTGATGGGAAACCATTTTGGGAACTGATCCAATAGCCAAGACAGAGCAAACCAGATCTCACATATAACAGATGTTAGCCACAATGGATATGCATCCTTCACGGGGTGGGTCACACGGTACTGTAGAAAGAAGCCTAAGATGATAAGCCGAAGTATGATCACAACCCGATAAGGGGTAAGGTGGGAAGAAGAAATAGGCACTATTCGGCTCAAAGGTTGACGAGCATCATCAGCCCTACATGAAGACGATGAAAACATTTCATTACATTTTTTAGCGGTAATTTTTATTATCGGAATTACTTCTATAAAAATCAAAATGGAGATTTACATGTCGGTTTTATACAACATTCAATTGAGCATTTGCTTGTGCCAACAAATTCTACATGTGGAGCCCAGCTATCACTGATTCAAGTTGTTCATATGATGAGCCCCATTGTCGAAGACACCCCAAAAATCTCCCTATCTGATTATTCTAACTGTCCGATTTGGCTCTTGTTAAATGCAGACCATTGATTGTGATGGCCTATTTTATCAACCCATTAAGATCACCTGAAGGGAGTTATTAAGGCATGGCTCGTTAAATGATGGGGACCGCAAGATCTGGACTGTTCAATTGCGCTTCCAGTAAATGTGGAGCATCAGTTGTAAAAGTCCTTTTTTTAATGGTTGCGACCATCAGATGGGAGATATTAGAGCATGGATCATTCTGTGATTGGCCCCCTAAGATTGGCGGCATAGCTTAACACCATTTTCTAGGTAGAACAAAATAAACACCACTTCTTTCAATCAAGCATCGCATGTTACCTCGTGTCAAAAGTTTGGATTCAACACGAAAAGAAAGAAATGCTGAGTTGGAATTGAAAATCAGGTCAAATCAAGTAAAGTCAGTTCCATGTCAATCCATAAGTTTTTAAACATCAGTTCAGCAAGTTCCTTCAGTTCATATATGATAAAGAAGATGAAGAAAGCTAAGTGCATCAGACGAGATAAAATATAAGTAATACTGGGAAATGACAGTACATACATCTGCAGATCTTCACCATTCGAACCAGTCCCTTCCATATCACCTTTACCATCAGTGTATCGGCTAGTCATTTGCATCATATTTTTCTCTTGTTTAAGTTTCCAACCTTCAACTCTCTCCTTCCAGTCAACGTTTCCAAGCCCATAAGAATTTAAGTCCTTCGAGGGGTCCACAATCCTCACTGGAACTGTTATTGTGCCAGATAAATGCAGAAGGATAGGTCAGAGAAGCACAAATAGCGTAAAGAGAATATTGTATGGGAAATTCTTCAGCTATGAATGAGAACACACAAGTTTGATGATACCTGGCAGGCTAGGATCAATGTAAGGAAGCGAATGGGCACGTTTTTCTCCAGACCCTAATGGACCGGATGTAGTTCTCACAGACTGATTGTCAGGTGTAGCATCAGGTATTTCCCCAGACACCTTAAAAAAAGAAAAAGAAAAAGAAAAAGGATTTAGAGGTGAAAATGGGGGCAAAATGATATTTCATTACCAAATACGCGCATTCAGCCAAAATCCTTGGAAATCTTTCCTAGTGTAAATTTCATGCCTATGTTGCTCACTCCGTTAAATAGGCAGACACATGTTCGGCACATTCGAACTCTGATATGACACTTCTGGCCATTTTTTCAGTTTATCTAAATATTACATGGTACAAAATTCACATCTACATGGGTCCACCCTTTTTCCAAAGAAATGTTTTTCATCAAAAAGAAGATATTGCATTCATATGACCAATTATAGCTCCACAGTAGTAGCCAGCATAAGCCAAAGCATCGTATGAACATAGCTTTTCAGATTTTTCATCTGAAAGGGCTTTCTTTTTTTTTAAGGATTTCATCAGACAGGATCTGAACCTGAAAAGGTTGGGCATTTGGTTTACTCAAAACTCAGATGATGCACTGAAATCTTTTTAAATGACCGAATAACTCTTCTTAATATCATTAAAGAAAGTTAGCCAGCTAAATATGGTAAATGATTCATTAAGGCAAAATAGCACCCAGACAGGCTATAACCTCCCTTCTATGTGCCAACAACCAAACTACTGTCATGAAGAACCATGTCCAACAATTTTGCAGTTAACATCCCTATTTCCTAAAAGTAGGCCTGGTTTCTGTCTTCAATGATTCTTGTGAATATGAAGGTTGAACAGCTAGAAAAAAAAAATGGCAAACTTCGTTCTTTTTTTAATTCTTATCAATAAAATATGCCAGCTAAGCTTAGTTTCAATACGCTATGTTTTCAAAGGGATACATGAATGCTAAAAATCAGAGGCTTAAGTAAAACCAGGTTTTTTTTTTTTTTTTTTTTCAATTTGACTCAGCCTACTCAACAGAGAGTGGCTCTATAAAATTGGTTGAGTCTAACATTGACTTGACCGAGTTCTGAATTAACAAGCAAGTCTTTTACTGTTAGTACCTGACACAACCACATGTATAAACAGAATATGACACCCAGATAGATTCCATCCATGCATCTTTGGATTATGTTTTCCCCCTCACAAGTAAAAATACAAAAAAAAAAAAAAAATGTGTATGAAAAAAGGGTAAAAATAAAAAGTACAAGATGAAGACAGATCTCAATGAAACTATCGATTTAGATGTTGGGAGACATTTCCCAGGATAGAAGCCATTTCAGCATCCAACTACCTCCTATCCTTTTTTTTGTAAAATTTTGAAGCAAAAAAGAAAAAAAGAATAAGAATTGAAACATTTCTTGGTTGTTTGAGCTTCCCTTACATATAGATATTCCTAAAAGGAAAAGTACCAGAAAAACAAAAGGGAGATGGTGGGTCAAATGATAATATATATATATAAGCATCCCGGTCACCAGAATCATAAGTTCGCAAGATTTGATCAAATTCGGGGAAGAAAATTATAAAAAGGCTTAATTGCAAAACCAAAAGATGCCCATTCTGATTTTACTGAAAGATATATGAAAAAATAATCTGTTTATTAGTCAAGTACTGTGTTCTTCTGGTGTCCCAAATGTCACGTAATTCATTGGTTTAAACATCAAGAAGAGGCAATTTATGAATCTAGGTGTAAGACTCGTGCATCATATGATTGTAGATGGAAAATTGACCAGCAAGTTTAATGGTGCATTTGGATGCACAATCAAGTTGTGAAATGAAGTGGAAATTACCAAGTTGTGATTTCCTTCCTAAGCATTGCTAGACATTACTTTCAAGTTGGACTTAAAGATATATACGTAATTCAAGCTTTGAGTTAGGAGCATCATTATCCTTTTTGTCATTTACTCTTTTGACCAAACAGAACATTTGCAATTGGCAAATGTAGCCTAAATGGGTATGAGTATGACCAAGATTTGGTTCTTTTTAGCTTACCGGTTGCCCATTGGTAAGAAGTGGAATCGGGTGTTGAGAATCGTGTCTTGATGAAGACGACAGATCAACATCTTCTCCCTGCCCTTGCATCTGCCACTGACGCACCACCTTTCCATTGCCATGTGTGTAATTGAACTCATTCTCTAGATCATCAACATCATCCTCTTCATCGTCACCCTCCACTCGAGGACTTCCTGGAATTTTAGACATGCAATTAACATGGTGCCCATCCAATCACAAACCCAATAGCTATAAAATCAAATCAGGTGTTGAAAGCAACATCTAACCATTGTACAACTGGCCGAAATGGTATAATACAAAAGAACTGGAAACAGCTAAAGCTAACCTCTGTGTCTTTTGTATCTAGTCTTGCACTGAGGGCAAGAGCGGTTCCCGTCCTTCCGCTCATATTCATAACAAGCCCGGCAAACTGGGAAGGCACACTCATTGCAAGCGACAAAGACATCACCCGTGGCCGTAAGCCCAACAGTATCTCCACATATCTGACATACTTGGCCATTCAAATGTTTAAGAGGCTTAGGCTGCATTATTCACAGGAAAATTCCAGTTAGAATCCCAAAAATGTGACAAAAGAATTCATTTTCAATGACGAAAGAGGCAAACAATTGTTAACATAAATACTTTAAGAATGCCATGATCAGCCAGTTGAAATTGAACCAACTCAACATCAACAAATTATTCTACAGACTCATCGCAGGTGGAATAATAAACCAATCAGCAAGAGAGAAGAATAAGAAATAGGAAAACACCAAAGGCCTGTTCAGAACCTGAAAACCCCAGTAACCGCAATCCGACATTATCCAAAGCAATTACATCCAGAACATAGAATCGCTGAAAAGACTACTAGTATCCACTGGAGAAGAAAAAAAAGCCAGGGTCTACCTTGACATCTAAAATGAATAAGGTACAACTAAGAAACACTCCAATCTCCTATCTCCAATCTACAACTATGAAACACCCCAATAAGGTACAACCAAAAATACATTCTCACCAGCTGCAATCAGAGTCTGATGGAAGACTGAGAAACTACAAATTTCTAAGAACAGGACATCAAGGTATCAGCTCTAACAACAAGGAAATGCAAGAACCACTAACTGCTGTACATAAAATACTCAAGAACTGCAACCAGATCTGAGAAGAAGAATTCCTTTTAAGCCCAAATGCACACGAAGAGCACCATCAAAACCATCCACTGTATCACATAGACACTCCAATAAAAACACAGTAAAGAAATGAAAAACCCAACCAAACAAACCACCGCCCTGGAGAGAAAAAATTCTCATAACCGTCTCCAACTCAACACATTTATACTCAAAGAACACAAACAGATCTAAGCAAATAAGTCCCGAAAACCATAAATTCCACCACACAGAATCCCTGTAACCGAGATCTGATGCATCCATATTACAAACAAAGAGAACCCAGGAGAAAATTCCAACTGAAGTTAACAATTACACAAAAATTAGAAAAGGAAAAGGAAAACAATCAGACCTCGGCGAGAAATGATCAAAACTGCCACTTCT
The DNA here is from genome assembly GCA_003013855.2 of Liriodendron chinense. Lineage (NCBI taxonomy): Eukaryota > Viridiplantae > Streptophyta > Magnoliopsida > Magnoliales > Magnoliaceae > Liriodendron > Liriodendron chinense. Next base: position 7,035,983 of record PVNU02000439.1, on the reverse strand, counting down.
CTTTTCAAGGCATCAAAACCCATTTTGACACCAATGCATTCTTAAAAAATCCAACTGAAAATGCTGGTGATGCCATTAAAACCCAATGTTGCAACCAGATCTCAGCTGAAAGCCCCTAAAACCCCGAACCACGGAATGCCAAAAAGTGAATCTCTCCACCCAATCTATCTAATCAATACCCCCATCATCTAATTCCATGAATAATCGCAGATTCAAACTCAAAACCCACTGCCACAAAGCCATGATCAGATCCAAACTCCAGAACCCATGGATTGAAAAATAGAAAAAGGTCAAATCTTTTATCTGAAAAAATAAATTAGTAGGAAAGAAATAATAAGCGTTCTCCAATTCCATTAAATAAATAAATAAATAAATAAATAAAAGCCAAAGCCAAATTTCACTATCCTTAAGAGTAAAAAAACAGATCCAAACCCCAACACCCATGGAATCTCAAAAATAAAATGGGTGAGAAAATATATTGAGAAGAAGTATGCAGAATCCACCATCCAAATTCACGAAATACAAAAATTTAAACTCTAAAACCACTACCATGGAGTCCATTATCAAATCCAACCATCAAACCCATGAATCAAAAAACAAAATTCAATCTTTGAACTAACAGATCATACAGATTAGAAACAATATAAAAGGGCAACAGACCCATTTTCGAAATTCATGAAAAACCTCCAAATACCTATTCAGAACTCACAAGCTAAGATAAATTAAAAAAACAAAAAAAACAAAGCCATGAATCAAAATGTGGGAAATTTGCAATCTTTGGAATTAAAAAATCAAACAGCTTATATATATATATATATATATATATATATATATAAACCCATAATCCTGATTCATGAAAAAAAATCCAAATTCAAACACAAGACTCACTACATCGTATCAAAAAAGAGAAGAAAAAAAAATCATGACTGTAAAAGGGGAAAAAAAATAGATCTTTGAGGTGAGAAACCAAATGGGTAAGAGGAAAAAAAAAAAACACACCCCGACTTCTCCTTCGTGCCGAATCATTACGAACTCGTTTCGTTTGTGGGAACCGGCCACCATTCCTGCATTCGCCTCCATTGGTTGCAAGGAGAGCGGAAAAAAATTCTCTTTTTTTGCAGGATTTTGATTTATGAAGATGGAGATGCTGGAAATCAGAAAGGCATCTCCTCAATCGAAGATCCACGGCTCGGACTTCTCCTCGGACTCCGAGCTAAAATTCTAAAAGAGAAGACGATGGGCCTTTTCCACACTCTCCCAGCCCATCTCCTTCTCGCTTCTCTCCCTCTCCGTCTTCTTTTATCTCTTTTTCTGCTTTGTTGTATTGTTTTCGAAGAAAAAACTATTATTACCGGCTAAACCGGTAACATGGGCCCCACCCGCCTATGGCTTGGCCGTTTCTCAGACCGCTGTAGTAACTGAGAAATATCGCCGACAGTTTTAGAATCTCGCTATATCTCCTTAAAATAGCGAGCAAGTGATATTATCGTATTAATGTCGCGACATTTTCAAAATCTCCGATGCTTTTCCCCTCCCACAGCTTTTGGCGAAATTACCATTGGCCATGGTTATGGTTGAAGATTAACCGAGGCAAGTGCGCAAAAATAAGGTCCATGAATATGAATTTGGACCTTAAAACGTATGCAATTTGAGACATGTCATGTGTATGGATATGAATGTTCCTTATATACATTTAAATAATAATATATATAATTAACTAGAATAGATTAGGTAGAGCCTCATCATCACCCAAGATGGTGTGGCCCCTACTGTAGAGCCCATCTTGTTGTATGTATTTTATATCCATGTTATCCATCTGTTTTTCTAAATCATTTTAAGACATGAGCCCAAAAATTAAAGTCCAAATCTCAAGTGAACTAAACTTAGGAACCGATAGTGATAGCGATTAAACACCTTGCCATTAAAAATTTCCTAATGCCCATCATAATGTTCAAGTAATGCTTATTAGTGATCTAACCTATTAAGAAGGCCACCCAAACTCAAACGGAGGAAAAAAAAACAAAAACAAATAGCATGTTTATTTGTCCACCAACCTGTAAATAAGGTTACATAAATCAGGATGAAAGGAAGAATGAAAACCGACTTGATCTAAGACTTTGTGACCCATTAATGGTTAATCAACACTTTTTCCTACGGTATGGTACACTCAAGAATTGGATCTTAGGTGAGGTCGAGGCTGTACTGAGTTTGCTTACATAATTAACAAGGGTTCTAGCTTTTGAGCAAATACCAAAATTCATATTTTAATAATTACATATATTAAAGTGCTTGTTTACAAATGCCTAAACTTTTACGTAAAAGCAATTAACAAGTCATGGCAGCATACTTTTATTTTAAATACAAATCAATGATACAACTTTGCCTAATTTTTTTAGCAAAAAATACAAGTTCACTATATAAAATAAAAACTTAAAGAGAGTAAGCCACGTTAAAGATAGCTCCATAAATATAAAATTTTAAAGCAGTTGTACTATATATTTTTATATTTTATATTTTTTACACATCCAAATCCATGGCTCAAGTGATAAATTGAGTGAAGACAGCCTCATTTCAATACCAGGGTTTTGGCATCAATTCCTAAAGTGGGGGTGGCCAACATTGCAGTGTGACTAAAAGGGGTGTGTGCAGTAACTATATATATAAATTTAAATTTAAAAGGGGTGTGTGCACTAACTATAATAAATAAAGAAAACTTTAAAATTTTAATTTTTTGTTAAGAAATTATATAGTAATTATTAACATAGTATGTTCTAAGTCATGTAGCCAACTCTAATTAATTAAGATAAGGCTTAGATGACAATGATGATGATAACAAGGATGATAATCATGTCGTGTTGGAATCATGGTGGCAAACCTCATTCTTAGAATGAATTTTTGGATTTTAAAAGTTTTTCTTTAGATGTGAGAAAGTTTCTTAAACCAGATATAAAATTAAAATTATTTTAAATTTCATTAATAATTATTTAAATTTTTAATAATAAAGTGTGTGTCTATATCTTCATAATTTACCAATAAAATTACAGAAAATTAAAAATTGGTTTCATTCTAAATAGGCCGAGGTTTTAACGAGATGACGTTACTTGATCGATATTCTATGAAACCAACGGGAGATTTTCAAAATATTGGCGTATATAGCAGGCCACACTAGAGTAAACTGTGCGTTTTAATAGCACTTATTATTGAGCAGAACTAACCATGACTTTTGTACATATAAAAATTCAATCTGGGTCGTCCAAATATCCAATGGTATATTTGGAAGAAAATCACAGGAGTTCAAACCCAATAGGTTAAAGCATATGATTCAGACTGCCTAAGCATTTTGCCGGCCCGGATTGACTGTCTTGTGTCCTACGTGTATCGTTCCCAGGTTTCCACGTTTTAGAAAATGGTAGTAGACTCGCACAGTGTTGCATTATAATTAATCTTTATACCAAATTCGTTGATAGATAGACCCTTTTATTCTGCTTTCCGAAGACACTATGGTGCGGTGGTGCTACTATGATCAGAAGCTACGTGGGGCTGATTATGATGTTTGTGAGAAGTCCACCCTGTGCATCCATTTGGCTAACTTATCTTAGCGCATGAATGCAAAAATGAGGCAGATTGAAAGCTCACGAGGGCCATGCAACAGGAAAGAGTGGGGGAGGGAAATGCCTATAGTTGAAACTTTTTAAGGTCCTCCCTGATATTTATATGCCATACAAACCATTCATAAGGTCATTTCTACTAGGATGAGCTGAAATCACAAAAATGTGTGATGCAGACATTTTGTGGCCTCAAGAATATTTAATTGGTGGGGCATTCAATCTACTCTTAGATTTGAAATACCCTTGATTTGGAATCCTTGAGTCGTGTTTAACACATTGAATTTAGAATCCCCTATAATCTAAAAGTAGCTATGCATAATATTTTATATGGGGTTTGAATTTAATTACTACGTTAACTTTAATATCTATAATTAGTGTATGTATGTTATGTTTGATACAATAATTGTAATAAGCCTGTTGAAATATATACTTTGGCAAAAGTGATGAAATTTCAAGTCTCGAATGGACACAAGTATAGGATTACATCCAAGCAACTAACAAGGGTTCTAGCTTTTGAGCAAATACCAAAAATTCATATTTTAATTATGTAGTAAAGAAAGAGGAAGTTTATAAAAAAATTCTATATGAAAACTCAGGTGGAGGTAAGGTTACCTTCCAAGCATAGTAAAAATCACCTAAGATTAAACTTTCGTTTATAATCAGTTCTATAACTATTAATTCAGGATATTTAAAGATAAATAAATAACTTGACATAAAATACTTGTATTAAAAGAAGGATTGAGAAGGAAGATTACAGTGTAAAGAGAAACTATGGATTACAAACTTACTGAATACTTGTCGAAATACAGCCTTTGAAAAGAAAACTATTTGGGACTATTGATTACAGGAAGATTGGAAGATTGAAGAGGCTAGAACACACTTGCTCACTGGGACGAAACGTAAACTCTTTTTCTGGTGAGAATTTTGCAATACCCCCATGGAAGAGGAATGTTTCTTAAATAAGCAGGGAGCTTGAAACTATGCGGATTTGAAACAATTTAGAATCCGCGGACTTTAGAGGCTTTGAAATCCGAGAGCTAATCTTGTTGCTGAGCTGGAACGATAAAAATATGTCGTTTATGCGGCTGTTTGGTACTATTCTGTCGGTAGGGCTTGAAAGTCAAAAGTGCTATAGTAAAAAGCTGCGTAAATTATGAAGATGCTGTTGGACGTATTTTAAGTAGTTTGTCTGATATGATCATGTCGCTATGCTAGCTGAATTGGTCTACTACTACTGCTGAGCTGTCTGGTCTACTGCTACTGCCAAGCTGAATTATTCTAATCTACTGCTACTGCTGAGCTGAATTATCTGAATGATTCATCTATTTGTATTGTCGATGCTCATAATCTTCAAGACCGTAGGTGGTCTCCTCATTGTCTGGTAAGTAATTAGTTTGCGAGGAATCAAGTAGTAAATCATCATCATCCTCCGAGGCTATTTATGAAAGAGCATCCATAAGAGATTTCTTGTATGCTAATCTGTCATTTGTTTTTGCAATCTCACACTGGAGTTTAGATTTATTAAGTAAAAATTCATTATCAGATGTTTTAACTGGGGTTTTAGAAAATTGGGGATATTTGGAAAAATAAACTTCTAATGCTGGTTTGATAACTTTGCTGGCATCTAATTTTTGCCACCATTTGGTTTTAAAACGTCTAACTAAATAAACGGGAATGGCAACAGTTGAACTAATGGATTGAATATTATATTCCCAAATGGAAATCCAGGCTAAATTAAATTGTGCAAAATAGACTAGTAAAGGAGGAGCTTGATCTTATGAAAAACAGGAAGTATCTTTGAAATAATTAAACCCTTCTAAAACTGGTGTAGGTAGGTTAGAAATATTGGGTCCTAAGAAATTCTAAAATTTTTTAAACCAGGCAGGAAATTTTAAAGGGTTAGACATAGAGAATTGAAAAAACCATTAATGATTAAGATTTTTGTTTTGGAAGAAAAATGCTAATAACCAAGCTTCTTGATAATCGTAATAAGTGAAGGAAGGGGGATTAAAATTTATTGAAAATTGTTTTTGTGTATTGGGACTTTGTCCCCAATCAGGTAAAGTAAAGATTTTATAAATTCTACATTTAGAGTATGAAATCTTTATTGGATCAAGTAAATCTGGTATATGAGTAAAACTACAAGAGTCTGTATCTACTAGAATAAATTCATAATACTTTTGGGTCTTGGATCGGATAGTGGCTGGCCATTGCTACTCAGGGAGAAAATTACTTTGGATAAACTGGAAAACATTTTGTTGTCTCATTTCTAATTCTATGGCTATGACAGGATATACTTCGTCTTTGTATAAGTATTGGGGGCTTAGACTAAAGAGGTTATCCTTTGAAGAAGAGCTTGATGCAGATGACGAACAATTTTAGGCTAATTGTGGGCTAGTTGGTGGATTCTGGACTACTTTAGAAAATGTTTGTGGTTTAGGTGTTTGAGAAAGAGATGGAGATAAGGGTTGGAAAGGGTTTTTGTGAATAGAAAAATTTGAGAAGGTTGGTATAGGGCTAATAGTACTACCTATAATGGGGCTTTGTATTACTTGTTTCTGTTTAGCTGTGGACTTAATTGGTGTTATTGCATAGTCTTGCTTGGTCGTTGGGTGAGGTCGATTATTCATTGTGACTGGTTTGGAGGTACTCTCTGGAAAGGAAATCAGGGAGAAAATTAGTGTCCCTTTAATAAACTTTATTTTGAAATCAAAACTAGATAAAATAGCTTGCCAATGGAGGAAAATCTATTTGTGTGCTAAATTTTTAGCATCTTTTTCTAAAACATCTTTTGCACTTTTGCAATCAATACGAAGAAGAAATTCTTTATTTAGTAAATCACTTTGAAATTTAGTAATACATAAAATCATCGATAAAATTTCTTTTTTAATTGTACTGTAATTTTTTGTGCATTATTCCATACTCCTGATGTATATCTAACTATTTATTCTTTATTGTTTATTTTTTGTTTTAGTATGCCACCATAGCCTATATCTGAGCCGTCGGTTTCTACGATTTTAAAAGCTTGTGGATCAGCAATGTGTAATAAAGGGATATTTTTAACTTTTTGTTTAATAGTTTTAATAATATTTGTATGTTTTTCGGTCCATGGTTTAGGATTCTTTTTAAGTCTATCATATAATGGTTTACAGATTTTATTTAAATTTTCTATGAATTCTCTTACATAATTAAGGCTTCCTAAAAAACTTTGTAATTGTTTTTTCTCTTTAATTTTATTTGAAAATTTGTTGGTAAATTCTAAACTCCTTTCTATGGGTATTATGGTCCTGTTGTATATATGATGTCCTAAGAATCTTATTTTAGTCTGGAATAATTTTATCTTGGTAGCTGAAACTACTAATCCGTTTGCTTTGATTATTTGTAAAAAGATCTGAAGATGTTTCCAGTGGTTATCTGTTTACGTCGAATTTTGTAACAGGATCCTCCAAACGTTCACCTTTCCTCCAAGCGATTTCCTCCTTAGGCCTGAAAGGAGACAAAAAACAACTAAAGGTGGCCGGCGTCCAGCCGTTGGCCCTCCGATGCTTAAATTAGATAGGATGAGGTTGAAAAGAGAAGGAATAACCAACGGGGGTCAAAGAGTGAGTATTGTGTACCTTTATCATCAATAGAGTCATCTATTTATACAAATCTAAATGATCCAATCCGCTACGCAAGCTGTTAAGATTAGCACTGATTTCACGGGATAAGAAGCTTATCTCGTTAATCCTTGGATAAAGAAGTAGTCAAAACATCCTAAACGTCTAGCTGATTACGTCTCCTGGATATTCGGAGCTAAGAATAGATATAAACCGAAACCGGCCTATACGGGCTGCTGGTACTATGAGACGAAGGCCGTCCACGCCAGAGACCAGAAACCACGATCACTCAGATGCCGGGAGCTTGCTCATATCAAGAGTGCTCCCATTTAGCATACGGAATGCGACCCCTTCCGTCGAGCACGAGCCGAGATGCTCGCATTCTGTAGATGCGACCCCTCCCGTCGAGCATGATCTGAGCTGCTCGCATTCTGGAGATGCGACCCCTTCCGTCGAGGACGAGCCGAGCTGCTCGCATTCTGGAGATGCGACCGCGATTCCTCACATCTCTTTTTAAAGCCAAACTTATCTACAACATCATCTATATTGGTAGAGAATATTAAGACATCATCTATGTAAACTATAGAGAAATGGGAATAAGGGTTAAAAATGTTGTTCATTATGTTTTGAAATTCAGATGGTGCATTCTTAAGTCCGAATGGCATTACATTCCACTCGTATTGTCCAAAGGGTACATTAAAGGTTGTTTTGTATTTATTTTGTTCTGATATTTGTATCTGCCAAAATCCTGATTTCATATCGAACTTATAGTATATAGAAGCATTGACTAATCTATTTAATAAGTCTTTCTTATTTGGTATTGGGTATCTAATCCATTGTAAGACTTTATTTAATGGTTTATAATTAATTACCAGTCGAGGTGCTCCTCTTTCTATTTCTGTACTCTTATTAACGTAAAAGGTTGAACAACTCCACAGTGACTTACTTGATCTAATTAATTTTTTATCTAATAATTCTTGTATTTCTTTTTTACAATATTCTAATAATTCCTGGTTTATTTGAATTGGTCTGGTTTTTATAGGAATTTTATTTTCTTTAAATTCTTGTTCATAAGGTAGATTTACAATGTGTCGTTTTCTATTCCAAAATGCATGAGGTAAATCTGCACATATTTCTTGTCTAAGTTTTTCTTCAAATTGTATTATTTTATTTTTAAAAGATTCCTTCTCTAATTCTGCTTTTATCTTTTTTAGATTTATTTTTTGTTTTAAGTGGCGTATATAGTTTATTTTTGTATTTATTAGGTTAATGGTTTTACTATAATGTTGTTGTTTTAATTCATTAATATTTTTTACTTGTTGAGGGCTTATAAATTCGAAGGTAATTTCTTCTCCTAGTATTGTTGTATGGATTTATGTATTATCTACATTGAAAGGTTTTATTAATTCTATAAATGGTGTTCCTAGAATCAATGGTCTATTTATGTCTTTGATTACAAGGAAATTAGTTATGAGATAGATTCCTTGAATGCAAACTTTTGCATTAGGTAATTTATAATTAATATTAAGTCGTGAACCATTTGTTGTTCTAAGTTCTTCAGAAGTTTTCTCAAAATACTCAATAGGAATTATTCCTTCTTGTATACAGTTCATGTCTGCTCCTGTATCAATTAATGCTACGGTATTAAAATGGTGTTCTTTAACTACTATCGATACGTAAACATGCCACTTTTGAGATTCTATTTCGGTTATAGTATCTAATTGGTTTTCTTCTGGCATAATGGGATTTGATTCTTGGGAGGTTGAAGGTTGGCTTTATTCAATAGATATATTCTGGTTTATAGTTAATATGGTTACTTGTTTCCTTAATTCCTGTATATCTCTTTTTATATTTTTTAATTCATATTGTAAATTTTCTATTGTTGGTGTACTGACTATTGGGTCATCAAACCTTGCTATTATATCTTTTATATCGTAAGACTTTATTATTTGTTTTAATGGTTTATTTAAAGAATTATGCAGTTGCTTTAGGTAGTATTTCTTTAATTCTGGATTGTCTATTTTATTAGCAAACTCTATAAATAATCTTTGGTCATCTGTTAAGATATAAATCTCTTTGGTTAAAACATTAATCGTTTTACATTTTCCTTTGCTACTACAGTCTTGGCAATAATTGTACTTTGATTTCATAGAGGAACTATTAATACTATCTGAACTATCTGATGATTCGTCAATGATATCTATTTCGTTATCTGAGAAATCTGAAATTTGTGAGTCTTGTTCTTGTTCTTCATTAGAATTGGAAGAATGTTCTTTAAGTATATTATATAGACTTTGTTTTAATTTATCATCTAATTCTAATTTGAATATCTTAGATTTTAACGGGCATCTATTTTTATAATGTCCTACTTTTCCACATTTATAACTGGTAGTGGAGTTTTACTATTTTGGTTACGAGATGTTCTAAAAGGTTTCTTAAATTTATTTTGTTGAGAATAATTAAAAGATCTTCTTCTTCTAGATGGATATTTTTGTTTCCAATGATAAAGTTTATTAAAATTTCTTTTAAATTTCTTATGTTTTTTATATAATTTTCTCTTTTGAACTGAGAGTGGAATTAATGGTTGAAATTCGAATTGTTCACAAAATAAACCTATTTGTTTCTTTCCTAATTTAGATTCTTTATCTATTTTATTTTTTATTCTTTGTTCATTATAAAATACCAATGCATCGTTGTTAATATAAGAAATTAAATCTCCGTATGTTATTCTATCGTAAGGAATTGTGTTATTATATTGGCTAAGTAATTTATTTCTTACTCTTTTCGCAAATAATTTTGGTGATCCTAATATAAATCTTTCTTTCCAATAAGACATATTGCAATTTGTTCTAAGCATAATTTTACTAATGAAATTGTCTTTGTACCATCTAAAATCTGACATATCGTTGATTCTAAGATTATTTATAAGTGTACTTTGTCTTTCTCTAATGATATTAGGATCGCCTATGAAATGTTTAAGGATGGTAAATATAATTGTATTAACTGCGTCTGTGATAGGTTGTCCATTTTCTAAGATAGGTGTTCTGGTTGGATCTACTTTTAATCTGGTTAGAAGTGCATTTCTATCATCTTGTCTTAAATAATTATCCCACCAGCCTTTAAGCTGTTCAGTGAAGCCAGTAACAATGAGCTGGGCAGTTTGAAAGTCATTGTTATTACGGGTTTTGTAGGTGGTTGCTACCATGGCCATTTCATGTGCCATATTTAGTATCTGGTATTCGGCTAATCCGTCTATATTCCATTCATATATTGAGTCTCCACTATAACTACTTTGTACATGCTGTTCTCTTTCTTCAAATTGTAAATCTATAGTTGAGGGACGATGATAATAATTACGTGTTTCTAGGTAATGGGGTATAAGTGTGTCTTTGTCTTAATGTATTAGTATTAATAGTAGGTTTATCAGGGATATTTTCTATAACTGAAACATGAGGATTGTTACTAGGAAATGGTCTATTAGAGTTGCTGAGTTGGTGGTTAATAGTAGGGGTATCTTTAATTTGTAACTCTGCTAACTTATCTGTGATAGCTTGTAGGAATTCTTCAGTATTATTACTATGTAGATGTATATCTTTAGAGAGCTCAGGTGGTCTAAACATTGGTTGTTCAGTATCTATTGTCTCATTAAATGGTGGTGGAGTATTCTTACTACAGTATATACTATAGTTATCTGTTAACATGATTCTGGTTTGAGTTACAGTATTTTCAATATGTCTTAATTGTTCACCTATGTTTTGTAAGTATAAGTTGCTGTAATTGTTCTGATCTAAGATGGCTTTAAACGTCCTATTTTGATCTGTTTCAGTAAGGAGTTTAAAAGGTGTAGCTTGTATTGTTGTATTCTGACCTTGTATTCTTAAGTTTTCATTCGGTGGATTAGTAGCTTGTATTTTACAGTTATCGGTGGTTGTCCATGTACTTATGGGTTTCGTAACTATATTAACTTGTTTTAGGGGGTAATATTCATCTATCCAGTCAAAGAATGGCATATATTCTACTTTGTCGCAATACATTAAATGTCATATTCTAAGTTTTTGTTATAGAATAGGAGACTAATTGCTACAGAATCGTTCTTGTCTTTCTAAGTTTTTCATATTAAGGTAATCTAATTCTATTTTACATAAGTAATCAACGTGTAAATTATGAGATATCATATTTATAAAATTTGTTGGACTATGGTCTTGTATTTGTGAATGGGTTGGTGAGAAATTAGTAGGTTGGTCTGATTGAGCATATATTGGTTGAGCTAGATTATTCTGAGTATTGGTTTTTACCCTATGTAGTTGTGTAACTATAGGATCTGTAGGATCTGGTGAAGACAACTTAAATTGAGAATTTGTAGTTCTAAATGATTGTGAAGCTAAAGAATTTCTTCGACTATTAACTTTAATAATTGTTTGTCTATTTGGAGTGAAATTTAGAATTATACTACCATCAGGTGATTCTACGATCTGTTCTATTTCATTATTTTCTACTGGTGGTGGCGTCTGTATATTTTCTAGGTTCCATGTAGAGGATAAAGACACTTCTTCCCATTCTATAGTTCTAGGTATCATAGTATGAAGATTTTGTATATCTGATTCTAATAGTATAGTTTTATCTCTAGGGCTTTCCTTAAGAGCTTGTGGGCATAGGGTTGTATTTAAAACTTTGTAACATACTTTATATACTACGGCTTAACTATCAGTGCCTTGCATTAGTTCCATCCCTTGTGTCTGTATATTTAAAACTAAGCTTCATGATGCATTATGTTCATTTATATTTATTTTAAAGTTTGGATAACAATCAAAATGAATTGGTTCTTTGTTTAAACTTGTCTCTATGACTCCTAATGATGTATCTTGAAATGTTGTGATATGTCTAGCGTCTCTTAGACATAAAAGTATACTAACATTAAGACCTTGTGGAAATAAAGGTTGAACTCCTATTTGTACTAGTCCTATATATAAGATTTTGTATTTTTTCTTGTATTACTTTAATTCTTCTGCTGTAAATAATTCTATTTCCTTTTGCTCTTTTTCTAAATTAACTATTTTCTCTATGGTTTTAACATGATAATCATAAGAAAAATCAAATTTGCCTTCTTTTTTATAAACTTCCTCTTTCTTTACTACATAATTAACAAAGGTTCTAGCTTTTGAGCAAATACCGAAAATTCATATTTTAATAGTTACATATATTAAAGTGCTTGTTTACAAATGCCTAAACTTTTATGTAAAAGCAATTAACAAGTCATGGTAGCATACTTTTATTTTAAATACAAATCAATGATACAACTTTGCCTAATTTTTTTAGCAAAAAATACAAGTCCACTATATAAAATAAAAACTTAAAAAGAGTAAGCCACGTTAAAGATAGCTCCATGAATTTAAAATTTTAAAGCAGTTGTACTATATATTTTTATATTTTATATTTTTTACACATCCAAATCCATGACTCAAGTGGTAAATTGAGTGAAGACAGCCTCATTTCAACACCAAGGTTATGGCATCAATTCTTAAAGTGGGGGTGGCCAACATTGCAGTGTGACTAAAAGGGGTGTGTGCACTAACTATATATATAAATTTAAATTTAAAAGGGGTGTGTGCACTAACTATAATAAATAATGAAAACTTTAAAATTTAATTTTTTGTTAAGAAATTATATAGTAATTATTAACATAGTATGTTCTAAGTCATGTAGCCAACTCTAATTAATTGAGATAAGGCTTAGATGACAATGATGATGATAACAAGGATGATAATCATGTCGTGTTGGAATCATGGTGGCAAACCTCATTCTTAGAATGAATTTTTGGATTTTAAAAGTTTTTCTTTAGATGTGAGAAAGTTTCTCAAACCAGATATAAAATTAAAATTATTTTAAATTTTATTAATAATTATTTAAATTTTTAATAATAAAATGTGTGTCTATATCTTCATAATTTGCGAATAAAATTACAGAAAATTAAAAACTGGTTTCATTCTAAATAGGCCGAGGTTTTAACGAGATGACGTTACTTGATCAATATTCTATGAAACCAACGGGAGATTTTCAAAATATCGATGTATAGAGCAGGCCACACTAGAGTAAATTGTGCGTTTCAATAGCACTTATTATTGAGCAGAACCAACCATGGCTTTTGTACATATAAAAATTCAATCTGGGCCGTCCAAATATCCAATGGTATATTTGGAAAAAAATCACAGTAGTTCAAACCCAATGGGCTAAAGCATATGATTCAGACTGCCTAAGCATTTTGCCGGCCCGGATTGACTGTCTTGTGTCCTACGTGTATCGTTCCCAGGTTTCCACGTTTTAGAAAATGGTAGTAGACTCACACGGTGTTGCATTATAATTAATCTTTATACCAAATTCGTTGATAGATAGACCCTTTTATTCTGTTTTCCGAAGACACTATGGTGCGGTGGTGCTACTATGATCGGAAGCTACGTGGGGCTGACTATGATGTTTGTGAGAAGTCCACCCTGTCCATCCATTTGGCTGACTTATGTTAGCGCATGAATGCAAAAATGAGGCAGATTGAAAGCTCATGAGGGCCATGCAACAGGAAAGAGTGGGGGAGGGAAATGCCTATAGTTGAAACTTTTTAAGGTCCTCCCTGATATTTATATGCCATACAAACCATTCATAAGGTCATTTCTACTAGGATGAGCTGAAATCACAAAAATGTGTGATGCAGACATTTTGTGGCCTCAAGAATGCTTAATTGGTGGGCATTCAATCTACTCTTAAATTTGAAATACCCTTGATTTGGAATCCTTGAGCCGTGTTTAACACATTGAATTTAGAATCCCCTATAATCTAAAAGTAGCTATGCATAATATATTTATAGGGGGTTTGAATTTAATTACTACGTAAACTTTAATATCTATAGTTAGTGTATGTATGTTATGTTTGATACAATAATTGTAATAAGCCTGTTGAAATATATACTTTGGCAAAAGTGATGAAATTTCAAGTCTCGAATGGACACAAGTATAGGATTACATCCAAGCAACTAACCAACGATTTTTAATTATTAATTTATATGGAAAATGTTTGGATTGTGCATGTCATCATATTGAAGTAATTTTAATGATGCAGTTGAAAATATGATTGTCTTGGGATATTATCAGTGGGTCGCATGGCCCATAGATTAATAGCCTAGTGAGACACATGTTACAAATATGACTTATGAGAGGATTTTAATGAAATCATAGTTTCCACCTTGGATTTAAAGCTCTCTTTTTTAATGGAAATTTTCTAAATTTGAATCCCTAATTACTATAATGTGCCAAACAGACTGGGGATTCAAATCCATGTGCCAAACGAACATAGGTCTTTATCCTTGTCACCGGAGTTTCAACACAGGGTCTGGAGTACCAGTAAGCGGTGAAATCCCGCTGCAGAGTGAGTACAGTACCTTCCATCTGTATTACAAGGCCATCAAAGGTTACGATTCTAAAAATCAGTCATGCCGAAAACTCATTGGGCTATACCACACAAAACCTCGGTGGATCCGGGGATCCAGCGAAGCCGCGCCTATCTATATCCATCCTCCTGTGGGAACTGTCACCAGAAAGCATTCATGAATGAGTATTGAGGCGGAAGCTTATATGGGAGCGAATTAGGTGTTACACGGGGAATAGCTTAGTGGGTGTTACCCCTACCGTGTGGCCCACATGGATGATATTTTCTATATCCAGGTCGTCCATCCGCTTCTCCAGACCGTTTTAGGGTGGGGTTCTAAAAATTTTGCAGATCCAAATCTCAAGTGGGCCATACCACTAGAAAAAGTGGTGATTGAATGCCCCACCATTAAAAATTCCAAAAAGCCCATCTAAAGGTTTTGGTAATGTTTATTTTCAATCTAAGCTGTTGATAATGTCAAGAAGATATTTATGAAGGAAAAGGATGAAGATAAGCTTGATCCAAATCTTTGGTGGCCCCAAAATTTTTTTTAAAGGTCATTCATCACTGTTTCTAGTGGTATGGTGTACCTGAGATTTGGATCTTCTTAGGGCTTGGAATCACGTCCTAAAATGATATGAAAAAACATAAATATGGACCCCACACGGTTAGGGTAACACCCACTAAGCTGTTTCCCGGGTAACAGTTAATCCGCTTTCAGTTTGTACTGGCATCAGAAGGCGTTGATGAATTATTGAAACATCCAGTACCGACGTAGGTGCTGGAAAAGCTTTGTGGGCCTGCCATGATTGATGTATTTTATCTGCACCGTCCATCCATTCTGCTAGCTCATTTTAGGACATCAACTCAAAAATGAGGGAGACACAAGTCTCAGGTGAACCACACCAAAGGAAAGAGTGGTGATTAAACGGCCACCGTTGGAAACTTCCTAGGGCCCACTGTAATGTTTATTCGCCATCCAACCTACTGATTAGGTTACATGGACTTGGGTGAAGAGAAAACACAAATGTCAGCTTGATCCAATGCTTTTGTGCCCCAAGAAGTTTTTAGTGGTAGTGTCCAATCACCATTGTTTACCGTGGTATCGTCTACGATTTGGATCTTCCTCAAACTTTTGACTCATGCCTTAATATGAGATGAAAAAGGACAAAAGACATACATCATGGTGGAGCCTATGGAGCTTTTCCAACACCATAGGAGGGGTCACTTCTAAATTCTGAGTTCACTTAGATGTAGGTTCTCTTAATTTATTTATCATTCCCTCTCAAAGCAAACAATATATTAGGATCTTTGAAGCTTGATCATCAGAGGACAATTTCATAATCTCACGTGAAATTCTACTTAAACTTTAATTCATTTGGGATAATATATATTTTTTAGAAAAAGAGTCATCGTTGTATTTAGAGCCGCTTCTTCATTTTTTGCATTTGAGCAATTAGTATGAATCTATAGACATACTGAAAGAGAACCATGTAAATTTTTATATTATGGTTTGCCTCTTTTTTTTTCACTTCTTTTGATTTTGATATTGCTTGGTGTACAGTCAAGAAGAAATCTTTCTCCCAACACAATAGAGATGGGGAACGTCATGCAATAGCTGAAGGTACATTAGGCATCAAGACTTGTTGCAAATGTAGATGTGAGAAGAACAAGACTTCAACCCATTTCAAATTCTCTTCTATTTTTAAGATTTTCACACTAATCAGTCCACACATACTGGGTTACGACGCATATGAGAACATATACAAATGCTTGTGGTGTACATAGAACAATCACATGGCCACTGAGTGGACCAATCTAAACCATTTATCTGCATATGCCCACTAAACAGAAAAAATCTAATAGAAACCTCTCATAAGAGAAGGGAAAAGAAAGTTATGGTCCAACATAAGGCCGTTTGGGAGCTTGTATTTAGAATGAATATGAATCCAAATTATAATTACATTGGAATCAAGTGATTCTAAATCCTCAATGCATTGAAATTATGTAATATATTTACAAAATCTCAATAAGATTACTAAATCAGCTTTAGTGTACATTTGTAATATTGGATAGAATGATCGTAATAAGCCCACTAAAATATATACTTTTGCAAAAATTATGAAACTTCAAACCTCAGGTGGACCACAAGTATAAGGATAACAAAAAAAAGCTACTCGCCGACATTTTTTAACCCCCAATTTACATGGCCAATGTTTGGCATTTTGGATCATTCTAGTGATGTGATTTTAGTGATGCAGTTGATAATTGAATTGCTTTGCGACTACCTTGCCTTTAAAAAAGAGCCAAAGAAGGCATTTCACTCCAATCAGGTTGGCATTACAACAAAATGGTAAGATTTCAAAACATGCTAAAATTATGTATCACTTTTATCTCCAATTCCATTTACGTCAAAATCAATATTGTCAAATAACTTTTGAAAACCTATTGCACTCAATTACACCCAAATTAGTGTTACTAAATGACTCCTAGGCTTTAATATGCATCTAAGCGCATATAAATGCTCTCAAGTACATGTAAATGCATGCGAGTGTATCTAATTAGATGCAACTAGATGAACCATGTATGCTAACGTACACGGTGTATCTAATTAGATGCACCTAGATGAACCATGTATGCTAACATACACAGCTTTATAGAGTGCATATATGATCATTTTGTAGAGAGAGTAAAGAAAACGGATGCAGATGGGTTGTGTTCAAGTGACCCCAACCCATTTGTCAAACTGGTCCAAAATTCAGGTAACTTTGACCCAAGATGAGATAACTAGATTCATAAGTTGACATATAGCTTGATTGGTGTTGCATTTTTATTAGAAACGCAGTGGAATTCAATAGTTTTTTTTTTAAAATCTAATTTAATTAGTTAACCCTACGATCTCTCGTTCCGAAAAACTCAAATTTCCAAACATTTAAACTGACGATAAACGGTCTCGATCATATCTTAGCACAATGTGATACGATATAGAATTTCTCGATTTGTCAATACCTCTCCTCAAATCTAGGTGGTCTGTACTCGATCTATCCCAAATGGAGGGAGAGTTGAGAGCTCACATCAATGCATCAAGGTAGGGTTGAGATAAGACGCCAAACCGTCTATAAGGTGGACCCCACATGCACATGTGGATGAGAAAAAGAAGAGAAGGGAGAGATGAAGGGATAAGGATCTCTCTCTCTCTCTCTCTCTCTCTCTCTCTCTCTGTACGTGACGCCAGGAAGGAACGTTTAGGTCTCTCTGCAAAACTCTCCCTTTTGGAATATCATCTATTATATAACGAGGGTGTTAGAAATTTAGTTGTGCAACAAATGTGGTATTCTGCCACCTTAAAATTTCCACAAAGTCCCTACACGCAAATGGGGACCCACAACCTCTTATCTATGCATGTGCCTATGAACCACTCCTACTTTCATGGTCATCCACCAAAAATCTATATCTCATACTGATCAAATGGTAGACTATTAGATTCAAACTATTATATCGACATCCAACGCGATCAAAACAATTTAAACAGTTAAAATAAATATCAACAGTTGAAAACCTTTGAAATACATATTAAAACTTTTCAGGTGTTGGCTCAACAGTTATATCATTTAACGAATTTCTACTTTAGAAAATCTTTCAAAAAATAGGACACTATGTAAACCAGTGCATCCTTTACCGACTCATATAAAAACTAATAGACTTAACAAATGTACCCGACAACACCCACTTTTAATAGCCACACAATAGCCCCATGAAGAGAGCCATAGGTATTTAGGATTGTGATCCTTGTCACGCCCCAAACCCGGGGACCAGGCTCACTAAATTTTCGATCGCCGACCTTGGTGCCAACAGCCTCCGTAGTATCCCATTTTCAGGCTCCTAGCTCTCATATGCCAGGTTCCGATCCTAGGATCCTACCAGGAGGATTTTCATGGTATTTTTTTTTTTATAAAGGAGCATAATCAAAACCATAAAACATCATCAAATATCCACTATAACGTTTGTTGAGTACAGTGCTGGAAAGGAAAATACAACATGTAGCAGAAGTCCAAAATATTAGGTACATGCACCGCACTCAACGCTGCTGATGTAACCTAGTACCTGCAATGTAAACAAACGCACATAAGCTTCCTACGAAGCTCAGTAGAGTGCGTGTGTGCGCGTGTAATGCATATGACAAGTATACAGATATCAGAGTAAGCGAAAGTAGTAGAGGGCTAAGTTACCAAGTTCATGAATGCTATCAGCCATCCCAAGGCTATGTGATGCAAGGGCCTACATAGCCGAGTGTTACACGCTAGAGATGCAATGCAAACACGTCAATCCTCAACTGATCCACATATTAAAATAGTTCTCATCTGGGACATCACCGGGGTCTAGTATACTCTAATATTGACCGCCGCACATCGCGCGCATAACCAAGCGAGTAGAAAAGACCTCACTATCCGCCTCGTCAGTGGTATGCCAATGCCCACCCGGCTCGCCGATAGCGGACCCATTCCATGAGCTGGTCAGACTCGACCTAGTTTACAGCCCACTGCACCCAGGCGGATAAGGTCACAACCCTTTCCAACCGACCTCGACACAGTGGAAGACGCGGCCTACTGGTATTTGGCACACGGGCGCTCGTGTTATCCACTCGGTCTCGACGCTGGAGCATCTTACTGGTACCACAGGGTTTAGGGACTTTCACCCAAGGACATCCATAGCGCCCACGTACTAGAAAAAGTTTCCAGTGTCCAATACTGCCAACCATGATGTGACTATGGTGGCCCCCACCCCGATGCTGCTAGGGTGTGAAAGCGATCGTGACATACATAATGCGAAATGCATGAGTCATACAATCCAAATCATGCACCAAACTTACGCATACTGCGCAATCATGTGGGGCGACCCTGTCTCACACGAGTCTCCTAAGTATAACAAGCCAACTAGCATAGGCTATGGTTAATCGTGATCCATAACAGGCATACAAATGATGCGTATGGGCATATAAATTAGCATGGTATTCATTATACTAAGCATGTTATCAGTGTGACATATCAAGCTAATCATACTAGCATGTTACGAAAACGTATCATGTAACATTGGCCTTAAAAGGCCCCATATATATATAGAGAGTGGGACCCGGACTGTGGGTCCCATTGGAAATGTAAAGGTCTTCGTGGCATAGCCCACTTGAGACCACATCGGCCCCATACTTGGGCCTGCACATACAAGATAGGCCGTCAAAATATGTGTACGGCATAGATAAAACATATATATCAAAGAAGGAACCATGGTGGGCATCAATGACCACTATTCCCTGCGGGTGTGGTCCATCTAACATCTGGATTTGCCTCATTGTTGGGGCCGTATCTAAAATAATATGGAAAAATAGATGGGCAGCATGAATAGAACAGATACATCATGATGGAGCTAATAGATACATCACGTTGGGACCCATAGGGTGGGCCACCTGCTTGGCAGCGTGGTACCCATCTGGTCCCAATAAGTTTTGAATCAAGCAGATATTTGTGTTTTCTCCTTCATCCATATCCATGTGATCTTATGAATAGATTGGATGGCAAATAAACATCACTGTAGAGCCTGGAAAGGTTTCAACGTTGGAAATCATTATCTCCCATTGTTTCTCGTGTCAGGGTCCACTTGACATTTGGGTATGCTTAAATTTTGGGCTCGGCCACTTATGAAATAGGTTGGATGACAATTAAACATCACTGTAGGGCTGGGAAGGTTTCAACGGTAGAGATCATTATTCCCACTGTTGTCCCGTGGCATGGTCTACTTGACTTTAGGATATGCTTAAATTTTGGGCTCAGCCACTAAAATGAGCTGGAAAAACATATGGACGGAATAGATAAGGCACATACGTTCTAGGTGGGCCCAACGAGTGGGGCCCATGGTCATGCCCAGAGAGGGCTATGCTGCTGGGCAGCAGTGTCCCCTGGACGCTGTCTGTCCTGCGGCCAGGTTCTTGTGTTTTTATTTTATTTTATTTTATTTTTATTTTTTTCTTTTGCTCTCAACAAGTGGGGCTCACAGAAGTTTTCAATCAAGCTGATATTTTTGTTTTACCTTCTTCCGTGCATGTGTGAACTTATGAACAGGTTGGATCTCAAATAAACATCATGGTGGGCCATAGGAAGGTTTCAACAGTAGGGTCGCTGTCCCTACTATTTTCTGTGGTGGGGCCCCCTTGAGACTTGGATCTGACTCATTCTTGGGGTCATACCCTAAAATGATCTCCCCAAATGGATGGACGGTGTGGATACAGCACATGCATCATGGTGGGACCCACGAGTGGGCCACCAGCTGGCACTGACGCTGGTACGCCCGTCAGAGGCACCCTCCTTCTTCTTCTTATATTTTTCTTTATCTTTTTTTTTTTTTTGTTTATCCAAGGTTTTCATCCAGTGGGGCCCACATAAGGGTGATCCACTCCGTCTATCAGCTGGGCCATCTCATTGTGGGCCCAATGATCCTAATATTGGGTATGTAAATCGGTCTAAAAACATTAAAGTAGGCCGAAGAATTTACAGCAGTAGACATCATTATTTCCACTGTTTCACGTGGTGCGGTCCGTTTAAAACTTGGATCGGGTTCATCCTTGGGCCCTGGCCCTAAAAAAATCTGGGTAATCAAATGGACGGCGTGGATGGAACACAAACATCAAGGTGGGTCCTACAGAGTGGGGACCCATTACGGCGTCCACGTGACGCTGGACGTTCTAGCGTCAGAACGTCCAGCGTCTGGACGTTCAAACATTTTTTTTTTCTTCCTTTTTTTTTTTTTTTATCCTGTGCTTATTTCAAGTGGGGGCCCACATAGGTGTGATCCAATCCGTCCATCAGGTTCCCCATCTCATGGGCGACCCAATAAGCCCAATATTGGGCAGGCTGATTTGGTCCACAAACATCACAGTGAGCCACGGAAGTTCCAATAGTGGACATCCTTATCTCCACTGTTTGCTATGGTGTGGTCCATCTGAGATCTGAATCTTCTTCAGTTTTGGCGCCCTGCCCTAAAATGGGCTGGAGAAACAGCTGGACGGTGTGGATCAACTCATACATCAAGGTGGGTCCCACAAGTGGGGCCTTCCCAACGCCCAAAAGGGGTGTAGCCCACGTGCTGCTGGGCAGCAGCGTCCTCTGGACGCTGACTGTCCAGCGGCCACCCTCCTTCTCTCTTTTTTTTCTCTTTTTTTTTATTTTATTAGCAAGTGGGGCCATACATGGATGATCCAGTCCATCCATCTGATTATCCACCACAAAATGGGCCCAAAAGAAAAAGGGAAATAGAAGGAAATTAAGAAAATAGAGTGGTTTATGGCCCCCCTTACACTCACCTCGAAGGATGGTTGGACGGTTGGATTGGGTCGGGTTGGCGATCGAACGATCCGGACTGTGGTTGGGGCCCTCCAAGCTTGATCTCCACCCTCAATCTCTCTAATCTCTCTCTTGATCACTCAAATCTCTCTCCTCTCAAATCTTTCTCTTTCTCTCTCCTCTCAAATCTCTTTCTCTCTTTCTCTCTCCTTTCTCTTCTTGCAAATTTAGGAAAATGAGGAGGCCTCCTCTCCCCTACGTATGGTATTGTATGGGGGTAAAGAGGAGGAATCATGGGGGTGATGATGGCTAGCATGGGAGAGGGGTATGGGAGGTATGGGTCTTGGTTGACTTTGGAGGTGAGAGAGGGATGAGGGGTATAGGGTGAGTAGAGTAGGGGCATGGGTGAGAGTGATTTAATTGATTTGATTGATTTGACATGATCTTAGGATTTGTGCAAGTGGGGCCCACGCCACACGCGCGTTGCGCGGCCCACCTCGGATTACGCAATCGATCATAACTTTCACACCGGGTATCGCAATGGGGCTTGCCGCGCGGCGTTGGAATCGCAGCGCCTACACGGTCGCCGGGGTATAGGTCTTGGGTCGATGCGGTACTAAAACAGGGTTGCGATCAAGGCTCGCTAATCTGGTCCATTCGGGACGTACCGGCACCGAAAATTAAGCTTACGGAGGGCAAATAAGGGTGCGGGTCTTACAATCCTTGTATGTCCTTAGGTCTAAGGATGAATCAACTTCTCATGCAACATCTAGTTCAATCAAAGTCCAAGTTAATGGGGGCGTAGACTAGTGACTTAATTTTGATCCACCAATATAAGTGTCTAAAAGTCCAATAAGATTATATATCCATGGCACGCTCACACTCTCATGTCGAGAATGGTGAAGGCATACTAACACCAAGTCAACCCTAGATGGTGGTAACTATCTATCCTAACCCAAGTCAATCCTCTCAAACAGAATGATCATTCATCTCATCATGTGATGACCATAGATTTATCCTAAGATGTGTGATAATCATGTACAGATTATTGAGATTCATGCACCACAACTCTCCCTTAGACAATGATTATTGTGTACAATCTCAAGTTCCTAAAGGGATCGAGAGAAGTCACTCCTTAGTCTATATTCATGTATGTTTAAGGTAATACTAAGTACTAAATCAGGAACAGCATTCTATCCACCAAGGATACTCGGTCATCATAAATTATGCCTGAAATATCCTCATCACTCCACATGGTGAGTAGACTGGGATATGTGGGCAAGATCAACGTAAGCCTGTCCGGATTGCTAAAATTGGCAACATTTTCTAATCCGACAAATCTTTTTTAACCATTCATTTCTGTCATTTTGAACCCTACAAATGCTGGGTCCATGATCAGACCCATTGATAGCAACATGGCATCGCCATAGATAGCCCAAGCACAAAAGATCCCAGAAGTTGTAAGCTTGTAGCTATCATCAGGGATAACTCAGTCTTGACCCAAAGCTATTCAGTCAGCTATTTCTGGAAACTTTCGGACAAAATCATATTCGTTCCCTACCAGAATGCATTTCTTTATTGCTGCAACTGAGGAGAACTTCCAAGATAGCAATTTGGGGGCACCCAAACACTAACTTAGCTGATGCTACAGGCAATTCAGCTTCATCACCATCTGACTGACAATACAAAAAGGGATACATATACATGATTTTCTGTGAAATAAAATCAGTTGAGTCATGATGCATTTTGCGTGGGAATTTAATCGAATCAAATAGCATAACGATTTTAACAACAATGTGTAACTTAAAATAAAAGCACAGCAAGATAGTAGATTCCGGGAATGTTCATATAGATGTTCTTAACAACAATGTGTAAAAACCACGAATGTCATATAGATGTTCTTAACTGTTCTTAACAGGTACAATCATCACATACTGCACAACAAAAATAAATCAAATGTCGGCGTAAACACTTGCAGAAGAAAGCAAAAGAACGATAAATAGCAATAAGAACAAAAAAAAAAAAAGAAGCCCATGGCCCCATCTCTCTAACTCCTTTTGACTGATCCTTTTAGTTGTGTTGTTATTTACACAAGGAGAAACAGTGTGATGGGTAACCTGATAAACCAGTTTTGGAGGACTTAGCAGTTGATGCCACATTGGTTTGCTGCAGCTTTTTGAGTAGAAGAGGTGAAAGGATCAATCCGCACCCACAGCAAGGAGAAGATGGAAGCGAGGAGAATTGACCAGACAATAACAATGGTGGGAGTGCGATTTTGCCGGCCCAGCAGACCTTTGAGGAAAGGGTATAGATGGACAATGACCCATATGGCAAAGAATAGCTTTCCAAAAAGAGGGCCCCACGACTGGTACCCACTGTTTATGGCATACGAAACGCCAGCCACTATGCCCACCATGTTCACCACGAGGACTGTGGTTGGAGGGATAAGAAGTGAGGTCCACTTGAACACGTACAGCTCCGCGAAATCCCCATCTTCATCAGATGCTTTGGATGTGACAGTGAAGTTTGTATCTATCCCAGCAAGAACTTTTAGCAACCCTTGGAAAACAGCAAAGAGATGGGCCGATGTACCACCGATGACCCAGAACTGCTCGTTCCTCCACCAGTCTTCGATCCCAACTCCACTCCATCTGAGCTCTAGAATCCCAGTTGCAAAAATGGAAATAAACAGCAGAATGAACCACATGCTGGCAAAGTTGCTTATCTGCACGTGAATGGTGGATTTGGTAGTGTGAAATTTCAGTAATGGCTCAGAAGAAGAAAAATGATCATAGGAGTGTGTACATATAGCACGCAAACATAGATACATAGTGGGCATGCAAAAATACACAGACATGCATTATCTACATTAATATATAAATCTGAAGAGAAATGTTCTGGTGCACTCAAAGCACCATAAGTAATAGTGCTCCTGGTTGCATTTAGTTGCATCAGGGCACTTGGACCATCCAATCTATTGACCTGGACTGTTCATTAGGTCCAACACACATTTTAAAGGCACAAATGCAAGCATCGCACCAATCTGAGAAATATTAACCATTCAATAAGTGGTCTTTAATATGGACAGCTAACATCATTTAAACTATTTGTTAAAGACCACCGTGGATTGCTTATGATTCTAAAGAATCACTTTTGTTAGGCAATTGTAGCCATCCCTCCCATCCATGGCTTGCAAAAATTATGGCAATAGAAAATAAGGCCAAATTAAGGATGGATTGGATCATCTAATCAATGCAATTTTTGCACGGTATCTATGTCCTGGACTTAATGGACAGTTCGGATCAATTCATTGGACTGTTTAACTGAAATTAGGCAACTAAGAACACTAACTTAATGGTGCTCCGAGGGCACTACATATCTCTCAAATTAAAAAGCATACACACAAACCTGCAAGTGCATACACACATAATAAAAACTCCCCGAGCAGCAATAATCAAGCAAATAGAAGATTTAAGAATAGAAAAGTGTGTATGCATAGCATACGCATGCAGAGATTGGAAGTATAATGAATTCCAAAGATCCAACCTATCTCTTCCCATCCCATGATGGTGAGGAGCTACACCTCAATCTTGAAGTTGAAGGCTCGAGATTGGCAAATACTGATAAAGGAAGATTAAAATTTTCAAGTATCAGCAACAGTCACTAGAAACGCATGTCTGCATTATACACCTACATTAGTTTGATGGGCATAGAGTCATACATAAATAGTTCCATATCCCCTCAAAATACAAATAGTTCCATACCCACAGAGAGATAGGCAATACTTCCCAAGTATCAGCCATGGCAAAGTAAAATAAATGTAAGAGAAGTGTACTATGCAAAATCCGTACACTTGATACTAAATACAATGTACATAGGCAGACATGCGTACATTTATACATAAATATTCAATTCCAGATTGCCAAGCTTCAGTAACAATCCATTATTCCAAGACAGCAAAAGAGTAAATAAAAAACAAATTTTCAATAAATAATACATGCATATAAGCAAAATCCAGACACATGTTTGTCCATATATACACAGAATAGTTAAGTCCAAACATTGAAGTTACAGAAATTGTCAAGAAGAAAAACTGTGTATACATGGAAAATGCATATATGAGAAATATCTTACAAAAACATAGGCATGCTCACATTCCAAGACATGCTTGTGTATGTTTATACATAGAATAAGATATTGAACTCCAAACTCACTAAGGTCCAATAATGGCAAAGGAAATCAAGGGTATGACGCACGCTCTAAAGGGACATTTGAGACCTACACACCATTTTGATCCAAATGGCATTTAATGTTTGGATGCACTTTGCAAACCCCTCGTCTCATCTCCCCCTCAACAAAATAGGCCCTAAAACACCGACTCAGCGAAAAACCCTTCTTCATAAACTGAAAAGGCAGGCTTGAAACCCCCTTTTGAGGAAGTGCGTCCAAAACCGGGCAACAAATGAAACACAAAGATGAAGGGAAGTACATAGACACGACATGCAAGTATACAATAACAAATAAATAACAATACAAAAGGCAATGTACATGCATGCATACATTCCCAGACATGTCCATCAATACAGGTGCAAAAATTCCCAAATTCCAATGGAGAGAAGAAGCATATAAAATGTGCTTTCAAAGAACTGTTGCTCACCTCAGGAATGATGAATTTTCCAGTAAGAAGACAGACGGCTGGAAGCGTGCAGTATGCAAGCAGTGGGATGGAGGTGAGAGGATAAACTATAGTGTTGATGTAAGCAAGCCTCTCCAACAGCTTCAACCTTCCGCTGTAACCATACCAAATGGGGCAATGCCTACTCAGCAAGATCTCAATTGATCCCAAAGCCCATCGAAGGACTTGATTCAAACGATCAGAAAGATTGATTGGAGCAGATCCCTTGAACGCAGGGCGCGAAGGCATGCAGTAAATTGATATCCATCCCCGAGCATGCATTTTAAAACCAGTAAGAATATCTTCTGTCACAGAACCATAAATCCACCCAATCTGATTGCAGGGGCAAAAAGAAAAATGGTCACATTGTGGCTTCTTTTTTTTCTTCTTTTTCTTCTTTTTTTTTTAGGAGTAATGGTCACATTGTGTAAGATTCTGATTCTTCTAAAGAAACTAGAAATCACTGATTACTATAGTATTTTCGGTGCTTGGGACAACAACCCGTACATGTGGGGCTCCCATTTGGTGATCCCACATTGTTGGTATGGACGATCCCATGGCAGTAGTTACCCACCATCAGAATTCAAATGTCCAATCATCCAACTGAACCATCATTAATGGTGGACCACTGGATGTAATTGCACATTTTCATTAAAGGCTTGATCCAGAAGATATTAGGGTGTCCCCCACCCAATGATTGGCCTGCCAGATCAATGGGTTGTTTTACAGAAAGGTGGGCAACACCAGTATGACTTATTAGCCAAAAAACCAGTTTCTTTGATCTCGGCATCATGTAATGCCTCATTTCAGCTCACCTCTTTTCCCCACTCAGTCTTATCCTCATAACCGCAGCTGATGACATGGATGGCTTCTTTCAGCAGTGATGCTGGATTAGTGGACTGCGGTATCCCTCCCTGTTCCATGAAGGTTGACGCAATGAAAACTGGGGACTGGCCAAATCGCTTTTCTAGACTTTTCTGAGACATAAGCAGCGACCTCTCATCCTCAAAGCCTGGAAATAACAGATTAGGTTAGTATGTATCTTGACCGAATGGAGAAGTGCAACATTACCATTGACAAGAACAACTGCCATCTCCTGATGTACATGCACCTGGGCATATGCAATGCCCCTATACATATACATAGTCGAGAGAGGTTTGCTCAAATAAATCCTGATGTATTGCAATGTGACATGTCAGGCATGCAGCCATTGGAATTGGTTTTTTCCAATGACCCAAACCGTTCAAGCAGTAGGTCACCCCTTGAATGGGGGATGCCCAAAATATTGATGAGATTTGGATGTTTCTACCCTTTTGATCACAAAAAGGTTACTGTGACCATCCATTTTCAAAGCAAAAGAATCAAATTTCAAACAGGCGAAATAATACCATTAAAGAGATCTTATTTGTTGTATATCCACCGTACAAGTTGAGACTCATTGTATAAACAGTTTGGATCATTCAAAGACGATCCAGATTCAACGAATAAAGTCCTGACGTATCACATTGCAATATGTCGGAATGTATTCAAGAAAACCTCTAGTTGAGATCTTAGTAAACAGAGGTAGCAAAAAAAAAAAGGTAGACGATGAGCTATTTTATGACCCAAAGCTTATAGGAGAGATTTCTAAGCAGGAACAACATCCTATCTAGATGAGCATAGGAGGGGGAGTGCTGGTGTGCCTTTTTCGCAGTGTGAGCAAGCATGTGTGTGTGAACACGCAAATCAAAATACTCTATTAGATGAAATTTTCAGCTACAAGAGAACCCATTTCAAAACCAAAAAGGAAATTTTCAGTTGGTTGAGTAGTAGGCTAAGGTTCTTACAAAACTAACAAGGATGCACAACCACCATGAGACAAACATTACAATACATATAGATGTACCCAAGTCCCAACATGCAGCTGCCTGATTTCCGCCAAGGTGGACGTGATATAAGAACAGGCAGATGTCTTTTTATCTCACGACAATTCGGAGCAGAAATCAAGTTGTTGCATAAGAAAGCAGGCAAGCTAACACTCTTGTGCCACCCCAAACAAGTGAAAAAAACAGATAGTTATCCATTTCATGCAGATATGCAACTCACCAATGATTTGGGGCTACATCCAAACGGTACCTTTAGAAAATGTCAATGTCACCATGCTAATAGTTTGGACATTTCATGATTGGTCGGTTGAAACTTCTAACAAGTGTTTTGAATCTTGGTCCAACCTCAAGAAGGTCAACATCATCTGTTTATTCTACATTTAAGTATAAAGACATGGTCACACTGACATTTTCAAAAAAAAAAAAAGGCATGGCCCATTTTATTACTTCAGAAGAAATCACAGATTCATAAGACAAACTCCTACCTTCGACCCCCTCCTCAATGTCTTCCATATTGAAGATGGGAACAGTGGATTCAGTTCTTCTCATTGCCCGCTTTTTATCAATATATTTCTTGTTCCCGTTCCTTCCCTTCTTTCTCGAACCACAACAGCTCTTGACAATGATGTTGGGTTCCAGGTCAGCCTCAGTTAGGACCGGATCGTACCCATACAATGCTTGCCTGTTGAAACAACATCCTGTACCCACGTACACTGGGCCCTGGATGCCGTCCAGGCCTTTCAAGTTGATCTACAAAATGCAACATTGGTTAAAAAACAATTATATTAGCAAAAAATAAGAGCTTCATAGAAAGAAAGATGAATATTTTAGTGGATAAATGCAGACCAATCTCTGGAGTGGGATCCTGCCATTCCCAATGCAGGACATTCATCAGTTGGGCCCCACCATGTATGACTAGAAAATCAGGCCTTATAATCACGGTTCAAAAGAATTGACCAGTGGCCATAATTCAACGCAGCCACATGATCACCTGATGATCCAATTGGGCACAATATTGAGGGCCATGGAACATTCATGGTGAGGTCCACGGTCTACCTGAAAAATAGCCTGGATTGGGGATGGTAGGTTTTTCAAATCCTACTCCCACAAGCAGCCATCACAGGGCTCGTCTGCAGTTGATGTCACTCAACACAAGAACATACATCGAAAAAGACAATGTTACGGTTGGCATAACGATCATGTAGATCAATGCCGTCAAATCGCTGAGGGAACTGAACATAGCACGTTTTCTTTCCGTAGGCAGGATCCATCATGAAACACATTGCTTCACGAAGAGCTTTGCTGTTATTGAAGTAATGATCACAGTCGACATTCAGAAGATAGGCACCATTGGTCAGGACAGCCGATACCCGAATCTGAAAAACACCAAAACAACATAAATGCCACCTTCAAATAAAAACAAAAAAAACAAACAGATAAACTTATAATCAAAGAGATCCAATATGTTCTAGAAATCGCTACAGCCGATTCAACTCGTTTTCACTAGAAAACATATCAAATCACACCAGGATACATTTATATGCTCTGGACGAGTCATTGTGTGGCTTGTTGGTTTCAACCAAACCATACGAGTCATAACTATTTCGACCCCTAGCCTAGAGTGGGTTGCATTCCCAAACTGAGTATTGGATTGAAGGATAACAAACCAGTGCATTCATTGCTCCAGCTTTCTTGTGATGCTGGAAGCCCGGCCGCTTCTCACGGGACACATAAACAAGTCGAGGTAACTCATTGCCATCCGTATCAAGCCCTCCGCTGTGGCCCAAGAACACCTTTATCGAGCAAAAAAAGAATAAGAAAATGAAGGAAGATAGAGAACCAAAAAGATGGCATGAAAATGCCTTGGACTAGGTTATCACCTGGATCATGCCGGGATGATCTCTAGGATTGTTTCCGGGCCAAGGAGTGCCATCCTGCATCGTCCAGCCCTCTTCGGGTGTCTTTTGCGCTTTGGCAACAAGAGCATTGATTCGTACTTTGAACTCTTCATATTCCCTCTGAGGAAACAAGCAACTCCCACATTACTAAGTTGTGAAAATAGAACGGAGAAGGGAAATGTTTGAAAAGGTTTTTTGGGACAAGGAATCAGAACTCACTCAAACTGAGTCAACACAGTCTCCATTTTGTCTTTCAGGACTTGGAGTCAACAGTTTCGGACGATTACAATTTATATCAGCCAGTGTCTACGTCCTAGTTTTGACCGTTGTGCCTTCTTTTTTGGCTACGAGCAGACTCCGAAATAGCGATTTAATTCATTGGTTTATGGAAGGCCACATTAGTGTGGGCCCGAATCCAAGTTGACTCAAATCTCCCAAGGAATCAAAACTCGCTGACTCAGTTTCAGCTCTTGGCCTTTACAACTATGTTTAGGCCATTTCGATCGAATTCAATTAGTTTCTGCCAGTTTCTATTACCCAGTTTTGGCCACTATGCCTCCAATTTCTTGTTCCATGAGCAAGTCATACTCCAAAGTCATGATTTAAGTCCTCGTTTACAAAACTAGAAAGCCACCTTAGACTCAATATGAGGGCCGAAGACTGAGTTGACTCAAACCCAATTGAGCTTTTTAAACAGTAAAAAGTTTGTGCAGTCTTCGAGTACCCAACAAATTCTCTCAGTTACTATGGAAAGATTCCCCCTAACCATGATATCCATTTCGTTCGAGTTGAATCAGTTCAGCATGTTTTTATCAGTAACCTAAATGTTAAGTTCAATGCTTACTTTCATTGCCCTTCGCTCTTTCACAAAAGAAGGCTGTATTTTATCCTTCAAGTAATCTATCTTCTGAGCAAAGTAAAATTCTGGAGCCCTGGGCTCGATATTGTGCTTCTTGCAAAACGGGACCCACTTCCTGGCAAACTCTGAAGTCTCCGAGAGGGCTTCAAATGTTAACATGGCGGACCCATCATCAGAAACATAGCACGAGACTTTGTCGACAGGGTAGTCCACGGAAAGGATAGACAGCACAGTGTTGGCCGTCACAAGAGGAGGCTCTTTGAGAGGATCCACTGTACTAACAAAGATATCAATAGGAGCTAGCTGAGAAGGCTCCCCCTCCCGATCATATCTGTGATATGGAAATTTCAATCAAACTAGTAAATTCTAAGTCCTCATAGAAGATGAACAGTACAAAATCTAACAAGTCTTTGGCATGGCTACTCACATGAATCACCATCCAGATGCTATGCTCCCACTCTTGCCAATGTGGTACGTGTGAACTGGGTTAATTCATCAGGTGGGCCCCACCAAATGTTTGCCATTGGATGAAAATTAAGACAGACTGGTTGTCATGTGGGTGTGTTTCGAGTGTGGATGTTGGTCAAATTCTTTTAGCTATCCATTTCATCATGCACGTGCCGCCCACCTGATGATTGGTCCAACCCAAATTTTGGGCCGCAGCACATAATGGCAAGGTCCTACCATATGAACCACCCAGTTCTAGCACACGCTTGTCAAATGGGGAAGTAGCATTTTGATGTCTACTCACATGAGTAGCCATCGCATCTCTATCATATGACTGATGAAAAAATCAATTTCCAGCACAATGGAAATACGACTAACCTCAGTGCAAGCCTGTCGAGGTAGGTTTCACGGTTGATGGGAAACCATTTTGGGAACTGATCCAATAGCCAAGACAGAGCAAACCAGATCTCACATATAACAGATGTTAGCCACAATGGGTATGCATCCTTCACGGGGTGGGTCACACGATACTGTAGAAAGAAGCCTAAGATGATAAGCCGAAGTATGATCACAACCCGATAAGGGGTAAGGTGAGAAGAAGAAATAGGCACTATTCGGCTCAAAGGTTGACGAGCATCATCAGCCCTACATGAAGACGATGAAAACATTTCATTACATTTTTTAGTGGTAATTTGTATTATCGGAATTACTTCTATAAAAATCAAAAAGGAGATTTACATGTAGGTTTTATACAACATTCAATTGAGCATTTGCTTGTGCCAACAAATTCTACACGTGGAGCCCAGCTATCACTGATTCAAGTTGTTCATATGATGGGCCCCATTGTCGAAGACACCCCAAAAATCTCCCTATCTGATTATTCTAACAGTTCAATTTGTCTCTTGTTAAATGCAGACCATTGATTGTGATGGCCCATTTTATCAACCCATTAAGATCACCTGAAGGGAGTTATTAAGGCATGGCTCGTTCAATAATGGGGACCGCAAGATCTGGACTGTTCAACTCCGCTTCCAGTAAATGTGGAGCATCGGTTGTAAAAGTCCTTTTTTTAATGGTTGGGACCATCAGATGGGAGATATTAGAGCATGGATCATTCTGTGATTGGCCCCCTAAGATTGGCGGCATAGCTTAACACCATTTTCTAGGTAGAACAAAATAAACACCACTTCTTTCAATCAAGCATCACATGTTACCTCGTGTCAAAAGTTTGGATTCAACATGAAAAGAAAGAAATGCTGAGTTGGAATTGAAAATCAGGTCAAATCAAGTAAAGTCAGTTCCATGTCAATCCATAAGTTTTTAAACATCAGTTCAGCAAGTTCCTTCAGTTCATATATGACAAAGAAGATGAAGAAAGCTAAGTGCATCAGACGAGATAAAATATAAGTAATACTGGGAAATGCCAGTACATACATCTGCAGATCTTCGCCATTCGAACCAGTCCCTTCCATATCACCTTTACCATCAGTGTATCGGCTAGTCATTTGCATCATATTTTTCTCTTGTTTAAGTTTCCAACCTTCAACTCTCTCCTTCCAGTCAACATTTCCAAGCCCATAAGAATTTAAGTCCTTCGAGGGGTCCACAATCCTCACTGGAACTGTTATTGTGCCAGATAAATGCAGAAGGATAGGTCAGAGAAGCACAAATAGCGTAAAGAGAATATTGTATGGGAAATTCTTCAGTTATGAATGAGAACACACAAGTTTGATGATACCTGGCAGGCTAGGATCAATGTAAGGAAGCGAATGGGCACGTTTTTCTCCAGACCCTAATGGACCGGATGTAGTTCTCACAGACTGATTGTCAGGTGTAGCATCAGGTATTTCCCCAGACACCTTAAAAAAGAAAAAGAAAAGGGATTTAGAGGTGAAAATTGGGGCAAAATGATATTTCATTACCAAATACACGCATTCAGCCAAAATCCTTGGAAATCTTTCCTAGTGTAAATTTCATGCCTATGTTGCTCACTCCGTTAAATAGGCAGACACATGTTCGGCACATTCGAACTCTGATATGACACTTCTGGCCATTTTTTCAGTTTATCTAAATATTACATGGTACAAAATTCACATCTACATGGGTCCACCCTTTTTCCAAAGAAATGTTTTTCATCAAAAAGAAGATATTGCATTCATATGACCAATTATAGCTCCACAGTAGTAGCCAGCATAACCCAAAGCATCGTATGAACATAGCTTTTCAGATTTTTCATCTGAAAGGGCTTTCTTTTTTTTTAAGGATTTCATCAGACAGGATCTGAACCTGAAAAGGTTGGGCATTTGGTTTACTCAAAACTCAGATGATGCACTGAAATCTTTTTAAATGACCGAATAACTCTTCTTAATATCATTAAAGAAAGTTAGCCAGCTAAATATGGTAAATGATTCATTAAGGCAAAATAGCACCCAGACAGGCTATAACCTCCCTTCTATGTGCCAACAACCAAACTACTGTCATGAAGAACCATGTCCAACAATTTTGCAGTTAACATCCCTATTTCCTAAAAGTAGGCCTGGTTTCTGTCTTCAATGATTCTTGTGAATATGAAGGTTGAACAGCTAGAAAAAAAAAATGGCAAACTTCGTTCTTTTTTTAATTCTTATCAATAAAATATGCCAGCTAAGCTTAGTTTCAATACGCTATGTTTTCAAAGGGATACATGAATGCTAAAAATCAGAGGCTTAAGTAAAACCAGGTTTTTTTTTTTTTTTTTTTTTCAATTTGACTCAGCCTACTCAACAGAGAGTGGCTCTATAAAATTGGTTGAGTCTAACATTGACTTGACCGAGTTCTGAATTAACAAGCAAGTCTTTTACTGTTAGTACCTGACACAACCACATGTATAAACAGAATATGACACCCAGATAGATTCCATCCATGCATCTTTGGATTATGTTTTCCCCCTCACAAGTAAAAATACAAAAAAAAAAATGTGTATGGAAAAAGGGTAAAAATAAAAAGTACAAGATGAAGACAGATCTCAATGAAACTATCGATTTAGATGTTGGGAGACATTTCCCAGGATAGAAGCCATTTCAGCATCCAACTACCTCCTATCCTTTTTTTTGTAAAATTTTGAAGCAAAAAAGAAAAAAAGAATAAGAATTGCAACATTTCTTGGTTGTTTGAGCTTCCCTTACATATAGATATTCCTAAAAGGAAAAGTACCAGAAAAACAAAAGGGAGATGGTGGGTCAAATGATAATATATATATATAAGCATCCCGGTCACCAGAATCATAAGTTCGCAAGATTTGATCAAATTCGGAGAAGAAAATTATAAAAAGGCTTAATTGCAAAACCAAAAGATGCCCATTCTGATTTTACTGAAAGATATATGAAAAAATAATCTGTTTATTAGTCAAGTACTGTGTTCTTCTGGTACCCCAAATGTCACGTAATTCATTGGTTTAAACATCAAGAAGAGGCAATTTATGAATCTAGGTTAAGACTCGTGCATCATATGATTGTAGATGGAAAATTGACCAGCAAGTTTAATGGTGCATTTGGATGCACAATCAAGTTGTGAAATGAAGTGGAAATTACCAAGTTGTGATTTCCTTCCTAAGCATTGCTAGACATTACTTTCAAGTTGGACTTAAAGATATATACGTAATTCAAGCTTTGAGTTAGGAGCATCATTATCCTTTTTGTCATTTACTCTTTTGACCAAACAGAACATTTGCAATTGGCAAACGTAGCCTAAATGGGTATGAGTATGACCAAGATTTGGTTCTTTTTAGCTTACCGGTTGCCCATTGGTAAGAAGTGGAATCGGGTGTTGAGAATCGTGTCTTGATGAAGACGACAGATCAACATCTTCTCCCTGCCCTTGCATCTGCCACTGACGCACCGCCTTTCCATTGCCATGTGTGTAATTGAACTCATTCTCTAGATCATCAACATCATCCTCTTCATCGTCACCCTCCACTCGAGGACTTCCTGGAATTTTAGACATGCAATTAACATGGTGCCCATCCAATCACAAACCCAATAGCTATAAAATCAAATCAGGTGTTGAAAGCAACATCTAACCACTGTACAACTGGCCGAAATGGTATAATACAAAAGAACTGGAAACAGCTAAAGCTAACCTCTGTGTCTTTTGTATCTAGTCTTGCACTGAGGGCAAGAGCGGTTCCCGTCCTTCCGCTCATATTCATAACAAGCCCGGCAAACTGGGAAGGCACACTCATTGCAAGCGACAAAGACATCACCCGTGGCCGTAAGCCCAACAGTATCTCCACATATCTGACATACTTGGCCATTCAAATGTTTAAGAGGCTTAGGCTGCATTATTCACAGGAAAATTCCAGTTAGAATCCCAAAAATGTGACAAAAGAATTCATTTTCAATGACGAAAGAGGCAAACAATTGTTAACATAAATACTTTAAGAATGCCAAGATCAGCCAATTGAAATTGAACCAACTCAACATCAACAAATTATTCTACAGACCCATATACAGGTGGAATAATAAACCAATCAGCAAGAGAGAAGAATAAGAAATAGGAAAACACCAAAGGCCTGTTCAGAACCTGAAAACCCCAGTAACCGCAATCCGACATTATCCAAAGCAATTACATCCAGAACATAGAATCGCTGAAAAGACTACTAGTATCCACTGGAGAAGAAAAAAAAGCCAGGGTCTACCTGGACATCTAAAATGAATAAGGAACAACTAAGAAACACTCCAATCTCCTATCTCCAATCTACAACTATGAAACACCCCAATAAGGTACAACCAAAAATACATTCTCACCAGCTGCAATCAGAGTCTGATGGAAGACTGAGAAACTACAAATTTCTAAGAACAGGACATCAAGGTATCAGCTCTAACAAGAAGGAAATGCAAGAACCACTAACTGCTTTACATAAAACACTCAAGAACTACAACCAGATCTGAGAAGAAGAATTCCATTTAAGCCCAAATGCACACGAACAGCACCATCAAAACCATCCACTGTATCACATAGACACTCCAATAAAAACACAGTAAAGAAATGAAAAACCCAACCAAACAAACCACCGCCCTGGAGAGAAAAAATTCTCATAACCATCTCCAACTCAACACATTTATACTAAAAGAACACAAACAGATCTAAGCAAATAAGTCCCGAAAACCATAAATTTCACCACACAGAATCCCTGTAACCGAGATCTGATGCATCCATATTACAAACAAAGAGAACCCAGGAGAAAATTCCAACTGAAGTTAACAATTACACAAAAATTAGAAAGGGAAAAGGAAAACAATCAGACCTCGGTGAGAACTTATCAAAACTGCCACTTCTCTTTTCAAGGCATCAAAACCCATTTTGACACCATTGCATGTTTAAAAAAGCCTACTGAAAATGCTGGTGATGCCATTAAAACCCAATGTTGCAACCAGATCTCAGCTGAAAGCCCCTAAAACCCCGAATCACGGAATGCCAAAAAGTGAATCTCTCCACCCAATCTATCTAATCAATACCCCCATCATCTAATTCCATGAATAATCCCAGATTCAAACTCAAAACCCACAGCCACAAAGCCATGATCAGATCCAAACTCCAGAATCCATGGATTGAAAAATAGAAAAAGGTCAAATCTTTTATCTGAAAAAATAAATTAATAGGAAAGAGATAATAAGCATTCTCCAATTCCATAAAAAAAAATATAAAAAAAAAAGCCAAAGCCAAATTTCACTATCTTAGAGTAAAAAATCAGATCCAAACCCCAACACCCATGGAATCTCAAAAATAAAATGGGTGAGAAAATATATTGAGAAGAAGGATGCAGAATCCACCATCCAAATTCACGAAATACAAAAATTTAAACTCTAAAACCACTACCATGGAGTCCATAATCAGATCCAACCATCAAACCCATGAATCAAAAATCAAAATTCAATCTTTGAACTAACAGATCATACAGATTAGAAACAATATAAAAGGGCAACAGACCCATTTTCGAAATTCATGAAAAACCTCCAAATTCCTACTCAGAACTCACAAGCTAAGAAAAAATTTTAAAAAAAAAAAAAAAAACTAAGCCATGAATCAAAATGTGGGAAATTTTCAATCTTTGGAATTAAAAAATCAAACAGCTTATATATATATATATATATATATATATATATATATATATATATATATATATATATATATATCCCATAATCCAGATTCATGAAAAAAATCCAAATTCAAACACAAGACTCACTACATCGTATCAAAAAAGAGAAGAAAAAAAAAATCATGACTGTAAAAGGGGAAAAAAATAGATCTTTGAGGTGAGAAACCAAATGGGTAAGAGAAAAAAAAAAAACACACCCCGACTTCTCCTTCGTGCCGAATCATTACGAACTCGTTTCGTTTGTGGGAACCGGCCACCATTCCAGCATTCGCCTCCATTGCTTGCAAGGAGAGCGGAAAAAAATTCTCTTTTTTTGCAGGATTTTGATTTATGAAGATGGAGATGCCGAAAATCAGAAGAGCATCTCCTCAATCGAAGATCCACGGCTCGGACTTCTCCTCGGACTCCGAGCTAAAAATCTAAAAGAGAAGACGATGGGCCTTTTCCACACTCTCCCAGCCCATCTCCTTCTCGCTTCTCTCCCTCTCCGTCTTCTTTTATCTCTTTTCTGCCTTGTTGTATTGTTTTATGGCCCGTTTGGCACCATGGATTTGAGGAGAAAGGAGGAGAAACTGGTTGCTTTATTCTGTTTTGCACCATGGATTTGATGAGAAGTGGAGTTATAAGAGAAATCCACGAGAAACCAAAAAGGTACTTTTAGCCCTTTTTCAAATCCTCGAAAAAAAAGGTGAGATTTGAAGAGAAACGCTTCCCAAAGTGGGATCCACCGTAATGTGTCCCTAACTATGGGACCCAACCTGATGTATATTTTCCATCCAACTTGTTGATAGGTCACAAAGACCTGTATGAAGGGACCCTACAAATTTCAGTTTAATCCAAAACTTTTGTGCATCATAAAGGTTTCACTCTCCATTTTTTCTTGTTTTATGGTCCACTTTAGATGTGGATTTGCTTTTTTTTTTTTGATCTTGGCATAAAATGATCTGTAAAAATGGATGAATGGCATGGATTTAAAATCGAGGCTAATACGGTGGCCATACGGTGGGATTGAAATTTACACCATCCATTCCTTCTTGTTTGATTTCTCTCCAAATCTTGACTGCGAAACAGAAAATCTAGAATTGGTAAGAACTGGAATTAATGAGAATTCATATCATGGAATCCACTTCTCCTCACTTCTCCTCAAATCCACGGTGCCAAACGGGCCTTTAGAAGAAAAAACTATTATTACCGGCTAAACCGGTAACATGGGCCCCACCCGCCTATGGCTTGGCTGTTTCTCAGACCGCTGTGGTAACTGAGAAATATCATCGACGGTTTTAGAATCTTTCTATATTTTCTTAAAATAGCGAGCAAGTGATATTTTCGTATTAATGTCGCGACATTTTCAAAATCTACGATGTTTTTCCCCTCCCACAGCTTTTGACGAAATTACTACCGGCCATGGTTATGGTTGAAGATTAACCGAGGCAAGTGCACAAAAATAAGGTTCATGAATATAAATTTAGACCTTAAAACGTACACAGTTTGAGACATGTCATGCATGTGTATGAATATGAATGTTCCTTACATACATTTAAGTAATAATGTATATAATTAGCTAGAATAGATTAGGTAGAGCCTTGTCATCACCCAAGATGGTGTAGCCCCTACTGTAGAGCCCATCTTGATGTATGTATTTTATATCCATATTATCCATCTGTTTTCTAAATCATTTTAAGACATGAGCCCAAAAATTAAAGTCCAAATCTCAAGTGAACTAAACTTAGGAACCGATAGTGATAGCGATTAAACACCTTGCCATTAAAAATTTCCTAAGCCCCATCATAATGTTCAAGTAATGCTTATTAGTGATCTAACCTATTAAGAAGGCCACACAAACTCAAACGGAGGAAAAAAACAAAAACAAATAGCATGTTTATTTGTCAACCAACCTGTAAATAAGGTTACATAAATCAGGATCTAAGACTTTGTGACCCATTAATAGTTAATCAACACTTTTTCCTATGGTATGGTCCACTCAAGAATTGGATCTTAGGTGAGGTCGAGGCTGTACTGAGTTCGCTTACATAATTAACAAGGGTTTTAGCTTTTGAGCAAATACCAAAAATTCATATTTTAATAGTTACATATATTAAAGTGCTTGTTTACAAATGCTTAAACTTTTATGTAAAAGCAATTAACAAGTCATGGCAGCATACTTTTATTTTAAATACAAATCAATGATACAACTTTGCCTAATTTTTTTAGCAAAAATACAAATTCACTATATAAAATAAAAACTTAAAGAGAGTAAGCCACGTTAAAGACAGCTCCATAAATTTAAAATTTTAAAGCCGTTGTACTATATATTTTTATATTTTATATTTTTTACACACCCAAATCCATGGCTCAAGTGGTAAATTGAGTGAAGACAGCCTCATTTCAACACCAGGGTTATGGCATCAATTCCCAAAGTGAGGGTGGCCAACATTGCAGTGTGACTAAAAGGGGTGTATGAACTAACTATATATATATAAATTTAAATTTAAAAGGGGTGTGTACACTAAATATAATAAATAAAGAAAACTTTAAAATTTAATTTTTTGTTCAGAAATTATATAGTAATTATTAACATAGTATGTTCTATGTCATGTAGCCAACTCTAATTAATTGAGATAAGGCGTAGATAACAATGATAATGATAACAAGGATGATAATCATGCCGTGTTGGAAAATTGGTGGTAAACCTCATTCTCAGAATGAATTTTTTGATTTTAAAAGCTTTTTTTTTAGATGTGAGAAAGTTTCTTAAATCAGATATAAAACTAAAATTATTTTAAATTTCATTAATAATTATTTATATTTTTAATAATAAATTGTGTGTCTATATCTTCATAATTTGCCAATGAAATTACAGAAAATAAAAAACTGGTTTCATTCTGAATAGGCCGAGGTTTTAACGAGATGACGTTACTTGATCGATATTCTATGAAACTAACGGGAGATTTTCAAAATATCGGCACATAGAGCAGGTCACACTAAGAGTAAACTGTGCATTTCAATAGCACTTATTATTAAGCAGAACCAACCATGGCTTTTGTACATATAAAAATTCAATCTAAGCTGTCCAAATATCCAATGGTATATTTGGAAGAAAATCACAGGAATTCAAACCCAATGGGTTAAAGCATATGATTCAGACTGCCTAAGCATTTTGCCAGCCCGGATTGACTGTCTTGTGTCATACGTGTATCGTTCCTAGGTTTCCACGTTTTAGAAAATGGTAGTAGACTCGCACGGTGTTGCATTATAATGAATCTTTATACCAAATTCGTCGATAGATAGACCATTTTATTCTGCTTTCCGAAGACACTATGATGCAGTGGTGCTACTATGATCGAAAGCTATGTGGGGTTGACTATGATGTTTGTGAGAAGTCCACCTCGTCCATCCATTTGGCTGACTTATGTTAGTGCATGAATGCAAAAATGAGGCAGATCGAAAGCTCACGAGGGCCATGCAACAGGAAAGAGTGGGGGAGGGAAATGCCTATAGTTGAAACTTTTTAAGGTCCTCCCTATATTTATATGCCATCCAAACCATTCATAAGGTCATTTCTACTAGGATGAATTGAAATCATAAAAATGTGTGATGCAGACATTTTGTGGCCTCAAGAATGTTTAATTGGTGGGCATTCAATCTACTCTTAGATTTGAAATACCCTTGATTTGGAATCCTTGAGCCGTGTTTAACACATTAAATTTAAAATCCCCTATAATCTAAAATTAGCTATACATAATATATTTATAGGGGGTTTGAATTTAATTACTACGTAAACTTTAATATCTATAGTTAGTGTATGTATGTTATGTTTGATACAATAATTGTAATAAGCCTGTTGAAATATATACTTTGGCAAAGGTGATGAAATTTCAAGTCTCGAATGGACACAAGTATAGGATTGCATCCAAGCAACTAACCAACGATTTTTAATTATTAATTTATATGGAAAATGTTTGGATTGTGCATGTCATCATATTAAAGTAATTTTAATGATGCGGTTGAAAATATAATTGTCTTGGGATATTATCAGTGGGTCGCATGGCCCATGGATTAATAGCCTAGTGACACACATGTTACATATATGACTTATGGGAGGATTTTAAATGAAACCATAGTTTCCACCTTGGATTTCAAGCTCTCTTTTCTAATAAAAATTTTCTAAATTTAAATCCCTAATTACTATAATGTACCAAACAGATTGGAGATTCAAATCCATGTGCCAAACGAATATAGGTCTTTATCCTTGCCACCGGAGTTTCAACATGGGGTCTGAAGTACTAGTAAGCGGTGAAATCCCACTACAGAGTGAGTACAGTACCATCCATCTGTACTGCAAGGCCATCTAAGGTTAGGATTCTAAAAATCAGTCATGTCGAAAACTCATTGGGCTATACCACACAAAACAGTGGGACTGAACGCTTGAAGTGACAGAGGTTTTGTATCAGGATAACATGTGTGCCTACAGTTTATCTGAGTGGTAATAACCCTATGAACGGTTTGGATGGCATATACATATCATGATTAGCTTCAGGAAGGTTTCAACAGTGGAAGTTTCCGTTCCTACTGTTTTGTTTGGAGTGACCCACCTGAGTTTTGGGTCTTCCTGATTTTTATAGTTTTGTCCTATTGTTCTGTTTAAAAACAGATGAACGGAGCGGATTTATCACGGATATCTCTCTAGGCCCCACACAGGCACAGGCATATCTCTGTGCCCCGCACAGGGGCAATCCGCTCGCGACTCCATGGTCGCAGGCAATCCGCGTCGAAATCGGATTGCGAACGGAGTTACTCAAGACGATAAG
The DNA here is from genome assembly GCA_003013855.2 of Liriodendron chinense. Taxonomy (NCBI): domain Eukaryota; kingdom Viridiplantae; phylum Streptophyta; class Magnoliopsida; order Magnoliales; family Magnoliaceae; genus Liriodendron; species Liriodendron chinense. Next base: position 6,993,344 of record PVNU02000439.1, on the reverse strand, counting down.
CGTCCTGAGTAAACTCAGTTGGGACTACTGTGAATGTATTTGTCTCATCTATACCGTCCATCCGTTTTTACAGATCATATTAGCCGTTGAGCCCAAAATTGAAGCATATCCAAATCTCAAGTGGATCATACCATAGGAAACAGTGGGAATAATGATTTCCACCGTTGAAACCTTCATAGGGCCCACAGTGATGTTTACTTGTCATCCAACCTGTTCCTAAGATAAAAAAGACATGGATAAAGGGAAAAAAACAAATATCAGCTTGATCCAAAACTTTTGTGACCTCCAAGAAATTTTCAATGGTACATGTTTAATTCATACTGTTTCCTGCAGTGTGGTCAATGTGAGCTTTGTATATGCTTAATTTTTTGTGTCAAGCCCTAAAATTATATGCTAAAATGGATGGACGGAGTGGATAAAATACATAAATCATGGTAGACCCCACAGAGTCTACTGGATGAGTGCTACGCACCACTGGCACGCACGCATGCATTATACAGGTGACAGATGAATACTAAACGGTCTGGATCATAAGCTCCACTAGTGATGGATCATAACGTAAAAATCCACCGTAGGAATCTGGCTGATCGGTGGACATCTAATGGACGATTAAAACAGAAATTCAGCGGACCAAATTCAACGAAATAATGTCTTTCAATTTTGATATCTCTGGATCATCCAGTAAATCCGATTTTGGGCCAATGCCCCATAAACAGTGGGTCCCACCATCTGATCAGTTTAATTTCAGGTACAATGGGTCCCAGCTGATGAGTGTTTCAGTCTAATTTTTGGGACAGGCCTCCTACCTGGCGGACCAAACTGATAGAGGGCTAAGATCTTGCACACGTGTCACCGCGTATGGGAGTAGCATACAACATTTCCTTCGTGATATTCCCAATGTTAGTCCAGCAGGCCATCCAATGGTAAAAAGCCAATCTAACACGGTCATCAAGCCGTCCATATCAATATAATGGGATGCCATAACAGATCTGGACGGTTCATCTGTTGGGTCCTACCATGGATTGCAGTCACATGAAAAATTACTATGTTTGGCTATTCGCAAAGACTGCAAGTATACAGATCGGGGAAAAAAAATCCAACAAACGGCTAACAATATATCTCATGGCCCATCTATGGTGGGACCCGACAAATGGACGGTCCTCAACTAGCATATGTGTAGATATGACATGAGTCCTACCGTTTTTTTTTTTTTGTCTTTTTCCGTCTGGGAAGCGAAAGACAAAAAGAACGTGGTGCAGTCATTAAAATAAGCGGGTGTAAATATAAATTCCGGTGATAATACGATAAGAAATTAAAATTATCGGTGGTCGCTGGTTGGTAACAGCCTGTACCCAGTTGGATACCGAGAATTGCCGGTAATAGGTGATGTCACCCGTCGGTCGAGACCGGCAGTTCGACTAGATCTGTCGGTGGACTTTTTTGATCAGATGCTAAGTGCAGGTTTGGAAGTCTCGTACTTTACTCGTGTTAAAGAGAGACGCGTGTGAAGTTCCTGATCCGTTCATCTAACGGATAAATGCCATGAATGGAAATGATCGGCTAGATATAATCATTCGAAAAAAAAGCCTCATGCTCTTTGGGCCCTCTCTATTTTATATCTAAAATCCACTCCGTCCGTCATGTTCGCTATTCGATTGTAGGGCCTGAAGCAGAAAATCAGCCATTTCCACATCTCATGTGGGCCACACCACAGGGAACAATGAGGATGGGAAACTAATCATAGGTTTTTGTGGGCCCACCACGAATCTTATCTTTCATCCAACCCGTTCATCACGTATGACTCACCATGATGAAGAGAGAATACAATAATTAGCCTGATGTAAAATTCAAGTGGGCCACAACGCTTGAACTTATAGGTTTTGGACGAGTTTTTACATTGTTGGCCCTGGTGTGATCATCTGAACTTTTCATTGGGGCTGATCTTTTGGTTATACGGTTAAATTAAGGTTATAGTCTGATATACAGAGTGGATTTCACAAGTACGATATGGTGACCCCCAAAGAGCTAGCGTGTTTTACACGCTTGTAAGACAATTCCAGTCCATCTGGTTCAACCTGCCCCATAAATATCAGCCAATGAAAGCCTATATGTCCTGGTTTCGTACAATGAACGGCTGTATTCCAAACTTGACAATGACCGGTGGGGATGCTAATGAACGGCTGTGATCTCTCACACTTGTTCTTCTACACGTTAGGGCGAGTTCACAAATCACAATTGATGCCCTCGAGCGAGGGCAAGTAGTGAATTTCGCACTCATTTTCTTTTTGCTGTTGGTGTTGCTTAAAATTTCAATTGTGCCATTGGGACTTGGGAGGAAACTTCAAGGGTTAATCCAGCGATGTTGTAGCTGTGGTACGCCGGACGCGGATTAGGTGGTGTTGCCAACCCCATTCTCGCCGTGGTGTGTTGCGATGTGGGACCCCACGTGATGTACGTGTTTTATATCCACGCCGTCCATCCGTTTCACCCCATCATTTTAGGGCACTCATGTTCAACATGCTTAATCGGTTAAGATAATCGGGTGGCACATGTAGCACATTGGTGCTTGTGAGGTGCTTGAAGATAATCGATGGCACATGTTGCACATGTCACAAATGGGCACATGTGGAATGTTTAAAGACGGAGGGAAACACATGTGGCACATAAGTCCAATAGCATGTGTCAAAGATTGGCACACGTAGAGCACTTGAAGATTATAGTGGCACATGTGCCAAATTGATACATGGGGTACTAAAAAGATACAATAAGAGTAGTGGGTTTTATGCTAAAATGAAGAAAACCCATACCTAAAGGCCTTAGGTACACTCCTCCATTTGATACCTAACCCACCATTTTACTCCAATTGTTTTATATAACCACATCTTTATAGGGCTAGGTGATCGCCTTTCATTACACAAGTACAATTTATGATGCCATCATTCTTACATGGTCGATGACCATTATCCTCAGGTAACCAAATATTCCCAATAGTTATACTACTAACTATCATCCATTATCATGACTTAAGATGTTTGGGCACTCCTAAGTGATTTTGATGTTCTAAACTTTAATGATGGCATCATTAAAGTTAAAATTAATCTACCTACTAATCCTTATGTCCACGTATTAATCTTGACTCTCACAAAATTAAAAATAATCAAATATATAATAATAGTGTAAAAAGAAATTATAACAGGGTCATTATGATAATTTCTATTTGCAAATTGATCCCTATAAATTAAGGCCTATCACAATTATGAGCAAGTCATGTGACATTATTAAAGGGGCTTTAAAATAGATTTTTATTACAATTTAGTATAGGTTTATAAAAATTGATTCATATATACTCCAGTTACTATAGGTTTATGTTGGGTGCGTTACACTTAAAACCTTAGGATCTCACCTCCCAATACACTAGAATTATGGGCTATGATCATGCAATAATCAAAAGCAAATCAACAACCTCACGACATAAGAGATTTTTACGTGGAAAACCCTCGAAGAGATAAAACCACGAGACCTAGTCCAAAGCAACAATTCACTATGAAGTAGAACATTACAACTGATCACAAGCACACACCGCTTGGATCAAACCTTCTTCACTCACGTAGGAGTGGATAAACAATAAGAGAATAATGAAAACAGAGAGATCTCACCGATCACGAGGACGTAGAAGCGTTGAGATGATGGTTGCACCGAAGATCACATCTTCAAGCAGTATCTCCCTTTTACAAGCTTCCTCTTTTTCTTCTCTCTCTCTCTCTCTCTCTCTCTCTCTCTCTCTCTCTTTCTCTCTCTCTTTCTCCTTGAACGTGAAAACACCTTAATGGGATGCCTTAATCACGTTTTGGAACCTCTTAAATAGAGAACCAGAGTAATTAGAGTCTAATAAGGAAACTGCTTATAAGCAATCTCGCATGGGGTCGGGTGCCCCGGTCAGTGGACCTTTGGGCGCTCGCCCAAGCCAAAATCTGTCCAACATGCTTCACAAGATAAAAAAATGAATGTCAGGGCGCCCGAACCAACATGGTCGAGCGCCCAGTCATCTGAACGTCAGGCGCTCGACTGTTTATAAAACAGTCCAGCAGCATCTGCCTCTTCTGGTTGAATTTCGGTCGCCCAACCAGGTTTGGTCCGAGCTACCCGACCACACTCAGGCTACACTATCTCTCCTCTATACTGAGGAGGAAAACCCATCAAATCTTCCCCTTTCTGACTCAGGAGGAATTTACCTTCTTCAAGCCAGTCGAGTTTCTACAAACATCAAACTTGCCCTTAAGCAAAGCATTGGTCATCATGTCTGACCCATTGTCGTCCGTGTAGACCTTCTCAAGCTGTAGCACCTTCTGTTCTAAGGTATCCCTAATCCAGTGATACCAAATCTCTATGTGCTTCGATTTGGAGTGCTGACTTGGATTCTTGTTCAAGTGTATAGCACTTTGGCTATCGTAATAGACTACGTGCTCCTCCTACTTCAGGCTGAGTTCCTGTATGAACATCTTCATCCAAAGCATCTTTTTACATGCCTCTGTGACCGCAATGTACTCGGCCTCTGTCGTTGACAATGCTACGACCTTCTGTAGCTTGTTCTGCCAAGAGATCGCTTTCCCTTAAAACGTGAACATGAACCCCAATGTAAACTTCCTGGAGTTTATGTTACCTGCCTATATATGCATCTGTGTAGCCTTCTAACACAGGTTTTCCGTCACCATAGCATATGCTCAACCTAGATGAGCCTTTCAGATACCGTAGTATCTATTTCACCGCTGCCCAATGTTCTTTGCTAGGATTGGCAAGATACTGGCTGACAACACCAACCGCATATGCTATGTCTGGGGGCGTACACACTATAGCATACATCAAACTTTCTACCGCTGACACGTAGGGTATCTTTCGCATCTCTTCCACTTCTGCCTTCGTTTTGGGACACTGATTATTGCTCATTTTGAAGTGACCATCCAGTGGAGTACTGACCGGCTTCGCTGCATTCATATTGAACCGCTCTAGGACTTTCTCAATATACCGTTCTTGTGACAGCCAAAGCTTCATGTTGCTTCTGTCACAGGTTATCTCCATTCTTAGGATCTGTTTTGCCGGACCCAAGTCTTTCATCGCAAACGACTTACCCAACTCATGTTTTAGCCTGTCAATCTTCTTAATGTATTTTTCCATGATGAGCATGCCATCAACGTACAATAGCAAAACTAAGAAATCACCATCCGAGAACCTGCGAGTGAACACACAGTGGTCCGACTCCGTTCTGTCATATCTATGCTTTAACATGAACGAGTCAAACTTCTTGTATCATTGCCTAGGAGCTTGTTTCAGCCCATACAAGCTCTTCCTAAGCCTACACACCATATGCTCTTTGCCCTTGACTTCGAACCCCTCTGGTTGGTGCATGTAGATCTCTTCTTCCAGGCCACCATGGAGAAAGGCAGTTTTAACATCTAACTGCTCTATTTCTAGATCCATGCTAGCCGCCAACCCAAGCAATACCCGTGTGGATGCCATCTTCACCACTGGTAGGAATATCTCCTCGAAGTCTATACATTTCCTCTGACCAAACCATTTCACTACTAGCCTGGCCTTATACCTTGTTTATGAATTCTTCTGCTCATTCTTCTTTCTGAACACTTACTTGTTATTTAGAGCTTTCTTGCCTTTAGGCAATTTCACCATATCATAGGTGTGGTTCTTATGCAAGGATACAAAGTCCAGAGCAACAATTCACTATGAAGTAAAACGTTACAACCGATCACAAGCATACACTGCTTGGATCAAACATTCTTCATGCGTGTAGGAATTGATAAACAATAAGAGAATAATGAAAACAGAGAGATCTCACCGATCATGAAGACGTAGAAGCACTGAGATAATGGTTGCGATGAAGATCACATTTTCAAGCAATATCTCCCTTTTACAAGCTTCCTCTCTTTCTCTCTCTTCCTCTTTTTCTCTCTCTCTCTCACCTTGAACGCGAAAACACCTTAATGGGATGTCCTAATCATGTTTTGAAACCTCTTAAATAGAGAACCGAAGTGATTAGAGTCTAATAAGGAAACTGCTTATAAGCAGTCTCGCGTGGGGTCGGGCGCCTGTTTAATGGACCGTTGGGCTCCTGCCCAAGCTAAAATCTATCCAGCGTGCTTACCAAGAGAAAAAATGAATTTTGGGTGCCCGGACCAACATGGTCAAGCGCCATCTGACCTTCGGGCACCCAACTATTTACAAAACAGTCCACCAACATCTGCCTCTTCTAGGTGAATTTCGGTCACCCAACCACACCCAGGCTACACTATCTCTCCTCTACACTGAGGAGGAAAACCCCATCAGTTTCTGTTAAGCCTTGGCTAAACAAAATAATGCATAGTTCCAATATTACATTTTAAATTATTTGCACTTGGTTTAACTCAAATTAAACCATAGTTGCCCTTGATTCAAAACTAACCCAAGTACGATAGATCCACAAAATAAATATAATTAAATAATTATTAAAATTAGATATTATAGGTACAGAAAAAGGTCTAGCCCGGAACAGGGGTGTGGATAAAGGAACAAGTTTGAAAAAGTGCCCAAGTTATATATATTCTTCTTCTCTTTTTCTACTTATCTCTTATCAGGAAGTATAGGTGAAATAACTTAAAATAGCAGCATATTTGTTAGCTATACCAATAGTTTAAGATTTCTCTAAAGATTCATGCAAGAAACTTAAAAGAAGTAGATAAACTCATATCACAAGCCACGGACTAGGGTAGTGGCTCTAATACTATAATGTAAGTAAAAGAAGGTGAAAGCATAAGATCTTTTCTTCAACCATGGCAATCATATTCCAAGTTTGTCTTTGCTTTCATGATCCTACGTGTATATCCAATCAACGAACTAAGTAATGTCACACATGCATAACTTTTTTGGATTCCTCACACTCAAAATTTGTTTGAAAATTCAGTCTTCTAATTTATGCAAGCATTATAGGCCAAGATTGACAATATCACATGCTAATCAAATTAGCTTACTAAAATAATAACATTTTCAGATTTATCCATTTATAGCTTTTCTCCTACCAGGAAAAGTGGAAACCTTATAGAGATCATGGATAAGTTAGTTATTTACTTAATTTCAACTAACAGAAGTCTTAATTAAACAATTATATTATTTAAAAAAATCCCAATAGTTTTAAAAACTTAGAAAACTTTGCACAACTGTATGGAGTAGGCTACCATGGTAGTACAACCGTATGATGTGGGTTAACGTGGAAGCATTACCATATGAAGTGGGCTGAGATGGTAATGTGAACCACATCAATCTCTCCCTAGAGTGAGAGATATGTCTAACATCCCTTTCTCTATTACTCTCTCTTCTCACATCTAAGTTAGCAATTAAAGATAGGCCTCATATCATGGTCCAACTTTGTGACCAAATTGTCTATGTCATAACTAAATAGAGCACTTTCATCTTATTATAAATTTAATTATCGAGATCACCCAATCAAAGTAAATGTTTAAGAGGTGTTAATAATCAAAGATGGACCCTATATCATTGAGGGACCTTCTCTATTATGATAAATATGGACTGTCCATTTCCTTGGCCATTGATCATATGGTTAGCATCACCTGATCAAACATTCGATCAAAGTAACTAATAAGTGCATACAATCTGAGGTGCGCTCCACATGTGGATGGTTTATATCAATGATTGGACCTTCTTATTTATAATTAATATAGACAATTTATTTTCTTTGTCATTACTCGGATGGTTAAGATCATCTAATTAAAGGGATTTTTTTTAAAAAAAAATTATAACTAAATATAATAACAAATTATGGATGACCAAATTACTAATCAACCTTCTTTATTGTAATGAATATGGACCACCAATTTTTCTAAACATTGATAGTATGGTTAAGATTATCTAATATAAGTAATTTTTGAAAGGGATATGCAATAAAAAATGGCCGCTAGATGAGGGATAGTATGAACTATGTTGGGATAGGAGGGCCTGCAGCGGAAGTAAAGTCGAACACACAGCAACAAATTGAATCAAACAAGCAACACAGTGCAATCACAATGCATGCAACCAACCATACATAGACAATCCGAATTTAACATGGAAAAACCCCTCACAGGTAAAAAATCGTGGCACAAAGCGACACCAATCCACTATAATATCAGAACTTACAAAAGATGGAACCCAAAACCCAAGATCACGAGCCTACAAGAGAAATCCAAGCTTTTCCTAGAAGAAAACCTCTTCTCATGCTCTTTCTCTCACCTAGAACCTCTCTCAATCCCCTTTTCCATCTTGGATACCTCTAATCCCGTAATACACTCATTAAATAGGAGAAAAATCGGAATTAGAAACTCTTTGCGTAAAACCGCTGCAAGAATCCAAGTCCAATAAGGAAACTACGGACCAGTCAGGTCGGTCAACCGGATGCCCAAAAAAGGGTCTAGCAACTTGCTGTTTCAAACTTCACTGTGACTGACCGGTCGGTGGCCTCTGTGCGGTGATGATTTGGGTCGTCCGTTTCCAACAAACTCCACCACGACTCAAATCTTCATGCATCACCTTCCCACGCATAACCTCCACCTCTATTTCGTCATCATTATAGTCCTGTCGCTTCTCATGCCCCCATCGACTTTATCCTTGCATCTTCACATGCCTTATTGCTCTTCCTATGTGGCTCTTTTTCTCTTGCTATATACTAGCAACCGTGGATCCCGCTACCGATCCCCCAGCTCCACCATGAATTGTGTTCCCGATCACCTTGTAAAGATTATCACACCTCCGTGCCTTTATCATTACGAGTGCTCCCTTCACCACTTTACAACACTGATCACAGTCGATGAACCTGCACCATTTCGCCTTGAGTGCACCAAGAGATCACATTCCTCTTTATCTTAGGGACATGCTTCACACTTTTAAGGATCCGTTCAACTCCATCAAACATCCTAATGCGCACCGAGCTAATTCCTACCGCATTGCGAGCGTAGCCATCACCCACAACAATTGATCCACCATCATACTCCTTGTATGAAATAAATGAACTCCGGTCAGGACATACATGACATGATGCACCTGAATCTAAGAGCCACTCTCCACCAAGAGACTCTATGCCGGATACAGTTAATACATCATAAACATCACCACCGTCCTCTACAGTATTGGTCCCCTCCCTAGAAGAATCTTCAGATTTTTTTTGCCTTTTTTCAAGATTCGAACAATCCCTCTTCACATACCATTCTTTCCTACAATTCCAGCATCTCACCTTTCACTTCCACTTACCCTTTGATTTAGATCTCGATAATGGAGATCCTCCACTCCGCTCAGAATTCTTCCCCTCATAATCAGTGCCTCATCCATAGAGGGACCCACGCCGCCACTTTTCCTTCTCATCGCCTTCACCTGAAGGGCTGAGATAACAGTTTCCACGCCAATAGTCTCCCTACCTACACACAATGAGTCCTTAAGCGACTCATATGATTCTGTAAGAGAATTCAACAAGATAAACGCTTAATCATCGTCCTTCATCGGTTAATCTACATCCATCAACTTGCAAATAAGCTTATTGAAATTGCTGATGTGGCTCTTAATATCGGCCTCCTCCGCCATCCTCAAATTATATAACTGAAGCTTTAAGTATATGCGATTTTTCAGAGATTTCTTCGCGTAAATATTCTGCAACTTCGCCCATGTTTCAGCCGCAGTTTTCTTTTTCATGACGTTATACAGGACCTCATCTGCTAGGCACAATTGGATTGAGATATTAGCCTTTTCATTGATCTTCTTCCACTTTTCTTCTTTCGTAGCCTTCGGTCGTTTTCCAAGGAGCGCATCTTACAATCCTTGTTGAACAAGAAGGCCTTTCATCTTCACCTTCCAAAGTTCAAAATTATTTTTTCCCGAATATTTCTCTATGTCGAACCTCATGCCCGATGTCATGCTCTTGTCTCAAATCAGAATTTTTGCTACACCCTAACGATCGCTCTGATACCAGTTGTTGGGATAGGAGGGCCCGCAGCGGAAGCAAAGCCGAATACATAGTAACAAATTGAATCAAACAAGCAACACAATGCAATCATAATGCATGCAATCAACCACACATAGAAAATCCGAATTTAACGTGGAAAAACCCCTCACGAGTTAAAAAACAACTTCACAAAGCGACACCAATCCACTATAATATCAGTCATTACAAGAGATGGAACCCAAAACCCAATATCACAAGCCCACAAGAGAAATCTAAGCTTTCCCAGAAAGAAAACCATCTTCTCAAGCTCTTTCTCTCACCTAGAACTTCTCTCAATCCCCTTTTTCGTCTTAGATACCTCTAATCCCATAATAAACTCCTTAAATAGGAGAAAAATCGGAATTAGAAACTCTTTACACAAAACCGCATAAGAATCCAAGTCCAATAAGGAAATTGCTGACCAGTCGGCTGGCCGGCCAAATGCCCAAAAAAGGGTCCAGCAACTTGCTGTTTCAAACTTTATTGTGACCAACTGATCGGTGGCCTCTGTGCGGTGATGATTTGGGTCGCCCGTTTCCAATAAACTCCACCACGACTTAAATCTTTATGCACCACCTTGCCATGCATAACCTTACCTCTACTTCATCATCATTATAGTCTCATCGCTTCTCATGCCCCATCGACTTTATCCTTGCATTTTCACACACCTTATTGCTCTTCCTATGTGGCCCTTTTTCTCTTGCTACATACGAGCAATCGTGGATCCCGCAGCTCCACCATGAATTGTGCTCCTAATCACCTTGTAAAAATTATCGCACCTCCGTGCCTTTATCATCACAAGTGCTCCCTTCACCATTTTACAATACCGATCACAGCTGATGAATCTGTACCATTTCGCCTCAAGTGCATCAAGAGATATCATATTCCTCTTCATATCAGGGATATGCTTCACACTTTCAAGGTCGATGGCCTCTGTGCAGTGATGATTTGGGTCATCTGTTTCCAACAAACTAAAGGTGCTGTGATGGTTTTAGCGGTGAGAAAAGAGGACACCAACAAATTTCTATGCAAAACTTTATTAAAAAGCAAATAAAGGAAAATAGTTTCCATTTTCATGCATTTCCATATTAAAAAAAAAAAAAAACACATTTGTATTCCTATGAGTTTTTCAACTTGTTTTTTTTTTTTTTTGCTTTTAGGTGGGGCGAGAAATTTCTTAAGGTGTGTTCCGCTTTGATGAATTTTTTTTTCTTTCTTATGTTTTAATTCTAAAATTATTTTTTTAAGGATTTAAGTGTGTTTGATTAGGCATGAATCAATTTCAAGAAAATAATTTTTCAAATTTTTACTTTTTCCACAATACCTACCTTCATTTCCTAAAATCATTTTGTCTACTACAAACTTGTTAAAAGCATTAAAAAAAATTAAAGATCTCTCTCTCTCTCTCTCTCTCTCTCTCTCTCTTGTTGGAAGGTTTGTTAATTGCATAGAGTTTAAAGCCATAAACATCCACACATTAAAAAAAAAAAAAAAAAAAAAAGTGCTCATATAAATATGCACAAATGATTTGCATACTATACCTTTACAGGCAGTTTGATTTTTCATCTCATATGTAAATAATTAAAATAGTTATTACACTTTATCCTTGTTTAAAATTTATGCCGTATTTCTGTCTGCAAAATCGGTCTGAAAAGAGCTTATTAAATTTGTGAGCCCCGCTGTGATATATGTGATAGATCCACACCGTTCATCCATTTCAACATGGCACATATTAGGGCATGAACCCAAAAATAGGCAAATCCAAAGATCAAGTGGCCAACACCACAGGAAATGGTGGTCGTAAAATGTCCACCATCGAGTTATTTCCTTCTTAACGCCCAGATTGATGTTTGTTGGTCATCCAACCTATTCATAAGGTCAGGCATAAATACAGGGAAAACACAAATATCAACTTGATCTAAAACTTTTAAGGCTCCTAATAAGTTTTTAACTTTAGGCGTTCAATTCCCACACAGTTTCTCATGGTGTAGTCTACTTAAGCTTTGGATCTGTCTCATTTTTGAGCTCATGCCCTAAAATTAGTTGGCATAATGGATGAACGGTGGTGTTAGAAAACTGCAGCTTTTAGGGGCCATTGTAATGACCATGCCACATCTACTCCATCCATCCATTTCACCATTTCATGTTACTGGATGACTCTAAAACGAGGTTGACCGAAGACTTAAGTGGGCCACACACGATAGGAAACAGTGAGGTTTCAACACTCACCATTGAAACGTATGTGGGGAAATTGTTTTTTCTCGTGCACTTTTTTTGCGTAATTCCAAAGTTGGTAGAAGCAATGCCAAGCAGGACCTTGTGATGTCGGTGACTGGTATTTTTGTAGTTTTTAATAAATTGAAGGTTAATTTCTTTCATTGCCATTTTCTTGTTATGTCCTCTGCTGTGGACTTTTAAGGATGTGGTTATGCTGTCTATTTAAGCCAACCTGCAGTATGCTGCACCTGTGGGATTCGTACATCTAGGGTCATATTAGATGATCCAAACCGTTGATCCTAAGATCCTGGCATTTCTATGAAGGGCCCACAAAAAGATTTTTTTATGAGACAATCCGTACCAAAATGGAAATAGTTCAATGCCCAATGGATTGAAATATTTTAATGTGGAGATATTCTGGGTGATCCACATACATGGTGGGGCCCATCATATCAATGGTTAGGATCACTGCATGCATAGAATCATGAACGTCGGCCAACGGATCGTTTGCCAATTATCACGAGCCTATGATTCTTAATCAATTAGATTGGTCAGTGTTGATGGGTGCAATGTGTTAGGCTGACTGTCATTTTCTTCTCATTTTGAGAGAGAGGGGGGGGAGGGACTGATATTTCTGTGGCAGATGGATGGATGATACACAGGCACCTAGATAATGTACACGTGGCATATGTGTAACTCTAATAAAACCGTCTTGATGGTGGGCCCCACTGTAAATGGTTTATAAAACAACAATCATGCTGAAATAGTGGCTTGATTGGTCAATTGCGTGAGATGTCTGTTGATGCACTACATTAGAAATAATCAACGGTTGGAATTCAACAAACGAATATTTATAAATCAGATATTACAACAATTTTATTATTACTATTTCAGGTCTACAATCTATCTGTAGTGAGGTTCATGATCTGAACGGTTTGATTTGAGCTACATGTGTGCCACATGTACAGTTTCTGAGTGCCTGCACATCATCCACCACACTCTTCCAGATAATGAAATAAGTCCTCGTGAGGTCATGTGTTCTTTTAAAAATCCTCACAAGCAATGAGGTGGATGGTTCACGTTGATTGCCAGCTATTTTCCAGCCACGTTCCTCATCAAATTCAAATAAATAAGACGTAGACTACAATGTGCGTCTTCTGCCACTAGCTAAACTGTGGCAACTCATGTAGCATTAGGGTCTCAAATGGACTGGGCTTGCCTCACCCAGCCCGAGTCTAGTGGGACGGTGGGTTGAGGGCCTGGATTTTAGGACCCATAGCCAATAATAGGCCAGTTTCTACCTAAAAACCCCTACAAGTATCCAGATTGGCCCACTTCCTAATCTATCATGGTCTGATCATTTTTTCCTTGTGGGTCCCACCCTGTCGGGCATAATTCCTTAGTTCATGGGCTAGGATGGGCCTGCATTCAATCCTTAGATCCTAAGCTGGACTTGGACATGATTTGGCCCCACGCGGCCCACTCTCTCGACAATTCTAGCAATGAGCCACTGGCTCAGCCCTAGTTCCTTAGGCCCTGGTCCTGGTCCTACAGGAGTGGGCTACAATGTCCTTGAAAGGAAAAGATGTAAATAATGGAACTTTGAATCTTTGGCCTCCTGGAGTTGTCTTTAAACCGTCCATTCTTTTTTATGTAATGATGTCCCACTCTATTATTTGACTGCAAATCCAAGGGCCAAGTGTATGGGCCATGACCCTACAGGGTTAGACGGCCCGGCCTATTTCTACTCAGACATGGGCAGCAGCGTTCAAATCATTGACCGGTGTGGATGGAGCATTGCCTAAAAATCAGGGTCAAAGAAAAGATCCTAATCTTTCAAATGGACGACTGAGAAGATAGCTGTCATCGATCTCGACTGAATGAGATCTAACCGTTAAGATTGTCTGACCAGGGTGATTTTTTTTAGATCTATCCCATTGTCAATGAGACCATAATTTAGATTGCCCAGATTGGTTCTAGTATATGCCACGTGTAAGGTGGATGATTCACGACCATTAATGAAGGCTTTGGGAAAACCGTGCACGGCTCCGTTTGATAAGGTCCAGGCTACCATGGAATACATGTTTGAAATGATTCATGTGGACCACCAATTATGCGATACTACACTGGACGAATCAAATCAACCTACCAGTAGGTGATGATATAGTAGTAGAATGTGCGATACCATAATAGCGTAGATCACTCATCAGAGGGAGCGGATTAGGTGTTACCCTTATCGTGTGGGGCCCACATTGATGAATTTTTTGCATATCCACACCGTCCATCCGTTTTTCCAGCTCATTTTAAACCGTGATCCAAAACAATAAATAGATCCAAATGTCAATTGGACGACACCACTGGAAACAGTAGTGAATGACCATTAAAAGATTTTTGTGGGCCATAAAAGAGTTTTGGATCAATCTGATCTTGTATTTTCCCTCCATCCAGGTCTGATTTACCTTGTCAACAGTTTGGATGGAAAATAAAAATTACTCCACCTAGGAGTTTTTTAATGCTTGGCATTCAATCACCATTTTTTACTCTGATCTAGTTTATAAAAGATTTCAATGTGTTTAATTTTTGGCATCTACATCCTAAAATAGGCTAGAAAAACGGATGGACGGAGTGGATACATATTACATTATATTACATCATCAAGGTGGGCCCAGGGTAAGGATAACACTTAGGGGTTGTTTGTTTTGTTTTTCAATTCCAAATAAATGGATAATAATTACCATTTACACCTGTTTGGCAAATATGAATATTTTCTACATGAACTACTGTTTGAAAATGGACTTAAAATATTGATCCCCACCGTGACGTCTATGACATGAATATGCCATCCATCCATTTTATCGGAGCATTTTGAGGCATGAGCCGAAAAATAGGTAGATATGAAGCTCTAATGCCATTCCATGAGAAATCATAGTCATAAAAGGTTTTTACAGGTGAGAGTTGGTCTCAATGTTTCATGTGGTGTGGTCAGCTTGAGCTTTGGACATGCCTCCATCTTCGTTTCATGCTCCAAAGTCAGCGGACGCGACTTGGTGAGAGCCAAAACCAGCGAGGTGGGTGGGACCCTAAACCTGGGGTCCACCTGGATATATTCATATATCCATGCTGTCTATCTGTTCCTTCATGTTATTTTAGGATACTGTTCCAAAAATGAAGCAGATAATTTTAGGTGAACCACACCACAGGAAACCGTGCTCACTAAACACCTACCAATAAAAACTTCCTGGCGTCTACCGTAATGTTTATTGACCTTCCAATCTGTTGATATGGTCACGATGAAAGGAAAAAATAAATATCAGGTCCATAGAAAACTTTTGTTGCCCGCAAAAGGTTTTTAATGATCATTAACCAGCGTTTCTTTTATTGTTGTCCACCCGAAATTTGCATCTTCTTCATTTTTTCTTCCATGGCATCAAATAAGTCAGAAAAGCAAATGAACGGTATGGATATATAATTCATGCATAGAGGTGGGCTCCCCACCCACAGCGTTGGTTATGGGGTCTCACCCAGGCAAAATGGATGGACGGGTGTGTGGTAAGCCCTATGGCAAAAAAGCAAGCTGCCGTTGAGCGCAGGAGTTTACGTTGGAAATTGGAGTAGTTTTGAAAATGCACTTCATATCCATCTTGCCTCCTCGATTAGAATGCCGATTGTCCTGTGTATTTTATGGGAACCTGCAGGAGCTCCAAGTGGCCACCGTTATCCCACCGTTCATCCATTTCTCCGTATCATTTCAAGATATAGGCACAAATAGTAAGAAGATCCAAGACAGGTGGACCACACAATGAAGATTAAATTTTAACCATTGACAACGTTTTGGGAGCCACAGAAGTTTTGGATCCCCTTCATCCAGATCTATGTAACTTTATGAATAGGTTGGATGGAAAATAAACATACGGTGGGCCCTAGGAAAGTTTCAATGGTGAGAATCATTACCACCACTGCTTCCTGTGGTGTGGTCTACTTGAGCCTTCAATTTACTTAAATTTTGGTCATGTTCCATAAAATGGCACGGATGAATGGATGAACGGTGTGGATAAAACCCATACATCATGGTGGCCACTCGAGCTCCTGCCCGTTCTTAGCTGGAGACGGCGGGTAGGACGCAATCCGCATCCCCTGATTGACGCGGTTTGGCTGGTGACCTAACACCAGCCAGCTAGCTCGTGTCGAAGCTTTGTCGGCCCGCCATGGCTTCCTTCCATTTTGCCAGCTAATTTCAGGTGGAACCGGATTAGCTACTGATAGAAGTGACGTCACCAAGTTTCTATGGGCCGTTCATAACGTCAATCAATTTAGAGATAGCATTTTAGGCCAAGAGCAAAAAAATAAAAAAGAGGTAGATCCAAAGCTTGAGTGTATCCCACCACAGAAAACAGTGGGGATTGAACGCGTACCATTAAAAACTTCTTTGGAGCTATATAAATTTTTTAATAAGCTGATATTTATAGTGTTTACTTAGGAGGAGGAAAAGTAGCCGGATCCGGAAGGTAATTGTGTCCTCTGCCAGTCCCCTGCCTAGACGGAATTTGTACCGGCATAGGCTTTGCAGGACCCACTGTGATGTATGGGTTATCCACGCTGTTCATCCATTTTTCAGAAGATTTTTGGATGTTAGAAACTTCTTAGGAGCCAAACAAGTTTTGAATCATGCTGAAAATTGTGTTTTCTCTTCATCTAAGTATTAGCGACGTGATGAACAGGTTGGATGGCAAATAAACATCACGGTGGGCCCTAGGAAGGTTTCAGTGGTGAAGGTCATTATCACTGTTATGGGTAAATTCGGGCTGAGCTCGAATATGGAAAGCTTCCCAATGGGGCTCATCTACAATGGTCATGGACCGATTATTTAAGAGAGGAAGCTAAGTCAGGCCTCGACCCACTCGGGATCGGCATTCAGCCTTCTCGACCTTGGCCCACCTCAGCTCAACATCTGGCCCTCATCTCGGCAAGAGACCGGGCCTCATCTGCCTTGGTTTGAATAAAGCTTATCCCTCCAGATAAGGATAAGGATAACCATTGCCCTCCAGATAAGGATAAGGATAACCACTGATCCAGATAAGATAAGATTATCCCACCTTAAATCTCTCCAAGTAATTATCTATAAAGAGGACTCCCACTCTCTCTCGAGGTAAGCAATCCACTGCCATTAAACCTCTAATAGCCTTCTCTTTCAGTATCCATACTGACTTTGCCATCGGAGGGCCATAAGCCGGGCCAACCGGCGGCGGTCCTAACCTTTGTCAATGGTTGCAGGTCCCTCCATCTACACCATTTATCTCTGAGTGGAGATCAGGCGACGAAGAATCGAAGTTGGTCCCTAACCAACAGCTGTTGACCAATTTTTGGCATCAACAATCACTATTGCTTCTTGTGGTGTGGCCCACTTGAACCTTTGATTTGCCTATTTTTGAGCTTTAAAATTTTCTAAATTTTTCGATAAATGGCATGGGTAAAACCCAGACATGATGTTGGACCCCCACAAGAGCCCCTGCCTGGACTGATTTCCGTCCGGCAGGTGCAGGATGCAATCTGCTTCAGGGGAATCTAAAGCTCCACTGAACCACACCACAGGAAACAGTTGGAATTGAACACTGTTGAAACTTTCTGGGCCACAAAAGCATTGGATGAAGTTGATATTTGTGTTTTCCCACCATCCGGTCTATGTTACGTTGTAAACAGGTTGGATGACAAATAGACACCTCAATGAGCCCTAAGAAGGTTTCAGCCAGTCTTTTGTGGTGTGGTGCACCTAAACATTCATCTGCCTCATTTCTGGGCTCATGATGTAAAATCAGCTGAAAAAATAATCGGCAGAGTAGTTAAAACACACCTGTCATGTGGGGCCCACGGAACTTTAGCACCAGCTAGCTGGATGGTGCTCGGGTCACCAGCCAAACCGCGTCGTGGCCGCGTCCCATTACAATAGGGCGTATGATGTATAGTATGCTGAACTGTATTTGGGTAAGCCACCAATCACGGTAACCCACATGCCGATATGCCCGTGCTATACGTTTTTGCGGTACTGGTGCTCTATTCTGTCATTCTCCATACTTAACTTTTGCTCTCCCACAGGTCTATCTCCACCGTACATATAACGTACGTCCGCAGTGATTGGGACCATTAACCTATTGGGTCGTCGAGTAGATGAGTGAAGGCCCAAAAATCAAGGTAGAGTGATCAATTGCACCCAACATGGACGGACAATGCTTGAAAAAGTTCCCCCGATAGGCCAATCCGAGCCTTTCATTTACTACGTCTAGGCCTATTTGTTTTGTTCATTTACGATCTTCAAGGCCTATTTGATTTGTTGTAAATGCATGTTGAAAACGGTAAATGTATAATTAGTGTAATTGTTAACGGTTCAATTATATGCTACTTTCCTCCTTGCAAAATCTGTTAGGAGTTCATTCGTGGGCCCTAATATAATGTCTATGACATATCCACGCCGTCCATCCATTTAATCAGAACATTTTAGGACATGAGCCCAAAAATGAGGCAGAACCGAAGCGAAGTGGTCCACACAATAGGTAATTGTGGTCGTAAAAGGTTCTTAACGGTAGGCATTTAACCCACTATTTCGTGTGGTGTCATCCACTTGAGCTTTGGATCTGCCTCGATTTTGGGCTCATGTCCTACAATAAGCCCGTAAAATAGATGAATGGCGTGGATAAGCTGCATACATCATAAGAGACCCCATATGAAACTCAAACCTTCCTAAATTTTAGTATTAAAAAAGCAGCCCAATCAACATCAGCCCTTATACATGTGTGAGAATTACTAAGGTAATTAATTATCGGGGGATTTACCCTTTTGTGGGCCCAACGAAGTGTATACATCCAACCATAATATGGGCCACTACAGAAAACAATGGATTAAAAAAAAAAGAGCTTATGAAGGCCTTTCGGTCGGGCCTAACTGATGATTTGGTTGTCAGAGATGTACGAGGCATCCCATCATCGTGGTGGGTCGACACCGTTGGATGAGTTGATAGCGTACACCTACCACAAGTGAATGGTTTTCAAGTAGTTGCACATTGTTTTCTTTTTAGTGTGGCCCACCTGATGATTGGTGGATTGGCCTCACTTTTATGATCCGGGGAACCTGATGGCTGGGTTAAATATCATGCGCCCATCACTTCATAGCTCTTTACCACCGCCCACAACTGTGATACCTTCAGCCGCATGCAAACATACATTCAAAGAAGAGACGAAACCAAGTTCACATCACGCTACTGAATAAAAGGCCAAAGATAGACGGTGAGCATCTTCCAATTTTGGCTAGCCCCATGGTCCATTTTACTGACAAATCCAGTGGCCCGCATTACTGAATCATGGGGCCCCACTCTTATCAACTGAACAATCTTCATTACTCTGCAAGCCCTCCAATTACACTTTTGACCCTCCGGTAGAGATCCAGACCATTCATCAGATGGACCCCGTCATGAGACAGGCACCATAATTTTAACCTCGGGCCCGCCCAATTCATGCCACTTTCCCCGATGGGCCACCATGTTGGCACTCCGGACATACTTCCAATCATCCCAAATACACAAGGGTCTGTCCGTTTGCCTCACCAAATGCCAAAGATTCATCTTCACATGTCGACAACAACCATTCCATAAAAACCCATCTATCCAAAAGATATTTTTTTTGCTTTTTTGACACACAGATTGCTGCAATTTTCTAACACATATTTCCACAAAATTCTTTCCATATAACAGAAAGCTCAGGTGGGTTCTTCTTTTTCACATGGACCCTTCATTGGCACTGCTAGCTCCTCCTCTCCTACCAACTGTAGTATTCTTCAATATCTGCAAAAAAGGATATAGCATTAAAATAAAAAATAACTAGGAATGACAATCCTACTTCTAAACAATTAACGGTCCATTCAGGTAATGATCAGTTTAAAATTTGCTGATTGGAGGCGGTGTCAGTTGGTGATGGACATATGCGATGATGATGTTTGCACATGCATCTATATATAAATAAATAAATAAATAACAAAATTTCAAACAAACATGGTTAGTATAGCTTCGGCATTAATGCATCATTAACGGTAGGAAGTGCATGATACAGCTAATTTCTCAAATACTATGTCGAAATTTTCCGCAACAACAGACTACCCTTCCATATGGGCATTTTACCATGGGTGTAATTTCCGAGTGGACGGGGCTTTACAAGAACATTGATTGCAATGATGGTGATTAAGACCATCATTATCATCATCATGAACATCATGACAATGGGTAGCACTACAAAACTATTAAACACATCAGCAAAAGAAATTAAAAAAAAAAAATCAATTTAACCTAAGCTGGTCATTTGTGGGAGCACATCTAAGTAAGTGCATCATAACAGAAATGACCTCATACAGGCGAAGGGCAATGGTGGTGGTGATGCAATCCATGCCATGATGACAACAACTGGTGTGTACTTATACAGGTTTAGAGTGTGTTTGGTTGCACCAATTATCATGATATTTCATAATTAATCAGAGTCTCTTGGTGCAAAATTTCTTAACTTTTTAAGAAATTTGGCGCAACCAAAAGCACCCTCATGCTTGAAAGTACCAATATAAAAATTAATATAACTTAAATGGGTTGTGGTGATTTGCAGATCCAAATAAATCACTATTCACTTCAAACGATGATCTCGACTATCATCGTGACCATCCAAACATAATTATGGAAAATCATGGCAATCAAGATAACTTCCCAAAGAGGGATCTGCAACCACTTGCTTGCAGCTAAAAACAGGATAAAAATAGGTTAAAGAAAATGTCCAAGGCACCAGGCATCAACAGAAACAATTCCACATCATCCAATGGCATTTCTTATATGTAATAAACCCTATAATCGATAAGACCAGTGAATGAGTCAAAATTCTGAGCCGAAATCCGATAGGTCATTTCATGGATGGGCCAATGGTGAAATAATTTCAATGATTGGTAGTTTCTAGCAATTAGATCTACAGACCTTCTTTCCAGGTCCAAAATGGATGATGGATTGGATAATTATGGACCGATCAGTCTGCTTTATGGCCTATAACCTATCCAGAAGGTAGAGAACAAATGGACAGTCCACATCCATTGCCAAAATGAACCAATCAAGAGTTCGCGAGGTCAAGACCAGTTACCAAATGATACCGGATTCCATACCAAATAAAATCAATGAATGGAATGCTCTAACCAAGTGCATCCATAACAATAGTGTATGGGTTAATCCACATCATAAGGAGAAAACAGTCCTTATCTCCTAGTAGATAGAAATGGAACTAGCTCGATGGTGGGTAAGCACCATCGCACACTCGTAAATGTGGACATCAAAAAGATCCCAGCTGCTTATCAGCCAGGCAGTACCATGGATTTGCAAAAAATAGGTCATGTGATCCTAACCGTTAAAGTGTTGAATGTGGATCAACAGTCTACTTCCCTTTCGTCCTCCAATTTAGCAGTTCAGGTCGTCTGAACAGTATCTTTGGCCAGGGCAGACCCATAGCAGGTCCCCACGATGAGCAGATCAGATCACAAGTTCATTGACACATTAAAATGCACCATGCCTAAACAAGATATTTTCTAAAGGTAATAAGGCGTATAAATCTGCTAAAAAACCAAAAACCCAATCCAATATTGTATCGCAGGGCTAACTAAACGCCACTGATAGTTACAGTCAAAGGCAAATGACATTGTTATTCCTGAAATTTCTCACTAACCCAAATACCTCTACAAAAGAAAGTTCTAAGAAGACCTGTCTTCTGGCTCAAGAAGCCACAAGGGAAATTAGCAAAAATGGTTAGGATGACGACAACAAAAATGGCTAGGATGACAACAACAAATGGCAATGAACTGGTAACAACATCCATACATAAAAGAAAAAAAATAATATCAATGTAATTGTTATGGGCCTACCAAAATTGCACCACTGGAACTAGCAATGATTAATGAAAAGCACAAATTAATAGGGCCATTCATATTGTGATATTGATGGTGATCATGATGATGATGATGGGTATGCACCATGTCTATGCATGATAGAAGCAATGAGAAATGCTCGAGGAATGTGGACCCCACCATGACGTGTCGGGCGCCCACCTTGTCCATCAGATGCACCACCCCCTGTTATGCCTAGATCCTAAAATCTAGCCCGATCCATGGCTTACACGGGCCACATCACAGGAAACAGTTGAGAGTCAATGTCAACCCATGAAAACCCCCGACTGTTTGTGGGTCCCACCTAGGATGTGGTTTAGACATCTGACCCATTCATCACACTTGTTTGTGCGCAAGTCCCAACCAGATGAGGGGTTCCACCAACTTTCAGGCTATTCCAAAACTCAAGCGGGCCCCACAAAGTGATTTTAGATGTTCAAGGCATGATTTCGCAATATTCCAGATGATGTGGCCCAATTGAGTTCCGGTTTAAGAGGGGAATCACCAGATGCACGGTTTAGATGCCACAGAGACATGGCGGTGGGGCCCACATAAGTTGATTTTACCATAACTTACATGGTCATGGGTTTAGTGAGTATGCATCATTAATGGTAATAATCATGAGAAAAGAAATGTACATAGGTTTGGCGCGCCAACTTGGATGGGCCACCCCCAAAATCTACTAAACAGTACAATCAAAACCTATTGATCTGCCGTTTACAAATAGATGGCCTACAAGAAATGAATTAACGGTCCACAATCAACTGAATAGAAATCCCAAGATTGGTGATGCTGATGATGAAAACAAACCATGATGGACGGCAATAGATATGCATACATGTTCAAGCATACACATAAATAAGAAGAATTAACAACCAAATCAAGATAAAGACCCCAACCAATAACATGCCACGAAGAAATTAGAATACCCAAAATACACATAAATAAGAACAATTAACAACCAAATCAAGATAAAGACCCCAACCAATAACATGCCATGAAGAAATTAGAATACCCAAAATACCCCTCCAAGAAAACGGAAGCTACTTTGCAGATATTATACAGCCATTTAAGCCATGGCCCACCAAAATAGAACATTCTATGATGGTGATGATGGTGATGTGGCCATGTTATGATGATGATGATGATGATGATGGTGATGGGAGGATAGATGCATACATGTCTAAGCATCTGGTTCTCATTTTGCAACGTGGAGAGCCTCTCTTCAAGCTCAGAGTTCTTGGTCTCCAAGTCCTTAACCTTCACCTCCAGCTCACTTAAGTAGGCCTTCTTCCTTTCCCTCGCTTGCTGCGCTGAGACTCTGTTCCTAAGCAGCCTTGAGAATAAATAAATTTACGAAAATGCCATTGGTCAGATTGCCAGGGAATATCAACCGGAAAATGACGGGATCTGCCGGATTCCGGCGAATACCTTTTCAAGCGCTTGTGTTCTTTGTCAGCTGGGCTTCTACCCCTCTTCCTCTGGCCCGGTTCGGTTAAGGCCTGTGCCCGGTCCGTCCCAGCAACCGAGCCGGCTTCCCGGCCGGACGTCGACGGACCGGCTGGTTCGCTGCCTATTTCTGGCACTCTCCTTATCTCGTCGTCGCTTTCGAGCCCTTCTCCTATTAAAAATAAATTAATAATTATATGTTTTGATAAATCAATAAAAATCGATTTAGGAAGAAATAATCATTTTCCTGCTTCTGAAAATAGCACAAATGGAAAAAGAAATCATACATTCTCCATATCCCATAAAATAAAGTACCGAAAAAAATGAAATCCAGATTCCTTTTTTTCGAATTTTAAAAGAAAATTACATTACATTCTTCGGCTGAGGAGAAAAAACCCAAATTAGAATTGTCGAATTACATCAGAATCCCCAAAATCATATGGAAAATCACAAATTTAATATTGTCAGCAGCCAAAAAAAAAAAAAAGACGAGAAACTTCTATTCCATCAAAACTCACAAAAATAAAACGTTTATAATAAAAAAAAATCATTATTCCAGTGATTAAAAAAGAAACCCAAATGAAGAAAATCTCGTCTGCTCCTAAAAAAGGGGGGGAAGTACCGAATTCAACGAAAAAACCACCATTTTTGCTGATTAAAAAAAAACAGATGAGAAAAATCCAACCTTCTTTCATTTCCATCTGAAGAGCCGAGCTCGAAGATCTCTCGCTGCTCGAGGGAAGCGAACTTGTAGCTTGATCTTGCATTTTTCTGCTGCAGAGAGAGAGAGAGGAGAGAGAGAGAGATTTTTTGTTTTGTATAGTTTGAGAAGGCGAGAAAGGGCGCGTTGTTTTACTACTGTATAGTCCAAAGCTAGTGTGAAGAAGAAATCACAGCCGTTGTAGTTCGTTTCATCGTACGGTGTTGAAGTGGTGAACGTGGTCGCTCTCGAGCCATAAAGAAGACTATTCAATCCAAAGGCGCAGAGACAAGGAACGTGGGCTGCTTGTAACCGTTGGATTTGAAAAAGAAATCTGACGGCAGGTCAGGCGGGTGCAATGAATAGAGGCGAGTTGGGATATTTGTGGAAAAGGAAGGATCTGGATGGAGACTAATCATATAATACGTGCCTCGTATCTTGGTACGGTATACATGCATTTCATTATTTGATAAATGGGTCCCACTTTTTATAATCCAGACCGTTGATCTGTTGGATCACTACTTTCATGAAGAGTAAAATAAATATTAAATGGATTAATAATTCTAGAATCAATATTCCACTTATTTGGTTGAATGTGGACCGTTGTTGTATTTCTCTTCTTGACCGTCTACCAGTATTTCAGCAGGACACATATCAAAATGTTGATTTTGTACTATCAAATACCACTTTCATACATAGACCATCCATGGTGGGACAGAACAGATCAACGGTCTTGATTACCGATCTGTGGGGCCCACTTGAGACTATGTATTACGTATAGTACATAAAGATGCGGGCCAGGTATCATAAAATTCCTCGATAAGGTCTTCGTGCTTTTGTTCTCAATGATTACGAAAATACCCTTTTTGTTTCAGCAAATGACCACGACGCCACTGTATTGGTGAGAATGGCAAGTTTTGTCGGGACGTGTGTGATTATTTGATCCCGAACTTACATATGGACGGTTATCATGTGTGTCCAAATCATTGGTTTGTTGCATCCCACCGTTGACGGATCATGCCCAGAAAATCTCCTGGTTTGATGACTTATCTTTTGGTTGGATGTGGACCGTTGATCCGTTTATCTTCTAATCATCTATCATGAGGCAACAAATCCAAAGGTTGAGATTGTGTAATTGAGGATATTTTCGGAGCAAAATCGATTCACGGTGGTCGGTTGGAGACCAATGGTCCAGATATGAAACCACTGGCCCGTTATTAGAATCGAAATCCGACGGATATTTTGGAATGACACGTGTTGCGCATGAGTTATTTGGAAATTAAAGGGCCCCCTTTTTTCAGCCATCCATTCCATGCCTGAGGGTGCTGGGACGCGGATCAGGTGGGGCATGGGTGGATCCTCGACTGTGGGCCCCACCTTGATGTATTTTTTTTACATCCAGGCCGTCCATCCATTTTGACAGCTCATTCCAGGCATGATCCAAAAAATGCAGCTGATCCAAATCTCAGGTGGACGGCACCACAGGAAACAGTGGTGAATAATATCCACCATTAGAAACTTGATGAGCGTCACGAAAGTTTTGGATCGGTTGATATTTTTTATGATTCCTTCCTCTGGTGTTTCCTGTGGGGTGTGTGTGACACTCATTTTCGGTGCCTAACTTGGGTCAATAGGAAGTTACGTGTTTGGTACCAGCATAATGGTACTCGCTAGTCCAAACGGAATATATGCTTGAGCGTTACTTATTTTGTCATTAGTGTAACGGTACAAACTACTATCAAGCCTTTTATTCATCACATGCCGTATGGCTACGATTAATGTGCCTTGAAAAATGTATTTGACATTGTTACAAAAACCCAGTCGAGCGAGCATATCTACTATCTCCTATCTTACAATTGTATATGATTTCATCAGCAATATCATCTTTTACGATCCTTTCCAAATGAAATATTTTTTAAAAAATGTTTGGAGAACTAAAATGATCCAAAAGATCTCGAAGATCGAAAAGGTCGAATCGGCATACCAATTAACTTGGATTTGATCCCGTACCTGAATCACAAAGGGACGAATGAATTTACATTGGCTCCCATTTTACACAGATGATCGGAATAAAGAGAGAATGGGAGATCTGATCTATCTAAACAATAGATCAGTATCAGGGGTCAAATTCCTCCAACACTGCAAGCCATCATCATGTAAGATGGTCAAATGAAGGAGTTGGTTTAACCCAGATCATCCAACACCTGGAAGTTGACAAGGTGTGCCATCAGGAAGCGTTGAATGGCCACGTTTGATAGAGATTAGCCCTTGAATTTTTCGAACCTTGGTCTATTTGTCTTCCTTAGTGTGAACACTGGAAATCAGTGCCCATACTTTTATGTTTGGTTTAGAGGCGTATAGGCTTATTTAGATTGATGATGTGATAGACTTGGAGTCGTTACTAGCCAATTAGCTCAAAATCCCATTAGTCGGCTAGAACTTGCAGAATCTATAGAAGCTAGAGAATCCAATGACTCTTTTACTTTAAGTTAATTCCCGATCTGCAACCTAGGATTCTGAGTAAAGGACCTCGGCTACAAGGAGGGAAGGTGTTAGGCACCCTCTTTGCCCATACAAGTGTACGGTCTCTATTTCGTGTGGTAAATTGATTTTAAGAGATAAATGACAATATGCAAAGTATTAGAATAGGACTAGGAAGACTCGATTTTTAATGTAACAATGTTTGAAATTCAGACAAGCCACATAACATACGTACAAAGAATTTCTAGAAAAGAAAGGGGGTTGATAGGAGATGCGATGTCACGCCCCAAACCCGGAGACCGGGCTCACTAAATTCTCAATCGCCGACCTTGATGCCAACAGCCTCCATAGTACCCCATTCTTGAATCCTAGCGCTCATATGCCAGATTCCGATCCTGAGATCCCACTAAGAGGATTTTTAGGGTAATTTCTTTTTGTAAGGGAGCATAATCAAAACCACAAAACATTATCATATATCCACTATATAGTCTGTTGAGTATAGTGCTGGAAAGGAAAAATATAAAAATGTAGCAAAAGTCCAAAATATCAGGCACATAATCCGAGCTCAACACTGCTGATATGCCCTAGTACCTGCAGCGTAAACAAACGCGCATAAGCCTCCTACGAAGCTCAGTAGAGTGCGTGTGCGATGCATATGACAAATATACCGATATCAGAGTAAGCGAAAGTGATGGAGGGCTAAGTTGCCAAGTTCATGAATGCTATCAATCATCCTAAGGCTATGTATGCAAAGGGCCTATAGGGCCGAGTGTCATATGTTAAAGATGCAACTCAAGCACGTCAATCATCAACTATCCACATATCAAAATGATTCTCATCTGGGACATCACCGGGGTCTGGTACACTTCGACACTAACTGCTGCACATCGTGCTTATGACCTAGCGAGTAGAAAAGACCTCACTATCTGCCTCGTCAGTGGTATGCCAATGCCCACTCGCTCGTCGATAACGGACCCATTTCGCGAGCTAGTCAGACTCAACCTAGCTTATATGTAATAACCCAAAAATTTGGGCGCACGAATAAGTACACGAGTGCATGTTCACATGTGAAAAATTAAATTCTAGGCCTGTGTTGTTCACACACATACACACACGTATACATTTTTATACGTATTCAGACAACTTTTCAGGCCTATGAAAAACTTAGTGTAGTTAGTTAAGTCGATCGACCGACCGTTAGAATGATCTGTCGTTGCTAGACTAGAATATCTAACCGTCCACTTCGATTTCGAACTACGCGATCAACGTAAATCCGCCGTACGATCTTCACATCGTCCTGTACACATGTTTGTCCATAAATTTGATCCGTACATCTTGTCCGTCACCAAGTATTTGCTTAGATCATTGATTTTTCAACCCTATAAACCTCCTCGGGAGTGTTTATAACACTCTAGGATTTTAGAATCATTTAAATTATAATTTAGTTAATTATTTAATAAATTAAACGACTGTTAATATTGATTAATTAATAATAAATCATCTGTATGGAATTAGGGTAGGGTCCCTTTAACAAAGTTGCTCAGAATAAACCCTAAAATAGTATAGAAGTGTCGGATTTCACAAAACTCGCAAATTTACAATAATTACAAAAATGACATTAGTTAAACTTAAGTTAAACTGACATTTTTAATTATTCTAGTTTCTGACGATCAGTTTCATGCAAAACTTCATATAGTAGCTTATGGGCACATTTTAACCGTACACGTCGAATTTTAGCCGTCCGATCATCCTACAAATGTCCTAATCAGAAGTCAAGCCATAAGTGGGCCACCTGATCTCAGATCTGTCCCATTTTTTGTACCAACCCCTAATATCATGTGGCATACCTGATGGTCGAAGTAGATTTCTTACATACATCACGGTGGGACCCACGTGCACGTATGGCGCTTGGTCAAACGCGCGTTGACCGTGCGTTAACAGAAGACGGATCGTCTTCTTCTTCGCCCGCTGCGACAGTAGCATTCGCTTGTCCGCGCGACCCGACCCAGTCGGCGCACACCGTCCATCACGGTGGACCCCATCTGAAAATCCACCCCGTCCATTATGTAGCCCCCTCCTAGGACTACTAAGGGGCGAATCTCTTTTTGTAAGTAAAAGCTCGAGTGGACCGCATAGTTCATTTATGTCCAGAGCTTAACGAAACAAAACGCTCAAGATTAGGACCGATCCTACGCATGGGTACTTGAAAATTTAGGGGACTGTTTTTATGGATCCCACCTACTATTTGAACGGTTTAAAAGCTGTCAAGTGCAAATATAGAGGGAGATCCGAATTCTTAGTCTTTTCTTTATCCTACTCTAACTTGGACCCAACCGAAACCTTCTCCCGCCGCACCACCGCCTATACACCGACCTTGGCCCTTTATATTAAGCCCTAGACGTTCGTCCCTGCCTCTTCAGAAAGCTCAAAGAGAAAGAGAAATCGTGGGGAGGAGAAGGAGAGAGAGAGAGAGAGAGAGAGAGAGAGAGAGAGAGCAATCATGGGAAGAGAGAGATCGTGAGGGGGAAAAAGGAGGGCCCTACGTCTGTTACTGTGCTGGGCTCTCTTCCAGAAAAGAAGGAAGAAAAAAAAAGGAAAAAGAAAGAAAGAGAAGAAGAAGAAAGGGGCTGTTAAGTCGATTCGAGTCGACTCATCTTATTAATTCAACCTAGATTGGGTTAGGCTCGGATTAAGAAACTTCACAATACGGTGAGTGATTCATCTCAGAATTTCTAGTTGATTTTCCTTTTCATAGGTTTGCTTTCCTTTGCATTCAATTTTCAGTTTTCTTTAGTATTTCACGTAAGAGATCTTGGGTAAAGGTCTACCACTCAATCTCTTCCTTAACTAGGGTTTTACCGTTGTGTTTTGTTATTACGCATAATATGAATTCTAGGTAAGGGATTCATCTCTTGTCTCTATTCTTAAATTTCATCTTTTAATTGTTATTCTTCTTAGTTGGTTCCTCTTTTCCAAACTTTTTCTTCTTAGTCGCACACATCCAAAATTTTAGATAAACCTAACTTGAGTTTAAATCATAGATAAGACATCGTCCTTAAGTCAACCCTAGACATTCATCAAAGCACTGAAACTTTACACCACGACTTTCTCACACTTCCTTATTGACAATAACTTAGGAAAAGAAACACTTTAAGAAAGTAAACACATGCATGGTGCGACTGGAATTGAGTCTGATATGCATTATATGCTTGATAAGTGCTTCCATAACTCATGACATACACCTACATTTATACACTGCGACAAA
Source organism: Liriodendron chinense (assembly GCA_003013855.2). Taxonomy (NCBI): domain Eukaryota; kingdom Viridiplantae; phylum Streptophyta; class Magnoliopsida; order Magnoliales; family Magnoliaceae; genus Liriodendron; species Liriodendron chinense. The sequence goes on along the minus strand of PVNU02000439.1, from coordinate 6,963,278 downwards.
ACAGGAGTATGGTTGATTTGCGACAGGTTCCTAATGTTCAGTGGCAGCGAGTTCTGGTCGTTTCACTTATTAAGCATGGTTGATTTGCTCGGTTAGATCAGTGGTGCATGGTTGATTTGCCGCCTCGCTGTACCGGTTAGGTGAGCATGGTTGATTTGCGACAGGTTCCTAATGCTCAGTGGCAACGAGTTCGTAGACGTTTATTGCTCTCACACGTATCATAACATACATGGCATCATGATAATCATGTTCCATTTATAATAAATTATAAAGTGTATCAATCATAACCTCATCCTCGTGTATTTCATACAATTCTATCCGTTGATGATTCGCATCCTATCTCTTATTGACTAAAATATTACCTGTGATGGAAATGACCTCACTGAGCTTTTAGCTCACCAAAATCACCACAGTTCTTACAGGTTTTCAGGAAGAATAAGACATAGCCAAATGAGAGTATTCAGAGGGTCTCATCTTACTCGAGCGTCAATCGTGACAGATTTATTTTAGTTTTGTAAAAATTCATTGTAATAAGGCATTAGTGAAAAAAAATATATATTTGGGATTTATTTTAGATATGTGATGTGTAGAATGGAATCTCAAGGAATCTACGCTCAAATTTTATATTCACACCCTGAAACTCGAGCTTTGGATCGTTGTACTCGGGTTTCGATTTTCAGGACGTGACATTATAGCCCTCTGCAACTCGGATAAGATCACACCCCTTTCCAACCGACCTCGATACAGTGGGAGACGCGGCCTACTGGTATTTGGCACTCGGGCGCTCATGTTATCCACTCAGTCTCGATGTTGGAGCATCCTATTGGTACCACAGGGTTTAGGGACTTTCACTCAAGGACATCCATAGCACCCACGTGCTAGAACATGTTTTTGGTGTCCATTCCTGCCAACCACAGTATGATTGTGGTGGCCACAACCCCGATGCTGCTAGGGTGTGAAGTTGATCATGACATACATAATGTGGGATGCATGAGTCATACAATCCAAGTCATGCACCAAACCTGCGCATACTGCGGGACTGTGTGGGGCCCTACCTCGTACGGGTCCCCTAAGTATATAAAGCCACAATGACGTATGTTATGATTAATCGTAATTCATAACAGGCATACAAATGATGCGTATGGGCATATAATGAGCATGGTATCCATTACACTAAGCATATTATCAGTGTGACCCATTAGGCTAAGTATACTAACATGTTATCAAACATATCATGTGATGATCAGCCTTAAAATGACCTGAGATACAGAGAGTGAGACTTTATCGGCAGGCCCCACTAGAAATGTGAAGGTCTATGTGGCATATCCCACTTTAGACTTGAATCGGCCGATATACGGTTTGATCTTACAAATAGATGTACGACATAGATGAAATACACACATCAAGTGGGTCCCACTTGGGAGGGCCTGGATAGAACATAAACACTTGGGGGGGGAGGGGGGGGAGGGGGGGGTTTATAGTGGCCCTGCCAATAGGTTAGATAGCAAATAAACATTACCATAGGCTTTAGGAAGTTTTGACCCGAGGCATTCAATCACCACCATTTACTATGTGTGGCCTATCCAAAACTGGGCCCCACACCCCTGCCAAGATGGAAGGCAAGGTATACAACACATCCATGAAGGTGGGACCCCAAGATGCCACACAACCTTTGGTTGGATGAAAAATAAATATTCCAGTGGCCCCAAGAAAAGTTTCAATGGTGGCCATCAACGACCATTAGTTCTTATAGTGTGGTCCACTTGAGATTTGTATTTGACTCATTTTCGGGTCCACGGCCTAAAATGACATGGAAAATAGATGGGCGGCATGAATAAGACAGATACATCATGGTGGGACCCATAAGGTAGGCCACCTGCTGGGCAGCGTGCATGCATACGCTGTCTGCAACGTGGGACCCCCTGGGTATAGGAGTTTTGAATCAAGCTAGTATTTATGTTTTCTCCCTTCATCTAGATGTATGCCACAGGTCTGGATGGCTTTAAACATTATAGTGAGCCTTAGGAAGGCGTCAACGACAGCCTTTCAATTTCCACTGTTTCCTAGCAGTGGGGCCCACGCAATTTCTAGATCAAGCTGTTATTGTGTGGGTCCTTCATACATGTCTATGCGACCTTATCAATAGGTTTGGATGACAAGAAAATATCAAGGTGGGCCAGGAACGATTTCAACAGTGGACATCACTATCCCCACTGTGTCCTATGGTGCGACCCACCTGGGAACTGGATCTGGCCCAAAATTAGGCTTGTGGCCTAAAATGATTTAGCAAAAAGGATGGGCGGCATGGATAAAACATACTCATCATGGTGGGTCCCATGAATGGGCCACCTTGTTGACGCCCCAAGGAGTCCAGCATCCACAGACGCTGGTTACTCCCAGCGTCTCCTACGCTGTGAGTGGGCAACGTTCATGCTGCACTTTGTTTATTTTTTTTCTTCTTTTTCTTTCATCAAGTGGGGCCCACATGAGGACGATCCACTCTGCCTATCAGGTTATCTAGTTCAATGTGGACCCAATGAGTATTATATTGGTGGGTTACATGGCATATAAACATCACAGGAGGCCTACGAAAGTTTCAACAGTAGATATTATTTTCTAAAGTATGGCCCATTTGAAGTCCGAATCCTCTTTATTTTCGAGACCATGACCTAAAATAAGATGGAGAAACAGATGAACGGTGTGGATTAAACTCATATATCAAGGTTGGTTGCACGAGTGGAGGCCCCACTCCTCTCCGCGACCTTGGAGTCTGGACGCTGGACAATTCCAGTGCCAGAGATGCTCGGAACGTCCAGCATCTGGACATCCTCTTTTTTTTTCCAGCTCTGTGGGGTCCATACATGGACAATCCAATTCGTCCATCAGCATGGCCATCACAAGGTGGGCCTAAAAACCTTTGGATTAAGAAAATCTTTGTATATTACATTATCCACATCTATGTGATCTTATGGAGTTGAATGGCAAATAAATGTCACGGTGGGCCACACAAGGTAGCCCACACTATGACAATATGCAGGGCACGCTGTCCAACAGTGTGACCCACTTGTGGGCCTCACAACAATCCACTCAAGCATAAAGGAAAAGGAGGTAAGAGGAAAGGGAGAGATCTGACCATCGGGTGAGCCCCCGCCACTACGGGGCCCTCCATGTACATCTAGACACACACCAAGGTGGGTCTCACCCTCGTGGGCCCACAAAATGAAAGAAAACCCAGGGGAAAAGAGGGATTCATCATCCCTTGCACCCACTTGAAGAATGGACGGTTGGATCGGGTCAGATTGTTGATCGAATGGTCCGAATAACCTCCTCTTCACCCCTAACTCTCCAAACCCCCGTCCCAAGCTCTCTTAATCTCTCTCTCTCTCTCTCTCTTAAATTCTCTTTCTTTTAAGAACTCTCACTCTCTCTCTCTCTCTCTCTCTCTCTCTCTCTTTTCCCTAATCTCTTTCCAAATCTCTCTTCATTTTCTTAATCTTTTCTTTTCTTTTCTTTCTTTCTTTTCTCTCTCTCTTTTTCTCAAACCCTAGCAACTAAAAAAAATGGGGGTTCATACGTCGGAGGCTTTGTAGAGTAGAGATTTTGGGGATAGAGGAGGGATTAAAAGGGAAGAGAGGTAGAAAGGAAAGGGAAAATGTGAGGGAAATGATGGTTAGTAGCTATAGGGTAGTGTAGGTGTTGACTTTAGGGCTTTTCTTGCATGAGAAATGAAAAAAGATAGGGGTAGAATGGGGAGTTGTAGAGATTATGTAGTACTTTAATAGGGGCATTTTAGGGTTTTGGCATGAGAGGTGCTGGATTGATGGAAAAAGGTGATGGGGGTAGGTGGAGGATTGATTGATGGATAGGTAGAGTGATTGATTTTGATTAAACTTTCTAGAAATTTGTGCAAGTGGGGCCCGCACCACACGTGCGTTGCGCGGTTCGCCTTAAATTTCGCAAATGATCGTAGCTTTTGCACTGGGTATCGCAATGGGGGGTGCCATGCGGCATTGGAATCGCAGCGCCTATGCGGTCACCAAGGTATAAGTTTTGGGTCGATGCGGTACTAAAATATGGTCGTGATCAAGGCTCGCTAATGTGATCCGTCCGGGACGTACTGGCACAAAAAATTAAGCGTACGGAGGACAAATCAGGGTACGGGTCTTATATGCGATGACACCAGAATAATATGTGAGAAGACTAGGCTACCATGAGTTTCTGATGTGACGAGATCCGAAGTTTCGACAAATCACATAACATACATTTAATGGAAGCTTAGGGAAGCAGTGAGGTTAAGAAGGGAGGTAATGATGCAATTAGTAAAGTATAAATGCTAGTAATGATGGCACGATCTTTGGCTTGTACTTGGAAGGGATTGGAGGTTTGGTGGGTGCATCATGATTTAAAGGATTGACCCAAGTGGGCTAAGTGATTTGGAGGGGGGCTACAGGAGGTTAAGAGGGGGGCTGAAATTGATAAAGGCTTAAAAGCTCAAGCTCACGTCTCACTCTCACTTTCCTTCCCAGTCTCTCACTTTCACTCTCACACTCCTTCTCTTGGTGTTTGGTTGGTGTAGAATGAAGAGGGGAGGGGATATTTATAGCCCCTTGCTGGTTTTCTGGTAATAGTTGGGATTGTGGAGTGTAAAAGTTAGGTGGAGGCTTATGATTGGTTAAAGAGGAGGTGCCACATGTCACACTCACATAGGTTGATGAAACTAGGTAAAATGGTGAATAGGTGAAAGTCCAGGGGTAAGATGGGTCCCAGCACAGTTGTCTCTCTAAGAGAGTAACAGCTGTAGCTTGGGGCACATCTCTCGAGAGGAGGTGGTAACCCTCTTATGTTTTTTGTTGTACATTGGATAGCTGGCTTCTGAGAGTGTCTTAGGGTTGAGTTTTGGCTTAGGTAATGGCTAGAGGCTTTTCCATGACTGGTAAATAGCTTAGGTTTGGTTAAGGCTTAGGTATGGCAAAGGCTTGAAAATAACTTGGGGTGTGGTTTAAGGTTTATGTATGGCTTGGGTTTAGGTGTAGCTAAGGTTAGGGTAATGGCTCTCAGGGTATATCCATGCTCATCAAGTTGCTAGCCTAAGTGGGGTGTCTACATATGCCCCTCTTTGACAAAGGTTGTGTGCAACCTACTGCCAAAGCGAGTGAAAACCCCACCCCTCTAGTAAAGGGAGATGGTGGTTAGAACCTGTTACCAGCCATATTATCATTGTCAGCTTATTGTTTGGAAAAGAGATAAGTCACACATATCTTAAGGGTTTGAAGGAAATATTGTGATTGTCCCTGCTCTTTCTGCAGCATTACAGGCAACCAATCACAACCCTTTCACATAAGATCAATAATAACATCAGAGGTAAATATGAAAATAGTGCCCTGTCACTTCATGGCCTTACTTGAATCCCTCTACTATTTAAATTTGTGATGACCTTTGCCACAGGATCACCTTAGAAGTACTGGTTTTTTTAATCGTCAAAGTGGTTAGTTGCCCTGCGCTTTCTGCAGGCCTTATGGGAAACTTACTACACTAACTTGAACCCAATCAAACTTTATAAGCATCCAGACTAGGTTGTTGGGATAGGAAGGGCCGACAGCGGAAGCAAAGCCGAACACGAACAGCAAATTAAACCAAACAATCAACATAATACAATCACAATGCATGTAACCATCCACACATAGACAATCCTAATTTAACATGAAAAACCCCTTACGGGTAAAAAACCACGGCACAAAGCGACACTAATCCACTATAATATCAGAAGTTACAAGAGATGGAACCCAAGACCCCAAAACCCAAGCCCACAAGAGAAATCCAAGCTTTCCCAAGAAGAAAATTCTCTTCTTCAAGCTCTTTCTCTCACCTAGAACCTCTCTCAATCCCTATTACAACCTAGGATACCTCTAATCTCGTAATACCCTCCTTAAATAGGAGAAAAAATGGATTAGAAATCTTTTGCGCAAAACCCGCGCAAGAAACCATGTTGTATAAGGATACTACCGACCGACCGGTCGGATGGCCCAAAAACACTCCAGCGAAGTTGGCTGCCTTGCTTCACTGTGACCACCCGGTGACTCTTGTGCAATGGTGATTTGGGTCGTTCGTTTCCAACAAACTCCACCACGACTCAAATCATTATGCACCACCTTGCCACTCACAACCTTCACCTCTACTTCGTCATCATTATAGTCTCGTCGCTTCTCATGTCCCATTGACTTTATCCTTGCATCTTTACATGCCTTGCTGCTCTTCCCATATGGCCATTTTTCTTTTACCACATACGAACAACTGTGGATCCCCCTGCTGATCCCGTAGCTCCACCATGAATTGTGCTCCCAATCACCTTGTAAAGATTATTGCACCTCCGTACCTTGATCATCATGAGTGCTCCCTTCACCTCGAGTGAACCTGCACTCTTTCGCCCTTTCGCCTCGAGTGAACCAAGAGATATCACGTTCTTCTTCATCTCAGGGACATGCTTCACACTTTCAAGGATCCGTTCAACTCCATCGAACATCCTAATGCGTACTGAACCAATCCCCACCACATTGCAAGCGTAGCCATCACCCACAAACATCGATCCACCATCATACTCCTTGTATGACATGAATGAACTCCGGTTAGGACATACATGACATGATGCACCTGAATCTAAGAGCCACTCTCTACCAAGAGACTCTATGCCGGATATAGTCAATGCATCACAACCATCACCATCGTCCTCTACGGTATTGGTCCCCTCCCTAGAAGAATTTTCAGATTTCTCCTGCCTTTTCTTGAGATTCGAACAATCCCTCTTCACATGCCCTTCTTTCCCATAATTCCGGCATCTTACCTTGTACCTCCACTTGCCCTTTGATTTAGATCTTGATGAAGGATATCCTTCACCCCGCTTAGAATTTCTCCCCCTCATAACCAGTGCCTCATCAGTAGAGGGACCCACGTCGCTGCTTTTTCTTCTCATTACCTTCGCCTGAAGGGCTGAGATATTGGTTTCTACGCCAATAGTCTCCTTACCTGCGCACAACGAGTCCTTGAGCGACTCATATGATTCTGGAAGAGAATTCAACAGGATAAACGCTTGATCCTCATTCTTCATCGGCTCATCTACATTCATCAACTTGCAAATAAGCCTATTGAAATTGTTGATGTGGCTCTCAACATCGGCCCCCTCTGCCATCCTCAAATTGTACAACTGAGGCTTCAAATATATGCGATTTTTAAGAGATTTCTTCGCGTAGATATTCTTCTACTTTGCCCATATTTCAGCCACAGTCTTCTTTTTCATGACGTTATACAGGACCTCATCTGCCAGACAATTGGATTGAGACATTAGCCTTTTCATCGATTTTCTTCCACTCTTCTTCTTTCGTAGCTTATGGTCGCTTTCCAAGTAGCGCATCTTGCAATCTTTGCTGAGCCAGAAGGCCTTTCATCTTCACATTTCAAAGTTCAAAATTATTTTTTCCCGACTACTTTATGTCGAACCTTTATGCCCGATGCCATGCTCTTGTCTCATATCCGAATTTTTGCTACACCCCAACGATCGCTCTGATACCAGTTGTTGGGATAGGAAGGGCCAACAGTGGAAGCAAAGCCGAACACAAACAACAAATTGAATCAAACAAGCAACACAATGCAATCACAATGCAGGCAACCACTCACGCATAGACAATCCGAAATTTAATGTGGAATAACCCCTCACGGGTAAAAAACCACGGCGCAAAGCGACACTAATCCATTATAATATCAGGAGTTACAAAGAGATAGAACCCAAGACCCCAAAACCCAAGCCCACAAGAGAAATTCAAGCTTCCCCAATAAGAAAATCCTCTTCTTCAAGCTCTTTCTCTCACCTAGATTCCCTCTAAATCCCCTTTGCAACCTAGGATACCTCTGATCCCGTAATACCCTCCTTAAATAGGAGAAAAACTGGATTAGAAACTCTTTGCGTAAAAACCGCGTAAGAAATCATGTTGTACAAGGATACTGCCGATCGATCGTCCAAAAACACTCCAGCGAGTTGGTTGCCTTGCTTTACTGTGACCGGCTGGTGGCTCTTGTGCAATGGTGATTTGGGTCGTCCATTTCCAACATAGGTATGTGTAGGTGACTTTTTTCCATACAGTCTTTTAATTTTAACACATTGGTTATAACTGATCTTTTCCACTTTTTTGAATAGGTACTCTAACCAAGGTTAGATCGTTCTTATCATCGATTGCATTGCGCTTCACTGTTGCACGCCCATTTCGATATTTGAAAAATTCAAGGTGAGCATGTTTATCTCACATACGGATTTGACAACTCTAGGAAACAATGAGAGGTCGAAAAATTCAGAGTTATATTCTTTGAGAATATTATTGTAGAAGTTTTCGGGGATTTTTTTTCTAAGTTGTTTGAAGAGATCCGTTCGATTTTACAGGAGGGCATTATTGACCAATTTTATTTTGGCTTTTGATTTTTTGGTAATTTTTCCTGAAAAGAGTCCCTACCAGTATATCGATAATCTTAGGGTTTTATTGCAATGATTTTTTAAGATAAGTCCAACTGATCCGATTGTAGGGCTGTAAATGGTCGGGATTGGGGGCGGGTTAGCCAAAACCAGACCCGCCCATTTACTAAATGGGTGTCGGTCCAAATTTTAGACCCAGACCCTTTTACTAAATGGGCGGGTTTGGGTCGAGTTCGAGTCAACCCATTAGACCCATTTATAAATGGGTTTAGGTCTGGTAGAGGGAGATCCACCCAGACCCATTTATAAATGGGTCGGGTCTAATGGGTCTAGGTATGGATCTAGTATGTTAGCATTTTTACAAGTCTTAAAATCGGGTCTGGACAGGTCCCTTGAAACATAGACCAAACCTGCCCACTTACTAAATGGGTTCGGGTCGAGTCGAGCCTAATATAAAGGAAACTAGACCTAGACCCGTTGTCACGCCCCGAAATTCGGGACTCGAGTATAACAACCCAAAGCCCGAGTTCCAGGGTGTGAATTAAAATTCGAGCATGGATTCTTTGAGATTCCATTCCATACATCGATAACTAAAATAAATCCCAAATATAAAGTTTCTTTTCCACTAATGTCTTATTACATTGAATTTTACAAAATAAATCAACTACGGTTGGTGCCTGAGTAGTACGTAACCATCTGAATACTTTGCTCTGCCTACGTCTTTTTCTTCCTGAAGACCTGCAAGAACTGTGGTGATTTTGGTGAGCTAAAAGCCCAATGAGGTCATTTCCATCACAGGTAATATTCCAGTTAATAAGAGATAGGATATGAATCATCAACGGATAGAATTGTATGAAAAATACGAGAATGAGGTTATGATTGGTACACTTTATGATTTATTATAAATGGAACATGATTATCATGATGCCATGTATGTTATGATACGTGTAAGAGCAATAAACGTATAGGAACTCGCTGCCACTGAACATTAGGAACCTGTCGCAAATCAACCATGCTCACCTAACCGGTATAGCGAGGTGGCAAATTAACCATGCACGCCAGTGGGCAAATCAACCATGCACCACTGATCTAACCGAGCAAATCAACCATACTCAATAAGTGAAACGACCAGAACTCGCTGCCACTGAACATTAGGAACCTCTCGCAAATCAACCACGCTCACCTAACCGGTACAACAAGGCAGCAAATCAACCATGCACGCCAGGAGTCAAATCAACCATGCTTCTATTTTGTCGCAGTGTATAAATGTATGTATATGTAATGAGTTATGAAAGCACTTCTTCAAGCATACAATGCATATCAAACTCAAGTCCAATCACACTATGCATGTGTTTACTTTATTAAAATATTTCTTTCCCTAAGTTATGGTCAATAAGGAAGTGTGAGAAAGTTGTGGTGTAAATTTTCAGTGCTTTGATGAATGTCTAGGGTTGACTCAAGGACGATGTCTTATCTATGATTTATACTCAAGTTAGATTCATATAAAATTTTGGATGTGTGGGACTAAGAAGAAAAAGTTTGGAAAAGAGGAACCAATTAAGAAGAATAACAATTGAAAGATAAAATTTAAGAATAGAGACAAGAGATGAATCCCTTACCTAGAATCTATATTATGCGTAATAACAAAACACAACCCTAAAACCCTAGTTAAGGAAGAGATTAAATGGTAGATCTTCACCTAAGATCCCTTACGTGAAATACTAAAGAAAACTGGAAATTAAATGCAAAGGAAAGCAAACCTATGAAAGGGAAAATCAACTAAAAATTCTGAGATGAATCACTCACCTGTGGTGTTCCCTAGACTCCAAACAAGCTTACTTCGAAATCTGAGTCGACTCAGCGAGTTGACTCACTAGGTCAACTCAAAACAAAGCTTCTTCTTCTCCTTCTCTTTCTTCTTCTTCTTTTTCTTCTTTCTTTCCTCTTCCTTCTTCTTTCTCTCTCTTTCTTTCTTTATTTCTTCTTCCTTCTTCTCCTCTTTTTCTTCTTCTTCTTCTTCTTCTTCTTCTTCTTCTTCTTCTTCTTTCTTCTTTCTTTCTCTCTTCTTTTTTTCTTCTTTTTTTTCTCTCTTCTTTCTTATTCTTTCTTTCTCTTTCTTCTTTTCTTCTCTTTCTTCTTTTCTTCTTCCTTCTTTTTGCCTGGGATGTTGCCCCAGCAACAACAACAGCAGTGTGGTGCGGAATCCCTTCCCACACAATACACACCCACACCCTCTCTCTCTAACGATTTTCTCTCTCCTCTCTTTCTCTCTCTCTCTATCTCTGGCGTTTTCTGAAGGAGGGGGAGAAACAGATGGACGATTTATATAGCTAAGCAAGGGAGGTAACGATCGCACGTGCGATCGGTTAGGTTTCTGATTCCAAGAAGGATTCGGTTTCCTCTTTCTTGTAACCTATGCCACTTGGGATTGTTGGAAAGGTAGGTGGGGTCCACACGACCTTGGCACAATCGATCTTGGACGTCCATGCAAGACAGGGACCCAAATCCCGACAGTTTTTGTTTTCATTGGTTGGAAACGACAGTCTGGTATGGGTTATGTATACGATGTTCGACAAAACAAAATGAGAGGGCTATTTTCCCGGCAATGAAGGGTGTATGAACGGTGTGTATTGATCAATGGGCCCCCCCAATGATCGTGTGGTCCTACGATGACAGCGGAAGGACGCTGTTGTAGCTTCCGTTGTAATAACGTCGGGTCGGGAAGGAGTTCAACCGCGACGCGGTTTGCGTGCAGCCACGCACTCTCAACTGTTGTCTTCATAAGTGGGGTCCACATACAGAGATTGGTGAAGTCTGGACCGTCCATGCAAAGCAACAGACTGGATCTTAACATTCTTGGTTTTGGACGGTGATTTGGAGCGGGCCACATGATGAATGAATGATAAAGATTTTCGGAATGATTATGGATATGAGGCGGGGGAGACGGATGGTCGGTTTGGATTTTCTATGTGGGAACCACATGATTGACGGTGTGGACCGACAGTGTCGGCAGCAAAGACGCTGTCACAGCGTTGTCCGTGGAGAAGACGCTGGGTTCGCGGTCAACTCGTTTTGACCGATGGCAAAACGTGTGCATTGCACACCCGGGTCCCACCTAATTTTTTTTATAAAATCCACTCCATCCCTCAGGAAGGCCACATAATTTTAGCCGCTGACAATAAAATTTGAACAGGTCCGAGGTCAGGTGGTCCACCTATGATCAAATTTCTGATTAGGGCATTTGTAGGATGATCGGAGGGTTGTAATTTGACTTGTATAGTTAAATTATATCTCAGAACTAGTGTATGTAGTTTCATGTGAAAGTGATTGCCAGAAATCATACAACTTAAAAGTGGCTATTTATTTTAAGTTTAACTAATGGCATTTTCGTAATTATTATAAATTTATAAGTTTTGTGAAATCTAACGCTTCTACACTATTCTAGGGTTTATTCTGAGCAACTTTAATAAAGGGACCATAGCCTAAATCGATACGGATGATTTAATATTAATTTATCAATATTAAAGTTATTTAATTTATTAAATAATTAACTAACTTATAATTTAAATGATTCTAAAATCCTATAGTGTTATAAACACGCCTGAGGAGGTTCATTTGGTTGAAAAATAAATGATCTAAGCATATGTCTGGTGATGGACGAGATGTACATATTAGATTTATGGACATACATGTGTACAGTGCGATGTAAAGATCGAACGACGAGCTTACGTTGATCGAATAATTCGAAATCGAAGCGGACGGTTAGATCATTCAATCGAGCAACGATAAATCCTTTTAATGGACAGTTTCTTGACTTAACTAAGTACATTAAGTTTTTCAGAGGTCTGGAAAGTGTCAGAATACGTATAAAAGTGTGACGTATGTGTATGCGTATGAACGACGCGGCCTAAAATTTAAATTCTAACGTGTGAACTATAACACTTGTGTACCTAATCGTGTACTAAATTTTCAGAATATTACATTCTACCACCCTTACACAGAATTTCGTCCTCGAAATTCAATCCACCTACTAAGCTAACTAATGAAGATATTTTCCTGAAGTGTTTTACATGTTTTATGAATCTAAGGTTTGAGGGCGTACGAGTGTGTATGCTTGTTAACAAGAATGTGGGTTCTTACACCCGTTTAGCAATTGGGGTCTATTCTTGGGCACAGACTTGTACCATTTAACAAATGGGTTGGGTTTGGGTCAGGTCTAAATGGGTTGGGTTTGGGTACCCCATCGGGTTCGCTGACCCATTTACAACCATATTTGATTGTCTCTACTGAGTGTTCCTATGGGTTTTTAACCAACCTGGTTTTTATTAGGGGTGTCAATGGGTTGGACCTGTGGTAGGTCTTGGCCTGGATTTTGCACTATATCGGGTCGGGTTGTCGAGTTGGCCTTGTGTGAAATTTTGATTTTTTAGGCCCGAGCCGGCCCATTGACACCCCTAGTTTTTATAGGAACTGTATAAAGGATCTGACATGTCCTTTTGTAGATGTACAACTACGATCGAGATCAGGGATTATTAAAAAATGATATTTTGTGATTTTCGAGAGGGTTCCAATATGTTGTTTTATGATCTAATAATCACCATCAAGATTGTTTTTTGTTGAAATATTTTTGTGAATTTTGAAAAGTAATTTGGTCCATCGTTTCCTAATCAACGGTCACGATCAAGTCTGAGTTTTATTAAAATATTTTTGTGATTTTTTTAGAAGTGATCCAATCCATCATTTCGCGATCCAACAGTCATGATCAAGTCCAATTTTTATTGAAATATTTTTGTGATTTTTTGAGAAGTGATCCCGTCCATCATTTCATGATCCGACAATCACGATCAAGTCCCAGATGGGCGGATTTTCGACTGTGGGTCCCACCTTGATGTATGTTTCTTACATCCACGCCGTCCATCCATTTTGACAGCTCATTATAGATATGATCCAAAAAATGCAGTTGATCCAAATCTCAGGTGGACCACACCAAAGGAAACAGTGGTGAATGAATATCCACAATTAAAAACTTCATTAGGGTCACAAAAGTTTTGGATCAAGTTAATATTTGTGTGGCCGCTTCATCCATTAATGGTCGGTATTCAATCACCACTGTTTCTTATGGGTGGTCCACCTGAGATTTGGATATGCTCATCTTTTGGATCACTCCCTCTAATTAGCTGTCAGGTTGGATGTCTTTTGGAGGGGGAAAAAAAAAAAGATACATCATATTTTTTTATTTTTTTTATTTTTAGTTTTTTGTATGGTTTAGTTCACACACCCCATTGTTTGTACACTCACCCACTCTTGTTAGTCGCATTACAATGTTAGCCAACTCCACCATGGGTATCAATATCATGACCTCAATGTTGAAACGAGGCTATCTTCACTCAGTCTGCCACTTGAGCTATGGACTGGGTGCGAGTGGATACATCATGATGGCCCCACAATAAGGGATCCACTGATGCCTCGCCGGATCAGGTGGCCCCACAGGGACCAATGTCATGCATGTGTTTTATATCCATACGGTCCATCCTCTGTCCCCATCAATTTATGGCATGAACCTAAAAAAGAAGCAGTTGTCAAACTTAAGTGGAACATGCCACAGGAAACAGTGGTGATTGAACGCCACCACCACCACTAAAAACTTTTGGATCAAGTTGATATTTTCCTTTTTCCTTCATTCAGGTGTGAGTAACCTTATCAGCAGGTTAGGTTAATTGACAAATAAACATTACGGTGGGCATTAGAAAGGTTTGAACGGTAGGTGTTATTATCCTCCCTGTTTCCTGCGTGTGGTCCACTTGAGCTTCTAATTTTCTTCATTTATGGATTCATGCCTAAAATAAGCTGATAAAATGGATGGCCAGAGTGGATATAAAGCACAGCGCCCAACACACCCCCGCTGGAGGTGGCATTGGCAACGCTGTGGACGGTTGAGTGTCTTGATTTTTTTAAGGGACAAGGAACATTCCCTCAGATCTTCTAGAAGCATGCCATATTGCATTTGGGGCATGCTTGCGTGTGTATGGTCACGGCTTGACACCCGAGTAGATTTAATTATGTCCAAGTCCAGCCCATGAGACCAGAGGCCAGGTCTGGACCATTCCAAACTGGGCGAGGCTGGGCTAGCCACTATTCAACTAGACCCACCGATGGCTATGAACTAGTTATTAGACCTTTGGGCAGTTGGACTGGCCCACCAATTGAGCCAAAGAAAGGGCCACCGTTGGGTTATGTTGGTTTCTAGTCTATCTTAATTTCAGGATAGGGTGAAGTCTAGTTAATTTGATATATTTTAAATAAATATTAATTAATTCATCAATGGAACCAGATGTGGCAAGACAACTCCTCACATGTGTCAAATGGGCACACCGGTGTAAGGTCTAGTCCTTGAATGCCCTTATTTGACAGCAGGCTGACCTAAACCCCACCTCAAAATGAGGGCGACTCGGCTGCAACACTGGAGCCACCGTGTGGGTGGGATTATAATATAGGGCCTATCTTGATGCATGCATTGTATATCCATGCTGTCCATCTGTTTTGCAAGCTTATTTTAGAGCATGATTCTAAAAATGAAGCAGATACAAATTTCAGGTGGACCACACCGAAAGAATAGGTCAATCAACGCTCACCATTAAAAACTTCCTAGCGTACTTCATAATGTTTACTGACCATCCAACGTGTTGACAAGGTCATACAAAACTACAAAACTAGATGAAAGATAGAAAAAAAATATATATCAGCTTGATCCAAAACTCTTGTGACCCATGAAAGGTTTTTAATGGTCAATAAGCACTGCTTCGGGTGGTGTGGTCCACCTAAATTTTGTATCTGCTTCATTTTTTAGACAATGCCCTACAATGAGCTAGTAAAACAAATGGGTGGATATACAGAGGTGGGCCCTAAGGTCAGGGTCCCACACCTACATCTCGGGTCGCAACCAATGGGTCGACTCCGGATTGGATGCATGCCACGTCTAACAGTTCCACTCGTTACTCGTGTTGTACGTATAGTATAGTATAGCACGCATCTTTCCGCATGCGACGGAAGGTGTACGGGCAGTCATTTCATACTCCGGAGGCTTACTGTGCTTGATACGCAGGCGCTTGGAAATTGTATTCGCCGCATGCACTTAGTTTGAACTTTGAACTTAATAAATTGTGAAGTATATGTGGCTGTGTCATGGTCCCTAAAGAAGATTGGTTGGATAATCCTAGCCTTTGATTTCAGGATACTTTTTTGTTTTTAATTGAAATAGGACGAGATATTTCATTTCCAACCGTCCAATAAATGTCCATCAAGTCAACAATCAAATAACAAATCACGTTCATCATACACCTAAGCCGGGAAGTGGGAACTATTATTTAGATCGATCTTGTGCCACGTATGTGATTTTCAAGTAACTTTTAAGTGCCTGTGTATCATCCTTCATGCTCTGCCAGAGTATCCAAGTATTTCTCAAAATATATTTATAAGATATCACGGCAAGCGGTTACGCATGCGACGCGTGCTGCCTGTTGAGTGGTCCACCCCTTGAGTGAGAAGTGTAATACAAGTCACCTCTAATTGTACACGTGGCAAAGAAGGTGGATCGGAACCGTGCATCTTATACCCGTGCTTTAGATTGCCGGACAGCTCAGTTTTCTTTGTCGTTCGGTAGGCCCACTATATGGATGGTTCTGATCTACCACTGCTGCAATATGTGGCAGGCAGAAAACTTAATCGAGCGTGTTTGGATTATAAATTGTAATCATTGCATTTTTACGATACAACTCTGATGTAATTCGCAATCCAACTAGCGCCTTAATCTTCCCATCAAGAGGGCTACCCTGATGAGATATTCTAGATTGAAAATCAGGTCATTAATGCCTCAGGTGGGCCGGAGCATATAAAACAAATGAACGGTCAGAAATTGTTTTAATCCTGAGGTTACTTTGCTCTTCGTGGCCCACCTGAAGAGTGAAACCGTCTGATTTTTTTGGTTGAGGTGCCGTTTGGTAAATTAAGAAATAAAGTCTAAAAATTAATTAAAGTATTGATAACTTAAAAGTGCTGAATATCAATGCATATAAAAACTAGTTTGTAAAAGCAACAAAAAAAAGTCAGAAAATTAACAATTTTTCATATTTTCTACTGTATCTCAGTGTCTATCTTTAATATAAGACAAAAACTGTACGAGCCTACGGATCCTTTGCCTACGTCACCACACTACCACCTCTATAGCGTGTCATAGAGAATGCAATCCAGATCCTCTATTGGATCATGTTTCCAAAACGTGGATTGCCTCCGAGAGCCTTTGCAGTAACTTATTGTGACTGGAAGCTAGGTAAGTCTTGCAGTGAAATCCACCCCATTCATCTTTTTGGCTGCATCAATTTAGGATATGGGCACAAAAATGTGACAGATCCAAAACTCAAGTGAGCCACATAACAGAAAAAAGTCGTTGGGAAAATGCCTACCTTTGAAACCTTCCAGGGGTCCACCGTGATGTTTATATGCCACCTGTACCATTCATTAAGTCATTCCCATTGGTGTTAACTTAAAACACAAAAATATCAGCCTAATTTGAAACTTCAATGCTCTCAAGAATGTTTTCCTCTGTTCTTCCTATCATGCAACCCACTTTAGTTTTAGATATGTCTCATTTTTTAGCCATACCTTAACATGGATGGATGGATGGAGTAGATTTCTCACAAACATCACGTTGGACCTGGTGTATTACATTATGAAGTTTTATGAGCCCTACCATGATGTATATGTTATATCTAATGTCCATCCATTTTGCGAGATCATTTTATAGCATGAGCTCAAAAAATGAGGTAGATCCAAAGCTCACGTGGACCACACCACATAAAGCAGTTGAGACAATGTTTCCCACTATTGAGACATTCACAGGGCTACCATGATGTTTATTTGCCATCTAAATGGTTCACAAGGTCACACAGACCTAGATGAAGGGAAAAAGCAAATATCAAATAGATCCAAAACTTCTATGACCCCAACAAGTTTTGAATGGACGTTCAATTCCCATTACTTTGTATGGTATGGTCAATTGGAGGTTTGGATGGATGTCATTTTTGGGCTCAAGCCCTAAAACAATCTCACCAGATAGATGGACGGACAGTTTGAATATAACACAAACATCACGGTGGAACCATAGAATTGGTGACATTAACCCACCACCAAGTCGCCATGCAAATATGCAATCCACTTCCAAAGCGGAAGGAGGCTGATGTCTTACAAAAGCCTCTTGTAGTTCCCATAATAGGAAGCTGGGTGGGCCCCACCATAGTGTTTGTGAGAAATTCAATCTATCTATACATTTTTCAAGATTATTTTAGGACATGGGACAAAAAAATGAGGCAGATCCAAAACTTAAATGGGCTGCATGACAGGAAACATTGAGGATTTTTATTTATTTATTTAAGTTAGGTGCTGTTTGGTAAACTGAAAAATAATGTCTGAAAATTAATTAAAGTGTTGAAAACTTAAAGTGCTGAATTTTAGTACATAAAGTACTGAAGAATCCGTTTGGTAACCTATCTGAAATAGATACTGATATCTGAAAATAAGCACTTTTTTCATAAAAACTTGTTTGGTAAACACGATAAAAAATGTCTGAAAAATAACAATTTGTCATACTTGCCCCTATATCTCAATTTCTATTTTTTATGTATAAGATAGAAACTGTATGAGCTATTGAACTTACATAACTTTGCCACGCAACCACACTACCACATTTGTAGGAATGCAATCAGGATCCTCAATTGGATCATGTTTCCGCAGCATTGATTGCCTCCCAAAGCCTTTGCAGAAACTCTATGTGACTGGAAGTTAGGTGAGGCTCACAGTGAAATGCACCAAATCCATCTATTTTGGGCGCTACATCATTTTAGGATATGGGCCACCATGATGTTTATTTTCCATCCAAAATGTCCATAAGGTCATACGCCCCTAGATGAAGGGGAGAAAGCAAATATTAGATAGATCTGAAACTTTTGTGACCCCAACACGTTTTCAATGGTAGACAGTTTAATCCCCACTGCTTTCTATGGTACAGTCAACCGGAGCTTTGGATGCATCTCACTTTTGGGCTGGAGCCCTCAAACAATCTTACCAGATGGACAGACGGTTTGAATATAACACATGCATCATGGTGGACCCATAGAATTTATGGACTCATAGAATTTGGTGACGCCAACCCACCACAAGGTCGGTGCATGTGGCTACACTGCAATTGGCTTCCAAAGCAGGAGGCCGATGTGGACGGGAAGTTGGGTGGGCCTCACCCTGATGTTTGTGAGAAATCTACTCCCTCCATACGTTTTTCAAGATCATTTTAGAACATGGAACAAAAAATGAGGCAGATTCAAAACTCAAGTGAGCTGAACAACAGGAAAAGTGAGGATTGAATGTACAATGTTGAGACATAAGATACACTGTTGAAACATTTGTAGGGCCACAAAAGTTTTGGATTAGTCTAATACTTTTGTGTTTTTGGTTCATCCCAATAGGAATAACTTTATGAACATTTTGGATGGCATTTAAGCATCGTGGTGAACCTTAGGGAGGTTTCGATGGTGGGCATTTCCTAACCCATTGTTTCTATCCTATGACCCACTTAAGTTTTGGATATGCGTCATTTTTTTCTCTCGTATCGTAAAATGATCGGGTGAAACGGATGTAAGGGATGGATTTCTCACAAATTTCATGGTGGGTCATACCTACGAACGTGGCTTTTGCAAGAAATCGCCGCAAAGGGATTTGCCTAACCATAACACACTACACCTTTGAGGGAACGTTGATGTGACAAAGTTCTATGGCCCCATCATGGTGTATATGCTAATATTTTTGTGTTTTCAGTTCATCCCAGTAGGAATGACCTTATGAACGGTGTGGATGGCATATAAACATTGTGGTGGACTCTAAGGAAGATTCAATGGTAGGCACTTACCTGCCCACTGTTTCCTATTGTGCGGCCCACTTAGGTTTGGGATATGCCTCATTTTTTCTCTGATGTCCTAAAATGATCTCTTAAAACAGATGGTCGGGGTGGATTTCTCACAAACATCACGATTAGCCGCCTAGCGTTCCCACGCAGGAACTTCCTATATAGGCTTTGGCATGAAATCCGCATCAAAAGCTTACCGGGATTGCTGGCTATAACTGCACTTATGGGTATCGTGTTAATGTGACAAAGTTCTATAGACCTCATCACAATTGTAAATCCGCACCATTGATATATTTTGTTATATTAATTTAGGTCATGAGCTCAAAACTGTAGCAGAACAAAAGCTCGAGTGAACCACACCACATAAATCAAAGGGGATTAAACAACAACAATAGAAAACTTTCTAGCGGCACAAAAGTTTAGGATCCAGCTGATATTTGTGTTTTCCCTTCGTCCAGGTTTGTGTGACCTGATGAACAGGTTGGATGGCATAAAAACATCATGGTGGTCCCTAGTAAGGTTTCAACAGTGGGCATTGTCCCTATGGATTTTTGTGGTGTGGTCCACTTGAGCTTTGGGTCTGTCTCATTTTTTGGCTCATGCCCTAAAATGATGCATCAAAATTGATGAATGGGCTGGATATAAAATACATGCATCATGATGGGGCCACAGAATTGCCACGTAAACACAATGGCTACGCAATTTGAACAAAAGGCTTTCACTCGGAAAAATTGTTAAAAGGGTAGTTTTGTCATTTTTAAAAAATATTTTAAAATGAAATCACTTACCTCATTCTGTGTTAAGCGTTAACTCAAAAGAGAAAAACTTAAAACTTAATCTATTTTTTCAGTGAAAATCCAAATTAAGTACTTAAAATTTTGGATTTGCCAAACGATTTGAATGATGAAATCATTGAATAATGTCCATTTCATCATGCAACACACCGGCTTCGAGATGCATAGTAGGAATATGGAGGGGGATGTGCGTACATGAGGAGAGAAAAGAAGGGTGTGCGAGGTCTTGTGTAACAACCTCTTGAGGTGGGTTTCTCAAATCTCAATATTCGGATGATCTTTGATCAATTCCAATCTGTTCATCTTATCAAGCTCAAAGAGTAGAATCAAAATACGTAAATTTCTTGATGATCCACATTCTAGATTGGCCGATCCTTGAAAATGGCTTAACGGGTGCTAAAATGGACTTAATCTTAATTAACAGTCTACGCTTGATGATCAAGGCCCAAATTTTGAAAAATATGTAGTCATGATAGGCAAACAATTATACAAATTTTAGTGGTTGATTGATGGTAAGAAATGCTTAGATCTGAAATTCCAACTTTTGGCGAAAAAGGAAGGGGCTGGCTTTGTGGTTCAACGGTATAGGATTATAGATCGGAGTCCAAATTTTGTGTAAACTCGTAGTCATATGAGTATAATAAGTGGTACAAATTTGAGAAGCGATTGATGGTGAGAAGTGGGTAAATTAAAAGGTTTAGATTTAAAAAGAGTTGGTAACTCCTTAATGTTTAGAACGGGATAACTTGCGCATAAGAAAGAGGCTTATCAAGGTTGGGCACTCAAATCACACTATTGGTCTATGATAAAGACGATCCAAGTCATTCATATGAAGAAAAATATTCGACTACGGCTAATCATCCACTTTCCTCACTTGATGGACACGAAAATCAAATATTAAGGGGCTGATTTGACAATTGGACCACTTCTGCTATGATTTAAGGGCTGAAAATTGACGTGTATGGTTAATATGTGCCCAAAAGCTTAAATCCAGAGTTTTGCGTGAAAGCGATCGTCAGAAACTATAATACTTAAAAATGACATCTTAACTTAATCTTAACTAATGGCATTTTCGTAATTATCTTAAAAGTGCGTGATTTTTGAAATCTGATCTTTTTATGATGTTTATGGGATCATTCTAAGCAACTTTTGTAAAGGGTCCCCTATCGGATCTCCTATGAATGTCACGCTATTCGCAAATCAACTATAAATGTATAATAATTAATAAAAAGAAAATTCAAAAATTTTCAAATAAATCTCATAAATCTGATGCGTTACATAAAATGATATGACAAAAAAGATGGAAGGGATGATTTTATCACAAATATACCGGGGGCCCCACCTAGCTTTCCTTAACTGAACTTTGTAAAGACTTTTGCAGGAAATGGCCACGGAGGGATTTCCTAACCATAACACATTACGCCTTTGCCGGTACATTGATAAGACAAAGTTCTGTGGGCCCCACCATAGTGTATATGTTAGGTCCACATTGTCCATATATTTTGCCATATTATTTTAGGCCACAAGCCTGAAATTATGGCAGGCACAAATCACAAGTGGACCACACCGCAAAAACCAATGGAGACTGAGCACTTGCAATTGAAAACTCCTTGGGGGCTACAAAAGTTTTGGATCGTGTTAATATTTGTGTTTTTCCTTCATCCACGTATGTGTGACCTTATGAACAGGTTGGATAGCAAAAAAAAAAAATAATAATAATAAAATAAAATAAATCATGATATGCTCTAGGAAGGTATCAACGGTGGGCGTCATTGCCCCCACAACTTTCTATGGTGTGGTCCACTTAAGCTTTGGGTCAGCCTCATTCTTTTTCGCTCATGCCCCATCGGTCAAAATGAATGAACACGGCAAACAGGCCATGTCCTGAATTATGCCACATGGTAAGAATGCCATCTATACTCTCTTACGTGAGGTGGACGGTGTATTTTCCATCTGGACATGGATGGGCGAGATCCAGCTGAAGGTGGGCCCGTGATCATACCTTGGATCCAAATAAAAATCAGGAGATCAGTCCACTCGTTAGGCATGCCCCATGGATCCAAATAAAAATCAGGAGATCAGTCCACTCGTTAGGCATGCCCCATGGATAAACGTTGGACGTCCATTTTTCTCTTACAAGTGGGCCCGGCTGATTCGCAGCCTATACACGATGAATTTTACAGATTTCTCACACGTCCAAATTAGCACGTGTGCCCTCAATTCTTCCGTCCATCTTGTGTGGTAGCTTCATTTTCTCTAGGGTCTGATTTTATTACTCACACCCAACCACCCACACACTGGGTACCTACTCATAGCTCAGTGGAAGACTCTTTGCGTTTCAACATTAAGATCATGGGTTCCAATACCATGTGGTTTGAAGATTATTAACATTTGTCATGGGAGTTTTTGATGTTTTTCTTGAAATATTATTTAGAAAATCTTATTGAAAATATTAAAAAATATTTATTAACAAATTAATAATAGTGAATAAAAATGTTAACATATTAGCATTAAATTAATTAATTTAATTTTTAATTTTTTTAAAAATTAAAAGCCGTTGAGATTTTGAAAATTTGTTCATATTTTAAACGCAATATAATTTCATAGATCTTCTGCTTCAAAAAAAAAAAAAAGCTGGGAGATTTTTAAAATCTCGGCAATAATTGTCACAATGGTCACTGATAGAGTGGCATCAGGGTAGGCAGCCCACCCAGCCTTGGATGGGCTTTCACCTGTTAGTTTGGCCTGTGGGGCCGGCTTCGCCTGGCATGCATGGCCAAGTCAATTTTCAGACTAGGCCCTTGCTTATTTTATCATGACCAGGCCGGCTCATGACGCACTCGGGTCAATTAATTATTTGACTCGAGCTTGGGCTTAATGTCCCCGACCCATGTTGAGCTTTGGGTTGCGGCCTTGTAATGTTAGACCGGGCCGAACCCTTAATCAACTTCGAGGCTCGCTCAGGTGGAGCCCACGTCCAATATAAATACCATGCATCACACTCGTACAAATTTAAAATGATCACATTTATAGTAGGGCTCACTGGTATGCTTGATTATACCATTCAACCTTTAGGTAGGCCCAAACCGTTAATCAAGTAGGGCAACCATATAGAAGCCTGGAAGAAGAATGTGCTGCTTGAGCAAGACAAATCCCAGATGGAGGGCAGAGGTTTATAAAAATTAGAAGTAGCTAGGTTTAATCACGCAAGGCCTTGCCCAAATTGACCCTCTTTGGCTTGGATTTTGAAACATAAGCCGCTCTTTATAAGGATCAAGGGCAGTAGATAGATTGATGTAGGTGCATCTCCACCCTGGGGTGGGGTGGGGTGGGGTGCATAATGGCCATGGGGTGGATTCCATTGTGGGACTTGTGAGATGCTGGGTAGCCCACAGAGAGATCTTGGTCAGTTTGATTGGGAGAGCCTGGATAAAGGGATATTTCGGTGCTTTCCAAATTGCTCTGGAGCTTTTGGTGGACTGGTCAGTACTCCCTGCATCAAGTGGTATTAGAGCAGAATACTAGTGTTCCAGTGCATAGATGATGCAGGTGCATCTCCACATTGGGTGGGGTGGGGTGGGGTGGATAAAGGAAGATTCTGGTGCTTCCCAGCTGGCTCTACCATGTTCCACAACTGCTGCACCAGAAGTTCTGGTACAGCCTTATTTTTTCCCCTGCTACACGTCACATGGTGGGATATCTAATCAGTGAAAAGGTGGGCCGCAGCATGATGATCACCTGAGATAAAAATCAGGTTGACCCACTCACTGAGAGGGGCACACTGTCACAATCAATAGATAAAAATCAGGTTGACCCACTCTCTGAGGGAATCGGATTGCATGCGGAGTAACTCCGCACGCTCTTATCGTGCGGAGTAAACTCAGTTGGGCCCACATAGAATGTATATGCTTCATCTATTCCGTCCATATGTTTTTCCAGCTCATTTTAGTGGTTGAGCCCAAAATTTAAGCATATGCAAATCTCAAGTGGATCATGCCAAGGGAAACAGTGGGAATAATGATTTCCACCGTTGAAACCTTCCCAGGCCGTACAGTGTTGTTTATTTGTCATCAAACCTGTTCATAAGATCACATGGATATGGATGAAGGGAAAAAACAAATATCAGCTTGATCCAAAACTTCTGTGTCCTCCAAGAATCTTTCAATGGTAGACATTCAGTTCACACTTTTCTTGTGGTGTGGTCCACTTTAGATTTTTATATGCTTCATTTTTTCGCACCATACCTAAAATGCTCTGTTACAATGGATGGACGGAGTGGATAAAATGCGTAAATCACTGTGGGCCCCACAGAGTTTACTCCGCACGCTAGCGGAGTTACTCAGTACGCAATCCGCGTCCCTCCCTGAGAGGGGCACACTGTCATAATCAATAGATAGCCAATGGGATGAATTAATTTACAGGTGTGGCCCACCCAATGAGTGGATTGGTCTGATTTTTATATAAAATGTCACCATGGTGTGGCCCACCTTTTGCATGGTTTGAATATTCTACAGATGTTGCATATTGGCGGGAAAAAAAATTTGTTGTATAAGAACGTACAGCCGCTCCAAGTGATCATATCCTCACTGTGCTGTATATAATGAAAGTCGCTTTGGCCAAAGTTATTCTTGCAATTAATCAGTGGAGGGATGTTAACTTCTTTTAAAAGAAAATTTTGGATATGCCAGATCTTCAACTGGAGGCATATTTTGTCATTTCAATTCATTCATGGAGTGGCCTCCTCCCTCGTATTTAGGGCTGTAAATGGTCGGGTTTGGGGTAGGTTTAACTAAAACCCGACCTACCTATTTACTAAATGAGTCTAGGTTAGACCTAGACTCTTTTATTAAACAAGCATGTCTAAGTCAACCCTATCAAACCCATTTATAAATGGGTCTACGTTTGATAGAGGGAGATCTACTTAGACCCATTTATAAATGGGTCAGGTTTAACGGGTCCAGTTCAGGGATATCCATACCCTAAACTAGGCCCACTTACAAACGGGTCTAACATGTCTGGTAAAGTCTAATGGGTTTGGGTCACCTTAATTTTATATCAAAACTAATTAATGCAAATTAATAATAAAAATGTCAATTAATAATAAAAAACAAATTTAGCATCTTCTCGTGATGATAAAAATGTAAACATGGAGTGAATTTCTTATTTTCTCATGTTACTTGTCAAGGTATGCAAGTATTTTTACTAAGTTTAAAATCAGGTCTAGATGCGTTGCTTACAACATAGATTAGACCCACCCATTTACTAAATGAGTTCGGGTTAAGTCAGGATCATTCTTAACATAAAGGAAACCAGATCCATACTTGTTTAGCAACTAGGTCTGTTCTTGAACCCAGACCCATACCATTTAACAAATGGGTCTGGTTTGGGTACCTCACCGGGTCCGCTAACCCATTTATAGCCCTATTGGCATTCTCCCCTTTGCACATGTACGCACCCACATCTATTATTTGGGACCTAATGTGATAGAGATAGTGTGGGGCTCACTGTGATGATTGTGTAACATTCATTCTATATATTTGTTGCACTGCTCACGTGTTATAATGTCACCATGGGTGGCAATGAGCCAGATTTGGATGGGCCAGGTCTGGGTTTGGGCTTGGCCTAACATAAAACAACCCACTACTTGAACCTGGCCCAAGCTTGGTGTGGGGCTAGCACAGCAGGCCAATGCCTAAGCCTGAAAAATTACGACCTGATGCAACCCAACCTAGCCCAAAAATTGATAAAATCCTTGTTTCCACTTGAATGTTTCAATCTATCCGTTGATCAAGTGGGCCACCCATGCACGAATGGGCATTTTAGAGGAATGGAACCAAATGTCTACATTCAAGATGTATGAGTTACCTAAATGAGAATTAGAAGAACATATTTGTTAAGATATAAGACATATACATATAAAGTTGGGTCAGGCCAGGCTAACATGAGTTGAAAGGAGTTGAGCCCTATGCATGTGAGGCCCAAGACCAGCCCACAGGCCAAGCTAGCAATTCCAAGCCTGGCCCAAAGCTAGGTTGGGGTAATTGGGATGGGCTGGCTACTCAGCCCATGGCCACCTCAAATATTAGTACTAAGATGAGGCAACTCTAAAATTAAAATGGGCCGCAATGTTGAAAATGTGTGGTCTAGATATATGATGGATGGTCTAGATTGATAATTAGACTCATTTTCCTAATTCCACATTCCTAGCAATCGATTAAATGGTCGGGATGACAAGGTGATCCATGAAGAACACATGCAATCAAAAGTATAGTCCACATGATGCACGGTCCAGATTGATGATTGTATCCATTTTTTCTGCATGCAATATGGACCGTCCATTTTGCTAGAGATTGATCTGATCCATAGAATGGTCTGATCACACATACAATAAAAGGTGCGGCCCCACATGATGGTAGTCTGGATATAATAAATCTAGACCATCCATTTCCGTTGTAATCTTTTGAATGATTAAGATGGTTGGATCGCAGCCATTTTTTAAGAACAGTTGCAATCCAAAGTGGGGCCCAAAAGACAGACGATATAGATTGATGATTAGATCCATCTTCCTAAGAAAAACTCAACCGTCCATTTTGCTAGCAATTAATTCAGTGGTTAGGATGAGCTATTCTTGAGAATCACATGCAACCAGAAGTGGAGCCCAATGATGGATGGTCTAGATTGATGGTAGGCTCGTTTTTCCTACAAAAGATATTGACCTTCCATTTTCCTAATGATTGATCGGATGGTAACTCATTTTCCTGCAATAAAGACACATTCTAAGTGCCCGCGTATTAAGTGTCACGTGAAGCCAGAGTATCAAATGACTCCGCAAATGAACTCCAGTCGGAAAATAATATTAAAGGCTTGCTTCAAGGAAGAATGACATCGCTGTCCTCATCAGGACCATTGATCTTGTGGCCCACCATGTGGATGGCTAAGGATGAATATTTTTCTGATTGAACAACTCTAACCATGCGATCATTTTCAAGATAACTGTCTCCTTTTCAGGTCCTAATCAATGGCTGCCACCATTGGATATGGGTTATAAGCCATCCATTTGGCCGCCCACCAAATCAACGGTCAAGATCAGCAGACACAAATACCGCGTGCAGAAAAAAGAAGAAGGTGCTAAGCAAGCAGAGGCTCAAATCGCCTCTTGCTAGGATTTCAAGACACTGTAATAACATAATTAGGTCTCTCAATGGGATGGGCCTGGTGGACCATCTTGGTGACGGCCCATCAACAGACCTAAGCATAAACTATGAACTTCCATTTCTTCTAAGTATGAGATCAGTGGGCCATATAAGCTTACCAAGGTGGGCCCAACTCTGTAAAGGCCGTCGGCTGCTGAAATGCGAAATATCCGTCGACGCCAACGTCGGAAATGGTTGACAACACAGCTGAAACACAAGGAAAAGAGAAGAATTAGGAGCTCCCTTCAGTCCAAAACAGCTGATTACAAGATCATTGAATTGTTTTGGCCTGAAAGGAACCGCCATTTCTACGATTTTCTTCTTCCCAAGAGCCCATATGAGAGAGAGAGAGAGAGAGAGAGGCATGCATTTGCAACGAATATAACTAGTGCCAGTGTGAAAGGAGGCTCTTTTTCACTCCCCTTTTGTTTTGCTTTTGTAGAAGGGTGAAAGGGAGGTTTTAGCCACTTTGGTATATGGGTTGGACAATGCATGGCTCGGCTCAAGCCCTGGGTCGAGCTCAGGGCCACATGTGTTGTGACTTAAATAACGTACCATATTTTGTTGTGCACGACATGGTGTAAAAACACGAAAGTTTGTGGTTTTACGACTCAGATGACTCGAATGTGACTCATTGGATTCGACTCAGACTCAGGGGGGACCCAATCTGGTTCAATACCACGAGTCACCCCCGACTCGGGCTTCTCAGCCAATTAAACCCCGAATCGCCCGAACTGGCATCACTTGACTCAGGGCTGAATGAGTCGGGTCGAGTCACTGAGTCTTTTAACCAAACCCAGGCTCTGTAGTGGCCTCAGCAATGGCTCAAAAAATGGCTCAAGAACTCTAAGCCGACCCGAAGCATACAGGAATGTCATGCACACCATGCACCACCCAATGTAGATGTGAAAAATCAGAAAAGAATTAAAAGAAAAACAAACCCATGTCAGGAAATTCAATGCCTTTGCCATTTTTTCTCAAAATACAAAGAAGTTGGATTTTGCTAACAAAAGCATAGTTTCTACTGAAGCTAAGTTGCTCTTCTTCTGTGGTCCCTAAAGCCATCAAAACCCTTTAATCTTTCGGACAATACATCGAAATCTGGCAGAGTTTGAGGCTCTGTACCCATTCACCGAGAGATTGTGCATGTGCCTTCGATGCAATGCAAATCTAACCGTTCAAATTGTGGGACCCACTTTAGATGGGCCACTTAACCAAATATTACACTAACTCGACATCTAGAGTTGGATTATCAGTCGAACTTCAGCAAACGGATGTCTATTAATCAGAGAAGAGGATCCATGAATCAGTCTGATTCTGGGGTTATGACCTATCTACTGTGGGTCCATGGATTTGGACGGTTTAATTATAATTACCTTTTTACTTCCAAGTGTTCAGTTTTGAGTGCATGTGTATGAACTATAAGATTCTTCCAGAGTATGAAATATCACACCTATTTTTGGCCATGGGCCATGTCTTGTTTTGCTCCTTTCCACTGTCCTAAATATCCCCACGCATGAAGGAGAGGAATTGTATGCTATGAGGCCTGCATCTTTGTACGTTACACCCACGTTTTCAATTCCGACAAGTGAGCCCCATGATCTGGTAATCAAGACTATTGATCTGTTGGGCCGTTCCATAAAGTGAATCTGCCCAAAAAAAATCAGCAACCATGTGGACCGTCATTGGATTTCTCTCCCTAACCATCTATCTTTTACATGGAAAAAAAAAAAATAATTAAGATTGTTCTATCATGATGATATCTTAAACCTTGTTCATCCACAGTGGGACTCATGGACCAACGATCCAGATTATGAGTAATGGGTCCCACTTGTTAGAATAAAAAATAACTGTATTCTGTTCAAAGATGCAGACCAATGTACCATATTTTTCTACCAAGCTTCCTATGTATGCACAGATGATGTGATTCATCTTTTTCCATCACAACTTAACCTTATCTGTTGTAGTTTCTTTAGAGTATCTGATTCCTCTATTCCCTATAATTCCTGGGTTAGGCTGCGTTTGGATGCACAATTGAATTAAATTGCGATCTGCCAGTTTGATGTCTAGACAAGATGATTAGCCAATTGAGCCAATTTTAGTGACGTTTTCTGGATATCATACAGAGGAAGAACCCAATAATTGGAGTCACAATCCTTTCAAGTTCACCTCAAAACTACTGTAATTGCAATCGAGACCGTTGATCTGGCGGACCACCAAGTTTATGGCCCAAAGCCTGAAAGTGAAGGTGATTTCACAATCCTGGCTGCGGGATGTTGCAAAATTTTCCCATTGAGTATGGACCCTCACAAAAAAATTGTGATATAGCCTCTTAACATGTGGTGGCCCACCAGAACAATGTTTGCGATCACCCTAGTCGACCATCACTAGCTATGTGGGACCACCTCGGTATTCACAGTTACATAGGCATGGGAATTGTTTACTTGATGCGTGCATGCTCAAGGGCTGTCAATGGGCTGGCCTGGCCTATTTGGGTTTTCGGGCATTGATCGCTTTGTCCTTGGGCGCGACTTGTGTGAGACCCCGGAACCAGCGAAGTGGGTGGGATCCTGACGTGTCAAGCTGCGATTTATCCACACAAACAGCAGCCGTGCGAGGTTTCCATCACGTGAGAAACTCCCAAGGTGCTGGTGTCTAACGGCGTTATGTGGCTAGCCGTCGCATTTATTTCCTCCTCTTCCCCCCCCCCCCCCCCCCCCCCCTCTCTCTCTCTCTCTCCATCTCTCCTCTTTCTCTCTGTTCAACAATGGCAGCCACCTGACCATGCCTCCACAAACCTCATTTACCGTACAATCCTAATCTGCCATTTCGGCCAACAAAATGATGGCTCAAAGAACAAATGCTGATTGTCGCATTCAACTACAAATAGCCCAAGATTGGTGGCTATGATCTTCTAGCTTGGTGGATTTTTCAGGGCATGGTTCATTATCAGTGGGCCCCAACTGCCCTATGATCCAGAAACTAGATCATTGAACATTGGGTCTTGAATGTGCAAATAGAAAAGCTGTTGAATCAATCACAGTTGAAATTTGATCTGAATATGATGAATTTCTAAATAAAGCCCTGCGCCCATATATCTTCCCAAGTCCTCCCCATTCGAATCTGATCTGAATATGATGGATTTCTTAATGAGCCTATTTGTTTGCTTGGATAACCAGCAACTTGCAAACAAAGATCAAATTAACATCAAACAATCCACTTGCAAGATTTCACGCATGTGGGGCCCATGGTTCTGGTGATTGACACCATCGATCTGATGCTCTCAATGTGAACGACGACACTCAGAAATCTCCCAGATCAATATCCTAACCCTTAATCTTTTATCCTACAAGTAGCCAGTCGAGAAAGAAAATAAATAAACAGCCGCATTTAACAAAGAAAAAGAAAAGGACAAAGATGAAATCATGTAGGACTTCGAACTCCCATCAGACCAACAGCGTGTTGGATTTTTCCTCTTCATGTAGAGGAGAGAGAGTAGTTTTTTATGAGGACCGACCGGCCGGTGCCCCTGGCCGACCGGCCAGACAAAGTGGCTAGAAACCACATTTTCACTGGACGAAAATTGTGAAGGTCGACCGGATCGTCCGACCGGCTGGTGGTACTTGGCCGACTGGTCGGTAGACAGGTCGGACTACGTGTTCTTTAACACAGTTTCTCTCTGGACTATTTTTTGGTGGGTTCGATCGGCCGGCGGTTTTGGCCGACCGGTCGGAGGTGTGCGCGGACTGCTACTGTAGTTTCCAAATCGGGCTAGGACTCTTGCAAATCAATAAATATGGAGCTCTAATTCGGAATTTGGTATTCCCACAAGTTGTTCTACACGTCCTAGGTGAGAGAGAGAGAAAAAGAGAAAGAGAGGAAGAGAAAGAGGGAGAGGAAGCTTGTTGGTAGAGGAGGCATTGCTCGAGAAGGTGATTCCCGGTGCAACGACGTCTCAGCTCTTTAACGTCCTCGTGCTCGGGTGAGATCTCTCAGTTTTCTTGTCCTTTTATTGTTATCCATCCCTGTGTGGGTGAAGAAGGGTTGATCTAAGCGGTGTGTGCTTGTGATCGGTTGTAACAGTTCTCTGAGATAGTGGATTGTTGATCTGGACTAGGTCCCGTGGTTTTTTTTACCTCTTTTGAGGGTTTTCCACGTAAAAACTACTTGTGTCATGTGGTTGTTTGTTTACTCTTGATTATTGCATTATCTTAGTCCATAATTCTAGTGCATTTGGGGGCAAGATCTGCAGGCTTGTGTGAAACGCACCCAACATAGCGCGGATGAAAACGGGAGCGGCAGCAAATCTAGCTTCCAAATCGATTGTAGGTTTTCCAAATCGTCTATCCCAGTGTCAGTGCCGCCCTCGCTGCCACTATTGGACATAGAGAGATGGCAACTTGTGGGCCGGAATGGAAGGTTAGGATTGTACGATAAATGAGGTCTGTGGGGGCATGGTTAGGTGGCTGCCATTGTTGAACAGAGAGAGATGGCGAGAGAAGAGAGAGAGAGATATGGAGATGGGTCTTGAGAGAAAGAGAGAGAGAGAGGCAAGAGGGGGAGGGAAATGATTGCGACGGCAGCCACATAATGCCGTTAGACACCAACGCCTTGGGAGTTTCTCACGTGACGGAAACTTCGCACGGCTGCTGTTTGTGTGGACAAATCGCAGCGTGACACGTCAGGATCCCACCCACTTCGCTAGTTCCGGGGTCTCACCCAAGTCGCGCCCTTTGTCCTTGGCTTGGGCTGAAACATCAGGCCCGAGCTATGGCCCCATACATAATATTTAAGACCATCAATTAATGGGGCTGGCCCAATTAATCGCGGTTTCTGATTTCAAGGGAATTACTTGATGCATGCATGGTTGGGGCACAGCCAGTGAATGATGCCAGAGTGAGCGTCGCCACAAAGTAGGCCGCTGTAGATGTCGTTGCAAAGCATGGTGGATTGTTATAACCCTAACAATTTAAAGAGCCTAGCTTGATGCATTCCATCAATCCTAAGGATACTGGCCACACCATGATGATTATAATCTGGGATGAAAATTAGCCCTCTCTACTAAACATGTAACCTATTAGAATTAATGGACAACTAATAGCCTGGCTCAACATTTAGTTGAGCCCACTCTGTGAGTGGATAAGCATGATTTACAAGAGAGGTGAACCTTATGGGCTTATTTGATTTTCCATTTCCTTTGCAAATACCTTAGAAATAAGTCATTATTACTTTTTTTACACCATTTGAAAATTCGATATAATTCCTACCTCGAAATTTGATCCAAAAATAGTTTAAAATTATGGGGCCCACGGTGATATATATATATATATATATATATATATATATATATATATATGGTCGTCCATTAGTTTTACTTGAATATTTTGAAATATGAGTGAAAAAATGAAGTAGATCTAACACTCAAGTAGCCCACACCAAAGGAAATAGTGGCCTTAAAGAAGCTTTTAACGAAAGGTGTTGGATTCACTTTCTTCCTGAGTTGTAGTCCACTTAAGCATTGGATTTGCCTCATTTTTTAGTCCATACCTTAAGTTCATTTGGTAAAACAAATAGAAGGTGTTGATAAGCCACATACATCACAGTGGGCCCCACCTATATTTCGTAATTCTCCTCAGTTTTAGCTATAAAAAAAGTAGGCAATCAAATCATACATGGAGAACAACTTAGGAATTTTCTTAAGGAAATAATCATTATACATTAATAATGTATTTACAGAAAAATGAAAAATCAAGCAGGCCCTTAATTCAGACCTAAGGTTGTAAACGGTTTAGCCAAAACTAGACCCACCCATTTATTAAATGGGCCTAGGGTCCAAGTTTTAAACCCAGACCCTTTTACTAAATGGGTGGGTCTAAGTCACCCCATCAAACCCATTTGTAAATTGGTCTGGGTCTAGTAGAGGAAGATCCACCCAGACTCATTTATAAATGGTTTGTGTCTACTGGATCTGGCTGTAAATATGGTATGCAAGCATTTTAACAGGTTTAAAATTGGGTCTGGACGGGTTCGGGCCTAAATGGGTCCCTTGCAACATAGACCAAACCTGCCCGCTTACTAAATGGGTTCAGGTCGGGTCAAGTCGGGCCTAATATAAAGGAAACCAGATCCAAACCCATTTGACATTTTGGTTTGGGTGTGTTGTTGGACCCAGACCAGTACCATTTAACAAATGGGACAGGTCTGGTACTCCATCGGGTCCTTTAACTCATTTACAGCCCTATTTGGACTTATACTTTTCATGTCACCGGCACATCACCCCTCACTATACGTTCAAGACACTCCACTCGTGAAGCAGTATTATTAGGGCTCTCAATGGGTCGGATTTGGATCGGATTTAGACGGATTCAGATCGGATTTGGATCCAACTCGGATCCAAAAGGTGATATCCATATCCAATCCATTTATAAATTGTTAGGTCCATTTCCGATCCAAAATCCATATAACCATCGGATTTGGGTCGGATTTAGGTCCGAATCCACCCAATTACAAATCTAAAAAAACATATGATATAAAATATATAATATAATATATTTAATTTAGTAGAAAAATGATGCAAATCCCACTATTTACTATGGTATGGTTGACATGGCCTAAAATAATTTGTAAAATGGATGGTCAGCATGAATATAACATATACAGTAAGGTGAGAATGAGTGGGATCTTAACCGGATTCGGATCGAACTCGGATATGTTCATGTGAATCCATATCCGGTCCATTTAACTAATCGAACCTATCTTAAGATCCAAATCCGGTCCATTTAACTAGTCGGACCTATATTAAGATCCAAATCCACATTATATGGATTCGGAGCGAATCGGATCTCGGATATAACCCTGCTCCATTGAGAGCCCTAAGTATTAGTACCATCCACTTGTGTCATGCACGTGGGCCAACGAAATTGGTGCATGGGTTGTTGCGCCAAGCTGTGATCGTGGTGGGCCCCACATGAATGGCCTGGAACGGTCCATTCACTTAGTGGCCCGTGTAATGGCTTCACACACCCTCGGTCACCGGTTCAAGGAGTTGGTGCCATCCTGGTCGATAAATAGTGAGAATTGATTATCTATCTTCAACCGGTCATGTTCCCTTACACACCCAAAAGTCATTTCGATCCAAAACTCAAATGGGCCACACCACGGGGAAAAAGTGGGAAGGGGACAGGCACCATTAAAACTTTTCACATTATGCGTGTGTGGTCCACCATATCATATTTTGCATATTCCATCCAATGCATTCAGAAGGTGCTTCCCACTAGACTGCATGTTCATACCAAGAGGCAGATCATTCAGAAACTCAGGTGGACCACACCACTTCTTTGGCATGATTTTACATTTTTTGGCCCACCTGAGCTTCTGATCGGGCTGATATTTGGGCGCCAATGCAACCATGACGGGATGAATATGATGGACGGATCTGATGTAATGCACACATCACCATGGGCCCCACAGATCACATAAACTGCATAGTAAGTTAAGCTGAAATGACAAAAGATTTGTAGTGGATCCTGCCTAAAGAACGTAACTGCTCACTACAGGCGGTTGTAGGCGATCACTTCTCCAGGAACTCATGTTCCCTTTCATCTCCACGTGCATTGCACGTGCCAGTGACTCCTACTGTTTCCAGCATACGACACACATGGAAAGACCCATTGGTACACATAAGTATGAAATCTCGACCGTAGGCTGCTACTGATGGGGTGGGCCGCGCCTCAGTAATTGTGCTGATTGTACTATCGTAGCCAGCAATCAGAGAACTTTTGATTATTAGTGATAGACTGCCAGAGGAAGCGTTCAAGCAATGGTCTTGGAATCAATGGTCAAATCCCTCGAATCTGACCACTTTGCGGTTTGGGTGGATCCCCGGATCCACTGAGGTCGGTGGTCCCTAACTGTGGGGCCACTGTGATGTATGTAACTTACATCTACACCGGTCCATGCATTTTAAAAGCTCATTTTATGGCATTATCCCAAAAATGAAGCAGATCCAAATATTAGGTGGACCATACCACATGAAATAGTAGCCATTGAATCCACACCATTAAAAACTTTATGGGGGCTACTGAAATATTTATTTTCCATCCAACCTGTTGAAAGGGTCACAAATATTTGGATGACGATACCAAACAAATATAAGCTTGACGCAAAACTTTTGTGACCCACAAGAAGCTTTTAATGGTTGAGTACCATTGTTTACTGTATTATGGTCCACATGATATTTGAATTTATTTCATTTTTTGAATTATGCTATAAAATAAGTTTTCAAAATGAGTGGACAGTGTTGATGTAATATATACACATCACAAAGTGGACGGCACAGTAAGGGATCCACCCAGTAAGGGATCCACCCACCTTGGTGTATCTAGGGATCCAGCTAAGCGCGCCCCAATGGGAGACATAGAAACTTCCAAATGAAATGTAGGGTACACCATGTTGTTGTGTATGTGTTATCCAATTCATCCATCAAGTGTGCCCCACGAGTATCAAGAGATACACCGATAATCAAGAATTTCATAGGATGAAGAGGAACACTAGGATTAATTGTACATTAATCCCCGTGATGTATTCCACCTGAGTTTTGGATCATTTTGATTCTGGAGATGTACAGTGAAATTAAGGAGGAATAGCATATGCACGGTTTGGATTCCAAATTCATGTCACAGGTAGGCCCCAAACATCTCCAACGCATCATAGTAGTCATTAGGGCTGTAAATGGTTGGGTTTAGCCAAAACCATATCCACCCATTTACTAAATGGTTCTAGATCCAAATTTTTGACCCAGTAGGTTTGAGTTGGGTTTGAGTCAACCCCGTTAGAACCATTTATAAATGGGTATAGGTTTAGTAGAGAGAGATTAACCCAGGCCATTTATAAATGCATTGGTCTAATAGGTTTGAGTCTAGATCTAGTATGAAAGTCTTTTTACCAGGTTCAAAACCAGATCTTGACAAATTCGGGCGGGAATGGCTGCCTTGAAACATAAACCAAACCTGTACATTTAGTATGGGTCAGGTAAAGTCAGGCTTAATATAAAGCAAACCACATTCAGACCCATTTAGTAATTGGGTCTATTCTTAAACCTATTCTTGTGCTATTTAACAAATAGGTTGTGTCTAAATGGGTTGGGTCTTGTAACCCATCGGGTCCTCTGTCCCATTTACCGCCTTATTTTTCATGTTAATTCCTTGCATCTAATTAAAAACAACTAAAAAAATGAACAATGGATAAACAGGACGCGGACTGCCTGCAACCGCCTTTCGCAGGCATCTCCTGCGCTTGGAATCTAGGCGGGGCCTATTGTGATGTTTGTGAGAAATCTATGCCGTCCAACCGTTTTGTGAGATCATTTTAAGAGTTGTGACTAAAAATGAACGGGATCCAAGACTCAAGTGGGCTGCACTAAAGAAAAAGGTTGGTAGGGAAATTCCTACCGTTGAAACCTCTATGGGGTCCACAGTGATGTTCATATGCCATCCATACAGTTCCTAATGTCATTCCTACTTATATGAACTGAAAACACAAATATTATCCTGATTCGAAACTTCTGTGGCCCCACAAATATTTCAACTGTGGAAATTCAATCGTCACGTTTTCGGCCCACTTGAGCCTTTGATTCCATTCACTTTTGGTTGCAACGCCTAAAATGAGTTCAAAAAACTGGTTGGACGGCGTAGATTTTTCGCAACTATCACGGTGGGCCCCACCTAGATTCTGAGCGCAGGAGATGCCTGTTGGATCCTGCACCTCAGCGTAAGCTTAGGTGGGATCCATAACTCCGAAAAGATAAGAGTAGTCATCCGATGGTCTGGCAGAGCGTGGTGGTTCATGAGCCATGTTCATAGAAATTGTATACCTTCATATGTATAAGAATCAAGTTAAGCCGTTCAAATAGTGGGACATACTATAGATGGGGCATAGGCCGAAAATCATACTGGTGAGACTTACGTAACCTCTGATTAATGGACATTTACTTTTTGAATTTGGACCACTGAAAATATTTCATTCTGACCGTCCATTAGACCAATCATCCAGTACTTAGGATTATATGTTCAGTGTACTTTTAATCTCTATAGTGGGGAATATTAATTGGACGGTTTGATTTCAGGCACATATACGCCACGTGTACAATTTCTTTCTGCATGTGTACGGGCATCATTTTCTTCAAACAATCAAGGTATTGGAAGGCAGCTCAACTAACTCAATTATTGAGCCATAAATATGAGGGGATAGGCGTTGAAGCATGATTTCGACAAGAAGGTCTCTGACAACGTCAACGTACCAAATGAAAACGAGCCCCACAAACACCTTCATACGAAGCACACGTGCCAAGCATGTGGAACATCCGAGCCGTACAAAAGGAAACAGTTACACGACCATGTGCAAAAATCAGGCCGGTCCATTAATCAGGCAGGCCAAACGGTGGACCACTGGTAATTTTATCTAGATACTCCTTTTTGGTAAGGATGTGGCCCACTTGATGAGTGGTGGCCATCACACTTTATGATTAGTTCGGATGTCGCACTCGCCAGGTTGGCATGTGGGCAGCGAGTGAACGCGTGTGTGGGGGTAGGAAGCCGCTACTGCGTTTGCTACCGACCTAGAAAAGTCTCAGGTCTTGTCAGCTAGACCTAAACCATCAGAGCCATCGATCAGATCATATCAGGCCACTAGCGATTCATCTCCTGCCTTGATTTGGTCATGAGGCAAAGGGGTTTTGGAATCCAACGGTGTAGATTGTCTGATTCATAGTGGGTCCACCGTGGATTGAACATGGCCTGAAAATCACTTTGATCGGATGATCACAGCCATTCGAATAAGGGCCTGCAAAATCAACAGGAACCATGCCTTGATAGCATGGGTGTGATCATCCAATCATAGTGGTTTTTGGGCCATGTGATAATGGACCCATCTATCCTACTATCTTCGTTGATCATAGGTGGGCCCCACATAGTATAAAAAATCATTGCCAAAACCTTAACCAAAACACAATGTTATACATCAACAATTCAAGGATTTCATTCTGGATTTACCAACCAAACACCAAACAATATATATAAAGTATTGAAAAAAAAAAATACATAAATATAAATATAAAAAATAGCTTAAGCCATCCTCATCAAATTCAATAGCGAACGGTGGAAACTCAAGCTCTCACGCATCGACTATCACTAAGAAAAAACGCGTACATGCACCAGACCTAGTTCTTCCGCGACTTGGGCTGTTTGTTGCTCGCCGGTCTCCCAAGCATGCCGCAAAACCCGCACCCGGACACCTTCGGCGAAGGTGGTTCGATGGCCGGGGAGACCTTAGCAGCCCGCCAAGCACGCCCTCCACCCGACCTGCTACGTCCCATCAACCCAATCGATCCAACGCTCTGGGAAGTCCTCAGCTCTCTATATTCCACACCTCCTTCAGCTTCTTGATCTTCTTTCTTCTTCATCTGATTCAAGTCTCCTGAGACGAGCCTATCTTCCCATATCAACCCAGATGAACCTTGCCTCCTGAATGAAACCGAAGATCTTTGCAAACCAGCCATTCTCTCTCTCTCTCTCTCTCTCTCTCTCTCAACTTATTCAAGTCTACGTGTTTTTGTAGACTTTCTTTACATATATATAAAGAGAGGAGAGAGAAAAGATGTCATGTGAGGAATGCTAAGAGGAATTATAGATAAAAATATAAAGTCCCGATGGACCGTTACTGTGAATAGGGACAATAGTACGGTCGTCAACACCGTTGATCTTACGACCCTTACTATGGATGGGTATTTATTAAATGCATACCAAAATTCTTGATTCCTAACCCTTTGATGATTAGTT
Source organism: Liriodendron chinense (assembly GCA_003013855.2). Taxonomy (NCBI): domain Eukaryota; kingdom Viridiplantae; phylum Streptophyta; class Magnoliopsida; order Magnoliales; family Magnoliaceae; genus Liriodendron; species Liriodendron chinense. The sequence continues at coordinate 6,924,051 of PVNU02000439.1, read as the reverse complement.
TCCCACAAATGAACGGTTCTGAAAAATTATGGTAACCGTCCAGGAAAAGGACCAAGTTTTTGTTGTATGCATTCTTGTAATGTTGAAGATTTTTGGGCCATAGCCATATGCAGTGGATCCCAAAGATCAACGGTGTGGATCAATGAGACATGGGCCCACTTCGATGATGCTGCACCAGCACATTGTCTATAGATCCTCCGGATCAAAGTCATTTGGTGGTATCTTTGTGTTAGGAATGAAAGGAAAGGGCGGGGCTGGTGGGTTTATCCATATAATATTATTAATTTTTGTATTATTTTCTACTATTTATACATTTTTAATGAGAAATTTTCACATGCTGCTAGTTGGACAATGAGTCGTGTCCAACTAGCTTGCAATTATCAGACTATCGAATTTATACACCATCCGATCCATCCAAACTATTGGACATACCATGAAGAACATCTGATGAAAAATTCAGAATGACCCACTTATCAAGTGGCCTACGGAGAAGAAAACAACATGAAGACGTTGATCTAATGTAAAGTAAGCGTACGTCCCACCTGATCAGTGGATTTATGTGTGTTTTTTCCCTGAAGGTCTTGTGGATGTCATCTTGAACAGATTGGATGTCATAGGAACATGACATGTTGGCAATGTTGTACTTGTTGGGCTGTCCAAGTAATTGCATTTGAGAGTCTCTCTTTCAGCTGTGTGTAGGCTTTTTTATTTGACTAGGCATTCTTCCTTGCCTTGTCCGGTCAGTTACTCATGCGGTCAACACTTCTTTACTTTGAATTAAATAAATGATATAAGACGCCGTCGCACGAAATTTCTGAGTAATGACAGAGTTAGTGGGGTTGCACCCGAACCCGAGTGACCCGACCCGAGTTAAGGTCGGGTTTGGTCAGATTGTCAGGATTTAGACAGGAAATCATGTTGGGAACCTCAGGTTGGAAGTCGGCTCGGGTCAGGTTCTAAGTTGGGTCTGTCACGTCGGGCTCAGGTGGACCCTGAGTCACTCATGGCGTTTAACGAAATCTGTGCTTTTTTTTTTCCACACGGAATCGGATTGCGTGCGGAGTTAACGCTATTATGCGGATTAAAGTCAGTTGTGCCCACCTAGAATGTATGTGCTTTATCTAATCCGCCCATATGTTTTTCCAGTTCATTTAGTGGTTGAGCCCAAAATTTAAGCATATCCAAATCTTAAATGGACCATGCCACGGAAACAGTGGGAATAATGATTTCCACCGTTGAAACCTTCCCAGGCCCTACAGTGATGTTTATTTGTCATCCAACCTGCTCATAAGATCACATGGATATGGATGAAGGGAAAACACAAATATCAGCTTGATCCAAAACTTCTGTTTCCTCCGAGAATTTTTCAATGATAGACATTCAGTTCACACTTTTCTTGTGGTGTGGTCCACTTTAGATTTTGATATCCTTCATTTTTTGGCACCATAGGTAAAATTTTCTGTCAAGATGGATGAAGGGAGTGGATAAAATACATAAATCACTGTGGGCCCCATAGAGTTTACTCCGCACGCTAGGTACGATCTGCTTCCTTCCCACACACATTACACTGGCACTGGAATCTATAACCCTAATGTTGAAACGCACTCCGTTTATCATCGAGCCATAAGTTGGAACCTAATTAGTTAGGCTCAACCTGAGATTTAGATCAGGTCAGGTTGGGTTGGGTTGAGCTCCAAATCCTCAACCCCATCCTTTGGTTTGGGATTGAGTTGATGCCTAAGGCAACCCGATTCCAACCAGAGCTATCTCTACCGGATGTAACACAAGTTGATGCCTTATAAGTCTTATATTTGATAATCGCACACTTCATTTTTATACATACTACTTTATCACTAAACCGAGTGCATCAGACCCCTTCTTACAAGCAATCCATGTCCAATCGTCATTTAGTAGGATGACATGTATGATTGCTTGTAGGAGGCTAGATGCACTCAACTACTAATGACATGGCACTAATGAAAGGAAATCGGATTGCGTGCTCTGCACGCTCTTATCTTATATAGTAAACTCAGTTGGGCCCATTCTAAACGTATGTAGTTTGTCCACACCGTCCATCCATTTTTCCAGATCATTTAAGGGGTTGAAACCAAAATTGAAGCATATCCAAAATTCGGGTGGACCATACCATAAGAAACAGTGGGTATAATGACTTCCACTGTTGAAACCTTCCCAAGCCCCAAAGTGATGTTTATTTGTTATCCAACCTGCTCATAAGATCACATGGACATGGATGAAGGGAAAACACAAATATCAGCTTGTTCCAAAACTTCTATGTCCTTTGAGAATTTTTCAATGGTAGACATTCAGTTCACACTTTTCCTATGGTGTGGTCCACTTTAGATTCTGATATGCTTCTTTTTAGGAATCATACCTAAAATTATCTATTAAGATGGATGGACGGAGTCGATAAAATACATAAATAACAGTGGGCCCACAGAGTTTACTCTGCATGCTAAGCTTGCCTAGTTACTATGTAATCCGCTTCCCAACGAAAGGGCATCAATGCAACTTATGACATACGCAATGGGACTTTTCCATTGATGTTGATGACATGGATGTGGATTGCTACAGGTTAGATGCACTCATCTAATAATGTCATGGTGCTAATAAAAGAGTATCAGTCCAACATGTGACAACATTTTCATTGACGTCACGTCATCTTTAAACGAGTATCTTTATACATAATTCATATGATATTCTGATGGGAGCAGTGTACATGCTACATATATGTAGTGAAATCTAAACCGTGTAAGACTCCATTAGGTGGGCCACACATGATCATCAGTTTAGATTATGATCGGTGGATTGTTTAGATTGAGTGATTTAGTGGGCCCCACTATAGTTGTGATCATTGCAAATAGGTTTGAGGAGGGACGCTTGAACCGTGTTCCTTATACGCGATTATTAAGCCAGATATGGAAACCTACGGTGTGGAGACCCTAGAGGAGAGAAGTGTGATAGGTAAGCTTCTGATGGGCGCCATCATTAAACGAGTATCTTTATACATAATTCATATAAAATCTTATAGCATGATATTCTGATGGGCGCCATCAGTGTACATGCTACATATATGTAGTGAAATCTAAACCGTCCATGTTATCAGTTCCACAATAGATGCATATAATAGAACCATTCAAATTGTCCATAGCACCGTAGATGAGCATGTACTGAATGTCAGATTGATTAGACAACCCTCTTGCTTACCAGATATTTCTCAAACATTCATTTGTTGGCCTTTCCGAGATTAGATCATGGTCCGAATCCAATATAATTTTATTGGATTTGGAACATTAATAGGATCAACGGATCGAATTCAGATCGAAATCTTTAATCCGTCTAATAATCGGATCAGATTCGAATTGGCCTGATCCGATCCAGTAATGATACAATCATAGGGGTATAAAAGAAAAAGGGGGAAAAAAAAACCTAAATTGCACTAGTTTTTTTATTTATTGGATTTACATAAATGAGTAGTAGTTTTGATCTGATTAGATTCAGATCGGATTGGATTCGGATTTCAAAAAATTTATACAGATCGAATTCGGATGACACACTTGTGATTAAATTCGGATCATGTAAATCTTTAATCGGATTGGATTCGGATGGGCATTGATCCAGTCCAAATCGGATCCGTCGATAGCCCTAGACATGAGCCCAAAAATAAGGTAGATCCAAAACTCAAGTGGGCCGCATGACAGGAAAAAAGCGGGCAGAGAAATGTCTACTGTTGGAACCTCCATGGGTCCACCATGATTTTTGTACGCCATCCAAACTGTTCATAAGGTCATTCCTACCGGATGAACTGAAAACACAAAATCATTAGCCTCATAAAAAACTTCTGCGTCCTCCCTGTTTCCTGCCGTGCGGCCCACTTGAGTTTTGGATCTGCCTCATTTTTGGGGATGGGCGGGTTAGATTTCTCACAATGATCACGGTACCTAGCATCTGAGGGCAATAACTTGGGTGTCGCAGGCAATTCTCGTCCATTGTACACTAGACGCTCTTGCACGTTGACTAGTCGGACATCAATTTCATGGTCCAACAAGTTGCATGTGGGACCGCCTCAATAAAGGGTGAGGATTCATCAGAAACCCATCAAAGCCATAGAAATGGACGGAAAAAAGGCAAAGGCCCACATCCATTGGTTGAACAAACACAAAAAACAATGTATAGATTTGTCCAATCAAACGTTTTTTAGTAATAGGTAATCCAGTGATGGTGATTGGTCCCACAAAATGCATGCCCTGCTTGAGGAGTCTTTAATGAGATGATTAACATGAGGTTTGCTAAGCCTCACTAGCTGTCGACCCACACACATTCACAGATGCTAATAAAGCACATATAAGCTTTCCATCAGATGGGTCACACAGTCTAAATCAGGTCATTTCATTCCTCAGGGCCGGCCACATTGTTTAGATCGTTTGGCATAAAAATCAGGCTATTTCAACCCTCAGGTGAGTCAAAGTATACAAAACAAACGGACAGCTAAAACAGATTTTCCAGTACACTTACAGGTTTCACTATCCGAATTCCTTCCAAGGCAAGAACCACAGGACTGCCGTCCATCTTCCAGGTGCACCCCACTCAACGAGTTGCATGGTGAACTGCCTGGTAACATCACTGAACATAACACCAGCGAGCGGTCTCCCTCAGTTCCTGCTCCAATCTCCTGCTCCTCTGCATGCTATTCCCAAACTTCAGAAGAAGGCCCCGCATCAACATTCTCTAGAAAATTCAAATGCTGATCAAACACCTCCATCCCATGTAGCAAAATGCGCTGCACACCCATGTCACATTTCAATACAATGCGTGAAAATCTCATGTTGATTCGATACAAGTCCCATGCCAAATTCAGGCGTTAACCATCCATACCATGCAGTGCCCATGGACCATAGTCAGAAACAATGCATGGAAAGACTGTCCGACCAACTGGCTTTCATTTAGTACTCTGCCTGAAGATTACACATTTCACGGCATTCGAACATGCGTCAAAGTGTAAGCTGCTACTTCCTTTGCTTACTAGTACTTGCTCCTCTTGATCCTTCTGAGACACAAGCTTCTACTGCAGCTATGATATGCGCTTCGAGCTTGTGGCCTTTCACAGCAGCCCGCACTTTCCTGATCACCTGTTGCTTCATCACCCTCCGTTCAGCAGTCGACAGATGCTTACACTTATCCATCCCTTTGAGAAACCTCACAACCATGTCTCTGAAATCCCCGCCAATCTTCTCGAGCGCCACAAGCTTCTCCACAATCTGCGGGGAGAATATCCGTTCCACAGCTGCCTTGCTGCCCACCTCGACAAGGTCTAAAAGGCAATGGACGCTCACTTCCTTGGTTTTGATTGATTTGTTGTCAAGGGAGTGTGCCAGTCTTTCTATTAGGCCCATCTGAAGCATTCGGTTTGAAAGAAGGGCCCCACCATTCCCGGACAGCATCTGATGGAGGGCTGTGTAGGCAGAATCCTGCAACTCTGCTGTGTTGCACAGCATCATATTAACGAGTTCTGGAATGATGTCGAATTCCACAAATTTCCGAATGCATGGTTCTCCGCCCGAGCAGGCAAGCTTCATTAGCACAAAGGCAGATTCTGATCGCATTCGGTTTTGTTCGGAATGTGTGTGCTGTAACAGAGCTGCGAGTCTTTCCACCAACGGGCTCTGCAGTATCATGTCTCGGATCCGCGGGTCACCCGCCTTCTCGATGATCGGTATGAGATCCTGCATCGCCTCCAATACCCGCTTGTTATCTCTTTCGAGGATCTTGTGGATGAGATCCCTGAATGTCTGAGGCTTTGGCGATAACGGGATGTTTCTGTCCGACAAGATGAATCTTTCCAAGCTAAGCCTTGCACGCCAAGGCAGGAGGTTCAACGTCCCGGGACGGAGTGACTCGTACATGAGAGGCCCACCCAACTCGTGGAATGTCTTCAATGTGACTATCGCATGATGTTGGGCCACATCGGATCCGTTCTCGAGAAGTCCTATGAGCTTCTTATCAATGCCAGCAGCAAACATCTGCTCAACCGCCTTCAACTTGGCGGCCTTTATCAGCGACATCAGAGTATCAAACACGCTCTCATGGCACTCTTCAGCACTGGGATTGAGCAAATCTGCCAGCCGGCTTATGCATGCACTCTGGAGGACTTTGTCAACTGTTTCCGGGCTTCCATATTCCGCCATCTTTGCGACGACGATAGAGACATTGGTCTGAATGACGGGATCATTACAGTCTCCTAATAGACTTAGAAGCTTGTCGACCGCACCCGTGCTTTCAAGAGATTGAATGTATTTGCAATAATCATCCTTATTGAATATGTTCACAGCCTTTGCAGCTGCAGCTATGAGATTGGGCGAACCGTACAAAATCAGATTGGCAATTCGAGGGCCCAATATACAACTGAAACTTGCACTGCTAGCTTCGAGTTCTGAAATGGATTTACTAGCCATGAGAGCTTGGATGACAGCATCTAAGGTTACCACAACCTGTTTTTCTTCTAACCCGTCGACGAAATACTTCATCTTCTGCTCAGCAACCATTTTAACTGTTTCCTTCCCAAAAACGAAGAGCCACGGAGCAACGGATGCAGCATCTTCAGCGGAAGATTCCAATAGCAGCATTTCAACAGCATTGTTGATTTTGCCGTCGAGGTAGAGGGAGACCATGTCATGCACGTGATACATCGGATACGCCTCAGTTTTCATAAGTAGAGAGCCTTCGACAAGCTTGCAGACTACAAGGGGGAACATGCTGTCCTGACCGAGCACCAACCATAGAGCTTCGAGACAGGCTTCTGGAACAGGTTCCGCCCATGACAATGCTGCAAGGACAACAAAAAGCCGTTGGGAGTGTTCGGGCATGACTTCCAAGCTGAACTCGAACGACCCAAAGATGGTTAGCGTATTTTCGGCTTCTTTCTCATTCACGTATGAAACTGGGCCCGGCGCACACATGGCATAGGTGGAGAGATTGAGAATGGCCTTCTCCCATTTCTCAGCCCGGGTTTCTTTTCGGAGAGCCTTGCCCATGACAGCAACAGTAAGAGGGTGGTGGCCACAACGTTCCAATAAGCTCTCTGCAGTGCTCTACAAAATAAAACTTACGACTCGTCAGCTACATGAGGAGAGTACTGAATTAAATTGCAATTACTAATCTAATGAAGTGTTAACAACCAAAATTGCAACAAAATTGCAATTTCCTTCCTTAGCATACGTACTATGGATCTAGACTTGAAATGGCAACTATGTCAGTTCCATGTTGGACTTAAAAGAATCGTAACTGAAAATTGAGGTCTTCTTCCTGACTATGAATGCTTGGAAAATCATTGAAGTTTGTCATTTTCTCTTGAATAAACCAAGCAATTCAATTCAATAGTGCATCCAAAAGCAACCATAAGTCATTCACTCTAGCAGTCAGTGATAGAGCACGAGATGGTAAATAAGAAAACAAGTCCCTACAGGGAAACACCATTGGGGGTTCCTTTTATACAAGCATATGCAAGAAAAGACAGCAATGAGGGAGTTGGTTCACTTCTAGTTTACAAGAAATGGACTATGATTGGTCAAGGTTCTTTGGACAATCCTATTTGGGTAATTACATGGTGACATGGAGTTTGTCACTCCCTAAGACGAGCCTAGATGCATCCACTAAAGCCCTAGCGCCTGTCTAGGTCAACTCCAGGTGCCTAGCACCTAAAAAATCTTCCTCTACACTTAGCCGGCCAAAGGATTCTTCAGAAAAGCCTTTGGGCCAGGCGCAGAGCTCCTAGCACCAGTCTGTCAAGGTATAGGTGCTAACGCCTAAGCACCAGACGCTTAACCTCTTTTGCAATAGGCACTAGTCTACCTGGTTCTCAAGATTCAACTGAATGCACTTCCTCTTGTCTAATGAGAGGCTGCTACTTGTCCACAACCGTGTAACAACCTTTTGGAGGATAATTAGGACCTCCAAGGACTATAAATACCTCTTAATGCATCATTTGTGGGATCTTCATCTCTTCACAACTTTTTTACTTTTGCTTCTTGGGACTTCAAACACCGACACTTATACAAGTGAGCCTCGCTCGTCTGAAAACTCCCATTCCTAATGTACAGACATTGCACCAGGCGCAGACCTATTGCCACATCTGTGTCAGACGCAGTACCACTCCCTCAGCCATTGTTCAAAGATAATAGGCGTCATGATCTGAGACTAGTTCTTTATTCAGCCTGACTTCCTATCCCAGGCAAAGACCCCTAAGCACTAGATGCTAAGGACCGTGTCACTAGATTGCAGGCACTAACATGCAATTTGATGCTTTCTCTTCATAATCTCTGGCATATGAGACCCCTGATAATGCTAAAATGATTCATGCTTATGTACGCTGTAAGGCTGTATGGCTATCTGAAGCTGATGCCTCTCAAGATAGATGATATGCATCATTTGCTAGCATCCCAATGCCCAACTGGCTATATGAGATGCCTACACACCAAAGGCCATCTCTAGCTTCCCCAGCTTGATCAATGATTTGGACACACTGAATACGAAGGACTATAGATTAGGAGTTATATGCATCATTTGCATCTCTCTACTTTGTATCATGTAACGACCAAATTTTCTCTGGTTTTTACCTTTTAACCAAGGGTTTTTTCCCAGTGAATGTAATTAAGGGCATATGCTAGACCATGATGTGAAACGTACTTTGTTTCCCAAATCATAAAAAGCCTCTCAGCAGGGCATCTTTCGATGTATATTCTTGAAATGGGTTTAGTAATCAGACTAATATCAAGCTTATCGATCAATAGACATTTGTGTTGAATATTATATCATCATGATGTTCAGGTACTAGAAGGATAAACCTTGTGTCAAACTATGTTGCACAAAGCAAGAATGGGCATGCAAGTTGGTGTTGGTTTCGGAGTAGATATGGGTAGTCAACGCACCACGGGAAGTTGAACACATGGCACCATGGTTCATGATCAAGACAGTTCATTAACTGGGTCCCACAGTGATTAGCAACAGCAGAAAGATCTTGCTCATGGGACGATCTTAACCATCCGATCATTGACCGTGTAAAAAGGTTGGTAGCAAAGAATCGATGACTATCAGCATTGAACACGGAAGCTCCACCGACCAGATCGGTGGTATCATCAAATCTGTTTGATTCACGGACAGTGGTCCATCAATGGTGGGACCCACCCAAAGATGGTGTGCAGCATAGACTCTGGTGACAGGTGTCCAACTTGACCACAATGCATCAGATAAGGAAATTTGGGGATTGTTCTTCGCTTAATTTCACCTTTAAAAACGGATATGAAGTTAACACTTCACCAAAGTTCTATCAATGCAAATTTTGATTTGATAAATATCTAGAATTTGGAAACTACAAAAGCATACAGACATGTCAGTCAGTATTTGTTTGGATTTGAAGGAATCATGGGAGCAATAACTAGTGATGGAGGGCAAGGAGATTCCGAAGCAGGAGTTAAATTCTAAAGAGAGCAGAACCTGCTTAGAAGTCCCAGATACTAATATCTGGATTCTTGATAGGCATAGGATCAGGAATTGGCGCTCAATGCCATACCCAGCTGAACTAGTCAAGACAATCCAGTAACATGTTGAACCAGTGTCGTTTGGGTGGTTCCAATCGCATGATACCATCATTGGATTAATACTGGGTTAGGATGAATCAAATTGTAATAATTAGTTCAATATATAGGAAACTATTGAATTGCAATTACCTTCCCTTGGCATCATATGAGGAAGTAGTCTTCAAGTTATAGCAATATTCCTCTCATGTCTAACTTGAAAGTAACATAATTGAAATTTGGAAGCTAGTCCATCAATATGAATGCTGGAAAAGGAAATTGAGAGTTGTTCATTTCCACTCTATTGAACCATTTACGCAACTTGATTCTACGGTTCATACAAACGTGGCCTAAACTGATGATGACTTGACAGGTCAGAAAGAAACCTCTGGACAAACATTTCGAGAATAAATACGTATATGTGCAGAAAATAGATCAAAGAGAAGCCATGGAGTTGGGTTGTAACCTTTCGCGAGGGTAGCTTTGATTTGTTTGGCAATAAAAGCAAATAGCTTAGCAGTTAGCAGTAATAAAGATGAAATTCACTATGAGATAATAAATGCACCATAATAATACTTGTAGGGGAACGATCTGATATAATCTTGCCATATAAGATACCCAGATATGGAATGGGTACACCATAGATACGTCTAGAAAGGTCTAGGTATGGATTTTACACCAGAAAATTGAAGTATTTGATACTATCTGACGTAGATACATTATCATATATGATACCCAAATGTTGAATGTGCCCGTTACCACTCCCATGATTAGGTTTCCTCTTCTTTTGGTAATTTCCAACCCAAGAAAAAGGTCATTGTAGAAACGATGAAATTGTGAGAGCATGCATTCCTTCTTTTTTTTTTTATAAATCATAGAGAGCAACTATTTGCAGTTTTACATAGCTAAATAATCATACAAGAGTAAGTCATCATACCAAATTGCGCACAAGATCATTTTGATCAGTTCATCAGACCAACTACAACTCATGTTATTAAAATATAATATCCCTATGGGTTGTAATTTTACCTTGCATATCCTTTATGGGTACCCACTGATGGGATATTCGTTAGTTGTCTACGACAATTTGTATCATATATGATACCCAAATATCAAATGTGGCCGTTACTGCTCCCATGATTAGGTTTCCTCTTCTTTTGGTAATTTACAACCCAAGAAAGAGGTCGTTGTAGAAAGAGATGAAATTATGAGAGCATGTGTTCCTTCTTTTTTTTTAATCAAAGAGAGCAACTATTTGCAGTTTTACGTAGTTAAATAATCATACAGCAGGAAGTCAGCATACCAAATTGCACACAATATCATTTTGTTCAGTTCATCAAACCACAACTCAATGTAATTAAAATATGCCATTCCTATGGGTTGTAATTTTACCTTGCATATCCTTTATGGGTACTTAGTGATGGTATATTTATTAGTTGTCTACAACAATTTATGCCAAATAACAATACATTAGGGATATACGTGCATGTACGGATTTGTTTGTGTGTTTATCACTTCTAGCTGAACGAAAGGTTAGTTAATTCTATCCTAATCTAGTTTTGAACTACACTGGCATATGATGAAATTTATACACTTGAAAACCAAACTATCCAATCCTTCTGCATTCAATTCAATGAAAAAGCATTTTAGAGTATCGGAAAATTATAGATTTTAGAAAAGAAGAGAATCAAAAGTAGAATATAGGAGGCCAACTTCTTGTTTGTAATGAACAAAGAACTTGCCTGTTTGGTACCTAATCTCTAGATGTGGGGCCCATAGTTGATTTATCCCAACCATTGATCTGATGACTTTCATCTTGAATGAACCATGCCTGAAAAATCTCCCAAATTGGAAAATTCTAACCATCAAATCCTGTGCCTTTTCTCTGTTTAATGTGGACTGTTTGTATGAAGAGATTCTTTTAGCATGGTTCATCCAAGATGGGGGCCATCAGAGCAATCAATGGGATGAAAAACCATGGGTCCAACATGTACATATTAGGTCCCAAACGGGGAAGTTCCCTGTTTTCAACGAGTAGGGAACTTGGCCTCTAAAATATAGATGCACAAAAGCGGTAGCAAACACTAAAGGGCCTGTTTGGGCTTCGACTTAAAAAATGGGTTCCATCTGGTTTTGGTTCATCGTAATAATTTATTAGAGATTGTCATTGTTGGTTATCAAGATTATTTTTAATGTTTACCAAAAGGAAATATGATCTCCAGTACATAATTAAGATTAACTAAAATCAGATTTACTCATTTTTAAAGTGGCACCCAAACAGGCCTTAGGTATACACTTCGATATTTTGCTGAAGATGTTATTAAGTGGATCATGCAGTGTTATGCCTTTGCAAAAGAATGCATGATTTTAGCAAAGGACCAAAGCATAAAAATACAATTTTTTTAAGAAATGAAATCGATATTGACCAGATTGCTTATATTCATACCGGCAGCTCGTCATTGCTAAGAAGGCTGTGGTAGAGGAGGATTGCCTTGCTTATTTCCATTATGTCATCTTTGCATATTTCAACCTTTTCGGCCTCTGTTATTTCATACACGGCTTCATTTCTTGTGGTCACCAAGTACCTGCAGTCATTATCATACAGCTTGGCAAACCGCTCGACAATATCTTGCTCCCACACATCATCAAGAAGAATCAAAATGCTTTTCCCAACCAATGCCTCTTGAAGCAAGCAACAAATGTCTTCAAGATCTCCACCCATGTCATCCCCAATCTTCTTCCTGAAACCAATCTGCACCAAAAATCTACAGATCTTCTTCACTAACCGCTTGTGGTATTCAGCTTTACTTCCATTGCACGCAACTCTACTACACCACTGCCCAAGCCCAAGCTCAACCGCACCATGCAGGAACCTCTTCGGTGGGTCAGATGCTACTTGGCGGGCCAAGCAAGATTTTCCAATACCCGATAAACCAACAATCAGGATGACCTGATTACACTCCTCTCGCTCTAATAACCTTCTCACATAGTGACACTTATTGGAAATCGGGTAGCCCCGTTCCGCATTGATTCTCAACAGGACAGGGACGCTTTTCGCTGTAGACTCTATAACTTTCTCCACATCTTGAGACAACTTCTGTGATTCGAGCCACCAGTTCAAATCAACCCTGATTGAGTGGACCAACTTCGAGAGTGGATCTCCAACCACAGAACTCCATACAACCTTAGCCATGTTCTTAACTCTGCTCTTGGACACAATTTTCCTCGCCTTAGTAATGTTGGGATGCAACCGCTCAATCAGCCCGTTCAAGCTCTGAATCTGATGCTCTAGTTGCGGGTTATGAAGCTTGTAGATGTGTTTCTGCTTAACCCGCCGTGTCAAATTCTCAAGCTCAGATACAAACTCCTCCAGGCTTCGGATTTTCTTTGGAGCTTCATCAAGGTTCCTCGAGGCTGCTTCTAATGCACCAACGGCTCCGACCATGCTAGATACTATTTGGGTAGCGGAAGAAACTACTTGCAAAGCATCCATCCAACCCACTAACAGTAACTATCGATGATTCCGACTTTATATCAGATGCTCATCAGCAACAATCTGAAGCGTTCTATATAGGGAAAAAATTCATAAAGCCCGCCTTTTTACGAGGTAATTGACAGAAATCAATAACTGATCCCTCGCATGGTTTGCAATCGGAAGACATCACACTCGCAAAAACCCAATTCCCCCAGACTGAAAAAGGGGTATGAGCATTGGTATCTACTGAATTATCTGCTACGGAGAAAACCCACTTTCTAGAACCAGAAATCACAAGAAATGCATCGATTTTCTTCGTATAATCCATGACGATCATGCCCCAAATAATTGACTAACTGATTGATTATCCATAAACATCAAAGCCCATTTTCTTCTAGATGGAAATCAATGAAACCCATCAATTTCCGCCAAGCAATCCACAAAAATCACACCCCAAATCCTCCAAAAAATAATCCAATTTAAAAAAAAAAATCCGTCATAATCAAAAGCTAATTCCTCGAAAAGCACTGAGATTTCGTCAGTAAAAATCAAAACCCACTTCCAAAATCTGGAAATCCAAGACACCCATCAAAAGCTCTAAATAAAATGATAATCCATGACAACCCAATCTTAAAAAATCTATCAAATCAAAATCCAATATCTATCCAAACATGAAAAATTCAAAACCCCATTTCTCGAGAACACAAAAACCACCTACGGAACCATCAGTCAGCTGCTGGAAATTCAAAATGGAATTACGCCAACTTGTGGAAATTTGAGCTCAGATTATCTTACCTTGGACTCAGTAAAATTTATGAAAGCATGAGAGAGCGAAAAGATTATAAAGGGATTGATCTCCAACGAGAAATAAAAGCGGTCAAGACAGAGATAATCAAGTACAACCGGTTGGACTTAAGCTTTTAAATACACACCGTTGCGTTTAGATAGGTGGACCGTCTAACCATTGGTGGATCGCCTATAAGATCCCAGCCACTCTTCATGGCCCATCATGAAACAGATATATTGATCAGCGGATCCTAACGTTTCAAATATTGTAGTGTCTTTTCTAACCGTCGGATTTTCAACCGCGGATGGAATGGTCAAGATGATTCTCTGGGACGTTTGCTGTCCAAAGTTGACCTTCTGGAGTGGTTTTCTTTTCTTCTCTTTTTTATTTTTTAATCATTAATCATTTGACCTTTTTCTGTTTGCATGATCCCAACCGTCTGTTATTTATCGAATAGTCGCATGGAGAATCTGCTCTGATCATTGAATTGTTCATGGTGGACCGTGAAGAGTGTAAAATGGACGGTCCAGATCAATGATTTGACCTTTCAACGTCACCAATAGCAACGGCGGCGCACAGGAAAGAATAACGAACTGTTGTAGGGAGCGTGTGCAACAAAAAGCTCTCTGAGGCCCACCATCATGTGTACGTGAAATCCACTCCGTCCATCATTTGGTTTCGCCCAGCTAACGTAGGAAACGATCCCAAATTAAGTCGATTCAAGATTCAAGTGGGCCACACCGTATGGAAAAGTGGGATGGGGACACCTACGATTAAAACCTTCTTGAGGCCCATCGAAGTTTTGGATCAGTCTGATATTTGTTTTTTTTTCCTATCCTGTCGTGACTCTCCTTTTGAATGGATTGGATGGCATACATACATCACAATGGGCCACACGATGGTTTCAATGGTGGATGTCCCCATCCTCACTCTTCCCTGTGTTGTGGCTCACTTGAGTATTGGATCGTCCTGATGTTTGGGATCATATTGTAACATGATCTTCCTCAAATGATGAGCGGCGTTGATGCCATATAAACATAACTCTGAACCCCACAGAACTGTTTGTTGCACGGTCCGGTTGCTTTGTAGGATGGGTACTTAAAAAGGGAACAGTTGACTTAGACAATGTACAGATTGAAGAAGTGAGTCGCAGAAAACATGCCAGCGAATTACATTCATTGTAGATTGGGTCCTATAATAATATGGGCCACACTTGTATACTGAATTTAGCATGTTGATGGTTTTATTTCTAACCATCAATTTTTCCTCATGAAGTGCGACCCATCTGATGGGTGGATTATTTCTAATTTATGGAAATTGACATATCCAGGTCGTCATGTGGTTCTGATCAGCAAGGAGTGGGGTCCATGTATGGTAGAGATCACCTGGGCCACAATCTCCAAGTGGTCCCTTGGGGCCTGTTTGGAGCATGGATTTGGAACCCCTGGTTGTGTTTGGCACTCTAGATTTGGAATCCCCTATAATACATAAGTATGATATTTACAAGTGTTTAAATTTAATAACTAAATCAACTTTAATATCCCTAATTAGTATAAGCATGTAATGCTCGACACAATAGTTGTAATAAGCCCGTTGAAATATATACTTTGACCAAAACTGATAAAATTCCAAGTCTCGGATGGGCCACAAGCACAGATCACATCCAAGTGACTAACCTATGAATTTTAACTGTTGATTTCCCTGGTCAATGTTTGGATGACGCAGATCATCATATTAAAGTAATTTTAGTAATGCAGTTGATAGTTTAAGGGGGTGTTTGGCATCTCTACTCTAATTCAATAAGAGCTTTATGAATAAGAGCTACTTTAATAAGCTCTTTTTGTTTTATCTCGTGTTTTAAATAAGCTCATTTGGTAAAATCTCCACAAAAAAAAAAAAAAAGCTCTTATTTAAAATAAGCACATTTGGTAAAATTTTCAAATAAAAGCTTTTTTAAGGATATTTGATGTCATTTTAAAGATTATAACAACTTAAATGTAAGAGCAATCCAAATGGTTGTTTGGGTGGACTGTCCATCATGTGGGGCCCAGCATGTAACGCCCTGGAAATTTCAATCCTCGAGCCTTGAGAGTACTCGAGCACCTTTAAAAAATTTTCTAATTTATTTATCAATTGAAAGTGTAGACGCTCGATTTAAAACTAAAACTCTAGGAGATTTATATTGAAAACCTTAGTTTGGATGATCCGATTTGATCGAAACCTCGTAAGACATTTAGACACATCAATCTAACCATACATTCTTTGTTAGATATCATGGATAGCTACGGATTCCTTTTTAATTGTTTAATCCTATATCCAATCCGTTGATTAATGAATCTCAATCTATGATTTACTGAAATCACAATGGATTAACCTATATAACCGACTTACAATGTAGATCCACCTTAGACTACCCTAATCAATGAATCAAATCTCGATTATCTTGAGTTTAGAAATCGATTTGACAAAATAGCCCTTTTGACATGTAAAACCATACGAATGAGATTAACCCCCCTTAACCTACAAATAAATGCACCCCGTATATCACATCATATACCTAGCTATGCCCACTACGACCTAGTGAAAGGATTCACTAAACTCTGTTTTCTAAATTATCTAATTGGTGTCCCGAAAACTTAGAATAGCTATAAACCGTTCGTTAGTGGGCCGTTGATCACGAATCTATGCGGAATCGATTGTCTTAGTGGGCTTGACCTTTTCCCTATATCAGATACCCGACACCCTATCCTGAACTGCACAACATAAATCATGACCAAAGAGGGTGAGTTGTGCGACTCACCTCAACCTTGGACCATCTGAAACTATAAATACCAAGCCCATTTGAGAATTCCATTTGAGATGGAATTTGGAGGATTTCTAGGGTTTTGCTTAGGGATTTGCTTGGAGCTTCCGATCCAGCTGTCGTCGCTCCCAAGTGATCAATGTCGGCCGTCCATCGTAGGTAATATACCGTCCTAAGTGTTGAATTTGATATTGAAATTGATTTTTTCTTGCTCCAATCCATCTCTTTTTGAATCTATGTAGGATTTTCAGTTGTTCCTTCAAATCCTTTGTTCTAGACGTTGTTAGCGTGTAAATTCTCCAACACAGGTGAGGACTATCTTCTAAGTTGGCTATTATCAGCCCATGAGGTTCCAAATAGTGAAAATTAGGTTTTTCTTGAATTTCATTCAAAGTTAAGTGCCGAGTGATTTATATTTATGATTGATGTTCTGTATGTGTTGATTAATTATATGCTTACTTCGATGTGTGGATTGATTGCCCATT
This sequence comes from Liriodendron chinense, assembly GCA_003013855.2. Taxonomy (NCBI): domain Eukaryota; kingdom Viridiplantae; phylum Streptophyta; class Magnoliopsida; order Magnoliales; family Magnoliaceae; genus Liriodendron; species Liriodendron chinense. The sequence goes on along the minus strand of PVNU02000439.1, from coordinate 6,906,914 downwards.
TGAATCGATTTTATGAAAATATGAGATTTGATGTGTTGTACATATCAAGTGTTTGATGAAATTCCTGAGTGAACAGAAGTTCACATATGCTTGAGTAAGTGGATTACCATCCACCCAGGCTAGTGCCTGATTGTGAATTTGATGAGTTGGCCTGCAATAGCACGCCAAGTGTTTGATTTTACGCCCATATATAAAATAAAGTATATCGCATATCAACTGTTTTGTTTTATGCCTGATTGAGACAACGAATGCTATGATGTTCTATTCTTCTCACAACATGCTTAGTATAATATTTAATTGACATGATTGGGATTAATCTCAGAAAATCACAATTTATGGACTGCCTACTTGGGTTTGGCCGTCACGGACTTGTTTGGTCGACTTAGGAGCAACATGATCGACCGACCCTAGCTATGTCGGTTTGATTAATGTTTCACTCGGCCTACCAAATCAGTCAATTTCAGGGTTAATCATATTTGTTTGATCATTATTATATATTCTGTAGAATCTCGAATACACAATTACCATTGTTTTGCAGTCACTTATAGCTGTACATATCAAGTCTCATAAGCCAGACATGGAATATGGGTAACTGTGTTTGCGCTGTCTTTGGCTGGTGTGGGTGATGAGCCCTCCAATAGCCTTGAGCATTGAATCCTACATCCTGAAGCTCATGAGCCAGGCATGGTATATGGGTAACTGTGCTTGTGCTGTCTTTGACCGGCATTGATCCTGATGGTCTTATCGTGAGTCTTGAGCACCGACGCTAGGTGACGAGCCTACCATTATTGATCTTGGGTGACGACCCATTACCATGCATTTGACATTCTAGGGCATCGAGACCCTTATCGATTTATTCATTATTCAGTTATGTTGGGTGACGAACCCAAATTGGGATTCCAGGAGCCAGGCATAGAACGCCCTGGCCTGGCGGTGGGCCCCGGCCTGGTAGAGGGTACCCCAACCTGGCATTGTCCAGTGTTCGGTAAGACCACTGTCCAGTGTCTGGCTTTCCTCGTTGTCCAGTGTTCAGCTGCGTTCTTGTCGGTCGTGTTCCTGTTTAATAGACTTTTGATAAGATTGATGTATTCTGGCTTCGCCAATACTGCTGATTGAATACGGAATTAAATAAATACTTGGTAAACATGCATGCATCACATTTTCACTTGCATTGGTCCGATGCTGCTGATGGGTGGTAACCTCACCGTTTATTTCTCCGGAACATAACATTTGCATATCATAGTTGCATGCATTATTCAACTAGAAGAGGAACTTGATTGTGAAGTTATGTTATCTACTGATGCTGGGGTGGTAGGTGTGACAGCCCCACCATTTGTTATGCTCCACTATTTGTAACTGATTGTATTGATAACATGTTTAACTTAGGGAATGGTAACACTGAGTATGATTACTCACTCCCACCTGGGGGGTGTTTTAAAACACCAACTAGTTATTTTGATGCAGGAGTTGCTGCCACTTGATGCATGAGATGCAGGACCTATTGGCTTACCTATGTCGTGCATTTCATTTTCTGCCTTGAATTGGACGTCTTGGGTCGATATTCTTAAAGACTTCATTGTATATGTATAAAATTGAGCCCCAGCTAAGTGGACTCCTTGATTGTGTGGATAATTGTATATATTTACACTTTAAATTCAAACTGAATTATACACTGTTTAGTTTAAATCTCTATTTATGAGTTGATGCCATCGATTTGTGCCATTAAACTATACTTCTGCAAAATACAGTCCACCCGGAAGAGTCGGGAGCCGCGGACTGCCCGACACTTGATTTTAGGGGCATGACACAGCATCAATGCTAATTGTCCTTTATGTGGGGCCCCTCAATGTCCACTACCCATCACCATCATGTGGACTCCATATTTCATGTGTTCATAGTGTGGGCCCTACCTTTGAAGTGTATTGCCCATCATGCGGGGCCCAGTTTTGATATACCATTTATCGTGTGAGGTGCACCTTCTATACTGATCACCATCATACGGCCCACTTTGGACATGGGTCATCCATCATGAGAGACCTTGAATGTGGACCGTCCATTAAGTGGGGCCACACTTTTGCGTGAGTCATCCATTATGTGAATCCCACTCCGACCATTATGTGGGCCCACCTTGATGTGGACCATTCTTTGTATGGGGCCCCACTTTCATTATGGGTTGTTCATCATGTGAGCCCATCTTTGATATCAATTGACCCTCATGTGGGCCCACCTTCAATGACCATCATACATCATGTGGATCCCACCTTTGACGTGGACTGCCATTTAAATGGGACCTACTTGATGCTTTGATGTGGGCAATCTATCATGTGGGGCTTATGCTTGATGTGAACCTTTCATTATGTGGGCCCACCTTGATGTGGGCCCCACTTCAATATGAGTCATTCAGTACGAGGGGCCTATCTTTGATGTCCACCATCCATCATGTGGGTTCTACCTTTGTTGTAGACTACTATCGTGTGAGGCCCATATCAAGTAGGTAGTCCATCATGTAGGACCCATTTGATGTCCACCATCCATCATGTAGGTCCCAACTTGGTTGTGGATTGTCCATCATGTGGGGTCCAACCTTCAATATGGGTCATTCATCATGTAGGCCCATCTTTAATGTCAACCTTCCATCATGTGGTCCTACATTCAATATCCACCATCCATTACTTGGATCTCACCTTCGATGTTGACCATCCATCATGTGGGTCCCACCTTTGTTGTGGACCATCTATCATGTGGGGCCCACTTGATGTGGATAGTCCTTCATGTGGGGCCCACCTTTGATGTCCACCATCCATCATGTAGGTCTCACCTTTGCTATAGATCATCCATCATGTGGGGCCCAACCTTCAATATGGGTCATTCATCATGTGGTCCCACATTCAATGTCCACCATCCATCATGTGAGTCCCACATTTGCTATGAACTGTCCATCATATGAGGCCCACTTCATGTGGATAGTCTATCCATCATGCGGGGCAGCATTTTAATGTGGATCATCCATCATGTGGGACCCACCTTTGGTGTTCACCGTCAATCATGTGGGGCCCAACCTTCAATATGGGTTGTTCATCATGTGGGCCTACCTTTGATGTCAACCTTCCATCATGTGATCCCACATTCAATGTCCTCCATCCATCATGTAGGTCCCACCTTTGATGTGGGCGTTCATCATGTGGAGCCCACCTTTGATGTGACCATGCATTATGTGGGCCCACCTTGATGTGGAAACCCACTTTCAATATGGGTTGTTCATCATGTGGGCCCACCTTAGAGATATTCTAAAGAAGAGAAGAGGGCAAGATGGGAATTACTTAAAAGTTTAAGGACAAACTTGTCTAAAAATTAATTAAAAATGTCTGCCCACTTAAGCTAAATAAGCTCTTAAAGAAAAAGTGACCTCCCTATTACTTATTATTTAAGAGCTTTCTTGCTAGTAAAAAAATAACCTTTAAAAGGAAAGCTCTATCAAACTGTCTATTTTCGTAATAAGAACTTATTTTTTTAGAATAATCAAATAAGCTTTTATTAGTAGATTTGCAAAATGCCCCCTAATTGTTTTGGGGTATCATCAGTGGGCCATGTGCCCAATAGATTAGTAACCTAGTGACACACATATTACATATGTAACTCTTGGTAGGATTTTAGATGTAATCCAAGCTTTTACCTTAGATTGCGAACCCCCTTATCAAAATCCCCTGGATTTAAAACCCCTAATTACTTTATGTGCCAAAGGCACTAGGGATTTAAAACCCCCTCAAATCCCCCCTAATCCATGGTGCCTAATGTAGATCTCTATCATGAGACGCTAAAATTAAGTAACTCGAAATGGTGCCTCTAACCCAGGCACAAAGATATACCTATGCTGGGGTCTACATAGATGTTTATGATGAATCTACTCTGTCCATATGTTTTGAAAGAACTCAATAAGATAGGAATTTAAAAATTAGGCAAATCCAAAAATCAAGTGGACCACACCAAATGAAAAAGTGGGAATGGAAACATTCACTATGTAGGAGCAAATATTATCCTCATACAAAATGTAGGAGCAAATATTATCCTCATACAAAATTTTGGCAACACCAGGCGTTCAATCCCCACTATTCATTTGGTATGGCCCACATGAGTTTAGATTTACCTGATTCATAGATTCTGTCCTAGTGTGGTCTTGCAAAACAGATGGATGGAGTGAATTTCTCACAGACATCTTAGCCCTGGGTATGGGAATATCTCTACGCCATGCTTCCTTTGACCCGGGCATAGAGATATACCTGTGCCATGGTTGTTTGGGTGCCACAGAGATGTCCATGACAAATCCACTCTGTCCATCTGTTTTGAAAGACCACAATAGAATAGGACTCTGAAAATCAAACAGATCCCAAACTCAGGTGGACCACACCAAATGAAACAATAGGAACTAAAAAAACATCCACCGTTGAAACCATCTTGCAGCTGACCATGATGTTTCTATGACATCTAAACTGTTCATGGGGTTATTAGCACTCAGAGGCACAAATATCCTTATGATAGGGTTATTGGTACTAAGACAAACTGTAGGAGCAAATATTATCCTAATACAAAATTTTGGCAACACCAGGCGTTCAATCCCCACTATTCATTTGGTATGGCCCACATGAGTTTAGATTTACCTGATTCATAGATTCTGTCCTAGTGTGGTCTTGCAAAACAGATGGATGGAGTGAATTTCTCACAGACATCTTAGCCCTGGGTATGGGAATATCTCTACGCCATGCTTCCTTTGACCCGGGCATAGAGATATACCTGTGCCATGGTTGTGTGGGTGCCACAGAGATGTCCATGACAAATCCACTCTGTCCATCTGTTTTGAAAGACCACAATAGAATAGGACTCTGAAAATCAAACAGATCCCAAACTCAGGTGGACCACACCAAATGAAACAATAGGAACTAAAAAAACATCCACCGTTGAAACCATCTTGCAGCTGACCATGATGTTTCTATGACATCTAAACTGTTCATGGGGTTATTAGCACTCAGAGGCACAAATATCCTTATGATACAAAACTACTGTCACCCCCAGGCATTCAATCCCCACTGTATGGCCCACGTGAATTTTGGATTCCTTTATTTATTATTATTTTTTGGGGTTAGTTCACACATCCCACTGTTAGTGGACACACCCACCATGTTAGTCACACCTGAACGTTATCCACTCCCATGTGTGTTGAAACAAGGTTATTTGCACTCAGTCTGCCACTGTCCCAAGGGTGAGGGTGTGGGTGTGATAGTCTGGCAGTTTAAAAGACTTGATACACGGTGGTGAACATTAACTCAAATTAAAATGTCTAAATTCTAAACCCACTGCTATTTAAGTCACAGTCCCAAAATCAGATTGGTTGAACAATCCTAACCTTTGATTCATGGACGATTGTACATTGAAATAAGACCATTTGATATCTTTTTCGTTTTCAACCGTCTAGTAAATGTCCACAAGTGAGACAGATAATAAAATAATCTTAAATTTCGTTTCATGATACGTCAAAAGAAGGACCCATGATTTGGACAGTTTAACATATTGTGGCCTGTTTGATGTGAATAAATTACTTGTATGCCACGTGGGCAGTGAAAGTATCTAGTGTGCTCAGCGTATTCAGTTGAGCCCTTGCATGCGCCTAGTTGCATTTGGATTTGTTTGGTATCTTCATTACGGATCTGAACCATCCATTTGGCGTCTTTAATTTTTCACAGGCTGACCTGAAAAAATCCTAATGATCAGCTGATCCAAAGCGTTAATTCAATAACACGCAAAAGTGGATGGACAAGATAGTTTGTCCATTCAATTGCTGTGATTTGGCACAAAAAATAGGCCTACTTGATCATTTCTCCTATATAGCATGTATGGTGTGCGCTTGGCACGTGTCATAAATCCAGGCCATTAAATTTGTAAGCTACACAAGGCAGGTCAAAACTTGCATTTCAAAAAGGGTAGTCAGAATAAAAAGTCTAAAAATAAAGTACATGTATGGCCCACCTAATGCCTGTACTATCTTGAAGTTTGGTACATAGTATGTTTACAGTGTGGCCAACTTGGTGAATGGCTCGGATCTCTGACACATGCTCTCTATGGACAGATATCTGACACTTTTTTCACAAGAGGGGCTGTTCACTGAACCGCGACCCATGATCCATAATTTGATTGGGGGCGGATTAAGTGCGGCCTAGGCCTCACCCACACGGTGCAGCCCTGACCATGGATCCGACCTTGATGTATGAATTGTATATCCAAGCCATCCATCCATTTTTCCAGCTCATTTTACGGCATGAGCCCAAAAATGAGAAAGATCCAAATTCAGATAGACAACACCATAGGAAATGGTGGTGATTGACCAGTTAAAAACTTATTGTGGGCCACAAAAGTTTTGAATCAAACTTATTTTTGTTTTTTCCCCTTCATCCAGGTTTGTGACCTTATCAACAGGTTGGATGGAAAATAAACATTACGGTGGGCATAAGGTGGGCCTAAGGAAGTTTTTAATTGTAGGAGTTCAATCAACACTGTTTCCTGTGGTATGGTCCACCGGAGATTTGTGTCTACTTCATTTTTGGGCTCATGGCCTAAAATGTGCTGGTAAAACTAATGAACGACGTGGATATACAATATATACATCAAGGTGGGCCCCACAGTCAGGACCGTACTGTCTCGGTTGCCGCCAGGGCCGTAACTAATCCGCCCTATTTAATTATGTAAGCTGGGCCCGCCCTTAGACCCAAACGTTGAAACGAAGAGCCGCTGCCGTTGAATTTGTGCTCTAGTAAAGGGTCGAACCCCTGGTGGACCTAGTGCTTGCACGGAAATAGAGCCCAGCCCATTTTTGGCCATTCCTTTGTCCCACGGGTCCACCTCGATCGTTGCTTCTTACTAATCTACACCGTCCATGTTTTCACTCCCAAGTTTGGTAACCCTAGCATGGTGGACCAAACTGCTAAAAGCTCATGAATCAGTGATCCAATGGTCCAATAGACGGTCAAACCATGGTATTTAATTAATAATAATTAAAAAAAAAAGAAAGAGTTATTGCTACAGAGGTACCTATCTTTTGGGCCATAGACGGCTTAGTACCAACTTTTAAACTTATTCTAAATCAGCACCTAAGGATTGCAAACGTTAGTCATATTGGTACTCACCGTCTATCTTCCCTACGTATATGATACAAAGCCATACGATATTTTTAAAAAGACGATATTATTCTTCCTTTTAGTTGCAAACAGACGGATACATGTGTGTAATCCCAAGCTGTCATCAGAAGCCATGTGGGGCCCACAAAGATGACCTAGACAAATTCACTTTGTCTATCCATTTCTGTTCATCAAAAGATTCTAATAAATGAAAAAAACTTAATCAAGTAGGCCACACTGCATGAATAGTAATATCTCAAATGTGCACCATTTAAACCTTCATTGAGCCAATCTCCACTATTTTGTATACCGGGGTCCACTGGAGATTTGGATCTGCTTCAATTTTATGATTATCCCCTAAGTTTAATATAGAAAAACGGATAGATGGCATGGATATACAACAAATCAACAAGGTAGGCCTCACAAATTTACAACCATTAAAATATAACTCATTTAACCCCTCTCTCCGGGCGCGGCTTCGCTGGATCTCCGGATCCACTGAGGTAGGTGGATCCCTTACTGCGCTGTCCACTGTGTGATGTATGTGTATTACATCCACGCCGTCCACTCATTTTGAAACTCATTTTAGAGTATGATTTAAAAAATGAAGTAGATCCAAATCTCAGGTGAACCATAATACAATAAACAATGGTACTCAACCATTAGAGACTTCTCGTGGGTTACGAAAAGTTTTGGGTCAAGCTTATATTTGTTTGGTATCTTCATCCAGGTATTTGTGACCTTTTAAACAGGTTGGATGGAAAATAAACATTCCAGTGGCCTCCATGAAGTTTTTAATGGTGTGGATTCAATCACTACTATTTCATGTGGTATGGTCTATGTAAGATTTAGATTTGCTTCATTTTTTGGATAATGCTTTAAAATTTCAAAATGCATGGACGGTGTAGATGTAAGGTACATGCATCAAAGTGGCCTCATAGTTGGGGATCTATCGACCTCGGTGGATCCGGGGATCCACCCAAACCGTGCCCCCTCCCTTACATAGGAAGTTCCTGTGCTGAGAACCAAGGTGGGGCCCAAAGTGATTTTTTTTTTTTTTTTAAATCCACCCTGTCCATTCGTTTTGGGAGCTCATTTTAGGACATGCAAAAAAAAAAAAAAAGAACCGGATCCAAGACTCAAATGGGCTGAAAATGTGAGGATTGAACGTCCACAGTTGAAATATTTGTGGAGCCATAGGAGTTTCGAATCAGGATAATATTTGTGTTTCCAGTTCATCCCAGTAGTAGTGACGTTATGAACGGTATGGTCATATAAACATCACTGTGGACCCTAGGGAGGTTTCAATGGTAGTAATTTACCTGCCCACCTTTTCCTTTAGTGAGGCCCACTTGAGTCTTGGATCCAGTTCATTTTTGTTCTCATGTCCTAAAATGAGCTCTCAAAACAGATGGATGGGGTGGATTTATAAAAAAAAATCACTTTAGGCCCTACCTTATTAGATGGTTAGAATTGTTCAATCGCAGAATGTTGGATCCAATTCATCCATGAGGTGGGTCCCATTAGCTGGCCCTGCTTGACATGCAATGGGTCCACACGACGTGGATATAACATAAACATCATGGTGGGTCCTCAAATCACGCCCAATAAGGGCATCCGCCGGCAGCGGTGTCCTCTGGATGATGTCGATCTATTCCAGCGATCCATTTTATTGTTATTATTGTGCTTTCCCAACAAGGTGGGGTCAACATGAAAATTTTAATATGTCCATCGAATTGGCCAACTCATGGCCTGCCTAAAGAGATCTGGTTTGGACATAATAGATAGCATACAAAATCATAGTGGGCCTAAGAAGGTTTCAATGGTGGAAATTATTTTCATTGGTATGGCCTATTTGAAATCTTGATCTTCTTCATTTTCAGACACACAACTTAAAATAAACTAAAGAAACAAATGAACTGCATGGATCTAACATATACATCATGGTGGGGCCCACGAGTGGCCATTAGACAGCTGCCAAAAAGGGCAGCGACTTGACCCCACCGTTCCACGTGGTGTGTTCCACTTGAAACTCGGATCCAGCTAAGGCCCAAAAATGATCTGACAAAATAGATGGATGGATGGATGAAACACATATATCATGGTGGGGCCTATGAGTGGGGCCCTTATTACCACTCAAAAGGGCTTCCGCCTGTGCCAACACTAGAGAGTAGCGTCCTCTGGATGAGCTATCTATACAGCGAGCACCATCATCGTTCTATATAAATAGGGGTAAATGCGTCTTTTTGTGACAAAATGAATATCTACGTTACTCTTCTGTTAGTCAATGTTAACAAAGTAGTAAGATGTCCGTATATTACAAACCTTAGGTGCTGATTTGGAATAAGTTTAAAAGTAAGTACTAATCCATCGATGGCCCAAAGATAGGCACCTGGCAATAACTCTAAAAAGAACACCAATTGTAGTTGACCCCCAGAACGCCTGGTAATATTTCCTTTTCATTAATACGGGAGCAGGTTGAGCAGCGGGCCATCCTTCCCACGGAGAAATTTTTTGCAACACCCACGAGTTAGCTACACCGGGTGCAGCAATGACTCCACCATGATGTATGTCTTGTGTCCACGCCGTCCATCCATTTGGCAAGATGATTTTAGGGCATGATACTAAAAATGAGGCAGATCCGAATCTCAAGTAGCCATAAGAAGTTTTTAATGGTTGGTGTTCAATCCCCACTATTTTCTGTGCTGGTTCCACTTAAGCTTTGGATCTGCCTCGTTTTTTGTGTCATGCCCTAAAATGATCTCACCAAATGGATGGACGGTGTGGATACAAGATATACATCATGGTGGGTCATTGCTACACCCGTTGTAGCTAACTCGTGGGTGTAGCCAAAAATTTCTCCTTTCGACGCTTGCTATCATCCGGAATTTCTGTAACAGAGATTGATTGCAAGAGATTTCATTGGATTTTCTTTCAATTTAAAAACTGTAAAGGCTCCAATCTCGACCATACATGTGCCTCTGTATGATAACTGGAATTCCTTAAGTGGTGGACCCCACGTGTGAGATCTGGACCATATATCAGCTGGTTGCCACGGTCCCCGAAATCAGGACGGTCAGCTCATCAGGTGGGCCATGTGCATGCGTGGATTACAGGCTGATATTTTGTCCAAAGCATCTTCATGGTGGACCCTTCCTGATGAATGGCTGAGATCCCGCATTCACGCGTCAGGTTGCCACGTGCACAACATTGATCCAGACTTTTGGTTAGACCAGGAAAACATTTAATGGGCTATCATGCAAACATCATACAAACATAACAAATATTAACCGTTTGACCAATGCTCTTTAATTTGGACGGCCAAGATTACTTACACAAAATAGGTCCAATCAACAATTTGATCCGTCTACTTTTTGTGGCCCATCTTGGATTGCTTATGATTCTGAAAATCACTTTTATCAGGCAATTGTAACAAGCCCATCCATGTATTGGAAAAGGGATGGCTGTAGAAAACGAGGGCTAGTCAAGGATGGATTGGATCATCAGACCAGTGGCATTTTTGCAAGGTAGACTATGAAATGTGTAATGGACTTAATGGGCAATTAAGATAGATGGTTTGGACTGTCTTAGTGTTTCAATGCAATTAGGATCACTATAACTTATGGTGCTCCAAAAGCATTTCTCATTAATCAATTCCTCACTATCAAAAGAAAATCTTACATTTCCACTCGATGGTAGGCCCGGCAAAATTCCACACGACCCCGCTAGCTAACCCGCATGAAATCTGAACGAAATACTGGGTCCGGCTTTACCGTGTCGGGTCACTAACGGGTTCACCTGTTAAGACCTGGGTTAGTGTTTCACTCACAAACCTATTTAACCCATTAACATAATCGCCTCGATCACTAAACCATGGCCCACCTATGAACCTAGGCACTCTATATGCAATATTGCAATGTACATGTGATTCCTCCTTGTCTTATGAGTGAATCCTATTGTTTTGGTGATAGAAGGGGCCCACTAGGTGTACCACAACTATATGTTGGGTCAAACTGTTAGTTGTCCTCATCAACGATGTGGCCATCTTATGAGTAGATTGGCCTAAAAGGTTAAACGGGTTGAATTAACGAATGGGTTTGGGTTTCTAGATTTCAACCCGTTATTAATGGGCTGAGTTTGGGTGAGCACATTTTTGATACGAAACAACACAAACATGATTCAACACAACCCATTGCTAGGTCTACTTGGAGGTCACATACACTCTCTCAAGACGCACCTTTCATGCAGCACATGTCTCCGTGTTTTCATTACTCGTGCAAGACATTTGAACGATGGATCCAGATTTTGGAATGAGCTTGGGCCTACCAGTGCAGGCCCAAGCCCACCTGATGCTTTTGGCTGGGCCCATTAATAAAATCCCTCTTTCCCATGAGAATGTTCCTAATCCACGTGTTGGTTAAGTGGGCCACACGTGCATAAGAAAAGACATAGACACCACCAAATAAGTTATCATGTCAAGTAATTTAGTTACTTTTCTTCACGCACATCATTATAAAAACAATTTTATGTGCCAAAAGCTACTTAATAGCTAATTTTTATGTGCCAAAGAAAATGGGTTTGGCATTTGGGGTTTTCAAGCCCCACTTTGTGAAAATAAATCTAATCGGCTTTCATCCTGTCAGCATTTTAGGGCCTATTTGAATTTTCACCTCAACCGGAAATACATCGTAAATAAATAATAATTACTGTTTTAGCTTGTTCGATAATACAGTTGTATTTCTGCTTTGAATACCAGTCCAAAAAACTTTACTTAAATTTGTCGGCTGCATAGTGGTGTATTTGATATATCTGTGCCGTTCATCTGTTTTAGCATTTTGAGGCATGAGCTGAAAAAATAGGCAAATCCAACACTCAAAGTGGCCCACATCAAAGGAAACAGTATCTGGAAAACGTCCACCATTGAAAGTTGTTTCTTTCACCGGACTCACGTTGATGTTCATTTGTCATCTAAACTGTTCATAAGGTCACACAGACATGGATATATGGGAAAACACAAATATCAGCTTGATCCAAAACCTCTGGGGCCTAAGAAGTATTTACGGATGTTCGATTCATCACAGTTTCCTATAGTCTGATCCACTTGAGCTTTGGATCTTCCTCATTTTTGGGTTCATGCCCTAAACTCAACTGATATAACGGATGAATGGTGTGGATAAGCTACATACATCATACTGCCCCCCATTCATTTGGCAGCCATCCTCGATTTTAACGTCCAAAAGGTTGGCTGCCAACATTTGCGTCGAGCCGAAGGTGAACTAGGTTTGAAAAGTGCATCCAAACACGCCTAAAAAATGACGTTTAGGCTGCAAACGCTTCTTTACGGGGTGTGACCAAACGGTTGGTAGCTAAGCAACCCTAAGAAGTAAGCTGTACGAAAATACCTCAAATGAATCAGATTACTTCCTTGGTGACAGAATTAGTCTGAACCGTTACCACCGCATTCTCATTTTGGACCATCTAATTCCCCTCAAGGACACTATGTGAGGTCCACCTTCTTTGACAACCACTCGTGGGATGTGGACCCCACTTGTCAGATTCTAGAGAAGCCCTTCGCAGGAAGTTCCTGTGCTGAGAACTTAGGTGGGGCCCACTGTGATGTTTGTGAGAAATCCACCCCGTCCTTCCGTTTTGTGAGCTCATTTTGAACATGAGACCAAAAAAAAAAATGAGCCAGATCCAAGACTCTAGTGGGCTGAAAAAGTGAGGATTGAACGTTCACAGTTGAAATATTCGTGGGGCCACGGAAGTTTTGAATCAGGCTAATATTTGTGTTTTCAGTTCATCCCAGTAGGAATGTTGTTATGAACAGAATGGATGGCATATAAACATCACTTTGAGCCCCAGGGAGGTTTCAACGGTAGGAATTTCCCTACCCACCTTTTCCTTTAGTGCGGCCCACTTGAGTCTTGAATCCGGCTTATTTTTGTTCTCGCATCCTAAAATGAGCTCACAAAACGGATGAACAGGGTGGATTTCTCACAAACTTCATGATGGGCCCACCTAGGTTACAACAGCAGGAACTTCGTTGGAAAGTCTTTCGCAGGAAATCCGCGCGCGCGTCCGATTCTAAAGCCCATTTTGATCAGATGGTGGCCCAGATGGCACCACTTTTTGAGAAACATGTGGTACATGCACAACATCCTCATTTTGGGTTGCAGCCAAACAGGCCATTGCAGCCTTTCTCATTTATCAAGCATGTAAAAGAGGAGCTAAGGTTGGATGGAGGAGCACCCCCTTAATTGGGACTTTAGGCGCACCCACTCCCTTAACCTCAGTACACCCATCAACCCAAAACCACTCCCACCTCCCCTTGTGTGGGACCTCCCTCCAAACCAACATGGCCCACCCAAGGTCTCTATACAAATATATGGCCTCATCACACCCTACACATTTGGTACTCCCCCAGCTACCCTTACCCCCCAAAAACCTCCTACCCAATTCATGTGGGACCACTTCAATCAGTGTCCACACATCCCCGACACCAAGCTCCCATATGCATGCTCCACCTCCACACGTGCCCCCAAAGATCGTCAGCCGTCCCATACGTCGCACGATCGCCGCACACTCTAGCTGATCGGCCATCGGGGCCTTTACCTCTCTCCACGTGTGCGACCGCACCTCGAACCCCATCACACTATAGGCACGTGCGGATGTCATCCAATACAAGGTGCCGTCGGCGAAAACACTCTCGTTCGGTGTCCAAACTGTCAGCCTGACCGCAAATTCCACCGGCATCGCCCCGAGATTGAGCCACTTGTCGGCTTTTGGATCGTACATCTCCAATGTGGGCTCGTAGGAGGCCCCACCGCCATGTGGCACGTCCGACGTGCCGCCGGCGACGTAGACCTGGAAAGAAGGAACGTGCTTATCATCTACGGTGATCACACCTATCGCAGGATTGGCACGTGCGGTGATCAACGGTGGAAGTAGTCGATACCGTCTAGTGAACGGGTTGCATATGATCAAGTGTAGCGAACAAGCGATCACTGGCCTACAGAGGAGGAGGCCTCCGATCGGGCCCACCGGTCGAATTGGATCGGGAAAAAAATCAAGAGGTAGAACGTACCAACGATCCAGAGCTGGGTTGTGGGCGTAACAGGAGCCGCTGCGATCACGTGCCTGCATGGCCAGGAACCATGGAGGGTGGCGGTGGCACCCCGTCGCCAAAGAGACGGCACCGGCCGGGCATGTCTTGGCACACGTGTGCCAGTTCTTGCATGCTGATGTAGCACGTGCGAAGGAGTCTGGAGGGAGGAAGGAGAAGATGTGGGCAAGTAGATCAAAGGGAAGGTGACTCCACATATGGACTGCTACGAAATTTGTGGTTGAAGAGAAAAGATGGTGAGAAGGTAGGTGCCATTGGATTTTTGGACCGTATATATTGCTGAGGCTTACTAATTCCACTCGCGTGTGGCTTTCCTTTCCATCTACACGCAACTCCATATGAGAGTATGAAGTATGTCTACAAGATCTGAGCTTTCCATCATGTGGGCCCCACTTCTTAGTTCTCCTGGACCAAAAATTATTCTATTTTACTCTTCATAAGAGCCACATCATGCATAAGGAAGGAAGTATTTTTAACCGTCAGTTTACTTTGTACATTGTGGCCCACCCGAGAATTAAACAAGCTAGTTTTTCAGGTAAACGATATAATCATTATTTCAAACCAGATGGAAAGCTCAGATTTCACACACATGTTTTACACTGGCACGTGTCTGCAGTGGATGGGCAGGGCTCTACACGCGTGTGCAACTAACAAACCTACAACCCTGCAAGTGGCATTTGCAATTATTGAACTGTGAATAATTGGACGATTCTGCGTTGGCATATGAGCTAGACATTTAACAATATCTGACCCACATGTGATTGTACTCGAACCGCATGTGAGTGGGCTATTTTTTTTACAGTTTACTTTGTGCGCAGGCTTTTAGAGAAGCTCCGATACTCTGGAAGTGTTGTTATGGTTCATACTCCAGCGCTCAGAAACTGTACACTACTCATACTTGTAACTCAAATCAAACCGTTAAAATATAGGAATGCATTTTTGGCCCGTTCTAACGAATAATGAGCTGATATGGCGTCGTAACTAGGACATTAATGTTCCAACTCAACGTCCATTAATCAACGGTTCTAATCGACGGATGTGTATGATTTCAGGCGTGTGACATAGATACGGTGTGTCCCAAAATTTGGACGGTTGGATTTGAGTTACATATCATCCGCGTTTATGATTTATGAGTGCTTGTGTATGGATCGTAGAATCTTTCCGAATATGAAATATCTCCCTTTCACACTCTAGGTGATCTTCCCGAGGAAACACGGAAGGGACGACTCGCAGAATCCTTGCCAACAAGGCGCATCCGTATTAGATCCAAACCATTAATCTAATGGGGTCCACCGTGAACATGCCACGGTGCAAATAATGAGCCCATTTCTATTATGAGGTTTGCCATTCATATATGAAAATATGGATGGTTAGAACAGAAAATGACTAACGTTCGACTGACGTCAATGGGCCACTGCATCTTCTTTTCAATCTCTCCTCACGCGAATGTGTTAGCAATTTAGTATGGAAAGAGAGTGTGGTTCTTGGAAGAGTCCAAAGGGCAGGGAATATTTGAGAGTACAACGGCAGCGCATTGGCCGTTGAAGCAAGGGGCCACACACAACACGCCAGCCTATCACGGCTTAGATGGGCCCGTGGCTTCTGCCAATGGCAGCGCGAGTTTGTTTCAAAACTCTTCCTAGGAACTTCGAGTACATAATTCCCAACATGGGGCCACGGAGAACATGCTATGGCCCACCACTCATCAATGTCGCCGCATCTCCGTGAGAAAAAAGAAGTATTTTTTATTTTTTGGCATGTGATAGCTGGATTACGTGGGATACTTGAAGATAATTGGTTGCACGTGTGGGGGTATTCCAAGGTGACAGTTGACACGTGGTAGATGTGTTACATTAGCAAAGATTGCACGTGTGTTGCTAGATGACGGATGGTGGTACATGTGCCACGTGTAAACAGCTTGAAATTAAGCGAGGAACTACAATTTGGTTATTTCAAATTACAATTCAATTGGATGGTGCATCCAAACGCATGATCACATCATTCAGTTGAGTGGAAACCATAGAGTTCCGGGCGGGGAACTTACAATGACTAATTATAGTCTTTCATTGTCATCTGAAATAACGATAGAAATACCACTATGGAAAATGGATAGCTAGCGACCGGTCAGGTTTGAACCCATGGCTCATTAGTAGGCAGGAATGCGTTCGAAGATTGAGGTCTCAGGTCCAAGCCATCTTAGCTATTGTGAGGGTGGAAAAAAAAAGGTTGGATTACGACAACGTGTGGAAACCAGTATCAAGTTAATTGGAGCCCAATCTTTAAATTTGAAGAGGTAACTACTATTTGGTCATTTCCAATTGCAATTCGGTTGGATGGTGTGTCCAAACGGGGGCTTGAACTATTGAGTTGAGTGGGAAATATGGAGTTCCGGGCAGGGAACTGGCAATGACCTTAATTACAACCTTTCATTCATCTAAGCAATTATTGTCGCGTTAACTAATGTTAGCAATACCGCTTTGGCAAGTGGATTGCGACCATGGTTTTAAGATATGGACTTCTCTGATGGGACGCATCTGAGTTGACGGCAGGACCCAGTTGAGTTCGATTCCACGAGTCATCCCCAATTCAGCCCTAAGTCAGGCAAGTTCCGACTCGGCTAAACTCAACTCAGTGGTGGACAGGATCTGGTGGATGCCTTTTCTTGTATGCCCTTGTTTTCAGTTCTGCAAGAGGGGCCATCATTTAGTAATCCAGACCATTGGTCTCTCTTCTCTCGTAGTTGATGGGTTGTACCCCAAAAATCTCAAAGATGGGAAGATCCAACCTATCAATCATGCGATATTTTTTTTTTTTTTTTTTTTCCAGTTGAGTGTGGACCATAAGTCCATCGTTTCTTAACCATCTACTTGTAAGTCACTCCAATCCACAAGCCTCAAGGCTCAGGTCAAACCCAGCATCAAGAAAGAAATATGTACAGGCACAAATGGGAAGGCTGGGCATGGTCCATCTGGGATGGGACCAAAATGCAACCAACGGCTCTAGCGAATGAGGTGCATATATGATTCAATGAGGCACACTCACATTCTACAATCGTACCGATGTCTACTAAACACCTACGTGCAGGTGCACCACAACATCTGGCCAATTCATCAGGTAGTGAGTACCGTGGACACGCCATATAATGAAAACTTGGTCAAGTACACTTACAAAGTTAGCTGCACACGTATGTTGAATTCTGACCATCCATTGTTCTCGTACAAGTTTGAACTACGTAATCAGTGGACTAACATGTTTGCAGTGAACCCTACCTGATAAATGGCCATTATCTCTGACACGTGTGCCATCACCCTCTCTAAAAAATGTGTCACCCCACGTTAAATGGTCCACACGTGTGTTGAATTTGGATTTTTGTTTTCTGACTGCCCATTTTTCTATTGTAAGTTTGAAGTGCCTAATCACCCCAACCAACATGTTTTTGTCCATGACATGTTTGCAGTGAGCCCTAAATGATTCAGGGCAAAGAAATGTAAGAGAGAGGGGGAGAGAGAGAGAGAATTGTAAGGGGTTGTTTGCTTCTGTGTCCGCCAGATAGCCCAGCTGGAAGACGCCTTGCCAGGGCATCTATTTTAGTAGATTGTACTATGGGTGATAATTTCTTTATGTTTGTTCGTGAAGTAGTAACAGTTCTATCTATTCCAAAATAACTTACTTCAAAAGGGCTTATGCTTCTTCAATGAATGTAGCTTCCTCCAAAAGACCTTCTGCTAGCTTGATGAATGCCATGATAGAAAAATGGTTTCTTGGAATTGAGCTAAACAAGAAATTTCTTACCTACCAATTTGGAACTGATCAACATACCCATTCGCCCTGGTATAAATATTAATTATCTTGTCTTCTACTATGAAAGGGGTTTTGATTCTGAGTGGGGCTTTATGGAGATCAAAAGTACATTATGCAAAAACTTCATTTCTGCAAATGAAATGATTTCCAATTTGGATTGCTAATTCCTTGTTTTATGGATTCAATTTGAGTTGCAGGTCTTACTCTAGAGACAAATAGCAAATAGACCCATGTCATAGCAGGATGGGTTCCAACATTGAATGGATCGACAAATAAGAATTCTGTTCATCCATAATGGAAATGACATAAGTAGGAATCATTAAAAAAAAAAAAAAAAAAAAAAGACATTTGAGTAGGAATATATGCAGAAAAGTCCTAACATTTGAGTCTCAGCCATTGGTAAACTAGTCTATGAAAAACAAATAAAAATAAAACCCTTATGAACAGCTTCGCAACATGGTTCTAGGGGATCTTAATAATGGGGCCAACCTTTTGCACAGACCAGTTTATGCAACCAAGAAAGAAGAAGAAGAAGAAGAGGAAGAAGCTTCGCAACGTGTATCAGCCAGAAATTTATGTTAGGGGATCTTCATGACGGGGCCAACCTTTTGCTACAATTGCATGTACAAATTGAAATAAGTATGGCAATGGGGCTGGGTTTGGGTACGAGCCTGAAAAAATTGGTTGGGTCCAAGTTTGACCCAACCTAGCCTGAAATTGATCAATCCCTGTTTTCCCACGCCGAATGTTCTTAATCCTGTCAATCAAGTGAGCTGCACATGTGACCAAAAAAAAAAAAAAATTAGAAAAATGAAACCAACAGTCTACATGAAAGATGCATATGCTGCCTAATCAGGGATTGGAACTGCATATTTGTAGTATATAACACATGTACAATTGAGGTAGGGCCGGCCTGGACAGGTTCAGTCTAAAATGACTCACACCCTGCCCGAAAATTGATTGGGCCAACATTCCACGCCCAAGCCCTGCCCACAGGACAAGTTAATAGATCCAAGGCTCCGCACTTGGCCAGCCTGGACAGGTTCAGTCCAAAATGACTCACACCCTGCCCGAAAATTGATTGGACCAACATTCCATGCCCAAGCCCTGCCCACAGGACAAGTTAATAGATCCAAGGCCCCGCACTTGGCTGGCTTGGACAGGTTCAGTCTATAATGATTCACACCCTGCCCAAAAATTGATTGGACCAACATTCCATGTCCAAGCCCTGCCCGCAGGACAAGTTAATAGATCCAAGGCCCCACCCTTAGTGAGCATGGATTGGGTACTATCCCCACGAGGACGTAACTAGAGACGAATGGTCCTGTCAGGGGGCTTTGTGGGGCCCACCATAATTTATGTGTTTTATCTAAGCTGTCCATCCATTTTGAAAGCTCATTTTAGGGCATGAACCTAAAAAGGAGGCCCCCCTACATCCAGTACCAATTGCCAGGTATGGAAAGGTGCTGTGGCCAAAAAATATGCTAATTAGATCACCAGGTGGTCTCACATATGTAAAGATGGATGGCTACAAAGGCCATCCACATTCAATGTACAGCTCTAGCCTAGCCGATGACCACACCGGCTTGATCTTCGGGCCATGGCACGTTCATGGAGGAGATCAACTGATGAACAGTCCAGATTTCATGCACACCACCTGATTAATCTTTTACCTAGACGTTGAATCTTAACCAATAGCAAAGCTCAAAAGAGAACAATTTGGGATCTGCAAACCTCTTGTGCATGGTGTTTGATGAAGGATGTACAACCTGAACCCTCAGCAGACATGACAACTCTTCCGACATGTCCCATAATAGTCAGGACTCCCCACCATGTACACAGGATTCTTTTCGCATTCACCGACCGCAGCCCACTCTGGACAATTCTCTTCTTCGTCTGTGCACTCACCATCGTCCAATGAACGTGTCCCCATATCAATGGATTTTACATGAATCCATTTGGTTGCAGACCACTTCTCTCCCTCGATCACAGGACACCCTCCATGAAGGCTTCTCTCATCGACCGTTGCATTAGGATGGAGACTGAAGAAGAGAACAGCATTCCCTTTAATGGCCTTCACTGCATAGGCAGCAGTCGTCGCGCAGTAGGACCATGTACTGTCTTTCACTTGGGGGTCTTGGTGCTGTTTGGTTGATTGACAATCCTCAACATCAGCAGACAGTTGGCAAAAATAGCCAAGCTATGGCGACCCAAGATTAGAATTTTTAATCCTCTTCTCCCTATACAAGATATGGGTCATTCATCTTGTAGGCCCCACAGTACACATGCAGTTGCTCAAGAAACAAGCTGGCTGGCTAATTATCAGGCGGGAAACACATGTATGACGAATGTAGACCAGTTTGCCAATCTTTTCTAACCGTCCATTCCATCATACATGTGTAACTCACCAGATGAACAGACCATCCTGATTTTTGGGCCAGTGTGTCTATTGTGGGCATAAGTTCAAAAACTCGACTCGACTCGATGTCTAGCCAGGTCAACTCAACTCGAAGACCCGACCAAGTCTTTAATCGACTTCACTCGATATTTTAATAATTAATTTTTTTTATTATTTAATGCATTTCAAATGGTTTCGAAACAGAAGTAACTAAAATACTCAAATAGGATGTAATGGTGCAGTGTAGTGCAGCAGTAGCATCCACCTGCTTCGATAGATGAGTTAACTCCTTTGATTCTTGCAACATGCACCAACACTGAGTCACTGACTGGGCTCCTGACTTGGTCGAGTCATTCCAAGCCATATCAAGTCAACCCACCGAGTTTCAGAACTATGATTGTGGGGCCCACCAGATAGATAGCTAAAACCTCATGCAGAAAAATACCACGGTTGGGGAGAGTGGAATCTGAAAACCTACTTTCACTAGCAGCTATCAGATTAGACTAGGCAAGAGTTGTAAACGGAGTCGAAATGAACAAGCTCCCTCACCTCCGAGTTGGGGAAGATGGTCTCACCCCCAAAGGTGACATTAGACAGATACATCAAAACTGTGGCGATCCGATGGCCCCCAAATGCTAATCTGGATTTCTCTAGATAGTAGTCATGATGAGGGTCGTACTTCTCTCCGATCCCATAATGCAGTAGCTGCATAGACTCACCATTTTCTGAAGACAGAAAAATGTCAATTACAATTATGATGCCTGAATATGATGACATGAAGTGATTTCTACACCTACATGCACCTCTACCTCTGGTCAGATTTTCCAACCTGGCACGTGCTGCAACACAGTGACCCCAGCTAGTAGATGACCTCAACCAGAAATCAGGTTTGTCAACTCCCCAGGCAGGGCACACACGCATGAGAACAGCAGAGGGTTTAAAACAATTGTCGACTGTCCACATTCGATGTGCATGTCTGGCACACCGAATGAGCGTACTTGCCTGACAGTTGGCCCAGGTCATCCACACAGTGCAGCCCACCTGATTCAGGCTTTGGGTGTCCCACACATATGCCAGATTGGCAAGCACTTCCGCCTGTGGGCTTAGCATAGCTCTCACAATGTACAGTGACATGTAGAAACCAAAATGGATTGTGATTAAGAACAATTACCTTTTGGAAGAAAGGTCCAAGCAGAAATTCGATCTTCAATCCTTGCAACAATCTCATCCTTGAAAACATAAAACAAAAAATCAGAACAGGAAGGTGAATCATCCTACGATTTGACTTTGAAAAGGTAATTTGTGAAGGGGGGTTATAGATAACAATTATGGGCATTTAGGTAATTTGGTGAAGTCATATGGCTGCATGGTTGTTGGACAACCACTTCTTTCCCTTTACAATGAGAAAAATGTCAATTCTCTGGCAGAGTGATGGTTGATAATGATATGCAGACATTAATAAATTTGTAAACACAATATAAAAATGAACTCAAACAAACCATCCAATAATAGGCCCTAACTTGGACGAATCTTAAGCAAAAAACTGCACTGATTTAAATTCCAAGCTGGCTGATTGATGGACATTTAGCAGACGGTTGAGGTGAAAACAATCGATGGTATGGGTTCAAGAAACAAAGGCTTAATATCAATTTAAGTGACTTAAATCAATTTAATTTTTTAATGATGAATTTGAAACTGAAAGGAAAATTTTATGAGATGGTTATAAAACCAGCCATGCTTTATGGTACAAAATGTTGGGTGGTCAAGGAACATGTTCATAGGATGAGCGTAGCTGAAATGAGAATGTTTAGATGGATGAAGGCAAGACAAGGATAGAATTAGAAATGAACGCATTCGAGGGAACTTAGGAGTAGCACCAATAGGTAATAAGATGAGGGAAAGTAGACTTTGGTAGTTTAGCCATGTGCAACGGAGACCAAGAACTGCATCAGTTAGGGGGTGAGTTGATTCAAGTTGAACGCTCTAAAAAGCCATGGGTAAGGCCCAAAAGGACATGGGTGGAGGTCATACGAAAAGAATTGATGACCTTTGGTTTAACTAAAGGTATGTTCCTTGATAGAGTGGAATGGCAAAACAAGATTTGTGTAGCTAACCGCAATTAGTTGGGATAAGGCTTAGATGATAATGAGGACAATGACGACAACAATGTTTTTTTTTTTTTTTTGAAAGATAACGAAATTTTATTAAAAGGGAAGAGAAAAAACTACAAAAGAGTAACAGCAACTGCTGAGATAGCGATGCCGCTACACACCCAGAAACACCAAACTACAATCCTTAAAAGCATTCTCATTAGAAGCCCACTCTATGATTAGCGATCTGGCCCTTTGAGAAACGAACTCCGCCGAGTGACTTTTGTCTCGAAAACATCTGCTATTTCTTTCTGCCCAAACTGACCACCAAACAGCAAGAAGCGACAGACCGGTCCTCTCTCTCTTTACCCAGTTTAACTCCATGCCAGACCCTTAGGAGATCAGCCGCGTTTGAGGGCCAGGCCCACAACACTTAAAAATGCGAGAGAATATCTGTCCATATGTGAGAAGTGAAGCTACAGTGAACAAAAAGATGATCCACAGTTTCCTCATTGCTCATACAGCATAAACAGACATTCGGAATAATCATTCCCCTTTTGCAAAGATTGTCCATTGTAAGCGCCTTATTCTTGATGACAACAAGGTTTTTAGTGATGAATTATCAAAAGCAGGTTTAGCGACCAGGATCATGGTGTGCTGTAAAGGCCATTACGGGGCCATAAAAGCCGTTACGTAAAGGTAACGGTGGCAACAGTTACACGTTACAGAGTCGTAAAGGCTTCCGTAAAGTCCGCTACACTCCCCATTAAGGCCATAATGGCCCCGTTACGGTCTATTATGGAGCCGATACAAGTTCTTTGGATTTTTTGCTTTTCAATAATAATAATAATAATAATAATAAAAGACCGTAACGGCCGTTACAAGGACCGTAACAGCCATTACAACCTGTATCGTAAAGGTAACGGTGGTGGCCGTTATGGTCACCAACTCACCATTACTGTTAAGGAATACCTTGACCAGGATGGTTTGATCGAGTTAACATATTCTACATGTACAATTTCAAAGCGCCCAATTATCAAACATCAGATTGTGCTACAGTATCTAACAACAACTTTGCATTTAAGACTGCTTCTCCATCCATTTCCCATATCTGAATAGGACGTCAGGATCCTTAAAGCAATCTGATTTTGAATGGCGGCCTATCTAAAGTGGGTCCCACAACTTCGACAGTTTAATTGAGTTAATGTATGCCACACATAAAATTTCAGGGGTGCCTGAACATTGGCCCTCACACTCTGCCGAAGCATCAAATAACTCCAGTTTTACAACAGCTCCTCCCACTCTCCTAATAAACACACTTCCCTTCTCCACGCACATTGGGTGTGCCATATCTACTAGTAACTAAACATGGAAAATAGAAACATGTAAATGAAAAATGCAGAGAATGTTGGTGTGGAAAGGATAGGGCATCCTCCTCTTTGTGGCACGTGTGCAAGGTCCAGTCTGTTCATCAGGGAGGTCCTGCTGTAAACATACCCAGGACTGTAAAAGGCAGGTCACCAGGTGGGAGACAACTAAGAATGTGGACTGCTGTTCAATTTATTTCTTCCGAATGATTCAATCATACTACAGGTGAAACTGATGAGTAGATTAGTTAATTCTTGCACCATGTCATGTTCACAGTGGGACCCTACTAGATGAAAAAGCCAAATCTCAAACATGTGCCACGATTGCACATATGCCATGTAAATTCTCTTATAAGAACTCATGCTAAAATAGTAAATTCTGACAAAAACAAAAAGAATTCAACCAGGCCTGCTGGGGACAATACTTTGTGTAAATGTTGTGAAACATCAAAAACTGCATGTGACATACAAATGCATGTACGCATGTAATATGTATCCAGAATACATATTTAACATCTCAGAGTCAGTTGAGACTTTGTATCTATTGCAAGCTATGCATTTTTCTTAGGTATGGGAAAAAAGGCAACCATCGAGATCCGTCCTTTTAAAAATTAAAAAAAAGTGCCTCAAATGTCTCTTAACCAACGTCATAAGTACAGTTAAACCAAGTATCCATACAGAATAAAATCGCTATGTTATCCAAGTATGGCTTGGTGTTTCAAGTATATGAACAGATAATGTACAGTGGACCTGAATTTGCAGAATATGGGCAGCAAGGATTGATAGCAGTTGCCTTTCAGGAAAAAAAAGGATAGATAGCAGTTTTTTTTTCTTTTTCCTTTCCCCTTTTTTTCTGCCATAGATCATGAAAGATTATTAAAACAAGAGAAAAACAACAAAATACAAAGTAGAGAACAGAAAAACAGGAGGATTTATAATAAGAAGCAGGTGATTCACTCCTCCCCCTAAGCAAGACATGGAAGAACGTGATTGGTTGATATAGGAAGCAACCTCATGAAAGGTTCCTAATCCCATCAAAAAAGTAAATGCCATTCTCCAAGTCCCTTCATACTCTGAATGGCATTTAAGTTCCCCGAACAATATCGAAACTAAGTTTGGCTAAAATCCCATTTGGTATGATTCATAGTAAATCTAACTAACAGGTGAGATTTGAATAACGATATTGGTGCACGTATCGTCAAGGCCCAAAAACAATATGATATAGGGGATGGGGCGTATTGGACCTGTATTGAACAATACGGCCCCAAAGTGGGCAAAACTATTTTAGCACAAAATATCTTGATGACAAAATATGAAAATGAAAGATATTACAATCAATCATTTTTTGTGCTTTTAACAAGCATTTAATAGTGTATCAGACCATTCATTGATAAGAATGTTGTTTGTCAGCTTGACCTGCTGAAAGTCAACTAACAGCATCATCCGGGCCCAAAAACAATACGGTATGGGGCGTATTCTGAATTGGCCCATTTAAGTTTCCTGAACAATATCAAAAGTTGGATAAAAGCCCATTTGGTATATGATTCATAGTAAATCTAAGTAACTACCAGGCAAGGTTTTGAATAACAGTATCATTGCATGTACCATTGGGGCCCAAATATGATATGATATGGGGTGTCTTGGACCTGTATCAAATTATTATTATTATTTTTTTTTTTGAAGAGTGAAACTTTATTAAAAAGAAAAAGGGAACAAAACAGGCCTGTAGCAGCCGAAGTTATTTTAGCACAAAAAATATTGAAAAAATAGTGAGAAAGTATGAGGAAAAAAAATGCGAGACATAAGAATCTATCATTTTTTGTGTTTTTAACATTTATTTAATACTGAATCAGTCCATTTATTGATAAGAATGTTGTTAGTCAGCTTGATCAGCTGAAAGTCAACCAAATAGGTCCTAATCTAACACAAATCAAGCATGATTTCGTAGGTTATGGCCCATTACATATGAACACAACAAAACGGAGATGAAGAAACAGGGAAGGGAGTGATGGCTTACCCCCTTCTTCGTCCCATATACAGCCTTTTTTTCCCTTAATGGACTGGATCACCCCCATAACGTGTGATGGGGTGGACTGATACTATTACAAAGTGGCCGATACTCAAAACCATTCTACCAGATGTAGCAAATTGATACCATTCACTGTAAATTCTAAATGACAGTTAGGTCTGGCGTTCAAAATCTCAGTAGATCCCTTAACCTTGACCAAGTATAAAAGGATCAAACTTTTTCCAAGTTTTGAAGTATCTAATTATCATAAGCCCAACTAATTGTGCAATATTCACAATGATAACTGATAGACACATGGCATCATTGCTCTATCATAAGCAAACTCTGTAGCATATATGCAAGTCCCGAGCTACATTTACTGAGTAGAAAGCAAGAAAACTCACTCACTTGATCTCTACCCAAGAACATCCCTGAGCTTGTACGATATGGGGCTATGACACTCTTCCCTGTATCACGGTCCATCACCATCGATTTTTCAAGCTTACCATGCGCCTGTGCCCCAAAGATAAGATTTTGAGAAACGATGTGAGACAATAGAATGGTTTCAATCAACAAGTGATGAGGGAAGGAATTACCAAAGAAATGAGGTGGTCACATTCCTCATCAGAGAGAAAACCTTCATACAAGAAGGCCCTATCTCAAGAAACGCGGTATCAAATGGTCAAGCAAATAAGACAATGAATAAACACCATTGTTGTCAAATAGTATAAGAGAGACCGTATGCAACCCAATGGGGGGCTGTGCACATATGCGATCGCATAACCACATATGCCATCTCACAGCATCCATTTTTATTTTATTTTTTTGCAGTTTTTAATCACACAAGTGATGCATAATCGCCCATACGATCGCATAATCGCATAAACCGTCACATATGCCATGGCATAATGCCCAATTGTCATAAAACTGCATATGCCACTATGGCATATGTGGTAAATGCTCCCAAAATGGCATATGCGATCACATAAGCGCTTATGCGATCGCATATGACAACACCAATAAATACGAATCTCAAGGTCAGCCTGTACACTTCCGAGTTTAATCCTTCTCTCAGGAGTCAAGAGGAGTGCTCCAGTGGTACTAGTTCCACAGTAAGCTAATGGTGGTACTGGGAAGATGTGGGGGCTCACATGGTGTACATCACATCCAACCTGTCCATCAGATGTGCGACCTCAGATTACATACAGGGCCTAAAAATCACCGTATACAAAACTTTGGTTGGCTACAACACAGGGAACAAGGTGGGAGGGAACGCCCATTAATTCTCATTGGGGCCCACATGAGTTGCAAGACACCCTTATTTTGTCCTAATCCTTTATCCATGGCAGATAAAGGTTCTGGACAGCCTCGATTCCGTATACACAACATTGTGGGCCCTCCATGCAAATCAAGGGTGGGTGTTGCCTCTCAACTTTCTCCTGTTCTGTTGCCTGCCTCAGTTTCCGTATGAGCTTATTTTTTGGGCCCCAGGTGTAATGGAAGGCAACGCATTTGATGGACAGATTGGATGTGGCAAATACATCGCATGGACCCCACTTTTGGCCAGTACCACTATAGATTACAGTGGTAGCGGTACCACCGGAGTACCCCATCTCTCAAAGTTCTCTCTTGAAAACCTTGATATTTCTGGCAAAAATCATTCTATGAAATTCCATGTATTGTATTTCACATGTCAAATGCTCAAGCAAAATGAATGAATTGAATAGCAATGCAGTCCAGGGATCCATATTTGTTTAAAAAAAAAACAAAATGGTTTTCATCGATGAAGCATATACGACCAAAAAGATACATACAGTCCCCTTATCCACCATGACCATAATGGCAGGCCTGCAAATTAGTTAAAAGTAACTGACCTTGGACGCCATGAAAGTTGGACGGCACGTGAAGGATTGAATCCAATGGATAGAGTTGAATGTCCTGATTCTAGTACAGGTTCACGGTCTACATCCTTAGTTCTCACATCTGCCCTATAACTGCATTGATGTGGTTGATAAAAGAAACAGTTAAAATCAGGTACTCTTGTTCTGTGGATTTTGAAGGCATTGAACACAGAGCGCCTACATTAAAAATCCAAAAAAAGAAAGAGAACCCAAATCTAATTATCCTTAGAAATTGTGAAACCTATGTCGACGATGTTAGTCCCCAAGAAAAGTGCCATGTCTGGGAAGAGTGAAGCTCGCTTCAAGAAGCATGCTCGCTATGTGAATTCCGTCAAACTGCCTCAAAATTGCAATTGAGTGTAATGGAACTCCGGCTTTCATTTTAATGAATGGTAATGTCATTATATACTCCATCTAATGCCCACCTAATATAGGAACATCAAATGAATCCTAAATTTTATGGAATTCCCACAAAAATCCTTACATAAAAGCTAGCTGAATTTCACTTAATATGAATCTCACCCAAAGATTAAGTCCATGGCATTCCAATGAAAACAAAAACTAGTGATGATAAGAATCCATCTTTCTCCACGGAATTATAAATTTTGTCTGAAAATCAAACAAATACAAAAGCTGGGAATCACGAGTTTTTCAACTCTCTACACAACTAAGTTGAGGTGCCCAACATCATCCAAAAATCAACAGTTTTTGGCATTCCAACAAAATCCTTATATGGTAAAGAGGGACTTCAATGCTCTTTCTCCACAAAGTAGACCTAATATGAAAACAACCATTTATCATGCTCCATGAAAAGGAAACTTGCAATGCTTGGCCAAGCAAAACAATGTTTTTCTTTTTTGTTGGACCCAGCAACCGACGGGCACACCACCGATTTAGGTGATCTAGACCATTCATACACCGGGGCCCATTATAGATGAAAATATCCCCTATAACAATCCAACCAAAAATCAACAGTTTTTGGCATTCCAACAAAATCCCACATTACTGGCTTTAATGCTCTCCACGAAGTAAACCTAATATGAAAACCAACCGTTTATCATGCTCCAAGAAAAGGAAACTCACAATGCTTGGTGGAGCAAAACGATGTTATTCTTTTTTGTTGGACCCAACAATCGACAGAAGCACCACCTTCTTAGGGAATCCAAAGGATTCTATTGGGGCCCATAATGGATCAGTCATTTCCAAACATATCCCTGATGAATGATCCTAATAGTCCAAAAATCAACAACTTTTGGAATCCCAACAAAATCCCACATGGTAGAAATCCAAAAAAAAAAAAAAAAAAAATCAACAGTTTTCGGCATTCCAACAAAATCCTACATGGTAAAAGGGGGCTCGTTGTTCTTTTCTTTTTTTTTTTTGAAGGGCTCATTGCTATTTTGCATAAACATAGTATGAAAACCAATCATTTATCATGCTCCATGAAAGGGAAACATACAATGCTTGG
This sequence comes from Liriodendron chinense, assembly GCA_003013855.2. Lineage (NCBI taxonomy): Eukaryota > Viridiplantae > Streptophyta > Magnoliopsida > Magnoliales > Magnoliaceae > Liriodendron > Liriodendron chinense. The sequence goes on along the minus strand of PVNU02000439.1, from coordinate 6,877,592 downwards.
TCGAGAAAAACAACGCTTTTCTTTTTTGTAGGACCTAGCGACCAATAGACGCACCACCTTTTAGGTGATCCAAACCGTTCATATACCGAGGCCTGTTATGGGTGAGTCATTTCCATACCCAATGAATGGCCCTAATGGGTGTCTTTCAGGAACCGCACCGGGTCCCTTTTGGGTGTCATCAGTAGGGCCCTCTTGTTTCTTAGGGAGTGGGCCCCCTGCGTAGTAGTGGAGGTAGCAGAGTTCCCAGGTGTGGTGAGGGTGTGTTTTGTAATTTTTTCCTTCGGGCTTCTTATTAAAATTCTTTATTAACTCTCTCTCTCTCTCTCAAAAAAAAAAAAAAAAAGAAGAAGAAGAAGACCCTAACTGCCCAGATGGTGTACTGTTTCCAGTCAAATATGAACAATGAAGGGTAATTTTGAGATGGGTCAATCCCTCGTGAATCCAACCAGATAAACAAGTTTTGATCAACCAAAACTAAGCCCACCTAGGCACCTATTGATCCCCAGGCTAGACCCTAAACAAAAGCCTGATCAAGAATCATATAGTAGCTTGCCCATGGAAAAGGCACATAAGAAATGGCATGAAATTTGATTTTCTAACACAACCTCTATCTAATCTAAACATCAATCTCGCCCATGGAAAAGCCACATTAGAAAAGCTCGACCAAGCATCATATAGTAGTTTGCCCACGAAAAAGCCGCATTAGAAATCACATGGAATTCGATTATCCAACAACCTAAAACCTATCTATTCTAAAAATCAGTCTTTCCTAGCATTAAAAAAAACCATACCAAAATCCATGTCCAAAATAGAAGAAAGGATGTAAGTTACTCTTTTATATAAACTAGTCCACCTAGTATGATTTTTGAAACATCGTCCATCCAAAATGAGGCCCACTAGTTGGACACTTCAAATTGATGGATGACCCAACCACGTGTAATCTAGAGATATTGCTACCAATCCAGTTCTTCCAAATCTACAGTATAATCTCCCTCCATGGGATTCCAACAACATCCCAAATCAGCAGAATGGTTACCTGCAACAGGTAATAGGTTATCCTAAGTTACAACCACTCATACATGCCAACATGTCAAGCATTTACAACACCCGAGCCATGTGAGAGGTGGCCCCACCATGCAGATCACTGGGTGTAAAATCACATGGGTTCAAATAGGGGTGGCAAAACTTGACCCAACCTAGAAAATCGGAGTTTAGGTCAACCCGTTTCCTATATGGGTTGGGTTCGAGTCAACCCATTTCCCATATGGGTTGGGTTTGAGTTTGTGTTTTTGTCAACCTGAAATTAAACAAGGTGGGTCTAGGTTTGTTGGGCCGGGCCAGGCAGGTCATGAATATGGGGCTCTCTCTCTCTCTCTCTCTCTCTCTCTCTCTCTCTCTCTCTCTCTCTCTCTCTCTACACATACACATACACAAACCCATAGCTGACTCAGAAAGTTAGGGTTCGGGTCAACCCATTTCCCATGTGGGTTGGGTTGGGTTTGGGTTTATATTTTATTAACCTAAAATTAAACAAGGTGGGTTCGGGTTTGCTATGTTGGACCCGCCGGGTTATGAAATGGACCACCCCTTTCCTACAAAATTGTCATGATTTTTTCGCTATGGCTTGTCCCTAATTGTATGAATTATGAACAAATGGATGGTCCAAATTGATGATTGGGCATCCCAAGTGTCACTTAAAAGATTTTCAATGTAGCTAACGTCCCAGGAAGGTAGGATGTTAGCAAGCAAACCCTATATTTATGTATATGTGTATCTATATATGTACAATCCTTATAGCTTGGGTGATGCGGGAGTCCATTGATAATCTCTATGTAGCTTGGCACGGTCGAGAAGTTGGGAAGGAAGGAAAATCGGTTTAGCAGCTAGTCCTAATGGCAATGCTCTAGGCTATATGGGGGGAAAAGAATAATCATTACTTTCATAATAGAAGAGCTTCAATTGAAGATGTCATCGGGAGAGTAAAGCTTGATGTTGTGGGTTGGGCATCCGGCTTAAAAGCTGCGGACGTTTGTATTTTTTCTTTGGTCACATACGCACACAAAGAGATATAAGTTAAAAATAAAAATAAAAATAAAAAATCCTACACTTAGTTATAATGGTTGTAATTTGGATTATAACACTGGTTTGATTTTATATTAATTAAGAGTTCTAATTATGTAGTTGATATTTCTCTATTTTCTGTACAAAGTCACAATATTTTTATTTTTAATTAAATGGTCAGGTGGGTTGGGTTTGGGTTGAGCACTTTATATGTGCATTAGGTTGGGGTTGATATTTTCAACATTCTTAATAAATATGAAGGGTCTAGGTTGGACCCGTCATTGTTATGACCTGAACCCAACCCAACCCAACCCGAACGATTGCCACCCCTAGGTCCAAATCATCAAGCGGTCCACCTGTATACAGTGAACCAGATCTTTAGTAGGTCTGATTAAAACAGTTCACTGTTTAAATAAGTGCAGCCCACTCAACATACTCCCGAAGATCTTCATGTTGGGGCCCGCATTATGCATGGTTCGGATGCCTCACACATTTGATACACTGGACAGTGAGACAGGTTGTAGCTTAAGTCAACCTACAAGTGGTTGCAAGTGAACCCGACTCATCAGGAAATCCATGATATCGATCTCTCTAACTGTTAAGAACCTAACCAATGTGCCAAAAGCCCCAGGACTGATGGAACGTGTAAAGTTTAGGCTCTTAAACCCTTGGGATCGTAACATTCCACCACGCTCCGCAGCCGACGTCCACGGCGGCCCACTCTGTGGTGGCACTCACTCTGGCCTCTATTCCAGGTAGCCCTTTCCACTTGGTGGCTTCACTCTGGTTGCTCAGGTAGCCCTTTCCACGCCGTGGTGGCTTTCACTCTGGTCCAGGTTGCCCTTTCCACAGGTCGCCCCTTCCGTGACTCGAACACGAGACGTGGTGTTGGCTTTGATACCAATTGTTAAGAACCTAACCAATGTGCCAAAAGCCCCAGGACTGATGGAACGTGTAAAGTTTAGGCTCTTAAAACCTTGGGATCGTAACACTAACCAACATAACTAACCACAAGAAATCCATCATTTTCTACAAAAAAAAAAAAAAAAAAAAAGGACATTTCATGACATTCTAACAAAAACCCAAAACCAGAAAAAGTTATGAATATTACAAAAGTAAACCCATATCAGAAAAAAAAAATCTGAATATTCTATATTGAAACACTGGAAAACCCCATCAACAGAAGCTGAAAGAAATATAAGAAATTCCAAATCATCTAAGAAAATTACACTGAGGAAAGAGAAGAAGATCTTTTTACCTTCTTGCGGAAAAGCTTCTAAGAGGAAACGAAAACGCCAAGAGGAGAAGAGAAATTGAGAGAAGAGATGCCATGGATTGCAATCTTTTCTACCCAGTTTTTTCTTTCTTCTCTCCGCTTATAAACTCCTTCCAATGCGCGAAGAAACGGATCCAAGCCTTTGGACGTTTCTGTAAGGGTGCGTTCCGGTGGTACCGCTACCACCGTAAGCTATGTGTAGCAGTGGTGCCCACTTAATGTATTCACAGCATCCGACCCGTCCATCAGATTCTTCGCCTCACTTTACAACCAGTAACCAATAAAGAGACCAAAATGAAACTCAGGTTGGCCACAGAACAGGGGAAAGTTTGAGAGGGCACTCTCACCCTTGATTGCAATTTTATAAATTCACATGGTATTTTATGTAAACCCCCTCCAAGCATAGTGGGTTATTGTAAATCCTAATATACCGAAATAAAACCACATAAACCTCTATGCTGTGGTTTGCACTTTTCTCTTACTTTTTTTTATATCAACATTGTTGTGCATGTAGTAGAGAATGAATCTTTCTCACTATACATGTTAGGATATATGATACCAAAAAATGAAGCAAATCCAAATCTTAAGTGGGCCACACCCTAAGAAACAATGGTAATTGAATACTCACCATTAAAAACTTATTGAGGCCCACCTGAATGTTTATTTGTCATCCAACCTGTTGATATGGTCACAAAGACCTAGATGAAGGGAGCACACGAATATTAGCTTAATCAAAAACTTTTGCAGCCCACCAGAAGCTTTAAATGGTCAATCACAACTTTTTTCTATGGTGTGGTCCTACTTGAGATTTGGATCTACTTTATTTTTGGGTCATGAGCTAAATGAGCTGTTAAAATGAATGGACGGCATGGATGCAAGGCATATATTTCACAGTGGGCCCCACAGTTAGGGATCCATGCCCTAGAACACAATACCCACTATGCATACGTGGCAAAATTATGTGGGCCTTAATAAAATGTATTTGTTTTATCCACGCCGTATATTCATTATTCCCGGTCATTTAAGAGCATGAGCCACACCCGGATCCATAGCTCATCCATAGCTCAAGTGGGAGAACGAGTGAAGTAGCCTCCTCTCAACACTTAGGCCTGTTTGGTACCATAGATTTGAGAGGAAATGGGAAGTGGATTCCATGACATGAATTCTCATCAATTCCGATTCTTAGCAATTTGTGATTTTTTGTTTGGCAGCCTAGATTTGGAGAGAAATCAAACAAGAGAGAATGGATAATGTTGATTTCAATCCCATCGTATGCCCACCTATACTTCGGATTTTTATCCCATCATCTATCAATTTTTAAATCTATGCTGTCCATCCATTTTTACAATCATTTTATGTCGGGATCCAAAAAATAAAGTAGATCCATATCTTAGGTGGACCATAAATTAGAAAAAAGTAGAGAGTGGCCTTTATAATGTACAAAAGTTTTGGATTAGACTGATATTTGTATGGTCCCTTCATTCAGGTCTTTATGACCTTATCAACAAGTTGGATGGCAAATACACATCATGTCGGGTCCTACATTTGGGATGATTTCTCATCTAATCCCACCTTTTTGGGAAGAATCGGAAAGGAGCTGAAAAATGTTTTTTTTGAATTCTCATATATTCTTATGAAATCTATTTCTCATCAAATCATCTTCACCAAATAAAGAAAAGCAATTAGTTTTTCATCACTTCTCATCAAATCCATGGTGCCGAACGGGCCATCAAGTCATGGCATCAATTCCCAGAGTAAAAGTGGCTAACTTTGTGGTGTAACTAGGGAGGGGGGGGGGGGGGGGGGGGGGGGATGAGTGTACTAACTGTGAAGTGTGCACTAACCAAAAACAAAAACAAAGAGCCTGAACCCAAATTTGAGACAGATCTAAAGTTCAAGTTGACCACACCATAGGACACAGTGGGGATTGAACACCCACCAAGTGAAAATTTCTTTGGGCTGAAAACTTCTTTGGACTCTAAGGGTTGAAACCTTAGTAAGGTCCACCCTTATAAGGTCACACAGATCTAGAAGAGGGAAAGCACAAATATTACGTTGGTAGGTGTTCAATCCCAAGTGTTTCCTTATGGTGTAGTCCACTTGAGCTGCCTCATTTTTTAGGCTCATCTCCTAAGATTATCTAAAAAATAATGGACATAGTAGATAAACACACATACATCATGATGGAGCCCACAAAATTTTCCCACATACATGGTGCCAACGTTGGTGCTGCAGTCTATGCTACGAATCCTCGTCTCTACTGTGGGTGACGCAGCAGGACAAAAATGGTCGCGGCTTTGGTAGATCCTTGAGTTTTGGCTCACTTCAAGGTATGTGCCTTGCATCTTGGCATGATCGTCTGTTTAGACGTCTCATTTTAGGGCATGATGGCATGATTCCGAAAATTAATCAAGTCCAGAATCTTAGGTGGCCCACGTCATAGGAAACAGTAGTGATTGAATACCCACCATGAAAAATTCTTGGTGACCATTGGAATGTTTACAAAGACCTGGATGGACCACACAAATATTAGCTTGATCCAAAACTTTTGTAGCCCACAATAAGTTTTTAATGCTTAATCACCACCTTTTCAGTGACATGGCCTACTTGAGATTTGGATCTGCTTCATTTTTTAAGGGCCCCTTAAAAGATTTATCAAAATGGATAGACATCATGAATGTAAGGCACAATACATTAGGGTGGGCCCCACACTCTGAGATCCACCCACCTCGGTCGATCCGGATCCACCAAAGCCACGCCCTACAAAAATGGGACGGGGACTGTGTATTGACTTGCTCCAGGGAACTGAGTAAACTCAGTAGTGCATGTGTCTTATCTATGCTGTAAATCCATTTTCCAGCTCATTTTAGGACATGACTCAGAATTGAAACATATTCAAATCTCAAGTGGACGACGCCACATGAAACAGTGTAAATTGAATGACAAGTGGTGAAATCTTTTTGGGGCCACAGAAGGTTTGGATCAAGCTGATATTGAATGACCTAAGAAAGTTTTCATGATGGACATCATTACCCCATTGTTTCCTGTGGTGTGGTCCACTTGAGAGTTGGATATGCTTCAATTTTGGGTTCATGCACTTAAATGATCTGAAAAAACAGGTGGACGGAGTGGATAATACACATACATCACTTGTGGGGCCCAAAGAGTTTACTCAGTACCCCATAGCATACTGAGTAACTCCCGTACGCAATGGCGTCCACAGAAATCGGAGTCGGGTTAGGTAGTGACCCCTCCAGTGCAAACCCACCATGATGTATGTGTCTTATCCCCGCCATCCATCCATTTTTCCAGCTCATTTTGGGGCTCGGGCAGATCCAAATCTCAGGTGGACCACACCACAAGAAACAGTGGTGATTGAACGCTCACCATTAAAAAATTCCTAAGGCCCACTGTAATGTGTATTTTCCATCCAACCTGTTGATTAGGTCACACAGACCTAGATGAAGGGAAAACAAAAATATGAGCTTGATACAAAACTTTCGTAGCCCCCAAGAAGTTTTTAACATTGGGCGTTCAATCACCATTATATCTTATGGTGTGGTACCCCTGACAATTGAATCTTCTAAATTTTTGGGCTCATCCCATAAAATGATACGGGAAAATGGATGGACGGCATGGATAAAACACATACATCATGGTGGGTCCACAGAGTCTTTCCCAGCACTGAGGGGTTCCGGCAACTCAGATGGCCGGGAGGAATAAGGGTACGTGTCTCTTCTCACATTGTTCCCTGTTCTGTGGCCCACCTGAGTTTTAAATCCAGCTGATTGTCACAAACTGGAAGTAAGCTAAGGGTACATATCTAATTGACGGTTTGGATGTGATCCATTCAGCACGTGAGCCTCTTAATTAAACGTAAATTACGTAACAGCTCTTAAAGAGGAGAAACTGAAGACATTATTCAATGGAGAAATGGTGTACGGAGAGATTTAAGAGGTGAATGGCACCACACGTGTGGGACCAAGCTCAAAGATGCTAGGCATACATCAAACCAATAAACTCATTAGGTGGGGCACACTAGTGTGAGGAAAATGGACGGCTAGGAATAGGCTACCATCTGTTTGTATTCAACAGACATCTATGGCCCACCTGATTATTGGCCGAGCATAGACTCTCGGGCAGAGTATTTTTCATATTAAGCCCGACCTATAATGTGGATTGGATCTTTACAAGCGTTTAAAGTTGGCTCATGTGCAGCTCTTCAAGCTTCAGTCTCTCCTCTCGTATATTCGGTGATAGGATGTTCCCAGCGAGTGTGTTTTAAAGAGCTGAAATTACGTTACTGTCTTTATTTGTTTATTTAAAAAAAATAAAAAGGAAAATTCCGGGCCTTCGTTTTATGTGTCTCTCACCCAACCCCTCCAACAAATGTACACCAACATTATTATTGGAAAAACACAAACTATGACAAATCCAATCTAAGGTGGGCCACTTCATAAAAATATACACTATTCAAAATATCTTAATTCAAGTGTAACTCATCTAATTATATGAGTAAACTGATGTCTCGTTCATGTTATAACCATAGTGTGGTGCATACGTTTAATAGTTTTGATGTTATATGTATATAAGTGGGCCCACAAGTCTCGAACTACACTACTTTTTAAAGAAAAAAATTACATGGGGGCATTTTTGTGATTTTGTCTCCCAAAATGGTTTGCTTCCATAAGATAAAACCTGAAAAAAGCTGCACTCAAATTGTGGGCGTGGCTTTTGTGGATCCTTAAAGGTGGGTGGTGTTTAGGCAATTCAATCAAACACAATGCTACATGTGTGAGCTAGGGCTTGCATTTAGATTTCGTGTGCAATTATGATGTGTGGGCGTGTCAAACTCCTACTCGACTCAATGTTTGATTGAACACCGGTGGCTCCTGTACATCGAAACGAATGTGTAGGATTGGATTTGAAAATCCAGCTTTGAGTCAACCACCAGTTGTGATAAGTAGGCGATTTGCGAAAAGGTAGGGGTCAGTTAGTTTTCTTTGATGAATTTTTTTTGCTTAGGACTTTAGGACTTCTTTCACTAATAATTACAATTTAATTTCTCAAAAGAATAAAGATGAACAAGTAAATGAAAAAAGAAGTCTAAACAATGCTGATTTTTATTAATATTTGAAAATATTACTTATTACAATCAACAAAGTGTTAAAATAAACCAAATAATAAATAAACGAGAGATAAATACTTAACTCGTCTGTAAGAATAGATGATCGAGGCGAATGGTCAACAAGATGTGACCAAAGATGTGTAATCGCGTAAGTAAGAACTTAGTTGATTAGGATCATATCAACTTAAGATTGTTGACATTTAATCTAATTCTACAATACTGTAGTGGTGGCGTTGGATAACAACGATCTATGTTAAGATTAGGTTATGCTATACTATGCTAGGAAAGCAAAAAGATAAATGTAAAGAAGATAGATTTGTGCTGAGCATGGGGTCTCAAGTTCTTCATCGCGTCTTCCTTTTATAAGTTGTCATGGTGGCTAAGGGTTTCCACGTTGATCGTAAATCCTCTGCATTTTTTACGGCATGCATTCCGAATATGAAGATCTTCGCTTACATAGATTCTCCTTTAGGAAACAACTGCATTAAGATATAAGATCAATCAGGGGGACCTCTACCACTGATTCCACACCTTAAATAGATCATGGTCATACATCTATTTGTCGAGGCGGCCAAACCCTCGTTGGGTTTCCTTGTTGATCTTGGATCCTCCATAATTTTTACAACCTGCATTCCGAATAGGAAGGTCTCCACTTACATAGATGGTCCACTTTCGTAAACAACTACATCAAGATTTGAGATCAATCAAGGGAACCTCTACCACTGATCCCAAACCTTAAATCAATTATGGACATGTATCTACATGACCTTATCATACCACCTCCTACAGGACCTTAAACTCTTTCTCCCTTCTAATCATGGTTTTGGAGGGATCTAATTATTCAGGACATTATTGCATTGAAAATAGCTTAATCAGAGCTATCATCACTATTCCTCTCACAGTGTCCATTCTTATCATCGAACTGGTGGGACCAGTTCTTTCATCAAGTTCTCACATTCTCTTAATTTCAATTAATGTACAGGTAATAGCTCGATTCGTTTGGTGTTCTGCTCTTGATTTGGGTCCGATTCACAATTGGATTCGCTCAAACATGGGTCCAATCTTTAGACAGTCAGAATATTTATGATCTTTACAAACCTTTCGAACGTTTTAGGGAAGATCTCCCATTTTAGGAAGACTGTGGGAGACAACCTTATTAAGTGTATCATAACCAAATCCGTAATAGGATTGTTTCTCTTGATGGGTCTTTATAGATGTGTCGGGCACGTTGCCTCATTAATTGGCTCATTACTCATGGCCAGGTGGCATTCATAGGTTCGTTCCCTTAAAGTCATGCGTAAGGGTTTATGCCACCACATTAATAATGGAATGTGTATCGCTGAAGGAAAAACAATCGAATATATCTACTATGTGCGAGTATGATTTATGTGAGTACCAAGCCCGTAGTGTCAACATGTGACAAATTTTCGTTGGTCCACCTCAGGACGTTAAAAATGGATGTAAACAGATGGATCCGGGGCACATTGCCTCATTAATTGACTTGTTACTCGTGGCCAGGCGGCATCCGTCAGTTCATTCCCTTAAAGGTATGAGTAAGGGTCTGTGCGAACACATTAATGACGGAATGTGTATCTTTAAAGGAAAACCAATCGAATATATCTATGGGTGCGAGTATGATTTCTATGAGTACCAAACCGATAGTGTCAACATGTGGTGGCTTTTCGTTGGTTCATGTCAGGATGCTAAAAATGGGTGTAAATAGGTGGATCCCTAATTGTGGGGCCATCTTGATGTTTATGCTTTACATTCACACTTTTCATCAATTTTGACAGCTTATTTTAGGACATGACCCAAAAATAGGAGTAGATCCAAATATCAAGTACACTACACCATAGGAAATAGTGTTGATTGACCACAAAGGTTTTAGATCAAGCTGATATTTTGTGTGACCGGATTAGATGTTATGCTAAGGTGTTACCCAATCATGTGGGGCCCACCTTGATTTGTTTTCTATATCGACGCCATCCATCCATTTTCCCATATCCGTTTAGGACACGAGATCTAAAAAATTAAGCAAATACAAATCTAAGGTGGACCACACCATTGGAAACAATAGTGAATGATCATTAAAAGCTTTTTGTGGTCCACAACAGTTTTGGATCAAGTTGATATTTATATCTTCCCTTCATCCTATTCTAATTGACCTTATTAATGGGTTGGATGGAAAGGAAAAACTACGGTGGGCTTTACTACGGGTCCTAGGAAGTTTTTAATTGTGGGCATTCAGTCACCACTGTTTCCTTTGGTGTGGTCCACCTGATACTTGGATCTACTTAAGTTTTGGGATCATGTCCTAAAATGATAAAGGAAAACAGACGGATGTGGATATAGAAAAAATTCATCAAGGTAGCCCATGCGGGTAACACGTGATCCACACTCGATATTTGTATGGTCCCTTCATCTAGGTCTTTTAACCTTATCAATAGGATGGACCACCTGGGAAATTTTTAATGGTGGCTATTCAATCACCATTTGTTTCCTATGTTATTGTCACGCCCCAAACCTGAGGACCGGGCTCACTAAATTTTCGATCACCGACCTTGGTGCCAACAGCCTCCGTAGTACCCCATTCTCGGCTCCTAGCTCTCATATGCCAGGTTCCGATCCTGGGATCCTACCAGGAGGATTTTCAGGGTAAATTTTTTTTAAATGAGCATAATCAAAACCATAAAACATCATCAAATATCTACTATAAAGTTTGTTGAGTACAGTGTTGGAAAGGAAATACAAAATGTAGTAAAAGCCCAAAATATTAGGTACATGAACCGAGCTCAACGCTGCTGATGTGCCCTAGTACCTGCAGCGTAAACAAACGCGCATAAGCTTCCTACGAAGCTCAGTAGAGTGCGTGTGTGCTCGTGTGATGCATATGACAAGTATACAGATATCAGAGTAAGCGAATGTGATGGAGAGCTAAGTACAAAGTTCATGAATGCTATCAGCCATCCCAAGGCTATGCGATGCAAATGCCTACATGGCCGAGTGTTACATGCTAGAGATGCAATGCAAACACGTCAATCCTCAACTAATCCATATATAAAAATAGTTCTCATCTGGGACATCACTAGGGTCTAGTACACTCTGATACTGGCCGCCGCACATCGCGCGCATAACCAAGCGAGTAGAAAAGACCTCACTATCCGTCTCGTCAGTGGTATACCAATGCCCACCCGACTCGTCGATAGCGGACCCATTTCACGAGCTGGTCAGACTCGACCTAGCTTATAGCCCACTCCACTCGGGCGGATAAGGTCACACCCCTTTCCAACCGACCTCGACACAGTGGGAGATGCGGCCTACTGGTATTTGGCACACGGGCGCTCATGTTATCCACTCGGTCTTGGCGTTGGAGCAGCCTACTAGTACCACAGGGTTTAGGGACTTTCACCTAAGGACATCCATAGCGCCCCATGTACTAGAACAAGTTTTCGGTGTCCATTACTGCCAACCACGATGTGACTATGGTGGCCACCACCCCGATGCTGCTAGGATGTGAAAGCGATCGTGACATACATAATGTGAAATGCATGAGTCACACAATCCAAGTCATGCACCAAACTTACGCATACTGCGCAATCATGTGGGGCGACCCTGTCTCGCATGAGTCCCCTAAGTATAACAAGCTAATTAGCATATGCTATGATTAATCGTGGTTCATAACAAGCATACAAATGATACGTATAGGCATATGAATGAGCATGGTATTCATTATACTAAGCATATTATCAGTGTGAAGTATCAAGCTATGTATACTAGCATGTTACCAAACATATCATGTAATGTTGGCCTTAAATGACCCAATATATATACAAAGAGTGGGACTCGGACTGTGGGTCCCATTGGAAATGTAAAGGTCTTCGTGGCATAGCCCACTTGAGACCACATCGACCCCATACTTGGGCCTGTACATACAAAATAGGCTGACAAAGGTAGGTGTACGGCTTGGATAAAACATATATATCAAAGGAAGGACCATGGTGGGCCCTGCCCACTGGTCGGATAGCAAATATACATCATCAGTCTTAGGAAGTTTTCGGTGATAGGTATTCAATCACCACCATTTTCTAAGTGAAGCCCACTCGCATTGGGCCCGACGCATCAGTCAGACGGTTGGCATGATACACAATGCATCCATCAAGGTGGAACCCAAAGATGGGCCCACACCCTCTAATTGGATGGAAGATAATCATCACAGTGGCCCCAAGAAAGTTTTTAATGGTGGGCATCATTGACCACTATTTCCTGCGGGTGTGGTCCATCTGACGTTTGGATCTGCCTTATTTTTTGGGCCATGTCCTAAAATAATCAAGGGAAACAGATGGGCAGCGTCTATAAAACAGGTATATCATGGTGGGACTAAACAGATACATCATGTTGGAACCCACAGGGTGGGCCACCTGCTGGGCTGCGTGGTACCCAGGTTCCAGGAAGTTTTGAATCAAGCAGATATTTGTGTCTTCCCCTCCATCCAGACCTATGCCATAGATCTGGATGGCATTTTAAAGATCACAGTGAGCCTTAGGAAGGCTTCAACGGTGGACATCATTTCCACTGTTCCAGATGGTGTGGCCCACCTGAGATTGTATCTGGTTCATTTTTGGACCCATGCCCTGAATGATATAGCAAAACGGATGGACGGCTCGGCATGGTGGGTCCCACGAGGTGGGCCACTTCTGGGCAGCGTGGATAAGACAATACATCATGGTGGGACCCACAGGGTGGGCCACCTGCTGGGCAGTGTGCGCACGCACGTTGTCTGCAGCGTGAGACCCCCCTGGGTCACACGAGGTTGGAATCAAGCTAATATATGTGTTTTCCCCACCATCCATACGTGTGTGAACTTATGAACAGGTTGGATCTCAAATAAACATCATGGTGGGCCGTAGGAAGGTTTCAACGGTCTGGTCACTGTCCCCACTGTTTTCTCTCAAGTAGGGTCCTCTTGAGATTTGGATCTGTCTCATTCTTCAGATCATGCCCTAAAATGATCTCTCCAAATGGATGGACGGTGTAGATATCACACATACAACACGGTGGGGCCCATAGAAGTTGGTGACGTCACTCCAGTAGCGAGATAGCTACTCAACCGTTAGTATCTAATCCAGCGTCCGCTGGTTTCTCCCAGCGTCAGAGACGCTGGGAGCCTCTCTCTCTCTCTCTCTCTCTCTCTTCTTTTTTTCTTGATTTTCATCAGGTGGGGCCCGCATGAGGATGATCCACTTCGTTCATCAAGTTCCCCAGCTCAGGGGGGACCCAATGAGCCCAATATTGGGTATGTAATACTGCCCATAGACATCAAGGTGGGCCAAGAAATTTATGGCAGTATGCATCATTTTCCCCACTGTTTCATGCGATGCGGTCCGCTTAAGATTTGGATCTGGTTCATACTTGGGCTGTAGCCCTAAAATGATTTGGGAAAACAGATGGACGGTGTGGATTAAACACAAACATCAAGGTGGGTCCCACGAGTGGGGACCCCACTCACGTCATCCATGTTTCTGACGCTGTGAACGTCCAGCGTCGACTCAAATATATATATTTTTTTCTTTTTCTTTTCTCTTTGTTGCTTTCAAGTGGGGCCCACATGAGTATGATCTACTCCGTTCATCAGGTTCTTTAGCTTATGGGGGACTCGAAGAGCCCTATATTGGGTGGGTTACGAGGCCTACAAACATCACGGTGGGCCCAAGAAGTTTCGACAGTAGGCATCATTATTTTCACTGTTTTCTATGGTGTGGTCCACCTGAGATCTGGATCTGTTTCGTTTCTGGTGTGGAGTCCTAAAATGGACTGGAGAAACAGATGGACGGGGTGGATCTAGCACAAGCATCAAGGTGGGTTCTACGAGTGGGCCCCATGGTAAATGCCCAAATTGGGCCTCGCCCAAGCGCTGCTGGGCAGCAGCGTCCTCTGGACGCTGTCTGTACAGCGGCCAAACTTTTTTTTTTATAATAATAATAATAATTATTATTCTTAGGTTGTGGGTCCCATTCATGGACGATCCAGCCCATCCATCTGATTGCCTATCACAAGGTGGGCCCAAGGAAAGAAAATAAAAGGTAAATGAGAAAAGGGAGAGTTTATGTCCCCCGTTGCACTCACCTCGAAAGATGGACGGTCGAATCGAATTGGACGGTTGGATGGGGGTTGGATTGACGATTGGACGGTCCAGATGGTGATCGGGGTCCTTCAAGCTAGGTTCCTCCCTTAATCTTCTCTACTTCTTATACAACTCCCTCTAATCTTCTCTCTTCTCTCTCTTTCTCTCTTCTTAATCTTCTCTCTCTCTCTCTCTCTCTCTCTCTCTCTTCTTTTGCAAATTTGGAAAATGAGAAGGCCCACCCCCTACATATGGATCTTGTATGGGTAGAGAGGGGGGGTCATGGGATGATGATGGCTAGCATGGGAGGGGGGTAGGATGGTATGGGAGGTATGGGCTTGTGTTGACTTTGTAGTAAGAGAGGGATGGGGTGGGTATGGTGTGTCTAGACTACGGTGATGAGAGGGGTATGGGTGAGAGTGAGGGTGATTGATTGATTGATTTGACTTATTCCTGAGATTTGTGCAAGTAGGGCCCACGCCATACTGTGTTACGTGGCCCGCCTCGGATTGCGCAAATGATCGCAACTTTCACACCGGGTATTGCAATGGGGCGTGCCGCGCGGCGTTGGAATCGCAGCGCCTACGTGGTCACCGGGGTATGGGTCTTGGGTCGATGCGGTACTAAAATAGGGTCGCGATCAAAGCTCGCTAATCTGGTCCATTCGGAATGTACCGGTACCGGAAACTATACGTACGGAGGGCAATTCGGGGTACGGGTCTTACAGTTATGGTCCACCTAAGATTTGGATTTGCTTTATTTTTTGGATCGTGCCCTAAAATGAGTTGTCAAAACATATAAATGGCATGAATGTAAAGTACATACATCACAATGGGCCCCACAGTCAGGATCTATTGAAGCCGCACCCTCAAATGGTGGGACCCTTTGCTTGCACTTAACATCCAATGAGCAAAAGAAATGCTCTCCATGTTAGAGGTGGATTATGTAGTCAGTCACAATGTAGTGATGTAGCTGCAAACACCTCGCCCAAGGTGGACAAGCTGATAAACTCAACCCAGTCAACTCAAAACCCTTTCAACCTAGTAACCTAGTCAACTCAAACCTAGCCAGCTAACCCAGTCAAACCAAACCCCATTCAAACCTAAAACCAAGCTCGGAATGAGCCCAAACCTTGGCCCATTGACTTTTAGGACCGCACATCATTCTATAAAGAAAACTTGGGAGCATTAGAGGACTGTGCATCACTCTAAAATCCCTCCTTGTGAAGGCAGGGAACACTCTATGTGGTGGGCACCACCCAGGGAGTTGCCCGCTAAGTGGTGGCTCTCCTACCTTGGCAAGAGAGGGTGTAAATCACGTTAAATTTCTCTGAATCCAGCTATAAGTATGGAAAGAGGAAATGACTCAACTGTCCTCTCCTTTGGCCAAAATTATAATTTTACTAACCAATCCAACTGTCGAGATCATGCAATGTGGCAATATAAAATTTCAGCCTTCTATCCCCTTTTCAACCCCAGAGTTCCCACCAATTATTAAAAAAATCGATCCTAAGAGCTATAAATAACTCTCTCCTCTTCACTTCCAAAACACTTAGACATTCCATAGCTTCCAAGCCCGTAGAAATCCATCTCATCCGTCCATTAAGAAGATGAAAGAGTAAAATTGTAAAAGGAGAGGAGTCTAGCCCAAGTTTGCCCAATCTAGCACAACCCTTAGCCACATGAGTATTCAAGATTCCAATCCAAGCCACTCGAATTAGCCATTGCGACAATAGCATTCACCTTTCCGCCTAAGTCTCAATCAGCTTCTTCCAAACCACATTAGCATTAGAAAATATCCGCTCTCTTCTCAACCCCCTGCTTATCACATCTATCAGCATTACATATCATATATAGCATATTCACCCAGTCACTTCGAGTGTATGCTTTGTGGCTTGTCGAGTTATCGGATCCTGCCCATCAAAAGCTCAGATTGATCGGTTATTTGACTACTTTGGCAAGTAGGTGAGTCATGGTAGATTTATTTAACCTGGGTTACCACTTGGCGGCGATGGTGTATTAACATTATTTTACACACGCTGCATAATTAATACATCTTATACATCATATTTTTACTCAGTTAACTCGAATGTATGCTCTATAGCTTGCCGAATCATTGATTCCTGGCCATCAAAAGCTCGAGTTATTATACCGCTTCGGCAAGTAGGTAAGTCAGGGTAGATTTATCCATCCTAGGTTACCGTTTGTCAACGAGGGTGCATTGACATAACATTACACACACCCTTGTATCACCTGTACATAAGAACTAATCAAAATTCATAATAACTCGTATAATCTTATAAAGTAGAGACCATACAATTGTGCGGGAAGAGTGGGTGCCTAACACATTCCCTCCCTGTAACCATGGTCCCTTACCTTGAATCTTCGGTCGCAAATCAATGAGTCATTTTAGGACAGATAATCTTCATATTCTCATTCCTAACATTTTTACAGCGTCTAGTCAACTACGAAAGGTTACTGGTGATTCCAATCAAGCATAATACTCCCCACAATACTCCCCACACCTTTAATATATCACACACGCCTCTAAATAGGCATAGGCGACCACGATCCGACTGTGATCCAGCGTCCACAATGGCGAGACGTGATTTGTGAGGCCATATGCTATTAGAGATGGGTACAGATGTCCCCACATCACCTGATGGTGGTACGGGCTGTGTGGATCTAACTACCTAATCTGCATCCCTCCTTGCTTGTGCACATGGTATTACATTCATATGTATAAACGCATGCTCACTTGTACACCTGACACGTAATTTTAAAAATAATCCTTGTACATGTGGCACATAAGTGGAAATAGTAAACCTTGTACAGGTGGCATGTGAATGCTTGCTTGTACACGTGGCACATACATGAAGATGAAGGACGCTTAGGAGCACATTTGTGTGGGATTTAGGACGTTCGTTATACGGATCTCTGATGAGTTTGTCCCACCTTACAAACCTACTCATCAAGGAGATATGCATGGGAGTTCAATGTATAACCATGGATATCATTATTCTAACCATGTATTTCTTTCATGCATGGCCCACCTGATAAATGGACCAGCAATATTTTCTACGAAGAAAAAATAGTAGTGGAGATCATCTGATAAAGGTGTAGGATTCCAAACCTATGTAGGGGTGGAAACGGGTCGGTTGACCTAATGGGTCATTGGACCCAACTCGACAACGACCGGAAATGCGTCCAACCGCAAGTTTAATTTGTTATGGGCCCGTTTAGTGAATAAGCTCGCTTGGGCTGAACCCGACCCAGATCCCTCACCCGGAAATACTTCACAAGCAACTCATCATGAATCTTGTTGTGTTTATGAAAATTCCAAAGATCGATGGCTAGGATCTCCCAATCTGGATTATTTTCTGGTGCACAGTCCATCAATGGTTGGAAAAACAAAATGAGAGCTTGGATAAGGATTACATAAGAATGGGCCCCATTTGTCAGATTTGAAAAGCCGGATTTTGTGGGCAAACGTTCGACCGTCCATCTTATATTTCCTCTTTCTAGATTACATTGGTCAGGCCGTTGAAACTAGACTACTAATCATTTTATTCTCAACCATTCATCTGATGGCCCCCAATTGGACGGTAATGCCACCAAGATTTTGATCTATTCAAAATAGTGCGTGATTTGGATGGTCCAAATCGCCCTACATACATACACGCCACGCACAACCATGGATGAGTCTCCGGCACTCAATAGGAAAATCACACCGTTGATGCTGCAGCCCGGTTGGATGGGTGGGGTTCAGTAGTACCTGTATTTCGATCCATTTGGGTCCGGGTGTGTTTCTGAGGACCCCGGATCCGATTGGGTTCGACTGTCCATCGGGCCTATGGACCTTTGTTTAGAGCCGGGTTCTGCTCGGCCTATGGATCAGATCACACAATCGCCTGGGCTGGGTCTCAATCCCAATCTGGTTTTAGTAATTTCTATCTACAATGGGCCGATCATGGGCCTAATTTTCAAGCCCACCAGCCAGGTTGGGAAAGTTCAGGCCCAATATTTAAACTTATTAAATCAGCCTGACTGAGTGGGGCCCATTGACCTAACCTTGATGGTGAGGAATATCAAGGGCGAACTTTTGCACGTGAGTTCCCATGAGGACACGTGCTATACATGTGAAAAATTCACAACTTAGTTCACCATGCATGGGCCACTTCCCAAAATCAAGCTACAAGATAATCCTGATTAATTGATCAAATGATGGCCTGAAAATATTTGGTGGACCGCATCGTTTAGAACCAAAACCCATCGTGTTCGATTGTATTTAAGGGTGGCAATGGGCCAGTAGCCCGGCCTTGTAGGGCCTGGGCTTGGGCGCCTAAACTTGCCTCAAGGGTTGGGCTTCGGCTTGAAATCTAAGGCCCCTTGACCAAACCTGTTAGCCCTATCCAATCAACAAGTGGGCCACCATTATACAATAAGAACAGATGGTTTAAAGGTGCCTGTGAGCCATTCCGATTCACCGTACGGTTGGATCAGGTGATCTTTCAACAATCCAAACCGTTAATACGATAGGACTAGCTAAGAGGTTCGCCTCTACTCACTTCAAGCTCAGACAAACCTTGGAAAATGGTGCATTTGGGTCAATGTTGGACTGGATTTCGTGCATTTTCTTTACAAGTATTGCATCCAACCTGCGACTAGATGCACTACAAGTTGGCCACTCATGGACATTCCTTGAACCTTGACATCATGGATTTGGATTTTAATTTAAGAATTTAAATTTAAGTTTTTCACTGCCTAAGATTTTCATTTCATCAGTTGTGTTTGGTGGTCTAATTTTCAATCTGTGAAATTTAAAATTGTATTCGGATATATATATATATATATATATGAGAGAGAGCTATGCTCACTTGCGCACCTTCTTAGGTGAGCACTTGTGCACATCTTTGCACACATGCCATGGGTACAAATATGAACGGTCCATGTGATGTGGCACCCCATGAAATCCCCAAGGCCCAATTTTCAGCCTAATATAGAACTCTAGCGGGCCATAATAAAGAGAGACGCAAATCAAAGGAGGAATCTATTTCCTTTTATCATGGCCCACCAGAGTTTCGGATTAAGATAAAAGTTGAGCCTTAGGGGTTTCATGGGGTACCGCATCGCATCATGTGGACCATTCAGATTCTATGCTCATGACACATGTGCAAAGGTGTGCAAGGTGCTCACCTAAGAAGGTCCACAGGTGAGCATTTCTATTTCCTGCCAACTCAGGCAATCACCCAGGAATCAAACTCGTATCCATGGAGAGTAAACTCACAACACTGGCTATTCTAATGCCCCTAGGGGAGTAGAGACTTTTATTTTTAATCCTACGGAATTTAAAATTCGTGGCCATATAAATTTTGGAAAAGGCCACTTCATATGTAGGAGGAGAAATACTTCAGAGACAGTCCTAAAGGATTGCAAAATCCTTTGAATTTTGCAACTCACCTTTTTGGGAAGAATGAAAACGGTCCCTTCCTGACGATTCTTAATCCCAAATGGATTTGAAATCCACCGAACATGGTTCAAAATTCAGGATTGAAAATCCCAATGGCCCAAAATCCAAGGTTGCTAGACTATTCCGAAACGTGGATCATTTCTTTTGCATTGGTTGGACCCAAAGCTCAGAATGGTGTGGTCCATTTGCATCTCTTTTTTAAGTCACTTTATAATTAAATCCTGCTACTTTGATTGACATCCTTTAAAAATTAAAAGCACTTTTGTAACATTCATTGACCCACCCACCAAAACAATGTTGAATTCTGTATGTTGTGACATAGAGATGGAAAGTCTCATGTCATTGAGGGAGAAGTGATTTCTTTGACAGAGTATGACCATCCATACACATGCACACGGCTACTATACATAGATGTGCTCATGTAAATCAATCCAATCCATCCATATCATGGGTCCCAATCCCAATGTAGATGGGGCACAGCTCCAAAATCAGATCCATGAAACAATTGTCAAATCACCGGTGGAATAATTGGGATCATCATATATTTGTTTCACTAGCATGTGTTGAGTTTTTTTATACTCTGGTAGAGTATGATGCTTGATACGCAGGCATACAAAAGTTGGACATATGGCATATATTAACTCAATTTAAACCAATTAAATCGTGAAACCTATGTACAATCTCTAAGTCACAATCCTACAATCGTAACATGTCATTTGTAGACACATTGTTGAAACAAGATTGTTGGATGTTTTTCAATTATGACCATCCAATAAGTGTCTGACAATCTCATAGTCAGATAATCAAATAAGCATATTTTTTTTATGCATGGCACATCTAACCCATAGCCAATTTTGGAAATTTAATTTTTGAATTGTATTCTATGTATATAATTTCTAAGTGCCTGCATATCATCCATCACACTCTGCCAGAGTATCAAAGGTTTGTCTCTTTAAAATGAATGTATGCTACATACATAGTGGCTACATGCATGTGTACGTGTCTCCTCGTACTCAGCTAGCCAGCACGGGAAGTAATTTCAAACTCAAATTCAAACATCTTTCAAGACAAGATAATAGAATATGATATCTTACTGATAATAAAGAGAAGGAACTTTCATCAGCTTTTGTGAAAGATACCATGCATCTCAAGCATGCATGATACAATTACATAGATATGATAAAGAAGAAATGGGCCCTATGTGGAAGATGGGTCTTCAACCATGGTCCACTTTAGGAGCCCTAAAAGAAGTGACTTGGGAATACTATCATATGATATGGTCTCCTTGGCGTTCTCCTTGGACTGCTGTGCCTGTAGTTGAAGCCATGCATGTTGTAAGAATACATTTGCTGCATGAATACCATATTGAAAAAAGCCTGACTTGGGTGCACACTTATACGTCGATGGTTCTTGCACACATATATATATTCCACCATCTAAATCATGGGGAATGATTGCATTCTGGAATAAGGTACTTATCTTAAGTTCGATGTGGTGGGGCCTGCTGCCGTATCATGATATGCCGTCATGACGGTTATGTAGTGATAACAATAACATGTGTTATAGGATTATAAATTGACCTTTTACTCTGATACCATGTTAAACAACCACTTGCTCTGGGAGCTCGAGCCATGCATTAGAGAATGGCATATCAATATATACTAAGCGAGTGAGACTTTAACAAAGGAATACATTAAATTGGGACAAAACTCGTGAGCATATAGGTTTTAAGCATGATTGTAGATTGCTCCCCGTGGTGTGCCCCATTGTTTGAACGATATGTGATCATTCCCCACAAGAACCAACATGTTTTCCAAAATAGGCCTTTCAAATGCAATCCAGAAATGTAATGGGATTCGTACCCATCTTTTTGGGTGGTGTGCACCCCACCAAGTCTCCGTGCACACTGTGTGCACGCAAGCCTTTCCCTTTGAGAATAAAAGAGGCAGAAGAAAAGGAACATTTCAGGTCTACGGTGGAAAAGGTAGAGTTTGTACCCAAAAACGAAAGCCGAGGTTGTATGTGAAGATTAAGTGGAAGAGCCCCTGGGTGCATTGCATCTGTAGCATTCCGTCCTGTTCTTGAAGTTGTGCTCGTTGCATCCCAACCTTTAAAAATACAGATAAAATGATAAGATAAGCTTAGCATGAAGAGAAGATATAATACACCCCAATCCATAACTCAAGTGGTAGACTGAGTGAAGACAACCTTGTTTCAGCCCTGAGGTCTTGGTATCGATTCCCAAAACACTATGGTGTAGTATACTATAAGTGCTGGTGTAGGTATATGCATGCATGACCACCGTTTATTTAGTGGGCCGTAAAATTACCTGGTGCACATCCAATCGCCGAATCTCCATATAGGGTCGCTGCCTCTTGCTTGTGAGCCAGAGTCATCCATGGAAGCTTTACACTTGAAGCAGCTTGATCGGCTGGCGAAGTTGAGGGCCCCACAGTTACTGGTCAGGCAGTACCAATCACCGGGCCGCACATCCGTAGTCCTAGGCTGGCTGCATCGCTGGCACAATTCCCTACTCTTGAAATTCAAGTGCTGGCATGATTGGCACTTCCAGTCTCCTGGCTTCATGCTCATCCTTCTTGACCTGACCATTAGGAAAAAAAAAAAAAAAAAAATTCAATGGACCACTTGATGTCAGTGTTCCTTCTATGGTGGTACTCTGGCTTCATAGATGCTAGAGAATCCATTTGATTGGCCAATCCATGATAGGACCTACATGGCTGCCTGAACTGATGATCTCAGCCATTCATCTAATAAACCCTGCAGTAGACGGGCAACTGCATACGCATTGGTTGGACAATGTTCCTTCAAATGAATCGGTTGGACATAAAAATTGGTCAACGGTCTATTTTTCCATAGAGAAAAAAATGGGTGTCTAGGATTCCCCAGTTGGTATGACCTATCATCATTATGGCCCAGCAGACTGGATTATCTGACTACCCAACCACGTCAGCTACATTGGCCCCACATGCATGGACACGTGGAGGTAGTGGACCCGAGCAGTGAACTACTAAAATTCAAATTAGTGGTGGGCCACCATACTTAAATGTGGCATACATCACGGGTTTCCAGACCATCGAAATAGTGGAGCATATTATGGATGAATCAAAGCTTGAAAATTAATCATGCTGATTAGGCAATCCTAACCATCCAATTGTAGCTATCAAATGAATAGTTAAAAGAAAATATAGTGGGTAGTCTAAATTCAACAGGTAAAAATCAGATGGTTTCCATTGCTCCATCCAACATTGGGCCAGAAGTATGGACATTTCGGATTACCCTGCACCTATGCCACGTGTACGGTGGACAAGTGACGCTCGCTTTGATTAATGTACCAGACGAGGTAGAAGAACCACGTCACATTCTCACAATATCCTATGCTTCTATAATAGAGGTTTTTCAATTCCACACGCGTGCAGAGATCTATGCATCCACACGTGGCACACATGCAGATATGAAACACTTGTGCAATATCTGAGCTTCCCATAATGTTAGAAATAATGCTTAGGAGGTATGCGGATTGGGCAGTGAAGTGTACACCAACTCCAAGATTTGATTGGGCCATTATATGTGGGGGCCACAGCTCTTTTTAAAGGCTTTTGACTATGTACTCGGCCGTCTGACACCATACACAGCCCCCCGCATACAAGAGCCAATCACATGCTAGCACATTTGCCAGCCACAAACGTGTGGAGCAAAACCCTGAAATATCATTTTTGCACACCACATAGTTGTACCCTTCTGATGGATGGCTTGGATATTGCACCTGTATGACAAGCTACCGTATGTGGTGGCATGTGCATTGACTTACTTGTAAACGCCGTGTGGGCTTAGCAAAGCTGTACTACTAGTCTACTATGATGAACGCTCTCAGATCCAACCTTTGTCCACATAGTGTCGTGGCCCTTTAGATCCTACGGCTATCATATAAGGTTGGGCCGGAACATATTTGTTACTCGGCCGAAAACGGTCACTATAACCTTCAACTACAAATCAATAGACATGGAGAAGTGATTGAAGAAGGGGTTTTTGGGAGCTTACCTTAAGGAAATGGAAGGAAGAAAAGAAGGGGTGAAAGATATGGAGTAGTAGAAGAGATGTGGTGTGTTTTGACTCGTTGGAGTGTGGTTTTGATGAGTTTTTATAGTAAGGAATCGGGAATTGAGATTGTGTGTGGAGGGTCGTTTTGTTATTTTCTTTTCGGTTCACCTGACCTCCTTCGGACAAAGGAATCCCAATAATTTAAAAGAAAAAAAAAAAGAAAGGAAGAAAAAAAAGGAGTTTGATCACAAGGATTCTCAAGACAGAAAATCAGATTAAAATAAAATAAGAAAAAGTTACCTTTTGCAGAGGTCAGCTAATTCCACACGATTGTGGGGCTCTGCACATCCAAGTATGAAACACGTGTGTGAAATCTGAGCATTCCATTGTTTTGAAAAATAAGCTGTGGTCTTCTACTCACTCAGTTTTGTTTCTTCATGTGAGCGAAAATGTACAAAGTGAGTTGATGGTGAGTTTTTTCTCTAGCCATTCATTTGTTTTGATATGTTGTGGCCCATTTAAGGGGTGAAATGGGCTCACCTGATGGAAAACTCAGATCTCATGCACCTCTTACGTTTTGGCACATGCACCTGTTTGGGAATGTGAAGGGTTCCCACGGACGTATGGAATTAGCATCTCTCTCTTTTGGGACATGTTCTTGGGAGAGAGTGCATGCACACATACATTTCACATTTGAATTTTGACCATCTTTGCGAGCTTTGATAGAATGCTGGGCCCGGCATCACAGTATCATACCAGGCCTGGTTCCCAAATTGGATGGAGTGCATGTCGGAGATCCGAGCCATTCATCAGCATCTCTCGACCAAAAACTAATATGGGTCCACCGATCCAGGAGATCACACTTGTATAAGAAATATGGATGCTTAATTAGAAATTTCGACGGTGCAAATTCAAAGTACATATGTGGCTCAATTGATGAGTGAACTATCCTGATCTTGGTTTAGGGTTTACGGTTCAGGGTCACCTCAATGTTATTAGCGACCTCACTTGGAAATCAATACCAACACCTCAGTGCCAGCTGAAACGACGGTATTTTCACCCAGTCTACCACTTGAGCTATGGATTGGGGTGCCTCTTGTGGAATGAAGTAGGAAGATGGTTTTTTTTTTTAATGGGTGCTTATAATGCATTAGTGCTTTACCCCATCTTTCAGTCACGTGGATGGCCCAATCCTTCGTGATGTGGGGTCCACACATCCAAGCATGATCTTGCACGACGCATGCACACGTGACTCCAAGCTAATAGATCGACTTTGTGCATCTGAATCTCATCTCCCAAACGGCACACATGCAAATGATATGTCTGCAATAACAGTGGTTACTAGTATTTGTTCCGGTGGAGTCATTTGATTGTCTGGCTGCATAAAAATGGTACACGTGGTGTATATTAACTCAAAATTAAACCAATTAAAATGGAATCCACTCTCATTAACTTAACAGTATAAAAAATCAAGTTGCTTGAAGAATCCTATCCTTTGATTCGTGGACACTTGTTTCCTGAAATAAGACCATTGGATATTTTTTATTTCTAACCATTTAATAAATGTCAAAAAATCTAATATTTCAATATTAAAATAAGACTATTCCATATTTTTATTTCTAACCATAATTTGGACAGTTTATTTCAAATTGTTATATGCCACATAAGCAATTTTCAATTAATTTATAACTGCATGTGTATCATCGATCAGACTATGCCAGAGTATCAAAGTATTCCTATGTTATATCTTCACTGCTACTGGAACCTTTTTTTTTTCCTTCTATTTTTGTACATTGTGGTTGATAAACCACCATGTACCATGATTTTAATTCATTGATGTAGAGTTAATAACACGTCACAAGTGCACCTTTTCACCACACGCCCATGTGTGCCAATGTTCGACTAGTATGCATCGTCCGTCCAAGTAGCTATCTCATGAAATGAAACCATTGTGAATTAGACATGAGGACATCAGAGCAATGCAATGACTCGCTGGATTCTTGTGGCCACTCAAATTCCACTTGGAAGCCACTGAGGGGATCTGCCTTCCCCGAGTAAGTCTAGACTTTAGGCTCACGTGGTTCAGCTCCACCTGGGCCCGGTTCGAGGACGACCGCCGCATCTTCAAAAATCACCTGTGAATTTATTCGCTTACAATGCCAATCCATGCCGATATTGATTCTCCCTTTACGCTGTTTGTTTTTTACCAATAATTCTACAAGCTATCTATTGCTTTCAAAGCGTTGCTTGCTGATCACATGCTCCTGTAGTATGGCATTTCAATGCGCACAGGGTGTACCGAGATTGGGTGCACACATATATGTCCCACCTTTTAAACACCGTTGGCGGGAATCTAATGAGCATTTCAGAGTTCAACGTTCAAAAGCATACTCACTCAGTACGGTGCGGCTCTGACTGTGGGGTCCACGTTAATGTATGTGTAGTATATCCATGCCGTCCATCCGTTTTGGAAGATCCTTTTATAGCATGGAACAGAAAATGAAGGAGACATAAATCTCAGGTCGCCAACAACAGGAAACAGTACTATGATTGAATAACCACCGTTAAAAACTTCCTAGGGCCGACCGATCATGTTTATTTTCCATCCAATCCAATATGTTGATAAGGTAAAATTGATCAGGATGGAGGAAAATTATCAGCTTGATCCAAAACATTTGTGGACCATAAGAAGTTTTTAATGGTTGATTACCACTGTTTCCTGTAGTGTGGTCCACCTGAGATTTGAATGTTCTTTATTTTTGTCTCATCCACTAAAATTCTCTGGAAAAACGTTTGGACGGCTTGGATATACTAGACACACATCAAGGTGGTCAACACAGTCAGGGCCGCACTATGTTGGGTGAGGCCGAGCCTGCAACCACTCCCTATTAGATGGTAAGATGTGTGCACAGGGTTGGGCTCTCAATGGGTCGGATCTAGTTGGATCCAACTCTATGTCCGTATATCTATAGACGGATTCGGATCGAACTCGGATCCAAAAGGTGATATCCATATCCGATCCATTTATAAATTGTTATATCCATTTCTGATCCAAAATCCATATAACCATCGGATTCGGGTCGGATCTAGGTCCGAATCCACCCATTACAAATCTAAAAAAATATATGATATAAAATATATAATATAATATATTTAATTTAGTAGGAAAATGATGCAAATCCCACTATTTACCATGGTATGTGCGACATGGCCTAAAATAATTTGTAAAACAGATGACCAGCATGCATATAACATATACATTAAGGTGGCAATGAGTCGGATCTTAATCGGATTTGGATCGAACTTGGATATGTTCCTGTGAATTTATATCCGGTCCATTTAAGTAGTCAGAACTATTTTAAGATCCAAATCTGGTCCATTTAACTAATCAGGCTTATTTTAAAATCCACGTTATATGGATTTGGAGTGGATCGGATCTCGGATCTGACACGCTCGCCATTGAGAGCCCTAGCGCAGGAAATTTATGCGCGCACAGACTTTTCCCAAACATATATATGTGTAAAATATCTCTTCACGAATTCTAATCTCACTCCCACGCCTCACTCAGACGCTTATAGGCACAAAAGTCAGATCCAAGCCGTTCATCAAGTGGTCCACTAAGGATTTGACTTAGAAGAGCCCAACAATCCCAGCTTATATATTTGGAATTGCATGTGGGCTCTAGGCGATCTTTTCTCCAACCGTCCATGTTTTACCTTGATCCTAGTGCCTATGTTTGCTTGGACTGGCCTGATTTTTGAATTTGGTCACATCCAAGGTGTGATGTTGCTATATGTGTGGCTAAGATCTCTAACACGTGTGCCTCGAGTAAGAATAGGCATATGTGATCAGCATCCCTCCAAGCGCAACTTAGCCAGGTCGAACCGGTCCAGTCGAGCCCACCAGTAGTCATTGCGACCTCTCGTAGGGCAGACCGGAATCGAACGGGAGCGAATTAGGTGTTACCCCGGGAACAGCTTAGAGGGTGTTACCCCTACCCTGTGGCCCACATGGATAGTATTTTGTATATCCACACCGTCCATCTGTTTTTACAGCCCATTTGAAGATATTATTCCAAAAATTATGCAAATCCAAATCCCAAGTGGGCCATACCACTGGAAACAGTTCTGAATTAGTGCCCACCATTAAAAATTTCAAAGAGCCCATCGTAAGGTTTTGTTAATTTTTATTTGCTATCCAAGCTCTTCATAATGTCAAGAAGGTCTGGATGAAGGGAAAATTTAAAGATCAGCTTGATCTACAACTTTTATGGCCCGCACAATTGTTTTAATGATTATTTATCAATCTTTCTATTGGTATGGTTCACCTGAGATTTGGATCTTCTTATAATTTTGGATCGCGTCCTGAAATTAGGCTAACAACATATGGACGGCGTGGATGTACAAAACATACATCAATGTAGTTCACACACGGTAGGGGTAACACCCACTAAGGTGTTACCAGGGTAACACCTAATTCACTCCCGCATCGAATTGCGTCCTCAGGACGCTCTTATCGTACTGAGTAAACTCAGTTGGGCCCACTGTAAATGTATGTAGTTTATCTACACCGTCCATCCACTTTTCCAGTTCATTTAAGGTGTTGAAACCAAAATTGAAGTATACCCAAACCTTAGGTGGACCATACCACAAGAAACAGTTGGTATAATGATTTCCACTGTCGAAACCTTTCTGGGGCCCACAGTGATGTTTATTTGTCATCCAACCTGTTCGAAAGATCACACAGACATTGATGAAGGGGAAAAACAAATATTAGCTTGATCCAAAACTTCCACGCCCCCAAGAATTTTTCAACGATACAGATTAAATTCACATTGTTTCCTGTGATGTGGTCCATTTAAGATTTGTATATACTTCATTTTTTTATCAAGCCATAAAATTATCTGTTAAAATGGACGAACGGAGTGGATAAAATAAAAAAATCGCGGTGGACCCCGCAGAGTTTACTCAGTGCGCTTAGCGTACTGAGTTACTCATGACGCAATCCGCTTCCGAGCAGATCTCACCCGGGATGACGTTATCTACTCAATCGTGTGACCAACGAACCTTGGAGCATACCTTTGACTCTGACATGAGGGTCCCACCCTGGTGACGTGGCAAGAGGAATCCCGGGAGGGGGTTAGGTAAGACCCCGGATCCACCGAGGTGGGTGGGACCCCTGACTGTGGGGCTCACAGTGATGTATGTGTCTTAAATCCACACCGTCCAACCATTTTGAAAGCTCATTTTAAGATATGATACGAAAAATGAAGCTGACTCAAATCTTAGGAGAACTACACCACAGAAACAGTCTTGATTGAATCTTTACCGTTAAAAACTTCATGGGTTTTCATCATGATCCAAAGCTTTTGTGGTCCATAAGAAGTTTTTAATGGTCAATCACCACTGTTTCCTATATTATGGCCCATCTTGGATTTGAAAATGCTTCATTTTTTGGATGATGCCCTAAAATGACCTTTCAATGCAGATATATGGCGTGGATTTAGTCACATACATAACAGTTAGGGGTCCCACCCACATCGGTGGATCGGGGGTCTCACCTAATCTGCTTCCATTGAATCCCCTATCAAGTGGGGAGCGGATTAGGTACTACCTGTGCTTGTCCCGAGCTCAAGACAGGCCCGACATGGCACATACGTGTCACATTTGTATTGGTGAAGGGCACGTTGTCAAAGGAGACCAGCCACATCAGCAAGCCTGACACAGTCATGTCATGCCTCCTCTCCCCCAATGCCAACACGCCACGTACTAGCCTGTCCTGAGCTCGGGACAGGCTTGGGTAGTACCTAATCTGCTCCCACCTGTCCCGAGCTCAGGACAAGCCCAACGTGGCACATACATTTACATTTGTATCGGTGAAGGGCACATTGTCAGAGGAGACCTGCCACATCAGCAAGCCTGACATAGTCATGTCACGCCTCCTCTCCCCAATGCCAACTCGCCACGTACTAGCCTGTCGTGAGCTTGGGACAGGCTCAAGTAGTACCTAATCCGCTCCCTTTCAAGTGTGCCCATCGTGGAACGCGTGTTTGCATGTTGGGACAGGATTGGATAGGAAGGAACCGAGCCACCATCCTCCTACCAGGCAAAATGCACATTCCACATTTGGAAACCTCAGACAAAGACCCCATATCGGATTCTCGTAACAACTGTACAATAATCTGCCGGAGTATGGAATTTCATACTCATCCACCCATTCCTTTGAGAACTTTGCGTTCATTTACACCATTCAAATGTACAGAAGGTTAACCCAAATATCACAGTTACCGGATTATCCTAAAATATCGGTTCCGATACCCTAAATCGAAGGGTTAAAATGAAAATATTCTACGGTTGGAATTCAACATGAAAATGTTCATGTTGAAGGTGGATCCCATATTCTACGGTTGGAATTCAACATGATAATGCATCCATGCATGCGTAAATTATTCAATGTACTGGCAGAGTACCATGCAATTTATCTTATTCCCATCTTCGATCACGTCTCGTTTTCGAAGAGTTCTATGATACTCAGGCAGCGTGAGATGTTTGATACGCAGGCAGAAATAACTTTACACGTGGCATTGATTAACTATATTTAAACCGG
Organism: Liriodendron chinense; assembly: GCA_003013855.2. Taxonomy (NCBI): domain Eukaryota; kingdom Viridiplantae; phylum Streptophyta; class Magnoliopsida; order Magnoliales; family Magnoliaceae; genus Liriodendron; species Liriodendron chinense. Next base: position 6,846,872 of record PVNU02000439.1, on the reverse strand, counting down.
CTAAATCGTGGATCTCACTTTAGAAAAGTAACAGGACTAAAACCAGATTGTTTGAATAATCCTAATCTCTTGTTGGTGGATACTTGCTTGTTCAAACAGGAGCCCTTGATATTTTTCAGTTTTAACCGTCCAATAAATGTCCACCAATCCGAAAGTCAGATAATTGAATCTATGTAATTCCTTATTTATGGTACATCTAAACTTGGAAAACATAATTTGGACAGTTTAATCTGACTTAATTATATGCCAGCAATTTCCAAGTAGTTTTTCAATGCCTATGTATCATCCATCAGTCTGTCAGATTATCTATGAAAATTCTCTTCTTTTTATCTCATGCCTTGTGTGAACTTTGCTAAATCCACACACGTGTACAAGGCAGATCATGCACGTACATCACAACTGCTGAGTTGCTTGACAGTTGCTATATACAAGCCTTGAAACCTGAAGGTCCATGTAGATGCTCTGGCTAAAAAACTGATGTCGGTCCACCGACAGAAAGTTAGGTAAGCCCACTGTAATGTTTGTAAGGAATCCATCCTATCTACCATTTGTCAAATCATGCTTAGTTATAGCCTAAAAATAAAGCATATCAAGAACTCAAATAGGCTACACAACAGGAAACAGTGAGTAATAAACTTCACCATTGGAATATTTGTAGGCCATAAAAGTTCCGGATCAGATTAACATTTTTGTGTTTTCAATTCCTTCCCCTAAGAATGATCTTATGGACAGTATGAATGGCATGATGGATCCTAGAGAGGCTTCAACCATAGGCATTCTTTACCCATGTTTTCCATATCATGTAGCCCACTCGAATTTTGGATCTTCCTCACTTGAGGCCCATGTCTTAAGATGAATGGCAAACTAGATGGACAGGGTGGATTTCTTGCGAGTATCACAATGGGCCTTAATAAGCTTCTCATTACAATAAGTTCCTGCAAAAAGCTTTGGCTGAAGGCAACCTGCAACCATTTGTTCAGCCAGCACGTGGAAAAAGACATTTGAAATAGTTTGAAAAGTTTAAAAGAACTTTAGTGAAGTTGGATATGAACTTGTGGGGCCAACTTACGGACAACTGCTAGGTGACTCTTTGTTTTCTTTCAAATATTCCATTTTCTGTCAAATATTCCTTTTAAATTAAATCACTTTAGGGGGCGTTTAGCACTATAGATTTGGAAGGATTAGAAATTCTTTATCTGATTGGCACCATAAAGTAACTAGGGGTTTCAAATCTAGGAGAGAGGGTTTAAAATTTAAGGTAGAAGCTAAGATTACATCTAACATACTCCCATGAGTCGCATGTGTAACATGTGTGTCACTAGGACCTATTGGGCACATGGCCCACTAATGAATTCCAAAACAACCAGGTCATCAATTGCGTCGTGAAAATTACTTTAAGAGGGTGATTTGTTCAATCCAAACATTGTCCATGTAAATCAACGGTTTAAAATTGTTGGTTAGTCGTTCGGATGTGATCCTATGCTTGTGTCTAGAACTGGGCACAAACCAAGCCAGCTCGAAAGCTCGGCTCGGATTGGTTTGAAAAAGCTCGGCTTGGATTGGTTCGAATGAAAGTTCAAACCAAACCAAACCTCGGAGTCAAGCTCGTTTGAAAAAACAAACCAAGCTCAAACTAGGGCAGTATCGGCTCGGCTCAAAGCTCGAAGCTTGATTTGATTAGGCTTGATTCACCTCGTAGATTGTAGGCACACTATTTCCTTTGGTGTGATCCACTTGAGCTTTGGATATGATTTCATTTTGGGATCATGTCCTACAATGATATGTAAAACCGATGGACATTTTGGATAATACACATACATGATGACATGGATAATATATAATACATATACATGAATGCACACTGTTTCCTTGCACTTGCAAAATTATGCTCTTGTAGTTTTGTTTGGAAAATGCTCTTACATGTCTATTTTGAAGCTGCACTCCTTTGGAGGATGTTAAACATCAAATAGTAAGATACGTTTGTACTTTTTTTCTGACTTTTTTAAATTCTATTTTATTTAAATAAACAAGTAAAAAAAGAGTTGCCACCTGTTTGAACTTGCCCGGCTTGGTTTGAAATTTTCGACTAAATTGATCCCACCTCGAACTAAATTTTTCTGGAGCAAATCAAACTCGGGCCGCATGGGTTGGCCCGAAACCCAAACCAAGCCGATTTACAAAGTGAGGAGGCACAAAAACAAGCCAAACCAAACTAGGGCTAACTTGGCTCGGCCCAAATCGTTGCCCACCTCTACTTGTGGTCCATCCAAGACTTGAAATTTCATCATTTTTTACCAAAATATATATTTCAATGGGCTTATTACAATCATTGTGTCAAACATCACATACCTACATTAATTAGGGATATTAAAATTGATTTAGTAATTAAATTAAAAAATTCGTATAAACATATTATGCATAACTACTTTTAGATTACAGGGGATTCTGATTTCAAGGGGCCAAACAAAACCGAAGGATTCCAAATTCAAGGGATTTCCAATCTAGGGCATTTCAAATCTAAGGTGCCAATCGAGGTTAGGATAAGAGAAAGATTAGATGTGATAGGGATAAGCACTATATCCAATCTCTTCTCATATTGTCTCGATCACTTCTTTTATAAGAAAGAAGGCATATTCTCATTAAAGGCATTCCATTTAAGAAAGTTTTCAGAAAGAAAATATATATAAAAAAAAATATTCATTGTCTAATAGTGCCGCTTTTCGATAATCAAAATTGTTGATTGTGCTCAGAACCATCTTAACTATAGAGTAAGAGGAATGATTAAATCTCCTCTTCCTCCAAAGTAGTTAGGCAAACCATTAGATGTAGGCTGCCTATCTTAGACTTTCTACGAAGGTCCTGAAATTGTATAGAGACCATCAGATCTTGTGTGCCCACTCATTCATGCATTTCAAGCCATACATTTGTTTCGCAAATCCTAGCTCACATGATGAGTTGACCAACTGACCAACGTTGTTGATGTTGACCGAAAACATTTTTGGGTAGGTATCCGGCCCTATGGCTTATATTTAGGACCATCAAATGTTCAATTGCAGCACATGTGGCATGTACACACCTGCCTTGTACAAGCATGCGGGCTTTGTGTTGAGAACTGACGCCTCAAATCAGTTTCACACAGAGACCACTGGCCGGTCGGTGGGGGTGTCCGACCGGCTGGCCACATAGTAAAACAGGCTGCTGGGCGTTTTTTTGGCCTATTCGACCGGTCGACTGACTGGCCGGTAGGGGTGTCCGACCGGTCGGCAGTCTCCTACTGCAATTATGTTTCTTGCGCGGTTTGCTCGCAAGAGGTTTTTAAATCCGGTTTTCTTCCTATTTAAGGTGTATTTTTGGAATTAGAGGGTACCAAGGTTGCAAAGGGGATTGAGGGAGCTTCTAGATGAGAGAAAGAGCTTGGAGAAGAGGGTTTTCTTCTTGGGTAAGCTTGGGATTTCTCTTGTGGGCTTGGGTTTTGGGTCTTGGGTTCCATCTCTTGTAACTTCTGAGTTTATAGTGGATTTGTGTCGCTTTGTGCCTTGGTTTTTTACTCGTGAGGGGTTTTTCCACGTAAAAATTCGATTGTCTATGTGTGGGTGATTGCATGCATTGTGATTGCATTGTGTGGCTTGTTTGATTGAATTTGTTGCTTGTGTTCGGCTTTGCTTCCGCTGTCGGCCCTCCTATCCCAACAACTGGTATCAAAGAGATCGTTGGGGTGTAGCAGAAATTCGAATATGATACAAGAGCATGGCATCAGGCATGAGGTTCGACATAGAGAAGTATTCGAGAAAAAATAACTTTGAGCTTTGGAAGGTGAAGATGAAAGGCCTTTTAGTTCAGCAAGGATTGCAAGTTGCGCTCCTTGGAGAGTGACCAGAAGCTATGAAAGAAGAAGAGTGGAAGAAGATCGATGAAAAGGCCAATGTCTCAATCCAGTTGTGCCTAGCAGATGGGGTCTTGTATAACGTCATGAAAGGAAAAATTGCGGCTAAAACATGGGCGAAGTTGGAGAATATCTATGCGAAGAAATCTCTTGAAAATTGCATATGCATGAAGCTTCAGTTGTACAATCTAAGGATGACGGAGGGGGCCAATGTCGAGAACCACATCAGCAATTTCAATAGGCTTATTTGTAAGTTGATGGATGTAGATGAGCCGATGAAGGACAATGATCAAGCGTTTATCCTGTTGAATTCTCTTCCAGATTCATATGAGTCACTCAAGGACTCTTTGTGCCCAGATAGGGAGACTATTGGCGTAGAAACCGTTATCTCAGCCCTTCAAGCGAAGGCGATGAGAAGGAAAAGCGGCGGCGTGGCTCCCTCCACTGATGAGGCACTGGTTATGAGTGGGAGGAATTCTGAGCGGGGTGAAGGATCTCCTTCATCGAGATCTAAATCAAAAGGCAAGTGCAGGCACAAGGTGAGATGCTGAAATTTTGGGGAAGAAGGACATGTGAAAAGGGATTGTTCGAATCCTGAGAAAAGGCAGGAGAAATCTGAAAATTCTTTTAGGGAAGGAACCAATACCGTAGAGGACTGTGGTGACGGTTGTGATGTTTTGACTGTATCTGGCATAGAGCCTCTTGGTGGAGAGTGGCTCTTGAATTCAGGGGCATCATGTCATGTATGTCCTGACCGAAGTTCATTCATGTCATACAAGGAGTATGGTGGTGGATCGGTGTTTGTGGGCGATGGCTACGCTCGCAATGTAGTAGGGATTGGTTCGGTGCGCATTAGGATATTCGATGGAGTCGAACGGATCCTTGAAAGTGTGAAGCATGTCCCTGAGATGAAGAGGAATGTGATATCTCTGGGTGCACTCGAGGCGAAAGGGTGCAGGTTCATCGGTTGCGATCGGTATTGTAAAGTAGTAAAGGGAACACGCGTGATGATCAAAGTACGGAGGTGCGATAATCTTTACAAGGTGATCGAGAGCACAATTCATGGTGGAGCTGCGGGATCGACAGCGGGATCCACGGTTGTTCAAGTGTGGCAAGAGAAAAAGGGCCACATGGGAAGAGCAACAAGGCGTGTGAAGATGCAAGGATAGAGTCGATGGGGCATGAGAAGCGATGTGACTATAATGATGACGAAGTAGAGGTGGAGATTGTGCGTGGCCAGGAGGTGCATGGTGATTTGAGTCGTGGTGGAGTTTGTTGAGAATTGACGCCTCAAATCAGTTTCACACAGAGACCACCGGCCGATCGGTGGGGGTGTCTGACCGGCCGACCACATAGTAAAATAGGCTGCTGGACGTTTTTTTGGCCTATCCGACCGGTCGGCAGTCTCCTACTGCAATTCTGTTTCTTGCGCGGTTTGCGCACAAGAGGTTTCTAAATTCGGTTTTCTTCCTATTTAAGGTGTATTTTCGAAATTAGAGGGTACGAAGGTTGCAAAGGGGATTGAGGGAGCTTTTAGGTGTGAGAAAGAGCTTGGAGAAGAGAGTTTTCTTCTTGGGTAAGCTTGGGATTTCTCTTGTGGGCTTGGGTTTTAGGTCTTGGGTTCCATCTCTTGTAACTTCTGAGTTTATAGTAGATTTGTGTCGCTTTGTGCCGTTGTTTTTTACCCGTGAGGGGTTTTTCCACATAAAAATTCGATTGTCTATGTGTGGGTGATTGCATGCATTGTGATTGCATTGTGTGGCTTGTTTGATTGAATTTGTTGCTTGTGTTCGGCTTTGCTTCCGCTGCCGGCCCTCCTATCCCAACACTTTGTGAAGCTATGTATGGTGTGCACACTCCCACAGTCCATGGCATAATAACGGTCACTACCAGTGAAAAATATATAGCCGTTGCTTTCATTGTTTTGAATATTCCTTTGCTTACATTGCACGCCCCATGTTTTTTAAAGACAAATCGCTTTAGCTCAAATGCCATTGGCCCAATCCAATCATCAGGTGGCCCACTGCTATAATGGTTTAAAAACACTTATTAACGGTTTCCATTTGACACAAACCTGTAGTTCAAAAACAGTCAATGCTGTGAGATCATGTTTCAATGATCAAAACCATATATATGTAGGCTTGGCAATGGGCGTGTTGAACTATGTTCGTGTCGTGTCAAAAATTTACTCACCCAAATCGAGCCCGTTAACTAACGGATCGAAATATAGAAACCCAAATCCATTCGTTAATTTAATGGGTTACCCATAACTTGACCCGTTTAACCCGTTAGGCTAGTCTGCTCATCAGATGACCACATCGTTGATGAGGACAACTGAAAATCTGACCCAACATACAGTTGTGATCCACCTAGTGGGCCCATTTTATCACCGAAAACAATAGGATTCACTCATAAGATCAGGAGGAATCACCATTACATTGCAATATTGCATATGATGGAGCACCAAGGTTCGTAGGTGGGTTTTGGTTTGGTGATCTAGCCCATTATGTTAATGGGTTAAACGGGTTGGCGGGTGAAACACTGACCCAACCCATTATATTAACAGGTCTTAATGGGTCAACCCGTTGGTGACTGTTGGGGTCCCAAAAGTGAAGATCTTCAAAACAATGATTATGGGTACCCCAATCATCACTTTATTGAATTAAGGGCCAGTACATCGAAGACCGCGTCGAAAATCGCAACACGCATTTAACCAAAAGAACAGGAAATTGAGTCGGTAGTGGACCCCACCGGACACCGTGACCAAAACTGTCAAAATATAGGGGGATTACCTCAATTACCAAGAGATAGGAGCAGTGCATCGGTATTCATCACAAGGCGGGCCCCACAAATTCCCCAATTTGCAAAACCCAAAATTGGAAGGGCACGAGTACGTCCAGCGCATCCAGAAATTAATTTTAGGACGCACTGCCCCCAGCGCATCACAAAAATCCCCCAGCGCATCACGAAAATCCTCCAGCGCATCACGAAATTCGGACTGATTGAATTATAGGACGCACTGCCTCTAGCGCCTCTACAAATTCACCCGGCGCATCATGTAATTCAGTGATTTTGAATTACAGGACGCACTGCCCCCAGCGCGTCTACAAATTCACTCAGCGCATCGTGTAATTCAACCATTTCGAAATTCAGGACGCACTGGCCCCAGCGCGTCCCAAAATACGTCCAGCGCATCCAAAAATCAGCCAATTTCAGGCCGCGCTGACAGCTAGCGCGCCCTGAGAATCAGCTTCCGAACTCGGTCATTTCGAGACGCGCCGAGTGGCTTTAATCGACGCGCCGACCCATTTTCTCGACGCGCTACACGTGTCGACCGCCTATTGGGCGACTTTACCTATAAATACCCCGCCCACCACCTCATTTGCATCATTCAGCGAGAGAGAGAGAGGACCTCGTCGCCGGAAAACCTTTGCCGACCGCCGGAATCCTTCTCCGACCGCCGGAACCCCTCGCCGAAAATCGCACCTCCGATCACACCAGGTCCGGAGGAATGACTAAGTCATCTTTTTTCGATGCGCCAGTCCCAGCGCATCATAAAAGTGACCCAGCGCATCAGGAAAGTCCTTGGTGGATTACACAAACCATCAATTGGGGCATTTTAAGGACGCACTGGCTCCAGCGCGTCATAAAATAGGCCAGCGGATCATAAAAGTATAAGTTTTTTGAGTCAAAGCTATTTTATGGACGCACTGGCCCCAGCGCGTCGCAAAGTAGCCCAGCGCATCAGGAAATTGCATTTTAAGGACGCACTATCCGCAGCGCGTCGCAAAATAGGCCAGCGGATCGGAAAATTAGATTTTAAGGACGCACTGGCTCCAGCGCGTCATAAAATTATCCAGCGCATCATAAAAATCATTTATGGACGCACTGGCCCCAGCGCGTCAATAAAATCAGGTCAGCGGATCGTAAAAATCAGCACTTTGCACATTCGTTCCAGCACCCCTAAATCCTCATTTTATAACATTTTTAAGCCCCGTTTGAGCCTATTTTGGGTATTCCGAACGTTCCGGACGCGATGGAGCAGTCAAACGACCCATCCGGGCCACCCAATGAGCAGAACGCAAGCCTTCGGAGTCCGATCCGACCCAACGAGCTGAATGGAACAATTCTCCCGAAAAGAGGCCCCGGTGCCCAGAATCATACTGATGCATCATCATTACATGTACTATAATAATATGACCCGAATCCAGGTCTGGACTAAGCAAAGGGGACTATAGTTAACACGATAAACCACACCAGGAGAGTTCTGAACTATCACACACAATCTGTTAAAAACTGATATTCCAAGAACGGTCGATGCCCTACCCATCCAAACGGCATCCGCTGGTTGAGCTGCGCAGGTACACACAACTGTAGAATGGACTTCCCGAGGTCACCTGTCCCTACATTGACAGGCGCGGGCCCAGAGTCGTCCATCTCAGTCATAAACCCTGACAGTCTCAGCCCGGATCTCCGGTCAAAACATGGGACATAGACATCCGACTCGTATAAAGGTGGATCAGTCTATAACAAACACAGGTCTCCGCGACCATACAAATACAGGTCTCCGCGACCACCAAAACACAGGTCTCCGTGACCAATGAACTCTGAGACCATAGTCCCCGCTGACTAGTCTTTTGCCTTTTAATCAAGGGTCATCGATCATTCGATGTAATTAAGGGCTCGTGCCAGATCACGGCCTGGAATGTACAAGATCTCAGGATCTCTGGAATAAAATTCGCCTTGCGATATCTCTTCTTTAGTGTACTTTTGTGAATGCTTGTAATTATCTACGAATGTTTCTATATTCAGAACCTCAGATCAGCAAAACACCACATTTCGGGGAATGTTCATTCCCTAAGTTCTAACAGTGACCTAACACGATAAGGCTGGACTCGAATACTGGTTTTTATGTGCCGCTTAGCGAGTTGTGTGGAATTTTGTCAGGCCTATATATGTGTGTGTGCTACCTCATGGGAGCTTCCCATGAGGTAATTGAGCTCTATGGGCCTCACCATGATGTGTGACAGACATCCATCCCATCATTCAGATACACCCTTCTATGATAAGCCATGGGCCTAGAAAATTAGGCCAACCATGACTTAGGTGGGCCACACGATAGACAATAGTTGAGAGTGGATGCCTGCCCATTGGAACCTTCTTAATTGTACATAGGGCCTAGTGAGATGTAGTTCAGAAATCCGGACGATCCATGGTGTGTCCCACTTGGATGAGGGGTCACACCAAATTTTAGGCCATTTCATAGCTCAAGTGGGCCCCACGAAGTACTTTTAGATTTTTAGGCATGATTTCCATGGTTTCTAATGGCCTACCGTATACTTTTAGATACGGCTGATTTTTGGCACATCCCATAACCTAGAAGGGACATACGAAATGCATGTTGTAGATGTCTGTGGACCCTCGCCGATTTTTCCGCGCTCCTACACGACGTTCTTCTCCCTTCCCCTTTCCTTTCGGAAAAGAAGGAGATGAGGATGCGTGAGTGCGAAATCGCCGTTTGTGCCACTGGCTTGCCTCGTTCTCGAGGGCTTCGTTTGGTTGTCGTGTTAAGCTGGATATGTTTAAGTGTGTTTATATAAGACCAGAGTCGCCACTAGCCAGTTACTTCGAATCTACAGTCGGCTAGACCCCGTAGAAACGTTAGAGAAGGGAATCCGAAGATTCCTTCCTCTAAAATGACTCCTGTTGATCTGCGGCCAGAGATTCAAGGTAAGGGATCACGGTTACAGGGTGGGAAGAGGTTAAGCACCCCACACACTGCCCGTACCAAAGTACGGTCTCTACTTCACAGAATCGATCGGATACTTGAAAGTCTAGTTTAATCCTCGTATATTCTCATGGATGACATGATGCATGAATGCGGGTCTGAACAGTAAGAGTTTCTGATGGGCAGGTTCCAACAACGGGCAAGCCCAGAGCGTACGCTCGAACTAATAGGTGCTTTATGCGAGATGATGCATGCTGTGTGCTTGAATATTCAAAGTGCTTATAGTGATATGTACGTGAATGCAGGTCTGAACAGTAAGAGTTTCTGATGGGCAAGTTCCAACAACGGGCAAGCCCAGAGCATACGCTCGAACTGACAGGTGCTTTATGCGAGATGCATGCGGTGTGTTTGAATAATCAAAGTGCTTGTAGTGAAGCAGGGGGGTTGGAAGAAAAGTAAATGTTGCACTTATGCTAGATGCAAATGAGATGATGCTGGAAAAAGAGTAGCTGGATGGACGGAGGTGTCGCAAGGGTTGGCTTCGAGTGGTTGGATCAAGACTTGGATGGCTTGGGAGGCTTGGACCAGTGGTCAGGCTGGGCTGGACCTGGGTTAGACTCTCCTCACTCGGGCTCTCCTTGGTGGAAAAATGGGCTAAAGGGTGGAGAGATGGACTCAGAGCTCTCGGGCTGAAATGGACTCGAATGGCTTGTTGGAATGAGAAGGGGAGGGGGGTATTTATAGCAGCAGAGAGGGGCACTCTCGTAATTTTTTTCGGGCGGCCTGCCATGGGCCGCCCGTACGGTCGCTCCTCGGTTTCCAGCGAGTACGGTCGCTCCCTCGGGGCTGCTGTTGGACTCGCTGGTCGACTCAGTGAGTTGACTCAGCAGGTCGACTCGGTGGTTTGACTCGACGGGTTGACTCGGTGTTTTGACTCGACGGGTTGACTCGACGGGTTGACTCAGCGGGTTAACTCAGCGAGTTGACTCAGTGAGTTTGACTTTTTTGGGATTTTTTGACTGGTCTTTTTTATGGGGGTTTTTCAGGGTGGTGTTTAGGACTGGGTTGACTGGGTTCAGGCTTGAATTGGGCTATGGAATGGGGCTTACAAGGGTGAGTTTGGCTGAGTTTGGACTTGGGATTTGGGGGTATGGTCCTCCGTTCAACCAGCTATCTCTACCAACAGTGTAGCCAAAGGTGGGGTGTCTACAATGTCCATCACACATCACGGTGGGGGCCATGGAGCTCGACCTCATGAGAAGCTCCCATGAGGTCAATCTCGCAGTACCATTTTCACACATGCACACACACACACACACATGACGTATTCCAAACCTTTAATTACAAAGGGTGAAGCCTTCTCAGCCTGAGTAGAGCCAGGGTTGGGCTAGGTCCAACCCCAGCACAGCTCTAGCCTGGTTCATTGCCACCCTAAGCACTCAGTCCAATGTAAAAGATGCAGGCTATTCATCTTTTGGACCCTACCATGGATGGGGCCTACTCTGAAAATTTGCTTTCCATTTTGTAGCTCACGAGCTTTCCAATCTATGGCTAGGATCTTTCCACTGGTATGAGATTATAGGCCTAGTAAATGAAAAGCCTAGATCGCACGGCCATATACATCATGGACGGAGATAAGTGCTTGATTATTAACATAAACCCATGTTAAGCTTCTTATAAAAAGGGTAGATTGGGTTGAGCTCTGACCAAGCCCGACCAATTCACTTATCGGGCCTCATTCTCAGGCTAAACCATCCCACGATCCGATAAGTCCAGGAAAAGCCCAACTACAAAGCTGAGCGTCCCAAACCAGCTAGGCTCTAGGTCCATTTTACCTGGGTTGTCCATAAAGGGCCCACATGGTCCAATTGTCATATAACAATAAACCATTCGGCACTGTTTACTTTTTTTTGGACATCCCTAATGGGAGCCTTGTCAAATAAAAGGTTTTTTTTTTTTTTTTTTTTTTTATTTGAATATTTTTCACACTCACTCACACACACATGCACCCTCACACCACAATGGGTCCTCGAACTCATGACCTCATGTGGAAACTATTGTGAGTCCACCTTTTAGCCATAGGGTCGCAGGCTATCAAATAAATGACTGATGCATTGAGAATCTAAAGGGCTAGAGTCATGGCGTATCTCATTATAATATGTTAGGACGTATTCCACAACATCTTTTAAAAGTTATGTTTTGGGAATTTTCCATCAAAAGCGCTCAGGATAGCATTTCAAATAATGCCTACATCATTAGAAACTCGAGGGAGGTGTTTTTCTAAGATGATTTACGAAAACGCCCTAATTTAACTTTTAGATATTTTAAAAATAGACACTTGTGGTGTCCACGTTGTAATGCGTATAAAATCCAAGCCATCCATCATATGCATCCCACCATGTCGATTGTACGAACAAAAAATCAGGACGATCGAATCATCCTAAGAGCCACACTTGAGTTTGGATGTTTTGAGTGGGGTATATTATTTCTTATGAATTGGCCTACCTGCCATATTTTTGTTCTGCTTAGATGGTTTTCATCTGTTAGAAGGGTTAAACACACACCACATGGGCCCCACAATTTTGTATTCTCCACTTTGTAAAGGAAAAAAATAAACAAAGCATCAGGAATATCGGTCTTGAAGCATTAGCGGTCCAAATCATTTTGCGATAAAAATCCCATCTTTCCTTCGTTTTTCTTTTTTCCCCTTCTCCTGAAGGCTGAAAGTGTGATTTGGCTTGTATTATGCACGTGTAGAATCTTCAAAGAGGAGTAAAATGGTTGATACACACGCACTCACGTTTTTACATGTGGCAAATATACAGTTCAAATCAACCGTCCAAATCATTCAGCCTACTGTTGGTAGTTTATAAAGCTAAAATAATTTTAATTGAATGATGTCAATCGCTGATTTTTTTAAATATGTTTTTTAAATTTCAACCATTGATTTTTTCATGTTAACTGTCCATTAGCTATCAATTAATCGAAAATTCAATATATATATATATATATATATATATATATATATATATATATATATATATATATATATATCATAACGAACCATGTGACGTGGGGCCCACTATTTGAACGGTTTAATTTAATTTATACATATGCCACATGTTCAATTCCTGAGTGCCTTCCTGACGTGGGGTCCACTTGAGCTTTGGATCTGCCTCATTCTTCGATTCATGCCCTAAAATGGTCTCTACAAATGGATGGACGGTGTGGATACAACACATACATAATGCTGGGCCCACAGAACACGATGACGTAACTTCAGTAGCCATATTGGCTACTCAACCATCAACCTGTCAGTAGCTAATCCGCGTCCGTTCGGGGATTGTTTTGACCCCTCTTTTACTTTTGCTTCTTTTGGAGAGAGGCGATACTGTAGATTCGGTTCCACCCAAGCATGGCAAAGCAATCTCACGTAGGAATTCTTACAAAAATTTAAGCAGATCAAAATCTTAGGTGGACAAAACCAAAGGAAACGGTGGTAATTGAGTGCCTCACCATTAAAAATTCGTAAGGTTTTTGTAATGTATATTTCCCATCCAACCTGTTGATAATGTCAAGAAGACATGGACGAAGGTAAACATACAAAGATCAGATTGATTCAAAACTTTTGTGGCCCACAAAAAGTTTTTAATGGTCATTCATCACTGTTTCTAGTGGTATGGTCCACCTGAGACTTTGATCTTCTTAAGTCTTGGGACTACATACGAAAATATGATGGATAAAACGATGGATGGCGTGGATATACAAAAAATACATCAAGGTAGGCCCTACACGGGTAACAGCTGATCGTCTCCCCGCTTTGGATGCGTTGCCGTGGGGCCCACCTTGATGATTTGTTGTATATCCACTCCGTCCATCCATATTTTTAGTCCTTTTTAGGTTGTGATGACAAAAATTAAGCAGATCCAAATCTCAGGTGGACTACACCACAGGAAACAGTGGTGATTGAACATCCGCAATTAAAAAATTCCAAGGGCCCACTGTATGCAAATCCGTACTTCGTATTTTTCCATCCAACCCTTTGATAAGGTCAACCACACCTGGATGAAGGGAAAATACAAAGATCAGCTCGATCTAAAACTTCTGTAGCCTACAAAAAAGTTATTAATAGTGGGCATTCAATCATCACTGTTTCATTTGGTGTGGTCCACCTGAGATTTAGATCTTATTAAATCTTGTAAACGCGAAGTAAAATGGGCTGGAAAAACGGATGGACGGAATGGATATATAACACATCATCAAGGTAGGCCCCACACTGTAAGGTGTTACCCGGGTAACACCTAAGCTGCTGCTGGATGGATGTGTTGGGTGCGTTTCACACAAGCCTGAGGATCTCACCCCCCAATGCACTAGAATTATGGACTAAGATAATGCAATTATCAAGAGTAAACAAACAACCACACGACACAAGGAGTTTTTACGTGGAAAACCCTCAAAAGAGGTAAAAACCATGGGACCTAGTCCAGATCAACAATCCACTATCTCAGAGAACTGTTACAACCGATCACAAGCACACACCGCTTGGATCAAACCTTCTTCACCCACACAAGGATGGATAACAATGAAAGGACAAGAAAACTGAGAGATCTCACCCGAGCACGAGGACGTTGAAGAGCTGAGACGTCGTTGCACCGGGAATCACCTTCACGAGCAATGCCTCCTCTACCAACAAGCTTCCTCTCCCTCTTTCTCTCTCTCTCTCTCTCTCTCTCACCTAGGACGTGTAGAGCAACTTGTGGGAATCACAAATCCCGAATTAGAACTCCATATATGTAGATTTGCAAGAGTCCTACCTTGATTTGGAAACTGCAGTAGCAATCCGCGCACACCTCCGACCGGTCGGCCTAAACCACCGGCCGATCGGACCCACCAAACTAAGTCCAGAGAGAAAACTGTGTTAGCAAACACATAACCCGACCTGTTTGCCGACCGGTCGGCCAGGACCACTGGCCGGTCGGACGACCGGTCGGCCTTCACAAATTCTGTCCAGAGAAATTTGTGTTTCCAGCCACTTTGTCCGGCCGGTCGGCCAAGGGCACCGGCCGGTCGGACAGGTACATTTGTCCCTCTCTCCTCTGCACACGTGAGGAGGAAAACTCCAATAAATCTCCCCCTTTTCTGACTCAAGATGAGTTCACTATCTTCAAGCTAGCCTAGCTTTTACAAGCCTCAAATTTTCCCTTAAGCAGAGCTTTGGTCATCATGTCTGACCAGTTATCGTCTGTGTGGACCTTTTCAAGCTGTAACACCTTCTGTTCCAAAGTATCCCTGATCCAGTGATACCGTATTTCTATGTGCTTCGACTTGGAATGCTGTCTTGGATTCTTGTTCAAGTGTATCGCACTCTGGCTATCACAATAGACCACGTGCTTCTCCTGCTTCAGGCTAAGTTCCTATAGGAACCTCTTCATCCAAAGCATCTCCTTGCATGCTTCTGTGACTGCAATGTATTCGGCTTCTGTCATCGACAATGCTATGACATTCTATAGCTTGCTCTGCCAAGAAACCGCTCCCCCAGCAAACGTGAACATGAAACATGATGTGGACTTCTTGGAATTTATGTCACCTGTCATATCTGCATTTGTGTAACTCTCTAACACAAGCTTCCCGTCACCATAGCATAGGCTCAACCTGGATGAGCCTCTCAGATACCGTAGTATCCACTTCACCGCTGCCCAATGTTCTTTGCCAGGATTGTCAAGATACCAGTTGACAACACCAACCACATATGCTATGTCTGGGCGCGTACACACCATAGCATACATCAAACTTCCTACAGCCGAAGCGTAGGGTATCTTTTGCATCTCTTCCACCTCTGCCTTCGTCTTGGGACACTGCTTGTCGCTCAATTTGAAGTGACCATCCAATGGAGTACTGACCGGCTTCGCTGCATTCATATTGAGCCGCTCTAAGACTTTCTCAATATACCTCTCCTGTGACAACCAAAGCCTTCTGTTGCTTCTGTCACGGGTTATCTCCATTCCTAGGATCTGTCTGGCTGGGCCGAAGTCTTTCATCACAAACGACTTGCCCAACTCCTGTTTCAACCTGCCAATCTTCTTAATGTCCTTTCCCATGATGAGTATGTCATCAACATATAAGAACAGAACTAAGAAATCACTATCTGAGAACCTGCGAGTGAACACACAGTGGTTCGACTCCGTTCTATTATACCCATGTGTCAACATGAACGAGTCGAACTTCTTGTACCATTGCCTAGCAGCTTGTTTCAGCCCATACAAGCTCTTCCTAAGCCTACACACCATATGCTCTTTGCCCTTGACTTCGAACCTCTCTGGTTGTCGCATATAGATCTCTTCTTCCAGGTCACCATGGAGGAAAGCAGTTTTAATATCTAACTGCTCTATCTCCAGATCCATGCTAGCCGCCAACCCAAGCAACATTCGTACGGATGTCATCTTCACCACTGGTGAGAATATCTCATCGAAGTATATGCCTTTCCTCTGACCAAAACCTTTCACCACGAGGCTGGCCTTGTACCTTGTCTGTGAATTCTTTTGCTCAATCTTCTTTCTGAACACCCACTTGTTGCTCAGAGCTTTCTTACCCTTAGGCAATTTCACCATGTCATATGTGTAGTTTTTATGCAAGGATTCCATCTCCTCGTGCATACCTTTTAACCACTCTCCCTTATGCTCGTCGGCTAAAGCCTCAGAATAGTCTTCTGGCTCTCCCCCATCAGTAAACATAATGTACTTATGCGGCGAGTACTTCTTGGATGGGTGCCTGTCCCTAGATGTCCTCCTCACTTGTGGCTCAACAAGTGAATCAAGTGGGGGCTGCTCCCCCTGTCCATCTTCTGTAAGAACTCCCTCGTCCTCTGCACCTTGTTATACTCCCCCGTCATCAGGCACCACGGGAGGAGTAGTGGGATCCAAATCTTCCAGCTCATCTGAACTGGGCTGGGTCTTCTCTGGCTTTCCAATGTCTTCTATACACTGATCTTCAATGAAAACCACATCTCTGCTCCTGACTAGCTTCTTCTCGGTCGTATCCCACAACCTGAAGCCAAATTTCTCATCACTATACCCCAAGAACACACACTACCTGATTTTCGTGTCGAGCTTGGACCTCTCGTCCTTTGGTACGTGAACGGATGCCCTGCATTCAAATACCCTGAGATGACTGTACGAAGGATCACGTCTAGTCCACACCTTCTCAGGTACTTCTCCATTCAAAGGGGCTGATGGAGACCTGTTTATCAGATACACTGCTGTGTGCATTGCTTCTCCCCAAAACATCTTGGGCAACTTCGCATGGGATAACATGCACCTGATTCTCTCTACAATGGTGCGATTCATACGCTCAGAGACACCATTGTGCTGGGGGGTCTTGGGTACCGTCTGTTCATGCCGTATACCTAGGGACTTGCAATACTCATGGAAGTCGCCAATGTATTCACCATCATTGTCAGTGCGAATGCACTTTAATGATCTACCTGTCTCCCTCTCGACCATGGCATGAAAAGTTTTAAACATACCAAAGACCTCGTCTTTGGATTTCAAAGCATAAACCCAAACCTTCCTAGATGCATCATCTATAAAAGTAACAAGGTACAATGCCCCACCCAAGGTTTTAGTCCTCATAGGACCACAAACATCAGAATAAACCAAATCTAATGGATATACTTTCTTAACATGAGAAGCAGTTTTTACAAATGAAACCCTATTTTGTTTCCCTGATAAACAATCAATACAGGTTTTAAGAGATATACCTGTCAACTCTGGAAGGAGGTGCTTCTTCGCTATTAGCCGAAGCCCTTTCTCACTCATGTGGCTGAGCCATCTGTGCCACATGTCTGTCGCTGAATCTGTTGTTGCGTTCAACTCACCCTTGCATATACTGACACATGTCTTGTATAGGGTGCAACACATCTTCCCTCTTGCTGCGATCATCGAATCCTTTATGAGCTTCCAGTGCCCACCAACAAACCGACTCTCATAGCCGGCTACATCCAACCTTCCCATCGACATCAAGTTGAGGCGAAGGTCTGGAATATGTCTCACATCTTTTAGAACCAATGTACAGCCTGTATAAGTCCTCACACAAATATCACCAACTCCCACAATCTGGGATACTCTAGAGTTCCCCATCTTCACTGTACCATAACTGCATTGCTTGTAACTTGTGAAGAAATCCCTTCGTGGAGTTGCATGAAACGACGCTCCCGAATCGACCACCCAATCAATGTCCAGATTCGCAGCCGTGAGACAAATATTATGATCTGCTAAGAGAATGACTACAATGTCACAATCTAAGGCGACCGCAGTAGAATTTGATTCATCATCTTTTTCCTTCCCTTTTCCTTTTTGATCATTTTTCTTGCGACATTCACTTTTGTAATGGCCCTTCTTGCCGTAGTTCCAACATTCAACGTCTTTCCTGACATTAGATTTGCCTTTGGATTTCTCTCGGGCTTTCCCGCCCTTTCTGTTCTTTCCTCTTCCCCGATCCTGTGTCACAAGGGCCTCTTGCTGAGTAGACTCTAGAGACTTACTCCTTGTCTTTTTATTAAAGAGACAACCTGTTACCTGTTCCATGGATATCTTTCCGCCCGGCGCGGAGTTACTTAGAGACACCACCAATGTCTCCCAACTATCAGGCAATGAGCTAAGTAATAACAAAGCCTGTAGTTCATCGTCCAGGACCATCTTCATAGCGGAGAGTTGGTTCACAATATTGCTGACTTCATTCATGTGCTCAGCCACAGAACCATTATCCTTGAACTTGAGATTTATAAGTCTTCTAATCAGAAATATCTTGTTGCTGGCTGTCTTCCTCTCATACAGCCCTTGTAATTTATGTCATAGGCTAGCGGCTGAGGTCTCTGTAGACACATGGTGGAAAATCGAATCGTCCAATCATTGTCTAATGAACCCCACCGCCTTTCGGTCCAGCTTTTTCCAATCATCATCTGACATATCCTTCGTCTTCGCTGATACGCCTATAATTGGAGCATACAGGTCCTTACAATAAAGCAAGTCCTCCATCTTAGCCTTCCATATGGTCCAGTTGGATCCATTGAGACTAATTATCCTTGATGAGCCACCTTACATAATTCAGAATCAATCCCACTTCCTGTTCAATCAACTTGAACTCTCTGATACCACTTTGTTGGGTGCGTTTCACACAAGCCTGAGGATCTCGCCCCCCAATGCACTAGAATTATGGACTAAGATAATGCAATTATCAAGAGTAAACAAACAACCACATGACACAAGGAGTTTTTACGTGGAAAACCCTCAAAAGAGGTAAAAACCACGGGACCTAGTCCAGATCAACAATCCACTATCTCAGAGAACTGTTACAACCGATCACAAGCACACACCGCTTGGATCAAACCTTCTTCACCCACACAAGGATGGATAACAATGAAAGGACAAGAAAACTGAGAAATCTCACCCGAGCACGAGGACGTTGAAGAGCTGAGACGTCGTTGCACTGGGAATCATCTTCACGAGCAATACCTCCTCTACCAACAAGCTTCCTCTCCCTCTCTCTTCCTCTCTTTCTCTTTTTTTCTCTCTCTCTCACCTAGGACGTGTAGAGCAACTTATGGGAATCACAAATCCCGAATTAGAACTCCATATATTTTGCTGAGGATAATCAAAACCACACCAACCACACAAACCGAAACCATCTATTTTGGGATCAGTGGCTCAAGTTTAACGAGCAAAATTAGATGGTTAAGCTCTGCGCTATACCCTATCAACTGTGGGTCCCACAATTTGGACGGTACAGATCTTGCTACATATCCGCCGATTGTAGAGAAGATAAGACGCCACGGCATAAAGTAAAACGGTGGTGAACTAAGCAGTCAAAACAAAGCAAAAGGTGATGTGCCACCCATTTTTCCTGGGGATCGATAAAGGGCGGTGGGCAAAAACTGTAAAAACAGCAAAAAGAGACGGACAGATTCGATTCTCTCCTTTGGAATGCTTCCATGAATGACCACGACCACATCTCATCAACGGTTCAGATGGCTTTTTCCTTTATCCTCTCTCAATCTTCTTTCTTTTCCTTGCCGTCTTGTCACAGGCGAGCGGATTAGGTGTTACCCGGGTAATGTTACCCTCGCCGACGTGGCGGCCTATCGTTGGCTGGCAGATGCTTGTCAGAAAAAAGGATCGAGTAGGTACTCGACCTGTGCAAGTTGATGGGCCCACTCTGGTAGCTTCTGCACGTAAATGAAGGGAGCAGATTAGGTGTGACTCCGGACTCACCCAAGCCGGTGAGGCCCTTACCGTAGGGCCCACCTTGATGTATGTATCCTTTGTCCACGCAGTCCATCCATTCTTCCATATATCATTTTAGGTGTTATTGCCCAAACAAAGCAAATTCAATTATCAGGTGAGCCATACCTAAGGAAACATTATAGTGGGCCTTAAGAAGTTTTTAACGGTAAGGCTTTCCATTGCCACTGTTTCCTATGGTATGGTCCACCTGATTATTAGAGTTACTATATTTTTTTAAATATGCAGACACCCTGCTTTAGGTTAACAAACTGATTAAGTTGGATGAAAGCCATAATTTAAATCTTAATCCCAAAACCTAATTCAAAATCCTAAATCCAAAACCCTAATTCAAACCTTGATCCAAAGTCTAAACCATAGACCAAGCCCTAACCGAAGCTCTAAAAATCCCAACACTCCATTCATTGGATTGACTTGCTGAATCAACTCACCTAGCCAACTCATTAAGCCAATGCACTAGGCTGGTGCACCGGCCCAATCAACCCATACAGTCAAACCTAAGGTCAAAATATGTCCAAGGCCAAATCTCAAGGCCTGTGAAAAATTTGGGGAGAGAGCAACCGGACATCAGGGAGTAAAAGCTTCCACACACTTAAGAGAGCTACTATACAAAATGTATGCTCTGCTGCTTGCTGACATAGTCAGATCATGCTCATTAAAAATTTAAACTAATTGCTTGCTCGCTTCGGCAAGTGGGTAGTCAAGGCAAATTTATTCAACCAAGACCATGGCTTGTCATAAGCATTGCATTTAACACAATATTACACATACAACATTGCATCATTAGCAAGTAAGAACAAACCTCTAATCTTCAATATTTTTTTTGATCATGTGAATTATATATCATATGTCTGTACAAGCAGAGTGAGTGCCTGACACCTTCCTACTATGTAACTGCAGTTCGTTACTCATAATTTCTGGTTGTAGATCAATGAGTTATTTTAGGATCAAGAACTTTTGGATTCTTCCTACTAACATTTCTATAAGGTCTAATCGACTATGGAATCAAATTAACTAGCTATGACGACTCCAGTCAAACATAATCCTCTCAATCACTTCCAAACCATGATTCGCATGCCACGCTAGCGCTATCTGTCGGCCAGGATCCGGTGTCCATAGAATATTGCCGTAAAATGATCTAGAAAAACGGATGATCGATGTGGATACATAATACATACGTTAAGGTGGGTCTCATGGTAAGGGTCGCACCGTCATGGGTGAGCTGGTTGTCTCACCTAATCCACTCCTGTAATTGATATGGCGCCACACTTCAGCCTTGCGGACGTACAAGCCGCAACTCAGGTAGGCAGAACGTGTTGTCGACCTGAGTTTTTTTTTTTCCTGCCTTTCTTTTGGGGGATGCTGATTGCATGCTGCCATTGCCACTGGATGGTGCTCAGTGTGCCCAACCATGATGTATTTGTTTTATCTACACTGGCCACTTGTTTCGCCTGCTAATTTTAGGGCATGAGCCCAAAAATGAGGCAGATCGAAATCTCAGTTAGAACATATCGCAGAAAACAAACTGTGCTCATTTAAGAACATCATTAAAAATAATTTATTGGGCCGCAAAAGTTTTTAATGGTGGACATTCAATCACCACTGTTTTCCTATGGTGTGGTCCACCCAAGATTTGGCTGTGTCTCATTTTCTGTGCTAAAATAATGATCCACAATGGATGGATGGTGGGGATAAAACACATACCTCATGATGGGCTCACAAGTCACCGTCCAATAGTAACGTGCCTATTAGCAGTGTTGGTATCCAATCGTGTCCGCTTTTGTGCTCATGCCCTAAAATGATATGGGAAAAATAGATAAATGGTGTGGATAAAACACATATATCATTGTGGCCCATAAAGCGCTCTCCAGTAGGGAGTCGTTAGTGGTAGTGTCGGTATCCAATCAGCATCCCAAAATAGGTAGGCTGGATGAATAAGGGCCAATGACCACTGTTTTTAAGAGGTCAGATCCACTACATAACTTGTAAGTTAAGCTTAAGCTACCACCCGGTGTGTGGAGCCCACATGTGCATGACGTCTAATCCATCTAGCATATGTGCCCCCTCATTTTCTCCCTGGCACCTGAAATTGAGGTCGATCCAAAACTCAGGAAGGTCACACCATGTGAAATCATGCCTAATACTTTTAAAATCACGCCATGTGGCCCACCTGAAGTTTGAAATGGACTAATTATTAAGGGATGAATCTTATATTGGACGGCATATATATACAAAATACTGTGGGCACCACACACAATCTAGAAGGTTTATAATGGGGGGCATCTCCATCCCAACTGGTTCATGTGGTGTGGCCCACTGAAGTTAGAGATCGGTACGATGGTCTGAGCGCTAAGGAGAATCATTGATGGGTCGAGTAATTGCTAAGCCGGTTTGACTGGGCCTGGGCCTAGTTCTTATCTAGTGGGGCTGGGTTTGTATACCACCAATAGTTGCATTTGGACTCATTGGCATCCCATCATCTATTTTTGGACTGCCCATTAGATCCAATCCACTCTTTGGCTTCCTTGTAAAAATCATAATGATCGGATGATCCAAAACTGTAAGGTCAGAGGCATGTGAAAAGTGGACAAACAAGATTGTTGGCAGGATATTGACCTACACTCAGATATTTAAGACTCCAATTGATGTGAATTTTTTCGAGTGGTGGGTTAAGTGTGGACTGAATCTAATGGACCGTCCAGATAGCTGATGAAGATGCCAATAAGTCCATTTGCAAGTAAGTGCACTGGGAGATTTCCATACTCTGGACCCACTGGATCATTTCTCTGCTAATAGATGGAAGGGAATCTTAAATTTAAAAAAAAAAGAAGAAAAAAAAAAACAACTTTCTTCACATAAAATTTACAGTCATTACTTTTTTATCCGGGTGGGCCATCTAAAAATCAAGGGTGATCGAAGGGGCGGGCGGCTCTGGTGCATCCCACTCTGATGTTTATGTGAATCCACCTTGACAACCAGGTGTGTCACCCTATGGTAGGCTAAATCATCCCCGTCCATGATTCAGCTGGACTACACCATTAGAAACAATGTAGACACAGCCCTCACCCTCCAAACTATTTACCTTGGTATGGCACACCTAAATCACATATCAACCTAATGTTTGGCCCAGGCCCAAGCCTAAATTTTAGTGTGGCATGTAATGACCAAAGTGGATTTCATTTAATCATTGCGGTGGGCTAGGTAAAAATCAAGGGTAGACATCTCTTTCTCAACTGTTTCCTTCGCTGTGGCGACCTGAATCATGTGCTGGTTTGATTTTTTTGTCTATGGGATTAAAGTGAGATAACACATTATCTAATGGTCAGAGTCTATCTCACATAAACATCAAAGTAGACCGGCAAACATCAAAGTAGACCGGCAAAAAAAATCAAGGGTGAATGTCCTAAATTCCACTTTAGATCTCTGTTTTTTAACAGTAGGGACGCCACCCTTGATTCCACCATGTTGTGTATGTGATATGCACTCTGACTACTAGATGCGTAATCTGATTCAAGTGGGCCACCCCAAAGGAAATAGTAGGGAGAGAGACCTCGACCCTTGTTTTTCATTAGATGGGATTAACACCATTATTGCACAATGATTGCATGTCTGAAAATACCATGGTATTTTGACCATCCAATAGTGGGCATCAAATGGAGTTGAGTCAGGATCTCCTTGACTAAAACTAGATTGGTCCGCTCATTGGGCGGGCCACAATGGTAGGGTATGTTGAGGTTGTCTTCAATCTTAACATCAGGGGGTTTCAGGTGACCAATGGAATTGGGTCGGTGTGGACAGCGGCCTCGCAGTGCGTTTCCACCACGCGGGCTTTTCCCCCCGCCTCGGCCCTTCGAGGGCTTTGGTTAAGGGTTGGGTGGATGGATATGGGGTGTTGATGCACTTGAAATAATGTTATGTAAGACTGGAATCGCCACTAGCCAGTTTCTCCGAATCTACAGTCGGCTAAACCCTATAGGAATGCTAAAGAGCAAGAATTCGGAGATCCCTAATTCTAAAATAACTCCTTGATCTACATCCAGAGATTCGAGGTAAGGACCGCAGTTACAAAGTGGGTAGGTGTTAGCTAGGCACCTATTCTGCCCGTATAAATATATAGTCTCTACTTCATAGGATTTAGTCTACACCGAAGATTAGTTCTGTTTCTTGTGCACTAATGATGTATGATGATATGTTGCACTATGTTCGGTGCTAGTTAGTACGAATTTCTGATGGACAAGTTACGGACCAAGCAACAAATCTCAGAGCATAAATTTGCATTGATAGAGTGTCGTCGTGCTGTGTAAAATGTAATGTAGTGTTAAGTGTGAGTCAGTACGAATTTCTGATGGACAAGATCTAAATAAATGAGCTCACAAAACGGATGGATTGATGGATTTCTTACAAACATCATGGTGGGCCCCACTTAGGTTCACAAAAGGGGGGTTTTTTTTGTAGGAAATCCGCGTCCCGGTATACTCATAGAGAGGGTTTTTTTTCCCAATGGCAGATTGAGATTCGCCGACGGCTTTAGATCGACGGCTATAAGTTGTCGGGGACAAAGGTGGGACCATTGGGGAAAGTCGATTTTCTGGGAATGATTCAACGGTTCGACCTAGTCGAATTTTAGGGCCCTAAATTCGACGGTTATACACAGTCGAAATTTTCCACTCGATAAATTCAACGGTTCATAACCGTTGAATTTACTGCTTTTTCACGTAGTGGATGTGGGCTTAGTTCAGGCCTAGTTTCTAGATTTAGGCTTAATTTGGTGAGTTGACTAGGTTGCTGGATAAGGTGTGTTAACTGGATGGGTTAACTCAGTGGGTTGACTCGATGGGATGACTTGGGCTTTTAGGTTTTTTGGGACTTTAGGTTTTAGGATTAGATTGACGGGGTTGATCGAGTTGAATGGGTTGAATTGGGTTGGATAAGGTTAGGGTTTAGACCTAGGGTTTAACCATTAGGTGGAATGAAATTGGTCCAATCTTTAACCTGCTTGTCAGCCTGGGGTAAGGTGTCTACAGATGCCCCTCTTTGGAAGAGATTATGTGCAATCGAATGCCAAAGCGAGTTAACACTCCACCTATACTTGTCAGTCATAGATAGTAGTTTGGATTGTTTGTATTTAAGTCTGGATTTGTGCGGCCTTATGAGGATATTGCCTTATAATTGGATTGTCCGTTGCTTCCCAGAACATCCCAGGAGTACTTGTTCACTTGATCGTTAGAAGTGGTTAGCTAGCCCTGCACTTTCTACAGCTTTGCAAGAGATCTCACTACATTGACTTATACTCAATCAAGTTTCTCAAGTATCCACGCTTAGGTATGTGCGAGTGACCTCTTTCCACGCACTTTTCTGGTTTGATACTTAGGTTACAATTTGTCTTTTCCACCGTTTTGACGGTTTCTTCTGATCAATCTAAGGCCTATTATCTTTTCCTGCATCAGCATTTGGTACGACGGATCTAACAATGGAGTTCAGTCCTATCGTATTTTGATGTGCATTTAGATTCGATAATTTCTAGGGAAACCACGAGACATTGAATCTTATTTGTTTTTGCGTAGGCTCTCATCAAGAGATATTGAATCTTTTTTAATGTTTTTAAAAGTTGTCTCATCCTTAGGAGTGATACTACGTGGGGGGATTTTATTGCTAACGTGATTTTGAAAACTAGTACGCACAACTACCTCCACCAGGGATGCTTGCGGGGCTTTTGCAGACTAATTTTTATTACAAGTATACTAGAATTGGACTATTTTTATATTTTGTATTTTGATGAGCGGTTCCGACTTGTTGACGCGCACCCTGATGATTGAGATGGACATTAGTTCCACTGGGGATTTTTATTTTTTTAAGTTTTTTATGATTGCATCCAGTATTTGAATCGGCTGGGGATGCAGGTGAAGCGAGTCTGTTAGTGCCTATGATCAAGATTTCGAGTTATTCATGATGGTAGGTTCCATCGTCTCACAAAATAATCAGACTGGCTATGGAATATCTGACCATCACCAATGGTCAGGATTCTAATATCCATCGGGTTCGTCGTCCCACCGAATGATCAGATTTGCTAAAGATGTGATTGTGTTTCCTATGGTGTGGTCCACCTAAGATTTGGATAAGCTTCATTTTTGGAATCATGCCTAAAATGAGTTGTCAAGATGGATGGATGGCATAGATGTAAAGCACATACATCACAGTCAGTCCACAGTCAGAATCTATTGAAACTGCACCCTCAAATGGTGGGTTTGTAGAGGTGAATTAGGCAGTCAGCTGCATTGGTAGAGAGCAATCATGACAGGCCTACACGTCTGCTCTTCAGTAAAACAATGTGACACATCAAGGCTGCCTCGAGCTCTACACAGGCTCGGTTAATACCTAATCGGAGCCTGGTGGGGGCTTTGCAGACCTTTGTTTTGTTAGTCATGCAATGCACTAACCTTGTTAGTTGTGCAACATACCCACATAGTTAGTCATACGATGCACTCACACACCGGTGGGTTAGTGTGTCTCCTTAGCACTCAAACCATCCTGAAACGCCTAGGCGTCTTCCAGCTGGGCTGTGCAAACCTAACTACCCGATCTGCATCCCTCCTTGCTTGTACACATAACATGCAATTGCACAAAATGTTTATTTGCAATCCAACCTGTGCGAACCTAACTACCCCATCTGCATCCCATCGTAAGGTTTTCATAATGAAGGGAAATTAGAAAGATTAGATTGATCCAAAACTTGTGGCCCACAATATGTTTTTAATGATTATTCCTCACTGTTTTTATTCGTCTGGCCCACCTGAGATTTGGATCTTCTTATGATTTGGGATCCCATCATAAAATGAGATGAAAAAACAGATGGACGGCGTGGATACACAATATATACATCATGTGGGCCCACACGGTTAGGGTGAGTGTGTCCCACCTTAAAAACCTACTCATCAAGGAGTTATGCATGGGAGTTCAATGTAGACCCATGGCTATCATTATTCTAACAACGATGGGTTTCGAGACCAAGACTTCTTGTTGAAACTTCGCAGTCTACCAACGAGGCAAGGCCCTGACCCCGAAGATTGTTGTATGTTTTTTAATTATGACTGTCCAATAAGTGTCTACCAATCTCATAGTCAGATAATTAAATAACCATCTTTTTTTTTATGCATGGCACATCTAACCCATAGCCAATTTTGGAAATTTAATTTTTGAATTGTATTCTATGTATATAATTTCTAAGTGCCTGCATATCATCCATCACTCTCTGCAAGAGTATCAAAGGTTTTTCTCTTTAAAATGTGATGTGTACGTGTCTCCTCGTACTCAGCCAGCCAGCGTAGGAAGTAATTTCAAACTCAAATTCAAGCATCTTTCAAGATAAGATAATAGAATATGATATCTCTATTAATAGGAAAGAGAATGAAAGCGACTTGGGAATACTATCATATGATATGGTCTCCTTGGCTTTCTGTTTGGACGGCTGTGCCTGCAAATATTGAAACCATGCATGTCATAGGAATACATTCAGTGAATGAATACCATGTTGAAAAGAGCCTGACTTGGTGCACCCATGCAGTATACATTGATGGTTCTTTCACACATATCTCCCTGTGGTGTTCCCCATTGTTTGGACCGTATGTGATCGTTCCCCACAAGGACCCAACATGCTTTCCAAAATGGGCCTTTCAAATGCAATCCAGAAATGCGCTGGGATTCGTACCCATCTTTTTGAGTGGCGTGCACCCCACCTAGTCTCCGTGCGCACTGTCTACGGTGGAAAAGGTAGAGTTTCTACCCAAAAACGAAAGCCAAGGCTGTGTGTGAAGATCAAGTGGCAGAGCCCCTGGGTGCATTGCATCTGTAGGATTCCATCCTGAACGTGAAGTTGTGCTCGTTGCATCCCAACCTTTAAAAATACACATAAAATAATAAGCTTAGCATCAAGGGAAGTTATTTGACACTCTGGCATAGCTTGACAGTTGATACACATGTACTCAATTAAAGATTGTAAACGTCTGAACTGGGGGCACCATTGTAGGTGGGCTATCATACAAAAACAAGAATGTTGATCAATCCTAACTCTGATTATTATTATTGGACACTTTCTGAATTCGAACAATTGGTTATTTTCATCTCAACCGTTCATTAAGGGCCGTTTGGATTGTAAGTTACTTATCTTGGTTTTTACTTAATTAGCAAATAAATATGTTTGGTTAGCAACATCCTTATCAACCAAAAAGTAGAAAAGCATGTTTGTTTTCAACATCATTCCTTTTAGTCTATTTGGTCCCTGCACATCCACCATCCATCATTTGGGGCCAACCTTTGGTGTGGATTGTTCATTGTGTGGGCCCTGCCTTTGATGTGGGCAGTACGTCATGTGGGGCCCACCTTAGATGTAGGTCATTTGCACCGTTCTTTATGTAGGGCCCACCTTTGATGTTGGACATCCATCAAGTGGGCGCACCATCAATATCCACTGCCCATCATGTGGAGCCACCTTTAATGTGGATCGTTCCAAATGTGGGGCTCACCACTAATGTGGGCCGTCCATGGCCCACCTTGGATATGGGCCACTCATCATTAGGGTCGACCAATGGTGGGCATCAATGACCACTGTTTCCTAAGGTGCAGTCTATTTGATATTGGATTCTGTTTCATTTTTAGGATGAACCAACGAAGGTGGACACTGTGGATTTCATGTGCACAGCATGTGGCCCCACTACCCAGTGGGACACTCAAAACTGGTTGTAAAAGCAGATAAATGGCATGAGTAAATCAAATCATGCTGGGCTCAGGGAGGTTTCAACAGTGTCATCATTATCACTGTTGCTTCCTGATGTAGGGTCCACCTGAGGTTTAGATCTACCTCACATGCTAGCCCCACTCTCACATCCAAATTAGATGGACGGTGCAAATCAAATATATCATAGTGGGCCCAGCAAGCTGGATGGTCAACATGGTTAGGCGGTTGCTATAAAAATCAGCACTTTTACAGCTATATATGAACGGGCATCTCTTGTTTCAATCGGTAGTGAAAAAATAGAAAAGAAAAATAAAAATGCTGAAATGCTTCACCTATTTTCAGCAAATAAGTCATGATCATTATTTATTAACCAAACTAATGTTTCTCAAATAAATTAATTAACTCCTGTCATCAGCAAGAAAAGCAACTTATTTGGTTGTATCAACCGGGCCCTAAATGTCTACCAATCAGCTATTTAGTCAGTATGGTCTATATAAGTTTTGGTTTATGATCTGTGGATTAAGTTTGGACGGTTTAACTGAGTTACTTGTATGGCACGTGTACAATGTCGTAGTGCATGTGCATCAACCCATCCAACTCTACTAGAGCATCAAAGTTTTTCTCCACCATTAAACTATTAGGCTAGACATGGTGGAAACTCTTCAACCGTGCAAATGGTATAGTTGTACAGCAATCCAGACCGTCCAAATTAACGGCTGACCCAACTGTGGGTGGATCAGTGTGATTTTAACCATCCATCCATAGCCATTCATTGCATGGCCAAGATTACTTAATCAGTGTGATTTAAAAAAAAAAAAAAAAAAATGCTCCGTCGATAGCTGTACATCAGTGCCACGTGAGGGGGATGAGTCACTACCAATTTTTAGGCTGGCTGCATCGCTGGAACAAATCCCTACGGCTGAAATTCAAGTGTTGGCATGCTTAGCACTTCCAGTCTCCTGGTTTCATGCTCATCGTTCTCAAACTGACCATTAAAAAAAATAATAATAATAATAAAAAAAAAAAATGGACCACATGATGTCAGTGTTCCTTCTGTGGTGGTACTCTGGCTTCATAGATGCTAGAGGATCCGTTTGATTGCTCAATCCATGATAGGGTCCACATGGCTGCCTGGACCGATGATCTCAGCCATTCATTTGATGGACCCTGCAATAGACGGGCAACTGTATACGAATTGGCTGGACGATGTTGCTCAGAGGATCAGTACCTTCAAATGAATCGGTTGGACATAAAAATTGCTCAACGGTCTATGTTTTACATATGGAAAAATCGGGCGTCTAGGATTCCCCAATTGGTGTGGCATTCATGGGTGGCCCGTCAACATTACGGCCTAGCAGACAGGCAGACTGGATTATCTGATTATACAGCCACGTCAGCCACATTGGCCCCACATGGACACGCCCAGGTAGTGGACCCGGACAGTGAACTATTAACATTTTCAAAATAGTGGTGGGCCACCATCCTTAAGTGTGGCACACATCACGGCTATCCAGACCACCCAAATCGGGGGGGGGGGGGGGGGGGGGGGGGGGGGGGGGGGGCACAATATGGATGGATCAAAGCTTGAAAATCATGCTGATCAGGCAGTCCTAACCGTCCAATTGGTAGCTATCAAATGGATAATTAAAAGAAAATATAGTGGGTAGCTAGTCTAAATTCAACATGTAAAATCAGATGGTTTCTACTGTTGCCTCAGTGTGATTTTTAGCCCATGCTCCATCCAACATGTGGGCCCATAGCTTTTTTAAAGCTTTTTGACTGGGTATGTACTCGGCTGTCTGACACCATACACAGCCCCTGCATACGCGAACCAATCAAATCTCACTGCATCATTTCACTACTGCTGGAGGTGGTGTGGGTTTCACTACCCAGTCTGATCCAGGTTTTTTTTTTATTTTTTATCTAGCCATTCATTTTCTAATTACACGCTGTGACCCACCTGAGATGTGAAATGACCTTGTTTATATACCAGCGTAGCGCACCTGATGCAAAGGTCGATCGGTTCATGCACATGCGGCACATTCGCTGGCACATATGTTTGCAAGTCAGCTAATGCACACAGCATCACATACACCAGCTTAGCACACAGGCGAAATATCTAAGCCATCCATCATATCCATCAGAGTAGGGGTAGTCCACTAAGTAGGTGTGCTGCAATATTAGAATGATTCACTTTTTTTCTTCAAGCGTACATTTGTTCTAGTTGTAGCCCACCTGATTCTTGGGATAGGAAATCGACATAAGTGTACCCTACTGATGGATGGCTTGGATAATGTACCTGTTTGACACGTTACCATATGTGGTGGCTTGTGCATTAGCTTACTTGGAAACGTGTGTGGGCTTAGCAAAGTTGTACTACTATGATGAACGCTATCAGATCCAACCTTGGTCCACTTAGTGTCGTGGCCCTTTAGATCCTACGGCTATCACATAAGGTCATGGGCCTGAACATATTTGTTACTCGGCCTAAAACGGTCACTATAACCTGCAACTACAAATCAATAGACATGGAGAAGTGATTACAGAAGGGTGTTTGGGAGCTTACCTTAAGGAAATGGAAGGAAGAAAAGAAGGGGTGAAAGATATAGAGTAGAAGAGATGTGTTGTGTTTGGACGTGTTGGAGTGTGGTTTTGATTGATTTTTATAGTAAGGAATCGGGGAATTGAGATTGTGTGTAGAGGGTCGTTGCATTATTTTCTTTTTTTTTGTTCACCTGACCTCCTTTGGACAAAGGAATCCCAATAAAATTAAAGAAAAAAGAAAAAAAAGAAAAAAAAAAAGGAGCTTCTTTTTTGGTCAGTCATGCAATGCACCCACCCAATCAGTCACGCAACACACCCACTTAGTCAGTCATGCAACACACCCACTGGTGCTGTCACCAGAGTGGATTTTCACTACTAATGGGTTTCGAGACCGAAACCGTTGTTGAAAAGGAGTTTGATCACAAGGATTCAACTGATAGAATGCTGGCCCTGCCTGGTTCCCAATTGGGCGGAGTGCATATTTAGAGATCTGAGCCATTCATCAGTTAGTTTATACGGTCAATATCTTTGGACCAAAAACTAGTATGGGCCCACTGATCCGGGAGATCACACTTGTATATGAAATATGGATGCTTAATAAGGAATTAGGATAGTTCAAATTCAAAATACATATGTGGCTCAATTTATAAGTGAACTATCCTGCTCTTCGTCTAGGATTTAGGGTTTAGGGTTTAAAATCATGCAGCTTTTAATAGAATGGGGAGACTGGCATGTGACAATATCATGTAGGACCTGGTTCTCACCTTCAGCTGGCACACATGAGCTGGGAAATCGATAATAACCCCTTAGCGTTGAAATGAGGTTATCTTCACTCAATCTATCACTTGAGCTATGGATCCAGGTGCAACTGAATGGTAGAATTAAGTAGGTAGATTTTTTTTTTTTGTTTTAATCCAATAGGTGCTTGGTGCATTAGTGCTTTACCCCATATTTCAGTCACGTGGATGGCCTACTCCTTCGTGATCTGGTGTCCACACATCCAAGCATGATCTTGCACGATGCATGATCACGTGCCTCTCAGCTGATAGATCGACTTTGTGCATCTAAATCTCATCTCCCAAACAGCACACATGCAAAGGTTATGCATGCAATTAAAGTGGTTACTGGTATTTGTTCTGGTAGAGTCATTTGATACTCTGACTGCATAAAACAGGTACACGTGGCATATATTAACTCAAAATTATGGAACTCACTCTCATTAACTTAACAGTATAAAAATCAAGTTGCTTGAAGAATCCTATCCTTTGATTCATGGACGCTAGTGTTTCCTAAAATAAAACCATTGGATATTTTTTAATTTCTAACCATTTAACAAATGTCAAAAAATCTAATTATATTTCAATATTAAAATAACACCATTGGATATTTTTATTTCTAACCATAATTTGGACAGTTAATTTCAAATCAGTTATATCCCACATAAACATTTTCCAAATAATTTATAACTGCCTGTGTATCATCGATCACACTTTGCCAGAGTATCAAAGTATGTCTCTGAAATATCTTTACTGTTACTAGAATCCTTTTTTCATTTTCCTATTTTTCCAAATTGCAATGACAAACCTACATTGTGGTTGATAAACCACCATGTGCCGTGGTTTTAATTCATTGATATAGAGTTAATAAAACGTCCCAACTGCACAGATTCACCACACGTCCATGTGTACCAATGTTCTAGTATGCGCCCTCCGTCGACATAGCTAACTCATGAAATGAAACCATTGTGAATTAGACATGTGGACATCATCCACAATGCATTGACACGTTGGATTCTTGTGTGGCCACTCAAATTTCACTTGGAAGCCACTGAGGGGATCTGCCTTCCCCAAGTAAGTCTAGACTTTAGGCTTACATGGGCCCGGTTCGACGTCGACCGCCGCATCTTCGGAAAACACCTGTGAATTTATTCGCTTACAATGCCAATCCATGCCGATATTGATTCTCCCTTTACTCCATTTGTTTTTTACCAATAATATTCTACAAGCCATCTATATAACTTTCGAAACGTTGCTTGCTGATCACATGGTCCAGTGGATGGAATTTCAATGCGCACAGGGTGTACCGAGATTGGGTGCACACATATATCCCACCGTTTAAACACGGTTGGCGGGAATCTAATGAGTATTTCAAAGTTCAACGTTCAAAAGCTTATTTTAAAATGCATATTAATGTTCCAGCCCGCCATTATAAGGGGAGTTGATTAGATGCGGCCCTGACTGTGGGGCCAACATTGATGTATGTATAGCATATCCAAGCCGTCCATCCGTTTTTTCAGATAATTTTATGGCATGGTTCAGAAAATGAAGGAAATAAAAATATCAGGTGGATCACACCCCGGTAGGCAGTGTGATTGAACGATCACCATTAAAAACTTCCTAGGGCTCAACGTGATGTTTATTTTCCATCCAACCTGTTGATAAGGTTAAAACGACCTAGATGAAGGAAAAAATAGCAGCTTGATCCAAAAATTTTGTAGCCCACAGGAAGTTTTCAATGGTCAATCAACACTGTTTCCTGTAGTGTTATCCACCTGAGATTTGGATCTGCTTTATTTTTGTGTCATTCCCTAAAATGATATATAAAAACGGTTGGACGGTGTGGATATACTAGAAACACATCAAGATAGTCCCCACGGTCAGGGACGCGCCTAATCCGCTCCCTATTAGATGGTAAGAGATGTGTGCGCATGGAGTTTCTGTGCGCACAGTCTTTTCCCAAACATAAATCGTGTGAAAATCTCCTAAGGAATTCTAATTTCACTCCTGCGCCTCACTCTTATGGGAAATTAACTACAGATCCAAGCCGTTCATCAAGTGGTCCACCAAATATTTGACCATGTGCTGAAATTAGCAGAGCCCAACAATCCCAGCTGGCATCGCATGTGGGCTATAGGCGATCTTTTCTCCATCCGTCCGTCCTTTTTTTTTTACGTTAATCCTAGTGACTATGTTTGCTTGGACTGACCTGATTTTTGGCTATGGTCACATCCAAGGTGTGATCTTGCGATATGTGTGGCTCAGATCTCTAACACGTGTGCCGTGACTAAGAATGGGCACGTGAGATTAGCATCCCTCGATGCATATCTTAGCTAGGTAGAGCCGAGCCGAGTCGAGTCAAGCCCAACAGTAGCGATTGCGACCGCTCGTTAGAGCATATCACCTCACCCGTGATGACGTTATCTACTCAATCATGCGATCAATGAACCTTTGACTCTGATCTGAGGGTCCCACCGTGGCAAGAGGAATCTCCTTTCACGTGAGGCCATCGTGGAACACGTGTGTGCACGTTGGGACTGGATTGGATGAGAAGGAACCGAGCGACCATCCTCTCACCAGGCATAATGCATATTCCACACTTTGGAAACCTCAGACAAAGACCCACATCTGATCCTCATTACAATTGTACAATAATCTGTCAGAACGTAGAATATCATACTCATGCACGCATTCCTTTGAGCACTTGGCACGCATGTACCCCAATTCAAATATCCAGATCAGGTTTTCCCTCCATCCATCCAGGTCTTTGTGACCTAATCAAAAGGTTGGAGGGCAAATAAACAGTTTTTAATGGTGGACATTCAATTACCACTATTTTCCTGTGATGTGGTCCACTTGTTATTTGTATCTGTCTCATTTTCTGCACTAAAATAATGATCCACAATGGATGGACAGCATGGATAAAATGCGTAAATCATAATTGGCTCACAAATCACTGTCCAATAGTGACGTCCCTATTAGCAGTGTTGGTGTCCAATCGCGTCCTTTTTGGGCTCACGCCCTAAAATGATCTGGCGAAATGAATAAACGGCATGGATAAAATACCATATATCATGGTGGACCATGGAAGATTCTCTAGGTAGGGAGTCGTTAGTGGCAGTGTTAGTATCCAATCAGCATCCCAAAATAGGTAGGTTTGGATGAATATGGGCCAATGGCCACTGTTTTCAAGAGGTCAGATCCACTACAAAACTTGTAAGTTAAGCTTAACCTACCATACAGTGTGGAGCCCATAAATGCATGACATCCAATCCATCTAGCACATGTGCCCCCTCATTTTCTCCCTGGCATCTGAAATTCAGGTCGATCCAAGACTTAGGAAGGTCACACCATGTGAAATCATGCCTAATACTTTTAAAATCAAGTCGTGTGGCCCACCTGAAGTTTGAAATGGACTAATTATTAAGGGATGAATCTTATATTGGACGGCATATACAAAATACGGTGGGCACCACACAGAATCTGGAAGGTTTATAATGGTGGGCTTCTCCATCCCAACTGGTTCATGCATGTGGTGTGGCCCGCTGAAGTTAGAGATCGGTTAGATGGTCTGAGCGCCAAGGAGAATCATTGATGGGCCGAGTAATTGCTAAGCTGGTTTGGCTGGACCTGGGCCTACTTCTTATCTAGTGGGTTGGGTTTGCATACTACCAATAGTTGCATTTGGACTCGTTGGCATCCCAACATCTATTTGGACTGCCCATTAAATCCAGTCCACTCTCCATTGGCTTCCTTGCAAAAATCATAATGATAGGATGATCCAAAACTGTAAGATCAGAGGCATGTGACAGTGGACAGACAAGATGGTTCATAGGATATTGGCCTTCTCGGATGTTTAAGACTAGAATTGATGTGAATTTTTCTGAGTGGTGGACAAAGTCCAGATAGGTGGTAAGGATGTGTGAGTAAGTATTTTACAAAAAAATATTTTTTTAATGTAGAATTTTCGGTCATTGCTTTTTTTTTTCTTTTTAATTTAAATCATGGGGGGCTATGTAAAAATCAAGGGTGACCAAAGGGGCCAGCAGCTCGGGTGCATCCCACTGTGATGTTATGTGAATCCACCTTAACAACCAGGTGTGTCACCCCTTGCTACTCTAAATCAGCCCCATCCATGCTTAAGGTGGACCATGCCATTAGAAATAATGTACGCACATCCCTCACCCTCCAAACTATTTCCCTTGGTGTGGCACACCTAAATCACATATCAGTCTGATGTTTGGGTTCGGGCCTAAATTTTAATGTGGCGTGTAATTACTGGAGTGGATTTCATTTAATCATTGCGGTGGGCCATGTAAAAAATCAAAGGTGGACATCTCTTTTTCAACTCTTTCTTTTGCTGTGGCCACCTGAATTATGGGCTGGCCCGATTTTTGTCCCTAGGCCTAAAGTGGGATTACACATCTAATGATTAGAGTGTATATCACATAAACATCAAAGTGGACTGCTAAAAAATCAAGGGTGAGTGTGTCCTAAATTCCACTTTAGATCTCAGTTTTTTAAGAGTAGGGGGCGCCACCCTTGATTCCACCATGTTGTGCCTGTGATATCCACTCCGACTACTAGATGTGTAATCTGATTCAGGTGGGCCACCCCAAAGAAAATAGTAGTGAGAGAGACGTCCACCTTTGATTTTTACAGCACCGACTGCTAAAACTAGATTGGCCCGCTCATTGAGTGGGCCACAATGGTAGTATAGAAATGGACAGTTAGAAGAGAGAGATCCACGGTCCATGTTCGATATACTAATGTAACTTACCAGATCGAGTATGCCAGTCTGATTTTAGGTCTAGGGTGATCTTAGTGCAACCTACTCAATGAATGGTCTTGATCTTAAGAAAGTTTCGATATTCGTACGTGCCAAAGTCAGTTTAGGTTTTACTCTCTAGGCGATACTTCCCTTCTAACTTCGTCCAGAGTCATGTCATCCATTTGGAGAGAGTTCATATTACTTAAATTCACAAGTTAAAACTCCTAGGGCACGTGATCGCGTGGGTCCCCACATGTGTAGATGTCCAGATAATCAGAACCATTCATCTTTTGGTTAGTATTGTAGATGGGCCATGATCCAATGATCACACTTGATAGATGAACATGAGTCATTACTTACAATGAACCCAAGCTTCTTATTGATTTTTATCCTTTTTTTTAATATATTTAGAGCCTATTTGGACTGAAAAAAAAGAAAAGAAAAGAAAAGAAAATACAGGAATCCATTACAATCCGAGCTCCCAAACATGATCAATAAGATCTCTTTCTCAGGATTTTGTTTCCTAGAAACAAATTTGTTTAAATTAAGGGTTGCCAAACAAGTACATCTTGTAAATTTTCGTTCCGCCCCATTACACTTAACCATAAACCCATTAAATTATTTATATATTTTGGGTTCTACATGCTAATTACTCATTAATGAAAGACAGGATAATCAATTCTTCTGGTGATGATATGAAATCATTCTCTGTTGTCTGACTGGTGGGCCTGATTGAAGGAATTCCTCCTTGCTGTTGCCAATATGGTCTTGTCCGCCACGATGAAATAGGCAGCCCCCGCAGCTGCAATCATGACCACACAATAACATCATTGTTTATGATAATACCAACATCATCGTTATCATCATCTAAGCTTTAACCCAATTAATTAAGGTTGGCTAACAACAACAACAATAGCAACCACAACAGCAGCAGCAGCAGCAACAAACCTGTTGAAATGATGAGAGCTTGAGCTGTATGGTTGAGGTAGGTTCTTGCCCATGGCAGCATCCTCACACTAGCTAGCTGCATGGGAAACATCACATGCAACATGAGGAATGATGAAATTACCCTTACCCTTCAATGTATAGATCTTTCCTAATAATTTGATTAGATATTGGAATTTTCCACCTTACCATTTTTTTTTTCAACAAAAATAGAAAATGGTAGAGTTTGGTACTCCAGGGCAGTGTGGTGGATGATACACAGTTGCTTAAAAATTACAGAGAAATTGCATTTTGGGCATGCAATTAATTCAAAGTAAACTGCTCAAATTATAGGTCCCAGTTTTTAGATGTATCGTGGACCAAAATATACGTTTATTTGATAAATAGATCCGTGAACATTCAAAAAATTGTCCATAGTTCGAGACTGCCTGCATATCAAGTGTAATTGCTGCCCCGAGTATCAAATAAATTTTCTGGCCACAAATGGTTCCGGCCCATTTATTAACCACAATTGACCTGCTGGCCATTTAGCTGGCCATTTAGGACTGGGCCCGATCATAGGGACCCAATGTCAGCTGGGCCATGAGCAGACAGGACAACCAATCTTCCGAGTAAAATACCCTTACTATAAATCATAACTCTTTGCGTAAAAATCAAATCAAAAGGCCCACAAGATAGCTAGGCTGGTTCATCGCGATTTGAGACGGCCCACCTAGGTCTGCAGGCAGGCCTACATTTAACTCATGGACCTAGTATGGGGTGAAGTCCTGTTATGTTCTAATGGGCCAGACCTGGCCTATGATTGATTCACTGTACACATGGGCCCACTAAATGGTAAAAAAGAAGAACACTTACAGTCGGAACAGCGGTTGCGATGCTCGCAAGAACGGCCGCCTTTGCCCCTGCAATAACACCCTCTGCAAGTGCATATGATGAAACACCGTCATTTACTTCAACTAAAATCACAACGAAATATTACTAATTTTCAAAAATATATATATATTTTTTTTAAATCTCTTTTCATTTGTCTTTGTTTCCATTGGGCTAACATTGATGCCCAAGCCCAGCCCACGATGGCCATAAGTGGGCCTAGACCTTAGAACCGTTTATCTACTGGGCCTAAAATTAGTCCTGAACCCAGAATAACGGGCTTTATATGCAGCCCAAGCCGATCTTGTTGTGCTTACATTGTGGGCTTCATTCCAGCTCGGCCCATGACCAGACCTTCCTCTAGACAGATTATCAACACCGTCGAATATGGTCCAATCGCTACCTTTCTCACCATCCATTCGATAGTTTGATGTTTGAGTTTTTCAGACCGCACTCCATCCACACAGGGACCCATTTGGATGGTCAGGATTGGTTTACCTATTCCCACATTTATTGTGAGGTGTTTTCGTAAGAATGGCCATATATGTAGCATATACATTTCATTGTTTACCAAAACGGGATCAGTGAGATCATGATTAGAAGGGCCCTGTGGGATGAAGGGCCCACAAAGCTTCCGTACGGTGATTAATTAGGAAGCACTCAGATCATGGTCTAACATAGCTGAGCTGCATATACACCAACCAAATGGTGTATATCCGATATGATAAGACAAGGATTGAGGTCGAAATGGGCCAGGCCCAAGTCCAGCCCATGATCTAAGTTATTGGGCTTGGGCTTTTCCCCACCGTCCCAATACCCTTACGTGTGTTCTATGACATCCAAAACGTCCAACAGGTGCACCCCACCACGATGATCAGACATACTGAAATTCAGATCATCCATTCATCGAGCGGGCCATGCAATAGAAACAACGAACACCAACCATAATCTTTATATCCACGTGTGGTCCACCTGGTAATTGGATTGACCTGAGTTTTGGTAAGTCTGATCATCATGGTGGGTTGAATCTTTGGGATGGGTTGGATGTTATGCTCACACTATGTAGGCCCCACAACCATTTGACACCATAGCAAGTTCCACAAGAAGAAAAAGGAGTAGAGAAACATGCATTACCATGAGAACATCGCTTTGCCATGGCCAGCTTTTGGTCTAAAGAAGCCAAGCCATTTCTCTCCAGTGGTGAAGGTGTCACAACCTTGGCCGTTGGATTCAGACGGACATTGGAGGAAGCAGATGAGGGAGAGCCAAACGCCATTTGTATTTAAGTGGAAAAGAGAATATAAGGAGAAAAATGCAGTTGAATAGGATTGTAATTCGTCTTTGCATTGGAAGGCTGTTGTTTGGGTGAGTGGGATTTATAGGAGTCGGAGAGAGGAGTGGAAGTTGAAAGCGTTTGATGGTTTTGTAGAATTCCAAGTTCGAAAGAGTAGCTTGTTTCAACCTGGGTTCTGTTGAATGCAGGAAAATCTTTTGGATTTTTACCTAAATACCCTCTTTCTGGTTTTTGTTGAATTGACCATAATACCATGGGTAAAGTTTTTTAGTGGAGAAGTGATCCAGTGCTCTATCGGAGTATTATAAGGTTTAGTGCTCCTACTTGCATCAGAACACTTATACGTTCCAATGTATTGATCAGAGCCATCCATTTGATCTAGCATGCATTCTACTTTCCATTCTGAAAATATCATGCTGGTTGGGTGTTTCTAACCATCTAATTGGATAGAGTAATAAGATGGATGGTCAGGATTGTTTACATAAAATAAAGGTCTAAGAAACAATTTGAAACGTCAATTTGTTGGGACCTATCACTTTTATCTAACTATCATAACCGTCCCTCCCCTGCTTGGAAAAAGGGAGAGAACAGGATCGTCCGTAGAAATTGTGATGGATTCCATTGGAGTGATTATCACAATTCAGATGATCGTCCGTAGAAATTGTGATGGATTGATGACTTGATGTCCAGGCCAAGATAAATTTAAGTGGCTAAGAGGAAGGGCA
Source organism: Liriodendron chinense (assembly GCA_003013855.2). Lineage (NCBI taxonomy): Eukaryota > Viridiplantae > Streptophyta > Magnoliopsida > Magnoliales > Magnoliaceae > Liriodendron > Liriodendron chinense. The sequence goes on along the minus strand of PVNU02000439.1, from coordinate 6,806,310 downwards.
TTTTAGGCAAGGGGAGTTATTTGATACTCAAGACCTGCGTGTGATGCTTGATACGCAGGCACTTGGAAACGGTACACTTATCATTAAAGTAAACTACATAAATTTTTAAACCCACATTCTCTAAGTGACGGTCCAAAAATAAGGTCCGTTGCATAATCTTATTAACCTCTGTTCGGCGGACACTTGTTGAAATAAGATAATTTGATGTTATTCATTTTTAACCGTCCAATAAATGTCCACTAATCAAACGGTCAGATGATCAAATAAACGTGATCTTTTGTTCATGGTACATCTAAACTCAAATTTCTAACTAATTTACAAGAGCAAGTGTACCATCCATCACACTCTGCCATTGTCTGTTGTTATTATTATTATTATTATTATTATTTTCCCAATTCAGGGATCCAAAGGCGGTGGTTTCTTTCGTAATTCGTGAGAAAAGTAGGGGCCTTAAGATGGGCTTCTCACGTTTTTCACTGACAAGATGGAGAATATAATATTTTCACCTTTCTCAAGTTCTGGCCATCGATTTGAAATTTGGATGAAGGTACAGATAAAACGGTGGGCACCGTTCGCATCTCTGAGGTAGGTACACATGTCCAGGATCGGACGGCGTGGAACCAATGAAATCAGATCTCCATATTCCCACCAACCTGAGAGAAAGTGCAGTGGTTTCTCTTTTGCTACTTTCGGGAGCAAATGGTTTGGCACTGACTCTAACGGCAGTTCTGCATCGAGACGGGAGCGGATTAGGTGCGGCCCCGGCCTCAGTCAACGCGCTGCGGTCCTGACCGCAGGGTCCATCTTCATCTATCTCTCCATCCATCTTGCCAGTGTTGGAAACGGACGCCTCAAATTAAATTACACAGAGGCCACCGGCCAATCGGTCCGCCGGTCACAGAGATAAACAAGGCAGCGAGGCTGTCAGACCAGTTTTTAAGCCATCCGATCGGCCGATGGCCGGCCAACAGGCCGGTAAGGGTGTCTGACCAGTCAGACGACGGGTTGGCAGTTTCCTTGTACGACTCGGATTCTTACGCGGTTTGCGCGTAAGAAATTTCTAAATCCGTTTTTCTTATCTATTTAAGGGGTAATACGGAATTAGAGGTTTATAAGGTTGTAAAGGGGATTGAGTGAGCTTCTAGGTGAGAGAAATAGCTTGAAGAAGAGGGTTTTCTTTTTGGATAAGCTTGGGATTTCTCTTGTGGGCTTGGGTTTTTTGGTCTTGAGTTCCATCTCTTGTAACTTCTGATATTATAGTGGATTGGTGTCGCTTTGTGCCGTGGTTTTTTACCCATGAGGGATTTTTCCACGTTAAATTCGGATTGTCTATGTGTGTGATTGCATGCATTGTTATTGCATTGTGTTGCTTGGTTGATTCAATTTGATGTTTGTGTTCGGCTTTGCTTCCGCTGCTGGCCCTCCTATCCCAACAACTGGTCTCTGATACCAAGTTTGTTGGGCTTGGACGCCTCAAACCTTCAAGCATGAAGACCACCGATTGGTCGGCCGACCGGTCGGTCACGTTGGAGCAAGACAGTGGGATTCTGGAACGTTTTTGGGCCATCCGGCCAGCCGGTGGGGGGTCTGACCGGTCGGTAGTTTCCTTTTTAGACTTGGTTTCTTGCGCGGTTTTATGCAAGGAGTTTCTAATTTTGATTTTCTCCTATTTAAGGAAATGTAATCCGAGATTAAGGTTGCCACCAATGGGCCAAGGGATTGAGAGGGTTCTAGGTTGAGAGAAAGAGCTAGGAGGAAGCTTGGAGTTCTCTAGGATGAGGGAAATGGCTGTGTTTATCCTTCTCATGTGAGAATTAGCTTTGTTAGCTTGGGATTTCTCTTGTGGGCTGTGATCTAAGGTTTTCTTCTGTAATCTCTTGTAACTTCTTATTCATAGTGGATTGGTGTTGCTTTGTGCCGTGGTTTTTTACCCGTGAGGGGTTTTTCCACATAAAAATCATATTGCCTTCTTGTGTGTGATGATTTGCTTGTTAATTGCTATTGATGTGTGTTCCTCGCCTGCTTTGATTGCTTCCACTGCGGGGCTCCTAATCCCAACAGCCAGCCCTAACCCAAAAATAAAGCAGATCCAAATCTTAGGGTAGATCACATTACAGGAAACAGTGGTGATTACAGATCCAAAATTGGATTACTTTCTTGTGTGTGATGATTTGCTTATTGATTGCCATTAATGTGTGTTCCTCGACTGCTTTGATTGCTTCCGCTGCGGGGCTCCTAATTCCAACAAGTGGTATCAGAGCTAAAAGTTGGGAAGGAGGTAGAGAGAATCTGAGGCGAGACATCAATGACGTCTTCTAGCATGAGATTTGTTGTGGAGAAGGATTCCGTGAAAGAATAACATGAAAAACGATCGATATCTATGAAAGAAGTAGAGTTGAAGAAGGTGGATTGGTACGCCAATGTCTCAATTAGGTTTGTCGATTGCGATCGGGTTTGATCGGGAGCACTATTCATGGTGGAGCTGCGGGATCGGCAGTGGGATCTATGGTTGCTCGTGTGTGGCATGCGCAAGGGCCACATGAGCAAGCGGGTGATGAAGGTGCAAGGATGAAGTCGATAAGGCATGAGAAGTGGTGGAGCTATGACGATGACGAAGTAGAGATGGAAATGGTGCGTGGCAAGGTGTTGCATGAAGATTTGAGTCGTGGTGGAGTTTGTTAGGCTTGGATGCCTCAAACCTTCAAGCATGAAGACCACTGACTAATCGGTCGACCGGTCGGTCACGTTAGAGCAAGACAACAGGATTCTGAAACGTTTTTGGGCCATCTGGTCGGCCGGCCGACCAGCCGTTGGGGGTCCGACCGGTCGGCAGTTTCCTTTTTGGACTTGGTTTCTTGCGCGATTTTACGCAAGGAGTTTCTAATTTCGATTTTCTCCTATTTAAGGAGATGTAATCCGAGATTAAGGTTGCCGCCAATGGGCCAAGGGATTGAGAGGGTTCTAGGGTGAGAGAAAGAGCTAGGAGGAAGCTCGGAGTTCTCTGGGATGAGGGAAAGGGCTGTGTTTGTCCTTCTCATGTGAGAATTAGCTTTGTTAGCTTGGGATTTCTCTTGTGGGCTGTGATCCAAGGTTTTCTTTTGTAATCTCTTGTAACTTCTTATTCATAGTGGATTGGTGTCACTTTATGCCGTGGTTTTTTACCCATGAGGGGTTTTTCCACATAAAAATCATATTGCCTTCTTGTGTATGATGATTTGCTTGTTGATTGCCATTGATGTGTGTTCCTCGCCTGCTTTGATTGCTTCCGCTGTGGGGCTCCTAACCCCAACAGCCAGCCCTAACCCAAAAATAAAGCAGATCCAAATCTTAGGGTAGATCACATTACAGGAAACAGTGGTGATTGAGCTGCCACTGTAGAGCTGTACACAAGCCGAGTCTAGCATGGCAATGCTCGTTGCACGGCTCGAACTACCCAGACCCTCTTTGTTCCTCGAACATGCTTGATCAGTAAACCGAGCAAGTTTAAGCCAAGTCCAAGTTTTCAAGCCGAGTTCAAGCTTGAGTCTTTTGATCCTCTCACCGGTTAGAAGTCCAAAATAAATAAATAAAAATTGGAATAGCTTAAGAGTAAGTTCAAGAAAAACGGACAAGAAAAAAAGGGGAAGGGAAAGAGATCTTACCGAACAAGAAAATGAAAAAATGAAAGAGTAAGAGATCAAGGATTCAGGCCGACTGAGCAACTCAAGAGTGGTCGGTGGCGATGGGTGAGTGGACAAGTAGCGAGTAGCAGGTCAGCATTTCAGTGCAACTCAAGGGTGACTGGTAGTCGAGCTAAGAGAGAGAGGGAGGGAGTGGGGTTGGTGTGGCCGACCGTCGAGCTCAGTGAAGGAGGGTTAGGGTTAAGGAGAGTTGGAGAGAGGGGAGCGCTTAGGTGGGTAGAATAGAAATAAGATTAAGTTTTTTAATGTCATTGAATACCAGTTTGATCCCATCGAAGATATGTATGGAAACATTTCAAAACTCTCTGGAAGTTCTTCGACCCATCGATCAACCCTTCGACCTCATCAAAGTAGGCTTTTTGGTACAATCGAAGAGTGTTTAATGTCATTGTACTGGATGTCCAGCAACCATGTGAACTCTCTAGACAGTTCTTTAATTCCACTGAACTAGGGTTTCGACCCCATCGAAGATCCTTCGATGCCATTGAAGCAACCGTTTTTTGTCTGTTTTTTAGCCGTTAAAGCTTCATCTATAAAAGTGGGGGATTCAATTTTTAGGCTGTAAGGAAGGATTTTAGTACTTTATAGACCACCATTATTACAGACCATTAGAGGCATTAATCTTAACCCATTCAAGTCATCTTGCTTGTGATTCATCATAAGAATTGAGCATTTAAAGCTCAAGAAGAAGATGAACTTGTTACCTCTTGATCTCTAGGAGTTTAGACACCTTGACCATAGGTAGAACCTTTATCTAAACACATCCTAGATATCCAATTAGGTGTATTCCTCTAGGCAACCATTTCCTACTAGTTGTAGAGGATTCACCACCATCTAGCACCTTAAGCATTTCCATCGGAGCATATCTTGGAGCTGAAGCATTGGCGACGCATTGGCATCATTGATCGGGGAAGCACGGAGGGAGTTGATTGAAGAACGAGAGAGCGGAGATCAAGTAACCCAAGTGGCGCATCAATGAGACTCAAATCCGACAAGTAAGGTTGTCAATTTGTAAAGTCCAACCACTCTTTTTTCCGTGGGAATTGAGTATAGAGTTTGAATTAGCAAACTTGATAAGTTTGATTGTAAAGACTAAACCATTAAAGTTCGGTTGTAGGACCTTAAATCAAGTCTAAATTGAAGTTCTTGAGTATAGCCTAAATTGTTAAGTCTCCAAGGGAGCCACCGACACAGGTGTGTACGTGTTCCACCAACACGGGTGTGTATATGATGTTATTGAGTAGGACTCAGTCCTTGAGTAGATTGTAAGGTTGGGAGGAACCTATTTAAAACCCCAAGGTTGTGAGGTGAACCTGATTTAAAACCCTCATAGTGAAATCCAGTGTTCTCATGAGTTGGGAACGACAACTAGGAGTGGAGTAAACAAATAGTCGAACCACTATATATCGTTGTGTTTATGATGTATTTGAACACATTTCTTCTTATGCATTATATGTTTAATTGATTAATTATGGATGCTTAATTGAAATATATGTTAGGCATATTCACACACAACATATATTTTCACTAGTGGTGTAAACTTGAGCGTATATAATTGAATCTTACATAGTCTATATAGGTTGTATAGATTAGTTGCTTTAATAGTTAAATCATTTGTTAATCTATGTGTTTATACTAGGAGCTTAATTACTTATTCATTTGCTAGTCTATATAATTTGACACATTAAGGCTTGGAAGCCGAAGTGTTGTTCCTTACTTAGTTTAAAGTATTAAATTGGTTAAGTGGGCAAAAGTAATTCAAACAGTCTCAATCACACCCCCCTCCCCTTGTGACTTGGTCATTATTCTAAACTCCACTCTATAAGCTTCTACACGCTTATCATCTACAATTAAAAGCGATATATGCAATTTCAATAATGATTTCCATTATCGAAACCTTCCTAGGGCCTACAATGATGTTTATTTATCATTAAACCTATTCATAAGATCGTGAGGACATGGATGAAAAAAAAAAACACAAATATTAGCTTGATCTAAAACTTTTGTGGCCCCTAAGAATTTTTCAATGGTATACATTCAATTCACACTGTTTTATGTGGTGTGGTCCACTTGAGCTTTGCATATGCTTTATTTTTTGGCTTAAGCTCTCAACTTGTCTGATAAAATGGATGGATGGAGTGGATAAAATACATAAATCATAGTGGGCCCGCATAATTTACTCAGTATGTAATCTGCCTCCATATATATTCAAAACTTTTGCCTCCATATATACTGTATAAAAATCAAGGTGGACCCCACCGTTGGGGGGGCTTCAACAGCTATGCCTAATCCACTTGTCTTCAAACAAAAGCATTACATGTGACAAGCACGTGGAATCTGATAAGTTTATAATATTAGACTTTTGTGTGAGTTTAACAAGTGCACTACACGCGTCATGCGTGTGGGATTTGAGACATTTATAGTGTTAGACTTTTTATAGCCTAACTAATGCAACAGCCACACGTGACTTCATGTATGTATTTTTATCCATTAATTATGTTGAGATTTTTAGATATTTGTGCCCATAAATGTTGATATACTTATTCATGATAATATATATGCTTAGGTATTTGAGTTAGCCATCACAGCTGTGTATGGTATAATTAAATATTCTACTTTTCAGAGAAGGTGGAACAAGTATGAACAATAAGTAATGCACATTAAGATGTATATATATACTAAGTAGCAACTAAATTAAGATCAAATCATGGTAATGGATTAAAGGAAGATCATTAATGATCATACGGTAGCAATGTTGCATGTAAGACTTATTCAAGATGCTGGATTGAAGAGACGATTAAAATTTATTGTGGACAATTTTTTTAAAATATTTACATATTATGTATTAATATTTTAAATGGACTTTGATTAATGAAGTATGCAAAAATAAAGTTTTTTCAATCTTAGAAGCAGATAAGTATATTGATGGGATTTCATCAAATTGCACAGTGGAATATGATTTTCTCCAAATTTGAAATTTAAATCCTAATCCTAAGATCTCCCTAATATGATTATGTACAATTTCTAAAATCAAAGAACTAACTTGAGAAAGTTAAATCATACTTGGAATTAGAAGATATTTGTTAATCCAATATTGATGATGATCCTCCAACTTAGGGGTTCTCTCCTCGATCTATCCCAGTATCAAAGAGATCTAGATAGTATATATCTCTGTAAGTGCTAAGGAATCCTACAAGACCACAAAGAAATGGAGAAGATGTTGAAAAATGATGAAAAACTCATTCATTTACTCTTTCTACACCGTCTCTTATTTCTCTTATTCACACGCGTAGAGCCTGTTTGATTTTGCTGAACACTGGTAAATGCAATGTAAATAGGTCATTATGACCTTTTACACCTATTTATTTTTGTGGGGAATTACTACCTTGAAAATCGTAATAATTTTAATTGAATTTTATTTATTTATACAGGTATAAAAACATAGGGCCCACTGTGATGAATATATTATATCCATACCGTCCATCGGTTCCACAAGCCCATTGTGAGGCATGCATAAAAAAATGAGGCAAATTTACAACTAAAATGGACCACAACACATGAAACAATGATTACAACGGACCTTAACCATTAAAAGTTAATGCCTTCAAGGGCCCACACTAATGTTTATTTGTCATCTAGCCTATTCATAATATTAGACAAACATGGATAAAGGGAAAATGAGGAAATCAGATCGATAAAAAAAATTTGTGGCCTCAAGCAATAATTAACGGTAAAAGTTTAATTCCCACTTTTTAATTTGGTGTGGTGCACCGTTCCACTAGATCTGCCTCAATTTTTGTCTCATGCCCTAAAATGAGCTGGTGAAATGTATGGACGGCATAGATATGATCTATACATCATAGTGGGCCCCACATTTTTTGTACTCCAAAATTTTTCTCGCCTTTATTTTGCGCCAAAAGTTTCAACAAGTCACTGTTAACTTTAAAATAAGAGATGAGAATTGCAAGGAAAATAATGATGACGGATTACTCTACATTTACTTTTTGAAATAGAAATCAAACAGCCCCTAAGGGAAAATAGTGTTTATGGCTTCTCGTATCAACTCCTCTATGAGATGATTAAAAAAATAGAGAGTGGGTTAGAATTTAAGGAGAATACCAATATGATATTATGCTACCTTACGCATAACTTTGCAACATACTGTGAAGGAAATGAGTCAATCTACCTCATTTATGTATATACTCATTATCTAATTCCTCCATAATTGTCATCATCATCCACTAATGATCACATCCTATGCCAATTAGAAGTGGATCATCAAATCTAGGTCATCATGTTATTATCAAGTGCAATCAAACTAATTTTAAGGACTAAAATAAAACTCCAATGGTTAAAAACCTTTGAAAAATCAATTAAATCAATTTGAGTACTGGGCTCAACAAAAAAAATCACTTGATGTGTCCTTAATTTATCTAGATAAAAGCCATAAGCAAGTTCCTAGGCAAACTTTTGGATCCCTTGTTGAGTCGTTTATATTTTACTTACAGATTTAATGCAATGTTGTCCCTATAAAAGACTATAATATCAAAGGTCTTACATTGAACCTGCTTGAATGGAAAACGTAGATTGTATTTTCTTACTAGGAGAGAATGTAGTAATTCGATGCATCTCATTACCACTGAGTTTATTTGTAATTAGTAATTTTTTAGAATGAAAGTCAACAAATATATGTGTATGTTTCGGTTTGCAACACCTCTCTTTTTTGTTCTCTTCCCTTACATAGTTATTAGTTGAGAACACTTTGTATTCTATTCTCTTGTACAGTTATGGCTAAGAACACTTTGCAAATCTGTATTATCTATTTTTCAAGTTGGCCACACATACAACAAATGCATGTTGAAAAAATGACATCGAATGGTTTCAATTCAATGTATATGGATTGCTTATCTGATGAGTGAACCATGAAACCAATGACTATAAGGACTTCTTGATCCTAGTCCTGGGTGATGTAGATCCCATGAAATTTTTATGACGGCTTGTTAATTAAGATTCTAATTTATTGTAACGACCCGAGATTTTCGACTCTCGTGTATAACACGACGGCCGAATTCCCAAGTAATTTATGGAATAACTAATTTGTCAAATAATAAAATATAGCATTCAAGCACAATGGCGGAAACAATTATCATCTTATTCTATCAAACTTACTACGTCATCATCAATGTTTAAATAAGGGGACCAACTAATATCCATACTGATTAATTAAAATACAAAACCATGTCTTCTTTTGAAGACTTATTACAATTCCATAAATGTATCAACTACTTAAAAGAAATATTTAATAAATGATAACATCAATTAAGTTTCTCTAATATCGTCATCCACCATGTGATTGTACGAACATCGAACTCTTTTCCTTAAACATCGGGTTCAATACCTGAATCTTCACCTGCATCATCTAAATTGTGTTTGAGATAGCGTTAAACGCTATCATAGTGGGGAATATTTCCTCCAAGACAATCAAGAATAATAATAACGGTACAGAGTAAACGCAAGCAGGATATTATCATTTAATCAAATCAAAACAACAAACTAAAAATCTTTGTTAATGCGATGCATGGAATGCATGCTCTGGCTAAGGCACTGTTGGGGTCCCAAATAGTGAGGACCTCCAAAAATGGGCAAAAATAGCCACGTACCTCTGAAGAAATCACGTAGAAACGCCTTTCGGTGCACGCAAAACAGAAATATGTAGGATTTCCTGACTTAGCCCAGTTCTCTAGTGGGCCCTACTAATCATCATTTTTGAAACTACCCGGAAGCGAACCCGCAACTTCATTACTACTTATGGTGAACAGTGTCAGTGTTTGCGCGACGAAACGGGCCCCACAAATCCTCCAAAAATCAAAACCCAATCAGTGGAGCCCACATATACGTGTCCACGCACCCTGATAATTCGGACACCCCACGCACCCAACGCACCCTTAAAAAACAGCATTAATCTTTCATTTACGGAGGCTTGTAGACACCTCACGCACCTTGAAAATGAGTCAACGCACCTTTAAAATCCAAAGATTGTCAAAACAACGAATTTCAGGTGCGTGGAGCCCCACGCACCCGACGATTAAGCCCCACGCACCCAAAAAATCGAGTATGATTTCGGGCATTCGCGCATAAATAAACAGGTACGTTGGGAACATTTTACAGGTGCGTGGCACGTGGCGCTCTGCTATTGGCCGACTTCACCTATAAATACCCCCTCATCATGTTCATTTGAGAGGATTTTTAAAAAAGAGAGAGAGAGCTGCCGCTCCTAGAAATCCAAAAATCCTCGCCGGAATCCTCACCGGAACACCTTTTCCGACCATCGGAATCCCCTTTCCGATCGCAGATACACCACTACAGGTCTGAATCCCATAAATTTGATCACGCACCCGTAAAAGGATCCCACGCATCCAAAAGTGTCCCACGCGTCCATTAATTCGGTCCCACGCGTCCCTAAATTCAGCAAGAATAAGATTTTATAAAATTGACCCCACGCATCCTGTATATAGACCCACGCACCCCTAAAATTTATCATGAAATCGACACTTAACTAATAGGTGCGTGGAGCCTCACGCACCCGTAAATCAGGTCCCACGCACCCAAAAAATCAGCCAATTGCAGGACATGTTTGCAGGTGCGCCGGGCTCAATTTTAAGTATTTTCAAGGTCCGTTTGAGCCTGTCTTCGGTATTTCAAGCATTCCGGACGCAATGAAACAGTCAAACGAACGTTTCGAAGACTCTAAAATGAGTAGAGCCGAGCGTCTTCGAGGTTTGACCCGATTCGATATAATGAACGAAGTGACTTCTCGGAAAGGAGCTGCCAACATCCAGAGCTACGTGAATATGCTGTCATTTATGTTTACTGTAAAGGCATGATCTGATTTGTGTCAAAAGCTAGACAAGCAGGGCCATGGTTACCACGATAAACCATGCCAAAGAGTTTCGATCCTCTGCAAACCAATTGCTCCCGACTGCCGCAACACAATGGTCGATGCCCTACCCATCCAAACGGTATCCGCCGGTTGGGCTGCGCAGGTACACACAACTGTAGAATGGACTTCCCGAGGTCACCTGTCCATACGTTGACAGGCGCGGGCCCAGAGTCGCCCATCTCAGTCATAAACCCTGACAGTCTCAGCCCGAATTTCCGGCCAAAATATGGGACATAGACGTTTGACTAACACAAAGGTGGTTCGGTGCTTAGCAAAACAAATGCGGGTCTCTACGACCACAAAGCTCTAAGACCATGGTCCCTGCTGACTAGTCTTTTGCCTTCTAATCATGGGTCAGTGATCATTCGATGTAATTAAGGGCTTGTGCCAGATCACAGCCTGTAATGTACAAGATCTCAGGATCTCTGGAATAAAATTCGCCTTGCGATATCTCTTCGTGTGTATCTTTTGTGAATGCTTGTAATTGTCTACGAATGTTTCCATTACTCAGAACCCTAGAGCAATAAAGCACTACATTTTAGAAAATGTTCCCCGCGGTTCATTTTCTAGTTCCAACAAACTGGCGACTCTGCTGGGGATCGAACCCAGAATCTCTGGTTTAGTTCTGAGTATAGAAACGCTTTAAGATCAATCATTCACATATGCGAATGTATACACAGGAGATTTATTGCGAGGCATAATGTTTCGGCGCCCTTGGGCGCCAAACTAGCGACTCTCAACGGGAACGTTCCTCCCTTCATCTTTAAGGCGGTAGACGGTAAATCAATGGCTTTCAAGGAACCACAAACCCCCGCAACCACGCATGTTTGTCTTCTCCTTGCCTATTCATAATAAGTTATGTATCGCGATAGATGGACTCACGTTCCCGGCCGCGTTTATGAACTGTTCTAATGATTTTCTGCCACTACAGAATTAGCATGATAACAAGACAGACAAAAGAAACGACAGGCCCGATGACCAGCTCATGCACCTTCCTCGTCACTGGAGGCTTCGGCTTCCCCCATTTCACCACAGCCGTAAATCCGAAATCAGAGTGGCAGACGATTGAGACTCGAAGGTAGAAGAAGGAACAGAAGAAAGCTGCCATCCTAGCAGCATACAGGGAAGCAGATATTACAAAACCTCACCCCAGGATCCGAAAACAGTGGCAGCCAAAGCAGGGGCAGAAGACCCTTATAAGTAGGAGGGTTGCGTCGACTGAGCCCGCAATGCCCGCAATGACGGTTGAGCAGTTCCCGTCGTTGCCCAAAACCTCTCGTACCCCGCAAAGGACCACTGGGCTCGTAACTGAAAAGCCCATGCCCGCGACGACCCCCTTGCCAAGACAAAGCCCGATTCAAAAAATCCAGTTGGCGCAAGTAGTAATGGTCCAGGTGGCCGCGGAGGAAGAGGAAGAACTGTATGAGACAGAAGAGTTACCTCCGTTACAAGATCAGATCGATAGGTTGGTGGAGGCTAACCGCGAGACAAATGAGCGAATGAAGGCTATCCAGGAGGCCTTGACTACTCTGATAGCGCAGAATGCCACCAGAAGTGCCGCGCCGCCCACCCGTCAGTCGGCGGAGGAATCTCAAGGTGCAGCAAAAGGTCCGGTTGATCCAGAGCCACCCATCCAACCCAGAGTCATGCCAGTAGGACGCGCGCCGCTTTCCACATCTCACGTATCACGGGAAGAGTTATCCCAAACAATAGCCCATATGATGCAGCAGGAAAAGGAAAAGGAGAGGAAAGGAAGCTACAAATATCGGGTCCCATACTCGCCAGAAGTAGAGGAGGTACCATTTCCGGCCAACTTTAGATGCCCGGACTTCGAAAAGTTCGACGGCAGAGGGTCGCCAGAGGAGCACATCACCCACTTCTTGACCACATTGAAAAACTGGTCTGCAGTCCCACAGTATTGCATGCGGCTGTTTGGATCTACCCTAACAGGGAAAGCCTTCCAATGGTACATGTCGCTACCTGCCGGCTCTGTGAGGACGTGGGAGCAAATGCAAGATGCCTTCATTCAAAATTCTTCGCAACAGAGAGAGAGAGATCTCGTTAACGGATCTTGCAATGGTCAGACAGAGAAATGGTGAGCCAGTTGAGAAGTTCATCGACCGATGGGGGACCACAGCAGCTCAATGTCGAGAATTACCCAGTGAAGGCGAACATATGAAGATGTGTCTAAGGGCCCTAGACCCGATGATCTCGTATGGCTTGTCAGGCAGTACCTTCAACTCCTTTCACGAACTGGCAACGAAAGCACACTTGGTAGAGGAAGCAGTATCTCGAGTGAGCTTCAGGCCCGAGAGACAGAAAAGAGAGACAGGAAGAGTGGTGGAGACTTACCAGGTCGACAGAAGCAAGGACCAGAAAGAACGAAAGCGTCCCGCTACCAATCATGGGACAGAGATGAAGGCGGCGGATATACAGGATAAGAGCAAAAAGCCCTATGTACCCAAACGTGTATCTATAGCCGAAAGAGAGAAGGCGAACGGCCCATACACATTCGACATGGCCGATTTGGTTCCGATCATGGAACAGTTGATCGAAGAGGGCTTGATACGCCTACCAGAGCCAATTCGTCCGCACGAGGTCGGACGAACGAACGACCCCAAATACTGAAAATATTACCGGTGCATCAGCCATCAGACAGAAGATTGCTTCTCCTTAAAGGGATGAATACAGTGATTGATCAATCAAGGGGTCATCAGCATGAAGGTACCTGAGACAGTGAAGGAGGCAGTCGAGGCAATTTCAACAGTCTCGATAAGAGGTGAAACCAGCCGATCAACCTCGTTCCCTAAGCCGAAGGAACCATGGACTCTAGTCAGTAGCAAGAAAAGACTTGAGAACAGACAAAGACTCGTGAAGCAAAAGAAGAACAGAGGAAGAGGCAGAAGAGAGAGGTCGCAGGGGCAGGAACGACTCATGACAAGTATGGCCCGCTGCGGAATGGTGTTGTTCGCCGAACAGGCATCACCTGAAGAAACCCCACAAGTAGTGGAGAGGGAGGTTGACGCAGTCATCCTATGGTCAGGAAAGCAAACGCTTGACCGTACTCTCCCAAGACCAGACAACCCGATGCCAGAAGACGGTACCCCTGACATATCACGGGAAAGACTTTGCATGCAAAAGTCAAAAGAAAAGGTCGTTGAAGCTACGACCAGTCAGCCAAACCCTAAGCCAGTGGCATACGACATTGTGTCACACCTACAAAAGGTTTCCGCCCGCCTGAGTATATACGATGCTCTATGCCTCTCAAGAGTGTACAGGGAAATGTTAATCAACGCCTTACTTGACAATGAAGTCAGGGAGGTCACGATAATAGAGATAGAAGAAGAAATGAAAAATTCAGATAAATTTTGGGAAGGGTATATGCCGGTGTCACAAGTCATGCCTGTCAACCATCCTTCGACCATCACTTTCTTAGAAGAAGACCGCACGATAGAATCAATAGATCACAATCGCCCGTTAATGGTCACAGGAATAATCAGAGATACCGAGGTCAAGAGATGTATGCTGGACGATGAGTCGGCTGTGAATATCATGCCCTTGGAAACATTGCAGAGGCTAGGTTACAGGCAATCGGCATTACGCCCGAGTTTTATGATGATTCAAGGTTTCAATCAAGACAGCCAGCGTACGCTCGGGTCAATTACGGTAATGTTAGAGATCGAAGGACTGACGACGAAAGTAACATGTCAGGTAATCGATGCAGTGACAACATACAACCTCCTTCTAGGAAGGCCTTGGCTCCATCAAAATCGCATAATCCCCTCGACATATCACCAGTGTTTTAAATATAGCAGAGACGGGATCCAATACAGGGTAGCAGCAGACCCAAAACCATACATAACAGCCGAGTCATTTTTAGCCGATGCAAAGTATTACAACTCGGCCGACGACAGTGAAACCAGCGAAAGGACCGAGGTATCGAAGAAGGGGCAAGGGGTAAAAACTCGAATAGAGAAGTTCGTGCAGAGAAATGAGCCTCAAACTGCCACCCAGGGGAGATCTCGACATCTGCTAGAAAGTCACTCTCAGCCAATTACGAAGAAGTTCTATGTGATACCGCAACATCTGCGTCAGCCAGGGCAGTCTGTGTTAAAACTGATCTCAGATCAAGACATGAGCGTGCTCAAGTCCAGCTTCAACGTACCGGTACCCAAGATAGGAAGAACCAAACCATTTCCAAAAGCTCCGAGCTAATTCATCGTGCCGTCAAGAGACGTCACTCAGAAAGACATCAAATTTCACTCAAGACCAAGCCAACCAGCACCATCAGAAGAAAGAGAGGAGGGAAGGGGGCTCGCCCAGCTTCGACCAATAGAAGAGAAGAGATATAGCAGAGCCAGCCGAAAGATCATGAAGAATATGGGGTTCTCCGGCCAAAGGATAGACACAGAAAGGAGATTACTGGCTCCATTTGAAGAACATAAGCGAGTATACCGAAATGGAGAGGGCCTAGGGGCTAGGGCAAGTGTAAACATGGTAATCATCGGCCCGGCGGAAGAGACCCAGCCGCAGGAGCCTATCGATATAGTCCAGCCAAGTGTCGCACCCGTGCAACTAGAAGATGGTGGACAGCCGACGATCGACGAACTCGAGGAGATAAACCTGGGCACCCCCGAAGAACCCAGGAATACATACTTGAGCAGAAACGTCCCGGAAGGAGAGAATGAGAGATACCTACAACTATTAAAGGAGAATAAAGATGTCTTTGCCTGGACATATTCAGAAATGCCCGGGCTCAGCCCAACAATCGCCATGCACAAGTTAAGTATCATGAAGGAAAAGAAGCCAGTGAAACAACCGCAACGACGATTTCACCCGAACATTATACCCAAAATTGAGGAAGAAGTCAAGAGACTAATTCAGGCCGGGTTTGTTCGAGAGGTGAAGTACCCCCGGTGGATCTCGAACATCGTGCCGGTTAAGAAGAAGAGCCGACAAATCCGAATATGTGTTGATTTTCGAAACCTAAATGAAGCCTGCCCTAAAGACGATTTCCCCCTCCCAATTCCTGAGCTGTTGATTGATAGCACGACAGGGTATGCAGTGATGTCTTTTATGGACGGGTATTCGGGATACAATCAATGGCCCCAGAAGACGAAGAAGTCACGGCTTTCCGCACAACCCTCGGCATCTACTGCTATCGCGTAATGCCCTTCGGATTAAAGAACACAGGGGCAACATACCAGCGCGCAATGCACGTCATATTCTAGGACATGATGCATAAACACGTTGAATGCTATGTAGATGATCTAGTCGTAAGGTCGACCGATCATGAGCAGCACAGGGAGCACCTAAGGCAAGTGTTCCAACGGTTGCGTAAGAAGAGTCTTCGTATGAATCCACTAAAATGCGCGTTCGGAGTCTCATCCGGCAAATTCTTAGGTTTCGTGGTCAGACACAGGGGCATAGAAATCGATCCCGCAAAAATCAAACCCATCATAGAAATGCCGCCTCCGAAGAACCTAAGTAGCTGAAGAGCTTCCAGGGCCGCGTAGCATATCTGAGAAGATTCATTTCGAACCTAGCTGGTCGTTGTTAGCTGTTCTCCCGACTCAACAAGAAGAATGTCAAGTTCGAATGGGACGCCGCCTGTCAGAAAACTTTCGATTCATTAAAAGGAATGCTCGGGAAATCGCCAGTCCTCGCCGCCCCAATCAAGGGCAAACTGCTGATTCTATACATTGCAGTGGGTGATAACTCGCTAGGGGCGCTCCTGGCACAGAGAAACGAAGAAGGCATGTACTATTTGAGCCGCACGTTAGTAGGGGCCGAGTTTAACTACTCAGCGATCGAGAAGATGTGTCTGGCCCTCATCTTCGCCGTGAAGAAACTCAGACATTACTGCCTCTCGCACCAAATAACGTTGATATCCAAGGCCGACCGGATCAAATTCCTCATGAATCTGCCTATGCTGTCTGGACGCTTAGCAAAATGGGCCCTTCTCCTCTCGGAATTCGATATCACTTACGTCCCGGCCCGAGCCATTAAAGGGCAAGCGATTGCGGATTTTCTCGCTGCGCACCCCGTCCCAAGCAATGAAGAAATGGAATGCGATCTCCCAGACGACCAGGTCATGATAACTGAAGAATCACGACTCTGGCAAATGTACTTCGACGGAGCCTCTAGGCCCACGGGGGCAGGAGCAGGAGTTATATTTATTAGCTCGCAGGGAGATCTGTTGCCCTATTCATTCACGATCGTGCCAACCTGTACCAACAACGAAGCAGAGTACCAAGCCCTCATTATCGGGCTACAGCTCACCCTCGAGATGCGTATCAAGGCAATACAGATCTACGGTGACTCCAGGTTGGTCATCAGGCAGCTAACGACGGAATATGAGGTTCGCAAACCCGAGTTGTCGCCCTTCTGCCACCAAGCGCAATCATTGTTCGGCCAGTTTCGCAATGGTAGCATTTCACATATACCAAGGCAAGAGAATACACAGGCCGATGCGTTAGCCAGCCTGGCCGCTGCTCTGGCTAATCCCGGAGGCAGCCCACTTCAAGTAACAATCGAAGAAAGAAGGATCTTACCCACTACCCTGTCGCGAAGCGACGAATCGAGCGCAAATCCTATCTGCTGCTCCGAAATTACAGAAGAAAACGACTGGAGAAGGTCATTTGTTGACTACTTGAAATACGAATTTTTACCGGAAGAGCCCAAGATGCGCACTCAGGTCAGGAGACGCGCCGGTTCATTTATAATACAGAGTGACACCCTTTACAAGCGCTCGTACGAGGGAGTGCTACTACGCTACCTGGACCAGGATGAGGCATACGCCACGCTAAAAGAAGCTCACGGAGGGGAGTGCGGTGCTCACCAGGGGGGCAAGAACTTACATCACTGCGCCGACACATGGGGTATTATTGGCCCACAATGACGAAAGACGCGATAGACTACGTCAGAAAGTGTCACCAATGCCAGATACATGCAGATATAATACACTCACCACCAGAAGAGTTACATCAGTCGGTAATATCTTAGCCTTTCGCCACCTGGGGCATGGACGTGATAGGACCGATCAGTCCGCCATCCTCTCAGGGGCACCAGTACATTCTTGCTGCGACCGATTATTTCTCTAAGTGGACTGAAGCTATTGCCTTAAGAAACGTGAAAGCCAGACACGTCAAAAGTTTCATCCGTCATTCCATATTATACCGGCACGGTATCCCTGAAAGAATCACTACTGACAACGGGACACCCTTAAAAAATGTCACTATCAACAGGCTATGCGCAAAGTTCAAGATTAAGCATTGCTATTCGTCACCTTACCACCCTCGCGCGAACGGGTTAGCCGAGGCGTTCAACAAGACTATCGTGAAAATCCTTAAGAAGACGGTGGCAAAAAATAAGAAGGATTGGGACAGACGATTACCCGAAGCACTATGGGCATATAGGACCACGTACCGCACAGCCACTTGAGCCACACCCTACTCATTAAAGTACGGCAGGGAAGCTGTGATCCCGATGAAAATACAGGTGGAGTCACTACGGGTCGCGCTCCGACACTCCTTGACGACTGAGTACAATGCTAAAATCAGAATGGTCGAGCTGGACGATCTAGATGAAAAGAGACTCGCCGCTCAACAAAGGCTTGAAATGTATCAAAAACAAATCTCAGCTTCATACGATAAACGAGTCCGGGGTAGATCTTTTAAAAGAGGCGACTTGGTACTAATGATGAAGCGTCTGGCACCGGTGCAAGGCCCAAAGAGTAAATTCGATCCGAAATGGGATCCAGTGTGCATTATCGATGAAGTATACTCCAATGGAGCCTACCGGGTGACAGATTGCAAAGGACAGGGCATCAGTACGCTGGTGAATGGTCGATTCTTGAAAAGATATTATACTTGACGCAAGTCTATCATTATATTTTGTAAACGCCCCATTAGAGGGATGATGTAATGAAGGAAATACCAAGAGAAATGATACCGCACAGGGTTTGGAGCGAAGTACTAATTATCTACCTCTTCTTCCACAGGTATCAGAAAGTCGTCAAGGCTCAGGATACGTCAGGAATGACACCCCGCTTTTCAAGGCCATCAAGAAAGGGGGTAAGCCCTTAATAGAGGCCCGATCACATCCCTGCTCATACAAGCACAGGTTTGGGTCCTAACAGGGGGACGCTCTTCCCAAATGACTCAATCGGTTCGCATTCAAAGCTCAAAATTTGCAAATAAATTAGCAATACAACATGAACCCAAAACTACAGTAGTATACATATTGACACAGTATTTGTTACAATGTGTTCTAAAAATTACAAATGAAGGTCATTACAGCTCAACTGTTTAAAGTTTTTAAACATTGGTCTAACAAGTTTGCTGCAGACTCCTCGACTGCCCTCCGTGCCGTCTCGGCTTCAGCTAGAACTAGAGCAGGGTCAGGAATGTCCCTGAGAGACTGCTCCAACTCCTCAACTTGGGCTTTCACGACGTCACGCTCTGCTTCCTGCTGATCAAGGAAAGACTGCAAGCGAGTCCTCTGACCGCTAAGCTTGGAAAATTTAAGGTGGACGATCGAGCGTTCGGCTTGCAGCCGAGCCACCTCATTGTCTATCTCTGCCAAACGTGCGGTGGCCCCTCGGCACCCATCATCAACAATCTGCCAATCCTTCTTCACCACGGCCACCCCTGCCTCGTGTAATTCTAGTTTCGGGAGAAGGGACCGCAAGTGACCACGTTTTTTCTCAATGGAAGGGTCAACTTGGAGACTTTTCGCCTCACGTTCTCGGGCCACCCATTCCTTAAACTGAGTTACTTGACCGATTACGGAGGACAGGTCAATCCCAAGCCAGGCAGCATTAAGCCCTAATGCCTGCAACGCCTCGTCTAAGATAGGCCATTCCTCCTCATGTCTTAAAGAGTCGGCGATGTCATATAGAAGGCCCTTGAGAGGGTTTGCCTTGGTCCTCGATAGGCCCCGAAGGGATGAGACGAATGACTCTAGCAATGCCGTAGGCGCTGAGGCATCAACGGAAGCAGCTGCTGGCATAGAAAGTGGTAAACATTAGTACAGGAAAATCATCATAAAAAAGGAAGCAGTCAAGACGGTAGAAGCAAGCGATATACCAACGACTTCAGAAATGCCAACGGCAAGGGCGCTGGATGAGGCGGTAGGCACAGGTGACGCTGGGGCCGGTTCCGTTGTTCCCTCAGCCAATGGTTCGGGCAATTCTGGGGAGGATATCACCACGACCTCAGGAATGTTGGCATCAGGCGCTGGCCCGACGGCAGGAGAAATTGCAGCGGCAGGCTCGGCTGATAACGACATGGCGACGGGGGGAACTTCAACAGCGGGTTCAATTAACGACGGCTCAGCGAAAGGAGGAGCCCCCACTACAGGTTCGGGCGCGTTCAACTCAATAATGGGAACCGCGACCTCTTCCACGGCGGCGACGGTCACTTCCGGAACCGCGCTTGGAGCTTCGGCGTCTGCCAACAAAGGATTGGGGGAAGGGCGGACTCAGCAGGTGCTTCATCATCCAGGTCCATACAGATCGTCCCCACGTCTTCCTCAGGGACAGACCTATCATATATAGGCTCACTCTCGTTGCTCCCCCGGGTGCGACACCCTCCACTCAAGTTGGCTTGAGAGCTTAACTCACCCTCTTCCCTGGCCTCTCCTGTGTTGACGGCCGGAGCGTCGCCAGCCTCTTTTAAAAGCTCCTCGCGCAGACGCTCGGCTCTGCGCAGTTTCCATAAGTCCTTTATCTTCTTGCCACCGCAAATGACAGAAAGACGAGGAGCAGTTTTCACCCGAGGGCCAGTGCGCTCAACCCATACACCCTCATCACCCTCATCATCATCATCACCATCGTTATCACCATCATCACCATCAAAGCCTCCGCCTTCGCCACCTCCCGCATCGTCGTCACCCCCGCCAGCTCCGCCCATGGCATCATCGCCGTCCCTACCACCATCACCCTCCGCAGCAGCATCATCTTCCTCACCCCCTGCCTCGGCCATGACATCATCACCATCGTCGCCCTCTTCGCCATCATCACCTTCATTTCCCCCTCTCAGAACACTGCCCTCGGCAGGTAACTCATCGATAGGCCCGAGAGATGGGAACTCTGGTCCCGCCGCTGTCACATTTCTCTCTCCATGGGCAATCCAGCCTTCCAGGGTGTGCTCTGGCTTTTCATGATCAATCACTACATTCAAGGAGGTTTGTAATCTCTCCGTGCCTGGCACCGCAGGTTGATGAAGATTTTCTGATACATAGCCGAGCCCGTTGGCAGGAGTAGGCGTAACGATGGGAGGCGTGACGAAGACGGGCTCGGTGACGAGCATTTTATTCCGCACCAGCGCATATTGATGGGCCCACCACCTCATCCACCCAAAGGTAGCCCCGGCAAAACACTGCGTCCCCGGGATCACGAAGGAACAGCCGGTTTCGGTTAGCAGAAGTTGCCGCCACATCCACTTCCAGTGAATGGACCCAACATCATACACCCGCTGCTCGCGCGTCACTGGTTCTAAGGTCGCTGGCACTCCCTGATCATACCCGAATTGGCGGGCGAAACGATTCGGATAATAAGGCTCCCTCCAGAACTCCAGCCCTTCGCGAAGCGGCAGTGACGAAGGACGAATCGCGATCAGGAAGGAACGCTCGTAATAGTCAATGCTGTCATCATCCGTGCACAGGACCGACTCTTCACTCCGGGTACCAGAGAAGTGATAGAAATATACGTCGTCGAGCCCCGCGATCCTATCCTCGATGGTGTTTAGGTTGTGGCTGATCATCCTCTTCTTCTGAAAGAAGTGTAGCGGGAGCTTCCCCTCTCTGATGTAATCTCCGCGCCGCACGTCGTAGACCCAAGGGAAGTACACCCCGAGCCAACCGGAGAAAAAGTGTCATCCGCAGTAAGCGGAGTTCATCCCATAGGCAGCGCGCTCCTTGTTGCTGATGACGTAGCCGAACGCTCGATATATAGAACATAAGACCACCGGAGCCAGCGCGTACCGATGACCGTTCGCCAGGGCCCCTGCGACGGCGAAACAAGACACCCTGATATTATCTGCCTGCTTGGAGCTTGGAAGCGCCACGCAGCTGAGCCAATATGTCAGGAAGCCGGCCAGCTCGCAGGAGAGGGAGAGCTTGTTGGGGCGCGGGAAGTTTTCCCTCATCCGTTTCTCCAAAAGCGCCTTATCACCATGGCCTTCGTCGAAGGCCGCGTAGTCCAAGCTGAAGGGGAAAGAAACGAGGCGTTAGCAGAAAGAAAAGAAGTGTGATTAAGCAGTGTTGAGCTATTAATTGTGCATATTCTAACCCCAATTCATCACTCATTGTGCAAGGTTTATATGGTTTGTAAGCTAATTCAATGCATGTTTTGTGACTACAGGATTGAGGGTGGACTCTGCTCAATTGAAGACATAAAGAGCTCACTTGGGATCATTCTAATGGAGATTACTTGAGAACCAAAGAAGAAAAGAAGAGAGAAAGCGAAAGAAAGAAGCAAGGAAAGAAAGAAAAGGAAGAAATGAGGAAGTATGAAGACTGCCGACCGGTCATGACCGGTCGGCCAAGGAAGCCAGACCGGTCAGCGACTGGTCAGCCATGGTACTGAAGACGTCCGACCGGTCATGACCGGTCGGACAAGGCTACTGGAACCTCAATGAATAGGACCGACCGATCATGACCGGTCGGTCAGTGCTGCTGTAATAGGGATGAAAACATCCGACTGGTCATGACCGGTCGGAGGGGCTTGCTGAACTGAAGATAAATAGGCCCGACCGATCTTGACCGGTCGGGCATACTTGCTGGAATGACTCTCTATTGAGGCCGACCGGTCTTGACCGGTCGGCCATGCGTACTGAGTTAGAACTTTCTAATTTCTTCTCGAAATTCTCTGCGCTGCGTAAGTGTTACGCAAATTTCCGATTCTTCCGACGTTTTGGAGCCTCTAGACTATAAAAGGACACCTAGGGATCGTTCCTGGGGTATCCTAGAAGGGCTCAAGCGAGGTTGGAGGCTGTGGAAGTGAAGATTGGAGTTTCACAACTCCTTTTGGTTTGCTTTGCTGTTTTCATGCTTTTTGTAGTTGTTTCATGTTTCCTTGGATCATGAGCAGCTAAACCTCTTAGCTAGGGCTAAGAGGTGAAGCTTGTAGTGAATCCAAAATGTTTTAATTCGTAGTTAAGTGGTTTTAGTTTGGAATTCATGATTATGAACTAAGGTTTGAAGTTTATACAAGTTTTTAAGTAATTTTTCTTAGTCTTGTGATGACTCATGGATGTTTGGATGAATTACTTATCTTCTTAATTTGTTTGCAACGGTATAGACCTGTATGATCCGAGGAATCGGAGTGCGCTCTAGTACTAAGCTCTTCATAAAGGGACTTCAGGCCAAAGTTCTATTTTAGTTGATTTTCTGGAATATGTAAGGACTGTGCTGGTGATTTGAATCTAGTTCAAATCCTAATCTAACCTTGTCTTGTGAGAGGACTTGGGGATGGTTATGATTGAGAACTGGACCTATAGGAAAGGGGAATGACCTATGCAATTGAGCATGCTCAGCTCAGCCTAGACTGAGTGAATCTTATGCATAGAACTTACATATTACACACTGTTGGTTTAACAGTTCTATCATCCGACTGGACGGACAGGAATGTCGATTCTAGTTGAGAGAATAAGAAACCATAGCGGATTGAACATCAAGGATTGCTACAAGTGGATCCTTGAAACCCTAGTACTCTTTTATAATTAATTACTCTCGATTTAATTCAGCTTTTGTTACTCACATCAACTTTATACAAAAATCTGATTAGTAGACTTCAATAGACACTTGTGGATGAAGTTGTGAGATCCTACATAGTCCCTGTGGATCGACCTCGGTCTTACCGAGTTTATTACTACATCGCAACCCTACACTTGGGGAAGCGAACAAGTTTTTGGCGCCGCTGCCGGGGACCTTGACGGTTTTCACAAATTTCTGAAATTAGTATCTATTTAGGATTTTTTCTTAGATTTTTAGAACTAACTTAGTTTATTTATTTGATTTTTTTTTCTTTTCAGGGATTTCTAGGAAGCTGAAGAAGATACAAGAGTTTCAAGTGCGAATCAGGTTCTATCTTTCTAAACCTTACTCTTCTCCTTCTCCTATTCATTCCTATTCATCTCTTGTAGAGTGGGTGGTGATTCCTTTTGGATCTCTAAAAGGTCGGCCTTTTTGCCACCTGGATTCCTATTGGTCGGCTCAGCCGCCTTGGATCACCTTGTGCTCAGAGATTTCTTTTCTCATCTCTACTCCTCTTTTTCCTTTTTCTGCACTTTTTCTCAAAAGATTCAAAGAGTGGGTGGGGAGTTCTCTGAACCCCTATTGACCAGGAGAAATCGGTCTTTATCCTTGCTTCTGGCCTAGCCATTGCAAGACACCTTGTGCTTCGGTCTTAGAGAAGAGTAAAGAAAAGGGAGGAAGAATTCTCCTTTCTTTTTGTTTCTTATTTTTGGTTTTGCATGCCACATTGGGCTCGGGATTCCAATAACCGACTCATAAGTGAAGGCGGGATAGTAGAAGGCTTTGATAGAGAGCCACGTGTTAGGAGACATCTAGATTCTCCAATTTTATCTGAAAGTATGGCTGCAAATCAACCTAACCCGGTTCAAAATCAAACTGAAACAAGGGAGAATGTGGTTGAGAATGTTCCCCGACCTAGGACTTTACGTGATTTCTTGCAACCTGCAAGAACGAGCACTCCCTCATGCATAGTATTTCCACCAAATGCAGGGAATGTGGATTTGAAACCGGGAGTGATCAATCTTCTCCCTAAATTCCATGGTTTAGACAGTGAAAGTGCCTATCAACACCTTAGGGAGTTTGATGAGGTAATCACCACCATGCACTTTGCAAATGTGACTGATGATGTGGTAAGACTTAAATTCTTCCCTTTCACTCTTAAGGATAAAGCCAAGGGTTGGCTTTATGCATTGAGGCCAAGATCAATTGGGTCATGGAATGATATGCATAGAGAATTTATTAAAAAATTCTTCCCTACTCACAAAACGAACATGCTTAAGCGCCTTATCATGAACTTTGCCCAAAAGGAGGATGAAACCTTTTCCCAATGTTGGGAGAGATTCAAGGACCTATTAAACGCATGCCCACATCATGGCTATGAAAATTGGCGGATTATAAGTTTTTTCTATGAAGGACTGATTCCATCCATGGGCCAATTTATAGAGATGATGTGTAATGAGGAGTTCATGAATAAGGAAGCTGATGAAGCATGGGATTATCTGGAAGAATTGGCTGAAAGTGCACAATCTTGGGACACATCTAAACCAACAAATTCCAAGACTGGCCAACAAAAGGAAAAGGGAGGAATGTATGTCTTATCAGAAGAAGATAGCATAAGTGCACGGTTGGCTAGCCTTACAAGAAAGGTCGAAGCCATGGAATTAAGGAAAGGAGAAACAATCAACTCCACTGAGGTTGAAACTGTTTGTGGAATTTGTGCTGGAAATCAACATGCTACACCAGATTGTCCCACAATTTCAGCAGTCCAAGGCATCTTACAAGAACAAACAAATGCCATAAACAGTTATCAGCAGCAATATGGTGCTCCAAACTCAAACACGTATAATCCTAATTGGAAGAACCATCCCAACTTCAGTTGGAGGAATGGACCCACTGCAAATGCAAACAATACTCCAAAAGTATCACTAGAAGAGATGTTGGGTGCATTCGTATCGGTCCAGAATGAGTATAACAAGACAAACTCTCTAAAAATAGATGGGTTCATGCAAGAGCAATTGAAATTCAATCAAAACTCAAACCAAGCCATCAATGAATTGAAAACATCTCTGGCTAGAGTTGAAGCTCACCTTAGTGTTAGAGAGAAGGGCACACTTCCTGCTCAAACTCTTCCTAACCCTAGGACCCAATATGAGATAAAAGATGCAAGCTCATCCTCCCACCATACGGAACATGTCCAAGCTATCACCACTTTGAGAAGTGGGAAAGAAATTGATAAATCTAGTCCGGTGAAGGCCCCAAAGCCTAAGGATCCGGAAATTCCCAAAGAGGATGATAGCCCAAACAATATTCCACAAGAGAAAGAACCGGAAAGACAATACAAGCCGGTTGCCCCATTTCCACAAAGGTTGATTTCACCAAAACCTTTAGATAAAAATCTGGAGATTCTGGAAATCTTCAAGCAGGTGAAGATCAACATCCCGCTGTTGGATGCAATAAAACAAATACCATCTTACGCCAAATTTCTAAAGGAATTGTGTACAGTCAAAAGGAAACACAATGTCCACAACAAAGTTCTTTTGGCTGAGAATTTGAGTGCCATCATCAAACAAGAGGTGCCCCAAAAATACAAGGATCCAGGTAGTCCAACCATCTCATGCATCATAGGAGACTACCAGATAAAACAAGCCCTACTCGACTTGGGGGCAAGTGTGAATCTCATTCCATATTCGGTCTACGAACAACTTGGGTTAGGTGAATTGAAACCCACCAAAACCACACTTCAACTTGATGATAGATCCATTCGGATACCGAGAGGAATGATAGAGGATGTTCTAGTCCAAGTTATTAAATTCTATTACCCAGTAGATTTTATTGTCTTGGACACACATCCTGTGATAGGCACCGGTGCTCAAATTCCCTTCATTCTTGGACGACCGTTTCTAGCTACTTCAAATGCCATTATCAATTGTAGAAACGGACTTGTACAAATGTCCTTTGGAAATATGACCCTTGAGCTTAACATATTTGATTTATGCAAACAACCACGGGAGGTTGATGATGATGTCCACGAGTTAAACATGATTGAATCATTCGTGGAGGATACAATCCCCTTGTCACTATTTTCCGACCCTTTGGAGGCATGTGTGGCCCATCTTCATAAGATGAATGATGACACAACACAAGAGATGGATGCCATTCTAGATGTGATGCTAGTGCTTGAGAATAAAAGATGGAGGGCCCCAATTGAACCTTTGCCTATAAATGAGAACAAGGCCCCCCCATCCAACATCAAGGCACCAAAACTCGACCTAAAACCATTGCCAAGTGAGCTAAAGTATGTTTATTTAGGTCGAGATGAGACATATCCAGTGGTGATTTCTTCCCACTTGGATGAGGAACAAGAGAGTAGGCTAATAGCCACTCTATTAGAGCACAAGAGTGCCATTGGATGGACAATTGCGGATCTCAAAGGCATAGACCCACTGATTTGCACTCACCGCATACACCTTGAGGAAAATGCAAAGACATCCCGGCAACCACAAAGACGATTAAATCCAAACATGAAGGATGTGGTTAAGGCCGAAGTGGTGAAACTATTGGATGTAGGTATCATTTACCCGATATCCGATAGCCAATGGGTGAGCCCAACTCAAGTGGTGCCTAAGAAATCCGGAATAACCATCGTAGCCAATGCCAATAATGAACTCGTACCAACTAGAGTCACTACCGGTTGGAGAATATGCATTGACTACAGGAAGCTAAACACTGTCACGAGGAAATACCACTTTCCCCTACCGTTTGTTGATCAGATTTTAGAACGGTTGGCGGGTCATTCCCACTTTTGCTTCCTTGATGGCTATTCAGGGTACAACCAAATAGAAATTGCCCGTGAAGACCAAGAAAAGACTACATTCACATGTCCATTCGGCACTTTCGCCTATCGACGGATGCCGTTTGGACTATATAATGCCCCTGCCACATTTCAGCGTTGTATGATGAGCATCTTTTCTAACATGGTGGGGACCATTCTCGAAGTCTTCATGGATGATTTTTCCGTATTTGGTTGTAGCTTTGATGAGTGCCTTGAGCACTTGAAATCTATGCTAAAAAGATGTGAAGAGAAGAACCTTGTGCTCAATTGGGAAAAGTGTCACTTCATGGTTCAAAAGGGAATTGTACTTGGTCACATCGTTTCACAAAATGGAATTGAGGTGGACAAGGCGAAAATTGATCTTATCTCTAACCTCCCACCACCCAAAAGCATACGAGATATACGGTCCTTTTTAGGACACGCAGGATTTTACAGAAGGTTCATAAAGGATTTCAGTTCACTCTCTCGCCCTTTATGTAACCTACTTCAAAAGGAAAATTCTTTCGAGTGGAATGAAGAATGTCAAAAGGCCTTTACCACCCTTAAAGGCATGTTGACATGTGCTCCAATAATGCAACCACCTGATTGGAGCCTTCCTTTTGAAATTATGTGCGATGCTAGCGACTATGCTATTGGGGCTGTGTTAGGCCAAAGAAAAGATAAAAAGCCATGTGTCATCTACTATGCAAGTAGAACCCTAAACTCAGCCCAGGCAAACTACACAACGACTGAAAAGGAACTTTTAGCCGTAGTTTTTGCCTTGGGGAAGTTTAGATCCTACTTGATTGGATTCAAGATCATTGTATTCACTGACCATGCCGCGTTTAAGTATCTTCTCTCTAAGAAGGATGCTAAACCACGGTTATTAAGATGGATCCTCCTACTCCAAGAATTCGACTTAGAAATACGTGATAAGAAAGGAGTAGAGAATGTAGTAGCTGACCACCTCTTTCGACTTGTCCTCACTGATTCCCCTGAAACGACTACAATCAATGACATGTTCCCTGATGAACAACTTTTTGCTGTTTCTCAATTGCCATGGTATGCGGACATTGCTAATTATCTTGCTACAGGTACAATTCCTACATATTGGAAAAAGCAAGATAAAAATAGATTCTTCTCGGAGGTACGGAAATTCCTATGGGACGACCCATACTTGTTCAAGTATTGTCCCGATCAAATCATAAGGAGATGTGTCCCAGATGATGAACAACAAAGTATCATCTCCTTCTGTCATTCCCAAGCATGTGGTGGCCACTTTTCGGCTAAAAAGACCACAGCGAAAATTCTGCAATGTGGGTTTTATTGGCCCACCATGTTCAAAGACACACATGATTTTTGCAAAGCATGCGAACCTTGTCAGAAATTAGGAGGAATCTCCCGTAGAAATATGATGCCACTCAATCCCATCTTAATTATCGAAATTTTTTATTGTTGGGGCATCGATTTCATGGACCCATTCCCATCTTCTTTTGGAAACTTATACATCTTGCTTGCCGTTGATTTTGTTTCCAAATGGGTCGAGGCCATCCCTTGCCGGAACAATGACCATAAAACGGTCATTCGATTTTTAAAAGAAAATATTCTTTCCTGGTTTGGATCGCCTCGAGTCATCATAAGTGATGGAGGGTCTCACTTTTGCAATCGCCCTTTTGAAGCCTTAATGAAGAAATATGGCGTAACGCACAAAGTGAGCACTCCCTATCACCCACAAACTAGTGGCCAAGCTGAGATATCCAATAGGGAGATTAAACACATTTTAGAGAAAACGGTGAATCCCGATCGCAAGGATTGGTCACTTCGACTTACCGATGCGCTTTGGGCTTACCGTACTGCCTTTAAAACCCCTATTGGAATGTCTCCCTATAGACTTGTCTATGGGAAGGCTTGTCACTTGCCTGTGGAGTTGGAACATAAGGCGTATTGGGCTATTAAGAAGATGAATTTCAATTCTGACAAGGCAAGCTTGTTACGCAAACTACAATTGAATGAACTTGCAGAAATCCGGAATGAAGCTTATGAGAATGCGAGAATTTACAAGGACAAGACGAAGATATTCCATGATAAGAATATTCTTCGCAAGACATTCACGATCAATCAAAAAGTCCTCATGTATAATTCTCGCTTACATTTATTTCTGGGAAAACTGAGATCTCGATGGACCGGTCCCTACATTGTGCAAACGGTTTATCCATATGGGACTGTCGAGCTGTTGAATCCGAGGAACGGCAACATTTTTAAAGCAAATGGGCAGCGATTAAAGCCGTTCTTTGAAAATTTTCCTTCAGAAGGTATGTCCATACCCCTGAATGATCCTGTGTATCAGGATGATTGATCTCCTAGTCTGATGGAGGTATAGAGTAGTTAGGATTAGGATTTTGCTGCTTTTGTTTTCGTTTTCATAGGTTTGTTAGAAGGAGGAAGATTTCCAATGTTCACTCTCTCAGGTAATATCATTCCTCACTCCCTGTTATTTTCAAATTGCTCTCGTGTTTTGCTCATTGCGCATTTTTACATTGAGGACAATGCAAGATTTGGTTGGGGGGTGTAGGACCGCTTGGATGAATCCAGCACTTTGCAACCGCTTGGATGAATCCAGCACTTTGCAACATCTCAAGCAATTATGTGGAAATTTTTTGATTTTTTTCAAAAAATCGAAACTCTTTTGGAAAACATTGGTTCTATGCATTCCAGATGATATGAGCATAAGAGGAAGAGATATGAAGTGAATAGGGCTGGATGTCTGGAATCTCTCATTGCATAATGGTTTTATATGTGAACTCCCCTATTTTGTGATTGATAGAAAATCTGAACACTTTTACACCTAACTCACATTACACGATTTTCATGAGTTTAAGGGATTATGTGATTTATGGATTAGCTAGACTTTGAATTAAGGTATTGAGAAATCAGGCCGGGGTACTTTGTCCATCCTTGTCCATGGGAAAATAATGAAAGATATGGATTTTTAAAAATCCTATCTAATTAAAAAAAAGAAAAAGGAAAAGGAAGGATGAAATTGGGAATGTGAAAAACGGTGGAAAATTCCGATTAGGGCTACCTACTACCAACCGGGGGATGGTCTACCCGTAACCAAAGCCGGAAATGGGACGTAGTGTGACAGTTGTCGGAAGGACGGTAAGGCAAATTCCTGTCATTGGCTTGATGTGGCTCTATGTACCTTGAGTTCAATAGTCTAGTTGATCTATGAAGAAGATAATCCTAGAAACTCGTGGAATGAATTTTCACTACCCACACTAGGATGAATTTGTTCATGTCCCTCTATTTATCAACCAATTAATGGGAATCTCATATGAATGCCTATTATGCCTTGAGGATTTACGGTTCCAACCTTTGACGCCTAATCTTTCTGAATCTTACACTTATGAACCTTGGAATGTATAGAAGGATGGTTTCTGAAAGAGAGTTGAGTTTTGAAGAATGAGATTAGCTTCACGCATGTTTTGCTCGGGACTAGCAAAATGCTAGTTGGGGGGTGTGTTGAGCTATTAATTGTGCATATTCTAACCCCAATTCATCACTCATTGTGCAAGGTTTATATGGTTTGTAAGCTAATTCAATGCATGTTTTGTGACTACAGGATTGAGGGTGGACTCTACTCAATTGAAGACATAAAGAGCTCACTTGGGATCATTCTAATGGAGATTATTTGAGGACCAAAGAAGAAAAGAAGAGAGAAAGCGAAAGAAAGAAGCAAGGAAAGAAAGAAAAGGAAGAAATGAGGAAGTATGAAGACTGCCGACCGGTCATGACCGGTCGGCCAAGGAAGCCAGACCGGTCAGCAACCGGTCAGCCATGGTACTGAAGACGTCCGACCGGTCATGACCGGTCGGACAAGGCTACTGGAACCTCAATGAATAGGACCGACCGATCATGACCGGTCGGTCAGTGCTGCTGTAATAGGGATGAAAACATCCGACCGGTCATGACCGGTCGGAGGGGCTTGCTGAACTGAAGATAAATAGGCCCGACCGGTCTTGACCGGTCGAGCATACTTGCTGGAATGACTCTCTATTGAGGCCGACCGGTCTTGACCGGTCGGCCATGCGTACTGAGTTAGAACTTTCTAATTTCTTCCCGAAATTCTCTGCGCTGCGTAAGTGTTACGCAAATTTCCGATTCTTCCAACGTTTTGGAGCCTCCAGACTATAAAAGGACACCTAGGGATCGTTCCTGGTGTATCCTAGAAGGGCTCAAGCGAGGTTGGAGGCTGTGGAAGTGAAGATTGGAGTTTCACAACTCCTTTTGGTTTGCTTTGCTGTTTTCATGCTTTTTGTAGTTGTTTCATGTTTCCTTGGATCATGAGCAGCTAAACCTCTTAGCTAGGGCTAAGAGGTGAAGCTTGTAGTGAATCCAAGATGTTCTAATTCGTAGTTAAGTGGTTTTAGTTTGGAATTCATGATTATGAACTAAGGTTTGAAGTTTATACAAGTTTTTAAGTAATTTTTCTTAGTCTTGTGATGACTCATGGATGTTTGGATGAATTACTTATCTTCTTAATTTGTTTGCAACGGTATAGACTTGTATGATCCGAGGAATCGGAGTGCGCTCTAGTACTAAGTTCTTCATAAAGGGACTTCAGGCCAAAGTTCTATTTTAGTTGATTTTCTGGAATATGTAAGGACTGTGCTGGTGATTTGAATCTAGTTCAAATCCTAATCTAACCTTGTCTTGTGAGAGGACTTGGGGATGGTTATGATTGAGAATTGGACCTATAGGAAAGGGGAATGACCTATGCAATTGAGCATGCTCAGCTCAGCCTAGACTGAGTGAATCTTATGCATAGAACTTACATATTACACACTGTTGGTTTAACAGTTCTATCATCCGACTGGACGGACAGGAATGTCGATTCTAGTTGAGAGAATAAGAAACCACAGCGGATTGAACATCAAGGATTGCTACAAGTGGATCCTTGAAACCCTAGTACTCTTTTATAATTAATTACTCTCGATTTAATTCAGCTTTTGTTACTCACATCAACTTTATACAAAAATCTGATTAGTAGACTTCAATAGACACTTGTGGATGAAGTTGTGAGATCCTACATAGTCCCTGTGGATCGACCTCAGTCTTACCGAGTTTATTACTACATCGCAACCCTACACTTGGGGAAGCGAACAAGCAGTAAGGCACAATTCATTACAGAACACTTACTTCAAGCCATGGCTGAAATAGACCAGCCAGTCCTTGAATAAGAGCTTATCTTTGAGGCCCCAAAATTGGGGTAGTTCTGCAAACAGCTCATAGCAGGCCTCGGAGAAGAAGCATTCATTGATGCCTTTCTTCTTTCTCGACAGTTCATCGTCGCTTGGGACCCATTCGTCGTAGATTCTCCCGCGAATTGGGAGGCTTGCGATCCTGTTGAGATCCCAAAGCGAGATGCTCATCTCGCCGCACGGCATGTGGAAGGAATTGGTAATGGAGCACCAGTGGTTAAGGAAGCCCTTGTATACCCAGGGCTCTAGGCAAAAGTAACTTGATGTCGCTTCGATCGCCTTGTACAAGCCCACCGCCCGTAAGGTCGCCTTGTGCTGCTCTAAGATCCGGTTTGCCTATGCCTCGTAGCCCTGATGAAGGACCAGATGGCCGCGAGTTCGGAACGCCTCGGACAACCAGACTTTGGCATCCCCCAGATGGTGAAACCGCTGGCGGAGGGTCTCGAAGTAATGCCTGGGAAAGGGCTGATGAGGGTTGTGGTTCGGCCCCAGGAAGATCATGTCCTTCACGCCCAGGACTGACTGCTGCTTCCTGTTCTTGGAAAGAGAACAACTGAGGAACGGTGCCGGGCCGGATGTCCAAGCATCAACGCTGTAGAAGGAGTTGTTCCTGCAGATATCGGACGGTTCGATGCTCGGGAGGGACCGCTACCGCTGATAACTCTTCTAGTAACGA
The DNA here is from genome assembly GCA_003013855.2 of Liriodendron chinense. NCBI lineage: Eukaryota > Viridiplantae > Streptophyta > Magnoliopsida > Magnoliales > Magnoliaceae > Liriodendron > Liriodendron chinense. The sequence goes on along the minus strand of PVNU02000439.1, from coordinate 6,773,183 downwards.
ATGTACTCCCGAGTGTAGGGGTTTCTCACGACGAGCGGTGCAGTGATAAGCTTGGCGCTAGACCAGGCCACCTTCATTTTATCCGATTTAAACTTGGCCTGGTTCTCCAAGTACACTTGCTTGGCGCCTTTGCCAGCCCTCTTCGGGCGACCGCGCCTGGTGGCCTAGGCAGGGATCGACGGACTCGCCTCGCCCTCTTCGGAACCAGTTGTCCCGTCACTTCGAAAACCCCGGAGAGGAGCATACCAGGCATCCCATTGCTCCTGCGTGCCCCTGTCTGGAGGGGGCGGCACGATCCTATCGCAAAGGATCTTCTTTTGTATGTCCTTCGATAATGTAAGGATGCGCTCGTAAAAGTTGAACGTTTTCGGAGGAAGAAACCACTGGGGATTTTCAGCCGATGGTCTGACGACCTGCTTGGCAGCGGCGCGCTTACGCTTGGAAGGAGTCTGGGGTGGACCCAAAGGACCAGCCTGTGAAGGATCGCTGGCCATGATAACCTGCAAACGGTACGCAAAGCTCAAGTACAAGGTGAAGGGGAGATGTTCGCATAGAATCGATTAAGCATTCACAAAACCCAAAGGATACAAAACGATAGATAAAAGAAACACGAACGCCAATCAAAGCACCGGCAGAGCATACCCAAAGCCACAGAAAAAGAAATAAAGCAACAACTACAACCACAACACCATCATCATGCAACATACGAACGAGGAAGGGCAGCAGGGGAGAAGGATACAATTATCATTCATTCATCGGCCTCAAAGACAATCCCAAATGTCTAAATTGTTAATGTCAATTGTTTAAATGATTAAAAATCAACAGTCAATGTAAAATGACTCAAAATTGCAGGGACCCCTCCCCCAAAGCCAGAAAGCGAGGATCTCAGTCCTGCGTCAGCGGGAGAACCCGAGCCCTCAACTCATCGACTTTCGCTTGGACCTGGGCTTCCTTGAAGATCAACTCCACTAGGATGGAAATGCAAAGTTGCACGAGATCAAAATTCAGGTGCTCAGCATTGGCGTAGTTCCTTATAATGGAGACGTCGATTGCCATGTTGTCATGTTCCCGTAGAGCCTCCCTGACCATCCTCCAGATGCCAGCACGGCGATCCAGATACTCGGCCTCCGCCAATGGGACAAGCCAAGATAGAAATCGCCTGCTCTCCCTCTTCTCCTCCTTCAGGAAGCTAAGTCGCTTCGATAGGGATAAGAAAGAAGCAGCCAGAGAAGGCTCCGCCGCCTCGAGGACCGCCAATTCTTCCAAGAGGGAAGAATCGCCGATGAAGCTAGAAATAGCATCCTTACGCTCGTCGGAAATGGAGGCCATCGCTGAGACATTCTGGATGGCTTGAAGAATATGGCGAGGGTCCGCGCCTAGTTGGGCCAAGGCTCCGACCACCTCGTCGCACTGATCAGCGAGGGATGACCAGGCCTCGGGATGGTCCAGAGCGTCTAGCAGCCGCCTCAGGCAATCTCGGGCCGCATGGAGGGAAGCGCGAGTTACGACCATCGTCTGCTAAGAAACAAGGCTGATGAACCGATATGGCAGTCCGACAAATGAGAAAGAGAAAGCAGGAGAAGCTAGTCGAGTGAAGTCAGAAAAGCGAGAAGACATGCTAAGGTACGCTCGAAACATGACTTAAGTAAACCACAGGTATTACCTTTAAAACTAATGCGATCTAGAAAGCTCGAAAGTCTGTGAGACCCTACGCCTCCTCAAGATAAATATCATGTGTGCACGAACACGAGGTAGAGGTCAAAGGGCTCATACACTTTTAAATGTCTAGCCTCGCAAAAGATTGTTTAAAAATAAATATTACAGTCCTATAAGCTGGGCGCGCAGGGTCCCCACGCACCCCAAAATTTGAAGCATGTCAAGATCATATTTCCAAGTGCGTAAGACCCCAGCACCCCTAGAAAACCAATCCAAACCCCAATTTTCGGGTGCGTGAAGGGCAACCCCTCAACAAAATCGACGAAGGGTGCGTGAGACCCCACGCACCCCATAAAAATACGTTTCTCGCCCAAGTTCATTAGCTAGGTGCGTGAGCCCCAACGCATCCTTAAAATCGACTCGAATCCAGTTTCATGGTGCGTGAAGGACCAAGACCTGCCCAAAGTTTGACGAAGGGTGCGTGAACCCACACGCACCCAAAAAATTCACGAACTCCATAAAATTCAAAATTTACGGATGTGTACCACCCCACGCACTCCAAAAGGAACATAAAAAATCCAAGTTCAAATTACAGGGTGTGTGCACATCCCACGCACCCTCGAAGCTATTCCTACCTAGAATAAACGGGTGATTACGGAATAAAAAGATGTGTTGGAGACAATTGTTGGGTGCGTTGGAGAATAAAAGGGTGTGGGGGGGCTTGATGTGAGATCTGGCAATGAACAGTGAAATGACGAGAATAAGCGGTCTTGTCTATTTATAGTGTGACCCGGGAAGTCCGGTGCGTCGCACCAGCCGATCGTGCGTCCGTCGCGACCCACCGGAGGGGCATCTATTGGGGTCCCAAATAGTGAGGACCTCAAAAAAGGGGCAAAAATAGCCATGTACCTCTGAAGAAATCACGCAGAAACGCCTTCCGGTGCACGCAAAACAGAAATATGTAGGATTTCCTGACTTAGCCCAGTTCTCTAGTGGGCCCTACCAATCATCATGTTCGGAACTATCCGGAAGTGAACCCGCAACTTCATTACTACTTATGGTGAACAGTGCCAGTGTTTGCGCGATGAAACGGGCCCCAAAAACCCTCCAAAAATCAAAACCCAATAAGTGGAGCCCACATATACGTGTCCACACACCCTGATAATTCGGACACCCCACGCACCCAATGCACCCCTAAAAAACAGCATTGATCTTTCATTTACGGAGGCTTGTAGACACCCCACGCACCTTGAAAATGAGTCAACGCACCTTTAAAATCCAAAGATTGTCAAAACAATGAATTTCAGATGCGTGGAGCCCCACGCACCTGAAAAATCGAGTATGATTTTGGGCATTCGCACATAAATAAACAAGTGCGTTGGGAACATTTTACAGGTGCGTGGCACGTGGCACTCTGCTATTGGCCGACTTCACCTATAAATACCCCCTCATCCCGTTCATTTGAGAGGATTTTCAAAAGAGAGAGAGAGAGCTACCACTGCCGGAAACCCAAAAATCCTCGTCGGAATCCTCCCCGAAACACCTTTTCCGACCATCGGAATCTCCTTTCCGATCGCAGATACACCACTACAGGTCTGAATCCCATAAATTTGGTCACGCACCCGTAAAAGGATCCCACGCATCCAAAAGTGTCCCACGCGTCCATTAATTCGGTCCCACGCGTCCGTAAATTCAGCAAGAATAAGATTTTGTAAAATTGACCCCACGCATCCTGTATATAGACCCACGCACCCCTAAATTCATCATGAAATCGACACTTAACTGATAGGTGCGTGAGCCTCACGCACCCGTAAATCAGGTCCCACGCACCCAAAAAATCAGCCAATTGCAGGACATGTTTGCAGGTGCGCCGGGCTCAATTTTAAGTATTTTCAAGGTCCGTTTGAGCCTGTCTTCGGTATTTCAAGCATTTCGGAGGCAATGAAACAGTCAAACGAACGTTTCGAAGACTCTAAAATAAGTAGAGCCGAGCGTCTTCGAGGTTTGACCCGATTTGATATAATGAACGAAGTGACTTCCCGGAAAGGAGCTGCCAACATCCAGAGCTACGTGAATATGCTGTCATTTATGTTTACTGTAAAGGCATGATCCGATTTGTGTCAAAAGCTAGACAAGCAGGGCCATGGTTACCACGATATGTCACTGTCCCTACGTTGACAGGTGCGGGCCCAGAGTCACCTATCTCAGTCATAAACCCTGATAGTCTTAGCCCGGATCTCCGGCCAAAATATGGGACATAGACATCTGACTAACACAAAGGTGGTTCGGTGCTTAGCAAAACAAATGCGGGTCTCTACGACCACAAAGCTCTAAGAACATGGTCCCTGCTGACTAGTCTTTTGCCTTCTAATCAAGGGTCATCGATCATTCGATGTAATTAAGGGCTTGTGCCAGATCACAGCCTGAAATGGATAAGATCTCAGGATCTCTTGAATAAAATTCGCCTTGCGATATCTCTTCGTGGGTATCTTTTGTGAATGCTTGTGATTGTCTACGAATGTTTCCATTACTCAGAACCCTAGAGCAATAAAACACTACATTTCAGAAAATGTTCCCCGCGGTTCATTTTCTAGTTCCAACAGGCACCCTGGCTAGAATCACAATACATGAAGTGGGAGACTCCCTGTTACGACTTCATGCTAGCCGCTAGTCACCAGAGGTTCTTGGGATGCACAAGCCCATAGTTTTGCCCGACCACGTGAGAAACGGGACGCTCATAGCCCAAATCTACACGTGACAGTGTACGGGAGAAGTAGGACGCTCTAGCCTATTCTCAATTACGTACACTCACATGGAGCCAAGTGAATGCATGACTTTAGTTTCACCTTTATTTAAGTGTTTTCGTATACAATCGATTTAAATAAAACTCAATGGTCACTATGGGGAGTCGCAAGCAACCCAGCATAGGCCGACAGCACAGGATTAGTGTCCATAGCACCAACCCCGGCTCATGAGAATTTGTATACCATTAATGTTTACTCATTGTCCCGTTTTATGATTTCATTATGTCCCAAAAAGCCAATGTAGTACATCATGACCAAATTCATTAAAATACTCATGTAATGAAATGGATCCAATCAAGCATCATATACATGTAAGGATCCATTGACAAACAAGCACTTCATTCTCTCAGTTAAGTCAAGAGATATTCTTCCATCATGGACACCTCTCATGGGTTCCATCTCTCTACATCGAATAATTTTACCAACTTAGGGACAAAGAGTATACAATAATGGGATGTCTATATGATGATCTTATACACATATTTCATATATATCACAATATAAAAACCAATGTTACTTGTAACACATAGACTAAGAAAATAAGGGCATAGATTTCACAAAGATAAGTAACACAAATACACATGCTTCTTAGTCAAAAAAATCTAAATAAGGAATCACATCATTATATAATGATATTCATTACAAATCCTACATTAAACTTCATATTATATGGATCAGCAATTTAAAACAAAATAACTTCACATGCCACAAAAGAACTTACGATAATCGTGATATTATTAATGAAAGGCTTGAAGGAAATTCCTCACCTTAGGATGGACTTAGAAGAGGGTTGTAGAAGATCCTAGCCGCCGGAAAAATATGAGAAAGAACTCTCTTCTTTTCTCCCTCTCTCTCTCTCTCTCTCTCTCCTCTCTTTCTCTAGGGCATGGAGGCTAGGGTTAAGAGAAAGGCTTGGAGGTGCGTAGTAGAAATATGGAGATGGATGTGCACGCGAGGTCTTGTGTAACAATCTCTTGAGATGGGTTTCTCAAATCTCAATACTTGGGTGATCTTTGATCAATTCCAATCCGTTCATCTTATCAAGCTCGGAGAGTAGAGTTAGAATACGTAAATTTCTTGATGATCCACATTCTAGATTGGCCGATCCTTGAAAATGGTCTAACGGGTGTTAAAATGGGCTTGATCTCAATTAACGGTCTACGCTTGATGATCAGGGCCCAAATTTTAGAAAAATATATGGTCATGATAGGCAAATAATTGTACAAAGTTTAGTGGTTGATTGATGGTGAGAAATGCCTAGATCTGAAATTTCAACTTTTGGCGAAAAAGGAAGGGGCTGGCTTTGTGGTTCAACGGTGTAAGATTATAGATCGGGGTCCAAATTTTGTGTAAACTGGTAGTCATATGAGTATAATAAGTGGTCCAAATTTGAGAAGCGATTGATGGTGAGAAGTGGGTAAATTGAAAGGTTCAAATTTAAAAAGAGTTGGTAACTCATTAATTTATAAAACGGGATAACTTCGCGCATAAGAAAGATGCTTACCAAGGTGGGGTACTCAAATTACACTATTGGTCCATGATAAAGACGATCCAAGTCACTCATATGAAGAGAAATATTCGACTACGACTAACCATCTACTTTCCTCACTCGATGGAGATGAAAATCAAGGGTTAAGGGGCTGATTTGACAATCGGACCACTTCTACTATGATTTAAGGGCTGAAATTTGACGTGTATGGTTAATATGTGCCCATAAGCTTAAATCCAGAGTTTTGCGTGAAAGTAATCGTCAGAAATTATAATACTTAAAAATGGCATCTTAACTTAAGTTTAACTAATGGCATTTTCGTAATTATCTGAAAAGTGCGTGATTTTTAAAATCTGATCATTCTACTATGTTTATGGGATCATTCTAAGCAATTTTTGTAAAGGGTCCCCTATCGGATCTCCTACGGATGTCCCGCTATTCGCAAATCAACGGTAAATGTACGATAATTAATAAAAAATAAATTAAAAATGAATTTTCAAAAATTTTCAAATAAATCTCGAAAATCTGGGGCGTTACATTTATTTCTTATTTTGTAGTCACATTAGTTGTAATAATATTTATTTTTAAAATCATTTTCAAATCGTATAATGAATAATTAATACTAAACATAAATGTGCTTGGTCCAAGCATAAAATACTAGATTCTTAGCCCAGTGTAGTGAATTCTTATTGTGATAATAAATTACCATTACTTTTTACTTAAATTTTAATTCTTCTAGCAACTCTTTCAATGAAATTCCTTACACGCTTGTATACTAAAGGAAATAGTTTGAAGGGTGAGAGTTTTCCTGTACAGTATTTTCAATCATGTGGTCCACTTAAATCACATATATATGGGGTTGATTTTTTTGTCATGGGCCAACCATTGGGTGACATGCTTGGTTTTGAGCATGGATTTGTTCACAACCCCAAGTGTAGGGTCACGATGTAGTAATAATCTCGGTGAGACTGAGGTCGATCCACGGGGAAGAAATTTAGGTTTAAACACTCTAAGATTATCTAAGATCTATAACTAAACCAACTAAACTAAATTGGAATTGGTTTTGTAAATAGATGAAATCAGGTTAAAAGTAAAATTAATGAAAAACTAACACTAAAGCATTAAGAATCAACTTGTAACTATTTTTAATGAATTAATTCAACTAGGTTATATCTTATCTCAACTAGAATTAAAGTTTCATCCTATTTAGCCGGAATATGGAGCAGTTAAATCACAATCAATCTGAGATAATTAGAATATTCATCAATGATAATTCCCTCTTTCCAATCTTACGTATTAAGCGTAGGGAATTCAATTCCTTGAACTATACAAGCCAATCCTTCTTCCAAAACATGTAAAATCATAAACATAGCCAACTTCTAATCTAGAAGTATGATCATAATTTAATTTTAATCAAATTATAATTGATAAACAATTCCATTCATCTCATAATTCTCAAAGAAATGAACTTAAATTTGAAATAGTTTCCACATTAAGATCCATGTTATAGAGCATAGAAAATTCAAAGCATCTACCATGCCCGTAGTCTATAGTAGATCAATGAATGAACTTTATATGTCTAAACAATGCAAAACAATTAAGAAACTAGTTTTAGAACTTTTAAGTATCAAAAGAGCCTGAAATCATCTAAAGATCAAATAAGAACTAAAACTAAAACTTCATTTAAACTAAAATCAAATCATGTTCATCATTAAAGCATAAAAAGAAGACCTAGATGGAATCAACTCATCAAAAATAAGCTACAAACTTCACCTCTTAGCTTTAGCTTAGATGTTTTAGTTCATCTCTAACATCAATAAACTAAAATCTCTTAGAAAAAACATAAAAAAGGAATTAGAAGTAGAAGAAAATTCTTAAAACTTGAATTAGAACTCATTCTCTAAGCCTCCAAGTCCTTCTCCATGTCCTTGATACCTAGAAGGGAGAGGAGCTCTCATATTTATAATGACAGACAGGAGGAAAGCAAAATATGCGATATTGTTTCGCTTGGTATGGGATAACCAACGGTCGGATTGCCTTGGAATTTGATTTATAACTTCCTTGGCATATGAACTTCCTCATAGATGGTTTAGATTTCTCAATTGATCCCTTGAGTAGGCCCACGAATCAAAATAGTGACCGCTTATCCAAATCGCACAATTTAGACACTTACAGAACCAGTCACCTTGTGATCGACGGTACGGAGTGTACAGAGGTTGGATTCGTCTCAAATTGTGAATATTAGTAGAAAATTCCCTCCTCTACATGATAGGTGACTTAGATTGTCCAAAAATATTTCAGAATTGGGTGCGGAAATTAAAATATTTAAGGCTTTTTATAAAATCTACACAGTTGGAATCTTTCATGATGGTCCATATTTCTTCAACTAACTTGATTAAACCACACATTCTTTTGACATGAAACTTTATGGTTTGGAAAATATTGATGTTCTCTAGAAGATGCTTTGCTTAAATTCTTCATATCATCAATGATGGGCCACCAAGACCATCCCAGAATTGAGTCAGCAGAAATCAGAAAAGTTCTGGACAGTTCGTATTATTTTGGCTGCCATAGTCAATCCATAGCTCCGATCAACACAAAACCACTTAGGTATTATTGGTGTCGAGCTCCTCTTTAACATGGACGCATTGGATTTGTAAAAATCATTAAGATGGGCCCCTTGAACTGGCCCAAAAAGTCTAGAATTGGATTGGCTTATGTTTTTATTTTTCTGCTTGACATCCAAAACGGAAACTTCCTTGTTTTTTTTTCTTTTTCTTGTTTACTTTATCATTTGTACGCACTTGCTAGACGTGTGTGTGGAGACCACCTTGTAGCCATTGGATGCAGCCTAGAGGATGGACGGTTGATTGAAAGGCTTGGTTACTGGTGAACGTCCTACTATTGGACAGTGTTGCACATGTTGGATAGTACACTTGTGAAAAGGCTGGACCGTCCCTTGATGTGGAAGTGGATGGACTGATAATGAAGGTGGGCCGCCTGTTGATCTGCATGTGTTGGATGCTGGGATTTCTGGGCAGCTGCTTCATTGTTGGTTGTGATGAAGCTCACGTGTGAAGCTTACAAGATGTCCAGCCCTTTGCAGTTGATGGAGTCCACCATGTGTTGGATTTTACTTTTTGCAAGCCTAGATGGAAGAATGACTGAGAAAGGATTTCTCTGTGGATTGGATGGCTAAGAGAAAAGTGGTCCATTTGTTTCCTATTGAGCTCATTTTCTTCACATCTCTCATTTACACCTGTAATCATAAAACACATTAAAGTCAGTCTTTACGCTCATTGTTTTATGTAATTAAAGCATGGAATTGGGGATAAATATGCATAATTCAAGGTTTAATACATTTCACATAAACATAATGGTGGGGCCCACCCAAGTTGTTAACCCTTTTTCGATGATAATTACTTAAATTAATTGGGCACTCTTTTTTTTTTTTACACACTCGCACCACAGTGGGATTTCACCACAATGTGTACTCCAATCGATGACCTTATGTTGAAACTCTTGTGAGTAAAGACCCAATTAATTGGGTACTTATTGAAAATTTCTTAGTAAAAAATACCAAAATGTAAATTTTATGCTAAGATGTCATTTGATAAAAGTTAATTTCAGGACTTATCATTGAAAAGTGATTTAGAGTACTAAGTCCAAGGGCTAGGCCAAAACTTAAAATTTAAGCCCACTTAATAACTTGCTAAGCTTAGGCTTGTTTTAGGAGCATATAAGCAGAGCTTAGGCCTAGGCATAGGTTTTACTTTATAGGTCATGCTTTGATAGACTTAAACACTGCCCAAGCACTGCCGTTGCCAACCCTAATCATTGAATCTTTTCATATATATCATCCTTAGGGGTTGTTTGTTTTCTAACTATCCAGTGTAAATCACTATAAATAGGTAATAATTAATTACCAATGTAATTGCTGCACTTTTTTCAATGTTGATGTTCATGGGTTGCTTCTTAAAAATTAAATTAAGGGTGCGAATTTCATTTGGGGGCTCATTGTGATGTATGTGATTTATCCACAGTGTTCAACCATTTTGCGAACTGATTTTGGGGCATGAGCTCAAAATTGAGGCAGATCCAAAGCTCCAGTGGACCACGCCACAGGAAACAATGGGAATTGAATGCTTATTATTAAAAACTTTTTAGAGGCCCTAAAAATTTTGGATTAAGTTGATAGTTGTGTTTTTCCCTTATGTATATCTACGTGATCTTATGAACAAGTTAGATGACAAATAAACATTTTTATGGATCCTAGGAAGAAAAAACTTGTCAACGGTAGATGTTTTACCACCATAGTTTCCTGTGGTATGGGGCCACTTAAGCTTTGTATCTGTCTCGATTTTTAGGCTCATGTCCTAAATTGTTCCAGTAAAATAGATGGATGTCCTGGATATGTCACATACATATGGTGGGACCCACAAATTTAACTCAATACTTTTTCAAGAGGAAATGCTACATCAATTTCAAAACGTGGTAAAAAATAATTATTTGGTATTTGTAATACCCTGAAAATTTATGCGCACGAATAAGTACACGAGTGCGTGTTCACATGTGAGAAATTAAATTCTAAGCTGTATTGTTCACACGCATACACACATGTATACAGTTTATACATGTCCAGACAACTTGTCACGCCTCTGAAAAACTTAGTGTACTTAGTTAAGTCGATAGACTGACCGTTAGGATAATCTGTCGTTACTAGACTAGAAGATTTAACCGTCCACTCCGATTTCGAATTACGCGATCAATGTAAACCGCCGTACATTATCCTGTACCCATGTCTGTCCATAAATAAGACCCGTACATTGTGTCCATCACCAGGTATATCCTTAGACCAGTGATTTCTTGGCCCTATAAACCTGCTCGGGTGTGTTTGTAACACCCTAGGATTTTAGAATAATCTAAATTATAAATTAGTTAATTATTTAAGAAATTAAATAAATTTAATATAGATAAATTAATATTAAATAATCCGTAAGAAATTATAGTATGGCTCCTTCATTAAAATTCCTCAACATGAACCCTAGGATAGTATGGAAGTGGCAGACTTCGCAAAACTCATAAATTTACAAGTATTAGGAAAGTACCATTAGTTAAACTTAAGTTATAGGACCAATTGCAAGTTTTATGATTTCTGAAAATCATTTTCACGCAAAACTCTATATATTAGTTCTAGGACACGATCTAACCATACACATTAAATTTCAGCCCTCCGATCGTCTTACAAACGCCCAAATCAGAAATTAGACCGTAGGTGGCCCACCTTAACTCGGATCTGTCCCAAGTTTGGTACCCAAGCCTAAGAGATTGTGGCCCACCTTCTGATCGGAGAAGATTTCATATAATCTTCATGGTGGGACCCAGTGTATGGTGTACACTACCGGTCACGCGGTCAAACCGCGTTTGACCGCGTGCTTTGCGTGAAGCGGACGTCCGTCCGTCTTCTTCTCAAATCATGCAGCGACAGCGCTGCCGCCATTACCAGTCCTCACTGTCCATCTCAGTGGACCTCATCGGTGGATCCAATCCGTTTATCTGGAGTGCGTCCCACCCAGACCTAAGTGGTTGGTAGTCTCAACACCTACGGTCGATTGTATGGCCCACTTCGATTCACCGTTCCAACAGAAGAAACTCAAGATCCACCTCCCTGATGTGCATGGACCTCTCAAATCTTGTGTGTAGCATCGTGTGGACCCCACCTAGCTTCCCAACGAGCGTTGACCGCGTTTCATGCAGGTGCGGACCGGGCGGAGAGTGAGAACACTCTCCTTCTTCTTCGTCGCTGCGACAGCAGCGCTTGCTGCCGATCTGGGTGCTCAACCCCATCCATCCATGGACCCCACATCTCAAATCCAATCCGTCCATCTGGTGCGCGACCCATCGGAATCCCGTCCATTCAAATCTTGTAGCCGATAGATGTCTGCATGGCCCACTCTAAATCGCTGTTCCAAATAAGAAAAGCAAAGATCCTGACCGTTACTTTGCATGGTAGCCTGGGGGCTGCTCCGTTAGAGTCATGTGGACCCCACCTAGGTCTCCAACGGTTCACTTGTAGCTTTTTCTGCAAGAAACGAACACGGGATCCTTCGCCAACTCAAACTCCATGATCATCGGTTCTGTTATTTTGCCGCAAACGCCAGCTATCCAAGTCCATCTTGGACAGTTCAAACTCAGATAAGGTATTGTATAAAACCCCCTAGTGTAGTTTTAATAAAAGAGAAACGTAGAGAGAGATAGAGAGAGAAGCGGTGAGAAAGAGAGAGAGAGAGAGGGAGAGAGAGAGAGAGAGAGAGGGAGGGAGGGAGGGAGGGAGGGAGGTGTGTGCGCTGTGAGTGGGGCTACTGTAGCTGTGGGTACAGCATCCCAGTCACAGCAAGGGAGAGGAATAGAAAGAAAAGAAAAGAAGAAGAAGAAGAAGAAGAAAGAGAAAGGAAGAAGAAAGAAAGAAAAGAAGAAGAAAAGAAGAAAGAGAAAGGAAGAAGGAGAAAGAAGAAAGAAAAAGAAAAGAAGAAAGAAGAAGAAAAAGAGAAGAAAGAAAGAAGAGAGAAGAAAGAAGGAAGGAGAAAGAAAGAAGAAAGAAAAAGAAAGAAGAAGAGATTTCCTCTCTACACCGAGTCGACTCGCTAAGTCAACTCAGATTCAAGTTGGGACTTGTTTGGAGCTTAGGAATCATCAAACTGTGAGTGATTCATCTCACGTAACTTTCTCGGTTAATGTTCTTTAGTGTTTTTCTTTGTTTACGTTCAATTTATCAACACCCCTTCTCTAGTTAGGAATTCAGATATACTTTTATACATTCTTTCTTATCGTGGAATCCTAGGTAAGGGATCCACCCATCTCCTATCTCTATATCCATAAAAGTTCACTGCCAATTATCTTTTGTTTATTTAATTAATCTTCTCAAGTTTTTCGTTTTAATGCACATGTCAGAATTCTATAACAATTCGATTTAGGATTTGTTACATATCACGTAACCAACATGCAACACTAAATACATGTAGTATTCTCAATATTCCCCGTGTCATCATTCTCAAACTTCTCGATAAACAACAACTTAGGGTTTGATAGTATACAATACATAACTCTTGAAACAATCTTAGCCTGTCAACATACTAAACCTTACACGACGACCTTCTCAAATTTCTCGATTGACAATAACTAAAGTAAGATAAGGAATTTCCTAAGTGAAGATAACACATGCATGTTGTGATTGGACTTGAATATTGATATGCATTGTATGCTTGATGAATGCTTCCATAAACATATACATGTGCATACATTTATACACCGCGACAGAACAGGAACATGGTTGATTTGACTGCTGGCGTGCATGGCTGACTTGCCGCCTCGCTGTACCGGTTAGGTGAGCATGGTTGATTTGCGACAAGTTCCTAATGTTCAGTGGCAGCAAGTTCTGGTCGTTTCACTATTGAGCATGGTTGATTTGCTCGGTTGGATCAGTGGTGCATGGTTGATTTGCCCACTGGCGTGCATGGTTGATTTGCCGCCTCGCTGTACCGGTTAGGTGAGCATGGTTGATTTGCGACAAGTTCCTAATGTTCAGTGGCAGCGAGTTCCTAGACGTTTATTGCTCTCACACGTATCATGACATACATGACATCATGATAATCATGTTCCACTAATAATAAATCATAAAATATATGATCATAACCTCATCCTCGTTTATTTCATACAATTCTATCCGTTGAGGATTCGCGTCCTATCTTTTATTAACTAGAATATTACCTATGATGGAAATGACCTCACTGGGCTTTTAGCTCACCAAAATCACCACAGTTCTTGCAGGTTTTCAAGGAGAACAAGACATAGGCAAGGGAGAGTATTCAGGGGGTCTCATCCTTCTCGAGCGTCAATTGTGCCAGATTTATTTTATTTTGTAAAATTGAATGTAATAAGACATTAGTTGAAAAGAGATTTTATATTTGGGGATTTATTTTAGATATATTTAATGTGTGGAATGGAATCTCAAGGAATCTATGCTCGAATTTTCAATTTATACCCTGGAACTCGAGCTTTGGGTTGTTGTACTCGAGTCCCGAATTTTGGGGCGTGACAGTATTAGTTGTGTTATACCCAAAAGGCTAACCTATTAGGTGGAGCGTTCCCAGTATATATGAAGACAAACCCTGCCCTCCTCCTAACCGAACACCCCCCCCACCCCCCCCCCCCCCCCTTAGTGGAACCTGGGGAGTGCAACACGCATGCATAGATGGAACCTCCACCACCCCCTCCTGCCTACATGGGCCTAGGGCATGGCTCGAGCAAATAACCTGGCTTTAATACCATTGTTGTTGGGGAAACCAGCCTGCAACAGAAGCAAACCTAACATGCAGAGTATAGAATCAAACAAGCAACACAATGCAATCACACCCACATGCAATCAACCACGTAGAGATAATCCATTTTTTACATAGAAAAACTCCCTCATGGGTAAAAAAATCACAGCACAAAGTGAATCTACTATGAATCAAAAGATTAAAGAGAGGAACAACCCACAAGCAAGGAACCCAAGAGAAAACTCAAGCTCTCTCTCTCTCTCTCTCTCTCTCTCTCTCTCTCACACACACACACACACACAAACTTCTCCCTCTTCCCTAATACAATTAGTAAAACTTGGACACCTTAGGATACCTATAATCCCGGCATTACACCTTATAAATAGGAGAAAAATCAAAATTAGAAATAATTTTTGTAAAACACGCAAAATTGTGCAAAACTACATGCATTGTCGATATGTCTGTCGATAGGGTTGATGATGGTCGATAGGTTCTATCGATAGGGTCGACCATGCCGTTAATAGGATCGACGATGGACCATAACAGTCCATAAACAATCCAGCGAGCAAACTACAGAAATTCGAAACACAGTCGATAGGATCGACGATCTACGTTCAACAAAATTAAAGGCATTAGATTTCAACAATCTCCACTATGACTTTAATTACTGACATAATTCGTCATTTACTTCATTCATCATCTCAACTTCAGCATAGCTCCACCGCTTCTCATGACTCCATCAACTCTATCCTCGCACTTTCACGTCCCTTGTCGCTATTCTCATGTGGCCCTTGGACACTTGCCATATACGAGCAATCATGGATCGCTGTTGATCCTGCAGCTCCAACGTGAAACGCGCTCCTAATCAACTTGTAAAGATGGTCGCACCTCCGTGCCTTCATCCACACGAGTGCCCCCTTCATCACTTGACAATACCGATCGCAGCCGATAAACCTGCACCCTATCTCCTTAAGTGCACCAAGAGAGAATAAATTCTTTTTCATCCTAGGGACGTGCCTCACATCTTCCAAGATTCATTCAATCCCATCGAACATCTTAATGTACACAGTTCCAATACCAACAACCTCACAAGTGTAGTCGTCTGTGAGAAACACCGATCCACCATCATACTTCTTGTATATCATGAATGAACTCCGATCAGTACAAACATGATACGATGCACCTGAATCCAAGATCCACTCTCCACCGAGAGACCCTTTACAGGATATAGTCAATACATCACCATCATCACTCATGTCTTCCATAAATCCCGCGGTATTAGCCTCCCCAGAAGAATTTTCAGAGTTCTCTTGCATCGACTTGTGATTCTGACAATCCCCTTTCATGTGGCATTCCTATCCACAATTCTAGCACCGTACCTTGGCCTTCCATTTTCCCTTGGCTTTAGATCTCGATCTAGAATAATCCTCCATCGTGCTCAGAATTTCTTCTTCTTATAATTGGTGCTTCTGAAGAAGAACAATAACCCACATCACCGCTTTTCTTTCTCATTGCCTTTGACTACAGAGCTGAAATAACAGTCTCAACACTAATGGTCTCATTCCCCATGCACAAAGAGTCCTTAAATGGCTCATATGAATCTAGAAGAGAATTTAATAAGATGCATGCTTGATATTCGTCTTTCATTAGTTCATTTATATCCACCAACTTACAAATAAATATGTTAAATGTGCTGATGTAGTCCTCCACATCCGTCTGTTGAACCTCTAATTTATACATTTATTAACCCATTACATCACATTATATGCATGGTTTGCACGCTTAAAAGACCCATCTAATACATGATTTGTGATTGTAGGAATGAGATGGTGATTTCACTAATTTAAGGTTAAAAAGAGTACTTTGTACACATTGAAGACCAAAGGATCGAGTGCCGAAGGATGGAAGAAAGAAGCAAGGGAGACAGAGAAAGAATGAAGAAGAAGTGTAGAGCGGACAGCACTAAAGACCGGTCGTCCGATCAGTCTGCAATTCAATAGAGACCCCCATTCACTGGGACAAGACAGACTGGTCCGAGCACTCAACAGAAAGGGGGAGGAAATTTCAAAAAAACTCACTGGACAGTTTTTTACGTTTTACGACCGGTCGTCCGACCGATTGTGCATAAGCTCAGACTGGTCGTCCGACCGATCGGCTGCATAACAAAACTTGTTCTACAAGCTCCGATTTTTCTCTGCGCAACTTCTTAATTTCTTGCGCAATCTAGAATCTTCCGCACTATTCTATAAAAGGGTACCTAGGGCTTCGTCTAAAGGTATCCTAGAAGAGATTGGAGGTCGTGAGAAGTGAAGGAGCGCACCGTAGAGCATTAACAACTCTGTCAAATCCAATTTTTCTAGTTTTTATGTCTTTTTCATTGAGTTCTAGTTGTAGTATGACAATGTTCGGCTAAAATCTCTCAGCTAGGGCTGAGAGGTGAAGCTTGTAGCCAATTTCATATTTAATTCAGTTTGATTCAAGTATTTCCACTTTAAGTTTGGATTTTGAATGTTCTAGTTAGAATAAAGTTGTTATTTTTAGAAGTTTTATGAGAGTTCATGTGCTCCGGACATGGATTCCTTACAATTCTTCGAGATTATCATGTTTAGCTTAATTAGATTCGAATTATGATAACCCTTGAACATGTCATAGTCCATAGACATGGCTGTTACTCCAAAGGCTATGATTTTGAATGCTATGTGATTGAATAGGACTAGAACTTGAAAGTTTAACTTAAGTGGGATTGAATGTGCTTCAATGCTTTATCTTCCAACTAGATGAGAGATAAAACTTCGAATCTAGTCGTGTTTTATGTTTGGATTGATTGGATTGACATGAGATTGCTACAAGTGGATCCTTGAAAGCCTTAGTTCCTTTAAATTACAGATTTTTCAATTTACTGTTTTAAGTTAGTTCTCTTAATTGAAATATCGAATTGTTCTAATCCAAGTTGCTGGAATGATTTAGAATTGGTTTTCTAATTCCCTGTGGATCGACCTCGGTCTTACCGAGAATTATTACTACATCGCAGCCTTGCACTTGAGGCGAGCGAACACCGTCCCCACCGCCATCCTCAAATTAAAAAATTGAAGCATCAAATACAGGTAATTCTCCAGAGATCTCTTCGCATAGACCTTCTTTAACTTCGTCAGCATATCAGCTGTAGTCTTCTCTTTCATGACGTTAGAGAGGATGTCATCATTTAGGCACAATTGGATTGAGGTTTTGGCCCTCTTGTCGAGGTTTTTCCGCTCATCCTCTTTCATAGTCTCATATTGCTTTCCAAGAGCCTCTTCAAGCCCTTACTAAACTAAGAGGGCTTCCATTTTCACCTTTTATAATTCGTAGTTGTTTTTGCTGGAAAACTTCTCTACGTCGAACTTCGTGCTTGATGTCATGCAATCGTCTCATATTCGAATTTTTCAACCACCCAATAATAGCTTTGATACCACTTATTGGGGAAACCGGCTCGCAGCGGAAACAAACCTAACACATAGAGTCTAGAATCAAACAAGCAACGTAATACAATCACACCCACATGTAATCAACCATGCAGAGACCATCCATTTTTAAAGTGGAAAAACACCCTCATGGATAAAAAAAAAAAAAAAACCATTGCATAAAGCAAATCCACTATGAATCAAAAGCTTGCAGAGATGAACAACCCACAAGCAAGGAAACCCAAGAGAAAATACAAGCTCTCTCTCTCTCTCTCTCTCTCTCTCTCTCTCACCAAAACCTCTCCCCCTTCCCTAATACAATTAGAAAACCTTGAACACCTTAGGATACCACTAATCCCTGCATTACACTCCTTAAATAGGAGAAAAATCGGAATTAGAAATAATTTTCGCAAAACTGTGCGCACTGTCGATAGGTCCATCGATAAGGTCGATGATGGTCGATAAGGTCCGTTGATAGGATCGACGATGGACCATAACAATCCATAAACAATCCAGCAAGCAGACTGTAGAAATTCGGAACATGGTTGATAGGGTCGACCGTCCCGTCGATAGGATCGATGATCCACGTTCAACAAAATTAAAAGCATCAGATTTCAACAGTATTCACTATCTAACACCTCCTTAGATCAAGATACTAGAAGAGCATTGTCTTGTACGAAAACAGAGTTCCAACTTTTACCTAAACAAGATCTCTAAAAAAAAAAAAAAATTTGTTATTTAATTAGTAGTATGAAATGTTTGTAATATATCAATGATCATTACAATTTTCTTGGCCCTTCTGTCATTTTTTTTCTCTGTTTTCCCCATACAAACGGGCACAGCTTGGGTGAGAGACCCCATAACCAGCAATGTGGGTGGGACCCTAACCATCAGAGCCCACCTTGATATATGGATTGTATATCCATGCCATTCATCTGCTTTTCTAGCTTATTTTAGGCCATGATACCAAAAATGAAGCATATGCAAATTTAGGTAGAGCACACCATAAGAAATAGAGGTTTATGACCATTAAAAAACTTTTTTGGGCCACAAAAGTTTTCTATCAACCTGATATTTATTTTTACCTTTCATCCTGGTCGGCATGACCTTATCAACAGATTGGACGGTCAATAAACATTATGGTGGACGCCAGGAAGTTTTTATTGGTAGGTGTTCTAAATGAGCATTTGTGGTCCACCTAAAATTTTCATGTACTTCATTTTTTGGAACCTATCCTAAAATAAGATAAAGAAACAGATGCACAGCATGAATATACAGCTATTACATCCAGGTGTGCCTTAGGTTTAGGGTCTCACCTACATCACTGATTCTGGGTCGCAGCCAAGTTGCGCTCCATGCAAACACGCCATCAAAAGTGGTTCGCCAGTGCTAGAATCCTTAAATAGGAGCAATTTCTTGAACTAGGGGCCCGGGAAAAGATTTAAAAAAATGGATTCCAACTAGAATCCAATTCTCAAGAAGAAAACTGCATTTATGGCCAAACGCTGGCATGCAAATTCCAAGGATATAGATTCTCTCCCGGCGCTTATTTATTCTTATTTACTTAAATTTTTATTAACAGACCAACCCATGCAGCAGCATCCTTACCCATTCCCCAACAGTATTTTCATATTCCATAGAATCCATTACAATCTCAATTTCCAAACACGACCAGTAGAATCTCTTTCTCAAGAATTTGTTTCTAGAGACAATTGATAAGTAGCAGGTTGCCAACGGGGCATTTGAATCTTAAGTTACTTAAGCTACTTATGCCTTAAGTAGCTTATCTTGATTTCTACTTATTAATACGAAGTGATAAAGTAACTTTAAATAAATAAATAAATAACTACTTATCTCAAATAAGTTACTATTCTACTGCTGTAAGTAGAAAAAGTTACTTATTTAGTGGTATCCAAACAGGCCCCAAACATCTTGAAAATTTTCATTCCACGCCATTGCACTTAACCATAACCCATTTTATTATTTATGTATTTTGGGTTGTACATGCTAATTACTCATTAAGGAGAGACAGGATAATCGATTTTTCTGGTGATGATATGAAATCATGCACTGATGTCCGACTGGTGGGCCTGATTGAAGGAATTCCTCCTTGCCGTTGCCAATACAGTCTTGTCCGCGACGATGAAATAAGCGGCCCCCGCAGCTGCAATCAAGACCACTCAATAACATCAGTGATTATGATAATACTAATATCATCGATGTCGTGATCAAGGACTTAACCGAATTAATTAAGGTCGACTAGCAACAACACTAATAACAACCACAACAGCAGCAGCAGCAACAAACCTGTAGAAATGATGAGAGCTTGAGCTGTATGGTTGAGGTAGGATCTTGCCCATGGCAGCATCCTCACACTAGCTAGCTGCATGGGAAACATCACATGCAACATGAGGAATGATGAAATTACCCTTCAATATATAGATCTTTCCTAATAATTTGATTAGATATTCGAATTTTCCACCTTACCATTTTCTTTTTTAACAGAAATAGAAAATGGTACACTTTGATACTCCAGCACAGTGTGATGGATGATACACGAGCGCTTAAAAATAACTGAGAAATTGCATATGTGGCATACTCGGAGTAAACTGTCCAAATTATTGGTCCCAGTTTTTACATGTATCATGGATCAAGAAATTTATTTGTACCAGATCTGTCCACATTTATTGGACAGCTTAAAATGAAAATACCCAATAGTCCTATTTCAACAAACAAGTGTCCACGAATCAGATACTATGATTGCTTAATTGAGAGTGTCTGTGTATCAAGTGCCATCGCTGCCCAGAGTTTCAAATAAATCCCCAGGCGCATAATGGTTCCAGCCCATTTGTTAGTCAGTGGAGTGCAGGTCATTTAGGACTGGGCTCGATCCATGGACCTTAAAGTGAGCCCAATAACAGACCATGGCAGGTGGCCCAGGAGAAGACAAGCTAGAACGGTCCATTTCTCACTGTTGATGGGACCTTTGTGTACACTATTACAAATTAGTGCAATAATTTAAAAAAAAATGCATTAAGCTTGAAGTCTCTTATTTTACATTAGTATGTTGGTTCTAAAATAAAATTAAGTAGATTATTATTCTTTGAATTAAAAGCCTAATGAAAGGCCCAAGAAAGATGGGCTGGCCCACTAAGATTCTATTTTCTCATGGGCCTAATTTGGGTCGTGCTTGTTATGTTCTGATGGGCCAGATGTGGCCCATGATCGATTCTCTGTACACAAGGGCCCAACAAATGTCAGAGAAGAAGAACACTTACAGTTGGAACAGCGGTTGCAATGCTCGCAAGCACGGCAGCCTTTGCCCCTGCAACAACACCCTCTGCAAGTGCATATAATAAAATATGGTCATTTATTTTAACCAACGAAAAAATTACTAATTCAAAAAAAAAAAAAAATTTAAATCTTTTAGTGTTCGTATCCATGGGCCTAAAATCGAAGCCAGGCCCAGATCACGAAGGCCATTTAGGCAGCCCAATTCAATTTTGTCGTGCTTAGCTTGTCGGCCTTTATTCCAGATCGGCCCATTAACAGCCCTTCTGATAACCGGATGATGAATGTGGGACAATAGCTATCTTTCCTACCATCCATTCAACCGCCATTAATTGGAAGGTTCGGATAGTTTGATCTTTGCATTTTTCAGACCAAACTCCATCCACACTGGGACCTAATTTGGACGGTCAGAATTCGTTTGCCTATTTCTTCATTTATTATGATGTGTTTTATAACAATGGCAACAGTGAGATCATGAATAGAAGGGCCCAGGGGGATGAAGGGTCCACCAAGCATCCGTACCTTGACTAATAAGAAACCAATCCCACCGTCAGATCATAATCTAACAATGGAAACAACGAACACCCACCAAAATCTCAATTTCCAATTTGTGGCCCACCCGATGATTGGATTCGCCTGAATTTTGGTAAGTCTGATTATCATGGTGGGTTGAATCTTTGGGATGGATTGGATGTTATACTCACACCATGTAGGCCCCACAACCATTTGACACCATAGCAAGTTCCACAAGAAGGAAAAAGAGTAGAGAAACATGCATACCATGAGAACATCGCTTTGCCATGGCCAGCTTTTGGTCTAAAGAAGCCAAGCCATTTTTCTCCAGTGGTGAAGGTGTCACAACCTTGGCCGTTGGATTCAGACGGACACTGGAGGAAGCAGATGAGGGAGAGCCAAACGCCATTTGTATTTGAGTGGAAAAGAGAATTAATATAAGGAGAAAAATTAAATGCAGTTGAATAGGATTGCAATTCGTCTTTGCATTGGAAGGCTGTTTGTTTGGGTGAGTGAGATTTATAGGAGTTGGAGAGAGGAGTGGAAGTTGAAAGTGGTTTGATGGTTTTGTGGAATTCTAAGGCCGGAAGAGTCGCTTGTTTCTCCTCTGGCTCTGTTGAATGAAGAAAATCTTTTGGATTTTTACCTAACCACCCTACTACCTGGTTTCAGGTTAATTGACCATAATACCCTTTCTTATTTCGTCAGATCTGTTTTTACGGGAGAAATGATCCGGTGCTCTCTGAAAGTGTTATAAGGTTTAGTGCTCCGACATTCGTCAGAGCATTTATACATTCCAATGGATTGATCTGAGCTATCCATTTTGTCTAGAATGCATTCCATTGGCCACCCTGCAAAAATCATCTGGATGTTTGTAGTAGCCATCTGATTGGTTATATCAATCAGATGGATGGTTAGGATTGTTTATATAAAATAGGTATGTAAAACCATTTAAGGCCTCAATTTATTCGGACCAATTACACTTATCTAACTATCATAACCATCCCTTCCATAACTAGAGAAGAAATGGCCATACAAACAAGGCTAACTTATTGATGGATCTTTGATGGACTTATGTAAGACAGGCCGTGACTTGATGAACGGCTGTGATGAACAAGAATTAGGTTGGCTCACTGTAGGAAAGAAAATAGCGATCTTTCTCCGTTCTCCGCTATATTATGAATATGTATTTGGTTACATTCGGTTGAATTTGAATCTACACCGTCAGGTCTGGCCTATTACCATCAAACCATCACCCACCTTGGTCCACACTCCAAAAGCTAAATTAAAAGTCATGTTGATCTGCGGGTTAATTCAATAATCCAACGGACCTGATCCAATGGGACCACATCATTTTGGTTCAATCGGATTGGATTCGAGTCCACTTTGTCCCAAGGCCGTTAATTGGATCAACCTTGATCCAACCCATCCATAGCTCCATCCAGGATGGAACACAGACCATCATTTGTCGGGCTAGAGATATTCATGCTAGGCTTGGTCCCAGGCATTTTAGGGCAGGCGAGCTATTTGATACTCAGGCCGTGTGATGCTTGATACGCAGGCACTTGGAAAGGGTACCAGTGTCGTTCATGAACACAAAAAATTAAACCCACATTCTACGATCTAAAAATAAGATCGATTGCGTAATCTTAACCTCTGATCAATGGACACATTTTGAAATAAGACAAAGTGGATGTTATTCATTTTTAACCGTCCAACATATATCCACTAATCGAAAGCCAGACAATCGAATGAGATTGCCATCGCACGCTGGCAGAGGCAGTGGTTTCTTTCGTAATTGCTGAGAAAAGTAGGGGCCTTTAAAATTGGCTTACCATCACTTTTACCGACAGGATAATGAATAAAATATCTTCACCTTTCTCAGGTGATGGCCATTGATTTGGAATTTGTATGAAGGTACAGCTAAAAACGGTGGGATAGGGACACGTGTCGAAGATCGGACGACCTGGATCTAATGACATCAGATCTCCATATTCCCACCTACCTGAGAGAAAGTAGTGCAGTGGTTTCTCTTTTTGCTATTTTTCAGTGGGGGGGAGCAAATGGTTTGGCAGTGCTGCATCCATACATTACTGCCTCATCATCAAACAAACGCACTTCATGTAACACGTGTGTGGATGTGATGAGTTTGTAACGTTAGACTTCCCGGTACATGTGAAATGCGTGTGGGATCTGAGACGTACATTTATAACGTTAGACTTTGTGCGACCAATGAACGCAGTACATGCGATACGTGTGTGAGATCTGAGACGTTTTTGTTAGACTTTGTGCGGCCATACAAACACAGTGCATGTGACACGTGTGCAGGATTGAAACGTTTTTAAGGTTAGACTTCCTGTGCCCCATGAGATTGTCAGGGCCTACTCGGATACCACCGATTACTTTTTAACTTATGATAAGTAATTGAGTCCGGATTCTCTGTTGGCTCCACGCAGGAAAGTTACCTTTTTTCACTTAAAGTTGGCCAAAACCTGCTCATTAATATAAGTAAATTTTTATAGCTTTTTAACTTATGATTTTTCTACTCTTCTCTCTCTTATCATCCATGTTAAAAGGAGGCTCTTTCTCACTGTCTACATCAAAGGAGGCCCCACGTGAGAGACTGTCCACACTGGAGCTCACACAGTGGACGGTACATATAAAAGATTGCCCTCATATTAATCAACATGGGTCCACATATGGATGGTGCACATCAATGGTCAGCCCATGATGATAAAAAGCCCCCATCCAAAGCAGGTTGTTACAATGGACAACCCACTTCAAAAGTGAGCTCTACATGATGGGCAATGGCTGTTGAAGTTGGGCCCCACATGAAGAATGACCCATATTGAGGTGACCACACATGATGGACGATTCACATCAAAGGTTGGCCCCACATGACGGATGGTCCACATCAAGGGTCAACCCCTAAAGATGAATGAACCACATCCAAGGTGAGCCCTGCAGTGGGCAAGCCGCATTGCAGGTGGGGCCCACAAGATGGAAAGTCCACATCAAATGTGGGCTCCACATGATGGGCAATTAATAATGGAAAACGCTACATGGTGGATGATCCACATCAAGGTAGGCCCTGCATGATAGACGGTCCACATCAAAGGCCAGCCCTAATGATGAATAGCCTGTAGCCAAGGCTGGCCCTGCATGATGGATGACCCACATCAGAGGTGGGGCCCACATGACGGACGATCCGAATCAAAGGTGGGCTCCACATGATGGAGCTGTGGATTTTGAAGGTGGGCCCCACATGATGGACAATAACATCAATAGTATTGGTGGCCCCACTTGATTGATGACTAACATCAAAGGTAGTCCATACATAATGAATGGTGCACTTAAAGGTCAGGCCATAATGATGAATGGCCAACATCCATGGTGGGCCCCGTATGATGGACGATCCACATCAATGGTGGGGCCAACACAATGAATGGTCCCCGTCAAAGGATGGCCCTACATGATGAATGGTGGATATGAAGGAGGACCAAATAGACTCGAGAGATAATTATAATTTGTGATGTTGGGAGCCAAACATGCTTTTATACTTTTTGGTAAGTTAGATCCAAATGCTCCCTTTATTGACTCCCCGTGGGCCATGAGACTATTACTGATATTGTGTATTTTTGTCAAGGTTATGTTAAGATTTTCGGAATATATGTGATCACATGTATATGCTTTATCCACTATATTATATACATGTGAATATTGGAATTGGTTATTGTGATGAGATGCAAGTTAATATTCATCAATTAAAGGTTTGGCCCACTTTTCACATGGCATAGAAGAGGTGTGTGTGTGAGAGAGAGAGTGAGTGAGAGAGTGAGAGAGATGTACATTCATATTGATTCATAAGATGATTAAGTTGGGATTCCACAAAGATTAGCACTATTGGCTTTGTACACAGTCATATTGTCTGAGCTTTACAATGTATATTGATCATTGGTTGATTGGATAGTGATAATGGCATAGACTGCGAATGCTTGATCATTTACGATATGTGAATTGAGTCGCACATGCTAACCATTTTCAATGTAGTTGCTATTATAAATATTCTAATTTTGTAGGTGCCTCTTCTGCCTTTACTACCCTATACAAAGTGAAAAGGGCATGACAGTGCCTGTGACATTATTTTAATGTGCATTCTGAAGGCCATGTACATAGATTCAACAGGTTAGAAGTACAATAAGAGAATGATAAATTAAAATTGAGTAAAAGAGATGGAATGATTGCATGGTGGTAATAATGCATAATAAACTTATTTAAGATGCTAGATCGAATGGACAATCATTTTTTACTATGATTAGTTTGTAAAGATAAAATTTGTTCGCTCTTAAAAGTGTGATTAAGTAAATAGAAAATCAAATGTACTCAATTCTGTGTGATCAAATCAAAGGTCAAGGACAAGCGATTGAAGATTGAAATAAGTTATTTATGTTCCACTTAGATTCGGTGCCATGTCATCCCTCATGAAAAGTTATAATATCAAAGATCTCACATTGGGTCTATTTGATTAGAATGTGTAAATTGAGTTTTTTTATTAGGATTGTGGTAACTTGGTACACTTCATTTTCACAATAACAAAAAAGATGTTGGAGTTGCTTTCTAATTAAGATATATTTAATAATATAGGTTTAGGTTTTTGTTTGAGACACCTCTCTTTCCTCTCAAGCTATAATCCTAAATAAATTTTGTTATTGGAACTTTTTTATAATTACGTATGTTATGTAATTTCACTTTTATATATGAGTTACCTCACAATGAATCTTCGTTAGCCTAAAATTTTGTTTAATCCACTTTTCAAGTCAACCTCACAACAGGAAATTAACGATTAGAGGAAATAACATTAAAGGTCCATTTGGATGCAATCAGATAACTAACTTTTTCTATTGATGGCAGGAGTTAAGTTACTTATATAAGATAAGTTTAGTTAAAAATTAATATCAATTACTTATTTACTGAAAATTACCTAAGTATTTCAATTTTTTTTTTTTCCAAATTCCCAAAGCAACTTATTTTCTTCATTTTTGTTAGTGACACAGCAAATTAATTACAACCTAACCTATTGATGAGCATACAAATTCGGTTGACATGAACACTAACACCAACTTAATGTATCACTAGTGGACCACCAATTTGTGGACCCCAGTGACATGTGATGCACACACCGTCCATCCATTTTTCGGGCCCGAACTTCGGCAGATTTAAATGGGAATGGAAAATACCATTGCATACAACTGAAAAGCATGCCATTGACATCCAAGCACACGTGCCAGTATAGCACATGTGTCTAAGATTAGAGCTTTCTATCAGCAATAGTGACCCCTACAGTAATGACTTCGGCGGTCTATAAACTATAGACCCACCATGATGTATGTCTTATCCACACCGTACGTCCACCCATTTTTCCAGCTCATTTAGGGCATAATCCCAAAAAAACTGAGGTAGATTCAGATCTTGGGTAGATCACACCACAGGTAAACAGTGGTGATTTAACAACCGTCATTAAAAACTTCCCATGTTGTGGTCCACGTGAGATTTGGAATTGCCTTATTTCTCACTCCTACTTTAAAATGAGCTAGCAAAATCAATGGACGCCGTGGATAAAGCATACACATCATGGTAGGGCCCATATAGCTTTTCCAGCACCAATGTCCGTACTGAAGGGCTCGCTGCCGAATCCAAGCCCTCCATTGGCAACCAAAACTATTTATACGGGAAAGCTAGAAATTTCTAAGGAAACAATGGGCCATCGACCCTGCCAGCCAGCCCTGGGCTTGCCCAATTCTAGGCCAGGAGGTTGGGGTTGATGATGAATGGCCCAGCCCATTAGCGGGGTCTAACTAACCAGTGGGCCACCATTATAATAAGAGAGTAGAATGAATTCTTCAAATACATTATGAGCAGTTCCCAGCCACCGTGCACTAGTAGTTTGAAAACATTCATCTTCGTAAAAATAATGGGCTGGGCCATTCCCACTCATTTGCAGCTTAAAGACGATCATACGTGTAGTTTGACCGTTGACCACCTTGGGCCCATGTTGAAACCACAATAAAAAAGCAATGGGGATTTAAATCCACACCGTTGGAACCCCTGAGACAACGTTGTTGTATGTGTTGTGTGACCAAGGTGGCAATCCTTTTTTCTTTCTTTTTGTTTTCTTTCCAGCTCACTTTATGTATGATCCAGTCTCAGGTGGACCCACACAATTAATGGTCCACATCAAAGGTTAGCCCAACGACGGATGTAAGGGGGACCAAGCATACTTGAGGAGTAAATACTCTTGTTGTTAGAAACCAAACATGCCTTTTCTACTTTTTGGCTAATAAGTATGCTGTTTACCAAACATACATATTTGCTTAATAAGAAGAAACCAAGATAAGTAACTTATTTGGTAAGTAGCTTAAGTAACTAACAATCCAAACAGCCCTAAGGGGCCATTTGGATAGTTAAGTAACAGAAGCTACTTATGCCTTAAGTAGCTTATCTTGGTTACACCCTGATCCAAAGCTCTAGTGGTGGATTGGGTGAAGATAACCTTGTTTCAGCACTAAGGACTTGGTATCGATTCCTAAGTGGGATGTTGGTTAACATGGCAGTGTGACTAATAGTAGGGTGTACACACACACACACACACACACACACACACACACACACACACAAAGCTTATCTTGATTTCTACTTATTAAGCTGAGTGATTAAGTAACTTTAAGTAAAAGAAAATTACTCGTAATTGATCTTAAACCAAACTTACTTATCTCAAATAAGCTACTTATCTGTTATTGTAGGTAGAAAAAGTATCTTATTTGGTGGTATCCAAACAGGCCTAGGGGGGGCTACCATTTGAGCTATGAATCGGGGTGTAATTATTAAACAATGGTATCAATGGCCATGAGTTGATCCCAGCATGATTGACGGAGATCCTGAATAATCCATACAATGGCTTGGTAATCAAACTTCTAATTTATTTTCATTTTGTAGTATTATCAATATTAATATTATTTATTATCAAATTCGTCTCTAAAATGTTAAAAATCAAAATTATAAAAGAAATCTATGCTTTCCAAATGAAAAGGTCATTTCACCTTGAAAGTGTCAATGATCCAACCATTAGGAAGGGGGATCGGAGTCTATGAAAAGGGATTAGAAACCCCATTACAGGAATAAGAGGAAGAAAAAGAGAGAAAATGACAAGAAAACACAAAAAATGACGTACTATCAGGATAAGCGCACCCTCTTGTTATGATTCCCAGTCTCACAAAACTCTCCTCATTTGGGTGACGACGGACGGTCCAAATTCTATTTATTTCATTGGTATTCCAAGAAGCTTCTGGGTGGGCCTTCTTTACTGATCTGTGGATCTTCATGAAACAGCGTGATTTTTTGCAATGGGAAACGTGAACTGAGGGGACCACC
This sequence comes from Liriodendron chinense, assembly GCA_003013855.2. Lineage (NCBI taxonomy): Eukaryota > Viridiplantae > Streptophyta > Magnoliopsida > Magnoliales > Magnoliaceae > Liriodendron > Liriodendron chinense. The sequence continues at coordinate 6,744,244 of PVNU02000439.1, read as the reverse complement.
CAATGAACGTCTTGGATCATGTACGTGTGAGACACATTGATACATGTGGGCTTTTGTGTCTGTGCTTGAATATGGTACATATCCTAGAGTTAGAATTCCTCGCACAATTATTGGGCTTTCAGTAAACCTTCAAAAGCCCATCAAAATTACACAGCCCCGAGCCTTGGACGAAAGGTCCAATGGGCATTCATGGATTATATTCAACGAAGCTCAAACTCTACTGTGAAGTATTTTCGATTGTAGTGATGTGACTATAATATTACATATTAAGGCCCCATTTCGATCATCATTAGGCTAGAAATCAAGCAAAATATTTAGATTTAGTGTAGGAAATGTGTTCAATAGTTAGATCGCTCTATAACTTGCAAACCATGCTTACATAGTGATTTTTCATGTTTTACAGGTTGTTGGCGGGCCACTTATGTCTAGAAAGGTTTATGATGATGAGAGAAGGGCTAAAGACACTTCCTATAAAATTAGATTGAGGTTAGACGGCTTGGATCGACAAATTGACCGTGGCGGCTGATTAAAGATGAATGGTTCATAGAGGTTTTCAATTCCGAACGGGCAGCGCACGCTGTCTATTGTATGGCCGACTTTTGAATCACTTTTTTATGCAATTTGAGAAAACCTCTATATACTTTTAATATCATCAAATTATCTAACAAATGGCACTGGTTTCACGCCGATCGGAGTTCTGGATTGATCACAGTAACCCGATGAATACAAACTGTCTATTTAGCATTGACTTAGCTTTGGAATCCAGCCCAGTGGTCCACCTGTTATCAAATGAAGAATCCAAGCCATCCATCTGGTACATAATCAAATTTTCTACAACACATTTTTAGAACAATGTCAATCTAATGTATATATTGGTTGCAGCATCAAAAACAAGTCGAAGGGTTTTGGAAAGTTCCACCTGCACAAATCAGAAAACAGTCCAACTTGCGAGGTGTGTGCACCAAAATTCTAGAATGAATTAAGTCAATCCAGACCCTCTATTATGTAGAGGGGATACAGTTCTAAAAGGTATCAATTTTGAGACACTTTTGATGTCTGTACATACCGAAGTGAAGGATGCAAGAATGACTGATTTAGAAAGTGTTAAAACTGTAAATCTAGGAGGTGTCCACTGATCTGATCGTGGAGCCCACTTCAAATGTGATATTGGCAATCTAACCCATCAATTATGAGGTTCATTGGCAATCTAACCCATCAATTATCAGATTCATTAATGATGAAGCCCCATATAAATTCTCAGATCAATCTGACCACCGGTTTAGTCACACGAATTGTAGAAAAACCAGTACTGTTACTTGAATCCGAATTTAACTATAAATAGATGGTTGTGAAGAGTTTTATGGCATCTTTTCAATCTGATTTTGAAGATAACAAGTTCTCCTCTCTCATAGAACCTTTTTTTTCTTTTTTTATACTTAGAACTTTAAGATTTTAGAGTTCTCTACATTGAAGATTTAAAGCTTTACATTAAAGTTTGCTTAGATTTGCTTTAAGAACTTATAAGTTGGTTAATTTTAAGTTGATTTCTTTTAATTTAATTATGTCTTCTTCTTATTCTTTTGGTTGTTCTTCTTTAATTATGTTTATGTTCTAAACACTTCTAGCCTTGGCTAGAAGGAAAGCATGTGTAGATTGTTGAGTTGAAGCGTGTGACGGATTTATGTACTGAATGATGAGAGAAATCCATTTTACATGAATTTCATGGAATTAATTTAGAATTTTTAATTATCATGTAAACAATTTACATGAGTATTGTTTAATCCTATATTTGATCTATGAAAACCTAAATTGGAAATATTTTTAGCCTGTAACATTAGTGATCTCAATGATCTTTAATGCTTATAATCCCTAACGCTTAAGAATATGAACTCAATGATGCACGATGGGATGGACATCTAATCCATTGATTTTCTATGTGAATTTGTATTCTAATTGTAATATCTTCCGATTAGATGGACTATGGTGATCCATTCTAGTTGAGTAATACTTTATCGTACACATTAATGAAGCATGAGATACATGTGGACCTTTAATGCCTTGGTGCTTTGATTTCTATTGATTAAACTCACTCAAACATCGATCCAATTCAACCCATCCATTAATTAGATTAATCACTTCTTTTAGAATTTCTATTCTCTTTTCTTGATTTGTGAGTGATTCTTACAAACCTCTATTTTTGCTCCCTGTGGATTCGACCTCGGACTCATCGAATTTATCACTTATGATCTCTTACACTTGAGAGAACATTCAGTTATATAGTTAGATAACCACCAATCAGTAGATTGACGAATCACGAAAAGATACGTAGCCCATTTTATTGAATAGCTGTTGAAACGTCTCAAGCCGCCCGTCACGCTTGTGGACTTACTTGGGCTTCTACATGAAAGGCCATTAAGACACGGCTCCAGCCAAACAACTAACAATAAACGTAGGTGGGCCGGATTTGTATTAGTTAGGCTCATTTCCACCTACTAATACCATCAATGCCTACGCTCTAGATGAGGTTTCATCTACACGTGTCAAGATTATCTGCAAATCGAGTCCGTCCATATGTAGTCCCCTAGCATGGATTGTTGATGTATGAAAAATCATACCTATTAGACAATCCTATTTATCTGATCTGTGGCCATTAAACTGATGGTTGAGAATCAAAACAATTAACGGTCATATATGAGTGGGATAAACTGTAGAAAAGTAATGGATGGGATTGTATCATGAATTTTATTTTTAAAACGTAAGCCATCCGTCTTGGTGCGAGCGTTTGGATGCACAAGTGAATTGAATCGTGATGATGATCTTTGATTGGAGTGAATGTGAGCCAGAATCAAAGAACATGCACACACAGGGATTACCAGAATCATTCATACTGAGTTTCTTAGAATGGCTTGCACGTACGTGATAGTATCCATGATATGGACGGTTCGGATCATCGCCGTATCTCATCAAGTGGGTCCAATGGGATAACGCGTGTTATCCATCTGGAGTCACGACAGAAGCAAAACGAACTCTTCATCAAAATCTTCTGGGTGATGCCATGTGGCATGATGGGAACGTGAGATATGTCCAAGAGATACCACATGGCACTCCAAGAACACCATGGCCAAGCTCCAGGGTGCCATTGCTTGGAATGGGCTTTGGACCTACTAGATTGGCCTGTTGTCTCTTGGGCCTGAACCAGGCATGCATGGCCCGTCAATGGTAGGGTAGCAATGGACAGTTGAGAGAGAGAGAGAGAGAGAGAGAGATAGGAGAAAGAAAATATATTCCATGGAATCCATTACAATCCCAGCTCCCAAACATGACCCATTAAATCTCTTTCTCAGGATTTTGTTGTTTGAAGTAGGTAATAAGTTGCCAAACAACATCTTGAAAATTTTCCTTCTGTGTCATGACAGTACTTAACCATAACCCATTATATTATTTATGTATTTTGGGTTCTTTGGTGATGATATGAAATCATGCTCTGATGTCCGACTGGTGGGCCTGATTGAAGGAATTCCTCCTTGCCGTTGCCAATATGGTCTTGTCCGCCACGATGAAATAGGCAGCCCCCGCAGCTGCAATCATGACCACACAATAACATCATTGTTTATGATATATAATACCAACATCATCGTTATCATCATCTAAGCCTTAACAACAACAGCAGCAACAACAACAATAGCAACAGCAACAACAAAACAACAAACCTGTAGAAATTATGAGAGCTTGAGCTGTGTGGTTGAGGTACGATCTTGCCCATGGAAGCATCCTCACACTAGCCAGCTGCATTGTAAACATCACATACAACATAAGGAATGACGAAATTACCCTTAAATAGATATTTCCTAATAATTTGAATAAGATATTGGAATTTTTAAGATTACCATGTTTTTTTTTTAACAAAAATAGAAAAGGGTACACTTTGATACTCGGCACAATGTGATGGATGATACACAGATGATACCCCACACTTAGGCCTCGTGTTGAAACTCCTCCAAGTCTACAACCGACGCAAGGATACTACTAAGTGAGAAATTGCATATGTGGCATACAATTAATTCAAAATAAACTGTCCCAATTGTAGGTCCAAGTTTTTTAGATGTATTATGGACCAAAAAAGTACGTTTATCTGTGACGTTTATTGGACAGCTTAAAATGAAAAAGTACCCAAATGGTCCTATTTCATCAAAAAAGTGTCCACAAACCAGAGATTACGGTTGCTTAACTTAATTGGGAGTTAATGTATGCCACACGCACGTTTGAGAGTGCCTGTGTATCAAGTGTCATCGCGGTCCAAAGTCACAAAATGTTTCCAGCCAATTTATTAACCACAAATGACGGGTCATTTAGGACTGGGCCCGATCCATGGACCTTAAAATGGATACAATGGCGGCCCATGGCAAGTGGGCCAGAAGCAGACAAGCTTGAAAAGCATAACCGAAGGTCCAAAAGACAGCTGAGCCCGGCCCACCTGGGTCTGGGGAAAAGCATGCAATTTTACTCATGGGCCTAATATGGGGTCATGCCTTGTTATGTCTTGATAGAGCTGGCATTGATCCATTCTTTGTACACATGGGCCCAACAAATGTTAGAAAAGAAGAACACTCACGGTTGGAACGGCGGTTGCAATGCTCGCAAGAACGGCTGCCTTTGCCCCTGCAACAACACCTTCTGCAAGTGCATATAATAAAACCTGGTCATTGATTTTAACTTAGATCGCAATAAAAATTACTTTAAAAAAAAAAACTCTTTAATTCTTTTTTTTTCCATGGGCTAAAATCAAGGACCAAGCCCAGCCCAAGAAGGCCATAATCATGCTTAGCTTGTGAGCCTTTATTCCAGCTCGGCCCATTAACAGCCATTCTGCTAGCGAGATGATTGACTCCGTTGAATATGGGTCAACAGCTATATTTCTTACCATGTCATCAATTGGAAGGTTCAGATAGTTTGATCTTTGCGTTTTTCAGGCCACACTCCATTCAGACTGGGATCCATAATTTGGATGGTCAGGATTGGTTTACCTATTCTCTCATTTATTGTGATGTGTTTTTGTAAGAATGGTCCTATATGTAGCAATTTACTAAAACGGCCACAGTGAGATCATGATTAAAATGGCCCAGGGGATGAGATGCCCACCAAGTTGCCGTACGTTGACGAATTAGGAACCATCCCCACCGTCAGATCATATTGTAACGTAGCTGAGCTGCATACACACCTTCAAATGATAGGGCAAGGATCGAAATGTGAATGGGCCAGGCCTAAGTCCAGCCCATGATCTAAGTTATTGGGCTTGTCTTGTCCCCCACCGTTCAAATACCCTTGCGTCTGTTCTATGACATCTAAAACGTCCAACAACTGCACCCCACAATGATGATTGGACATGCTGAAATTCAGGTCAATCTAATAATCGAGCGGGCCACGCAATAGAAACAACGAACACCAACCAAAATCTCAATATCGAATTGTGGCCCACCCGATGATTGGATTGGCCTGAATTTTTGTACGAATTATCATAATGGTGGGATGCACCTTTGGGATGGGTTGGATGTTATACACACACCATGTGGGCCCTACAACCATTTGACACCCTAGCAAGTGCCACAAGAAGAAAATGAGTGTAGAAACATGCATACCATGAGAACATCGCTTTGCCATGGCGAGCTTTTGGTCTAAAGAAGCCAAGCCATTTCTCTCCAGTGGTGAAGCTGTCATAACCTTGGCCGTTGGATTAAGAGGGGCATTGGAGGAAGAAGATGAGGGAGAGCCAAACGCCATTTGTATTTGAGTAGAAAAGGGAATGTGGGGAGGGAAATGCAGTCGAATAGGATTGCAATTCGTATTTGCATTGGAAGGCTGTTTGTTTGGGTGAGTGGGATTTATAGGAGTTGGAGAGAGGAGTGGATGTTGAAAGTTGTTTGATGGTTTTGTGGAATTCTAAGGTCGGAAGCGTCGCTTATTTCTCCTCTGGATCTTTGAATGCAGGAGAATCATTTGGATTCTTACCTAACTACCCTTCACCCGGTTTCGGGTTAATTGACCATAATGCCCTCTCTGGGAGTGTTATAAGGTTAATTTAGTGCTCTCTGAGAGTGTTTAGAAGGTTTAGTGCTCCTACATTCATCAGAACACTTATACATTCCAATGAATTGATCCTGTCCATTCATTTGGTCTAGCATGCATTAAATTGGCTACCCTATAAAATTCACACTGGTTGGATGTTTCTAGCCATCTGATTGGATAGAGTAGTAAGATGGATGGTTAGGCTTGTTTATATAAAATAGGTTCGATGAACAATTTTAGGCCACAATTTGTTAGGAACTATTACTCTTATCTAACTATCATAACCATTCCTTCCATAACTAGAGAAGAAATGGCCATACAAACAAGGCTAACTTATTGATGGATCTTTGATGGACTGATGTAAGACAGGCCGTGACTTGATGAACGGCTGTGATGAAAAAGAATTAGGTTGGCTCACTGTAGGAAAGAAAATAGCGATCTTTCTCCTTTCTCCGCTATATTATGAATATATATTTGGCTACATTGGGTTGAATTTGATTCCACACCGTCATTTCTAGGCCTATTACCATCAAACCAACACCCACATTGGTCCACACTCCTAAAAGCTAAATTAAAACACACTGTTGATCTGCAAGTTAATCCAATAATCCAACGGACCTGATCTAATGAGACCATATCATTTTGGTTCCATCGGATTGGATTCGAGTCCACTTTGTCCCAAGGCCGTTAATTGGATCGACCTTGATCCAACCCATCCATAGCTCCATCCAGGATGGAACACAGACCATCATTTGTCGGGCTAGAGATATTCATGCTAGGCTTCGCCCTAGCACCATTGATTCTAAAGAAATTGACTGGCCGTCTAGATCAGATGGAGGGCATTTTAGGCAATTCAAGCTATTTGATACTCAGGCTGCGTGTGATGCTTGATACGCAGGCACTTGGAAAGGATACACGTTCATGAACACAAATTAAACCGGATAAATTGCTAAACCCACATTCTCCAACTTACGGTCCAAAAATAAGATCGCTTGCGTAATCTTAACCTCTGATCGATGGACACATTTTGAAAAAAGACAGATGTTATTCATTTTTAACCGTCCAATATATATCCACTAATCGAATAGTCAGACAGGCAATCCAACAAGCTTGCCATCGCACTCAGGCAGAGGCAGTGGTTTCTTTCGTAATTCCTAAGAAAAGTAGGGGCCTTTAAAATTGGCTTTACCATCTCTTTTACCGACAGGATAATGAATAAAAAATCTTTACCTTTCTCAGGTGGTGGCCATTGATTTGGAATTTGTATGAAGGTACAGCAAAAAACGGTGGGTACCCATTAGCGTTAGCATGTCTGAGATAGGGACACGTGTCCAAGATCGAACGGCCTGGAGCAAATGACATCAGATCTCCAGATTCCCACCTACCTGAGAGAAAGTGCAGTGGTTTTTCTTTTTGCTATTTTTCAGTGGGGGAGCAAATGGTTTGGCAATGCTGCATCGAGATTGCTTCATCTTCAAACAAACGCACTACACGTGACACGTATGTGGGATATGATAAGTATTAATCTTGGGACCTCTTGTGGCCCAACAAACGGAGTACACGTCACAAGTGTGTGAGATCTGAGACGTTTATATCCAACAGATGTACCGTACACGTGACACGTGTGTGGGATCTGAGGCCTATATAATGTTAGGCCAATTCGTGCGGCTTAACAACAGAACATGTGACACGTGTGTGGGGTTGAGACGTTTATAATGTTATACTTCTTATGGCCCACACGACTGTTACTGACACATGTATATTTTTATCTAGATTTTGTTGAGATTTTTCGATATTTGTGCTCATATGCATAGGTGTGCTTGATTCATTTTATTATATACAAATAGTTATTCATACTGGTCAGTGGTCATGGTGATGAGATGCAGCTAAAATCCATCAATTACTAGCTTGGTGTATTTTTCGTACATTGTACATATGCACAACTAAGAAGCATGTATGCATGGAGATGTACCATTGTCTTGATTTATGAGATGATTAAGATAAGATCTTACATGAATCATTGTTATAACTTTCCACTCAATTAGATAGTGTAAGCTTACGTATTACAGTATGAATGGATTATGAGTTACTCGAAGGGATCTCACATGATGAATGTTATTATTATTTTTTTTTTATGGGTTAGTTCACACACCTCATTGTTAGTACACCCACCGACCTCTTTGGTCAGATCACAATGTTAGCCACCTCCATCATGGAAATCAATGACATGACCTCAATGTTGAAACAAGGCTATCTTCTCTAAGCCTACATATGATGAATGTGTAGACTAAGAATACTTTATCATTCACAATGTGGACGTGAGATTAATTGTCTATAAGCAATGAGTCAAATTCCATTTCAGTTGCATGTGCTAGTGCTGTAGGTGACTCATATATCCTTGTTATTCTACGTTAAGTGACAAAGTCCCGTGGAACATATATAATAGAAATGATACATATTAAAATACATGCAAGCTTGAGATATACCTTTGCCTTGATTAATTATAAGATGATCAAAATGAAATCTCACATGGGTTAATCTATTAGCTTTCTACCATGTAAGCCTAGGCATTACGGCAGGAATTAATCATTGGTTGATTAGATGAACATCACATAATGATTGTATGGACGACAATGCTTGATTTTTCATAATGTGTGAATTGAGTCAAACATACATGTTAAATCAATTACATCCGAGCAAAGAATCAATTCCAATTCAATGGCCAATGCAAGCCTGTTAGCACCATAGATAAATCTTGTGTCTTATTACTCTATGCTAAGGCATCATTTGGGTACCACCAAATAAGTTACTTCTTTTGCCTACAATAGTAGTAACTTATTTGAAATAAGTAAGTTTGGTTTATGATTACTAATAAGTATTTTTTTAATTTAAAATTACTTAATCACTTTAGTTTAATAAGTAGAAATCAGGATAAGCTACGTAAGTCATACATAGCTTATCTTAAGTAACTTACTATCCAAACATCTCTTAAGTGACAAAGTCATGATGAGGTGACACTACTTTAGTGTATATTGTTAAGGTTATGTGTATATAAGTTCGGCAAGTTAAAAGTGTTGGGAATAGGCAATGGAAGCGAAAGCTAAACATACATAGCAAAATATTCAAATCTAGCGAGTATCACAATGCAACCAATCACACAAGCATTCAACCACAAAAGACAATCTGATTTTACATGAAAAAACCCCTCAACGAGTAAAAAAACCACAACACAAAGTGATCCACTATGATTCAAAAGATTACAAAGATTGACAGCCCACAAGTAAGGAAAACCCAAGCTCTCTCTCTCTCTCTCTCAAAACACTCTCTCCTCTTCCTAATCCACCTAGAAAACCTTAGACACTTTAGGATTGCTTCTAAGTCCGGATTCATGTAATATATATAGCAACCAATCCTAATTTATAAACACTTTACGCAAATCCATGTATCTGCGTAAGAAAACGCGTGCACAACCGATCGAGGCTAGCACAAAAACAATCCAGAGGGAAAAAAACGTAAAAACATTCGTCACGCTACCTCACCACCGACTGGTCAAAGCCCCCTGCAGACTGGTCGCCCGATCTAAGATGACAGAAATATGTCCAGCAGCCTTGCTATGTATCTGGGTCAAACACGCAGACTGATCCGGCCCCAAAATGTGCACAGTTTGAAGACTCCTCCAACAAAAAGCATGCTCAAGGAGAAACAAATTAAGATCGAGTCACAAAGGTAAATTAAACAATATTATAAATGATGGTACTGTTAGCCGGAAGACATTTAAGACACTGGATCAAATGGACGGTTAGGTTTTATCACGAACTGTTTTAATTATTTTATATATTACGTATCAATGTCCATGAGGCCCTCTTGGATAATCCATACAACGGCTTGTTATCAAGCTTTTAATTTATTTTCATTTTGTAATGTCATTAGTCTTAACATTATTTATTTTCAACATTATTAGGTATTAACATACGGTCAGGAAGTGCTTCACTGATTCTCAGTTTCACAGAACTCATCCCGATTTGCGTGACGACCAAATCTCTGTTTATAATTTCATTGGTAGCTGAGGTCTTCGGTGGGCCTTCTTCTTTTCTGATCTTCAGATCTTCATGAACTGTGGTCGTTTGTACAGTTATTGGGCTTTTAAGGCCCACATTATTTCAGCAAACCTTCAAAAGCCCATAAGAAATACACAGGCCTGGGCTTCCATTGTGTGTGACCAAGCCCAAACTGCAGGGTGAAGTATTTTCAATGGTAGCAGATGGAGAGATCACGGAAAGTAAGAGGTCCATTTTCATCGCACGGCTATTGTAACGTCTCATGCCGCCTGTTAAGCTGGTGGCCTTACTTGGGCTTCGACACAAAAGCCCTTTGGATGGTTCCTGCTAAGTGGGCTGGATTTTGCATGAGTTAGGCCCATTTCCATTTTCCGTACTAAGATCACCAATGTCTAGACTCTGGATGAGGATTCATCTACACGTGTCAAGGTTCTCTGCAAATCGAATCTGTCCATATGTAGCTCCCTTGCATGGATTGTTGATGTATCAAAAATCACACCTATTAGACAATCCTATTCATCTGATCTGTGGCCATTAAACTGACGGTGGAGAATGAAAACAACTAATGTTGATATATGAAGTGGGATAAACTGTAGAAAAAGTAATGGATATTTAATTTTTGAATAAGCCATCCGTCTTGGTGCCAGCGTTTGGATGCACAAGTGGATTGAATCGTGATGTTGATCTATGATTGGAGTGAATGTGAGCCAGAATCAAAGATCTTGTACACATAGGGATTGCCAGAATCATTCATTAGAATGGCACGTACATGATTTGGACGGTGCGGATAATTGCCTATCTAATCAAGTGGGCCCAATGGGACTATGCGTGTTGTCCATCTTGAGTCATGACAGAGGCCCAAATGAACGTGAGATATGTCTCAAGTACCACATGGTACGCCCCAGAACACCATGGCCAAGCTCCAGGATACCATTGCTTGAAATGGGCTTGGATCTACTGCCTTGGCCCATGGACCCCGGCCTGAACCTGTCAGTGCATGGCCTATCAAGTTTTGGGCCGGGCTTAAGCTCATATGTTCATGAGTTACATCCTACAAATATGTCATCCATATCTTTGTTTAGGCAACACAAAAATCTTGAATGTAGACCGTACCATCAGTTTCATTCCTCTAAATGTCTATTTATAAGTGCATGTGGTCTACGTGATTAACAATAGATTAGGACCATTCAAGTGGGAAATAGGGGGTTCTATCAATTCTGCGGCAGGGCTGGGCATGGTCAGGCCCAGGTGCTACCATTTCTTGGGTTCGGTTTGAACCTGTTCTGCTAGACGTATGACGGTTCAGTCATGGACCTTGGGCCTTAAGGCCGGACCCGGCCAGGCCAGGTCCAACCCCAGCCCATTCCCACCCCTAGATATAAGCTAGCTTTCAGCAAGCTATGTTTGCATGCAGTCTTCTTGAACGCATTTTCAAGTTTAGGAGCGATCGCTTCATTTTGCAACCATTTTCCTTTTCTTTTTTACAATTATTTTGCCTTTTTCAAGAGTATGTCTCCACACTCTACTGGTCGTAGATAAAATGTTCATACAACTAGTGTGTGGGGACACTAAAGTCTCTTGTTTTTTTTTTTTTTTTTCTTGGCATCCAACCATGCAGCACGTCTGCCTTTGAAAATGGGACCAGAAAAAAATAAAAAAATCAGACACCGTTGAAAACAATGGAAAACGACCCAAAAATCTCCAAATTCATGTGAGGCCCACCAGTGACTCTGCTGGACACCAGCAGGTTGGATGTCAAACAGACCATAGTCGGTCCCACCCAACTAGTTGTACAAACTTTTAATCTACAACCAGTTTTACGAGTATCCATTTGATACATTAACGTCTCAGGAACAATATTTGAACCACAATCAACCGTTGACATTCTATTTTGATATGTCCTTTAATTAGCTGGGTCAATGTGGTTATCCCAATCGATGAACTTTTGGACCTTGGGCCATCCATGCTGGACTCACCAGTTGAATGGTTCTGATCACATGTGTGGGCTCCAAGGATCTTCCTACCGGTATTCCAATGGAGATATTGGCGCAGCTAAACATATGTAACTCGCAGGAGGGTTCCAATATTTCTAAGGCCTAACCTGGGAATATGGTGGAGCTAGCTTTATCGTACACAAGGTGGAGTGATGTGAAAATCAGGCCGCCCCATATGCAAAGCCCTATCATAGATGGTTTATATCTCAAAAATCATACCTAGTAGGCAGTTGAAGCCTATTTTTTTAGGCTTTAAACAAGCCCTTGTGAGTGTGTTGTGCATACAAGCGGAACATGTATAGAAATTGTGTGTATCTTGTGGGGGTATTCTTTGGTGAGGGATTCTGTGTACAGTGGAAGAGTGAGAGGGATTGGCATGCCTTGTATTTTATGATTTATCTTTTTTTTTTCGCGTTTGGGTTTTGGTACGACTCTTTTTATGGCTTGGGTTGCATTGATGTGGTGTATGGGTAACCTTTTGAACCATTTGCCATTGGAAAAACTATCGCAATCGTCTGATTGTTAAGTGACCTTTCCACGCATGCTATGAGAGATGGCTCTATGTTATTCTGCCTAGATAGGTTCTACCATATCATCTCCCATGTGTTGTTGCCCCCTCTTAGTTTTTTGTCTGACAACAATAATCATTTGGGGAATAATCATTTGGGGAGGTGGTGATTTAGGGGTCATTAGGATGCCCTATAAAGTCTATAAGTTACAAAGGGATCATAGGTAATCTGATTAGGGGGGGCTGTTTGGATGCATTATTTGCATTTAAAGGCTCTATCGGCTGTAAATATATTACAACTTTTACTTATAATTTGAAACCTGACAAAAAGTCATGTTTCATATTACCGGTAAAGTCTTTATAACTAAAAAAGTATTATGCACTAGTGGAATACAATGGTTGATATACACTCATGATATGTGAGGCCCACCATAATTTGTATAGTACAACTAACCTATTCATCATGTGCTTCCCTTGATGCCCTCCTATGGCCCCAAAAAAAAATAGCTCATTGATTATCAAATGGACCACATGAGAGAAGGATGGAATGTCCACCATTAAAAACTTTCGGATTGCATTTAGGGCCCACCATGATGGGTGGAGGACAATCAATGTGTGCATGTTTTAATGCTCTCTTAGGGAACAAAAAAAATAAAATCAAATCCTTATGTAATTTGTGGATTTTAGAAGGTTTACCACCCAAGCTCTATGGTATGAATATATATTTTATACATTGTAAACACTTAACCGGCTAGCCAAACACATAATTTATTAACCTGTAAACAAATTACCACTGATTAAAAGCCAAACAAACTAGCATGTAAACCATTTACACCCGAAACTCTTTTCAGTGTAATGTCTTTACAACTCAGAAATTTTACGGGCATCCAAACGAACCCCTTAAAGTAAACTAATGTACGTGCCAATACATCAGACGTATGCTGATTGAATGGTACGTTACTCAATTAGGCCATTTGTCATGAAACCATCCACTCTTCTAGCAGTCATGTCCATCCATTAATCAAGTGGGCCATGAATCCGGATCCTCTGCTTTACCCGAGCAGAGGAATCCTGTTTTCCTCCTCTGTGATTGGTCCAGCTCGGACGGACTGTGTCAGATCGGGTCTGACACAGTCTGTCCGAGCTGGACCAATCACAGAGGCGCAAGCAGAGGTTCTCCGTTCGGATAGAAAAGAGGATCCGGATTCGTGGGCCATATATAGTAGAAGGGTCAATCTGAATTATACATCCACTGTCCCAACATTCGCTGACAACTCTGCCGTGCCAGCAATAGAAAAGTGCGTTGGCATGTTATGGAAATGGATGCTTGTTGCCATAAGAAAAAACCAACTAACATTGATTGAGGCCTCTTTCAATTCCATTCATCTGTTAAAGGAGAAAAAAAGGTCTCCATGTATTTCTCAAGACCACATCTTCTACCTAATCATCTAAGCTCATGTAAGTCACACATCAATGCATTTGCGTGTCTGTATAATTCTCTAAGCTCTTGGAATGACCTAGAAATTTCTCAACGTTTCAGCCTAAGAGTATATGCTTAGGCCCTTCAAGAGCGATAGAAGTGCATGCAACCTAACAAAAGAGGTCTTTTTCTCAATTCAATAGAAGGTACTAAAGGCACTAACATGGTAGCTGGGACATTGATAATTTTACCTACTAAGATTTGGACACTTGGAATGACCTGATTAGGGGTTGAAATAAAGGGGTTTTCTATTGGGTGGGATTGCATTTTCCCACTTAAATTAGGGTTTGTTCCGCACGGACATGCTCATGAAGTGCTTAAATTGCCACGTTTTAACATTCCCACCAAGTTTCTCAGACCGTAGAATGCGACTTGCTCATCTTGGATGTGACCCATCATCAAAATACTCTGAAACGTGGGATTAGGTGGAATGGAATTGCGTTTGGTTCAATGTAAATTTCAACTTGCATTTGGAAAAGATGGGGAGGATGGAATATCATCCAATCCCAGGCAGAAGATCACCCCGGGGTTTTTGGTGGATTTTGAAACACACTACATCTGCAGGCCTCACGTTGATGCATGTATTTTGTCTATGCTATTCATCCACATGTGCCCTTTACACGTGACAATCGAGTTGCACATGCATGCAAGTGATTGGCATCAGTTGTGAAATCTACTCCATTGATTACAATTCCATGGTCCACCAAACATAAATTTCACTTGATACAATGTTTTTCCAAAGGGAGAAATTTGATCCCAAACATGGGATAGGACCGTCAAAATACAATGGTATTTCCACACATAATCATTGTGTAATAATGTGTTAATTCCACTTAATGCAATTCAATAACATTTAATCTTGCATTCCTAACATACCCTGAGGGCCTATTTGTGTGACACTTAAAAAGAAGTTCATCTTATCTTTATTAATTGTAATTATTTATTAGAGATTATATTTCTTTTAGATAAAGATTAAAAACTTTATAATCAACAATCATGATCTCTAATACATAATTACAATTAACTAAAATAAGATGTACTTATTTTTAAGTAGCACCCAAAACGAGACTTGAAGGACATGAATATCGGGGAAGGAGAGAGAGATGTGGGTTTCATAGAAGACCATCATTATCATGTTTTGTCCAATCTACTACACAAATCTTTTCCAGCAACCACTCTATCGCATGTCAAGATTTAACATAAAAGTTGTGGCTAAAAGTTCATGTTGAATGCCAACCAGACACAACCCTATCTTTTTATCTAGATCTTAGACAAGCAATGAAAGAAAAACTCACATGGTGTTAAAAAGAAGATCTTGCTAAAGAAATATCAACTACCATTTTACCAAGTCGTGTTAAATGTCATCTTGTTTGATTAATCAAGTATTTTCTTTTTAAATTGTCTTGGAATGCCCGGATAGAGAAGATTAATTAAGAGTATTTAATGTTGTGGACGACGCTTGTATTTGAAGTTTTTTCTGGAGTTAAAAGAGTTCAATATTCTTCCCTTTTCCACTACTCTTCTTGGCATATTTGAAGTTTTCTCTGGAGTTAAAACAGTTCAACATTTTTCACTTTTCTTCTTGATAATTAAGCTAGCTTGAACTAAAGACCTCAATATTGAAGTATAGTGGCCATCCTATTGCTACTGCTCGTCCAAGCATGCTTAATTACCAAGTCCTGACGAGATCTGGTGCACAATACCACTCTATGGAAGAGAAGCTTCTGGTGGAACATGTTCAAAAACCAGCCCTGAACTACTCTAAGAATTTAAGATATTATAAGTTTCAACATTGTTAAACCAGTTCGGGACTATTCGGAGTAATCGTCGGCCCATAGCATTTGTAGATTTTCTTGATTTCAACAGAGCTTGTTAGTGGACGATCAGTATCAAATTATTTTGGACAAGTGCCCTCTAGATTATCCTTTTTTCTTTTCTTTTCTTTTCTTTTCTCTTCTTTTTCTTTTTCTTTTTCTTTTTTTTTTTTTTTTTTTGTTTGTTAGTCATGCAACGCACCCACCGGTGGGGTTAGTGTGTCTCTTTAGCATTTCAAACCTGAGACCTGTTGTTGAAACGTTTAGGCATCTTCTGGTTGGGCTAGCAGGCGAGACACCATATGGATGAACTATGTTAATATTCACTGGACACTGCCGTCACACGTGCTACTCCATCTAGGACATTAAGTAATGGGACACATCTTCAATTTTCATCTAGCAAAAAGTTTTAGTAACCAGATGATCGTAACCACCCAATTAGTTGCCTACCTTATTTGATGGTGTTGGATCTGGATTGTAAAATCTAGATAAATAGTTTTGAAAATAGAAAATAGAACATAAATTAATCTGTTTGAAAACATATAAGAGAAAAGAAGTTTATAAAAAAATTAAAATAAAAGAACTTATCGCTTAGTCGAGTCATGATTAAAGACCACTTGTCTTGAAGTTGTTACCACCCTCTCTTAGACAATTTCCTTAGTACAACAAGATCAATGGACAGCCAACCTCTAGGATACAACGACTACTGCCTAGTCGCAAGGTTGCACTCTATACTCAGGCCCGAATTACTTTTTGTAAGTTTAACTCGAAGAAAAACAATGATTACAAAACGAGAGAGCAAAGATGATTTTTGAAATGAATAAAACAGAGGCTACTGAAAACCTTTTTATAGACTTCAAGATGCAATGGGTCTTTTTCAAAAGAAATGATCGTTGGGCTTTTCTAAAGAAGAAAATTGTTATTGGGCCTGAATTCAAACCATGGCTCAATGGATATATCTTTTGGCAAAAGACAAAAAAAAATCCGTTTAGGCTTTCTGGCTAGGGTCGCAGTTCACATGTCATACGACCCCACCCTGACTCGTTCGGCGTGTGCGTGTGTGGTTTTAGGCATAGTGGGAGGCTTTGGGCATATACACAACATTATGGACCCATCATTCCATGCATTTGGATGTTGCTAAGGTGGGTTTCTCTCCCCCATGGCTACCATGGTTGGCTCTGGTGTGATCTACCTTAGTTATCGATTACGCTAGATTTTGTAATGTAGGCGGGGCGCATCTAATGGATGACAACATAGTACTGTGGACATTAACATAGCGCACCCATGCCGTTATAAAAGCCCTTGTCTTGTTCATCACCAAATGTATAATTTGCAGATGATGATTTCTCGCATGTGGGCTCATCTTTTGTTGACCCAAACTGGTGGTACGGAGGACCTCACCATACATGGGAATACCCTCGAAATTTATGAAATATCATAGCACTTTGGTACTTAACCTTTTCTCCATTGAGTTTGGAGCATTGCCCTTTTTTTCTCTCCAACCGTACATTCGCAGGTCACAATATACATTCGCAGGTCACAATATCAAAGGGTTGAGATCTTTGAATGTGGGAGATTTTTGGGCCATTCCATAAGGTAAATGCTGGTAAATATATGCAACTAGATAATTATTACAGTTTTTCTCTATTGAATAAGAATTAGTATTTACTTTTTGTAAAAACGTTCAAAAAGGATAGCCATAGATTCATAAGCCCCATTGTGATCTCTGTGACATGTCTGTGCCATCTGTCCCTTTTATCATAACATATTAGGGGATGAGCCCAAAAATAATGCATATCCAAAGCTCAAGTGGCCCCATTATAAGAAATTATAGTCGTAAATGGTTTTTAACATTGGATATTCAAACCACTATTTCATGTGGCATGGTCCATTTGAGCATTGAATTTGCCTCAAGTTTGCCCTAAAATCACCTCATAAAATGGATGGACGGCATGGATAAGCTACATGTACTGGACCTCACAAAAAACACAACCGTGATGTTCAAAAAGTACAAAAGTAATCATTGCTTGTATTTACACTGCGTAAGTAGAAATCAAACACCGGTATGCCAAAAGCCAGCGACGAGAAGTGATAACTTAATGAATGCCCAAGGAAGTAAATCCAAAAATACTCCATTGTAGTAAGCTTTTAAAATCTAACAGTACTTTAACATGTCATGTGGGGCCCACCAATGCCATAACACGGCCGTTGCCCCCACCTTGGATACATCCGGGCCGTCCGACGGACCGCCCCACCTTCAGAACCATGTAGCAAAAGCAATTTCCTAGTTAGACCACTTCTCTCTTAGTCTCGTCGCATGATTTTTTCTTTTCTTTTTTTTTTTTTTTTTTTTTTTGCACCTTATCTATTGCACCTTATCTAGTCCTAGAAGTAGGTAAAATGCCGAGGTATATTGTGGAATGTGGCATCGGTATCTTTCTTGCATAACTCTGTAGTAGCAGCAACGGCTCTCTTTCTAACGTTCTCCTTGTCTTTGGGAACCTCAGGAGGTCTCACAGTCCTAATCAAAGCCCAATTCACACCTTTGAAGAACTCATGCCTCTTGATTTCAACAGACCCCATCAAGCTCCCAATCCTCCTCTTGGGATTCTTCACTAGGAGTCTCCTTATAAGATCTTGAACTTTCACCATCTCTTCCAAATCCCTACTAGTAGTTTCAATCCAAGGGAAACTCAAAGGCTTCTTCATGATGTTCACGAGTGTCTTGTCATTGCTTTCACCTTTGAATGGTGTTCTCCCATACACAAGCTCAAACAACAACAACCCAAATGTCCACCAATCAACAGCGCTCCCATGGCCGGACCCCGCGATCACCTCCGGTGCAAGGTACTCATGCGTGCCAACGAAGGACTTTGCTTGGGCATTGATGGGTTCAGCCACCAACTCCGGGTTGAAGCTCCTGCAGTTCAATCTTCATTGCAGTGGTTGTCGTTGTGGGTGTCTTCCCGTGACTTCCCGCTGCCTCTTTTGTTGTTGAAAAACACGAGAGCACGGGTCGCATTGGTGGCAAGCATGAAGTGGTTGAACCCTTCTTCATGTTGTTTTCAGTGGTCCCAACGTTGGGTCGGGTTTTGATGAGCTTGGGGACAACGTCGCATTTGAAGGACAGATCAAAGTCAGTGAGCATGATGTGGCCATCTTCTCGGAGGAGAACATTCTCCGGCTTCAGGTCCCGGTAAATGACCCCCATCATATGCAGGTACTCCAGAGCTAAGAGGATCTCCGCCGCATAAAACCTATTTTTATTAAATGAGTTAGTTATTAATTCCCTAATGAAGTCGTCATTCTGTAAAATACATCTAATAAAATTTTAAAAAATTAAAACTTAAAAAGCTGAGTATATCAATAAAATCGAGCTTACAAATAAATGTGATGGAACCAGTACTACCCTCACTTTGAATGTGCATAAATAAAGAGGGGCAATTATAGACACTCCTATGAAGATATCTAAAATAGGAACTTACTTAACAGACGAAACATTAAACCGCTTGCCGGGCTGGCGTTGCCGCACGGTGTGAAGGTCGCCGCCAGGACAGAACTCCATGACAAGGCATGAGTAGTGGGACGTGTCGAAGTGGGCATAGAGCGTCGGGAGGAACGGGTGGTCGAGCATCCCTAATATCTCCTTCTCCATCTCGGCCCTCCGTAATTTCTTCCTTATGGCGAGCGCTTCTCTATCGACCACCTTCATAGCATACATGCACCCAGGCGGCTCCAACACCGCATTCCTAAGCCTACACAAGTATACATTTCCGATGTCGCCGCTTCCAAGCCGATGCAAGAGCTGGAAGTGGTGGAGCCCGATGTGGCCCTTCTCACGTCGTACGCACCTTATGGCCTCCCAGGCCGGGTGGTGCGCCTTGTGTGGCCTGTGACCATTAGAGGCGACGCTGTCACCGTAAGAACATGTGGAGAGATAAGAACTCGAGCTCCTCAAACTAACATCGCTGATCGATCGATGGCCGGAATCATGGGCCGTGATCGACGAACAACTGCTGTTGTAATCGGATTCTTCATAGCTAGTATACATGGCTAGGTGATATGTACAACAGAAACGTTCTTGAGGCTTATATATAGGCACAGTGTGCTAACACAAGATTATTTTTTGAGTGGAGAGTGAAATCTACTCAACAAGGTAAATTACCAAATTGCCCGTGATTTAGCAACAACCTCAATAGATAAAAGAAGGATGTAACTTTGATAGATATATTTAACTGTAGGCGAATTTGAGCCTGTGCAGCAGAAAGCTGTGGGGCCCACCGTGATGTCTGTGACATCCGCTCCGTCCGTCAGATTAGGTTGTGAGCCCAAAAATCGGGGGGGGGGGGGGGGGGGGGGGGGGGGGCGACCGGAAGCTCAAGTGGACCACACACAGGAATCAGTGGGGATGTGGACAACCTGTGTTTTGCGTTCATCCTGGTGTGACCCACCTTGTGAACGGGTTTGATGGCACATTAGCATCAGGTGACCGCAGGAAGGTTCCAATGGCGGGTGTCGATATCCTCACTGTTTCCTTTTGTGTGGCCTGCTTTTAGTTTTGGATCTGACTGATTTCTGGGCTCATTTACTGACATGATCTGGTGCAGCTTATGAACGGAGTGGATGTCATACAGACATCACTGTGGGCCCCACGGGGCATTTTTCTGGTCAGGCTCCCTACAACCGAATGTTGCAGTAAATTAGAAATAGACTCATATATATAGCTAGAGGTGCAATGGGCCGGACTGATCCGGGCCCAGACCCATCAGTTGCCAGCTCATGAACTAAATACCCATATGGGGATTCCAGTCCAGCCTGCTAGCTAAGCAACTAGGAACAGGCCAACCCAACCACATAACAAGTCTCAACCCAGGTGGACCGGGCCAGATCATGTGCCTCTATACATGATCAGGACCAGGCCTGGTCCAATGAGCTACGTGGCTCATATTTCATGCTACGGCCCGACCCAGTCTATGGGCCTTTTTCGCCTCAAACCAAACCCAGCCTAAACCATGCAGGCTGCAGACAGCCAGTCCGGCCCGTTTGTCACTGGATCATTTATTTCCTCCATATGTAGAGGAAAACTTTGATACTCTGGTAGAGCATGGTGGATCATACTCGGCCTGGATGTAGATGGATCATAAACCAAAGCTTATCCAAGTTTGGTCACCTAACTATTAAATTAGAGCACATGTATCGTATGGACAGAACGAAAATATCCAACGGTCATAATTCAGCCAGCATGCATCAGAGCTTAAAATCTTTAAACCAATCTCATTTTGAGGTTAATTACAGCCTATCTACAGTGGGTCCCACAAATTGGATTGTTTTAATTTGATTTAATATGACGTGTACAATTTACGAGTGCCTGCGTATGAACCACACCCAGCCGGAGTATCAAAAAACTCAATGGCAATTTAAGAAATTTGGCAGTGACTCTTAGAAAGCTAAGGTGCATGCAGCACCCGTGCCGCATTAACTTCCACCCCACATGAGTAGGTGCCCTTTCTTTTGTAAGCCTCTCCATGCATGTGACCCCATTTACACGTGGCTCGTGCATCCACGCTCATGCCAGCGAAGCAATGTTTGAAAAGTGTAATTTTATCCAAAACTAGTACGGACCACGTGGCAGGATGAATTATCAATCCAGTCCACAAATCTACTTGGATGTAATTAGGATGGCTTATGTATAAGTCCAAACTGGTTGGACTTACCTCAGTTTGCAGTCCACCCAATGGATTAGTGCCAACCTGTTAAGTTCTTGTGAAATCCAATCCTCCTAATAGGTTGGACCCACCATAAGGATCAACTAGTGTAAAAATCAGACCTATCCAATCATCAAGTGAGCTACAACATAGAAACAATGTACGGCCATTGATAAATAGCCAAATAAAAATTTGGTCTACTTGAATAGTGGATGGGGCTGATTTATGAAAGAAGTGTTCCTCACGGTGGGGCCAATCTATTGAATGGGTTGAAGGTCCCGTATACTTAGCAAGTTAGAAGTTATTATATATTCGATGTACCGTGACTGGTAGTCCAACCGATATTAGACTTAAGACCCTCTCTCTTCAATGAATGACCCAATTGGCAAACGAATATACGGTGCACATCAAAGAATAATATTTCTACAATATTTCAATTCCTCCTGTGCATGGTATCCTCTGTTAGGAACGGGCAGCAGAAGCGGAGGCTAAACGTGCGGAGAAATGCGAGATCAAATGAGAAACACTATGCAATCAAGCCACACAAGCATTCACCACAAGAGAATCTGAATTTACGTGGAAAAACCCATCAACGGGTAAAAAACCACGGCACAAAGCGATTTACTATGAATAAATAGAAGATTACAGAGATTGACAACCCACAAGCAAGGAAAATAGATAAAACCCAAGTTCTCTCTCTCACAAACACCTCTCTCCATCTTCCCAACGCAATTAGGAAACCTTGGACACCTTAGGATACATCTTAACCCTGGATTCATGCTATATATATGGCAAGCAATCCGAAATTGGAAACATCTTATGCACAACTGCGTGTTGTGCAAGAAAACGCGTACGCAGTCGATCGGTCTCCCGACCAGTCACACCTTGCACAAAAACAGTCCAGAAGAAAAACACATTCATGCTGCCTCACCTTAGACCTGTCACCGGAATGGTCTAAGCCAACCTTAGACCTGTCTCACGACCGATCTAAGCCCCCTGTAGACCTGTCGCCAGACAGGTCTAGGGTACCAAAAAAAAATTGTCCAGCCTTCCTTTGTGCATCTGGGCCAAACGGCTAGACCGGTCGCCTGATTGGTCTAAGCACCCAATCCTTGCACATGTTTGAAGGCTCTCCAACAATCTCCACCGAGGCTTCAAACGTCAAATATACATCATCCTCGTAACGTCATCTCATCTTCAATCATAGCTCCATCGCTTCTCGTGCCACTATCGACCCTAACCTTGCAAATTCACGCCCTTTACCGATCTTCTCATGTGGCCCTTAGGCACTTGCCACATATGATCAACCGTGGATCTCGCTGCCTTTCTCGCAGCTCCACCATGAATTGTGCTCCCGATCAACATGTAAAGATGGCCACACCTTCGTGCCTTCATACAAACGAGTGCCTCCTTCATCACTTCACAACAATGATCGCGGACCGATAAACACACACCCTTTCGCCTCGAGTACACCAAGAGAAATCACATTCATCTTCATCTTAGCAACATGCTTCACATTTTCCAAGACTCGTTCGATCCCATCGAACATACTGATGCACACCATACCAATACCCACAATCTTATGAGCGTAGCCATCGCCCACAAACACCGATTCACCACCATACTGCATATATGTCGTGAATGAACTCCGGTTAGGACATACATGACATGAAGCCCCTGAATCTAGGATCCACCCACTACCATGAGATCCCTTACCAGATACAGTCAGAACTTCACACAGATCGCCACCGTCCTCTACGGTATTGGCTCCCTCTCCAGAAGAATTTTCATACCTCTCTTGCTTCAACATGAGATTCTGACAAT
The DNA here is from genome assembly GCA_003013855.2 of Liriodendron chinense. Taxonomy (NCBI): domain Eukaryota; kingdom Viridiplantae; phylum Streptophyta; class Magnoliopsida; order Magnoliales; family Magnoliaceae; genus Liriodendron; species Liriodendron chinense. Next base: position 6,720,798 of record PVNU02000439.1, on the reverse strand, counting down.
CTCCTCTCATGTGGCCCTCCTTACCACAATTCCAGTATTTCACCTTAGCCTTCCCTTTACCCTTGGCCTTAAATCCCTATTTCGAATATCCTCCATGCTCAAAACTTCTTCCCCTCATAACCAATGCCTCTGAGGAATAATGGAAAGCCACGTCACCGCTTTTCTTTCTCATCGCCTTTGATTGGAGGGTTGAGATAACCGTCTCGATATTTATAGTTTCCCTCCCTGCACACACAGAGTCTCTGAACGACTCATATGATTCTGGAAAAAATTCAACGGAATGCATGCTTGATATTCATCCTTCATCAGTTCATCAATTTCCATCAACTTGCAAACCAGCTTATTGAACGTGCTCAAGTGGTCCTCCACTTCCGTTCCCTCAGTCATCCTCAAGGTGAACAACTACATCAACACGTATATATGATTCTCTAGAGACTTCTTGGCATGAACCTTCTAATCAAGCCTATGCAATAATCATATGGGCCATACTACACAAAAAACCGATACCATCCGAAAAATATAAAAGAGTTCGTTTAACCATAAAACTAATGGGCTCATTTTGCAGGTCACTAAAAGTTTGCAATTGCTCTTCTTCCTTTTTTTCCAGGCTATTTTACATTAAGCTTAAGGAAATAATTCTTTATGTTGCGCACATATGTTTAAAATAATTGAGAGCATTCAATTCATTACATTCATTATCCCATAAACATATTACAAAATAATTTCAAAAAATCAAAATTCAAGCTCTTAAACACAATTTCTGAGATCAAGAATTTTGAAAATCCAAATTAGAACCGAAAATCCAAGCTCCCAGACAAGTCCTTATTGTATTTGCAGATTTTGTTTCTATGCCTTTTTTTTTTTAGTTAAAATTAATTTTGGAGCAATTGATTGATCAGGGCTGTCAATGGGTCTGATTGATCTGATGCGAAAGGTATGAACCCACAACAGGGGACCTGGGTCAGATCCAGGTTTGGTTCGTTTTGATCCTATTACAATGACATCCATCTCCTATGTATTATTAAGGGTCAGGATTGTCCAATCTATGTGATTTGCGGGTATGATCTATCTACAGTGGCCCAACTTCTCCATTGATCTGGAGTACATGCTACGTGTCCAGTGGAAGAACGGTTGGGATTTCAGGCAGATTAAAGAACAATTTCTGCAGGGGCAAGAAACATGGCCCACCTGACACTCCACACAGATTAAGAAACAGCAATATAAAATCGGACGGTGATGGCAGGGTCACGGATGCGGATTGAGTACTCCCCCGTCCTGAGCTCTGCACAGGCAAGGTCTCTGAGGGGCCACCGTGATGTATGGGTTTTATCGACACTGCTCATACATTTCGCCATATCATTTTAGTATATAAGCCCAAAAATGAGACAGATCAAAGACTCAAGTGGACCACACCGCAGGAAGCAGCGGTGATGATGACACCCACCATTGAAACCTTCCTGGGGCCAACCATGATAGTTAATTTCCATCCAACCTGTTCATAAGGTCACATAAAACTGGATGAAGGGAAAACACAAATATTAGCTTAATCCAACACTTCTGTAGGCCCCAAGAAGTTTTCAACGGTGGGTGTTTAATCCCTACTATGTGGTCCAATTGAGCCTTGGAACTACCTCGTTTTTTGGGCTTAGGCTCTAAAATGATATGGAAAATGGATGGATAGTCAGGATAAAATCCATACATCACGGTGGCCCCTCAGAACCCCTGACCTATGCCGAGCTCAGGAGGGCTGGGGGTGGTACCCATGACCTCTTGTTTACCCTCGTGAGTCTACATGGAAAACTTATCACAAGCATTAGTTAGCCATCAGGTTGTCCAGTCATTGGGTGGGCCATGCTCTACAAAACACTGGACCACGACCCAAAACTCCAAATGGATGTAATGGCCCACGTGATGATTGATTGGGCATCCCACTTTCGTAGTGGACCACCCTGCTACATTGGTTAGATGTCATACGCCAGAGTGGCCCCCACATGCAACTTTTTCAATCCATGAATGGGATCGTTAGGAATGCCCTGCGAACATGATCCTTCAGAATCATAAGCAATATATGATGAGCCATAACAAATAGATGGATAAATTATTGATTGGACCTAGATCCCAACCGTCCATATTAAAGGCCATTGATCAAATGGTTAATATTTGTCAGATCGGCATGATATTTGCATGCTAGGGCATGAAATGTGTTTTGGACCTAATGATCAGTCTAGTTCAATCCAGAATCCTAAAAACCAAACTTTAGTGTACGCTGCCCTTGCTTTCAACAGGGCCCACTCCAATGTATATGTGAGATTCATTCCAACCATTACATGACAAACAATAACATAGGCCTGGAGCCCAAATATCAGCCCATCTGTGATTCAGCTGGGCCACACTAAGGGTTACAGTTTAGAGGGAGAATTGCCCCCGTACATTTTCCATATCATTTTAGGGCACGAGCTCGAAAATAAGGTAGATCCAATGTTCAAGTGGACCACAACACAAAAGGTTGAGCGGACAACGACATCCACCATTCAAACTTTCCTGCCACCATGACGTTTATTCGCCATCCAACACAAAAGGCCAAGGGGACAATGACATCCACCATTCAAACTTTCCTGCCACCATGATGTTTATTCGCCATCTAACCTGTTCGTAAGATCATTCAGATATGGACGGAGGGAAACACAAATATAAGCTTGATCCAAAATTTCTGTGGCCCCTAAGCAGTTTTCAATGATAGGTGTTCAATCCCCACAAACAAGGTGGGGTCCACTTGAACTTTAGATCTGCCTCATTTATAGGCTCTCTGTCTAAAATGATCTGACCAAATGAATGGATGGTGTGGATATAACACATACATCATGGTGTCAACTTGACTCTGCTTTGACGGGAGCCAATTAGGTGTCACCTTAGTGGGTGTTACCCTGACCATGTGGCTCACCTTGATGTATGTGTTGTATATCCATACCCTCTATCAATTTGTCTAGCTCATTTCAGGATGAGGCCCCAAAAATGAAGCATATCCAAATCTCCAGTATACCACAGTGGGGATTGAATGCCACCATTAAACTCTTCTTGAGGGCCACAAAAGTTTTGGATCAAGCTGATATTTGTGTTTTCCCTTTGTCTAGTTCTGTGCGAGCTTATCAACAGGTTGGATGGCAAATAAACACTAAGGTGGGCCTTAGGAAATGTTTACTGGTGGACATTCAATGACCAATGTTTTCCCTGGTAGTGGACGTTCAATGACCAACGTTTCCTGTGGTATGGTCCACTTAATATTTGGGTCTGCTACGTTTTTTTGGACCATAGCATAACATGAGCTGGGAAAACTGATGGACAGCATGGATATAAAACATACACGTCAAGGTGGGCCCCACCGTCAAGGTAGCATCCACTAAGGCGTTACCCCGCTCCACCAATACAGGGGACAATTTGGTAGTGACCCCTCAAGTGGCATACTGAGTCTCGTTTCAAAACTGAGGTCATGGTATCGATTCCCATAGTAGGGGTGGCTAACATTGTGACAGGGGTGGGTGGGTGGGTGTACTAATAATGGAGTGTGTGAACTAACCCATTAAAAATAGGTAAATAAATAAAATCGGTGCTGGAAAAGCTCCATCAGCCCACTATGATATATGCCTTTTACCCACGTCATCCAATGATTTTTCTGGAACATTTTAAGGCATGAGGAAGAAAATGAGACAGATTCAACTTTTAGTTCAAGTTGGTGTCTTTCTCTTCATCCTGGTACGTGTGACCTATTCAACAGATTGGATGGAAAATAAACATTAAAGAGGCCATAGGAAGCTTTCAACAATGGGCGCTTAATCACCATCGTTTCCTGTGGTGTGGTCCACTTGAGATTTGGATGTACCCCGTTTTTGGGATCACGCACAAAAATGATTTGGGAAACGTATGGATGGCTTGGATAAAACACAGACAACATGATGGGATCCATCAGCGCATCTACCAATGCTTCCTGACCACTTGGTGTGCTTGTCCCTAATGACATCAATTGAAGGGTGATGATTATTCTATTAAGAAGAATGTAGTGCATGGTCCATGGTGTAGCCCATCTCACCAATGGAAGCCGATTGCGACTGGGGTTGGACAATAATATGTCCTAACAGGGGTTCCTGTGAGACCCACCGTGATGTATCTGTTTATCCACGCCGTCCATCCATTTTCTCATATCATTTTAAGGTATGAGCCCAACAATGAGGCAGATCCAATGCTCAAGTGAACCATGCCATAGATGACTCTTGCACTTAATGCAACCTGCATTAATGCTTCGTGCATTTAATGCAACCCAAGCTCACTATTTGGTGTGGAACACTCTTTAATGCAAGCCAAGCTCACTATTTGGTGTGGTCCACTTGGAGTGTTGGATCTGCCTCATTTTTTGAGCTCATACCTTAAAAAATGGATGGACGGTGTGGATAAACAGATACATTAGAGAGAACCCACAGGAGCCCCAGATTGGATGGATGGATTATTGTCCGACCCCAATTAAACAACTAAAGGCCACACCTGTATTATCACCTACTTGAATCATTACACGACCAATTCATGTCACTGCATGTGACAAACATGAAAGATCTAGACTATTCATCTAGTCGGTTTTATTTGGTGGGGAAAGTACGACATTTTTATTGGATTGGGTATAGGTGTGTCAAATTTGGAGACATGGCAATAACATGTTTCATCTCATAATCTACATAAGATAAAAAGTGGGACAATATGGGCAAAAATGACAAATTGTCAATTTTTAGAAATTTATAATGTGTTTATCAAAACAAGTTTTTGTGAAGAAAAAAAGTACTTGTTTTCACATATCAGGACTTTTTTCAGACAAATTACCATTCAGTACTGTTCAGCACTTAAATTATTTTTCAGAACTTATTTTCAGTTTACCAAATGGCATAATAGAAAGCTGTTGCAAGATGTGGACAAAGGAGGTCATGGTATCGATACCCAGAGTGGGGTTGGCTAACATTGCAGTGTGACTAACAGGAGTGGGAGGGTGTACTAACAATGGGGTGTGTCTACTAACCCAAAAAAAAAGGATGCGGGCAAGGGAAGATAGGAGGTTTACCACACGCCTTGACATTCTTGTGGATACGCACATTCTTCTAGGATATGCTGAGACTTTAGTCATTGGACACGAGGTGATGCTTGAATGATCCGAACCGTTTATATGATGCACAGATGGATGTTCACCAAAAGAACTCTCAGATTGGACTAGTTTAACCCTTCGACCACTTGACACTTTAAATACAGGTCATCTGATTAAGTGACATTTTTCAAGCAACTTAAAGTCTAGAATCTTTCAATACTTGGGATTTCCAAGGCAGCCACTATCAACTGTATTCTCATCAGATAAACAGCTTGGATCGCCAAGCATGACTCCAGATCCAACAGCTATAGTCCCAACTTATTCTATAACAATATGCAGGTACTTAACACCAACCTTCACCCCAATCACCTAAATGCCCTTTAATTTTGTTTAAAACCGTTCGCATGTCCTCTAAAAATTAATAGTCTTAGCAAACGCTGAATACTAATTGTGAGCAAATTTTTGCCCTTGCAACCCTGTCTTCTCCTCTTGTTATATATAGGAGAGGTAAAGAAGCACATTTCAGCATCCTATCATCATCCGAATATCATACACCACACAGCCAAAATTGCATCAAGTTTCCACAAGAGAAGGGGGCCAGAGAAGCAACACTTACAAAATGCTTGGGCTGAGATTATGCTGCAGTCTATACAAACTAGGAAGCCTTTCTGCTCCGACTACCGATACCAGATGCGCTCCTTATGCTGGCATTTTCTGCCGACGCATGTGGGTCTCTCTGACCACTTGCAAAACTGCCTCGATATCCATGAGATGGGAAATGTCGGGGGGACTCCAAACTCGACTCATTCCCTTTACCGAATGCTTCAGCCTCCAAAATCTTGGCTTCCTCCATCATCATGGCTAGCTATTTTTTTCACAACATCTGTAGGTCAGTTTAATGGCAAACACAACCCAAAAATTGCAGGCGAGAAATGCATAGCTTAATTACCCTAATTTCGTTTTCCTTCAAGCGGTCCTGGAGAGCATTGATAGCAGGGCTTAAACTGCAAAAACCCATGAAACAGGATAGGCAAGAAAATCTTATTTTAAGTTGTTGTCACCTAGATAATGAAAAACAACGTGCATATTTTCTTACCAATATTCCATCAACTTGCACATAGAAGCCTGGTAGGTTGATGTGTGATGAATGAAAGCAAGAGGGTGTGCTTTTCCATCCCTAAATAAAAGGTAAATGCAGCCAAGGAAAAAAAAATCATATGACTGAATGTCATTAAATCACTCAAATAAGCATGGAAGATTCACCTTGTGAATGATCGGCAGGTGGGTCGAGTATTGTGGGTTTACCGCGTATTCTCTAAGGTGGCTTGATTATATGCTGCCCGCTCCTCCTCGAATAAAACTTGTTGCAGTTGAGTGAACGAGGTCAAAGGTGAATCAAGCTTTAGCAAGGATCTGGTGGGCAAAACTTGAAGAGGAATTTCCTTCCTGACATACTCTGCACCGCTGTAAGCCAGGATTTCCAATCAGAGATACAGATGGAGAAACTACATTTGAAACTCAAAAATAAATTCTCAGAGGGAATTGAATATGAATTCTCATATTTGGAAAACCATCATAAGAGGCAAAAATATGCCTATGGTGTTTGGAGACAATGGCCCCAATGCCCTACCAAAGAAAAGCAAAAACTTTTTTTTTTCCATTTTTCCACTACATCTGAATGTAGTTTGCTAAAATATGGGATGAACTAAAGTCACTAGAATCACCAAAAAAAAGTCAAAACTCAGCATTCAATGAAGAAAAAGAAGAGCAACAGTCCTACCACAAGTTGATCAATATGTGCATATAAATATCTGAGTATAAAATAATTGTTTCTTTAAGGTAAAACATAAAATATATGAAAGGCCTTCTTTTGTTTTTGTTTTTTTTTTTTTTTTCTTACTATGTTTTTTTTTCCTGGTTTCTCTGATATTTTTTTCAAGTTTTTTTTCCCCTTCAAAAAACATTCCGAAAAGGCCGATACATGCATTGTATGAATTTTGGGGTTGACCAGTATGTGCTCCACCACTGATATTTATAACCTCCATTTGTATTATACAACACCTGGCCCAAACACATAACAATTCCATTTAGGTCAACATTCTGCACATGGGAGCTACCTTCCAGTGACCCAGCCTGTTCATCCAGCAGTCCCCAATGTGTCGGTTGCCAATGGGTAGCCATACCCGTGAATATATCCTAACTACCCAATCAGATTTAATCATACCTGTGTACACCTTTTGGGCCCGAATACTAAATGGGTTGGTTTCGGGTCTTGTGATTCCAATCCAACTAAAAAACTAGCTCCATAGGGCACCCACTCAGGAACCATAAGCTGGTTACTAACACAGTTTTATAGTTCTGCTCTTAACCATGTATATGGTAGTTCACATTATTTAACAACATTGGTCTTAAAGATTAAGTGAAGAGTAAACTTGTAAATAAGGATGTGGTATACAATACAGGCCTGATTGTGGACCTGCTTCCTTACCCAAATCAAGACTCAAATCGGACTTAAAGCTCGGATCCAGTACCCAATCAGATTTGAATATGGTACCTCGTGTATAATACCTGGATCCACTTCCAAATCTCTTTGTCAAGTTTGGAACACGTATACTGGCAGACAAACCGAACCAGACCCACTTGCAAAATATGAATTTTATAGTCAGTTCAAAAAGACACTAAAAATAAGGGGAAACTAAGACAGCCGCGCCAACCAGACTTAGTCTTAGTTGCACATGATTGCCGCCATTGATCCCTAGGCAAACAGAAGCAGGTACATTTTGTTCGTCACCTATCGAATGTGGGATTGCATGAGATCACACACTATACAAATACCCAGCTACACACGGTAACCTGATTTGATAAGATAGCATGTGAAAAAAAAGGGGTAAAATGTGTACTCTTCATTAGGAACTAAATAATAGACTCAAGTAAATATATCATAGGGAGAAGATAGCCGATCAAATATGTGTAAAGAGGGCCTTGTCTGTCTTACATAAGCCCCTTATTCTGCTCCATTGATCTAAAACAGTAGCTCTTTTTTTTTTTCAAAGGTAACGATTTTATTAAAGAGCCACAAGAAGCGGAAAAGAATAGCAAAACGAAACAAAAAGAAAAGCAGAAACAAAATTACAACCCCAAAAGGGCAATAAGGATGCAAGCGTCCAAATCATTGTTGACAGCGGCCCACTCAAACACCCAATTAATTGCTTTGCAAGTGATGACTTCAGTAGAAGCCGACTTGTTTCCAAAGCAACACCTATTCCTTTCTCCCCAAATGGCCCAAAGCCATGCCATCGCCAGCAGCCACCAAACCGGTTTCCCTTCCTTCCCTACTCCATGACTAGATGCTAAAAAGGAACACATAGACAAAGGCATGACCCAAGAAACATTGAGAGTCGCTAGGATCTAAAACAGTAGCTATTTAAAAAAAGAAAAAACTAAAAAAAAAAAAAAAAAAACAAGTATGATGCGTGCAACTATGTGAAAATTTAGAGATGTAATTTTGTGATGAGAAACAGTTTTGAAAACATAACTGCTACAGTTCTCCTGGCATTACCTATTTACTTTCCAGGGCCTGGGACTTTCTGTCTACGAACGCATGAATTTAACTATAATGATGCTCATCAGCATCATCAGAGCCGTATCTTAGAAGAAACGCCAAAAGACGGCAGAAGGCTTACAACAACAACCAAGCCTAAGAGGGGTAAAGAGAATCAATCGGAACCCTTCAATACAATGCCCAATCCAACACTTCCGACTTCAACCTCCAAAAAACCTTCGACGCTGAACCAAATTTCTCTCATAAGCACCAACTGTTCCCCCCCCCCCCCCCCCCCCCCCAAATGGCCCATAACCCAGCTAGCAAAGCTAACCTCCACAAAATGTTGCCCTTTTTTCCAAGACCATGCCCAAGACAAGCCAAAAACAAGCCACCAATGGACCCTGGCAACACCCAATGAATGTGAAAAAGGTCAAAGAACCTCCCAAACCAATCTCACAAATGAACAATGGATAGACAAGTGGTTTGCTGATTTCATATCCCGCAAGCACATAGGGCACACATTGGGGATATCGACGGTAAGGACTTTGTCCCTTCCCACCAACCACGTGAAAGCCACTACTTTAGGGGGAGCTCCGTAATGCCAAACAGGAGCCGTACAATTCAAGCACACATCCGGCAAAACATGAACAAGCAATCCGTAGAAGAAGGATTGAACAGTAAAGCGGCTCGACCTACCTTTTCTACAAAGCAAGGCATCCTTCCCATCCAGCACGGGGTGAAATCCATAAAGACGCTAAAGAATCCAAATGAACTCGTCCAACTCCTCGTCCATTGGGTTCCTCCTCATCCATCTCTAAAAATTACTGAGAATTTTTTAGGGGAAGTGTATGTGAGGGATTTGAGCATACATGAGATATGGGCGAAAAGGAGGGCTAAGAGGGGTATCCAACCATGGTTAAAAGGGGCAGCGGTTCTGACCAACTCGTCCAATCTCAAATTCAGTCATAACTCACACAAGTTGGGGGTGACTTGTCCAGGTGACTCATGATGTCGAACTGGAACAGGTCAGACTGAGTCTGAGTCAACTTGGATAAGTAGCACAGGACTCATCCGAGTCTTAAAACTAGGAAATATAAGCTTGTACGGAGGCCCAAAGGTCGGTGGAAGGGGGAGAAACAGTATGTAAAATGTTCTAGAACCATTTCTAAAAGGCCCAAATGTAATAAACCAGTGTGGCAGTTAGATGGTTACTGCCAGCATGGTCACTTTTGACCAGATTGACCCACATCCACCTGATACAGCTCCTCTTTTGACACTAAACCACAGAGGGGGTGACCATGTTGCCACCCACATAGTATATTTTCCACTTCCACTAAATCTTGGCCATGGGATCATGCTCCGATCAAGTGAGACCCACCTTGTACTTTTGGCAATCGCGGCAATGACAATGTCACTACCTACCTGGTCATTTCTGCACATTAAGACCACAAAGGTAGTGACAGTGTTACCACTGGTGTGTTCATCTCCCTCCAAATGGCCCATGGAAGTGCTTCCAGTTGTTGCGATCAGAGAGCTAAAGGCTACAGTTCGGTTCATGGACCATTTGAAGGCCTAAATTCCAGTCCACATTTTGACCTCATACTCAATTGTCATCTCAGAGAGAACTTTCCTTGATGCATTCTAAGGCTTAAAATGGTGTATGGTTAAGCGAGGTAGTGCATGCAAAGGATATTGTAGCAATTAAGGAGTGAAAAATATCAATAACTCTTTAGTTAAATTATGCTTAAATATGAAAAAATTCAAGTCTAATAGATACTTTATACTCAGTAGGATGGACAGCAAAATTAAGTATCTACACTGTTCACAGCCCTAACAATGTGGCTGGGGATTCGGATAATCCCAACCATCCAATTTTTAGATTTACTTATATTGCTATAGACCACGGGCTATATTTTACAGCATCCATTTGCAGACAAGCATTAAGATGTCTCCTATTGTCCAAAGGGGAAATTTTTGCAGCATTCACAATCCAGAAAAGACCACAATTTGAAAAGTGTAGATCACTGAAAGGTGGAACTCCATTTACAAGGCATACTGGCACGAATAAAAGATGGCATCAATTGGGATGAGCATTTTATTTTTCCTTTCCATTAGAGAAGTGAAAAGCAAAAAAATGCAAAACTTGTAGACTTTAATTAATTTTATACAATTGTTGATAAATGTATATAGTTTAGCAGAGCAGTATTTTTTAACTGTAGTAATAGTAAAAATGTAGTAGATTTAAAATCTTAAAAGTAGAAGAAATAGTTACATAATAATTTAATACTGGTGCATACAGAATAAAAAATGAAAAATCAGTAAACAAACAAAGTAACATAAATGCTAAAGTATAAACCAGTGTTTTAAATAGCTATGCTATGTAGCGTGTAGCTTTCGCTACGTAGCGTAGCTTAGCCTTAACGCTACATAGCTCATGAAAATAGCTTAAGTCACGTGTAGCCTACACTACATGATAATTTGCATACACTACACGCTACATAAACTAGGCTACACGCAACGTACCTCACATTACAAGTTATTTTTCATTACAACATTAAAACCAAATAATATTTTCAATGATTTGTTACATTTTTCCTATTTTCAATATTTAATGCTTTTAGTAAAAATAATATAAGCAACCGTATTAAATTAGTTTTGTTGCTCTTTCTTTTCCTTTATGCTTAATGATTACCCTTTTCTATTACTTTAAGTCACGTTTGGTTGCACCAAATATCATGAAAATTTGTTAAATTTCATTATTAATCAGTGTAATTTGGAGAATATCATGGAATTAGTGTAACCAAGAACAACCTTAATAAAAAATCTAGAAGTCATGTGTAGCTTACGCTACACGTTATGTAGCTTACGCCTCACGTTTTAGAGGGGTGAACGCTACGCTACACGCTATTCGCTTTTTGAAACATTGGTATGAACATGAGGAATATGAATAACATTTTATACAATTTCATTCACCCAAAATGTAAATGATGTTGTCATTCTCCAAAAACAAAAAAAAACAAAAAAAAACAAAACAAAAGCCCCCTCCTAGCAAGAGAAATCATCTGAGGCAGAAATTTTTATTTCAATTTTGTAGAACGGCTGTGAAGCAATAGCAAAAAGGTTGAAACACGGATATGTTCATGTCCTACAATTGGGGCTGTCAATGGTCTAGACAAAGCAATGGGCTCTAAAGGCCAACTCATGCGGTCTAGGCTCTGTCGCCAGTAGCAATGGTGATCAAAAGTGTTTGTGGAGCTAGGCCAAGTTGGGTTTAAAAAATTTGGCGGGTCAAACTTAGGCTCAGTGATTGAAGCCATGCATCAAGAGCTCGTTGCACTAGATATAAGGCTGCCAAGGGCCAGCCTAGATCCGAGTATCCAGTTCATCCATTACCTGTAACTGATGTGGAGGAAAAGCCCATCCAGTCCCTATCCCCTAGAAGTGAATAAGCCTTCATATTCCTTCTCTCCACCTCAATCGAAGTCCTTTTCAATCTTCTTCCCATCCTCTTTTCAAACCTCATCAACATTCCTTACTTTCAAGAGCCATCTCTAGCCTGTGTTGCACATGACCAAACCATCTCAATGTGCTATCCATCATGTTATCTTATCTGGATTACTCCCAGGCTGCTTCGGATGTTTTTTACTTCCACCCTTACTAGTCTTCCGTAATCTACCTCAACATCATCATATCTTCAACACTCAACATATGAGCATGCTGCTTTCCAACTGCAGAGCACGGCTGACCAAATAGTCATCTTATAAAGTTTTTCTTAAGTCTCATAGGCATGCAACAATCACTCAACACTAGAGAGGCACTTCTCCACTTCATCTGCCCAACTCCAACTTTACTAGTAACACCCTCATCAATCTCCTCATGCTTTAGAATAATAGAGTCAAGGTAATAAAAAAAAGAAAAAGAAAAGAAAAATGCTTCGAGCCCTCCCTCCCTCCCTCCACCCAATTCCAAACCTCATCAATCTCCCCATTCTTTAGAACAGTAGAGCCAAGGTAACAAAACAAACTGGTTTGAGAAATCCCTTCCTCTGTTTCTTGAAGGGTGACTGAGATTTTATTAAACAAAAAGGGAAAGGAGCATACCAGTCGCTTTGGGCAATCTCATCACTATCGATTTTAACTGAAGCCTCGCCTCTGTAGTTTTTCTACTAAAGTTGCTTCCAAATACTCTATCCAGGTTCTGCTAACTAGACCCATCCTCTAAAGTTAGTTGCAGGATCCTTCCAACTAGGTGCCACTCCTGCTTCAGAGACTTGCTCCAGCTCCCGCTTCCCACTATTTATACTTGTTTACTTTTTGAAAGAGATGCTTCTCTGCACCTGCACCCAAATTTGTTGCCACTTTGTTTCACGCTTCGTGCAACTATACTCTAAAACTTCAATTTAGCATTTGCCCCTTCTAGTCATTTCAATCAATACTGCGTCATCCACAAACAACATACACCAAGGGATCTAATCATGTACGCTAGCAGTTCTTTTATACCAATATAATAAAAATAAAATAGCAATAAACTTCCTGATGAGTTTGTAACTGAAGGTGAAGAGGCAACTATTCGAGGGGTGAACAATGATGGGGGGCAAACTAACCTGAAGAAGTTTTCTGGTAGTTAAGTAGGATCTGTAAGTTGAACCATCAGGAGAGTTAACTATCCTCAGAAATAGTACCATCTCTTTCCACAAATTTGCCTATCGGTAGCAAGCAAACTTGTGTCCCTCAAGAAGAAGCAATATCCTGATTAAAGTAATGTGAGCCAACATCGATTTGTCATTTATTCAAATCCACAAACATTCACAATGTACTAGGAGAAATATCTTTGCTACACCTTGAGCTCTATAGTCAAGTTAGAGCACATATGATTTCAAGACATGACCTGGTTCGAGTTACCTGAGGACAGTTTCTGCATTTCAGTGAGACGGTGGCCACGGAACTCTACCGAAACGAACAAATTGCTATTAATAAGAACTAATTCTAAAACCACAATCTATGTCTGAGACGAGAAAGTCGGACCTAATCAATCATATTTAAGCTTCAATATTCAAACCCATGTTAAATTGTAACACTAAGCAATAACCATGCGATGTAATGAATTCTTTTTCTTCTTCTTCTTCTTCTTCTTCTTCTTCTTCTTTTTTGAAAATAAGATGCAACCATTTTTGTTTCTTCGAACATTAGCCTATTTTCATGTCATAAAATTTGCAACTTTAGTTTGTAAAAGAAACTAGGGAAAATGGAAATAGCTACCAAGTGATCAAGTACGTACTCATGAAATACCTCATGTCCAAATTCGAACGGTGCATGGCCTCCTGCATACTTGCGGACATATCCATTGGATCTACATCAACAATTGGGTTCTTTGAGTCTCCTCTTTTTTCTCTTCCTGAATAGTTGACATCGGCATGAGAAAAGAACTCCTCCAAGTCCGAAGATTTCCCCCCACCCTATCCAATAAAGTGATATTATTTTACAACGTGGAAATTAGAAAATGCCACAGAATAAGCAAAAGCCATAGTCAAGATATCAAGCAAAATAAACCTTTGAAGCTCATCAAAAAAGAAACAAAATACTAGAAAAGGACTTCCTTCCCATATCAAAATTGGGGTCTTAACTCACGATATGGCAGTACCATTGCAGAACATAGCCTTCCAATGGTTTGCCCTTCAATAATGAAACAGTACCGTTGCAGAACATAGCTTTCCAATGGTTTGCCCTTTAATGATGAGAGATATATTGTCTTCCTCCCAATCTGTATAAAACGGATCCAATAGTTGAAACCCATGCACACATGCAACAGACCAACCCACCCCCCCACCCCCAAAAAAAAGGGGGAAAAACACACACATGCACACAAAACAGAAGAAAGGTATGCCATTCACTGAATGCCCATAGTAAGAGTTGCTCACACACACACGACAAAACAGATTCACAGAGAGAAAGAACGAAAGAAAGAAAGGTATGCTGTTCACTGAATGTGATCACAGACGCACAAAACAGAAAGAAGGGTATGCTGTTCACTGAATGCCTGTGGTAAGACAGACTTGATCTTGAACCTTTGCCACATCAGGAAAGTGATATGTGCTGCATCTCCCCTAATAAAAATTCCAGCTGACTTGGACCATTCAAAATAGTTTTCTTCATCAAATTTCACAATAGTAATTTGTAATCCTGGGTCAACACCAGATCCAAAGGTGAGCTTGAGCTTGACACTATACTTAAGGGACCACTTACACTCAAAGAAGCCACATCATTTTATTGACTGGTCTTTTTTCATCACAGTAAATCACCACAAAAATAAACATACTGCTACGAAAAATCTGCACTACTTATCTAGTCCACACTAGACATACACTCAAAAGAATTCCCAACATAAATTTTTACGTACAGCATCATCTATGCCTTGCAACACCTCGACTACAGTTCAGACACAGAATGTACGAAACATTGCCCAAAAAAATCCCAAATACGGTTGCGAGGCAAGCCTCCTTCAAACAATCCACACCAATTTTTCAATACTCCACAGATCTTCACAATTCATCTTTTTTCATCACAGTAAATCACCACAAAAATAAACATACTGCTACGAAAAATCTGCACTACTTATCTAGTCCACACTAGACATACACTCAAAAGAATTCCCAACATAAATTTTTACGTACAGCATCATCTATGCCTTGCAACACCTCGACTACAGTTCAGACACAGAATGTACGAAACATTGCCCAAAAAAATCCCAAATACGGTTGCGAGGCAAGCCTCCTTCAAACAATCCACACCAATTTTTCAATACTCCACAGATCTTCACAATTCAACTTTCTACATTTCCCAATTATCATACAGATCATATAGGTGTAGGAAATGTCCTCCAAAAAAAATTGACTTGAACCATACTAGTGAAAACATTTTATTTTTTTTTCGAATTTTTCTCTATATATGAAAAAAAATTAAAAAATAAAAACCCATTAAAAACTCCCTTAGATATCTTCAAAGAACATCACCATTGTCCTTCTAATATCGAGATCTATCAGAAGCCATAGTTTTCTTCCATCAAGAGAAGCAACAACCATACAGTGCTTACGTCATTCAGAACGTCGTGATGAAGTCAGCAGTGATCCCCACAACCTTCACCTTCGACCAAGAGCTCTTCTTGCCGATACCATGTAAAATATGAGAAGAGAAGAAGATCTAGAGTTTGACTGAAGAGAGAGGACAAAGAAAGATGAGATAGAGGAATGGAGAGACTATTGAAAGTATAGTCCCTTGTTAGTCAATATGAATAACATGTAATAGAAAGAGGGAGGCTGATATGGTACTGAACATGACTCTCTACAAAACTATGTAGTGCCTTCCAACTCCTTGAACAACAATTTTTATAGAACCCTAAAAGGCACACCCTAGAATACTTATGAATCATTTATTAGGGTTTTCCAACTCTAGATTTAAGGGTTTTTTTTAAATCAAAATGGCCACATGGTTTTACCAATGCTAGCCTTTGTACCCCACTTTCTATTCACTTTCTTTTTAGGCCCTCTAACAGGTTTTGATACTTTCCAGGGACGAAAATGACCCTGTTGTAAGGCCTGTCTTCATATGACGATTGAGTGTTGTGGAAGTCAAAAAGGCCTTTTTCCCAAAGTGTGGAATGGGTCCCACTAAAGCAAGAATAGACCCATTCCATGGCAGATCCGATCCACTCATTGTATTTAGGGCATCTTGGAACCACATTAAGCATTCAGTTGAGTCTAATTGAAGCCTTCTGTGGCCCACAAACTGCATTAATGTTGGGCATTCATTCCCAATTGTTTACTCTGCTGTGGTCCACCTGTGATGTGGTTTTCCCTAGTTCTTGGCCTATGCCCTGAAATGAAAAACCCAATCGAATTGACGAAGTAGATTTCACTCATGACCACCAATAGGCCCCACAAAAGATGTCTAAAAGCTCTTGTGGTCCACCTGTGATATGGTTTTCCCTCATTCTTGGCCTATGCCCTGAAATGAAAAACTCAATCGAATTGACTAAGTAGATTTCACTCATGACCACCAATAGGCCCCAAAAAAGATGTCTAAAAGCTCTTTTGTGGGACCAAGGTAGAGAGGACCCCAGTTTCGATTTTCTGAATTCTTTTAGAGGGAACCCGACCAGTTTCAACTGAGATTAGTGGGACCCACCACCACTATCTGACCATTTCCAGGATCCGGCATTCCATTCTTCAGCGTCGTATTCAATCCGCTAGTGATCCTTTTGTCTTCATTGCATTTTCTAGCGTTATTTTCCACCAAAAAACTAAGGTTAGGGTGTTATCCGTTCCATCCAACTCCTGACCGGCTTTCCGTCTACAAGATCAACGTAAGAAGGTAGAAGGTAGGTAGGTGCAACATTCATTTATAAGTAATAAGATTGAGTTGTGCAGTTGGCAACGACGATTGGCCAAAACTTCACAACAACGACCTTTTACACATGACAACGGCAACCATTGTATATTACAACTGGTGATCCGCTGAATATTCACAACAGTGACACATTACAAATGATAACGGCAACCCAAGTACATGTCAACGGCGATCCTTTAAAAATTCACAATGGCGATTTGTAGCACATGACAACGGCAATCCATTGTACATGACAATTGCAACCCGTTATTTTCCAATTTTATTTTCTATGTTTCATAATGTTTTTCTAAGTCTCACCTTTTTCTTTTCAGGTACAACAATATTTGAAGATCATGGCTCTTCAGCCCATACTGTGCTATTATGACAGGGAGCTTGAATATGAAAAAGAGAAATTCTCATATAAGGGTGGCAAATCTAAATTTGTCGTTGTGAGCACTGAAATTACCTACGAGGAGCTCTGAAATTACATACGAGGAGCTCATACCTAAAATGCACAAGATTACGAAAATAACGCCCAAGGAATATGAGGTTAGAATGAAGGTTGTATACGTTAGGCAGAGTCCCGTATCACTCCCTCCACACATTATCAGAGACGGCGAAGATGTCCTGGCATATATGATTCTCTTCGGTCAAAATCCCAATATTCAGATACCGGTGTATATAGAGAAAGTGAAGTCTACAACTGTTATCCAAGAACCTGTGTTCATAGATCTAACTGAGCAGCACGGAACTGTGGATATGGATTTGGAGTTAGGACTTACATTCGCCCCCTCACCAATTGGTGCAAATATCCTTGGGCCATCAACCTATGTACGAAGACATGATCCAAGGGTCAATAGCTATGAGCGGCCAACTTTTCGGTTGTTGGAGAATGAAGACTGTACAAACATCCCCGGCCCATCAACCAATGCACCGATACATAATCTAAGGCTCGACAGTTGTGAGCGGCCAACTTTTCGGTTGTTGGATAATGAAGACCGTACAGACATCCCCGGCCCATCAACCAATGCACTGATACATGATCCGAGGCTCGATAGTTGTGAGCAACCAACTTTTAAATTGTTGGATAATGAAGACTGCACAGACATTCCCAGCCCATCAACCAATGCACCAATACATGATCCAATGCTCGACAGTTGTGATATACAGCGAAGATTGTCGTTGTCATTTTCAACATTGATCGTTGTTGTTTTTTCAGCAAGGAATCTACGTTATGATCTTCGTGGGGAATCGCTGGTGTGTTCAGCTGTCATTTTCAATATTGGGTCGTTGCCATTTCTCGTGGGTCCCACCTCTTTCATGTACAATGTCAAACCGTTCTCAACTACAACTGACAATATGTCGATTCACACCAACCATCTCCGAATGGTACCTCGCCAAAACAAAAAAAAAAAAATCTAAGAGTGCTTACCCCACCAAAAAAACAAAAATAAACTATTCCCCAATCCATCTCCTACCTTCCATCTAGATAGAAAATTGTTGCTGAAGAGTAAAAAATTAACTCTAGAGAGTAGAAAACGAACGTTGGACAGTGAAAAGACGCTGGAAAATGCTATGGACAGCGAAAAGGCGCTGAAAAGAGTTCTAGATCCCACAAGGGAGTGAAAAGACGCCGAGTATCGCCGAAAGTCGTCGGAAACTACTCTGGTCCAACAGAGGTAGCAGCAACGGTCGATCGGAGTCTTGTGGTGGTCCCCTCTCTCTCGAAAAAAACAAAGATTTCAAAATGGGTCTCCCGCTACATCAGTGGCCCTACGTATTAGTTTTCGGACAACTTCTGTGGAGCCCACCGTCAGTTATTTGTGAAATTTGCGCCGTCCATTCGGCTGGGTATTTAATTTCAAAGCATCAGCCCAAGAATGAAGGAAATAGACATTACGGGTGGACCACACCGAAGAAAACAATTCGGAACGAACGGCCACCATTATCGACATTTGGGGGCCACAGAGGGCTCAAATCAAGGTGGAATCAACACCTTCTGTGGGTCCAAGATTGGCCGAATCAAAATGATCGGATTAGATCTCTCGTAATGGACCCAATTGTGGTTTGATGGGGCCCACTCCACATTTTGGGAAATGCCCTTTTAACTTCCACAGCACTCAATTGTCGTATGAAGTCAGGCCTTAGAGCAGGGGCATTTTTGTCCCTGAAAAGTTCCAAAAACTGTCGGAGGGCCAAAAAAATAAGAGAATGGAAAGTGGAGTCAAAGGCTAACATCTGTCAAACCATGGGTCCATTTTGATATTAAAAAAAAAATCCTCAATCTAATCTAAGATACCAAATAACAACAGCTCTACCTCCAAAGATTTGGCAAATTGTTGTGACCTAAAAATAGCAAAATTCGATTCATGAATTTGTGCTCAAGATCATCAAAATCAGTAACCACGATGTTCCAAATCAGCAACTGTATTCCTCTAAAAATAGTAATGGTCATCTCAGAAATTCAACCCCAAAACTAGCAGCAAAAAGCCAAACTTCTGCACGTGTCGAACCCCATGGTAGGCCTTCAGCCAACATCAAAAAGAAAATCTCCATCATTCATTGCCCCCTTGAAGATGTCTATCAAATGGCATTTATGAAGTCCCCCATCATTTCTAAGCACTCCTCCAATTTACAAAGGAAATTGGTCCCATAAGGAACTTCCATCAAAATTTAGTACACTGAAGATCTGTCGAAGATAAATTAAAGGTATTGATCAATGTTGATCTAGGATTCTAGGTACTTTTTTTTCGCGGGCATGAATATTCCAGGTACTTTTATACACATTACACCATTATTGACACGATATACCACCCAATTGACACCATATACTCTACCATACTTCCACAAATGGTTAGAACTGCACCATGTTTTACTACATTTTGTAATTTTTGGCTCCGGCTGATTTTCTTGTCTTTTCTGTTATCAAAACAGTATAGAAGTGATGGGACTGTTTGCAAAGAGAGCTTAATCGCACCATTGGGTCTCAACAAACTTATTCAACATGTGTTATTTCCTAATACCAGGGAGTAGTTTTAAAAAAATTAATCTCTTTTGTAAAGGAAGAGATCCCTTTATTCATGTTGTTAACAGAAGATATGGAGCTGGCTTACAAGAGTAGATATGGGAAATGATAAATTTAAGGTTTGGAGGAAAGTTGTAGAGTCTAAAAGTTTAAATATTAGAAGAAACGAGACAGCATTTAGAATGCAACTTTAGCAAAAATAGTTGCACTTACAGACTCAAGATTTTAGTTAAAAATCAATGGCCAGCAGATGCAACAGAGCAATTTCTTTTTGTACTCTTAGCTCTACCTTGGCTCAATTATTCAAAGGGGTGAAGAGAGAGATGAGGATATTTCTACAAGTAGAGCTGGGTGGTTGGGGTGGAGAATTCACAACAATCTCTGTGCACATATGCACACCTGGGTCTTATCCCATCTCATTATCAAATTAGGAAGAGTGCCCATGAATAATATAATACAAGAAATTGATTCCCCTGCCAGAGAAGAAGAAAAAAAAATTAAGCAAAAGAGGGAGACTCTTGTTCTAAATGTCGGTATCGGTCAGCGTATCGGCCCAGCGGAAAAATGATACGATACAGCATCGTGTATCGGTATTGAGGCCGTATCAGGCTATCAGCCCATATCAGTCAGAATTTTTTTGAAAGCAAAAAATATATATATATATATATGAAAAAATATTAGAAAAATATGAAAACATGAGATGACCAAGAATCTATCATTTTTTTCGTGTTTTGACCATGTATTCAATGGTGTATCGGACAATGTATAGAACCATTCTTTAATGAGAATGTTGTCTGTCAGTTTGACTTGTTGAAGTTCAACTAAATGGGCCCTAATCGAACACAAATCAAGCATAATTTGGTGAACTAGGGCCTATTACATTGAAATACAACAAAAAGAAGATGAAAATATAAAAAGAAAGTGAAGGTTTAACCTTCTTTCTGATTTTCCCCATAATGATCCACTTCGCTTCAATTTGTCAAATCCCATTCAAATCATTTGTTTTTTATCCCAAAAATTAAGTCTAGATCTAGCCTAAAATGAGTTTTTAAGCTTCTTTCATGGTTTAAATGAAGAGAGAGAGAGAGAGAGAGAGAGAGAGAGAGAGTCTAGCGAAACTTTGACAAAAAAAAAAAAAAAATCAAAATTTGGCTTTTATGGGCGTATTGGCCGTATTGGTGCTGATACGTCCCATATCGGCCGATATGGGTCAGTTTTTTTCGTATCAACCCGATACGACCCATATCGCGTATCGTCTCGTGCCGATACGAATACGATACGGCCATATCAACCGATACAATACCGATATTCACATCCATGAGGGGGACAGGGAAGAGGAGATTACGGAATCACTCCACTCCATGGATAGTGAACATAAATTCGTCGTCATTTACTGCTTAATTTCCTTTTGGGTTGGAAACGCAGGGTATCCCCACTGCCCGTTATGTCTATGTATCAATGTCCATATTAACCATGGAAGCGTCATAGATGTTGATTAACATACTTGTGGGGCCATCTGATAAGTTGAAGATGCTTACTTTAAAGAATGAATTTTTTTTTTTTTTTTTTTTGTAGAAAAGCAAATAAAAAAGTTTAATCATAGATATAATAGTAGCAAGAACTCTTGCATTATAATATGAAATTACCATTGAGTTTCAGGATAACTTCTATGAGATTACACTGCAATTTCTCGAACCAAAAAGTTTGAATTGACGATAGGAACTTCCAGTGTGAAAATGTCCATTGCATGATAGTAAGCAATTACATGGTGGATCATTAATGCAGAATTTATTCAGACATGAATTTCTTTTCATCGCTAAAAATTAGAAGGAAATGTTGGACTGGTGTGCTTTGCCAACATGACTGAGGTCAAGGGACACAAATCACAACTTTCTGAGCGTGATACCACTGGATCTGGAAGATCACTGTCAACACTAGATGAATCACAAACATAGATTGAAAATACCTTAGTGGCTTTGGAAGTTGCTCTCGAATCACCAGTGTCCTGTTCAAAGCTTTCCCCCCTTGCAGACCCTGATGTCGACAGCACATTCTCTGAGGAGCTCCAAGACGATTCAACTTCTATGATTGAACTGTTTGTAACTGGGGATATGGGAACAGGTCTTGACATGTGCTTCTGTTTCCCATCTAGTGACTGGAAAGCAATGACCTGGATTCTTCCAACCTGAAATAATACCCAAAATGTCAGAATTGTGCATATTATGAAGCTTTTGCCAAACCCACATGTGCCTCTAGATTCAGCCAAACAATGCAAACCTGGCATTGCGTGGGACAACCAAGCTATGCATCAAGTACATGACCTGGACAAAAGATCGGGCTGGTTCCCCAGACAGATGGGCCATGTCTATACATTGAATGTGGGCCTTTCACAATTTTCTTTAAACAAGTCATTGGGTTTCGCATGCATGTGCAGCCCACCTGATGAGTTGACTGGTTTGATTATCGAGCCAAGTTATTAAACCCATGGCCCACCTGATTCACGGCTCAGATATCCTACATGCCACATCAGCATGTGTGGCCACTAGTAGAGGCATGTGTGGCTTAACAGGACTCCTTATCATACAAACTAAACCGTCAAATAAAGTATACCATGAGGAAAGATTGTGTGAGCACAGTGTGCACCAAGAGTCAATGAGCACATATCTCCAAGTGTCCAATAATGGTGGGCTAGAATCTTAACATGCATCTCGAAATTGGCAATTGAAAATTCACCATTTGAAATACTCATTAGATTCCCACCATATCTAATGATGGGAGATAATGCATGCAGTGACACTTGGTACTCTGTGCACTCAGGTCATTCTCATATTCTCATACACACCTTTTGGGCATCTTCACTGAAACAAGAAAATATCAGCCCGATGAACCCTGTGTCCAGAAGTTGATACATTGCCTGAGTTCGCACATCTGCATATTGTAGGTTCAAGGGATAAATTTCACTTCAAGTGGGTTGCATGAAATAATATCAAGCATTCAACTAAACGAGGAAATTAGAAGTCTCAAAGTGTAAGATAGGGGATTAGTGACTGTTCAAAAAAAAAAGATAAGAGGATTAGCGCTTGATCTCCAAGAATGAATTATCGATAAGCAACTTCATTTGATTAAGCATGAAGTAAAAAAGAGAAGCTTATGAATTCAAAAACAGGTATAAGAAAATTTATCTTTCTTAGGTTCATCTTTCTTCTGACCTTATATAAGAAAATTTGGAGCTAACATTCTATTTGTAGAACAATAGCTCCTTAATAAACAAACCAGTGACATTTTTTAGTAGGTGAGCTGGGCTTGAACCCAAGACCTCAATGTTAAAGCAAACACTGCCTACGATTGAACTGCAGCTAGAAACCCATGCCATTGACCTCCCCATATTTCAAAAGAATGGTCTTTTTTTTTTTCAATGAACAGGTTTGCTGTGTAAAGAAGGCTGCAGGACTGATTAACAGCCAGATAAAAGCCCATAAGGAAAATGCCTCCAAAATGTCTAGGTCTGGCAAGTGGCAATGGGCAGGCCCCGGGGCTGGTTCAGGCCTGGATTTTGAACTGCTCAAGCTGGGCCAACAGGGCCCGGCCAATTTAAAATATTGATTTTGCCTGGCCCGGGCCGGCCCGTTGCCAGCCCTAAAAATGTCCTTGGCTAGAGCATCCTCCCCATAATTTGCTTCCCAATACATGTGACTAAATACATTACCCACAGAATTTGAATGATCCACAATCTCATCCATGACATATGCTCTGGACAGTCTGGGTCATGACAAGGACCCTGAGCCCACAGATTATTTACGGTTTGATACTTCATCAGAAGATGCATCTGCGTCTTTGGAAAGTCAAGTTACTGAATCAGAAATCAAAACAGCTGTGGACAGTCTGGGTCATGACAAGGCCCCTGGGCCCGTTGGATTTCTGCTCGCCTTTTTTCAGGTTTTCTGGAACTCTATGAAAGCGGGCGTAGTCAACTTAAGGAATTCTTCATAAAAGGCAAGACTCTCTCCAGAGTTAGGAGCTTCCTTTATTGCTATAATACCTAAAATAAAAGGAGCTGAAGGCTTGAAGGACTTTAGGCCTATTAGTCTCATCGGGAGTCCATATAAAATATTGGCCAAAAGTTCTTGCCTCTAGATTTAGAGTGTTGGAAACCACCATTTCCCCTTATCAGGGGACCTTTGTGGGAGGACGCCAAATTTTGGACTCTGTTCTTATATAGCCCACAGGTGCATCGACTCCCGCTTTCATGAAAAGAAGGCTAGGATTGTTTGCAAGCTTGACATGGGGCAGGCTTACAATCATGTCGAATGGGAGTTCTTGGTCTATATGCTGGCAAGATTGGGTTGTGGAGAAAAATGGAAGAAGTGGATGATAGCATGCATGAGCTCCCCTGTTTTTTCAACGTAAGTCACTGAAAGGCTTTTTCAAACCTTCCAAGGGTCTTAGACAAGAGGACCCACTCTCCCCTTATTTATTTCTAATTGTTGCAGAAGCCTTCAACCGGTTGCTAGCAAAAGGGCAAGAAACTAAGCTTTTCAGCAGATTTAGAGTATTTAAGTTGGGTGATCGGGTGTCGCATCTCCAGTTTGCTAATGTCACTATAATTTTCTTTGAAGCGGACCCTTCTATGGTTGATAATTTGAAGAAAATTGTTATCTTCTTCGAAGTGGTCTCTGATTTGAAGATCAATGCAAGCAAGAGTGAGATGCTAGGTATCCACCTTTCCAATGCCGAAACTGCGAGGCTAGCATCCTCATTTGGATGCGAAGTTGGGTCTTCCCCTCAACCCATTTGGGGTTTCCAGGTGTGCTTGGAAAACCGGCCAAGCACCTATGGGACAAGGCGATTGAGAGAATTGAAAGAAAATTATCTTCAGGGAAGAGTCAATATCTATCCTTAGGTTGTCGCCTTACGCTCATCAAGTCTGCTTTCTCCAACATGCCTACTTATTTCATATCAATTTTCAAGTGTCCCACATCGGTGCGTGAGAAATTGGACAAACTTTGTAGAGACTTCTTTTGGAAGGGATCTGATAAAAGGTTCAAATTCCACCTTCTCAAATGGGAAGAGGTCTGTAAGTCGGTGGACCAAGGTAGTGAGGGAGTGTGAGACGTTTGCAGCATGAATGACGCCCTTCCAAGCAAGTGGTTATGGCGTTTTGGTATTGAGATGGGAATCTTTTGGCGCAAGTTGGTGGCAACTGGTAAGTAAGTATGGCCTCCAGGAACAGGGATGGGAGACTAAGAAATCATCGCTCTATCAGGCCTCTCACATTTGGAAGTGTATTGTAGCTCAACATTCAGTGTTCCGTCAAGGGATTTCCTTCTCATTGGGGGACGGCTCCAGAATTCATTTTTGGGAGGATTCATGGTGCGGAGATACTCCTTTTAGGCAAGATTTCCCAAGCCTGGCTCTTCTTGCTTTCTCTTCTAATATATGCGTAAGTGACTGCTACTCTAGAAGTGAGCTTTCCTGCGCTTGGGCCCCTCGCGGAAGGAATCTTTCTGGTGCGAAATCAAAGATTTTATCTATCAAACAACCACTTTCTCTAAAAGCTCGAGCTGTTAGAGGATGGCGTATCAATGTATATCAAGGGACTTCAACACTCCCCCGCACGTGCAGGGTGGAACTCCGCACAGGAACATATTGGGCAAGGGTGGAGGGACACTCATAGCTCACACCCAGGTGGAGGATAATCACAACTCACAACATAAACGGCCCCCCGTGGGAGAATATATTACCGGTGGCATATTTGCTACTTCTAGGATTCGAACACATGACCTTCCGCTCTAATACCAAGTAGAGTGTTAGATATTGATGTTGTTGTAAGTAGAGGAGAGAAGAAGAAGGGGAGAGAGAGAGCATAAGGAGAAATCGTAGGTCAGGGCCCAAAGAGCCCTACCACGTTATTCTTATTAAAAAACATATGTATGATATATTGAAGGAGAACAGAAAACTATACACGTGCCACCAACTCTCTATATTATCTCCCTCTTACACCATCTTCAATATGTTACTCCATCAAAAGACCAAGATTCTATGTCTTGAAGCGCGCATAATTCAAGATGTTTTTCTGTCAAATCGCTATACAAGCCGATCCATGCCTCTACGGGAGATGTTGCTGCTCAAAGGGAGCAAGCATTTCATTTCTGGTCCTACGGAGCCCCGCCCAAGGCGACTGCATTCACATGGCTCGTGGGAAGGAAACGAGCCTTGACTATAGATAATCTCCAAAAGTGATCGATGCGTATTCTAAACATGTGTTGTCTATGTTTGCAAGATGCGGAAACTGTTGATCACTTGTTTATCTCATGCGCTTTCTCATCCAAGGTGTGGAAGAATCTTCTCATCAAGTATAAGGTGTCAGTGGGTCATGCCGAGATGCATTTCGACACTTCTTTGGGCTTGGCATGGGAGTGGAGGAGGAAGATCGATCAGGCCATGTGGCGCCTTTCCCTGTCGGCTGTGTGGCGGGCCGTTTGGGAGGAGAGAAATAGGACTTTTCGGAATGCCTCTAGGTCGATCGTAGCAGAAGTGGAGGTGGTCGAAGTGGCTATTTCGGAGTGGGCCATCTCTCGATAGTTTTTCTCTTTTGGGGTTGCCGCTTGAGAAGGTTTTGGGGATTGTTGTTGTGTTTTCTTTTCTTTGTATTCTTTTCCTGCCCCGCATTTGTGGTTAGGCTTTTTTAATAAAATTCTCTTTAACCCTCAAACAAAAATCCATGACATATGCTACTCTCCAACTGAATTTTTCTAAAGTGCCCATGATTTAGCATTTAGAGAGTCACTTCTACTGTTAGCTGCCCCTCCAAAGACTTTGCGCATTTTCACCCTTGAAGTACAGCCCTTGCCTCTGCTTCACCTGAATATTTAATTCTAATTATGCCAGAAAAAGTGCAAACAGCATTAACTCTAAGAAACACCTCCAGGACCTGCCAACCCAATGTTTAACCCTAGAAGTTATAATGAAAGTTTGCTTGATGAGACCCGTAGTAAGGATCCTTCCAAAACGTTATCCTTCATATTTTTTCTCAACAACTACAACTCCACACTGTCTAATACAATCTCTCAGGTTTACTCCTAAAAGATCCATTTGGGTTTTATTGGAGAAAAAGGTCAAAGTGTTCACAATTTCAAGGTCTAATGCAATAATTCTGATTTTTTTTTTTTTTTTTGAAAGATATACTTTAGAAATCTGTGAACTTGTAACTGCCGCATGTTACTTTATACATTTTTCTTCGATCTTCTTTTTTTTTTCCCTTTTCAAGCAAATAAAGAGAATTAAAGGAAGATATAAACAATACATCTGCCAAGTGGGAAAAGGATTAAAAGTACTGATGAGAGGAATTGGAATTGAGAACATCACACGCGCAACTAGCTGTAGATGAAAAGCCCGTGCAACTAACTGCATGAAGGGCCCCCGATGGTATATGTATGGCATCCAGCCCCGCCCAGCATGAAAATAGGATGCCCAAAATATCAGACTTGTCCAACCGTTAGGTGGGCCAGACCATAGAAAACAATGCAGAAACCACCTAAAAACTTCTAATTCATGTGGGCCCCACCCAATGTTTAGATCAATCTGATTTTTGACGTGTCCGATTTTCATGGTGGCAACCCTACTGGATAGGGTGGATACCACATACACGCCATGGTGGGCCCCAAACGGAACTACTTGCACGAACTTCTCATCAACAACTAGTTGCCTGTGAAAAGTTCTCTTTGTTATTTTTTTTTTTTTTTGAAACTGTAAGCTTTTATAAAAATAGAAAGAAGAAAAACGAAGGAAACATAACTAGCAAAAAGAAATAAAAGTACAAAGGCTGTCCCAGGACGGTGAGCGCCCCCCCCCCCCCCCCCCCCCCCCAAGAAAATAAAAAATAAAAGACAAATACAAAAATACAAATAAAATAAAATGTTTGAGAAACAACCTTGGCCGTGATCAAATTTCAAAAGCAATACTGATGAGACATAGCAACAAGTATCATAAATCATACTTACCAACATGAGAAGGCAGCACTGTAATGTGTGGGTGCGAATGATACCACCCAATCACTCTTGTTGTTATTCCTGTTGTCAGTGTCATTCTGTGCTATTCAATTAAGTTAAGCATCTTCAACAACAACCCTTAATTACTTAGTTCGACAAAAATTTCAAATATAACAAAACTAGAATAAATAAAGCAACAAAGCCAAAAAAAGAAAGAAAAAGGAAAAAAGAAAGGACAACAAAATGAACTAAAAAATGGATATCTCAGCTTGATGTGATGCTGCTGCCAACTGCTCAGGATTGGTCTCAACGCGGTCCTTGCGACGATCTGACCGTGTCTGAGGCGATGCACCCCAGATTAGAGCGGTGGCATTCCCATTACTCGAGTACTGAAATTGCAAACATCAAAACAAGTAAGAAAATGGATATGAGATATCCATTAATACAATTTCTCTAATATGAAATTTTATTAAGAAAGGAAGGCAAAGTTATAGAATGGAAAGGGCAATGCCCTAAGAGTTTGTGCATTCCGCTCTCCAAGAATCACATAAGGTCCAAAATTCAAGCACTTCTTCCTCCAAAACAACCAACAAAATCCCTAATACAAAATCTACACAAATGGTGCAAAGAGTATCTCGCTTCAATAGACAACCCAATGTCATGGATGTATGACTCTTTCGGTTCCATTCATCAATTGGAAAGAAGAAGAAGAAAATGTAGAAATAGCTTAGTCTACATAAGCTATGTCCAGAAATTCAACTCATCTCAAGAAATTCAACAGCCATCACAAAATTTATAATATATTTAGATAGCAGCAGAGATCATTTCGTGAAGATGAATGCTGAGGCAAGTTGCAAATTGCATCAAGCCCAATTGCCACACATCAGCGAGAACTGGGCCAGTTCATCAGGCAGGCCCCACATCGATGTGCCACAGACTGAAAAACAGAAAGTGGAGCAGTAGGCGAGGCAATCGTGTACCAAAAGACGGACTGTTGAAAAGGGATGACCAACATTTCACATTCAACATTTGAAGTTCCCATAAGATACTTATCGGGTCCCGAGTTTCATATCAAATTCGATTTCTTTTTCTTTTTTTTTGAAAGTAATGTAAAATGCAAAATTCCCACAGCATATTTTACATTATAGCCTGCAACTGATTCACCTTTCACTTCTTGGAGATCAGACAGAGCTCAATTAGCTTCTGTTAGACAAGGAATCAAGAACATAACCAACATTTTTGGTTGGCAACCTACACAGACCAGCCTAATTTTGGCCAACATTAATCGCGGAGCATGTGTGATGAGCAGCCAAGATCATACACATTTGTGTCCACGTATGGAGAACTGCGTTACAAGGTCGCAGATGCATGACATGTATAAGCATCATAGCATTCTCTTCTTTTTTTTTCATAAGGCAACCAATTTCATGAAATTTAACTCTGCCAATGCCATTCCTGCTATAAATTAAAGCTGTAGAAGTCAAACACAAAACGGACAATATGGGGAAGAAAAAAAAATCCAAAATCAACAAGCAATAGTCTATAGTTCAATAAATATCAATTCATTAAAAAAAAAATCTAAACAAAACCAAAAACCAAACAAACACTAGGAAAAGAAAGCCCAATTCTCAAAATAAACACAACTCTTCGAACTCTGTAATTCCAAACACCCCATTCCAAGAAACCAAAAGGGCAAAACCCAAGAACACAAAATCAAAAACCCAAAATTCTTACTGGAAAAAAAAAAAAAAAAAAAAACAACAACAACAACAACGACAATTCAATTCAATTCAATCCATTTCATCTCAAGCAATACAACACCCACCACAAATAAATAAATAAATAACCACATTTCAGGGGGGGGAAAACCCACAGAATCAAAACTCTTCCAACTTCATTCCATCAAAATTCCAAACATCAGAACTCAACCCAAAACGAAACCCACAAAAACCTCCCAAAATCTCACCAGACGGTACAGAGAATCCCAGCAATCAATCAAATCAAAAAAAATAATAATAATAAATAAATAAATAATAAAAAAGAGGAAAAAAAAAACACATGATTTTTGTGAGAATTACAATCAGACCTGGATGTCACCGAGGAGGAGGCCCATGATCTCTTCGGTCTCTGTAGACAGAGAATGGGTGAGGCACGTCAGCCACACTTCTTCTGACATTTTCACCCCTGTAAGTGACATTTTCGATCCACCTCTTTCTCTTTTCTCAGAAGATTTTAGACTTAATTTGTCTATGAATGAGAAGGAAAGAGAGGGATTTTGGGGCAGCTTTCGATCTCGGGAGAGTTGCCAACAACCTACAGCATGGAGTAGTTATTTGAGAGAAATGATTTCATGCAGCGGCTGTATGTCAGCTTCCACAAACAGCTATTTCCTTCCGCGATTGTGTCATATGTGGAGAATATCTGAACCGTGAAAACAGTGGGAAAAACCATAATGATCACTTGTGTATGAAATAAGGCAGATTGAATTATTTTTGGGTCATGCCAATACACTGAGTCAAACCATTGGCTATAGGATGATTGTAGCTTTTTTCCTGATCGTTGATTGGATTGTCCTAAATTTTCATATTTAATCATCACAATCATGTGGGCCACTATTTTATCGGATTAGATTTTATACACATCGGACAAGAAAGCATGAAAGAAATGGCTGTACTGAGAGTTAACATCCAGCCTTGAGGACTGACTGTTGGTCCTATGCCATGTGGCTAAGTTAAGATCTAGAACGCTGCCCATGTTTCCCCACAAAGGGCAACTCGTGCAAGGCATCCGGTCCATGAAGACGGTCGTCTCCATCATGAAGATGACTAGTATCAACAATTATTCTGATCCACTCAATAGGTGGGCCATATATCTATGATAAGCCCATCCATCTGCTGTTCTTTGATTTCTTAGGTATGGCCTCTGTTTCGGTGATATTCATGGTGAGGTCTACCGTTTGATCTGATAGGATTTGGCACAAGGTTGGCGGTAAAGATGGGTTGAGTTAACATATGTTGGCACGCCCGCTAGGCGTTTCAACAGCTGGCCTCGGGTGACTGCTAAGGAGACACTTTAACTCCGCTGGTCGGCGACGCGGATTGCCTGCGAAAGCCTTTCGGAGGCATCTCCTGCGCTCGGAATCTAGGTGGGGCCCACCGTGATGTTTGTGATAAATCTACACCGTCCAGCTGTTTTGTGATATCATTTTAGGCGTTGCAACAAAAAAAAGAACGGGATCCAAGACTCAAGTGGGCTGCAATAAAGCAAAAGGTGGGTAGGGAAATTCCTACCGTTGAAACCTCTATGGGGTCCAGTAGTGATGTTTATATGCCATCCATACCGTTCATAATGTCATTCTACTGAGATGAACTGAAAACACAAATATTATCTTGATTCGAAACTTTAGTGGCCCCATGAATATTTCAACCGTGGAAGTTCAATCATCATGTTTTTTGCCTACTTGAGTCTTGGATCCCATTCATTTTTTGTCCATGATCTAACAAAATGGTTGGATGGCGTAGATTTCTCACAAACATCACAGTGGGCCCTGCCTAGATTCTAAGTGTAGGAGCCTTTCGTAGGCAATCCTCGGTGGGTGGATTGTGTAACTAACCGTGTAGGTGTGTTACGTAACTAACAGTATTTTGAGTTGAAGTATGATTGAGTCACTAAGCTTTAAACCAAATCTATTTTTCTTTGGCCCGTCCCAAATGCAACAGAATTTTTTATATAGTTGGCTTTCAGGATATAACAACTATAATCCGGTCCCAACATTGCACTCGTTGTACATAGGCTTGAACCAACGTACAGATCTTTAAACTCGACATGAGTCAACTCGCTTATAAACTCAATTGACAAAACAACAATGAATCAAAGATGAATTTTGAAGAATTAGAGAGAGAAGACTTTGTTTTCAATGAATGAAAACGGATTATAGAGTATATCTATATATAGACCACGATTAGGTGCTTAAAGCACCGTTTCAAATGGGTTAAGTTCATTGGGTTTAAACCCAACAGGAGATATCACTCGAACAGATAGGTCTCTGGTTTGAAATTTGCGCAAAAATTAAATGGCGCGAGTATACTCACGGAGCAAAATCGTTTAGGCAAATGTACTCTCAGTCCACACATAGACCCAGACACATACCCAAACTCGGACCCGAATCGATCCGGCTCAGCTCGGTCCGCATGCATGTGTGGTTAACGGCATAGATTCGGGCTAATGGCATAGCCCCCCATCGGATTAAATTCATGTCTCCTGAGAAGGAGCTCAAGCCCCATGCAAAATTACTTTCTTATAAACTTAAGTTTTTCTTTGTTCATTTTCAATGTAGGACTAAATAGTCACACTAAAAGATTAAAAAAAAAAATTCAAAGGAGAAATATGGAGAGAATTCTAAAATTTAAAACACCTTTTATTTTTAAACTATTTAAAATACAACAATCCCCTATATGTTTCAAATGTAAAACACTTTGGTATAAGATAGAAGAATTGTGTAATAATGTCAATGTCTATCTAACTTTAATCGGCATTTAAGAGTAAGTAAAACAAGTTTACAGGAATCAGGTGACTATATCGGTCTTGAATCTCGACCTTTTAGCGTAAACGGACTTTTCAGCTACAGTTGGTTCTGCAGTTTGGTGTCTTTTAGCCATGCACCTTTACTCAAATTTTCATGAGTGCTCTAGAGAAACGGCATATAACTATCTTAGGAAGCGGCCCCATTTTCACACTCGTATACGTGAATTTCATTCAAATTGTTGCTTGCACTGCCTACACCTTAAGAAGGGGCAAAATCTATGCAGCGCTTCCCAATCTCCTAATGTCTTGTTGTTCACTCATTACACCTATCGCAATATCGCATAGGATATCCACTTGTATAGGTTAGGTTGCCGACAATGATAGCTCATTCGATTAAGTTCAGCCTCATTCC
This sequence comes from Liriodendron chinense, assembly GCA_003013855.2. Classification (NCBI taxonomy): domain Eukaryota; kingdom Viridiplantae; phylum Streptophyta; class Magnoliopsida; order Magnoliales; family Magnoliaceae; genus Liriodendron; species Liriodendron chinense. The sequence continues at coordinate 6,687,805 of PVNU02000439.1, read as the reverse complement.
CTTCGATATTTTCATGAATAATTATTTAAATAGTTATTTAATCAAATGATCTGCCAGATTATCTTATGATCTTACGAAGTTAATAGCCATGACTCCATCATTTAACACGTGTCTCATAATATTATCTCAAAATCTAATGTTTCTACTTTTGTTATTGTATGTCTTATTCGTGGCCCTGACAATAGTTGCTTGGCAGTCACAGTGAGTAGATATAGCTGACACAGGTTTTGACCATAGAGGTATATCTGTTAACGGACTTCTAAGTCATTTATCTTCTGATCGTGCCTTTTATAAGGTGACAAACTCAAACTTTATAGTAGACCGAGCAATAAATGTCTGTTTAGTAGACTTCCAAGATACTGCACCTCCACCTAAAGTAAACTCGTGGATTTCATTTCATCTAAATCAGCGATTCAATTGTCATCATTATATTCTTCTAACACATTAGGATAACCTGTATTATAACGTCCCGAGATTTTGACTCTCGTAGATTCCACGGAGAGTCGAGTACCAAAGTGTTAACTATAATGCGCCAAGGATAACATCATCTGCATTCTATCAATTATTCACACAGTTGATATTCTGTAGCATTCAAGCACAGTGACGAAAAATAAATTATTTTATTTCATAGATTTGTAGACTATGTTACCAACAAAATGTCATTAACATACCAAATCAAATATTCAATCATTGTCTTTACCTGGAAGACTTATTACAGTTTCATAAAAAACAGTAGATTATCCTAAGAATGCATAAATAAGTAAAGTCTTCATTAAATCGCTTTGGTTTTGTCATCCGTCATCTGTTGCCACAAACCTTCATACTATTTGTCTCAAAGCTCAGTTCGCCTACTGGATCTTCACCTGCACCATCTGAGTTGTGGTTGGACAGCGTTAATCGATGTCATAGTGAGGTATAACTCTCCAAGATAAACACGATAATAATAACCAAACAAAGACAACGCAAGCATGATAATAATAATGATCAACTAAAACATACAAGATAAAATTTTATTAATGTATTGCATGATATGCATGCTCTAGCTAAGGCACCCTGGCTAGAATCATAATACGTGAAGCAGAAAACTTGTTATTACAACTTCACGCAAGTTACTAGTCACCAGAGGTAAATAATCCAACTAATGGAAGTGGAAGACTCCTATTACGACTTTCAATAAGTAGCGCACAGCAATAAGCGAAAAACTCAATATTACGACTCCATCCATGACACCCAGAGGGGTTTGCCCACCAAGTCGAATCCTAATGAATGTATGAATTTATTTATCCTTAGATTAGGTAAGTTTGCATCCAGCCACATTAAAGGAATTCATTGGTCACTATAGGAAGTTGCAAGTAACCCAACATAGGCCGACAGCTCAAGCTTAGTGTCCATATCACTGAACACGACTCATGAGACAATGTTTACAAGGAATGTCTACTTTTTACCCTAATCCATGGTTCATCATGCCCTAGCTTAGTCGCTTCTCTCTAGCGAGGCCTACCATGAAGAGGTGTATATACACCAACCACAACTCCACACATGACATACGGATCATTTACAAGTAATATGTTATCACAAGAATCACATCACAATCATTCAATGCACTCTTATGGCCATACCAAGACTTACCATCTAATATGGACGCCTTTCACAGACTCCGTCTCATTACATCAAGCGGTTATAATAGTATGGGGTTAAGGGGTGTGCATTAATGTAGCATCCACATAGATAATCTTATATACACATCACATAGATCATATAAAATATCATCAACGCATGTAAAATATGATTTCAGAGTAATTTATACATAGTTCTCACATAAGCATAATATTATACATATTTTCTCATACCAACATCCATACAAGCATCACAAAGGCACTATAATGGAAACCAAGCGATAAACTTACGTAAAATATCATATTAAATCATATTAAAATTAGTAAACACAAGTTAATCATAAATGATACTGTAAACATAACTATTAACACATGAAAACTCTAAAGAAACATATTATAATTATATTTGGCTTGAAGGGAGATCATCACCTCTCAAGATCAGCGTGTTTAGAGGTCGTATAAGCTGTAGAGGTTGTTGGAAAACCGGAGAAACAATAGAGTGTGGCCCTCTTTTTATTCCTTTCTTTCTCTTTCTTTTTCTTTTCTTTCTTTTCTTTTCCTTTTCCCTTTTCTTTTCTTTCTTCCCCTCCTCTTCTTCTCTCAACCACCACGCCCAACAAGGTCTAGACAAAGGTTCAACAGCGTAACTACAATGTAACGCACTAATGCGCTCTCTCTCTCCCCCCCTCTCTAAATGTGACCGGGGGTGTCTCTGTGCTGGAAGAGAGGTTATATAGTTGCGAGGGGTTGGATTTTAGGGCAAAAAGGGGCTACACATAACTACATTCACACAAACTCGAAGTGATGTCTTGCAAGTAAGTTTTCGGCCCGATTTTGAAAAGTGTACTGCACGATGGATGACTGAGATATTTTGTACATGGGGTATACTGTGGATGAGATATAACATGGTTGTGATAGATCCTAAGATGGGGTCCACCAATTGATGAATGATTTTAGTGTAAAAACAAGGAAGAGAGTAGGTGAAAATGGCGATTTCTGAACGAGAAGTTTATCAGGCAATTAAACACCATTGGAGGGTCTAAATGAGTCCAATGAGGTTTGTGGGGTCCACGAATTCAAGGTTTATATGAGTTTGGTCGGTGGTTTGTGAGGTAGAAGGATTTGGTGGAGGATTCTCCTAGAAGATGAAAATTTTCATCTTCAATAGAAAATGGCGCGTTGGCTAGCTATGATAAATCATCTGGACTTTATAGATGGAATCCTAGCTACCCATGCAAAGCGGATAGCCCAGATAAGGAGTTCTTAAAAGATATAGTTTGATAGAGAGTTTAGATCTTTGAGTATGATTGACCGACGGTGATACAATTTCATGGAAGTAGGTTTCGATGGGGGCACGAAGTGAATAAACGGTTCGAATTGTAAAAATGGGGTCCACCCAGGGAATGACAATGATGGCAGTGGTCAGACGGATTTTCGTCTTTGGAATCATGTTACGCACAGTCAAAGTTTGACCATGCACTTTAACGTGCATGCAACGCACGTGAGTTCCACTGTAATGTTTTTGAGAAATCTAGACCGTCCATTAGGATGGCAAGAAGATTTTGGCGTATCTTATAAAAAATGAGACAGATCCGAGTTCAGGTGGGCCGTCCACGGGCCTATTTTTTATTAGGCCATTTCCACATGATCGGGGCGCTAAAACTTGACGTGTACGGTTAAAATGTTTGATGGGATATATTTAAAGTTTTGTATCAAACTAATCGCGGAAAACTATTGTACTTAAAATCATAGATTTAACTTAGTTTAACTTAATGACATTTTTGAAAATATTAAAAAAAATGCTTAGTTTTATGAAATCCAACCATTCTACGTCGTTCATGCATCATTATAAGTAAATTTTGTAAATGGTTGCCTATCAGATCTTTCACGGATGATCCGCTATTATCAAATCAAAGTAAATGCTCGATATTTAATTAAAATAAAATCAAAATAAAATTCTAAAAATTTTCAAATAAATTAAAAAAATTGGGTGCATTACAATCCACCTCTTTTAAAAATAAACTTCGTCCCTGAAGTTTCTTAAGTAATGTTGTCAAAAGTTGAGGGTACTCTATCTTCATTTTTTTTTCATTTGAATGCGTCTTTTGCCGCTCACTCGGACACTCTTCCGGGTCTTTAGTTATTTTTGACCTATTTCGGATCGTTGGGAGATGGCTCCTATAAAATAAGCATTCACAAGGGACAACTCCTTCGCAAGCTCTCTCTCTCTCTCTCTCTCTCTCTCTCTCTCTCTCTCTCTCATGACGCTCTGTCAATGACAAGAAGGGCACAACACCTTTATCTTTGTCAGCGGCTACATCATGTACCCTCGATCTCCCATCTCATGTCGTTCTCTCCTTGTCAGTATCCGTGGCTCATTAAGATAGACAGTTTGGATTGATGGTAAACATCAAGGTGTCCCCATGTACCTACCTAGCATAGGAACTTCTTGCGAACGACTTTGGCAGGAAATTTGTGTCCATCCCAGGTAAATCGGACGAAATCAGATTGCGTATTGAGTTACTTAGTACATTTTTATCGTACTGAGTAAACTCAGTTGGGCCTACTATATATGAATGTATGTGGTCTATCAACACTGTCCATTCATTTTTCCCACTCATTTTAGGGGTTGAGACCAAAATTAAAGCATATCTAAAGCTCGAGTGGACCATACCACAGGAAACAATGAGAATAATGATTTCCACTGTTGAAACCTTCTTAGGGACCACGATGATGTTTATTTGTCATCCAACATGTTCGTAAGATCACAAAGACATAGATGAATGGAAAACACAAATATCAGATTGATTTAAAACTTCAGTGGCCTATAAGAATTTTTTCAATGGTAGAGGTTCAATGCACACTGTTTCCTGTGGTGTGGTCCACTTGAGCTTTTTATATGCTTCAAGTATGAGCTCAAGACATAAAATTATATTTTAAAATGGATGAATGGAGTGGATAAAATAAATAAATCACAGCAGGCCCCACAGAGTTTACTCAGTACGCTAAGCATACTAAGCTACTCAATGCGCAATTCAGTTCCAAATCGGACGCAATATAGCTATGACGGGTTTAATGTCATCACTATGTCATATGGGCCCCACCATGATGTGTGTAACACCCCAACCTTGGATATTCGAATTCTATCAATTCGGGTATCGAGTTCGAGGTATTAGCTATCATATTGTGCTAAGATTAAACCGTAACACATTCACCCACTAAAATAAAAGTGTAATCATCATCATAACATATAACTAATTATTAATTGTCTCAAAGTATCAAATGGCCCTAAGGCTTATGTCCGAACTAAATCACTCAAAACATAAATAACTTCATAGATATAAATACTAAATCCTCATATTTTCTTCTGGCTCCTCCACCAGTTATTCTGTTGAAGTCATCTTCATAGATACGCCTCCACTATGTCTTTTCCTGGATGGTTTCCATATACAACATCGTGAGCTAGAAGCCCAATAAGTAACAATAATTTGCATGATTCAATACATATCATGTTTACCAAAATAACAATAAAATATGCCATCTATCATATAAACAACTCCATACTCAGGAATCACCAGGGCCATGGCTGCGCACAGCTTCCGGCCTGCCAACACCCATTCAACGATGAGTAGTCTATTCTAGAGCTGACTATACTCCTTCTCCAGCCCTGAGCCGCAGCCTTGGGAGGAGGCCCTATTGGTACCAACTCGGGTTTCGATTGGGAACTCTGCCCGAGAATTTAAGGGATTTCTATCCCCGAGTTGTCTGGTGTTCAACTTCAACATCATATTTCCGATAATGACATATATCAAATAAGCAGTTTATATCATAAGATTCATGAATGCATAATGAATGCATGCTGGAAATACCATCCTGGTGTAGTGTTACTTACTCAAAAGTTTTATTCTGCTTGAGCTCCTTGGATACAATCCTTTGCGACTAGTTGACGGGCTCTCGGTTTTCGTTCTCGTTGGGTTCCATTTTAAATGTTATGCGAATAGGGTTGCTTTCATACTTAATTTCATGATATAATCAATTATTATCCGTTAATAAACAAGTATGACCGTTGATTTGACAATTAGATCATCAAGCTAACGATCCACACCTTTGGTTTAGTCATATTTCACATTTAGTTCATGATCTACCAATCTTAACCGTTCATTTTGGCTTTATTTTCATATAAATCCGAGATCCTCTCGATCCGACCATTAAACTTTAATTAGAATCGTTCATTTAAGATATGGTCGGTTGGATCTAGGTTCTTATATACTTAATCTTCCATTTTGATCAATTCGCCACTTGATGGACGGTTATGACTAGTTGAATTACTAATCCAAGGGTTTAGACACATTTTATATGGTTTAGATGGAATTGATTCATGATCTGAAATCAAGATCAATATCAGATCATATTGGTATTAAGATGGTCCACTTGCGACCTTAAGTGAATAATCGGGTCCATTCACTAGTCAAATCTTATTCATATCTCAAGAATCATGGGTTTAAATCATGATTTAAGTGGGTCTAAGGTCAAGATCAACCTTTATAACAATTATGTGTTAAGATCCATCCGATCCGACCGTTCATTTCCTTATTTTTCACAATTTTGGTCCAACGACCCTAGTTGATCCTTGATCAGATGATCCGATCTAGATCTGGGTCGGGCGGATCTTATTATTCCAAATTCAATTCCTTTAACATGGATTTCATATCTCGTTCTCAATCTAATTAAATAGATCAAGATCATATAGTGGGGCCCACCTTGAGTGATCGTGACCACTCACTGTAAGGTCCACCCTATGAGATGATCATTGTGCATCTCATTCAAGTATAACATTAAATCTAAATTTAAGATTTCTCATCATTTATCATCCACACATCTTGATCTCGTGGTGGGCCACCATCTAACGGCACAAGTAATGATATGTGGTCCGCTCCATGGGCAGGATCACGTGTATTTGAACGGATCTATTTTTTTTAGTGTGATTATTGATCATTCCTTCAATGTGGGGCCCACTACACTTGATCGAAGTATGATCTACACCGTTGACCTATATCCCTACCAAGTGATCTATCATGATCAAGTGATGCTCTAGATAATACAATGTTTGGTTATGCAAAATCTACCATTTGGTCATGGTGGATCTTAACAAATGATGAGAATTCCAACATATAAATAACAAAATCTATATTCTTTCACGATTTAATCTAAATTGGCGCGTCTTTTGATAAAAGGGATTTAATGTATTCTAAACCATTAGATGTAGATCAAATTGAAAAAATACCTCTAAGGCGCACTTTGAATAAGATTGAGCGACTCAGATCAAGTAGGGTCGAAACGGGGCCCACTTATTAAGACCTCTTTCTCACTTTGTGTGTATGTGTGCAATGACGGTAAGAAGTGGTGCACACCTCTTTTTAAAGGGTTTATTTTATGTAACGTGTGAGGTATTAAGGAAAAAGTTATGAAAAGAGAAATTTAAGAAAAAGGTTACGAGAGAGGGAATTAAGAGAAAATCTTATTTAATAGTGTAGCTTAGAGTACGTACACGTGCCACTCTCAAAGTGGGTCCCACATAGGTGGTCATCATCATCTAAAACATTTATTTGTTCCTTAAAAGTGATCACATCCTATTAAAATTTATTTCACTCTCAAAAGATACTGGGATAACGAGATATGATGTATTACCGTTCATAGCCATGAGGGCACACCTATCAAATGTACTCTCTCAATATCATGGGTGGGAGTATATACATGTTTGTGTGTGTGCCAACCTTGTATGTTACACATGGTTATAAAATATTAAATTCTAACCACACAGAATCATAGACTATGATATACATGTACATGAAAAAATAGTGGCAATGTTCAACTATGTATGATAGATGAGGTAATGGGTGGTCATGATGATGCAGTATACACATGCACATGATTAGAAAGATCTAAATATATATATATATATATGATATGATCAAATCAGATAGCATGATAGGTCTACTTAAGATGAATCATATGAAAGTAGTTTTACATAAATCAGATTACTAGATTGGTTAATATCTTCGATAAATTGTGGCCATCCATATATCCGGCCTCACATCTCAAGTTATACTTAGAAAAAAATTATCATACTTAAACCATTTTGAATGTTATAATACGATTTACAAGATGATCAGCACACATTGGATGGATCATTCTCTAAGGTAGTCAATTTAGAGGATTTAAGTCATTCGTCCATCGATCGGACCATTTATAGCACTCGAATTGACGATCCGACTGTACGTTTTCGTTTTATATGACATGGATGTACGATCTATGGTTTAGATCGATATTTCATAAAACAAATTGATCTATATTTATGGTTAAGTGCCATATGATCCACTCAATGGTCAGATTTTATCTTAATTGTTTTAAAAAAAAAAATTATACACCTAAAATTTATTCAGTATATTACATTCTTCCCCTCTTAAAGGAATTTCGGCCCAAAATTCTACATACCTTATTTGAATAGTTCAGGATACTTTTCTTTTATCTCAGCCTCAAGTTCCCATGAAGCTTCTTCCTCATTATAGTGTCCCCATTGGACCTTAACTAATGGAATCACCTTATTCCTTAAAACTTGTTCCTTCCTGTCCAGTATGCGTACTGGTCTCTCGATGTAGGATGCGTCTTCTCGAATATCTTCGAACCGCCAATTTAAAGTATGGGATGGATCTCTCTCGTACTTGCGGAGCATAGATACATGAAATACATTATGAATGCCAGAAAGTTGCGGAGGTAAAGCTAACCTGTATGCAACTGGTCCGACAAGTTCTAAGATTTCGAAGGGTCCTACAAAGCGCGGAGCTAACTTGCCTTTCTTCCCAAACCTCATGACACCCTTCGTAGGCGACACCTTCAAAAACACATGGTCACTTTCTGTGAATTCCAAGTCTCTTCTTCTGTTATCTGCATAACTCTTCTGGCGACTCTGAGCAGTTCGTAACCGCTCTCGGATGATCGCTATCTTCTCGGATGCTTTTTCTACCATCTCTGACTTTCTCAATTCCCGTTCTCCCGTTTCTAACCAACAGCTAGGAGACCTACATGGTCTACCATACAAGGCTTCAAATGGTGCCATTCCGATGCTAGACTGATAGCTATTATTGTAAGCGAATTCTACCAGATGTAGATGATCGCTCCAATTTCCCTGAAAATCTATGGCACAAGCGCGTAGCATATCCTCCAAAATTTGATTCACCCTTTCAGTCTGCCCATCAGTCTGGGGGTGGAAAGCAGTGCTATAGCTTCTATTTGTCCCCAGAGATTCTTGGAATGTCTCCCAAAACCGCGATGTAAACCATGGGTCCCGATCAGAAATGATAGACACAGGAATACCATGCAAACACACTATCTTCTCCATATAAATCTGACATAGTTTATTCATCGAGTACGTCATACCTATCGGAATAAAATGGGCTGACTTGGTGAGGCGATCCACAATCACCCAAATCGCATCATAACCGCTTTTCGTCTTCGGTAACCCAGTGACAAAGTCCATGGTTATATGCTCCCACTTCCACTTAACCACTGGTAAGGACTGCAACTTCCCTGCTGGATGCTTATGTTCTGCTTTCACTTGCTGACACGTAAGACATCGCGACACATATACCGCTACGTCCTTTTTCATCTTTCTCCACCAATATTGCCTAGGTAAATCATGGTATATCTTTGTTTCTCCTGGATGTATAGTATACTTGGATTTATGGGCTTCATCTAGAATATCTCTCCTTAACTCTTTACCTTCTGGAACGCAAAGTCTATCTTGGAACCTATACCCTCCATCTAACTCGATCTTCCACTCAGAGTTCGGTGTCTTCATCATCTCTGCCACATGATTCTAAATCCATGGGTCTAATTTCTGGGCTTCTATAACTCGATTGATCAGAGTTGGACGGATGGTCAGACTTGAGAGCCTTGCAACTGTATCCAGCATATCGACTTGAACATCCAAGTCTCGCAGGGTCTTCAAGGCTTCCCACTCTTGCAGTTTCATCCTGGCCACTAAAGTAGATGGCTTACGACTTAAGGCATCAGCAACTACGTTTGCCTTACCGGGATGATATTGCAAATCAAAATCATAATCCTTAAGGAACTCCATCAATCATCTCTGTCTCATGTTTAGCTGCTTCTGCGAAAAGAGATATTTCAAACTCTTATGATCTGAGAAAAGTTCGAACTTCTCACCATAGAGATAATGCCTCCATATCTTTAGAGCAAAGACGATTGCAGCTAGCTCGTGGTCGTGCGTCGGATAATTCTGCTCGTGAACCTTCAATTGCCTAGACGCATATGCTATTACACGGCCTTGCTGCATGAGTACACAACCCAATCCTTTGTGTGAAGCATCACTATAAACAACAAAACCTTCGTCACTAGAGGGTAGGGTCAGCACTAGTGCAGTAGTTAACTTCTTTTTCAGCTCCATAAATGCTTGCTCACACTCTTCATCCCATATAAACTTTACATCCTTCTTGGTCAGACGAGTCAAAGGTGTTGCTATGCTGGAGAATCCTTCTATAAAGCGTCTGTAGTAACCTGCTAATCCCAGGAAACTACATATATCTGAGACATTCGTGGGTCTTTCCCAGTTCCAAACAGCTTCAATCTTCGACGGGTCGACTTTTATACCTTCTCGAGTAACTACATGGCATAAGAATTTAACTTCTTCCTTCCAAAACTCACACTTTTCTGCTTTAGCGTACAACTGCTGCTCCCGAAGCGTCTGAAGTGTGATCCTAAGGTGTTGCTTATGCTCTTCTTCAGTATTTGAATATATCAAAATATCATCGATGAAAACAACAACGAACTGATCCAAATACGGTTTGAACACACGGTTCATTAGGTCCATGAAGACTGCCGGGGCATTAGTTAACCCAAACGGCATGACTAAGAACCTGTACCGAGTTCGGAAAGCAGTCTTTTGAATGTCCTCTTCCTTGATCCCCAACTGATGATAACCTGATCGAAGGTCTATTTTCGAGAAGTGCTTGGCTTTCTTTAATTGGTCAAACAGATCATCTATCCTAGGTAAAGGATATTTGTTCTTAATAGTAACTTTGTTCAGCTGCCGGTTGTCTATGCACAATCTCATCGAGCCATCTTTCTTCTTCACAAACAGAACAGGTGTTCCCCAAGGCAACACACTAGGACGAATAAATCCTTGATCCATCAGTTTTTCAATCTGCTCCTTTAGTTCTTTCAGCTCCATTGGTGCCATTCGGTACGGGGCCATAGACATAGGTGCAATCCCAGGCATCAATTCAATACCAAAGTCGACCATTCGATGTGGAGGTAAACCTGGTATGTCTTGGAATACGTCTCGGAACTCACATACTACTGGAATATGGTCCACAGAATCTTTCGACAGCTCATTATTATCGTCATTCGCGATCACTGACATTAACAAACCCATAGGTGACTCTTCCTCCCACTTGCCCGAAAACTGAAATGAAGGTTGTCCGGGTATCTGAAAGGAGATTATCTTCGTTGAACAGTCGATATGGGCATGATACTTCGTTAACCAGTCCATTCCTAAAATTATTTCGAAATCTTCCATATCTAACACTACCAAGTTTGCGGGCATTATAACACCTGAAACCTTAATAGGACACGATTTGCATATTCGTCTAATCGCAGATGTTTTACCTACTGGGGTAGATATCACTAATTCAGTCTCTAAATTCTCAGGAATCAATCCTAATGTGTGCACATATTGCTGAGAGATGAACGAATGAGATGCTCCAGTATCAAACAAAACTTTGATAGGAAAAGAATAGGTGATCGAATTACCCTTATCATTATTTTTGGATGTTCCTTCCATCGTCGGAGTCATAGCGTACGCTCTTCCTTGCACTGGCAGCTGCGCATTCTTGTTCTGCTGTGATTGCTGATTTCCGCCATATTGAGGCTGATTCCTTGGCTTCGACTGTTGTAACGACCCACCTCCTCCTATCCGCGGCCGGTACCCTCTAGGTCCTTTATGTTGGAACGGCTGTTGTTGGTGCTGCTGCTGCTTGGGGCGATGACAATCTTGAGACTTGTGGCCTTCTTTGCCACAATTGAAACATTTTCCCGAGAATCAACGAGGTGTTGGAGGATTAGTTACTGAATTCTTAGGGTTTCTGCCCTGATTCAGGGTCGGATCAAAGACTACTTTTTCTTTTCCTTTGGAATCCTTCTTTGAGTCCTTGCCCTGGTGGAATTCCAAGTTATCCTTTTCCACCACTTGGGCGCTAGCAATCACTTCTGCATACACGGTCAGACGCATCGCAACCACATATCTTCGAATACTCGGTCGAAGCCCCCTTTCAAACTTTCGAATTCTCTTCTTCTCATTGACTAAATAGTCTGGTGCAAACTTAATCAGCTCGGTGAATTTTGCCTCATACTCGTTTACAGACATATTCCCTTGCTCCAGGCGAAGAAATTCTAGTTCCTTCTCCTCTTGTACATTCTCCGGGAAGTACTTTTCATCAAATTCCTCACAGAATTTCTCCCATGTCCAGACTATTCCTGCCGGGGTAGTCCTCTCTTTAGTTTTCCACCACAGATACGCCTCACCTTGTAATACAAAAACAGCAAGCTTCACCTTTTGCTCCTCATTACAACTCATAACATCAAAAATTTTCTCTAATTCCATCTTCCATTCCAATGCTTTAGCTGGATCTGTTTCTCCCTTAAATACTGGGGGAAATAATCGCTTGAACTCTTTTACCAAGCTTCCGGTTCTATCGTGTTCCACAACTTCTTCTTCAGGGTCGGACGAAATCCTCTGATTTGCTTGCATCTGTTGGTTGAAAAGGTTAGCCATTGTCCCAAGGACTCTGACTACATCGCTTAGTGTTGGGTTTGGCCCAACTGGTGGCACAGTTGAGGCTGAAGCAAATGACGCCGCCTGTGTCACCGGAGCAGACGGTCCTGCTGTAGCTCCTTGATTGGCAGGTGTCTTCTTTGATCTCTTGGGTGCCATTGATCTACGAAAAGTAAAGGGAATGTTCAGAAGTATGTTCTAAGTTCTTCATTACTAAGAGAGTTCAACCCTGATACTATTTTTCTTCCTTCTATGTTTTCACAGTTCTCCCTAATTGTCATGTCCCGAGATTTAGCACTAGGGTTGGCCAGGCCCTAGTCCATCATCGCGAGATATAAACTATCACCCTAAGCCCAGTGTTCTTCCAGAACCTAGGCTCTGATACCAAACTGTAACACCTCAACCTTGGATATCCGAATTTTATCAATTCGGGTATCGAGTTCGAGGTATTAGCTATCATATTGTGCTAAGATTAAACCGTAACACATTCACCCACTAAAATAAAAGTGTAATCATCATCATAACATATAACTAATTATTAATTCTCTCAAAGTATCAAATGGCCCTAAGGCTTATGTCCGAACTAAATCACTCAAAACATAAATAACTTCATAGATATAAATACTAAATTCTCTTATTTTCTTCTGGCTCCTCCACCAGTTATTCTGTCGAAGTCATCTTCATAGAGACGCCTCCACTATGTCTTTTCCTGGATGGTTTCCATATACAACATCGTGAGCTAGAAGCCCAATAAGTAACAATAATTTGCATGATTCAATACATATCATGTTTACCAAAATAACAATAAAATATGCCATCTATCATATAAACAACTCCATACTCAGGAATCACCAGGGCCATGGCTGCGCACAGCTTCCGGCCTGCCAACACCCATTCAACGATAAGTAGTCTATTCTAGAGCTGACTATACTCATTCTCCAGCCCTGAGCCGCAGCCTTGGGAGGAGGCCCTATTGGTACCAACTCGGGTTTCGATTGGGAACTCTGCCCGAGAATTTAAGGGATTTCTATCCCCGAGTTGTCTGGTGTTCAACTTCAACATCATATTTCCGATAATGACATATATCAAATAAGCAGTTTATATCATAAGATTCATGAATGCATAATGAATGCATGCTGGAAATACCATCCTGGTGTAGTGTTACTTACTCAAAAGTTTTATTCTGCTTGAGCTCCTTGGATACAATCCTCTGCGACTAGTTGACGGGTTCTCGGTTTTCGTTCTCGTTGGGTTCCATTTTAAATGTTATGCGAATAGGGTTGCTTTCATACTTAATTTCATGATATAATCAATTATTATCCGTTAATAAACAAGTATGACCGTTGATTTGACAATTAGATCATCAAGCTAACGATCCACACCTTTGGTTTAGTCATATTTCACATTTAGTTCATGATCTACCAATCTTAACCGTTTATTTTGGCTTTATTTTCATATAAATCCGAGATCCTCTCGATCCGACCATTAAACTTTAATTAGAATCGTTCATTTAAGATATGGTCGGTTGGATCTAGGTTCTTATATACTTAATCTTCCATTTTGATCAATTCGCCACTTGATGGACGGTTATGACTAATTGAATTACTAATCCAAGGGTTTAGACACATTTTATATGGTTTAGATGGAATTGATTCATGATCTGAAATCAAGATCAATATCAGATCATATTGGTATTAAGATGGTCCACTTGCGACCTTAAGTGAATAATCGGGTCCATTCACTAGTCAAATCTTATTCATATCTCAAGAATCATGGGTTTAAATCATGATTTAAGTGGGTCTAAGGTCAAGATCAACCTTTATAACAATTATGTGTTAAGATCCATCCGATCCGACCGTTCATTTCCTTATTTTTCACAATTTTGGTCCAACGACCCTAGTTGATCCTTGATCAGATGATCCGATCTAGATCTGGGTCGGGCGGATCTTATTATTTCCAAATTCAATTCCTTTAACATGGATTTCATATCTCGTTCTCAATCTAATTAAATAGATCAAGATCATATAGTGGGGCCCACCTTGAGTGATCGTGACCACTCACTGTAAGGTCCACCCTATGAGATGATCATTGTGCATCTCATTCAAGTACAACATTAAATCTAAATTTAAGATTTCTCATCATTTATCATCCACACATCTTGATCTCGTGGTGGGCCACCATCTAACGGCACAAGTAATGATATGTGGTCCGCTCCATGGGCAGGATCACGTGTATTTGAACGGATCTATTTTTTTTAAGTGTGATTATTGATCATTCCTTCAATGTGGGGCCCACTACACTTGATCGAAGTATGATCTACACCGTTGACCTATATCCCTACCAAGTGATCTATCATGATCAAGTGATGCTCTAGATAATACAATGTTTGGTTATGCAAAATCTACCATTTGGTCATGGTGGATCTTAACAAATGATGAGAATTCCAACATATAAATAACAAAATCTATATTTTTTCACGATTTAATCTAAATTGGCGCGTTTTTTGATAAAAGGAATTTAATGTATTCTAAACCATTACATGTAGATCAAATTGGAAAAATACCTCTAAGGCGCACTTTGAATAAGATTGAGCGACTCAGATCAAGTAGGGTCGAAACGGGGCCCACTTATTAAGACCTCTTTCTCACTTTGTGTGTATGTGTGCAATGACGGTAAGAAGTGGTGCACACCTCTTTTTAAAGGGTTTATTTTATGTAACGTGTGAGGTATTAAGGAAAAAGTTATGAAAAAAGAAATTTAAGAAAAAGGTTACGAGAGAGGGATTTAAGAGAAAATCTTATTTAAGAGTGTAGCTTAGAGTACGTACACGTGCCACTCTCAAAGTGGGTCCCACATAGGTGGTCATCATCATTTAAAACATTTATTTGTTCCTTAAAAGTGATCACATCCTATTAAAATTTATTTCACTCTCAAAAGATACTGGGATAACGAGATATGATGTATTACCGTTCATAGCCATGAGGGCACACCTATCAAATGTATTCTCTCAATATCATGGGTGGGAGTATATACATGTTTGTGTGTGTGCCAACCTTGTATGTTACACATGGTTATAAAATATTAAATTCTAACCACACAGAATCATAGACCATGATATACATGTACATGGAAAAATAGTGGCAATGTTCAACTATGTATGATAGATGAGGTAGTGGGTGGTCATGATGATGCAGTATACACATGCACATGATTAGAAAGATCTATATATATATATATATATATATATATATATATATATATATGATATGATCAAATCAGATAGCATGATAGGTCTACTTAAGATGAATCATATGAAAGTAGTTTTACATAAATCAGATTACTAGATTGGTTAATATCTTCGATAAATTGTGGCCATCCATATATCCGGCCTCACATCTCAAGTTATACTTAGAAAAAAATTATCATACTTAAACCATTTTGAATATTATAATACGATTTACAAGATGATCAGCACACATTGGATGGATCATTCTCTAAGGTAGTCAATTTAGAGGATTTAAGTCATTCGTCCATCGATCGGACCATTTATATCACTCGAATTGACGATCCGACTATACGTTTTCGTTTTATATGACATGGATGTACGATCCATGGTTTAGATCGATATTTCATAAAACAAATTGATCTATATTTATGGTTAAGTGCCATATGATCCACTCAATGGTCAGATTTTATCTTAATTGTTTTTAAAAAAAAAATTTATACACCTAAAATTTGTTCAGTATATTACAATGTGTGTGTTATATCCACACTGTACAATCATTTAAAGAGATTATTTTATGGGTTGACTCAAAGAATGGGGCAAATTCAAAGCTCAAATGGACCTCATTGTGGAAACATTGGGGACAATGACACCCACCCTTGAAACCTTCATAGGGCCCACCATAATGTTTATTTGAGATCCAACTTGTTTATAAGTTCACACAAACATTCACGAAGGGAAAACACAAATATCAGTTTGATCGAAACGTCTTGTAGCCTCTCAAAAGTTTTTAATGGTAGGCGTTAAATCCCAGCTATTTTTTGTGGTGGGTCCACTTTAGCTTTGGATCTGCCTCATTCTCTTGCTCATGTCCTACAATGATCTCTACAAATGGATGGGCGGTGTGGATACAACAGATACATCATGGTGGCCACCCAGAACTTTATGATGTCACTTCAGTAGCCAATTTGGCTACTCAACCAGCTTAGGTCATGAGAGGTGGTCACTTTAAAACCTATGAATGAGCATATGGACCATTTTTAATCCATGAGGTCATGAGAGGGTTGGATATCACATGCAAATGATAGACCAGACGTTATTTGGTGGGTGGACTATAAACCAGACCTGAGACATACTCATAATGAGGATCATGGCTTCAATGTGCATTGACAACACTTAGAAATCAATGCACACGTTATCTTAGACCTACTTCCATCATTAATTAAAGACCATAGGGAATTCATATATCTAAGCATTTCAAAATGAGATTTTTCAAATCATGAATTTTTCAGATGTGTTATAAGCTTCTCACTTACCTATGTTAGATGGTGATCACAAATATATATATACTGAATCTTGACATTTATAGTGTTTTTACTGTCTTTCCCTAAAGAAATTTTTAATGGTGAGGCACTTGATCATAGATGTTTCCTATTGTGTGGTCCACCTTTTATTTGTATTTGCATAAATTTTAATACCCCATTGTAAAATGGTCAGTAGAAACGGATGTATGGTGTGGATATACAAAAAATCACCAAGGTAGGCCTTTACGGTAGGGGTAACATCCACTAAGTTGTTACTCAAGTAAAACTTAATTCCCTCCCTTAAAAATAATTAAACCAACGACTTTAGAATGACTTTTCATGGGCTACCAAGAGAAGGTTCACACTTACGAGAGTAAATTTTTCATCCAATCAATGTCATACAAAGATGATGGATGGATTAAAGATGGTCCATGTGCTCATTCATAGGTCTTTATGTCTTCAATAGCCAATTTTCAAAATTCCAAAGGCTTTAAAATCATGTATGAGGTCATAAGAGGTGGCCACTTTAACACGTTTATATTATTTTGGACAGACAAGTGCGGATCAATTGAAATAGCTAATTCGAATAATTCAGACTCAAATTCTAACAACAAAAATGAGAAAGCGATTATAATAATGACGACAACAATGGTTGTTACATCCCACTTCAATTCACTTTGTAAGTTGTAGCCTCGGCAGGGTTAATTGTCGCGGTACACTTTTTCGAGTCATCAGATGAAGAAGAACCCTGACATCCCTGCACTTGGACAAGTATCCAGTCCCCCAATGTGATTCTCAATGGTCCTAGTATAACATGTTTCGACTACATTCAGATGACTGAGGATTGTTTTATTCAATTGCGGAATAAAATAAATCAGAGGAAAAAAACTATGTGGCACAAATGAAATTAGCCTAGAAGAACAATTACTAATGTTCTTATACATCATTAGCCATAGCGTAAAAAATCACACTCTGCAACACCATTTTAATCGTTTTGGGGAAACAATCAATTAATACTTTAACAAAGTACTTAGCGTTGTTCTTGATCTTCACGATTCAATAATAACCCCTCATAGTTTGAATATCCCTCTTAATATTCAAAGTAATGAATGATTTTTTTTCATATTTTAAAGATTGTATCAGGGCTATAGATATACACATATCCCAGTGAAGGTCCAATGTTATAGAGCAAAGTTTATGGCGTAATAGAAAGGGAGTTATCTCGTAAAATATTCTGGTGCCATACTCGTTTGATCTTAAATTTACGTATGTTCTTGTTAGTTGGGAGGGATCAGCTGTCAATTCACGTGTGCTAGCATTTGCACTCGAATGAGAAGGGAAGTTGCCTTTAACCAGTGGTAGGTACTATTTAGTTGATGTAGGATTCTCTAACACCCTCCATTTCTTAGCACCATATCGAGGGGTCCGATACCATCTAAAGGAATTTCAGCGGGGTTTCATTCTAAGGGATAAGAAAGAATTGTTCAATTTTTGCAATTCTTCATTAAGGAATTTTGGAGTTTTGAAAATGCGATTCTCCATTATAAAGTGCCCCCATCACATCCGTTAGATACACAAGTGAAGATTGTGGTAGCTTGGTGTATCATACACAACCACATTGTCAAAGAGGAAAATATATTTATCAATGATTTGGAAAGTTTATGCGATAACAGAGATGTAGATGACGAACTCCATCCAGTACTAATGTCTACTTATTTGCTCTAATGGGAATGGATGAAGGTGGTAGCGAGAGCTTAGATGAATATACAACCAAGCCAAAGCGAGAGAGAAGCTTGAAGCTGATTTCGTGATAGTCTTGCGGATGTGATGTGAGAAAAATTTAATCCTAATGTTGGAATAAATATTATGTAGCTCTTAAACTTCTTTAACGTTAATTTCTTTTGTAATGGAACGTGTATTTCTTCTTGAATATATTTTTCGTATACTAATAATGTTAACGTATCAGTAATGTCAACAAAAAATCATGGGGTCCAAATGGTGTGGACTAAGGCAATGGATATTTTATGATAGACATGTTATTGGAACACATCTCCCTTAGCCTTCGCTATCACAATGCGCAATTTAAGAAAACGACCTATACTGTAGTAATTAGAAGCATCCATGAGCAACTGTCCATCGAGCTGATAGTGCAACATTACAGAAATTGACTGAAAACTTTAAAGAATAAGTGCTGTATTGTAAAAACACTTCTTGATCAGAGTGATTTTGGACGAGACAACAACTTGAAGTGCGTAATGGTAGAACCAGATGTATGGGATACTTATATCCAGGTAAACCGTATTATCTCATTTTATTGATAGTGACAAACAGTGCGCATTCTGATGTTATCTATTTTTTAATGCTCACAGAGCCAAAAAGATGTTGCGTAATTCTGAAACAAATCCTTTGATCAATACAAAAATATGGCAGTAATTGTTGGGACGGATCGTGCTAGCGGAAATAGAGCATGGATGAGATCTGAACCAGAAGTTATGACCGAAAATCCCACTTCAGACTCAATGTCATATGAGCAACAACCGCAATGTACATAACCTGTAACTGACTTCTCTAATCAAGGTATCCAACATTGCGACGAACCAAACCTTTCACATCCGTTTAGAGTTAGCGATACTCAGTAAGCTGAACCCTCGGTGTCCAGACCCCATAAGAAAAAGAAGAAGGCGACATTTCAAGAAAGAGTGACTAAGACTTAAAGACCATAAGATCTTCTATTTAGGAGGGCATCATAGAAATGAGAGATTTGAAATTAGTGCTTTATAATTTTGTGCAAAAGCAAAGCGATGTTTTCGACGTGAGACATGAGTATAAGACACGTGTTATGCAGTGTTTGATGGATTTGCCTATCAACGTAGCGTTCAGGTGGAATGGGTTAACGCATTTTATAGAAAACAAAGAGTCTGCAAAATTCTTTGTTCGGTTGCCTGGAAATCTACTAATGGAATTTCTGATTAATGTGATGGAAAATCATGGGTGATGTAGTTAATTTATGACTTTTTGCTTTCTTTTTTTTGGACCAACGACATGTATAACTATAAACTCTTACTTTTTATTTTGTTTAATTCACATTTAAAAAAAAATAAATTTTGAGGCGCTTCAAATATATTGGTCATGCATTTTAAATTAGCAAATAACCTTATTATAATGATTTTAAATTACAAGTTAGACGTCAAATTTAAAGCAACGATATATTAAGATGGGCTTACTGTAATCATTATATAATTGTAGAGGTATATATTGTTGTCTAACTTAAGGTATTCTAACATATTATATGTAGTTAAATTCATATTGGTGTGAATATGCTACATAAGTTGCATTCTCTCCCAATTCTGCCCAACATAAAATCTGAATTATTCATAATGCAAAACATTACAAAGAATTCAACGAAAACAAAAACTCTCCACATTGTCATTGAAACACAAAAAATCAACAACAGCATGGCTTCCTCCGCGCATCCAAACATAATCTTAACGCTTAAGATTTAAAGGGCCATGGACAAGTGCTTCCTCTTGCTAACCGTATCCACACGCTTACCCTTCCTTACCCTATCCATGCATGTGTCTATAATCTTCACTTTCCATTTTGAGGGCACTATTTCGAACCTTCAATCCTCACGCGCCACTGATCCTCGGAGTTGAATCTAAGTCATCCAAATCCTCGCGGATGGCCTACATAGGGCCATAAGTATATATTATGAGAACTATCCATTTACCATACGTTTCACACTATGTCCCATCTGGAGCACCACATGGACGGTTCCGATCGTCAACCCATTTTCTCATTTGGGTTGAACAGAGCGCGACGCACGCTAGCAATCCTCACTCGCGGCGTAGACAATTAAGTCCTTCCTCTCGGTCCCCACAGACACCTGGTTTGAAGTTCTCTTGACAGGTGTTAGACACGTGTCCGTAAAAAGCGCAGTGCTAGTACACTTGTCTGGCGGTGGATGTGCAGCAATGGTTATAAAAAGCATGCAACCATCAACCATACCATACGAAGCATCTATTTGCCTACGAAATTTCCAGTGCAGTTGGTTGTTTGAAGAAAGAGAAGAAAAATGGCGTCCCAGGATCAAAGCTACAAGGTTGGTGAGACCAAAGGCCAAGCTCAGGTGAGACTTTCATATCTATTTCATCTTCTACCCATGCATGTATGATAGTGATGGTCATGGCTGTTGTGATGTTAGAATATTGCATGTGGGTTGTTTTAGTCATGCATGTAGGAATGGTGGACATGATGGGTGCACCCCAAAAACCAGCCTCATGATGTTTGTGGATGATGCATGGTGGGCATGCATGATCCATGGTAAGATCGTGACCATAGTAGTGAGTGTACACGATGGATGTTTTTGTAATGTATGACAGTAGGCATGGTAGGTGGATGGCCTAGAACTTTAAATCTCAGAGATATGTTGGGGATGATGGTGGGTGATGTATGTGATGGTGCTGATGTTGCATACATAGCCCTTTCCATGCTGACCATGCATGCGATGGTGCATGGTCATGAATGATGACATCCTAGTGATGTTGGATGCATGGGATGAGGTTGCATAAATCATGCATGTAAGGTTTACAGCATTGCATGTTAATAACATCTTTCAATGGTGGATAGGAGAAAACGAATCAAATGATGGAGAAGGGAAGAGAAGCGAAGGAAACGATGAAGGAAAAGGCTAATACGGCAAAGGACAAGGCTTCGGAGTCTGCCCAATCTGCCCGAGACCGGACCCAAGAGGGCAAGGAGCAAACTGGCAGCCACCTCAAGGAGAAGACAGATGCAGCTAAAGAGAAGGCGTCGGAAACTGGCCAGTCGGCCAAAGAGAAGGCGTCGCAGACTGCCCAGTCTGCCCGTGAAACTGCTCAAGCGGGCAAGGAGAAAACGGGAGGTCTCCTTCAACAGGTGATGATACATTGATCTTTGGTCATGTTCGTCCAGCTAGTGGCGGCCAACCCGAATGTGGCCATCCTCTCTCTCTCTCTCTCGTATTTGTTTGGAGCTGATCTGGAATGTGTGGGTTTTGTGCAGACTGGAGAGAAGGTGAAGAACATAGCACAAGGAGCCACTGATGCTGTGAAGAGCACACTTGGAATGGGCGATACTAACAAAAATACCACCACCACCACCGAGGATTAGATACGAGAAGCTGCTAGATGTGCTTTTTCTTAGGCGTTTCGTTTTTTTGTATCCGTTCATCATGCAAGCTCTGTAGTGGGTCCCTTTTTTATGCTATTTGACTTTGTTAAGGATATAGAAATTACAAAGTATTTTGTTTTTGTGGGTCCCACATGAGATCATGCGTTCATATTCATAATTGCATTGGGTCAGTGATCAGATACGTGGCCAGGGCTGAAGAGGCGTGGGTAGGCTCATGGGTTGATGACTCGTCGTGTCTGATTCATGAGACTCATTGGTTGGCTCGAGTCATTCCCGTCTCACCGCGATTCAGGTGAGTCGGGCTGATTTACAGCTCAATTTAGGCCACTTGCAATCAGACTATTCTTGACTCGTTACACAGGCGTTATTTTGCGCCTGATACAAGGTCCGATTGGACCCATTCCACCCTCAAGGTGCCTGTGGCATGACCCTGACTCTTGACTCAGTTCAAACTGAACAAGTCGGGTGACTCATCCGACGGACTCAATACTGAGTGAGAACCATGGCTAGGTGATGGGCTTTGGACCGACATAGTCTAGCGGATTCACTCCAGTCGCGTGACTCGCGACTAGACCGTCAGTGCCCAAGTAGATAAGACTCGGATTAGTTGGCTGGCACGACCTCATCTCATCGGAGTCCTGACTCTCTTGACCTGAACTCGGTTGGTCTGAATGAGTTGGTTTGACTTGGCTGAGTCTTGCTGATTCAGTCGTAACTTGACTTGAAAGAGTCTAGTCCTGACCCAGACTCATCAAGCCTAATGAGTTGGTTTGAGTGGGGCGTGCCACGCTGATTTAACCCCGGCTTGCCCAGGTCCTGACTTGACCCCAGTTGTCTGATCTATTGAGTTGCATTGGTTCCAACCCCGATTTAGTCCGAGTCTCGACTTGACCTTGAATGGGTGGGTTGAACCTGGGGTCATGCAACTCTAGGAGGATGATATTTTACTTGGGCCAAAATGAGCCCCATGTGATCAGGAATTAGATTCTAATGTGGGATCAAGTGAAGTTGTGCATAAAATTTTGTACAAAAATGTCAAGTAGTCATATTTGGCCTTGCACCAAAAATTGTACATCTACATTCAGCAGACTCCACCTTGTGAATTTTGGAGCCCATACATAGGACAACCAGGGCACTTGATGGGACAGTGAAAGGTGGACCTGTGTGATCCGGGATATGCCTAAAAATGGGTCAAATCCATTTCTACACTACATTTTTTACAGTCTTTTCAGGAGTCCACGTTGGGGGTCAGATTTCAAAGTGGGATTGGATGAAGTTGTACAGAAATTTCAAGTAACTATATTTGGCTTGGCACAAAAAATAGTACATATATATTTAGTGGGCTCTACCTTATGGATTTTGGAGCCCATATATGAGGCTACCAGGGGCACTTGAACGGTACTCCTAAAGGTGTCCCATTTGATCAGGGGATGCGGGGTTCGCCTAAAAAATGGGCCAAATTCATTTTCTAGTCTTTTTAGGAGCCCATGTTTGGGCTGTTGTCACTAATTGCACACATACATCTAGGCAGCCCCACTTTATGGGTTATGCAGCCTATAGGGCTTATCAGATAGTTATTTTCTTTTGCCAGATGTGCACCTCACATGATTATACGCAATATGTTGATTCAACCCAACTCGCCCAACTCACCGCACTGTTTCAACCCCAACTCGAAGGAGTTGAGGGAACCATTGCCATGGTGGTCGGCCATGTTCCAGGCTTTGGTTAGATTGGCCCACTGGACTTTGGCCTGGCACATAGGCCCCTATCAATCTTAGGGCTGGGAGTAGGCTCAATTCATCTTGGCCAGGCCCCTTGCCTGACCCGATTCAGGATTTTCGTGTGTTCTATTTATTTCTACAAATGTACCATTCCAACGTGTGTTCTATTTATTTCTACACACGTACCATTCCAAGCCAGTGTGTTCTATTTATTTCTACAAACATACCATTCCAAGCCAACGTAAGGCAACACGTCCGTCTTGCATGTAAACTACTGGTTTCGTTCTACGTGTTTTCCTTTGCACATATGTGGTCCACTCGTTTGGTGGAGAACATGCAGACCGCCAAATAGGTGATCTGATCAATTCTAGGCTGGGTTGGGCCTGCCTTGCCAGACCCATGCTGCAGTTGGGTCTTCAATTCTAGGCTGGGTTGGGCCTGCTTTGCCAGAGCCATGCTGCAGTTGGGTCTTATTCCTCACTCTTGGGCTGGCCCAGTACTCCCATTGGTGGGCATGTTTGAATATAACGGAAACGGAAAATAATTGACTGAAATAAATTTGTGTAGTAGAATCTCACACCTGGTATGTAGCTTTTTGGTAAAGAACCGGTGCAAAAGGTTGTCAATACGGCCGTAGCAATATTTTTGCAATGCTTGATGCACAAGTTGCGAGAAAAAAAAACACCACCACAAGCACTAGAGAACACTGGCCTTGCAAATAGAAGATAGAACGCTTGCCTTGCAAATAGAAGAAGAAAATGATTTTTCAATAGCACAAAACCATAACCCTAATTTTCTTTTTTCTTTTTTATAAAACCCCAAAATGACACAACATCTCAAAAAAGACCTGTTAAGAGAAACAATTACGTCATTTCAACATGCCCAATAACTAAGGCACGTTTCGCACAATGGAAACAACCCAATTTAGGTGGGCCACATCTAACGAACACGATACTAGCTCATCAAGTAGGCTAGCCCATGCCAATCAATCGAGGTTCGATTGCACCCCCTTGCGCGTGAGTATATGCGGGTGTGCAGGTGCCCGGTTAGAGGTTTCCGGACAGATTTTTCCACCGGTTGCACTCCCTACGCGTGTATACGGGCTTGTGCATAGTATAGCACATAACATAAGAGTTTATGTTAGACAAAGTTATATAATTTTTTTCTCTCATTCTATCCAATCTAGGAGTAAAGAAAAGTATAAAAAGACAACTATATAGCAACATTGTTTTGTTGAAATACACGTAACAAGCCTATCGGATGCCTCAAATCTCCATGTACAGAGGCCATCGACCGGTTGGTCATGGTGGATTTCAAGACAATAACTTTCTAGATGTTTTTGAGCATTGTTGATCAGTCGGCAATGGTCATTGACAGGTCGACAGGTTTCCTTTTTGAGTTGGGTTTCTTGCACGGTTTTGTGTAAGGAGTTTCTAATCTCGATTTTCTCCTATTTAAGGAGTATATTATGTGATTAGTAGTATTCTAGATTGGAAATGGGATTAAGAGAGGTTCTAGGTGAGAGAGAGATTGAGAAGAGGGTTTTCTTCTTGGGAAAGCTTGGAATTTCTCTTGTGAGTTTGTGATCCGGGGTTTTGGGTTCCATCTCTTATAACTTCTAATATTATAGTGGATCGATGTCACTTTGTGTCATGGTTTTTTACCCGTGAGGGGTTTTTCCACGTAAAATTGGATTGTTTATGTGTGGTTAATTGCATGCATGTGTGATTGCATTGTGTTGCTTGTTTGATTTTATTTGCTGCTGTGTGTTCGGCTTTGCTTCCGCTGTCGGCCTTTTATCTCAACAACATGGTATCAGAGCGATCGTTGGGGTGTAGCAGAATTTGAATATGAGACGAGAGCATGACATCGAGCATGAGATTTGACATAGAGAAGTATTCGAAAAAAAATAATTTTGAACTTTGGAAGCTGAAGATGAAATACCTTTTAGTTCAGTAAGGATTGCAAGATACGCTCTTTAGAAAGCGATTGGAGGCTATGAAAGAAGAAGAGTGGAAGGAGATCGATGAAAAAGCCAATGTCTCAGTCCAATTGTGCCTGGAAAATGAGGTCCTCTATAACGTCATGAAAGAGAAAAGTGCGGCTGAAACATGGGCGAAGTTGGAGAATATCTAGGCGAAAAAATCTCTGAAAAATCGCATATATTTGGAGCTTTAGTTGTATAATTTGAGGATGGCGAAGGGGGTCGATATTTAGAGCAACATCAGAAATTTTAATAGGCTTATTTGCAAATTGATGGATGTAGATGAATCGATGAAGGATGAGGATCAAGGGTTTATCCTGTTGAATTCTCTTCCAGAATCATATAAGTCGCTTAAGGATTCGTTATGCACGAGTAGGGAGATCATTGACGTGGAAATCGTTATCTCAGCCCTTCAGGCGAAGGCGATGAGAAAGAAAAGCGGCGGTGTAGGTCCCTCTATGGACGGAGCACTAGTTATGAGGGGGAGGAATTCTGAGCGGGGTGGAGAATCTTCGTCATCGAGATCTAAATCAAAAGGTAAGTGGAAGAGCAAGATGAGATGTTTGAATTGTGGGGAAGAAGGGCACATGAAAAGGGATTGTTCGAATCCCAGGAAAAGGCAGGAGAAATCTGGAGATTCTTCTAGGGAGAGGGCCAATACCGTAGAGGACGGTGGTGATGTTTGTGATGTATTGACTGTATTCAGCATATGGTCTCTCGGTGGAGAGTGGTTCTTGGATTCAGGTGCATCATGTCACGTATGTCTTGACCGGAGTTCATTCATGACATAGTACAGGGAGTATGATGGTGGATCGGTTGTTGTGGGTGATGGTTACGCCTATAAGGTGGTGGGTATTGGTTCAATATAAATTAGGATGTTCGATGGGAACGAATGAATCCTTGAAAGTGTGAAGCATGTCCCTGCGATGAAGAAGAATGTGATATCTCTTGGTGCACTCGAAGCGAAAGGGTGCAGGTTTATCAGCTGTGATCGGTATTGTAAAGTGGTAAAGGGAGCACTCGTGATGATAAAGGCACGGAGGTGCGATAATCTTTACAAGGTGATTGGGAGCACAATTCATGGAGTTGCGGGATCGACAAGCGGGATCGACAGTTGCTTGTATGTGGCAAGAGCAAAAGAGCCACATGAGAAGAGCGACAAGGTGCGTGAAGGTGCAAGGATAAAGTCGATGGGGCACGAGAAGCGACGGGACTATGATGATGACAAAGTAGAAGTGGAGAATAATGTGTGGCAAGGTGTTGCATGAAGATTGGAGTCGTGGTGGAGATTGTTGGAATCAAACACCTTAAATCTCCATCTACAGAGGCCACTGATCGGTCGTCCGTCACTGTGGACTTCAAGGCAGCAACTTTCTGGACTTTTTTGGCATTGTCGACCGGTCGGCAGGGGTCATCGACGGGTCAATAGGTTTCCTTTTTAAGTTGAGTTTCTTATGTGGTTTTGCGTAAGGAGTTTCTAATCTTGGTTTTTCTCTTATTTAAGGAGTGTATTACAGAATTAGTAGTATCCTAGATTAGAAAGGGAATTAAGAGAGGTTCTAGGTGAGAGAAAGAGCTTGAGAATATGGTTTTTTTCTTGGGAAAGCTTGGAATTTCTCTTGTGGGTTTGTGAACCGGGGTTTTGGGTTCCATCTCTTGTAACTTCTAATATTATAGTAGATTGGTGTCGCTTTGTGCCGTGGTTTTTACTCATGAGGGTTTTTCCATGTAAATCAAATTGTTTATGTGTGGTTGATTGCATGCATGTGTGATTGCATTGTGTTGCTTGTTTAATTCTATTTATTGATGTGGGTTCGGCTTTGCTTCTACTGCTGGCCTTTTATCCCAACAACCCCGTCAAAATGAAGCACCGCGGGTGATTCGTTACTTCGACTAATTCTATATGGGTTAACATATAAATCTAGACTATCGATACTGTGGGACCCATCTTGGAATGAGCATAATTAAATCGCTCTGATCAAGCAATCCTTACCATATTCATCATATATGGCTAAAAAAACTCGAGAAGTCCATGCATGATGGATTCCATGCCAAACAGCATAAAAAAGGGTTATCCCTTTCAGGGTATAATATCTTTTCTTTGAATAACAAAGAAAAAGCGACATCATAAAAAGTGGCTTCACGTCTAATGAGTTACACGTGGATTCCGATACAATGAATTCAGCTGGATACATGATACCGGCTAATGAATTACACGTGGATTCCGATACAATGAACTCACATGGATACATAATACCGGCTAATGAATTACACGTGGATTCTGATACAATGAATTCACTTGGATTCCAATAGGATGACAGTAATATAAGAAATGAGTAGGATCTTGACTGTAACATAAAGAATGAGCTAGGTCCTTAACTTATGCCTCAGTGGTGGACTCACAAGAGTTTCAACACCAGTTCATGGGTTTGAGTGCCCATAAAAAGGAGTTTAAAAAAAAAAACATAAGAAATAAGGTGCGTACTTGAATTTGAAATCCATGTTTCAAACGAGTGAGGTAAGTGCTCACATTTGAGATCCATGCGTGGGTGTGTGAGGGCGTGTGGGAAAAAAGTTTAAAAAAAAAAACAAAAAAGAAGAAAAGAAATGAGTGAAGTGAGTATTTAAACGAGTGATTTGAGTACTCAAATTTGAAATCCATGTTTCAATAGTGTTTATGATCAGATTTAATGACTCAGATGATTTCATGTGGCTGCAAGATCTCAATAAAAATCCAATCAAAGTTTTTTTTTTTTAATCTTTTGGCTGCTTTGAGGGCCGAGGGAGATCAAAATCTAAAAAGATTAAGTTCAATTGGCTACAACAAGACACACACATCACATATATAGTACATGTGGTAAAGCTAATTGTTTGTTGCAAAGGCCTTATGACTAAAGTTGGGTTTTGATCTAAATGTGGCTACGACTATTGATAGGTTTCGATTGATCCATCATGAAATGCTATATAGTTCCATGACCAAAGGTATCTGGGGCACAAAGTAGTGGTTGTGCTAAGATGGCTTAGTATCATGTCACATTATTTATGTTCGTGTGTTGTGAAGCGGATAACTATCACCACTCATGGCGGCTCGAGAGAATTTCTCATCCATGTGACGGGAATACACATGACGGTATGCTTGTAACCAATGACCAACTCATAAAAAACGACTAGCATATGCGGCATTGTTTGATAAGCCGCAATTGTTTATAGGTCCAAATGGTCATCTCTACATCAGTAGGCAGAATAAGTGGTTATGAAGATTTTTTTCTGACAATCTAAAAGGAAAAATTGAAGAGCTCTTAGCCCTTGCCAACCCAATATGTATCAAATCAAATTTTATAGTGCAATGCTGCTTATCAATTTTATCTTTCATCTTATCTTAGTACAAGAATTAAGACAACCCATCTACACTACTATGTTGGATTGGTCTTAGATTAGAAGTAGTGTAATCTCATCCATTTATATTGCCACGTTGGGCCAATTTACATTGGGAGTTGTATAATTCCTTCCGCCTATGCCCTAGTCACTGGACAAAGAAAGATTTAGATTTCGAGCATCGCCATCTATGCTACAAATATTGGATCGCAAATGAATTATCTTTTATAAATTCCTTCTATTTCAATTAATGCAATTGAGTTCCTTTTACTCACGTGTTGTACGTGTATCGGATTATCTCTGCTATCACATTAAGAAAAAAGTATTTTCATCTAAGTGACAAAAATAACTCATTAGAAGGATAAATCCTCCCCTTCACAAATCACTTGATTGCGCATGCGTATGAGTGGCTGAATAGACAACCGAATTACTTCAGTTCAGTTCTCGGTAGATGACTGCTTAGTTTCTCTGTCTATCTCAATGCTTAGGATCAAAGACATTTGGTTCATATCAAGCCATAAAAGTCTCTAGCAACCCAACACTATGCACACGCATGCATGACTGAATTTTGACCCAAACAAATAATTCATGAAAATTATTAGAATATTATCAGTGAGCAATTATTTGTTCCTTTCTTTTGCCTTGAATTTCATGTATCCAAAGGTGCCCTGGGAAAATCAGATGGCCAATTTTGTTATAGATTTTAGATGGTTTATCCCCCCATACAAGCAAGGGACCTGGATAGTACTGTACATGCACCTGTTTTCTAGGGCTGCATGGAGCACACAAGCTATGTAAGTTCCATGGTGTTGTATATGTAAGTTCACCTATTGACCTTTATCCTAATCGTATGCATAAAGATCGTCCCCAATAAAGGATCACAATGAACCACGCCAGGCACACTAATGACCAATCACGCTAATGGGAGTAAAAGTACTGTTGCCAAAACACAGAATTCGACTGTACAACATCGGACGGAGTCAAGACATGGTCTAATAAATAAAAAATTAAATCAAGTTCGTAAATAAACAAACAAACAAATAAAAATAGAAGTAAAGTTTAAATGCAATCCAGATGCTATTTTCTATAGGGGTTCTGTGGTACGACCGGGGTGTGTGTTTGCGTACCAACCCTAAGGCAAAGATCCTTCTAAGGTTGAAACGGGCGAATTCGAAACCTGGAAGGAGTACAAAGCGGGAGTGCAGTATTTTACTACCCGATGACAGGATTTTATTAGACCGTTTGCTCTCTTGGTCGACCACTTACTTCACATATGTCCGTAATATGACCTATTGACCTTAGTGCAGGGACAGTCCGTAATATCACCCGGATCTGATCGCACATCAGGGAGCCAACTTAGTTCAGGGACGGTCCTCACGTAATTGTGTACTCAGTACTCGTATAGGTACTCTTAGATGAGTAGGCCACCCGGTGTGAGTATAGTAGTCCACCCGGGACGAGTACGCTTTTACCATCTGTTGTTCGCCCCAGAAATATCCCATGTCGCCGTCCAAAGTCGACGTCCCAAAACTACCGTATGGGGGTCTCTAAAGGTGGAACGTTGGACAAACCTTACATCCTAATTTACCATAACTTAACGTAATCCACTACCTTTATCGTACATTAAAACTGGAAGGTTAGCAATTAATCCCTAGCTAAGGAAAACACCCTTCTCGTGACATAATTCACTTTAGACACAAACCACCTGATATCTTAACATTAGTTTTCTGGTCTTAAGTGTCGACTACGACCAGTAAACATATATACTCATACGTTAAGTTAACAGTTATATTTCTCGCGTATACCTTCCTGCCGTATATACTTTGTGTACGTAGTTGATATACTCAAATGGCTACATCACCTACAGTTTTAGGTAGTCTTTAGGGTGGTATAGAGGTAAACCCTAACCTACTACACTATGGTTCTAATTAGGTTAGTAAAGGTAGAAAGAGTACTTAAATGTAACTTGGTTTACGTTAAGGTATGCTGGATTAACGTAATCTAATACTAGTTTTACAACCTCCTCGATCGGAAATTTGATACGTCTTTAACCCACGAGTCTGACCAGCCAGCTGCCCAAACTAAAACCGAGTCCCTCGTGTTGTTCCAGAGACCTGTCAAAGTCTGGTCAGCGACATCCCACGAAGCTAGCCAGCCGACAACTCCGAGTTGCACTGCTTAAACCTTCAAAAGAGAGACCTGTCTAAAACACGATACAGGTTGATCAGCCGCCATACCGCGACAAAACGTACCAATGCATTTAAACGCATTGTACAAAGATTAAAACCCAACAAAAGATATATACCGTACTTAGGTGTTAATTCCACATAGGTTTCCACAAATTCCAAAGGATTAACATAGTCCCACTCCCCTCACAAAACTCCCTCTCTCTCGAACCCAAAAGAGAATTCAAAGGAACGAACACCCGACAAGTAGAGACATTAGAAGACAATTAGTATCACCTAGCGAAACACGGCACTAAAAAATGGGCAACTCCCCAAAAAGGTGTATTTTAGTATAACCGAGACACACCAACTAACACACACCCACACTAACGTAACACAACGAGCAAACTAAGATAAAAGACAATACCACGAACTGAACGAAGGTGACAATCAAAAGGGTTGTTCATCATAGTCTCGATAGCAACCCCACCTCGACTTAAGTCTAAACTCTACTCTCGTACATCCCAACATTTACCCAGTCGCCTGGGTTACCCCATGGGTCTGGGTTGGGTAGGGTAAATCTGGGTTGGATCTGGGTTAGGCAAACAATTTACCATGCCCAGACCCAGATTCTTGTCTGGGTCAACGATTTGTTCAGACCTAGACTAAAGGAAATATAATCCGGGCTGGGCTGGGCTGGGCTGGCTTTCGGTAAATCATTTACCCGCTCAAACCAGATACAAGATTCCCTGGGTAGATCCGGAACTGGGTAGGTTTGGATCAAAATTTGGATCACTTTTTAAAAATGTATGGTTTAGATCTGGGCTGGGTAAATATTTACCCAGATCCAATAGAGGGAGATGATCTGGGTCTGAGTAAATATTTACCCAGATTGCCCCAACTGAGTTTGGGCTGGTTCTGAGCCGGTAAATCATTTTCCCAGGCCCAGATTTTAAATCTGGGTTTGGGTAAATCATTTACCCGCTCAGACTAAAACCTATTTGGGTGGGGTTTAGTTTAGTAAATGTCGGGATTCTCGTACTGTAACTCGTGCTCCAAGCTGTATTTCTTCAAGAAACCTTTTTTATTGATATTTGATATCTTCCACTTCTAGCTTCGGGAGGATCAAGTCGTTCCCGAACTTCTTCGAGAACCCTTCGCTGGACTCCGATACTTTCTCCTACTCACCTACTTTGAACTATTCTTCCAGTTTTGGAGTTAGGTCAACACAGACTGCCTATTACAGGAGATATTACAGTAGTTTCTCTTTTTACACCGACTATGCTACCGCTTCAATCTCTTCCAGATACAGTTCTTAGAAACCTCTTAGCGGATATAGACCACGAAGTCAACAAATTGAACTCCTACCATCTCCCCTGTCCATACTTCCTGGTGTAGTCCTGCAAATTGTCCGAATAAATATTCAACCGCCTGTACTTATTTGGTTACTTCCTACTTATAGTTCGTAAGTAGGACGATTTAAGAGAAGGTCTTAGTATGCTAATTACAACTCTAGCAATAGAGTCAGGAGATCAGCTTCCGCTACTCTTTCTTTTCACACTGCACCCAAGAGCAAGAATAAGTCTCTGTGACTAATTACACATTGGATGGATCATTCTCTAAGGTAGTCAATTTAGAGGATTTAAGTCATTCGTCCATCGATCGGACCATTTATATCACTCGAATTGACGATCCGACTATACGTTTTCGTTTTATATGACATGGATGTACGATCCATGGTTTAGATCGATATTTCATAAAACAAATTGATCTATATTTATGGTTAAGTGCCATATGATCCACTCAATGGTCAGATTTTATCTTAATTGTTTTTAAAAAAAAAATTATACACCTAAAATTTGTTCAGTATATTACAATGTGTGTGTTATATCCACACTGTACAATCATTTAAAGAGATTATTTTATGGGTTGACTCAAAGAATGGGGCAAATTCAAAGCTCAAATGGACCTCATTGTGGAAACATTGGGGACAATGACTCCCACCCTTGAAACCTTCATAGGTCCCACCATAATGTTTATTTGAGATCCAACTTGTTTTAAGTTCACACAAACATTCACGAAGGGAAAACACAAATATCAGTTTGATCGAAACGTCTTTTAGCCTCTCAAAAGTTTTTAATGGTAGGCGTTAAATCCCAGCTATTTTTTGTGGTGGGTCCACTTTAGCTTTGGATCTGCCTCATTCTCTTGCTCATGTCCTACAATGATCTCTACAAATGGATGGGCGGTGTGGATACAACATACATCATGGTGGCCACCCAGAACTTTATGATGTCACTTCAGTAGCCAATTTGGCTACTCAACCAGCTTAGGTCATGAGAGGTGGTCACTTTAAAACCTATGAATGAGCATATGGACCATTTTTAATCCATGAGGTCATGAGAGGGTTGGATATCACATGCAAATGATAGACCAGACGTTATTTAGTGGGTGGACTATAAACCAGACCTGAGACATACTCATAATGAGGATCATGGCTTCAATGTGCATTGACAACACTTAGAAATCAATGCACACGTTATCTTAGACCTACTTCCATTATTAATTAAAGACCATAGGGAATTCATATATCTAAGCATTTCAAAATGAGATTTTTCAAATCATCAATTTTTCAGATGTGTTATAAGCTTCTCACTTACCTATGTTAGATG
Source organism: Liriodendron chinense (assembly GCA_003013855.2). Classification (NCBI taxonomy): domain Eukaryota; kingdom Viridiplantae; phylum Streptophyta; class Magnoliopsida; order Magnoliales; family Magnoliaceae; genus Liriodendron; species Liriodendron chinense. Next base: position 6,653,724 of record PVNU02000439.1, on the reverse strand, counting down.
GTGATCACAAATATATATACTGAATCTTGACATTTATAGTGTTTTTACTGTCTTTCCCTAAAGAAATTTTTAATGGTGAGGCACTTGATCATAGATGTTTCCTATTGTGTGGTCCACCTTTTATTTGTATTTGCATAAATTTTAATACCCCATTGTAAAATGTTCAGTAGAAACGGATGTATGGTGTGGATATACAAAAAACACCAAGGTAGGCCTTTACGGTAGGGGTAACATCCACTAAGTTGTTACTCAAGTAAAACTTAATTCCCTCCCTTAAAAATAATTAAACCAACGACTTTAGAATGACTTTTCATGGGCTACCAAGAGAAGGTTCACACTTACGAGAGTAAATTTTTCATCCAATCAATGTCATACAAAGATGATGGATGGATTAAAGATGGTCCATGTGCTCATTCATAGGTCTTTATGTCTTCAATAGCCAATTTTCAAAATTCCAAAGGCTTTAAAATCATGTATGAGGTCATAAGAGGTGGCCACTTTAACACGTTTATATTATTTTGGACAGACAAGTGCGGATCAATTGAAATAGCTAATTCGAATAATTCAGACTCAAATTCTAACAACAAAAATGAGAAAGCGATTATAATAATGACGACAACAATGGTTGTTACATCCCACTTCAATTCACTTTGTAAGTTGTAGCCTCGGCAGGGTTAATTGTCGCGGTACACTTTTTCGAGTCATCAGACGAAGAAGAACCCTGACATCCCTGCACTTGGACAAGTATCCAGTCCCCCAATGTGATTCTCAATGGTCCTAGTATAACATGTTTCGACTACATTCAGATGACTGAGGATTGTTTTATTCAATTGCGGAATAAAATAAATCAGAGGAAAAAAACTATGTGGCACAAATGAAATTAGCCTAGAAGAACAATTACTAATGTTCTTATACATCATTAGCCATAGCGTAAAAAATCACACTCTGCAACACCATTTTAATCGTTTTGGGGAAACAATCAATTAATACTTTAACAAAGTACTTAGCGTTGTTCTTGATCTTCACGATTCAATAATAACCCCTCATAGTTTGAATATCCCTCTTAATATTCAAAGTAATGAATGATTTTTTTTCATATTTTAAAGATTGTATCAGGGCTATAGATATACACATATCCCAGTGAAGGTCCAATGTTATAGAGCAAAGTTTATGGTGTAATAGAAGGGAGTTATCTCGTAAAATATTCTGGTGCCATACTCGTTTGATCTTAAATTTACGTATGTTCTTGTTAGTTGGGAGGGATCAGCTGTCAATTCACGTGTGCTAGCATTTGCACTCGAATGAGAATGGAAGTTGCCTTTAACCAGTGGTAGGTACTATTTAGTTGATGTAGGATTCTCTAACACCCTCCATTTCTTAGCACCATATCGAGGGGGTCCGATACCATCTAAAGGAATTTCAGCGGGGTTTCATTCTAAGGGATAAGAAAGAATGTTCAATTTTTGCAATTCTTCATTAAGGAATTTTGGAGTTCTTGAAAATGCGATTCTCCATTATAAAGTGCCCCATCACATCCGTTAGATACACAAGTGAAGATTGTGGTAGCTTGGTGTATCATACACAACCACATTGTCAAAGAGGAAAATATATTTATCAATGATTTGGAAAGTTTATGCGATAACAGAGATGTAGATGACGAACTCCATCCAGTACTAATGTCTACTTATTTGCTCTAATTGGAATGGATGAAGGTGGTAGCGAGAGCTTATGAAGAATGCTGAATATACAACCAGCCAAAGCGAGAGAGAAGCTTGAAGCTGATTTCGTGATAGTCTTGCGGATGTGAATGTGAGAAAAATTAATCCTAATGTTGGAATAAATATTATGTAGCTCTTAAACTTCTTTAACGTAATTTCTTTTGTAATGGAACGTGTATTTCTTCTTGAATATATTTTTCGTATACTAATAATGTTAACGTATCAGTAATGTCAACAAAAAATCATGGGGTCCAAATGGTGTGGACTAAGGCAATGGATATTTTATGATAGACATGTTATTGGAACACATCTCCCTTAGCCTTCGCTATCACAATGCGCAATTTAAGAAAACGACCTATACTGTAGTAATTAGAAGCATCCATGAGCAACTGTCCATCGAGCTGATAGTGCAACATTACAGAAATTGACTGAAAACTTTAAAGAATAAGTGCTGTATTGTAAAACACTTCTTGATCAGAGTGATTTTGGACGAGACAACAACTTGAAGTGCGTAATGGTAGAACCAGATGTATGGATACTTATATCCAGGTAAACCGTATTATCTCATTTTATTGATAGTGACAAACAGTGCGCATTCTGATGTTATCTATTTTTTAATGCTCACAGAGCCAAAAGATGTTGCGTAATTCTGAAACAAATCCTTTGATCAATACAAAATATGGCAGTAATTGTTGGGACGGATCGTGCTAGCGGAAATAGAGCATGGATGAGATCTGAACCAGAAGTTATGACCGAAAATCCCACTTCAGACTCAATGTCATATGAGCAACAACCGCAATGTACATAACCTGTAACTGACTTCTCTAATCAAGGTATCCAACATTGCGACGAACCAAACCTTTCCACATCCGTTTAGAGTTAGCGATACTCAGTAAGCTGAACCCTCGGTGTCCAGACCCCATAAGAAAAAGAAGAAGGCGACATTTCAAGAAAGAGTGACTAAGACTTAAAGACCATAAGATCTTCTATTTAGGAGGGCATCATAGAAATGAGAGATTTGAAATTAGTGCTTTATAATTTTGTGCAAAAGCAAAGCGATGTTTTCGACGTGAGACATGAGTATAAGACACGTGTTATGCAGTGTTTGATGGATTTGCCTATCAACGTAGCGTTCAGGTGGAATGGGTTAACGCATTTTATAGAAAACAAAGAGTCTGCAAAATTCTTTGTTCGGTTGCCTGGAAATCTACTAATGGAATTTCTGATTAATGTGATGGAAAATCATGGGTGATGTAGTTAATTTATGACTTTTTGCTTTCTTTTTTTTGGACCAACGACATGTATAACTATAAACTCTTACTTTTTATTTTGTTTAATTCACATTTAAAAAAAAATAAATTTTGAGGCGCTTCAAATATATTGGTCATGCATTTTAAATTAGCAAATAACCTTATTATAATGATTTAAATTACAAGTTAGACGTCAAATTTAAAGCAACGATATATTAAGATGGGCTTACTGTAATCATTATATAATTGTAGAGGTATATATTGTTGTCTAACTTAAGGTATTCTAACATATTATATGTAGTTAATTCATATTGGTGTGAATATGCTACATAAGTTGCATTCTCTCCAATTCTGCCCAACATAAAATCTGAATTATTCATAATGCAAAACATTACTAAGAATTCAACGAAAACAAAAACTCTCCACATTGTCATTGAAACACAAAAATCAACACAGCATGGCTTCCTCCGCGCATCCAAACATAATCTTAACGCTTAAGATTTAAAGGGCCATGGACAAGTGCTTCCTCTTGCTAACCGTATCCACACGCTTACCCTTCCTTACCCTATCCATGCATGTGTCTATAATCTTCACTTTCCATTTTGAGGGCACTATTTCGAACCTTCAATCCTCACGCGCCACTGATCCTCGGAGTTGAATCTGAAGTCATCCGAAATCCTCGCGGATGGCCTACATAGGGCCATAAGTATATATTATGAGAACTATCCATTTACCATACGTTTCACACTATGTCCCATCTGGAGCACCACATGGACGGTTCCGATCGTCAACCCATTTTCTCATTTGGGTTGAACAGAGCGCGACGCACGCTAGCAATCCTCACTCGCGGCGTAGACAATTAAGTCCTTCCTCTCGGTCCCACAGACACCTGGTTTGAAGTTCTCTTGACAGGTGTTAGACACGTGTCCGTAAAAAGCGCAGTGCTAGTACACTTGTCTGGCGGTGGATGTGCAGCAATGGTTATAAAAAGCATGCAACCATCAACCATACCATACGAAGCATCTATTTGCCTACGAAATTTCCAGTGCAGTTGGTTGTTTGAAGAAAGAGAAGAAAAATGGCGTCCCAGGATCAAAGCTACAAGGTTGGTGAGACCAAAGGCCAAGCTCAGGTGAGACTTTCATATCTATTTCATCTTCTACCCATGCATGTATGATAGTGATGGTCATGGCTGTTGTGATGTTAGAATATTGCATGTGGGTTGTTTTAGTCATGCATGTAGGAATGGTGGACATGATGGGTGCACCCCAAAAACCAGCCTCATGATGTTTGTGGATGATGCATGGTGGGCATGCATGATCCATGGTAAGATCGTGACCATAGTAGTGAGTGTACACGATGGATGTTTTTGTAATGTAATGACAGTAGGCATGGTAGGTGGATGGCCTAGAACTTTAAATCTCAGAGATATGTTGGGGATGATGGTGGGTGATGTATGTGATGGTGCTGATGTTGCATACATAGCCCTTTCCATGCTGACCATGCATGCGATGGTGCATGGTCATGAATGATGACATCCTAGTGATGTTGGATGCATGGGATGAGGTTGCATAAATCATGCATGTAAGGTTTACAGCATTGCATGTTAATAACATCTTTCAATGGTGGATAGGAGAAAACGAATCAAATGATGGAGAAGGGAAGAGAAGCGAAGGAAACGATGAAGGAAAAGGCTAATACGGCAAAGGACAAGGCTTCGGAGTCTGCCCAATCTGCCCGAGACCGGACCCAAGAGGGCAAGGAGCAAACTGGCAGCCACCTCAAGGAGAAGACAGATGCAGCTAAAGAGAAGGCGTCGGAAACTGGCCAGTCGGCCAAAGAGAAGGCGTCGCAGACTGCCCAGTCTGCCCGTGAAACTGCTCAAGCGGGCAAGGAGAAAACGGGAGGTCTCCTTCAACAGGTGATGATACATTGATCTTTGGTCATGTTCGTCCAGCTAGTGGCGGCCAACCCGAATGTGGCCATCCTCTCTCTCTCTCTCGTATTTGTTTGGAGCTGATCTGGAATGTGTGGGTTTTGTGCAGACTGGAGAGAAGGTGAAGAACATAGCACAAGGAGCCACTGATGCTGTGAAGAGCACACTTGGAATGGGCGATACTAACAAAAATACCACCACCACCACCACCGAGGATTAGATACGAGAAGCTGCTAGATGTGCTTTTTCTTAGGCGTTTCGTTTTTTTGTATCCGTTCATCATGCAAGCTCTGTAGTGGGTCCCTTTTTTATGCTATTTGACTTTGTTAAGGATATAGAAATTACAAAGTATTTTGTTTTTGTGGGTCCCACATGAGATCATGCGTTCATATTCATAATTGCATTGGGTCAGTGATCAGATACGTGGCCAGGGCTGAAGAGGCGTGGGTAGGCTCATGGGTTGATGACTCGTCGTGTCTGATTCATGAGACTCATTGGTTGGCTCGAGTCATTCCCGTCTCACCGCGATTCAGGTGAGTCGGGCTGATTTACAGCTCAATTTAGGCCACTTGCAATCAGACTATTCTTGACTCGTTGCACAGGCGTTATTTTGCGCCTGATACAAGGTCCGATTGGACCCATTCCACCCTCAAGGTGCCTGTGGCATGACCCTGACTCTTGACTCAGTTCAAACTGAACAAGTCGGGTGACTCATCCGACGGACTCAATACTGAGTGAGAACCATGGCTAGGTGATGGGCTTTGGACCGACATAGTCTAGCGGATTCACTCCAGTCGCGTGACTCGCGACTAGACCGTCAGTGCCCAAGTAGATAAGACTCGGATTAGTTGGCTGGCACGACCTCATCTCATCGGAGTCCTGACTCTCTTGACCTGAACTCGGTTGGTCTGAATGAGTTGGTTTGACTTGGCTGAGTCTTGCTGATTCAGTCGTAACTTGACTTGAAAGAGTCTAGTCCTGACCCAGACTCATCAAGCCTAATGAGTTGGTTTGAGTGGGGCGTGCCACGCTGATTTAACCCCGGCTTGCCCAGGTCCTGACTTGACCCCAGTTGTCTGATCTATTGAGTTGCATTGGTTCCAACCCCGATTTAGTCCGAGTCTCGACTTGACCTTGAATGGGTGGGTTGAACCTGGGGTCATGCAACTCTAGGAGGATGATATTTTACTTGGGCCAAAATGAGCCCCATGTGATCAGGAATTAGATTCTAATGTGGGATCAAGTGAAGTTGTGCATAAAATTTTGTACAAAAATGTCAAGTAGTCATATTTGGCCTTGCACCAAAAATTGTACATCTACATTCAGCAGACTCCACCTTGTGAATTTTGGAGCCCATACATAGGACAACCAGGGCACTTGATGGGACAGTGAAAGGTGGACCTGTGTGATCCGGGATATGCCTAAAAATGGGTCAAATCCATTTCTACACTACATTTTTTACAGTCTTTTCAGGAGTCCACGTTGGGGGTCAGATTTCAAAGTGGGATTGGATGAAGTTGTACAGAAATTTCAAGTAACTATATTTGGCTTGGCACAAAAAATAGTACATATATATTTAGTGGGCTCTACCTTATGGATTTTGGAGCCCATATATGAGGCTACCAGGGGCACTTGAACGGTACTCCTAAAGGTGTCCCATTTGATCAGGGGATGCGGGGTTCGCCTAAAAAATGGGCCAAATTCATTTTCTAGTCTTTTTAGGAGCCCATGTTTGGGCTGTTGTCACTAATTGCACACATACATCTAGGCAGCCCCACTTTATGGGTTATGCAGCCTATAGGGCTTATCAGATAGTTATTTTCTTTTGCCAGATGTGCACCTCACATGATTATACGCAATATGTTGATTCAACCCAACTCGCCCAACTCACCGCACTGTTTCAACCCCAACTCGAAGGAGTTGAGGGAACCATTGCCATGGTGGTCGGCCATGTTCCAGGCTTTGGTTAGATTGGCCCACTGGACTTTGGCCTGGCACATAGGCCCCTATCAATCTTAGGGCTGGGAGTAGGCTCAATTCATCTTGGCCAGGCCCCTTGCCTGACCCGATTCAGGATTTTCGTGTGTTCTATTTATTTCTACAAATGTACCATTCCAACGTGTGTTCTATTTATTTCTACACACGTACCATTCCAAGCCAGTGTGTTCTATTTATTTCTACAAACATACCATTCCAAGCCAACGTAAGGCAACACGTCCGTCTTGCATGTAAACTACTGGTTTCGTTCTACGTGTTTTCCTTTGCACATATGTGGTCCACTCGTTTGGTGGAGAACATGCAGACCGCCAAATAGGTGATCTGATCAATTCTAGGCTGGGTTGGGCCTGCCTTGCCAGACCCATGCTGCAGTTGGGTCTTCAATTCTAGGCTGGGTTGGGCCTGCTTTGCCAGAGCCATGCTGCAGTTGGGTCTTATTCCTCACTCTTGGGCTGGCCCAGTACTCCCATTGGTGGGCATGTTTGAATATAACGGAAACGGAAAATAATTGACTGAAATAAATTTGTGTAGTAGAATCTCACACCTGGTATGTAGCTTTTTGGTAAAGAACCGGTGCAAAAGGTTGTCAATACGGCCGTAGCAATATTTTTGCAATGCTTGATGCACAAGTTGCGAGAAAAAAAAACACCACCACAAGCACTAGAGAACACTGGCCTTGCAAATAGAAGATAGAACGCTTGCCTTGCAAATAGAAGAAGAAAATGATTTTTCAATAGCACAAAACCATAACCCTAATTTTCTTTTTTCTTTTTTATAAAACCCCAAAATGACACAACATCTCAAAAAAGACCTGTTAAGAGAAACAATTACGTCATTTCAACATGCCCAATAACTAAGGCACGTTTCGCACAATGGAAACAACCCAATTTAGGTGGGCCACATCTAACGAACACGATACTAGCTCATCAAGTAGGCTAGCCCATGCCAATCAATCGAGGTTCGATTGCACCCCCTTGCGCGTGAGTATATGCGGGTGTGCAGGTGCCCGGTTAGAGGTTTCCGGACAGATTTTTCCACCGGTTGCACTCCCTACGCGTGTATACGGGCTTGTGCATAGTATAGCACATAACATAAGAGTTTATGTTAGACAAAGTTATATAATTTTTTTCTCTCATTCTATCCAATCTAGGAGTAAAGAAAAGTATAAAAAGACAACTATATAGCAACATTGTTTTGTTGAAATACACGTAACAAGCCTATCGGATGCCTCAAATCTCCATGTACAGAGGCCATCGACCGGTTGGTCATGGTGGATTTCAAGACAATAACTTTCTAGATGTTTTTGAGCATTGTTGATCAGTCGGCAATGGTCATTGACAGGTCGACAGGTTTCCTTTTTGAGTTGGGTTTCTTGCACGGTTTTGTGTAAGGAGTTTCTAATCTCGATTTTCTCCTATTTAAGGAGTATATTATGTGATTAGTAGTATTCTAGATTGGAAATGGGATTAAGAGAGGTTCTAGGTGAGAGAGAGATTGAGAAGAGGGTTTTCTTCTTGGGAAAGCTTGGAATTTCTCTTGTGAGTTTGTGATCCGGGGTTTTGGGTTCCATCTCTTATAACTTCTAATATTATAGTGGATCGATGTCACTTTGTGTCATGGTTTTTTACCCGTGAGGGGTTTTTCCACGTAAAATTGGATTGTTTATGTGTGGTTAATTGCATGCATGTGTGATTGCATTGTGTTGCTTGTTTGATTTTATTTGCTGCTGTGTGTTCGGCTTTGCTTCCGCTGTCGGCCTTTTATCTCAACAACATGGTATCAGAGCGATCGTTGGGGTGTAGCAGAATTTGAATATGAGACGAGAGCATGACATCGAGCATGAGATTTGACATAGAGAAGTATTCGAAAAAAAATAATTTTGAACTTTGGAAGCTGAAGATGAAATACCTTTTAGTTCAGTAAGGATTGCAAGATACGCTCTTTAGAAAGCGATTGGAGGCTATGAAAGAAGAAGAGTGGAAGGAGATCGATGAAAAAGCCAATGTCTCAGTCCAATTGTGCCTGGAAAATGAGGTCCTCTATAACGTCATGAAAGAGAAAAGTGCGGCTGAAACATGGGCGAAGTTGGAGAATATCTAGGCGAAAAAATCTCTGAAAAATCGCATATATTTGGAGCTTTAGTTGTATAATTTGAGGATGGCGAAGGGGGTCGATATTTAGAGCAACATCAGAAATTTTAATAGGCTTATTTGCAAATTGATGGATGTAGATGAATCGATGAAGGATGAGGATCAAGGGTTTATCCTGTTGAATTCTCTTCCAGAATCATATAAGTCGCTTAAGGATTCGTTATGCACGAGTAGGGAGATCATTGACGTGGAAATCGTTATCTCAGCCCTTCAGGCGAAGGCGATGAGAAAGAAAAGCGGCGGTGTAGGTCCCTCTATGGACGGAGCACTAGTTATGAGGGGGAGGAATTCTGAGCGGGGTGGAGAATCTTCGTCATCGAGATCTAAATCAAAAGGTAAGTGGAAGAGCAAGATGAGATGTTTGAATTGTGGGGAAGAAGGGCACATGAAAAGGGATTGTTCGAATCCCAGGAAAAGGCAGGAGAAATCTGGAGATTCTTCTAGGGAGAGGGCCAATACCGTAGAGGACGGTGGTGATGTTTGTGATGTATTGACTGTATTCAGCATATGGTCTCTCGGTGGAGAGTGGTTCTTGGATTCAGGTGCATCATGTCACGTATGTCTTGACCGGAGTTCATTCATGACATAGTACAGGGAGTATGATGGTGGATCGGTTGTTGTGGGTGATGGTTACGCCTATAAGGTGGTGGGTATTGGTTCAATATAAATTAGGATGTTCGATGGGAACGAATGAATCCTTGAAAGTGTGAAGCATGTCCCTGCGATGAAGAAGAATGTGATATCTCTTGGTGCACTCGAAGCGAAAGGGTGCAGGTTTATCAGCTGTGATCGGTATTGTAAAGTGGTAAAGGGAGCACTCGTGATGATAAAGGCACGGAGGTGCGATAATCTTTACAAGGTGATTGGGAGCACAATTCATGGAGTTGCGGGATCGACAGCGGGATCGACAGTTGCTTGTATGTGGCAAGAGCAAAAGAGCCACATGAGAAGAGCGACAAGGTGCGTGAAGGTGCAAGGATAAAGTCGATGGGGCACGAGAAGCGACGGGACTATGATGATGACAAAGTAGAAGTGGAGAATAATGTGTGGCAAGGTGTTGCATGAAGATTGGAGTCGTGGTGGAGATTGTTGGAATCAAACACCTTAAATCTCCATCTACAGAGGCCACTGATCGGTCGTCCGTCACTGTGGACTTCAAGGCAGCAACTTTCTGGACTTTTTTGGCATTGTCGACCGGTCGGCAGGGGTCATCGACGGGTCAATAGGTTTCCTTTTTAAGTTGAGTTTCTTATGTGGTTTTGCGTAAGGAGTTTCTAATCTTGGTTTTCTCTTATTTAAGGAGTGTATTACAGAATTAGTAGTATCCTAGATTAGAAAGGGAATTAAGAGAGGTTCTAGGTGAGAGAAAGAGCTTGAGAATATGGTTTTTTTCTTGGGAAAGCTTGGAATTTCTCTTGTGGGTTTGTGAACCGGGGTTTTGGGTTCCATCTCTTGTAACTTCTAATATTATAGTAGATTGGTGTCGCTTTGTGCCGTGGTTTTTTACTCATGAGGGGTTTTTCCATGTAAAATCAAATTGTTTATGTGTGGTTGATTGCATGCATGTGTGATTGCATTGTGTTGCTTGTTTAATTCTATTTATTGATGTGGGTTCGGCTTTGCTTCTACTGCTGGCCTTTTATCCCAACAACCCCGTCAAAATGAAGCACCGCGGGTGATTCGTTACTTCGACTAATTCTATATGGGTTAACATATAAATCTAGACTATCGATACTGTGGGACCCATCTTGGAATGAGCATAATTAAATCGCTCTGATCAAGCAATCCTTACCATATTCATCATATATGGCTAAAAAAACTCGAGAAGTCCATGCATGATGGATTCCATGCCAAACAGCATAAAAAAGGGTTATCCCTTTCAGGGTATAATATCTTTTCTTTGAATAACAAAGAAAAAGCGACATCATAAAAAGTGGCTTCACGTCTAATGAGTTACACGTGGATTCCGATACAATGAATTCAGCTGGATACATGATACCGGCTAATGAATTACACGTGGATTCCGATACAATGAACTCACATGGATACATAATACCGGCTAATGAATTACACGTGGATTCTGATACAATGAATTCACTTGGATTCCAATAGGATGACAGTAATATAAGAAATGAGTAGGATCTTGACTGTAACATAAAGAATGAGCTAGGTCCTTAACTTATGCCTCAGTGGTGGACTCACAAGAGTTTCAACACCAGTTCATGGGTTTGAGTGCCCATAAAAAGGAGTTTAAAAAAAAAAAACATAAGAAATAAGGTGCGTACTTGAATTTGAAATCCATGTTTCAAACGAGTGAGGTAAGTGCTCACATTTGAGATCCATGCGTGGGTGTGTGAGGGCGTGTGGGAAAAAAGTTTAAAAAAAAAAACAAAAAAGAAGAAAAGAAATGAGTGAAGTGAGTATTTAAACGAGTGATTTGAGTACTCAAATTTGAAATCCATGTTTCAATAGTGTTTATGATCAGATTTAATGACTCAGATGATTTCATGTGGCTGCAAGATCTCAATAAAAATCCAATCAAAGTTTTTTTTTTTTAATCTTTTGGCTGCTTTGAGGGCCGAGGGAGATCAAAATCTAAAAAGATTAAGTTCAATTGGCTACAACAAGAACACACACATCACATATATAGTACATGTGGTAAAGCTAATTGTTTGTTGCAAAGGCCTTATGACTAAAGTTGGGTTTTGATCTAAATGTGGCTACGACTATTGATAGGTTCGATTGATCCATCATGAAATGCTATATAGTTCCATGACCAAAGGTATCTGGGGCACAAAGTAGTGGTTGTGCTAAGATGGCTTAGTATCATGTCACATTATTTATGTTCGTGTGTTGTGAAGCGGATAACTATCACCACTCATGGCGGCTCGAGAGAATTTCTCATCCATGTGACGGGAATACACATGACGGTATGCTTGTAACCAATGACCAACTCATAAAAAACGACTAGCATATGCGGCATTGTTTGATAAGCCGCAATTGTTTATAGGTCCAAATGGTCATCTCTACATCAGTAGGCAGAATAAGTGGTTATGAAGATTTTTTTCTGACAATCTAAAAGGAAAATTGAAGAGCTCTTAGCCCTTGCCAACCCAATATGTATCAAATCAAATTTATAGTGCAATGCTGCTTATCAATTTTATCTTTCATCTTATCTTAGTACAAGAATTAAGACAACCCATCTACACTACTATGTTGGATTGGTCTTAGATTAGAAGTAGTGTAATCTCATCCATTTATATTGCCACGTTGGGCCAATTTACATTGGGAGTTGTATAATTCCTTCCGCCTATGCCCTAGTCACTGGACAAAGAAAGATTTAGATTTCGAGCATCGCCATCTATGCTACAAATATTGGATCGCAAATGAATTATCTTTTATAAATTCACTTCTATTTCAATTAATGCAATTGAGTTCCTTTTACTCACGTGTTGTACGTGTATCGGATTATCTCTGCTATCACATTAAGAAAAAGTATTTTCATCTAAGTGACAAAAATAACTCATTAGAAGGATAAATCCTCCCCTTCACAAATCACTTGATTGCGCATGCGTATGAGTGGCTGAATAGACAACCGAATTACTTCAGTTCAGTTCTCGGTAGATGACTGCTTAGTTTCTCTGTCTATCTCAATGCTTAGGATCAAAGACATTTGGTTCATATCAAGCCATAAAAGTCTCTAGCAAACCCAACACTATGCACACGCATGCATGACTGAATTTTGACCCAAACAAATAATTCATGAAAATTATTAGAATATTATCAGTGAGCAATTATTTGTTCCTTTCTTTGCCTTGAATTTCATGTATCCAAAGGTGCCCTGGGAAAATCAGATGGCCAATGTTGTTATAGATTTTAGATGGTTTATCCCCCCATACAAGCAAGGGACCTGGATAGTACTGTACATGCACCTGTTTTCTAGGGCTGCATGGAGCACACAAGCTATGTAAGTTCCATGGTGTTGTATATGTAAGTTCACCTATTGACCTTTATCCTAATCGTATGCATAAAAGATCGTCCCAATAAAGGATCACAATGAACCACGCCAGGCACACTAATGACCAATCACGCTAATGGGAGTAAAAGTACTGTTGCCAAAACACTCTTAAGCTGACATGTTGTAGCCTGCCTCAGTTCTGTACCAGATTTATTTATTTTTTTAATTTAGTTCAAGCATTTATTTGTTTGTTTGTTTATTTTTATCTTCATTTCAAATTTACGTTAGGTCTACGATAAAAGATATCCCCAAGACACCATGCTGGCCCCACACACAAACGCATGGTTGGGATTCCGTTTCTAGGAAGATTCCAACTTTGCCCGCTTAAGCTTTGGACCTTCCTCATGTTTCGCCCTCACGTCATAAAATGATGGGCTACTGTCCTAAAATAATCTGGCAAACGAGAGAACCAGCTGGTGAATGAAGTGTATACAGGCATTATACTGGATAACTGGAATCACGTCCCTGTCAGGCATTATAGTGGGCCTAGACTAGCGTGTAGTCCCTCGGTTGAATCAAGTCCCTGCCAGGAGTGCATTAACACATGAGTCATGAGCATATCCATGAGAATCTACTCATCCGGTGGGCCACACTCATATCATCAGGTGGGCCCTGCTCATGCGAAAATGGTAGACAACAAGCGGGGTCTTTATAGGGTACAGCGGCAGGTTTCAGCTGCAGGGTTTTGATGGCATACCCCCAGAGATTTCCACCTTGCAACCTGTTTGGAATGTAGGATTAAATGGTATTGAATTGCATTAGGTGATGGAAATAGCATGTAATTTTGACCTTCCAATCGTTAATTAGGGATCGATTCCTTTTGTGGGAAGAGCACTGTATTAAGTGAAATCTGTGTTTGGTGGACTATAGAATTGTAATCAAAAGACCAGAATTCACAGCTGATGCTGGTCATTTGTATATATGAGTATGCAATTCAATTGTCACATATAAAGAGCGCATATGGAAGGACGGCATATATGAAACACATGCATCAACTATATGAGTTTACCGATGTAGTGGATGTCAAAATCCATCAGAAATCCCACCATATCTCCATTTGGGATTGGATGATGTGATACCAAGATTAATCCAATCATTTCCATCTTTCTCATGAATTTACATTGAACCAAATGCAATTCCATACGACCTAATTGCATTAGATTATGATCAAAATGTTGGAGGAGCTAGCCTTTAAACTATGCAGAAATTGGGTGCTCAGACTGGTCGGTCGACGGGTTTGATTTTGGCTCAGGGAGCACAACAAGGTCTCTGGACAGTTTCAGACCAGTCGCTGTAGGGTGCTTCGATCGGTCGGCTGTTGAGGCTCAACGTGACGAATTTGGAAGTTTTCTCTCTGGACAGATTTTGTGCTATGTCCAACTAGTCGGCGGTATGGCGCTGTTTTGCATGGTTACGTAAATTTGCGTAACATGTTTCTAATTTTGGGTTGTTTTCTATATATGGCATGAATCCACAATTAAGGTGTATCCAAAGGTGTTTAAGGTTTCCTAATTGTATCAGGGTGAGGGGAGTGTTTTGAGGGAGAGAGAGCTTGGGTTTTCTCTTAAGTTTCCTTGCTTGTGGGCTGTTCATCTCTGTAATCTTCTGTTAATCATAGTGGATCGCTTTGTGCCGTGATTTTTTACCCGTTGAGGGGTTTTTCCACATAAAATCATATTGGCTCTGTGTGGTTGATTGTGTGTGGGTGTGATTGCATTGTGTTGCTCGTTTGATTCTATTTTCTGTTATGGTGCTTGACTTGCTTCCACTGTTAGTTTTCCCAACAAGTAGTATCAGAGCTATCGTTGGGGTGGAGCTGAATTCAGATTTGAGATGAGAGCATGTAGGGTTGTAAATGGGTCAGCGGACCCAATGGGGTACCCAGACCCAACCCATCCCATTTAGACCCAACCTAGACCCAATCCGTTTGTTAAATGGTACGGGTCTGGGTCTAAGAACAGACCCAGTTGCTAAACAAGTCTGGATCTGATTTCCTTTATATTAGGCCCGACCCGACCCGACCCGACCGAAAGCCATTTAGTAAATGGGCGAGTTTGGTCTATGTTCTAAGGGACCCATCTAGGCCTTGACCCATCCAAACCTAGTTTTAAACCTAGTGAAAAATTTTTACATACCAAATCTAGACCCGACCCATTTATAAATGGGTCTAGGTTATCTCCCTCTACTAGACCCAGACTCATTTATAAATGGGTCTAACGGGGTTGACTCAAACCCGACCAAGACTCGGCCATTTAGTAAAAGGGTCCGGGTCTAAAATTTAGACCCAAACCCATTTAGTAAATGGGCGAGTCTGATTTTGGATAAACCCACCCCAAATCAAATCATTTACAGCCCTAAGAGCATGACATTGAGCACGAGGTTCGACATAAAGAAGTTCTTTGGAAAAAATAACTATAAACTATAGAAGGTGAAGATCGAAGCCCTCCTAGTTCAGCAAGGGCTTGAAGAAGCTCTTGGGAAGCGACCTGAGGCTATGAAAGAGGATGAGTGGATGAAACTTGATAAGAAGGTCAAAACCTCAATCCAGTTGTGTCTGACGGATAATGTCCTCTATAATGTCATCAAAGAGAAAAATGTGGCTGATACGATGGCGAAGTTAGAGAAGGTCTATGTCAAGAATCTTTGGAGAATCGCCTATATCTGGTGCTTCAGTTGTTTAACTTGAGGATGGTAGAGGGGACAGGTATGAAGGACCACATCAGGACGTTTAACAGGCTTATTTATAAGTTGGCGGACATGAATAAACCAATGAAGGATGAATATCAAGCATTCATCCTGCTAAATTCTCTTCCAGAATCATACGATTAATGTTGAGATCGTTATCTCAGTCCTCTAGTCGAAGGCGATGAGAAAGAAAAGTTGTGACGTGGGTTCTCGTTCTTATTCAGAGACACTGATTATGAAAGGAAGAAATTCTGAGTATGAAGGGGGATATTCTAAATCGGGATATAAAGCCAAAGGCAAAGGGAAAGCTAAGGTGTGGTGCTGGAATTGTTGTCAGGAAGGCAATATGAAGGGGGATTGTCAGAACCACAAATTGAAATAAGAGAAGTCTGAAAATTCTTCTAAAGAGGGAGCTAATACCATAGAGGACGGTGGTGATCTTTATGAAGTATTGACTGTATCCGGAAATGAGTCTCTCAATGGAGAGTGGATTTTGGATTCAGGTGATTCATGTCACGTTTATCTTGACCGGAGTTCATTCATGACATAAAAGGAGTATGATGGTGAATCGGTGTTTGTGGACGATGGCTACGCTCGCAAGGTGGTGGGTATTGGTACGGTGTGCATCAAGATGTTCGATGAGATCGGACGAGTCCTAGAAGATGTGAAGTATGTCCCCAAGATGAAGAAGAATATGATCTCTCTTGGTGCAATCGAGGCGAAAGGGTGCAGTTCAATGGTCGCGATCGGTATTGTAAAGCGATGAAAGGGGCACTAGTGTGGATGAAGACACGGAGGTGTGACCATCTTTACAAGTTGATTGGGAGCACGTTTCATGGTGGAGCTGCGGGAGCGGAAGCGGAATCCACGGTTGCTCATATGTGGAAAGGGCCCAAGATCCACATGAGAAGAGCGGTAAGGGGCATGAAAGTGCAAGGATATGGTTGATGGAAGCATGAGAAGCGGTGAAGCTATGTTGAAGTGAGATGATGAAGAAAGTAAGGAAGGTTGGATTTGATGTTTGAAGCCTCAGTGGAGATTGTTGGAGGAGCCTTCAAATTATATATGCTGAAATTGGGTGCTCGGACCAGTTGGCTGACGGGTATGATTTTGGCCCAGGGAGCACAGCAAGGTCTTTGGACAGTTCCAGACCAGTCACCGATTGGTCTGTAGGGTGCTCCGACCGGGCAGCTGTTGAGGTTAAACGTGACGAATTTGGAAGTTTTCTCTTTGGGCAGATTTTGTGTTATGTCCGACCAGTCGGCGGTAGGCTCCGACCAGTCAGCGGTATGGCATTGTTCTGCATGGTTACGCAAATCTGCGTAATATGTTTCTAATTTTGGGTTGTTTTCTATATATATGGCATGAATTCGGGATTAGGGTGTATCCTAAGGTGTCCAAGGTTTCGTAATTGTATTAGGGTGATGGGAGAGTGTTTTGAGGGAGAGAGAGCTTGGTTTTTCTCTTGGGTTTTCTCGCTTGTGGGTTGTTCATCTCTGTAATCTTCTATTAATCATAGTGGATCGCTTTGTGCCGTGGTTTTTTACTTGTTGAGGGGTTTTTCCACGTAAAATCGAATTGGCTTTGTGGTTGATTGTGTGTGGGTATGATTGCATTGTGTTGCTCATTTGATTCTATTTTCTGCTATGGTGATTGGCTTACTTCCGCTGCCAGTTTTCCCAACACAAAATGACATCATAAACCTGGGCCTCATAAGCAGCATTTGTTAAATGGGTAATTGTGTATAAAGCTGAAGGTCTAATGGCTCATTCAAATCTAAGAGTGAAAGATCAGGATCATTAATGAAGCATGATTAGGCAAGAATGATTATAAGACCATAGAATGAAAACACGGATGGTTTGTATGGTTGTAAGGATGGAATCCGATGAAGAGAACATGAACATTTCAGATCATCATATCATTCTAAGGGTGCAATCCTGAAATCTGCACCATATAGGGTGGTATACCCTATCAAGACCGTAGTAAGCAAACCAAGCACGTGGACCCACCCTTACGTCGTGTGGACCAGCTAGGTTCTAGCATTAAGAGAGCATACATGACCTGAATATATATATATATATATATATATATATATATATATATATATATATATATATATATATATATATATGCACACCTGCTGCCAAGGCAAGTGATTCACCTTTTCATACTATCGTCATGCTTATACCCTTTCGGATCATTTGGGATTTGGATTTTGACTTGATCAAAGGCTTGGGGTTTAGATTTTTAATTGAGGATCTTTTGATATATTTTTTTAAATTGTATTTGGCATGCATTCTTGATGTAGAGCGGGCCGCAAACCTATTCTTAGCGTAACTGGACTGAAAGAAGCCCAAAAGGAAACAGATATAGTCCGTTAGATCCGGGCCCAATCCTATGTAGGGCATGCCATAACTAGGCCTCATGCGCTTCCGATTTGAAAAAAATCGTTCTGGATAGGGAGAAATTGTCGTTCGAAGTGTGAACCATAAATCAGCCATAACTTTTACAGGATTGTTACAGGATGCATGACTTATTAATCTTTGCTGTAACAAACCATCCAGGGTTGATCAACCCCATAGTGGGTCACATCACTCTATTTCGTCAGAAAATGCTTCCTTCCGATTTGAAATCGTAATTTTACAAAAAACTTACTATTTTTCGTAATTTTTTTATTTTGACGTATCTCATCCGTTTTAGAATTTTAGCATATGCAATCTTTTTAGGATTATTTGTAATTATTCTAGGAATCATCAGACACGATTAATTTAAGACTTTCTATTTTTTTTATAAAATTTACTATTTTAGATAAATTTTATTTTAGTCAAATTAGGATTCTTAATTAAAGTTTTGTATTTTCTTTTATAAGTGATGTAACTGAGAAGTCTAAAGATTATTAAATAAAAATTTAAATTTTTTTCTTGTGGATTTAAGAATAACTTTGTGAATTTGAGGTTTTGCCTATCTAAGGTAGACAATAATCTTTCTCCTCACATCTCTTCCTTGTGTCAATTCTAAAATTTCACTCTTTTAAAATTCAAAAATTGTATTTGGATTTCAACTCAAGGGAAATCTTGGAGTTTACATTATTTATTTTACATAATAATGAGTTTAATAAAGCAAATTATCTCAACGCTATTGCATTTACAACATTAAGACAATCATTGTACTTAGCTCATTATAAGATAATTTAGTCCTGAAAAAGGACAAATCCAAAAATGGCCCACAAAGTCACACATTTCAATAATTTTATACGATGGACCATAACACTTGAATGCGACCAATTATAAAAGTTAATGGTTACTAAAACAATTAAAATAATTCTAGCCAACGGTTAGCATAAATAATTCAAGCAATGATCAGCATTAAAAGGATAAATTCCCCTCCGACCTAACCAAGAACTTTAGAGATGGACCATCTATAATAGACCCTAACAAACGACGGGTCCTATCTTAGACAACTACCAACCGAGCACATGTATAGGGAATCTCACGCCATTATTCTAGTGGTGGTGTTTATTCCTAAATGCGTCCATCCTTCCACAACAATCTCAAACCTTTTGAGGGCAACCGTCTATTCAAGTCCAAACACATGTGCCAGAAGAAGACAATGACAAGACTGCCTTCCTATGCTAGCCCTTCATGTATCAAGGTTTAAATATACAACATGCCAACAGCATCTACAGATTCTACACCGAACATATGCATAAACTATCCACCATCGACGTTGGTGATAGGCCAAATACAAGCCATGCGGTGGGCCACGTGTTGCTACCGGATGGTGATATGACATACACAGAATGCTCAGTATACACGAATATGGCTAGTATATGGCAATAGTGCATGCAAAAAAATGATGAGTGTATGTTATCTTGGACCAGCTTGGAGAGTTGAATTCTTCGGATACAAAGATGTGTGCTGCCTAAGTAACTTGTACATAGTTTGTCAAATTCTGGCACAGCTTCCGGTGAATCCTCGGTGGATGGGATTCCTGACTGTGGGGCCCACTAAGATGTATGTGACTAATTATATCCATGCTGTTCATCTGTTTTGAAAACTTACTTTACGGTATGATATAAAAAATGAAGAAGATCCATATCCATAATACACAGGAAGTAGTGGTAATTGATTATTAAAAACTTCTCAAAGGACCACAAAAGTTTTGGATCAAGCTGATATTTGTTTGGTCTCTTCATTCAGGTTTTTGTGACCTTATCAACATGTTGGAAGGCAAATAAACATTCCGGTGGCCCCCATGAATTTTTTAATGGTGGGGATTCAATCACGACTATTTCTTGTGGTATGATCCACCTAAGATTTGGGACTGTGGGGCCCACTGTGATGTATGTTATAATCCATGCTGTCTTTCTGTTTTGAAAACTTATTTTAGAGCATGATCCCAACAATGAAGAAGATCCAAATCTCAGGTAGACCATGATACAGGAAATAATGGTAATCGGTCATTAAAAATTTTTCATAGGCTACAAAAGTTTTGGATCAAGCTGATATTTCTGTGGTCTCTTTATTCAGGTCTTTGTTACGTTATCAACAGGTTGGATGGAAATTAAACATTCCAGTGGCCCCCATAAAGTTTTTAATGGTGGGGATTCAATCACGACTGTTTCTTGTGGTACGATCCACCTAAGATTTAGACCTGCTTCATTTTTTGGATCATGCCCTAAAATGAGCTTTCAAAATGGATGAACAGTGTGGATGTAAGGCATATACATCACAATGGACCCCATGGTTATACATAAAAATGAAGAAAATAAGGATAACATAATAGTTACTAAAAAGGTAAGATAAAAGAATCGAGAACTTGAATGCTTGCCGATGGTTTGATACACGTGAGAACTTAATGTTCCGTGCATAAGCATCATATGCACTAAATGAGTCCAGATCATCTATTCGGCTTCAACAGGATTTTCCTATTTGCTGACCACCTGATTGGTCTAGCTCAGCACTGATGTTGTCAGTATTGTTGTTGAAGTGTGCTGAGTTGGACCAATCACGTGTCGGCAAACAAAAAAATCCTATTGAAGTCGAGCAGATGATCCGAATATATGGGGGAGCGGATTAGGTGAGACCTCAGATCCACCGAGGTGGGTGGGACCCCTGACTGTGGGGCTCACAGTGATTTATATGTCTTAAATCTATACCATCCAACCATTTTGAAAGCTCATTTAGAGTTAAATCTTAGGTGGACCACACCACAGAAACAGTCATGATTGAATCTCTACCATTAAAAACTTCATGGATTCCACCGGAATGTTTATTTGCCATCTAACCTGTTGACAAGGTCACAAACACCTAGATGAAGGGACCACATAAATGTGGCCCACATAAAGTTTTTAATAGTCAATCACCACTGTTTCGTATATTATGGCCCATCCAGGATTTGGAACTACTTCATTTTTTTGATCATGCCCTAAAATGAACTTTCAATATTGATGGACGGCATGGATGTAGTCAGATACATCACAGTGGCCCCACAATTAGGGGTCCCACCCACCTCGGTGGATCTGAGGTCTCACCTAATCCACTCCCCTAAATACGATGCATGTGGTGACCATTCATGATCAAGCACCTCGTGTGTGGCACATGTCCTTATCTATTTTTAATTCACTGACATGTTGACACAGGTAGGGACATAGTGTGGTCGATCACCATCTTCTTCATTAGATAACTACCTGAATTCACGGAGCTCCCTGGACACCTCAATAGGCTTCCTTGAATCCACAAGGAAAATCTCAAATCCATAAGAAAAAATCGAAATAAATCAAAATTGATTGATAATAATAAGAGAGGTGTCCCTAGGCCTAGCAAAATTCCACACAACCCTCCAACCCGCACGAAAAATTTAGTGTTCGGGTTCAGCCTTATCGAGTCAGGTCACTAACGGGTTAGCCCATCAAGACCCGTTAAGATAACGGGTTGGGTTAGTGTTTCACCTACGAAACCCGTTTAACCCTTTAGTGAGGTATTTTGGTAATTATTTTTAGTGTGGTCAGAAATTCCTAAGAAGCCAAGACAGCCAATAAGACTCTCTCTCTCTCTCTCTCTCTCTCTCTCTCTCTCTCTCTCTCTCTCTCTCTCTCACACACACACACACACACACACACACACACACTTGGGAGTTTTCTCCATCTTTCTACCCACGACCTCACACGGCCACGCTCCAAAATCTCTGTCAAGTCAAGCCCCTTTCCCATCTCTCTGCCCACGAAAGCACGGCCCCTTTTATTTAACAGGTTAAACAGGTTGGGTTGCGGGTAACCCATTAAAATAACAAATGAGTTTGGGTTTTTAGATTTTGACCCGTTAGTTAACGGATCGATTTTGGGTGAGGGCATTTTTGACACGACACGAATACAACACGAGATGAACACGGTTCAACACAACCTGTTGTCAGGCCTAGATGTCCCCATAAACGAGTTTAACAACTATTTATAACCTAAACAAAAACCTTTAAACCAAATTAGAGTCCCAATTAAAAACGGAAAGAAATCATGAAAATTCAAAATTTTCCACAACTGCACGCAAAGTCGTCGATTGGTCGACCTGATCGGTCAATCGATCAATCGGACCAAAAAACGTCCAGAGAGTTTCTGGCCGATTCTCAATCAATCAACAGTAGCTGTTGAATTTTTGGGTGATTCTCCTTGATCTTTTGTTGATCTAGCTGCAACAGAAAGATGCTCGATTATTGTCCTTCATCAAGGGGTTCTTGTTCTACATCAGACTCCCCCAGTTCAAAAAAATATGTCCTTGAGTTTCGCTTGGGGTTTGGGTCTTGAGCAGTTTTGAACTCATCTGCTTGGCACTCTTCAACAGACTTTGACAGGAACACGTTGACGTAATCAAGCCTTGCATTGTCTTTCTTGGTCACTACTAGATCACACACTTCCTCCACCTTCTCAGATGTCTTCTGAAAGTCGTTTATGGTGAGGAGAGATTACCCCACCACTTTAGAAGTTTCGAGGTACTTTGGTGGGATCATAAGGGCAAGTACAATTTTCTTCCCATCCTTAACAAACACAATGACATTGTCCCAACCCTTTTGTATGACATCTCAATCAAATTGCCATAGCCGACCGAGTATCACGTGACAGGTGTTCATATCTACGACGTCACACAATACTTGGTCTTTGTAGGACTTGTCAATCAAAAAGGAAATGAGGCATCGACTTGTTACCGTTGTCACACTGTCCTTCCGAATCCAACTAATCATATATGGAGAGGGCACGGTGTGGTCTCTAACGTCAGTTTCTCCACCATAGTCTGTGACATGATATTTTCACAACTCCTGCCATTGATGATCACATCACACACTTTTCCATTCACGGTGCATCTTGTGCGAAATAGGTTATGGCGTTGGGAATTGACTTCCATCTCTGGTATGTATATCTGTCTCTGCATAACCAGGGACACACCCCAATCTCTAAGAGTCCATTCAACATCTTCTTCTTCATACCTGACATGTTCAGCTTTGTTGTTTTCTAGATCATCATGCACTTCCTCTGCAACTATGGTTAGATTAGCTACTGGCCGCTAAGGACATGCGTTTGATAAATGACCCAATTGGCCACAACGAAAGTAATGGTCAGGCCTTGGCCAGCCATATGGATTCGGGATCTAACTCGGGCCTGGAGTAGTTGTCGGGCATGTTGGGGGCTTTGATGAGCTGTTTTTCGAACCTCAGATCGCAGGGGTAGGAGGGAGAGGATGTACCTCAACAGGTGTTTTCCCATTGGCTTGGGACATGTCCTGTGAAGGGTCCGTCGTGGGGGGTTGCATTGTAGAGTAAAATCAAGTAGTGGCCCTTACAAGTTGCGTCTTCGCCCTATTAGCCAATTGGATGACCTCATCCATTGTCTAGACCGAATGCATATGAACCCGATTATGAATTTAGGCCTCAATCCATTAATGAATAGTGCCACCTGTTGCAATTCAGATTCTGCCAAGTTGTTTCATGATTCCAATCGCTGGAACTCTTTTGTATATTATTCTACGGATCGACTCCCCTGTCAATAGTTTTAATACTGCTGGAATAATATTTGCTCGTAGTCACTCTGGAAGAATCGAGCATGAAGAAAGCGTCTCATTCGAGGCCATGACCGGATGGTGCCTTGTTCTATCGGGCGCGGGTAATCTGAAGTTGTTCCCACCATGCTGATGCACGAGATTTCAATTTGTAGGTGACCAACTTCACCTTCTTTTCTTCCAACACATCCATGTAATCAAATACCGGTCTACTTCGGTTAACCAATTAAGGAACTCCTCTATACGCAACAAGCCAATAAAACAGGGAAGTTCGACATTACCTCGATAGTCTCTTTCGGCACGATCCATCCGATTGTCTCCATAAATCGGTCGTTGGGCAATGACGCCACCAACTTCGTCATTGCTGGAACCCGAATCATCTGTAGTAGCCCTGTGATTTACTGCTAAGAGCGCTCTACAAACAATCAGATTGTTCGATACAATGATCATAGGGGGTTGAATTTCGCCTTGGGCTCAGGGTGGTATGTTGCTGTTGTGATGCGATCGAGGGTAGCTTGCAACCCTTGCATGCCTAATAAACTCTCCCACCTAGACTCGCCAAAAGCCACCGTTGTTGGAGGTTGAGCTCGTAGATCACCGTCTATGGGGTTGTCGTGCAAACCGTCATTAGTTGCCATTGGCCCGAGGGGTATCCTCTCTTTGATACCGCTTGACGCAAGGAGGGGCGTGGTGAGGTCAATCACTGTCTTCCTCATTGGATAACTACTCCAAATCCACAGAGCTCCCTGAACTCCTCAACAGGGCCTCCTTGTTGGGCTGAACGCCTCAACTCTTCATGCGTGAAGACGATAGCCGGGCGCCCCACGGTGTTGGTGACCGGGCGCCCCATGACCCGGCCGGGCGCCCGACCATGTTAGTCCGAGCGCCCGAAATTCAGTTTTTCCAAAGTGCCTCGCTGGACTGTTTTTTGGTTGGCCGGGCGCCCGACCCTGCGCGAACTGCTTGTACGCAGTTTCCTAATCTGACTCTAATTGCTCCGTTTTTTGTATTTAAGCGCTCCAAAACGGGATTAGGGTATCCCATTGTGTTGCTAACACGTCCAAAGTGAGAGAAAGAGCTTGGAGAAGAGGGTTTCTTCTTGGGTAAGCTTGGGATTTCTCTTGTGGGCTTGGGTTTTTGGGGTCTTGGGTTCCATCTCTTGTAACTTCTGATTTATAGTGGATTTGTGTCGCTTTGTGCCGTGGTTTTTTACCCGTGAGGGGTTTTTCCACGTTAAAATCGGATTGTCTATGTGTGGGTGATTGCATGCATTGTGTTTGCATTGTGTGGCTTGTTTGATTGAATTGTCTGCTTGTGTTCGGCTTTGCTTCCGTTGCCGGCCCTTCCTATCCCAACAACTGGTATCAGAGAGATCGTTGGAGTGTAGCAGGAATTCGAATATGAGACAAGAGCATGGCATCAGGCATGAGGTTCGACATAGAGAAGTATTCGGGGAAAAAAAACTTTGAGCTTTGGAAGGTGAAGATGAAAGGCCTTCTAGTTCAGCAAGGATTGCAAGTTGCGCTCCTTGGAGAGCGACCAGAAGCTATGAAAGAAGAAGAGTGGAAGAAGATCGATGAAAAGGCCAATGTCTCAATCCAGTTGTGCCTAGCAGATGAGGTCCTGTATAATGTCATGAAAGAAAAAACTACGGCTAAAACATGGGCGAAGTTAGAGAAATTCTATGCGAAGAAATCTCTTGAAAATCGCATATACTTGAAGCTTCAGTTGTACAATCTGAGGATGACGGAGGGGGCCGATGTCGAGAGCCACATCAGCAATTTCAATAGGCTTATTTGCAAGTTGATGGATGTAGATGAGACGATGAAGGACGAGGATCAAGCGTTTATCCTGTTGAATTCTCTTCCAGAATCATATGAGTCACTCAAGGACTCTTTGTGCGCAGGTAGGGAGACTATTGGCGTAGAAACCGTTATCTCAGCCCTTCAGGCGAAGGCGATGAGAAGGAAAAGCGGCGGCGTGGGTCCCTCTACTGATGAGGCACTGGTTATGATGGGGAGGAATTCTGAGCGGGGTGGAGGATCTCCTTCATCGAAATCTAAATCAAAAGGCAAGTGGAAGCACAAGGTGAGATGTTGGAATTGTGGGGAAGAAGGACATGTAAAAAGGGATTGTTCGAATCCTGATAAAAGGCAAGAGAGATCTGGAGGTTCTTCTAGGGAAGGAACTAATACCATAGAGGACTGTGGTGACGGTTGTGATGTTTTAACTGTATCTGGCACAGAGCCTCTTGGTAGAGAGTGGCTCTTGGATTCAGGGGCATCATGTCATGTATGTCCTGACCGAAGCTCATTCATGTCATACAAGGAGCATGATGGTGGATCGGTGTTTGTGGGCGATGGCTACGCTCGCAATGTGGTAGGGATTGGTTCTGTGCGCATTAGGATGTTCGATGGAGTTGAACGGATCCTTGAAAGTGTGAAGCATGTCCCTGAGATGAAGAGGAACGTGATATCTCTTGGTGCACTCGAGGCGAAAGGGTGCAGGTTCATCATCTGCGATCGATATTGTAAAGTGATGAAGGGAGCACGCGTGATGATCAAGGCACGAAGGTGCGATAATCTTTACAAGGTGATCGGAAGCACAATTCATGGTGGAGCATGCGGGATCGGCAGCGGGATCCACGGTTGTTCAAGTGTGGCAAGAGAAAAAGGGCCACATGGGAAGAGCAACAAGGCGTGTAAAGATACAAGGATAGAGTCGATGGGGCATGAGAAGCAACGGGACTGTAATGATGATGAAGTAGAGGTGGAGATGGTGCGTGGCGAGGTGTTGCATGAATAATTGAGTCGTGGTGGAGTTTGTTGGGCTGAACGCCTCAACTCTTCATGCGTGAAGACGACAGCCGGGCGCCCCACGGTGTTGGTGACCGGGCGCCCCATGACCCAGCCGGGCGCCCGACCATGTTGGTCCGGGCGCCCGAAATTCGATTTTTCCAAAGTGTCTCGCTGGACTGTTTTTTGGTTGGCTGGGCGCCCGACCCTGCGCGAACTGCTTGTACGCAGTTTCCTAATCTGACTCTAATTGCTCCGTTTTTTGTATTTAAGCGCTCCAAAACGGGATTAGGGTATCCCATTGTGTTGCTAACACGTCCAAGGTGAGAGAAAGAGCTTGGAGAAGAGGGTTTCTTCTTGGGTAAGCTTGGGATTTCTCTTGTGGGCTTGGGTTTTTGGGGTCTTGGGTTCCATCTCTTGTAACTTCTGATTTATAGTGGATTTGTGTCGCTTTGTGCCGTGGTTTTTTACCCGTGAGGGGTTTTTCCACGTTAAAATCGGATTGTCTATGTGTGGGTGATTGCATGCATTGTGTTTGTATTGTGTGGCTTGTTTGATTGAATTGTCTGCTTGTGTTCGGCTTTGCTTCCGCTGCCGGCCCTTCCTATCCCAACACTCCTCGAATCCACGAGAAGAAAATCGAAATTGATTGATAATATAAGAGAGATGTCCCCCATAAACGAGTTTAACAATTATTTATAACTTAAACAAAACCCTAGAAAGCAAATTAAAGAGTCCTGAGGGCCTATTTGGTTGCAAAATCCAGATTTTAGAGAAAATTCAAATTCCAGTGTTGTAATCCAAAATTGCAGAAATTGGATTGGAAACCAAAATTCTATCTGGAACTTGTTGTTTGGTTGAAAACTGTGTAATCCATATTCTGTTTGGTTGAAAATTGTGTAATCCAATCGTTGCTTGCGGCATAGCCCACTTAGGCTTCAGATCTGCCTAAGAACTTGACCCCTACCAATAGTAGTCCGGCACGGAAGATGATCGGGTTGCCTAGCAACTAAACATTATAATGGCCCTAGGAAGATTTTAATGGTGGACGTTGAATCAAAACTATTTTCCTATGGTGTAGTCCACTTGACATTTAGATCTGCCTTATTTTTTTTGTCCAATGCCCTTGATTGAGCTCTAAAAAATAGACTGTGTGAATATAAAACCCATACATCATAGATGTACACTGCATACATCGAGGTGGGCACCACCCTAGGGGTATTATCGTTAATATTGAATTATACTCACTTCCACCTCTTTTCCCTTTATAGAAATGATCCCCCACATTGTTTCCACTAATCCCAGTTTTAACCAATTTAGGTTTCTAGATGAAATCTTGTTTGGTTGGAATTTGCCCCCAAATACATAAGTTAAAATTGGATTTCGGTGGAATTCATATTTTAAGCTTAAAACGGGTTTCTAGATGCCAACCAAATGGGCCTAACTAAAAACGAAAGGAAATCATGAAATTTTGAAAACTTCCACCACTACCCATAGAGTCGTAGATCAGTCACCTAATCAGTCGGTCCATCGATAGATTGGACAAAAAATGCCCAGAGAGTTTTTGGAGTTTCTGGCCGATTCTTGATCAATCGATTGACAATAGCTATCGATTCTCCCTGATCTTTTGTGGATCCAGCTGCTACGATCCATATCCTTCGTAAGGGGATTCTTGTTCTGCATCACATGTACACTTCCAATAATGTGCAGATGGGTCAATCAGGACTCTCTCAGTCCACCCAGGAATCTGAGGAATGATCGAGAGGGGCCATGGTTCCATGATCCAGACCGTACGTTTATCTGTTAGACTCCACCAAGACGGGCCATGACCCTGAGATATCCTCCACCAAGAAGTTTTTAATGGTGCACGTTCAATCAAAACTACATGGTCCACTTGGGTTTTGGATCTAACTCATTTTTGAGCTAATACCATAAAATGATATGGAAAAAGGATGGACGGCATGGATGAAACACATATATCATGGTAAGTCCTCTAAAGCACCGACTACTAGCCATTGGCCCATTGGCCAGTGGCAGGGTCACTGGCCAATCCGTTTCCCCGGATCCACCAGGTCGGTGGATCCCTAACTGTGGGAGCCCATAGTGATGCATGTTCCTTACATCCACACTGTCCATTCATTTTGAAAGTTAATTTTAGGTTATGATGCCAAAAATGAAGCAGATCCAAGTGGACCATTCCAAAGGGAACAGTCATGATTGAATCCCCACTATTAAAAAATTCATACGAGGTACTGGAATGTTTATTTTCCATCCAACCTGTTGATAAGGTCACAATGACCTCGGTGAAGAGACCACACAAATATAATCTTTATCCAAAACTTTTGTCGCCTACGAGAAGTTTGTAATGGTCGATTACCACTGTTTCCTGTATTATGGTCTACCTGAGATTTTGATATGCTTCATTTTTTGAATCATGCCCTAAAATGAGTTTTTAAAACGGATGGACGGACTGGATATAAGTTACATGCATCAACATGGCCGCCACAGTCAGGTATCCCAACCCACCTAGGTGGATCGGGGTATCCACCGAAGCCGCCTTTTTCCCGAGGACGTATAGCATCCTTGGGTTTTCAGTTTGTATAGGTGGGGATCATACTCAAGTGATCCATACCGTTGATCAGATGGGAATCTCAGAGGATGGGAAAATCATCAAGAATTCTTTCAAAAGATCCTAGCCAACTGATCTTTCTCCATTTTGTTATATTGTTTTTCTTTGCACCGTCCATGTACAGATCATCAACCGAAAGGTTGAGATTCCTTTTCGAGTAGATATTTTGGGCCATGTCCATAACAAGAAATTGGACAGTCGGCATGATGTATCAGTATCACCAGAGGGTCGGCCCCACTTACGAGAAGTGAGGATACGAGAAGGACGTTACCCGTATTCTTCCCAAGTGGGTTTGGTATCCGTAGTTATTTGAAAGCGACAGTGAAGTGAACCGTTCCTCTACTGACAGGGACATCTGAGGCCAACGAAAGGACTCAATGCTGCCACGTGTCATGTGCAGAGAGTGGGACGCAAATCCAACAAGGACACGCACTATGTGACGTGGCATGCGCGAGGAGGTTATCTCCTTACGTGGCACTTTCTGGTCACGTGGGTCCCACTCAAGGACCTGACCGACGGGCGCGGATCAGCTAGTCCCAGTGGGGTGGTTTCAAATCTCTGTGGGCCCCACCATGATGTATATATTTTATCCACGCCGTCCATCCATTTTTCCAGCTTATTTTAAGGCACGAGCCCAAAAATGAGACAGATACAAGTCTCAGGTGGACCACACCACAGGAAACAGTGGGGATTGAACCTCTACCATTAAAATCTTCCTAGGCCCCCTCTAATGTTTATTTTCCATCCAACCTCTTGATATAGGGTGGTTTCAAATCTCTGTGGGCCCCACCATGATGTATATATTTTATCCACGCTGTCCATCCATTTTTCCAGCTTATTTTAAGGCACGAGCCCAAAAATGAGACAGATCCAAGTCTCAGGTGGACCACACCACAGGAAACAGTGGGGATTGAACCTCCACAATTAAAATCTTCCTAGGGCCCACTCTAATGTTATTTTCCATCCAACCTCTTGATAAGGCCACATAGATGTAGATGAAGGGAAAAAACAAATACCAGTTTGATGCCAAACTTCTGTGTCCCCCAAAAAGCTTTCAACGTTAAGCATCAATCCCAACTGTTTTTCTGTGGTGTGGTCCACCTGAGATTTGGATCTGTCTCATTTTTGGACTTGTACTTCATAATAAGATGGAAAAATGGATGGACGGCGTAGATAAAACACATACATCATGGTGAGGCCTACGGAGATTTGAAACCCACCCCTTATGCTAGTCCCACTCTGATCCGCGCCCCTAACCGACTCTGAAAATTAAAGCGCTGCCAGTGACCCGAGGGAAACAAAAGACAAGAGTCGACGTATCACGTCTTGAATTTTAGTGGTCCATGCAGAAAAGCTCTGGCCGACTGTGAAAGTTCGGATATTAGCAGGGAACTGGCACATGTAACGCGGCATGAGAGACGCGGATTGGCTCCTGCCCCCACCACGACCTCGTTTGAGACGAAAGGTCCTAAAAGGAACTGTGGGCCTCACCTTGATGTAGTTTTCAACAAGAGAGTTTAATCACTACTGCTTCTAGTTTACTTTGAGCTTTTGATCCGCCTTTTAAAATGAGCCGTCAAAATGGTAAAAGGCATGGATAAGACACATACATAACAGTGGGCCCTACGAAGTCCCTTGCCACGACTATCCCTCCCTAGCTAAGTCCTAGTGGCAGTGGTATGCAATCCGCATCGATCCATGATGGAGCTGGGAAAAAGAACGGCGCAAACTCCCTGCCAAAGGCCTTTGGAGGAAATTTTTGTCCTGGGATGCTAGGTGGGCCAATGTGATTTTTGTGAAAAATCCACCCTATCCATCCATTTTGCACGCTCATATTAAGACTGTAAGTGGTCGGGTTCGGGGCAGGTTTAGCCAAAACCAGACCCGCCCATTTACTAAACGGGTCCGGGTCCAAATTTTAGACCCAGACCCTTTTACTAAATGGGCGGGTCTGGGTCAGGTCCGAGTCAACCCATCAGACCCATTTATTAATGGGTTCGGGTTTGGTAGAGGGAGATCCACCCAGACTCATTTATAAATGAGTCGGGTCTAATGGATCTGAGTCTCTGAATTAAGTATGCAAGTATTTTACAAGGCTTAAAACTTGGGTTTGGATGGGTCTGGGCTGGGTGGGTCCCTTGAAACATAGACCAAACCCGCCCACTTACTAAATGGGTTCGGGTCGGGTCGGGTCGGGTCGGGTCGAGCCTAATATAAAGGAAACCAAACTCAGACCCGTTTAGCAGCTAGGTCTGTTCTTGGACCCAGACCCATACCATTTAACAAATGGGTCGGGTCTAGGTCAGGTCTAAATGGGTTGGGTCCGGGCACCCCCATTGGGTCCGCTGACCCATTTACAGCCCTAGTCCTTACTCCTACCTCAGTGGTAGACTCACAAGAGTTTTAACATGAGGTAATGGGTTCCCGTACCCATTGTGGTATAAAAAAGCTACTGCGGTGTGAGGGCATGTGTCAAAAAAAAAAAAAAAAATCCTAAGGTGGGCCATGTGAGAGGGAAAATCTATGCTCTACCTTTATGTTTATATGCTATTCAACCTGTTTCTAAGGGCATTTCCACAAGGATGAAGTGGTAAAATAAAAAACTTACCCTATACAAAACTCCTGTGGCCATATGCATGTTTCAACTGTGGTCATTCAATCCCCACTGTTTCCTCTCATGTGGCCTACTTGAGTTTTGGTACCACCTCATTTTTGGTGCATGTCCTACAATGAGCTCTTAAAATAGATAGACAAGGGAATTTCTCGCAAACATTAATTAAGGTAGGTCCCACTTATCATCCTAAGGAGAAAATTTTTGCTACACCAACGAGTTAGCTGGCTAGCTACACTAGTTGTAGCAATGACCCTACCATGATGTATGTGTTGTATCCATGCCATCTATTCATTTGGCGAGATAAATTTAGGGCATGACACAAAAAATGAGGCAGATCTAAAGCTCAAGTGGCGCCCAATAAGTTTTTAAAAGTTAGTATTCAATCCCCACTATTTCCTGGGCTGGATCCACTTGAGCTTTGGACCTGCCCTATTTTTTGTGTCATGCCCTAAAATGATCTTACCAAATGGATGAACGGCATGGATACCACACATATCACAGAGGGTCATTGCTACACCTGATGTAGCTAGCCTAGCTAACTCGTGTGTAGCAAAAATGTTCTCCATCCCAAGAGGTTGGTGGATCCCTAACTGTGGGGCCCACTATGATGTATTTGCTTTACATACAAAGCGCCCATCCATTTTGACAACTCATTTAAGGGGATGATAAAAAAAAAATGACGCATGTCCAAATCTTAGGTGTACCATGACATGCTTGTGACCCTGTGGCTCAATAGTAGACTCACATGAGTAATTTCAACATGAAGTCATGTGTTTGAGCACCCATTGTGGTGTGAGTTCATATATAGGCATGTGTAAGGCGTGTGAGTACCAGTGAAAAAAAAAAGTGCAGCATGCCGTGAGAAACACTTGTAATTGAATCCTCACTATTAAAAACTTCGCAGGGCATTGAAATGTTTATTTTCCATCCAACTTATTGATAAAGTCACAAAGACCTCAATAAAGAGACTACATAACAATTAGCTTGTTCTAAAACTTTTATGGCCTACAAAAAGATTTTGCTGAACGGTTATCACCGTTTCCCGTATTTTACTCGGCCTGAGTTTTGAACCTGCTTCCTTTTTTTATTTTTTATCATGGCTTAAAATGATTTTTCAAAACGTATGGATAGACGGGCATGGGTATAATTCACATACATCAAGGGGGGCCTTACGTTCAAGGATCCCTCCCACTTTGGAAATCCTGCACTCCAAAGCTAGGTGAGTCCATGCATCATGATGTTTGTGAGAAATCCATCCCATCCATCCATTTAACAAGCTCATTTTCCCAAATGTGACAAAAAGGATGCGGATCCAAAACTAAAGTAAGCTACACGAGCAGGAAAACTGAAAAAGAATGGCATACCGAGCTGTTTATATGCCATCAAACCATCTATAAGTTCATTCCAACTGTGATGAAAAGAATATAGTCTGATACTAAACATTTTCGGCCATATGCATGAGGTGGTCATTCAATCCCTACTGTTTCATCTCGTGTGGCTCACTTGAATTTTGGATCCACCTCTTCTTGGTCACCTATCTGTAAAATGAGCTCACAAAGCGGATGAACAGGGTAGATTATTCTAAAACATCAAGGTGGGCCTCACCTATCTTCCCAGCGGATGAACTTCCTGGAAAGGCTTTCCTGCGCATGAACTATGCACAGCCACCGTAAGTTCGCTGATGCGGCTTTGGTGGATCGCCGTATCTACTGAGGGTGAGTGGATTCCTGACTATGGGGGCCAGCTTGATGTATGTTTCTTACATCCACGCCGTCCAACCGTTTTTACAGATCATTTTAGGTAATCTCTCAAAAAAATGAAGTAGATTCAAACCTTAGGTGGACATGTGGTGATTGAATACCTATCATTAGAAACTTGCTGGGAGCCACCGGAATGTTTAGTTTCCATCCAACTGTTGATAAGATCAAGAATACCTGGATGAAGGGACCAAACAAATATCAGATTGATCTAAAACTTTTGTGGCCCAATAAAGTTTTTAATGATTGATAACCACTTTTTCTGTAGTGTAGTCCAACTGAGATGTGAATCTGCTTCATTTTCGGTACCATGACATAAAATAATCTTTCAAAACTGATGTACGGCGTGGATGTAAGTTAAATACATCACGGTGAGTCCCACACTTACGGATACACGGAAGCCGAGCTCTAATTTCGCTTGCGTGGAGTTCGTTGTACCGCGGAAACTGTGGAGAGATTGGAGGGCTTTGTAACCACCCACACTGCGCCCACATGCTAAGATGTCTCGATGATCTGAACCGTTCAGACTCCGATAAAATAGCTATTGTCCTATAATCACACTTCAATCAGGATTCAGGATCCCACCTTTGATTTTTACAGTTGATAACCAGTCGTTGGAAATTTTCTCCTCGATTGCATAAATTCAAACAGAGATACTGATGGTCACCATAAAATCTTTCCAGATTTATTTTAGATGGTTTAGATCATTGGAATACTCAGCATGTGGGCCCCAGCGGCGGCGACAGACGCTTTATCCTGAGTCGCGACAGAGGCGAAACAAACTCTCGCTTATTTCGGGTAAAAGGACAAAAAAGGAAGTTTACCACGTTACCATGGGATGGGAAAGCGCCCCCCATGCACGAAAGAAATGCCCCTGCAATATTTGGAAACATCTTGAAATGCCACTGCAAGTCTGCAACTACAAAAGCATCAGATGCCCAAACAGGAATAGTATAATGCATACACATGTTCTCGAATCGGATTAGTGGGGCCCAATTCTCTCTAATCCAGACCATCCGGTTGATGGAGCATGGCTTTAAAATGTCTAGCGACGCATTAGGACCTTCTGTCATATTTGGGCCTGATCACTGAGCATGCCCGATGGACCCTAACCGATTTTAATGGGACGGGGTTCAAAAATTGGACCGTTGGACAAACTAGATTGGGCATGGGTCTTACCTTGTGGGACCCATTAAGTTCTTGTGATACTGGGTGTGGTTGGGTCCATTAATTTGGACTCAGGTAAAATTAGGTTGGGTCTCCAACTCCAGGCAGTTTGACCATAATGTACGGTCCACAACCTTTAAATAGGTTGGTGGCACCTTGATTATAATCAAGTACAAACGTCAGCCCCATGTACTCATCAAGAGTGGGCAACACTATGAAAACAATTTATAACCATAGATAAATAACAAAATACAAGTGGTCCACTCAATTAGTAAATATGGCAGATTTTTACATAAGGTGAACCTCACGATAGGGCCAACATATTTGATAGGTTGGATGATGCACGTAAAAGTTCGAGTTATATATTAGGTGGAACATAACTTATAATCCAACCAATTGTACTTGAGAACTTTGTCTGCACGCAGGCGCGTATTCCTCCAACAAGTGATAGAGGCCAGTCACACAATAGACATCTGTTAAGTGGCACCAGTAGATTAGAGGCCTAAACTAAAAACCCAATAGCATCTATGGGTAATCAAAGACAACCAAGCCCAAGTCTTTAACGGACTGTTTGGATCATAAGTTGCTTAAGATAAGCTACTTATACCACAAGTAACTTATCTTAGTTTCTACTTATTAAGAAAATAAGTATCTTTGGTAAATAACATACTTATCAGCTTTTTCTCTCTTTCATCTCTCCAAATAAGTTAAAAAGCTAAAAAAGTTACTTATTACTATTCATAAACCAAACTTGCTTATCTGAAATAAGTTACTTATCTACTGCTGCAAGTAGAAAAAGTAACTTATTTGACAGTATCCAAACGGACCCTAAGGGTATTTGGATCTTAAGTTACTTATGCATCAATTAACTTATCTTGGTTTTTTACTTATTTAAGTTGAGGTGATTAAGTAATTTCAAGTAAAAAAAAAAAAAATGCTTCTATTCAATCATAAAGCAAACTAACTTTTCAAATCATAAGTTACTTATAAATAAAAAAAATAACTAATTTTGTGGTATCTAAATGATCCTAGACTTGCAAGACTTGAACCTGTTTTCAATTGGGTGTGGATTTAGTAAGATTGAAGACTCACCAACGTAATAAAGCTCTAATGTGATAATGCTTTTATTGGGGCACATGCCATTGTCAAAGATAAAACCAATGTTACACGTTTTCATCCAAAACAGCATATGTCTATACTTAAACCGACCCATCGGCATCCATAGATATGATGGTTTTACTAGAGCTTGAATTCCTCATAAATGCTTAAATTATTTTATGAACCAAACTAATTCTAATTTGCGAAGCTGAGAAATAAAAAAAAATAGAACAACCGAATTATCCTTATTGATATGCTTTGAAGCACTTGATTAGATGCTTTCTTTAATTAGATGCTTCTTCGGATATTCCTGTGAATAAAGCTCGAGTACTTTTCTAGACTTTTCCAAGTTCAAAGGAAAAGTCTAATTGAAAAATATAAATCCTGATAAATGCTAAAATTATTTTGTGAGTCAAAACTGGTAATTTATTTTACTAAGCTGAGAAATAGGAATAAAAAAATAAAAAAAAATAATCGAATTATTCTTATTGAGATGTCTCCCCTGATTAGACGCTTCGTCAGATATTCCTGCAAATGAACCGAACACTTCCTCAGATATTACTGTGAATTGAACTCAGCCGATTTCCTCGTCGATACGCCTTTGAAGCACTTGATTAGACGCTTGGGCTAGTCACCCAGAACGGAAGCGGATTGGCTGGTTTACCCTACACCAGCGACCAGGACGGAAGACGATTGGCTAGTGACCCTGCCACTAGCCAATGGCTAGTGGTCGCGTGCTCTGTGGGCCATATAATAATGTATGTGTTTCATCCATGCTGTCCATCCATTTTTCCAGATCATTTTATAGTATGAGCCCAAAACTGAGGTTTATCCAAATCTCAAATGGACAACACAGTGTTGATTGAAAGACTACCATTAAAAACTTCTTGGGGCTACGAAAGTTTTGGATCAAGCTGATAGTTGTTTTTTCCCTTCATCCAGGTCTATATGACCCAATTAACAGGTTGGATGTCAAATAAACATTACAGTGGGCCCTAGGAGGTTTTTAATGGTGGACATTCAATAACTACTGTTTTCCCATGGTGTGGTCCAGCTGAGATTTAGATCTACCTCCTTTTTTGCTTAAAGCCCTAAATTGATCGGTAAAAATAGATTGACGGCCTGGATAAAACACATACATCATGGTGGGACCCATGGAGCACCGACCACTAGCCACGTTGCTGGTGTGGGTACATAGCAGACGAGTGCGTCAGTCTTCGAACACTGCCAACGTACCAACGGTCTAGAAAGGATTAAGGTTCAGTGGACCCCACAATGATGTATTTAGTATATCCACACCGTCCATACATTTGGCGTAATCATTTTAGGCCATCATAC
Source organism: Liriodendron chinense (assembly GCA_003013855.2). Taxonomy (NCBI): domain Eukaryota; kingdom Viridiplantae; phylum Streptophyta; class Magnoliopsida; order Magnoliales; family Magnoliaceae; genus Liriodendron; species Liriodendron chinense. The sequence continues at coordinate 6,616,529 of PVNU02000439.1, read as the reverse complement.
CAAAAAATTAGTCATATCCAAAAGCTTAAGTGGACCACACCACAAAAGGAAGTTGGGACAATGATTCTCACCGTTAAAACATCCCTAGGGCCCACCATGATGTTTATTTTCCATCCAAACTTTTCATAAGGTCACACTGACCTGATGACGGGTAGAAACAAATATCAGATTGATACAAAACTTCTGTGAGCCCCAAGAAGGTTTCAATGGTAGACATTCGCTCTCCACTGCTTTCTGCAACGTGGTCCACTTGAACTTTGGATCCATCTCAATTTTTGTATAAAGCCTCACACCTTTCTCGTAAAATGAACAGACGGTATGGATATAACACATACCTCTTGGTGGGTCCCTAGAACTTGCTAACGTCAATAAACCAGCAAGTTGTTGGTGAATGGTACACCACGCAATCCACTTCCCAGAACCAGCTAGGTAGCTGATATCAAAGCTCTGCGGGCCCACCATGATATATGTAGTTTATCCACGCTATCCTTCCATTTTTTTCAGCTCATTTTAGGCCATAAGCCCAAAAATGAAGCAGATACAAATCTCAAGTGGACCACACCACAGGAAACAGCAGGGATTGAACGCTTACTATTGAAAACTTTTTGGGGCTACAGAAGTTTTGGATCAAGCTGATATTTGTGTTTCCCTTCACCCAGGTCAGTTAGACCTTACCAACAAGTTGGATGGCAAACAAACATCACAGTGGGTCTTTAGAAATTTTTAATGGTGGACCTTCAATCAACATTGTTTTCCTAAGATGTGGTCCACTTGAGATTTGGATCTGCCTCAATTTTTGTTCACGCCCAAAAATGAGCGGGCAAAATGGATGGATGGCATGGATAAAACATGTACATCATGGTGGGGCCTACAAGGCTTTGACACAGTTAGCTGGCTGGGTCACTGGCCAAACCACCTCTATCCCAGTTACCATCTCAACACTTCCGACTAGAGCTGTACATGAATTGGGCTAGCTCGAAAAGCTCGCTCGGCTCGAAAAAGCTTAGCTTAACTCGGCTTGGAGGGTTGAACAAGCCAAGCCGAGCCTATTTTATGGGCTCATTGAAAATTCAAACCACATGCTTGAGCTCGATTCAGTTCGGCTCAAATCAGGCTCGATTTGGCTCGACTCATGTATAGGCTCGGTATTTAAAATATATTATATATTATATATTAATATTATTATATAATATATAAAAAAAAAGTTTAAAATAAAAAAACAAAACCCTAAAAGTCATCCTCGACCGCGGCTGCCTGATCGCCGTCCGGCCTTTATGAAGACTACCACCCTCTGATCTCTCTCTCTCTCTCTCTCTCTCTCATCTTTTCTCTTCTCATGTCTTCTCTCTTCACTCATTTCTCGGCCATTTTGGCAATCCTCAACCTTGTTTGACAGTTGACCGCCCCTGTCCGACAACCAACCTCCCTCCAACCGACGACCGCCCCTGTCCGACAGCCGACGACCTTCCCAACTTCAAATGCCCAAGCCCGATTCGACTCAAATACCCAAACTCAATAGTGGCTCGAAAGCTTGGCTCGAATTTAGGCTCGAAAGCTTGAAGCTTGAATAGGCTTGAACAAGTTCGAATTCGGCTCGAAAGCTCAATCAAACCAAGCTAAGCTTGCCAGTTGGGCTCGAGGACCAAGTCGAGCCGAGCTCAAGCCCAGGTCACCTACTAACCAAACCAAGCTGAATTGTCCAAAGCTCGGTTCGGCTCGACTCATGTACACCTCTACTTCCAACTAGGGCTCTCAATGAGTCGAATCTGGATCGAATCCAGTTGGATCCGAGTTCCAAGTTCGAATATTTGTAGATGGATTCGGATCCAAAAGGTGATATCCATATTTGTAGATGGATTCGGATCCAACTCGTCCATTTATAAATAGTTAGATCCATTTCTCTTAATATTTGTAGACGGATTCGGATCGAACTTAGATCCAACTTGATCCATTTATAAATAGTTAGATCCGTTTCCTATCCGAAATCCATATAACCATCGGATTCGGGTTGGATTTAGGTTGGGATCCACTCCATTACAAATTAAAAAAATATATATAATATAATATATTTAATTTAGTAGCAAAATGACACAAATCCCACTATTTATTGCGATATGGTTGACCTGAGAGTGGCATGTCTCAATTTTTAGACATGGCCTAAAATAATATGGAAATCAGATGGCCAGCATGATATAACATATGCAATAAGGTGACTATGAGTCCGATGTGGATCTGATTGGGATTGAACTTGGATATGTTTCTGTGAATCCAAATCTGGTCCATTTAAGTAATTGGGCCTATTTTAAGATCCAAATTTGGTCCATTTAAATAATAGGACCTATTTTAAGATCCAAATCCACGGATGGGATCTTGGATCTGACTCGCTCCATTGAAAGCCCTACTTCCAACATTGGCCCAAAAATTGCACGTACGGTTGAGAAAAATGCAACAACTCGTCGACATTCAACGAGAAAAGGGTCAAAGATGGGTAGGTACAATTTCTCATATGGTGGACGTTTTCTTGGCATGGCCCGTCCATGCACAGCATGGATGGCCCATGCCCCCAAACCCTCCCCGTCCTTCCGTCTACAGCCTAGAAATACAGCAATCGTCCACAGTCGATGGAAATCTGTCAACTTGGAAGGACAGGATCTTCCTATCTTGGAAGATTGTTGCTGCATTCTCTATCCTAACCGAAGCCCATCACATCAACGGTATAGATCACATAACTACACCAGCGACGTTGCTGTTGTGGGTACGTGGCGGTGGGTACGTCGCGGACGCAGACAAGTGCGCCAGTCCTCGGTACCACAAGAAGATTAAGGCTATGTGGACCCTACAATAATGTATTTAGTATATCCACACCTTCCATCCATTTGGCGAGATCATTTTAGAGCATGATGAGTAAAATGAGTCATATCCAAAACTCAAGTGGACCACACCACAAAAGGCAGTGGGGACAATGATTCCTACCGTTAAAACGTACCTAGGCCCACCATAATGTTTATTTGCAATCCAAACTGTTCATAAGGTCACACGGACCTGGATGAAAGGTAAAAATAAATATCAGAATGATACAAAACTTCTGGTACATAAAGAAGGTTTCAATGGTATACGTTCAATCTCCCACTGATTTTTGCAGTGTGGTCCACTGGATATTTGGATCTGTCTTATATTTTGGCTCAAGCCTTTCAATGATCTCAGAAAATGGACGGACGGATTGGATATAACACGTACCTCATGGTGGGATCCACAGAACTTCATGACGTCACTACACCAGCCACTTCGCTGGTGTAGGGTACACCAGCCAATCCACTTCCGTGTAAATCCACTCCGTCCATCAGGTGGTAAATCATTATTTGATCCCTACATAAAAAAAGATCGCCCGGATAATCATGCGCGTGGCCTGCCTGAGTTTTGGATCTTTGTTATCCTATTACCATTCCCATTGTTCCCTATGCTGTGGCCCAACTGAGTTGTGGGTCTGGATGATTTTTTCTTTCGGCGTCTAGAACTGAGGACAGAACCTGATGGACGGACTAGATCTTACATTTTACAACGGGTGAGTGCCACGTAATCTGATTGTTTTACTCACAGCGTAAAACGGGTGTTGCATACCATGCATAAGTAGTACTGGATGGATGGGATCTTCTGGTCTGAATGATTCAACGGTGAGGATCACCTAACCAAGGTCCACTTTAGGAAACTTTCTGGATTTCTAACGTCCTGACGCATCAGGATCCTAAGATTTTTCTCCTCCGCCAACATCACACTATAAGTAACATCTCTCTCCAAAACAACCCCAACAATTTCAGACTCCTTTCTCAGGAATTTCCTTCTGCGACTCTAACAAGCTGATGAAAGAATCTTCCCGTCCTTCCCGCCAAAGTAAACCACCGTCCGTACAGAAGATCAAGCTCCTCTGCAGCTTCAATGGCTCCTTCCTCCCTCGCCCCGCTTCCGGAAAGCTCCGGTACGTAGGTGGCGAGACCCACTTCGTCTCCGTCGGTTGCGAGATTGGAATCTCTCAGCTCTTGTCGAAGATATCGAAGTTTTGCCCAAAATACCCCTCCTTGTCAGTAAAATACCAGCTTCCGGATTCTGATGAGGACGGCCTCGTCAGTGACCTCCCTCTGGTGTCCATCGAGACCGATGACGACGTACGGTGCATGATCGAGGAGTATGACAAGGTTGCGAAGTATATGAAGAATGCACGGTTGAGGATCTTTGTATGCAACGGCAATGGGTACGTAGGATTGAACTTGGATTCTTCTTTTAATGGGTTTTGTTCTTTCAAGAATCTAGATTCAGGTGTAGTTTTATTACGAAAGAAAACAGGTTTGGGGACAAAATCACGATGACCCATATTACTGGAATTCGTAATTCCGGTGATTTCTTTGTGTTTACCCGTTCAGAACCTAAAATTAAACCTACCAGTGTCATTGGAATCCGAAGTTTGGATTGTTTATTTAGCCTAATGGAAGATAGACCGCAGATTTTGATGACCCAGATGGCTAAAATTCAAAATTACAGCAATTCCATTGTGTTAAATGCTTCATGACCTGAAATTTGTGCTACCCACATTGTGGATACCCGGAGTTCTGATTATCCATTTATCCAAGTGGCGCAACCCCAAATTTCAAACCCCCCGTGTTAATTGATTTTTTTTTTTTTTTTTTTTTTTGCAGAAACATGTCAGGACCCAAAACGCCAACAGGTTACATGGCCAGTTCAAAATTTCAGCCGGAATCTTTGTTGAGCAGATTTAGTGAAGGTTTGGCTCTTAAGGATGGATTCAGTTCCGAAAACTGTGATCAATCAGTTAGAATGGTCCAATTTCCGTATCAAGGATATCACTCTAAACAGGATCCGGGAGTGAGGAAATCCAATCATGTATATTTGAATAGAGAAAATATTATGCCATGGAATGTTGGCCATGGTCTGGCGAAGAGTTGTTTATCGCCTGTCTCATGCAACAATCAGTTGGGTAGAGAGGTCTTTCCATTGAATTTTCTTGTTAGAAATGATGAGCTTTCAGGCCATCCTCCTTGTAGGGTAAAAAACATTCGAATGGGTGCGATCGACATCAGAAGCCGCAGGAGTGGCTTGCATGACATTGGGAACAATCAAGTGTCTGGGTTTGGTCGGAAGCCTTGTTATGGGGAGTGTTATGCTGGTCTTAAGCCAAGGTTCAACATTTTGAAAGTTGGACAAGGAAGATTACACCAGGCCCATTTGGGAAAGAACTTGTGTGGGTCCCGTGAGCATTTTGTGGTTGGAATAGGAAACATGGGGGTCTCTAGGAAGGGGACTCGGTCTTTGTTTGATCATGAAAATAGCAGAATATTGAGAGAGCGGGTTGTGCGGCCAAGCTATGGGAGAATTCCAGCAAGTCGTTTTTGTGGACAGAATGGACTTCTAGAGGAGTTTGGTAGCTCAAAGGTTCATGAAAATCATTTAGATTGTTATCGGGCACACCGTGGTCTCTTGGAGGCTGAAAAACAAAATAATGATTTGAGCTACCATTCTTGCTTGCTCCATGATGTAACCAAGAACCCAGTTCCATGTTTTGGGGCTACTACTTTCAGGGACGATCATCCATGCAATCCAAATGTTGCAAAATGTGAAACTCAATCTTCATTCATGTTCAACAATCCTTTCAGTAATGCTCTGCAGTTTAGGCAAAGCATGTGGCGTTAGCTCTCAGCATCCCATAATAAATGTTGATCTATGCCCTCCTTATGGTCGGAAAATTCAAGTAGGCCACATATGTGAAACTCTCGAGGCAGCTGTTAAGGAATCAAGCAATGACCATGATCTCCAAGATAAGACGTCAGTGGATCAGTCTGTGCATAACCTTTCATTGTCATCATCCACAGAAGTTGCTCCACCCAGTTTGCTCCTCTCTTTCTATTAGTGATGATTTGGGAAGTGATGGATATTTGCCCATGTTTCATCAGATTGCAACGAATACTACCAATTTATCAGCTCGTGATGATGTATCACTCAGATGTGAAATGTCGCCTCAATTTAATCAGTTAGATATCATGGACGACGGGGTCCATAGTGCGGGGTTGCTCATTGAAGACTTGACTGAAGCTGACACTCGCAAAAGAGATGCTGATTATCCTAATGGTACTTCTAATAGCTCCATCAAGGCTGCTACTGAGTTGGGGTCATCAATGAAACTATCAGGACCATTATCTCCAGCTGTGGCCCATTTGTCTTTCAGCTCAGGAAAAGACCTGGCTCATGAAGAGGAGAATCAGAAAAGTACTCCATCCAGTTTCAACTCTGAAGAAAAGGTAACTGCATCAGAACACTTTCAATAAATAAGGCTCTGTTTGGAGTCGAATTGCAAAGATTTAGTTCAATTATTTCAGAACGATCAAACCACAATCACCTTCCATAGCACTCCTATTGAAGGAATAGGCTCCAAAGTGCATTTGCATTCCATTCAAGTTGGAGTTGAATGGAAAGTAATTGTAAATTTGTAATATGAGGACTACTTATGAGGGCCCTTTTGGCTTGCTTCTAGCAACTGTAGAATTGATGGAATTTTTTCTTGAGAATTGCTTATGTGAAGAAATTCTTGAGAATTGCTTACGTGAAAAAGTGCATGTTTCGTAAATATGCATAAGAAAAACAAATTCCCCATGAAGGTTTCAATGGTGAGCATTGACTCCCCATTGTTTCCTGTGGCGTGGCCCACCTAAATCTTGGATCTACCTCATTTTTGAAGTTGTACCCTAACATGACATGGTGAAACAGATGGACAGAGTGGATGCCAACGATCATCAATGCGGGCCCCACAATGATGCAGGCAGGGTTATAGGAAAGTTGTATCTGTCCGGCTTCTCCACAGATGAGATTTGCTATGCTCATGCGTGTGTGCAATACAACTCATGTACATGCCACACGTTTGCCATCATGGCATATAAGTTGAGATCCAATCCATCCATTAGAAAGACACCACTATATTGATGCCTAACGCAAGAGTTAGGTTGATCCTTTGGTCAAGCAGGCCACAGTTTGCAAAACAATTGTATGGCTGTACAACACTTGGATGAAATTTTCTAACCCATCCACCTGTTTTCAATATTGGGGCCCGCCTTCTGAGTGGTCTGGATTAATTTTAGGGAAAACATGGCCTGCCCAACTGGCTGATGGATTTGATCTCGAACTTGCATGCCATGATGGCACATGTGTGGAGGTGTAAGGCTCTACACTCATGCGCAATTAACAAACTCTCCAACAAGAGAGATTTTTTGATTTTATGAGTGCTTTTCACAAGTTTGTAGAAGCAGGAAACGACTATAGGAAATGGGGGGCTAGGCGCTATGGAAAAGCGCAAATTTGAAATTTTGTTTTTCTAAAATTGATTAATGAAGTGGCTAACCAAACATACTTAAAGCCTAAAAAGGTGATTTTCATAATCAAAATTACCAAAAAAAAAAACTTTTTTAGCAAAGCCAAATGGGCCCTAAGCTAATTAACATTTGGTCATTTCTACTGGATTGAACTAGTAATTGCAATTCATTCATCCAAGCACCACCAAATTTAATTCTGGATAATTAGTTATTACCACCAAAAGAAAAGAAAAAAAAAGAAAAAAAAAAAGAAAAAAAAGAAGAAGAAAGAAAAAGAAAAAAGAAGATTTACTAGTTGGTTTTGCAGGTTAATGTGAAATCTGGTTTCAAGTCTCAGGTAGTTGGTGAAAGCACTAGCAAGCTTGCGGCGTTTTATGCTCATTTAGCAACTAGAGAACTCCAGGTATTTGATCTTACGTTTTCCTTTCTCTCTGTGAAATATATCTTTTTCCCCCATTTAACTGATTCTGAACTTTTTATATTGCCTGCAGACAATAAAGAATTCAGATTTGGAAGAAATACGAGAACTGGGGTCAGGTACATATGGAACTGTTTTCTATGGAAAATGGAAGGGTTCTGACGTTGCTATCAAGAGGATCAAACCAAGTTGCTTCAGTGAAGATGGACTCGGGGAGGATCGATTGGTACTCTTCTTTCTGCCCATTTACTAGAACCTGGATTCAACTTGGGATCTTTCTTTTTCTTAGTTCAAGTTAGCGAATTCAATTATAAACTTGCTCACTTGTAGGATACAGGTGAGCCAGTCATTGGTTCAGCCATCCTTTTTATATATAGATCGGAATTTGGATTTAGTTTCTTGGAGACTGGCCAAACTAGTTGACTCGGTCGAGTTCCAGGCTGATAAAAATATGAAAATGCTATTTATATGTCATGGTCAGCCAATCACTTATTAGACTCTCTGTAACAAGGACACAGTAAGTTAAAAATGGTGCTGTTTTGTCATCTGTGGACATACACACATATCCAGCAGTCCTACACATCAGTGAATATATAATTATGTTTAATTGTTATATGTAATTTGGGCATTTTCTGCATATAATTAATTTTCCTTTTGGTATAGTATTTTCCAGATTTTTAAATACCAATAATTACGTTATACTGTTAGAAATGCAATACGTTAATATTTTAATTTATTTGTATGGATTTGCCAGTGAATTGGGCTTTCTAGAAGTCTTTGTGCCCAACCTGTATCAGTGTCCGACACCGACTTACATGCCGGTTTACATATTGGTTTATAAACTCTTTGTTCATGTACATGAGTAACCTGATTAATTTATCTACTGACCTTCATCTGTTTATTTCCTTGTAGATTGCAGACTTCTGGAAGGAAGCCCACCTACTAGGTCAGCTTCACCATCCAAATGTTGTGTCATTCTATGGAGTAGTTACAGATGGACCATCGGCGAATTTAGCAACAGTCACAGAGTACATGGTGAATGGTTCCCTCAAGCAAGTTCTACAGAGAAAAGATCGGTATAGTCTTCTGCTTTGATGTTTCTTTGAAAGTGTGGTGTCACTGCTCATTTTGATAAATGGTCATGATTCGAAAGCCTCCCTGTTCTCTACTGAGCCAGTCTTTTAGAATCCATGACTCAATGCAGCGTATGCTGTTCGTCTTTATCTTATACTGGCCTATGGCACCCAGACATTTATGCCCTGCCAAAGTATCATGCTGATGTGATGCTAATTCTGATATGAGAACACATCTTTTCTGTGTATGTGTGTATTAGTCTCTCCTCAAATGGAACCTTATTATTGTCATCTGTTATTTTTCTAACACATGCTTCTTGGTTTGACAGAACCATTGATCGTAGGAAGAGGCTAATCATAGCCATGGATGCAGCATTCGGTATGGAATATCTTCATGAGAAAAATATTGTCCACTTTGATTTGAAGTCCCATAACTTCCTAGTGAATATGCGGGACCCTCAAAAACCAGTGTGTAAGGTAATCAAAACAAGAAGATCCATTGTCTCTTTTTGGCATTTCTGATCTTGGTCCCATTTTGTATGCACTTTTAACATTTCATTACAAGTCATAATATGATGCTTGATCGAAAGAAACCACGTCTTTTGTCTAACCAGAAATGGTGCATGACAGCACAGCTTTTGGTAATGCAAGCCATTCATCTACCAGGCCCTGCTACGGGATGGGCCATGCTCCAATATTCTCTCATCCTATGATCCTGGCCATTCAAATGGTTGCTTGCAAATGGACATTTACAGCCAATGGTTTACATTTAATGGGGGAATTTATTGGATGGTTAGGTTCATCCAGTGATGTAGATATTTGAGATATTCCCATCCACCCCGTGCCCACCATATATGCCCTGGATCACCAACAGAATGACCCAAACAAGTACAGATGTTGGGACAAGAAAATTTTCTTTTCTTTTCTTTTTTCTTTTCTTCCAACCGAACTTTGTATTTTCTTCTTTATTTATTTGGCAGCTAGAGTAGCCAACTCCAACGTCTTCAGCAGTTTAAGCTTCACTCAAGTGATTTCTATTTGAGATTTCTCATGGCAATTCTTTTGTCTTCAGATTGGGGATTTAGGCTTGTCCAAGGTGAAACAAAAGACGCTAGTGTCAGGAGGGGTACGGGGAACCATACCATGGATGGCCCCCGAGCTTTTGACGAGTAAAAGCAACATGGTGACGGAAAAGGTTGTATCTTTGTTTTGAAACTGTAGGAGCATATGCTGCTGTCTTTTTCTTTTTCCTTTCTTTTCTCTCTTTTCTTTTCTTCTTCTTTTTTTTGGCTGCTGGTTGCAACTAGAGCTGACATTGCCCTTTTCTATAGGTTGATGTCTACTCATTTGGGATAGTCATGTGGGAACTTTTAAATGGGGAGGAACCCTATGCAGACATGCGTTCTGAGGAAATAATAGGTATGCATGTCTTGTTTAAGATATCCCTCTGTTAGGTTTTATGACCAGCCATTAATGTCTTTGCCTTATTGCTTGAGGAGGAGAAATTTTATAATGAGCTTTCTTTAACTGAGATGAATTTTCTTTTCTTCTTCTTTATGTAGTTACATTTCACATCTACATGTTTCTTGCTATTAGTCATTAGCTCTTTGATGGAGGAAAATGGTATTTGTAAAGCTCCAACTCAACCATAGGAGGTTTTTGTTTGTGATACCCAGACACCTGCATATGCTCAACGCATTGAAATAATGTGTCTATCCAAATTTGGTAATGGATACTCTAGGATATTGGTATCCTTTGCATTTCATTAGTCACTTCAGATATTTCAACAGTTGTCAAGCATTGAAATAATTTGTGTCTATATGCTATAAAAACGGTAAACATTAACTATTCTGGTACATTTTTCACTTAAAAAACAACAGCTTGTTTAGTAGAACTACAAGTAAATAGATGCGTCCAATATTTGATCACAAAACTAAATATAAAAATCATATTACAAATGGGATACCCATATACATAAATCCATATCAGATTTTTGAGAAATGGAGAGTCATTTCCTTGTTCTTGTATCCATGTCCCCGTCAGTATCTCTATTGTATCACTAATTTTTTAGCTGCATGGACACTCTATATAGAAGGCGATTCCCACTTCATGATTTCATGATTCCTATACACTTCTGATCACAAAAAATCATTATTTATTGTGTTTCCACTTCTTAGCATTTCTGGTTTGTCCACAAAGCTTTCAACAGTATTAGTGGCAGAATCTTTTTTCTATCAGAAAACAAAGTTTTTATTGAATAGAAGCCCAGAGTCTAAGATTCCGTTGAATGTGTGGCTGTCACATTCCTTCCATGTTGCCCATAAAACCGCCACAAAGCATAGCTGTCATAATTTCTTATGCTTCTTGCACGGGTGGCAAATTCCCCATGCACCAAACAGCTGTTGGATGGAACTCGGCTCGGCATGATCCATGCCATGTTGAATTGACATAGCACCTATCTCCATATTCTTTGAGTAAAGATGCAGTGCATTAGTAGATGGTTGACCGATTCTCCATCCGGAAGGCACAAGCTGCACCCATTTGCTATAATTGTGTGACAGCATTGCAGCTGGTCCACCATAAGTATGCGATCTCAGCCAGCTAGCCAAGCGAAAACAATTGTTCTAGGTGGGGCTTTAGACTTCCACACCAAGCCATTGTGCCCCTTACTGCCCCCAACTGATAGTTTGTTGGCCAAAGATCTGACTGAAAATGCTTTGGATGGATGCCATCTCCAGAGGAGGAAGTCTTATCTTTCTTGATCTACGGTCATCAAGTCGAGCACGAACATCATATCTTGGAATTTGCCCTTGGCAGTCTACAACAGGTTCCTTCTAAGTGCCAGACCCCACACTATATGATTCCCCACCCTTTCATAGCAATCCACCACTTTGGCATCCCTGGATGTTGCCAAAAGATGAAGACATGGAAAAAGAGGCTTCAGTTTCGCATCTCCGCACTACACATTGTGCCAAAAGCTGGTATAACTAGTAATAGGGGCAGAATAAGAATTTGTGAGGTCCTAAGACTCGGCAAATGTACAGTTTGCTGTGCTTCCAATTCCTTCCATGCGGGACCCATGGTTTGGTTATCCAGACTGTTGATCTGATGGACCCTGTTCTGGATGAGGGTGCACCAAAATCTCTAAGAAGATCCTTTTGAAGCGAGTCAGGCCTTTACTTCCCACTGTATCTCTCACTGTTTCTTCTTGTGAACTGAGCCCAACTTTTTTGAAAAAGAAATTATTAAAGTACATTTCCATTTCACCTTTTCTTGAAAATCTCCCAGACTTTGGCAATGAATGATGTCATGATAGATCGTCACTGGAAACAGAATGCACTCTTGACAGTGTTTTTCCTGTTTCCATTTCTGCATATTTAATTTATTTCATATTTCTAAAATGCTTTCCATTTCCATGAAAACTTTTCATCATGTCTGAACGGACCCTTAAGAAACATAAAAATCTAGCAATAGTCCACTTTAAATAGAAAAAGCAGAACAAGCATTGAGTTAGGATCTTCCAGAGTGGGAGATCTTTCGAGCATCAAATATGGTGTGTCCTTCAGTTCAACTTCCTGGACCACCTCACGGTTGATTTATAGTATCTGCCAAGGTATCCCAAAACGGTTACGTATCGGCTGATACGTAACGGTAACGGTCATAACCGTTACGCGTTACTGGATCAAAACTGCCGTAACAGTCCTGTAACAGTTTTTTTTTTTTTCAGAAAATAAAAAAGGGCCGTAATGGCTGTTACAGCCCATATCATAACGGTAAACAGTGGTGGCTGTTACGGCCACCATTACGGTTATGGAACAACTTGGTATCTGCCGAGGCAGATAATCCAAGCAAGGAATGCAAAAATCACTGCTCAAACGAAGTTATAGAAAACTTAATTGTAAATTTATTGGGAAACTGGGGATAGCAGTTTCAAAGTGCGACTCGCTTGGGGACCAAAACTGGTGCGACTCACCATGACCAAGTCTGCGACTCGGTCATGTTTTGGGGTGGCTGGAACCGATACAAATCATTTCCTACCAGAACCAATACGAATCATATTGGACGATTTTCTCAAACCATGCTGGGGACTGGAGACAATGTCTCTATGTCGGACTTCAATAGCAGTATTGCCTTTGTTTGAAGTTCTTTGACCTTTGTAAACCTGATGCTATTAATGCGATGTCTTTCTGTTAATGGAGATTTTTTTTTTTATTTTATTTATTAATGAAGAGTTCTGTTCTTTTAGGGAGCCACTATCTACAATCACCCTTATTAGTAGCAGCAAGGATACCCCAATTCTTTCTGCTTTTGGTAATAACATTGAACAAAGTCATCCTATCTTTTATCACCATAAGTAGAAAAAAGCGTGCCACCGACCATACCTTAGTTGTACTCTCCACAGAAATACATTAAATTTATCTAATCTATCTAATATTATGTTCTTAATCGAATCGTATTGTAATTAGTATTAAATTTCATCCTAAAGTTGCACTTTGAACTGTGGGGAATCAATTACTTCACTATAAAGCTAATAGAAAATATTAAAATACTAAGGACTATGATATAGACAGGTCAAACATATTCTTAATTCCACATCTCTAAAAAAAATGTTCTTAATTCCACATCAGACTTCAGTCAATTTAAGGGTGTGTGGCAGTGAACCTTAGAAAGCGTTTGTGCCAATCTGACATGATACGGAGTGTGAAATCTAGAATTCATTTCATCGCCTTTTAGCCTAAACCCAATTTTCGATTACCAACAATCCAAGAATGCGAATGAGACTTGCCCCTGTGAAACTGAGTTTTTTCTTCACAGCAAAAACGTGGCACGTGTCCCCGGTTGGTATTATTCAGGTGGGGCCCATCATGAACATTGCTTGTCTGAGAAATCATGCCAATCACTGCATCAGGCAAGTTACATATGTATGTTGAATATGGATCATTGGTCATGTCTCTCTTACCATCCATTTTTCTCACATGCATGTTGCGTGGCTGATAATTGGACAGGCCTGGTTTTTTGGGCTAGTGCGTGTCCATGGTGGGTCCTGCCCAACAAATGGCCTGGACATGTGTGGCGCAAAGGAAAACCGCCATCCTTTGTCCAAATATGATTCAAGTTGAGACGTGGAATACGTTCCATGGGATTCATACACAGATCCTGTCGTTTTAGCGATGGTGCAAAGAACATGAAACTATTTAATGGCAACATTAAAGAAAGAAACTGGTTGCTTATGGTTCTCATAAAATGCACCTATAATTGTTTTGGGCATAAATCATTTATTGTATGGAACTAATTGAAAAATGATAACGTGGCCTGTGTCAGATGATATCTTACTTGAACAGATAACCACACAAATTCATGGTCATGTATAGAAATGTAATTCAAATGATTCATGTCATTTTCATTGATCATATCTACTTCTTTTCAGCTGGTATAATCAAGGGTGATCTGCGGCCAGAGATCCCTAATTGGTGTGATCCAGCATGGAGATCATTGATGGAGAGGTGTTGGTCATCCGATCCTGACTCGAGGCCATCCTTCTGTGAGATTGCGAAGGAACTGCGTGCCATTTCGGCGTTGATGAACATCAAGTGACTTGCATGAGGAGAGGTGAAGATTGGAAGCTGGTAAACTGCTTATTCAATCAGATAAGAAGCTGGGGAAAAAACCCCACATTGTAGATATGCAACGAGTAGCAAAGCCATGCCGGGACGTTGATCAATTCTGCCGTCCGGTGTGTTGAATTCACTACAAAGATAGACCATCGATTGGGGGGATGGTAATGTCGACATCACTACAGAGTATGCAGATGGTTTTTCTTTTCTTGCTGTCGCAACAGGATCCAAAGGTGGGCCATCTGACTGATGGCATTTGGTTAGTGTACGGAACTTTGTACAAGAAGCTGTTATGTTGGTGTCAGAAATAATCTGAGGGTTGGGATTTGCGATTCCAGTGGGCCACTGGCCTTGCACTCTTTGTATGGATGCTTCCTATTCCGTTTCTCATTCTGTGTTTGGGTGTTGAAATTTTGTTTTGCAATTTGAAGTTTTTTCATGTAATTATCAATGTGGGTTGATCCCATGTTATAGCAATCCATACCTTACACTCTGATGTCCCCACGCTTTAAACCAAGTTCAGATTGGATGATCCTAGCCATCTGATACTGCCCTTTTTTTCAGTTGAATGCGGACTGACCTTCATTTCTTCTTATAAACCATCTATCTACGGGCTGCTTATAAGAGCTAGGATTCTCCCATTGAGGAGAAACTCGTGAGGCCCATCAGATCAATGGTCTGGATCACTAATCAAGGGATCAACTTGTACAAAAGACCTGAGAATGCTGTGGATGCCATCGAGTCAGGGGTCATAATTACATCCAGAGAATGGAACTTGGCTTGCTCAACAGAGCCTTGGGAGGCCGTGACCCCGTTAAAACTGAGTTGACTTGGTCATGCTCCAACAAGATTGAGTCATTTCTCAAACATTGGAAATTTGGATTTTCTGAACCTTTTTCAATGCCAATTTTCTCATTACCTCGGGCAAACCTGGCGAACCATGTGCCCATACAGTGCTGATTCACAAGAACTTTGCTCAAGTGCAGTGTATGCAAAGAAGACGCAGTGACTTTTGGAAGGTTGGGTTTTGGACTCAGTTACCTGGAGGCCAAGACCCCATTAAAACTGAGTTGACTCAGTCATGTTCCAACTAGAACGAGTCATTTCTTGAACATTGAAAATTTTGGATTTTCTGAACCTTTCTCAGTGCCAATTTTCTCATTACATCAGGCAAAGCTGACAAACCCATGCCCATACAGCGCTGATTCACAAGAACTTGCTCAAGTGCAGTGTATGCAAAGAAGACTCTGTGACATTTGGAAGGTTGGGTTTTGGACTCGGGCACCTGGAGGCCAAGACCCCATTAAAACTGAGTTGACTCAGTCATGCTCCAACTAGACCGAGTCATTTCTTGAACATTGAAATTTTCGGATTTTCTGAACCTTTTTCAATGCCAATTTCCTCGTTACCTCAGGCGAAGCTGATGAACCATGCACCCATAAGCTCCGATTCATAATAACTTGATCAAGTGCCTTCAAAGGGCGCTTGGTGTGATATACAACGCTTTGTGCAATGTACATGCCTTTCACAGTTCTGACTTAGGCCCATGGTTCAATAATCATGGCTGGGGGCACGTTGTTGTCCAAACCATGGATGGATTTAGTAACCAAAATTTTCCTTATTAGGGGCACTATAAAATGTTCATACAATCACTGTCGGTGCTTTGCTTTAATGAAGAATGATATGGTGTAATGGCGCCACATTGATGCACAAGATGTAGTTAAAGCGAGCAATTTCAAAAATCAGTTGTGTGTTAAGGTTGAGATGCTGGTAAAAAGAGCTATTTGGTCTATCTTTTGTTTCTTCATTATCTTTTGTTTACCCCTTCATTTCACGCAGGAGAGGCTTTAAAACTCATTCTCGGCTAGTTTATTTCTATGTTTATTTTGGAGATCAAAACGCAAGTCCATTTCAATGGATCCAAGTGGAATGGACCATCTCATGTAGAGCTGGAAAAAAAGGGGTAAACCAACATGCATATAATTAGTCACAATGTTATGATGTTCATGATATCAGGGAGGATGTCACATGCAATGCATGAGAGGGGATAGAGAGAGAAAAGAGAGACAAATATGGAAGGGACAGAAAAATGAAGGAGAGAGGTGGAGAAATCGCAATCCTCTAGAACACTTAGTTTTACCCATCATCCATGGGGCCCACCATGTTTTAAATGTAAAATCCCACACTGTCCATCAAGTTCTATGCTCGATGTTACGTCATAAGGTAAAAAATCATCTGGATCCAAAACTCGTATAAGCACACCTACATATTAGCGGTAGGAAAGGTTTGTATGTGGACTATCACATGGTTCATCTTTCATTAAGCTGGTTAATCACATCTAACTCACCAGGACGAAGACAAGATGCAAAATTCAGCCCAACTCACAAAATATGAAGAGAAGATGTAAAAGTCAACATGGTAAAAACTCAAGTAGGCCATGCCGTGTAAACATAGTGGTTTTGGTAGCAATTTTACATTGTTCCTGTTAAAAGGCCCTTCATATACATTAATGTGCCATCTTCTATCAACTCGAGCTTTTAAATCAAGTGGTTATTTAACATGGTATCAAAGCGTGAGCCATTCCCATTAGTGTGAGCCATCACTTGATCTAGTAAACTCTCAAATGAAAGGGAAAAAAAGAAAAGAAAAGAAGAAGAACATTATTTCAGTAATTTGTATTTTACTAGAGAATGTCCAGATGGAACAAAATTCCAGGGAAATGCTTTTAAGAGGAGCAAGTATCAAAATGCCCTCATACTTCTGTTAAAATGTAGAAGTTGAGAATTCTGGGCCCACATGTTATGTGTATAACATCTAGCCCGTCTAACTTATTAACCCAAGATTTCGCATGAACAAAAAATCTGACCAATTGAATCACCAGATGAGCTACAGATGAATTTGCATGTTTTTGAGCAATGTATGTTAATTATTATGGTTTGGCCCATCTTATCATAGCATTCGCCTGATTTTTGTTCCATATGGTAATCATTTTGTGGTGCATAGAATTCTCCACTCACCACTTTTAAAGAAAAACTAAAATCATGGTGTGTAGGTAATTTTACTCCTAAAAAATCACTACCCCATAATTTTGATTCTTGGATGCATTATTTGATAAAATCCGAATAAGAATTTAATTGCAAATTTTCACACACACACACACACACACACACACACACACATTTGATAAAATCCAAATAGGAATTTAGGTTCATGAAGGCATTATTTGACTCCTGAATATAGTCGGGCTTGTCAGCTTCTTAATGACTCAGCTCCATTTCTCGTTGAGTCAACTCGATTGAGTCTGCGAGTTTTTAAACTATGAATCTATGATATGTAGGGATTGGATGATTAAGAACAGAATTACAGCAACCATTCACTTATAAGGGTTCCAGTACTGGTGGCTAGGGTCTTCTAATCTGAAGAGAGATCGGAATTCCTCATCCACCAGTGGGATTCAACAAACCAATGGTATTACAACTAGGGCCATAGTTATGTAATTCAATTGGATTGGTCGGTTGCTTGTTGGACTATTTCGGACAGTATTAGGCGACAGACAGTTAGAGTTTGAGCAACCGAAACTTGAAAGTTTTTCTTAGATGCTTGTTGGACACTTTTGGCCAGGCTCGGGTACCCGAACACATCGGGTTGGGTGACCGATGCTGCGCGCGACTATTTTATATAGTTTCTTATTTTGCAAGGTTAGTTTGTAATTTCGCCCCAAGTGCTATTTAAGCACTCCTAATGCGGGATTAGGGTAACCTAAGCAATTCTACACGTTCTAGAGCAAGGAAAAGAAAAAGAATAAGAAAAAAAGAAAAGAAAAGAGAGAGGAAGATCGAAGAGTGAGAAGGCTATGTCTGTTTGTGATGATTCATCTACGACGCCGGTTCGTTCATTGCTTCTTCAAAGTCCTTGGATTGGTGAGATTTCTCTATTATTTGTCTCTTTGATTATAATCCACTTCAAGGTGAAGAAGACTAGATCCGAGCATGTTGTAAGTTCGTGATCACTGTGGAATACGTTCTTACATAGTGAATTTGTTTGGCTAGATGAGGTCCCGTGGTTTTTACCTCTGTTAAAGGGTTTATCTCATAAAAAGTGTTTGGTGTCGTGTGGGTTAATTGTTTATTCATTTTTCCGCATTAATATTTTATAATTCATTTGGTTGTGGATTGTGAGATCCGAAGGTTTGTGCAACCCTTCCCCAACAAAAGTGTTATCAGAGCATTCAAGTTGTGTAAAAGGACAGTGGGATGTTTGAATTATGGAGGGTGGCTCATTGATGATGGTTAGCTTAAATGAGTCTAATTGGCCTGTCTGTAAGGCTAAGATAGAGGATCTGCTTTATTACAAAGATCTGTATGCACCGATCACAGGTGAATCTATGAAACCGACAAATATGTCCGCTGAAGATTGGAAGAAGTTAGACCGTAAGGCGGTGGGGTTCATCAGACAGTGGCTGGATAACATTGTGTGTCCACCACGTTCTACGGAAACCTCTACTGCTAACTTATGGCAGAAACTATAAGGGTTGTACGAGAGGAAGACAACCAGAAATAAAAAATTTCTTGATTAGAAGACTAGTAAATCTAAAGTATGAAGAGAATGATTTTGTGGCTAAGCACATGAATGAAGTGAGCAACATTGTGAACCAACTCTCCTCTATGAAGATGGTTCCAGACAATAAGTTACAAGCCCCGCTAATGCTTAGCTCATTGCTTGATAGCTGGGAGACATTGGTTATCTTTGAGTAACTTTGCACCTAAAGAGTGTCCATGGATCAGGCTACAAGTTGTCTTCTCAATGAGGAGACAAGGAAAAAATTTCAAGGGTCGTCTCAACAAGAGGCCCTGGTGTAAGAAGGACAGGGGAGATGAAAATAGAGGAAGGCTGGCGGTAATAACCACGACAAATCCAGAAGCAAGTCTAAATCAAGAAAAAAGGTTAAGTGTTGGAATTGTGGCAAGAATGACTACTACAAGAATGAAGGTCGCAAAGAAAAGAATAAGAAAAAGAAGGGTAAAGGGAATGAAAAGAGGGGTCAAAATTTACTGTAGTCGCCTCAGATGGCGATATAGTTGTTATAGTCTCGATTGAACATGACAAGTGTCTCACTGCCACGTGTCAGGACTTAAATTGGGTGGTTGACTCGAGGGCGTCGTATCACACCACTCAACGAAGGCAATACTAGTTCACAAGCTATAGGTCAGGTGACTATGACACAGTGAAGATGGGAATTTTGGTACGTTTAAGATAGTGGAGATTGGCGATATAAATGTAAAAATTGACGTGGGTTGGAAATTGGTGCTGAAAGATGTGAGACATATTCCTAACATTTGCCTCGGCCTATTGTCGGTGGGAAGTTTAGATGATGATGGCTATGAGAGTCACTTTGTTGATGGGCGCTAGAAGCTCATCAAGGGCTCGTTGATTGTGGCGAGAGGGAATAAGTGTTGCACCTTGTACAAGACAAGTGTTACTGTCTGCAAGGTTGAATTGAATGCAACAAAAGATTCAGTTATAAATGTGTGGTATAGGTGGTTAGGCCATATGAGTGAGAAAGAGCTTCATCTTTTGACGAATAAGCAGCTCCTCCCAAACATGATAAATATATATTGAAAACCTATATTGATTGTTTATATGGAAAACAACATAGAGTATCTTTTATTAAAACTGATTCTCATATTAATAAATTAAATGTATTAGATTTAGTTTATTCTTATGTATGTGGTCCGATGAGGACAAGAAGCTTGATGTCTGCAAGGCTGAATTGAATGCAACAAAAGATTCAGTTATAAATGTGTGGTATAGGTGGTTAAGCCATATGAGTGAGAAAGAGCTTCAACTTTTGACGAATAAGTAGCTCCTCCCAAACATGATAAATATATATTGAAAACCTATATTGATTGTTTATATGGAAAACAACATAGAGTATCTTTTATTAAAACTGATTCTCATGTTAATAAATTAAATGTATTAGATTTAGTTTATTCTTATGTATGTGGTCCGATGAGGACAAGAAGCTTGATTGGAGCTTTGTACTTTGTTACGTTCATAGATGATACATCTAAGAGGGTTTGAGTATATGCATTAAAAACCAAAGACTGAGTCTTTGAGGTTTTCAAAAAAAATTATGTCATGGTCGAGCGTGAGACAGGTAGGCTATTGAAGTGCATCTACACTGATAATGGAGATGAATACACTAGGGCATTTGATGAATACTGTAAGATCCTTGGTATACAACATAAACAAACAGTACCCAAGACTCTCAACACAATGGTGTAGCAGAGCGAATGAATCACACCATTGTCGAGAGAATCAGATGCATGTTTTCTCATGCTAAGTTGCCCAATGCGTTTTGGGGAGAAGCAATGCGTGCACCTGTATACTTGATAAATAGGTTTCCTTCGGCTCAATTAAATGGAGAGGTTCCTAAAAGGGTATGGACTGAATATGATGTATCATATAGTTATCTCACTGGTGTTTGGATGTCAGGCATCCGTTCACGTTCCTAGAGACGAGAGGTCCAAGCTAGATATGAAGATCAGGCATCATGTATTTCTGGGGTATGCAGACGAGAAGTTCGGTTATAGATTATGGGATCCGGTAAAGAAAAAACTCATTAAGAGCAGAGATATGATTTTCTTTGAAGATAAATGTGTTGAAGACATTGGAAAGCCAGAGAAGACCCAACCCAGTTTCGGTGAACCGGTTGACACAGATTCTATCACTCTTTTCATGGTGCCTAATGACTGGGGAGTGTAGCAGAATGCAGGGGATGATAGTACCCCTACTGCAGATAAACCGAGGGAGCAACCCCCACTTAATCCACCTATTGAGCCACATGTGAAGAGGTCATTTAGGGAGAGACAATCATACAAGAGGTACTCAGCCTATAAGTATGTTATGCTTACCGATGAGGGTGAGCCAAAGGACTATATGGAGGCCCTATCCGACATGCATAAGACTGAGTGGTTAGAAATCGTGCATTAGGAGATGAAATCCCTGCATAAGAACCACACGTATTAGTTGGTGAAACTGCCTAAGGGCAAGAAAGCTCTGAGCAACAAGTGGGTGTTCAGGAAGAAGGTGGAACAAGAGAGTTCACAACCGAGGTTCAAGGCCAGACTTGTAATGAAAGGCCTTTGACAGAAAAAATGAGTTGATTTCGATAAGATATTGTCATCGGTGGTGAAGATGACATCCATACGAGTGTTGTATGGTTTGACTATAAGTATGGACCTGAAAATGGAACAACTAAATGTCAAAACAACATTGGTGATCATGAAAAGGAGATATACATGAAGCAATCAAAGGGGTTCAAAATCAAAGGCAATGAGCACATGATATGTAAGCTAAAGAAGAGCTTGTATGGGCTGAAGCAAGCTCAAAGGCAATGGTACAAGAAGTTTGAGTCATTTACGTTAAAGCATGGGTACGAATGAACGGAGTCAAACCACTGTGTGTTCATATGGAGGTTCTCGAATGGTGACTTTCTCATCCTTTAGTTATATGTTGATGACATGCTCATCATAGGAAAGGACATCATGAAGATTGGCAGGCTGAAGCAGGAGCTGTACAAGTCTTTTATAATGAAAGACTTGGGCCTAGCCAGCCAGATTCTAATAATGAAAACCATCTGTGACAGAAGCAGCAGGAAGTTACGGTTGTCACAAGAGTGGTATGTTGAAACTGTCCTAGAAAGGTTTAACATGAAGACAACGAAGTCGATCGGTTCTCCACTTGATAGTCACTTCAAATCAAGTAACAAGCGGTGTCCCAAGACCAATGAAGAGTTAGAAGAGATACAAAAGATACTCTACACTTCAGCGATAGCAAGTTTGATTATGCTATACTATATACGCACCTAAACATAACATATGTGGTCGACGTGGTGAGCCGATATCTTGCCAATCCTGGCAAAGAACACCGAGTAGTAGTGAAATGGATAATACGATATCTAAGGGACTCTTCAAAATTGAGCCTATGCTTTAGTGAAGGGAAGCCCATATTAGAGGACTATGTAGATGCAGACATGGCAGATGACATAAACTCTAGGAAGTTTGGATTAAAGTACATGTTCACATTTGTAGAGAGAGCAATCTCTTGGCAGAGCAAGCTACAGAAGTGTATAGCGTTGTCTACGATAGAGGCCGAGTATATCACAGTCGAAGAAGCATGCAAAAATATGCTTTAGTTGAAGAGGTTCCTACAAGAACTTAGCCTGAAGCAAGATAAGCATGTGGTCTATTGTGATGTTGACAGTAGGATACACTTGAGCAAGAATCCAAGTCAGCATTCCAAGTCGAAGCACATAGAAGTTCAGTATCACTAAATCAGGGATACGCTAGAGAACAAGGTGCTACGGCCTGAGAAGATTCATACGGATGATAATGGGTCAGACATGATGACCAAGACTTTGGTCAAGGGCGAGTTCGAGGCTTGTGAAAGCCTGACAGGCTTGAAGATGGTGAAACCTTCCTCTTGAGTCGGAAGGGAGAGATTTGTTGGAGTGTTTCTCCTTATGAGGAGAGGAGAGAGTGCGGTTTTGGGGTCATCAGGTCACCGACCAAGCCTGGTCGGCTGATTGAGATCCCCAAGATTGGTCAGTTGGTTGTTGGACTGTTTCAGATAGCATCGGGTGACCGACAGTCAGAGTTTGGGCAATTGAAACTCAAAAGTTTTTCTTAGATGCTTGCTGGACGCTTTTGACCAGGCTTGGGCACTCGAACACAACGGGTCAGGTGACCGACAGCACGCTCGACTATTTTATACAGTTTCCTATTTCAAGTGGTTTGTTTCTAATTTCAGCCCAAGTGCTATTTAAGCACTTTTAATGCGAGATTAGGGTAACTTAAGCAATTCTACACGTTCTAGAGCAACAGAAAGAAAAAGAAAAAAAGGAAGGAGAGAGAGAGAGAGAGAGAGAGAGAGAGAGAGAGAGAGAGAGGAGTGAGAAGACCGTGTTCGTGACGATTCATTTATGATGCGGGTTTGTTCATAGCTTCTTCAAAGTTCTTGAATCAGTGAGATTTCTCTATTATCTGTCTCTTTGATTGTAATCCACCTAAGAGTGAAGAAAATTGAATTCAAACATGTTATAAGCTCTTGATCACTGTGTAATACATTCTTATATAGTGGATTTGTTTGGCTGGACAAGGTCCTGTGGTTTTTACCACTGTTAAAGGGTTTTCCATGTAAAAAGTGCTTGGTGTCATGTGGGTTGATTGCTTGTTCATTTTTCTACAATAATATTTCATAATTCAATTGGTTGGGGATTTTGAGATCCAAAGGTTTGTGTGGCCTTCAATAACAAAAAGAGGAGAACATCTTTGATACTCTTGCAATGTGATTGATGATATGCATATGCTTAGAATTTACTTAGGATTGCTTGGATGACTATAAAATGGGCATGTGGTAAATGAAATATATGTAAATTAATTGCATGATTTATTTGGATGTTAAAATTGCCTGTAAATGATTTACAAGTTATAAACCATTTATAACTTTTATTTGAAATTGAAAGATTGACTTTTAGTCATATTTCCATTTACATATAAATGGTATTCGGCCTAGCTGTTAGTTTTGGAAGATCTTCTACAAAGGAAGCATTGTAACTCCCTTCCCCCCTCCCTCTCCCAACGGCTCTTTCTCTCTCTAAATGTGTACATTCAGCTCTCTTATCTAAATCATTGTAACCCCCTTCTTGTTGGGTGCGTTTCACACAAACCTTAGGATCTCGCCCCCAATGCACTAGAATTATGGGCTATGATAATACAATAATTAAGAATAAAGCATCAACTACACGATACAAGGAGTTTTTACGTGGAGAACCCTTGGAAGAGTTAAAAACCACGGGAGATAGTCCAGACAAACAATCTACTATGAAGTAGAACGTTACAACCGATCACAATCACACACCACTTGGATCAAACCTTATTCACTCGCGTAGGAGTGGATAAATATAAGAGAATGATGAGAACGGAGAGATCTCATCGATCACGAGGACGTAGAAGCGCTGAGACGATGGTTGCGTTGAAGATCACCTTTTCAAGCAATATCTCCTTTCTACAGGCTTCCTCTTCCTCTTTTCTCTTTCTCTCTTCCTTTTCTCTCTCTCTCTCTCTCTCTCTCTCTCTCTCTCACCTTGGGTGTGAAAGCACCTTAATGGGATACCCTAATAACGATTTGGAACCTCTTAAATAGAAACCCGGAGGAAACAGAACCGAAATAGGAAACTGCTTATAAGCAGTCCACGTCGGGTTGGGAGCTCAGTCAAAGGGCCGTCGGGCGTCCTTCCAACCCAAAAATTGTCCAGCGGCCTTTTTGAGAGAAACTGCCCAATTTCGGGCGCTAGGTCAATAGACCGTCGGGTACCGACTGTTGTAAAAACAGTCCAGCGACTAAACGCTCTTTTAGGTCAATTGCAGTCGCCCGACCATACCCAGGCTGCCCCAATCTCTCCTCCTGTCCTAAGGAGGAAAACCCCATCACTTCTCCCCCTCTCCCAAATCTCTCTCTCTCTCTCTCTCTCTCTCTCTCTCTCTCAATACAGGTACATTGCAACTCCCTTCTCCCATCACCCCCTCCTACAATCTTCTATGAAGGCCTTATAGGGCCCACTTCATAAAAGGGCATTTGAATTAATGAGTTCACTTCTGTAAACTACTTAATGCAAGGTTTAGTGTAAGGATTGACCCTAGGCTTTATTGAGACGACTTTAACCCAATGATCCTAATGTAGGACAAGAAGTAAACACCTTTCTATCACTCATGGAGTGGAAAAACTCAAAAAAAAGTTGACAGAATTTAGCATAGTTTGGTCGTCCGACCGATCTAGTCGGTTGATCGAAAATGCGCCAGGAAGTCCATATTGCTTACTGGACACTTTTGGGCCATTTCGGGTCGATTGACCAGCTTTATCGGTCAATTGACCGATCACCTGTTCACTCGAGCCAGTCGACTGGTGACGATCGATGGATGATGAAAATTTTGCACGTTTTTTAGATTTTTTTCTTATTTTGTTTATGATTCTTTTAATGCATTTTAGAATTTTTGTTTAAGGTTATATAAGCTCTTTTAAACTCATCGTTTAAAAAAATATCATTATTATTCAATAAAATTTTGATTTTTACTAATTTTATCTTATGGATTCGAGATTTCTTTTATAGATTTAAGAGTGCCTTGTTGATTTAAGGTATTAACCTTTAAGTGGGATGATAATAATTCTCATCATATCTTTCTCTGCGTCAGTTTCATCTTAAATAAAGCTCTTATATGCCATTTGAAGATTTAAAGAAAAAATTATATTTTCAAACCCAGTTATACATGAATGCCTAATTACAAATTGTAAACAATTCACTGAGTGTCCAAACGCATATAACTATTTACCCTTTAAAGCCAAACAAGACAAGCTATAAGTAATTTATACTTTTAATTCACTTATCACTTGAAGATTTTATAGGCATCAGACGACCTCTTAAAAATTGTGCAGGTCAGCATATGAGCTACTCAGGTAAAACTTTTCAAAATCATGTGTCCTAATTTAGATGTCTTATAAAATAAAAGATTATGCTTATTTAATTATCTGCCTATCGGATTGGTGGGCATTCATTGGACAATTTAGAAATGAAAAATACCCCATGTCCTGTTTCAACAAACAAGCGTCCACGTGTCAGAAGTTCAGAGTGCCTGCGTACAAAGCGTCATAGTCCAGCAGAGTATAAATAACTCCGCATAAAAGAGAGATGAAATCGGAATGCCGCTGGCGCACACACTGCCCTTCTCCCCATTTACAAGCGCTATAAAAACTAGCATCCCCGAACGCCCTCTCTCACAACACACCGTCCGATCGTTTGATAATCAGAGAACTCGACGCACCAGATCGTCTGCTTCAAACCACTAATCCACGGTAAGTCGCTGCTCGAAATCCCAACTCTCCGTTTTCGTTTCAAATTCGAGTCAGGCCGGACCCGTTTCTACGTCTCCAACCGTTGTTTCCCTCTCTCTGTTCGCTGTTTGGAGACTGCAAATTTTCTTGTACTCTTAGGATGCGTTTGGATGCACTATCGAATTGTATTGCAATTACTAAACTGATAAAGTTGAAATAAGCCAAGTCACGATTTTCTTAGCACCATCGATTGTACGGGTTCCATGGTAAGCTTTATTCGGACCGGAATCGTCTACAACCCCTATTTTACGCAATGCATCGCGCACAACATCCAAGCTTTGTGGGGCCCATCATGTTTTATGTGTGACATCGATTCCGTCCATCGGATGAGAACGTTTATCTTCACACCTGATGAACAGGTTTGATGAAATATAGAGATGACGGCGGCTCCTCACACAAACCTATAGTTTGCGTCCCATACCCATTGTCCCCTATAGCATGACCCACCTGAGTTGTGAATCCTGCTGATTTTTTTCCTCAGGGCCTAGCATTGAGGGGTGCACCTGATTGATGGAGTGGATGTCCCACAGACAACATGGTGGGCCCACATAGCTTTATTGTTATATGCTCTACGTAAATTAGTTGTTACAGAGGATTCTGGTCTGCTTTATTCTGTTTTTGGAGACCGCCATCTTGCTTTTATACTCTCAGGGTGCGTGTGGATGCATTAATCCATTGAATTGTAATTGCCAACCTAATAAAATGGAAAAATCCAAATGGCGATTCTCTTGGAGCATGTTTGGTTGCCACTTGAAAATGGGTTCGGCTCATTTTAGTTAATAGCAATTTCGTATTAGAGATGATAGTCTATATAGGTTGTTGGTTACATTTTGAATCCCTACCTAAAAATTAATCTCTAATATGTAATTATGGTTAAATAAAACTAATGGGTATGGCACATGCAATGCACGTGAAGAGAGCAGGGGAGAGAAAAATGGAGAGACTTCCGAAAGAGGTTTGCTCACATACATCCCGTGTTGGAGTTGTGCCCTTGAAAACCAATGTGAATCTTATCCATTGATGACATGAATGATATCTAGTGATATTGATGATCTTGACCATAGATCATGATGACCATGGCTCCTAGATGGACACATGATTATGTCATAGTTAACAGTGGGAGCATCTCAAACCCACATAAAGATGGGTTAAAAGAGAGGGATTCCTCTGGTTGCTCTTAGCCACAAGAAGTTGATCGAGGATCTTAGATCTTGACCCAACTCTGAATGAACCGAATTGCTACAATGGTTTGGGTTAATGTTTTGGACGGGCTTCGATGACTAGGATGAGGTGGATGGATGGGAGAAATGGTCTCCCTGGAGAGGGGGAACCTTAATATCAGCCCATTCTTTTCTCTTCTCTCTCTTTCTTTTTCTCTATCCATGTAACTTCCTACTTGCGACTCATAATTTAAACGTTTTGGGGTATTTCTTTCTTTCTTTCTTTCTTTTTAATGTATGAGGTAAGGGCAGGGTAAGATGTGTGGCATAAGCCTCACATTTTTCTAAATTTCAATTTAGAACTAAATAGAAATGGAAAACATACAAAATTAAAGAAAATTACAAAAATAAAGTAGAAAACAAAAAGTTTCCCTCTCTAATTACCGTTTAAGAAAAAGGAAGCCCTTCTTTGCTTGCCACTTGTTCTTTGGCAGGTTCCATTGCTCATTAAGTGCCATGAGTTGGAAGAAGTAGGGTTGTCGTGTGGCGATTGGATAGAGTTGGAACAAGTAAAAACCTTGAAGCTTCTTGAGTCCTTCAGAGACATATAAGTTTCATGCAAGTAGCTGTATGACCCCTTCAAAGTTTTTCCCCCCTTTCAACACATTAAACATGATGTCACGAATTCATTGACAAAGTGTGTAGTCATCAATTATAGAAGCAATATCAAAAGACAAAAAAAAAAGAAGAAGAAAAACAATCACACTTATCCACCTTGCATGTATTTGCTGATGTATTATATGTACAACGTTTAGGCTGGCCAAAATGTGGGCCACACTGCAAGAAAATAATGGATGGCTGACAGTCGGATTCAGCTTAAAAATGTGGCCCACCTGATGAGTGGACCAACCTGATTTTTGTGCCAGGTAATCTTCATGGTGGGAACCATACTTGAAAATGAAAGAGCGATCCGAAGATGAGGAATTGTCGAGAATACTTTGGCTGCTGTTTGTCTGCAGTTGTATTCTTGTCTTCAGATTTTTTTAGTCAAGTCATCTGCTAATAAGAATAATGGTACAAAAATAAAACCCTCGAGATGTATTTATTCCTTCTTCTTTTTTTGTCATTTTTTTTTTCTAGTCTTTGCTTGTTGGATTCACATGTAGGTCGTTTGTTGCATTGCTCCTATGGTGTGATGGAAGTTTCCCTTTTTAGTTGGGAACAGGACCATGCTATAAAAAATCAGTTTCGATCTATCATCATTTTGTGAAATTTTTGTAGTGTTGTCTACAGTTTGCTGTTTCTGGTTCCTAAGGATGATTCAATGTGCGATTGCCAAATGATGGTAGGGATAAGAACTGGACCTTCTCATTCCTACCTCATTTATGATTGGGAGTGGAGAAGGCTGGAAAACGGAAGCTCAGTTGATGCAAGTTCCATTTTCCATGCTGACCAAACACCAATAATTTCAGCATCACCTGTGACTTGTTGGTCCACCCAAAATCAGTCCTAGTAGTTTGCAGAAAGAGAATGACTGCTTGAGTTTAAATTTATATCTCTTAGTGGGGAGGCATATTGGGTTTGAATCCTTTGATTTACGTTGTAGAGGGTACTTAGTCTTTAAACAATCATCTTCTTTTTTCCCAAATAAAGACTGGGATGCTTTCATGCCATCGTACTTATTGATTGGAATTGGAAGATAATGAATTCTCAATCTAATGTGTGAAATGATGTTTTCTTTGTCTTAAAGTTAGAAAGATCATTACATGTTTGGAGTTAGAGGCGTGGGTTTCTTTTTGTTTTCTTTTTCTTTTTTTCCAATAATAGTTTCAGATGGTTCACAAGAAACTGCAAAATGTTAGGTTAATGTTGCCTTTATGATGCACAACAGTTGCTTTTAATGATCATAACTACTTCAATAGTTGGTGTTTTTTATATGGTCTAACATTTTTTTTTTTGGAGGGTAACTCAAAATTTATTAAATGAGGGGAGAACAAAGATACAAAAAGGATGATGAGGAATCATCCTGCTAATGCAAAGAAGAAAGTACCCCCCAGCTACCATGAAATAATTCCACAGGACACCATTTTATCCATTAGTAACTCTTGCCATTCGACAACGAGCCATCTAGGCGGGTAGAGGAGGTATTCCAGTTAGCGAAAGGGCATGTAATAGAATGGGCAAGAGCCTCAAAGGGTGTAGTATCTTTCCCAGAAAGCTGGGCCATCATGAAATGTGTTTCGGGCAGTTTGTACAGTTTTTTGGTGTATATTCTGGCTTTGGCCTTCTTTTAATAAATTCTTTCATCGTTTCAAAAAAAAAAGAAAAGGAGCCATCTAGGAGAACACCTGTTCCAGAGATGCGACTTGTCCTTAAAAAGTCCTGTTGTTGCATTCTAGCCAAGTCACCCATAGAATAGCAATTAGAGAGAGGTGCCATATCGACTTTTTCTTCCTTCCTGACCAAGCAAAATGCCACATGGCTAAATGATCCCCCACTTTTTGAGGCATCAAACAACATTGAGGAATTTCTCCCAAAACACTGGGTGAACTTACAATGGATGAAAAGATGGTCCATCGTTTCCTCCTCATGCAAGCACAAGATGCATCCATTAGGAAGGATTATATGACTTTTCCTCAAGTTGTCAATAGTAAGAATTTTGTTCTTACCCACCAAGTTAAGGGCATCACCTGCAAAGGTACGAGATATTTCCATCTGTGACGAATAGGGTCCTTGGCTCGTGGCTTGGATGCATTTTAGAGAACCAAATAGAAAGACTGGACTGAAAAGCCCCTAGACTTGCTAGGATTTGAAACCCACCTACATTTTTTTTTTCACCGACTTGCTAGCATTTTTGTGTAACATCTTTTCCTGGAAACTCACACAGCCACACTGTATTGGTTACATTATGCTGCTGAAATTTCTTTGATATAGATTTCATGTTATCATAACTGTGACCCTAACGCATGTTGGTTTCCATCTCTAATAGCATGGCCAGGTCATTATCCAGTATGATCTTGAAGGGCGTAGGAGGATTGCCAGCCACTCGTTCTTGGAGAACAACGGTAAGAACAATGACTTCAATGGTTTTATCTTTATCCTTTTTATTTCCTGATAAGGAAATAAATTTGTAGCGTGACTATAACCTTGTTGACCAAACTAAGGATATGATCCCAACTCCCAAGCCAATACCTTCTCTTTTCTAGTGAGGAAGCTTGAGCCCAGGATTAGCCAAAATATTGTTTGAAGACTTAAGCTTATCTTAAGATATAATCAGTCTGATCATCACGAATCCCCTCAATAATGTGTAGCAATGTTTCAACAATATCCTCAGCAGTCTTCTTAAGGAATGTTTGCCCCCTTGACCCACTGAAGGACATCGAGGGAGACACCATCAATTATCAAATCACCAACTGATCACAACCTCAAAGCATCTCAAGTTAAATTGAGACATCCTAGTCTCTGCAACAGTAGAATGTATCTTTAACAGATTAAGATTAGGAAACAATACCTTGCTCTAGTAATTAAACATGTTGGCAAAACCTTTTTGTCAAAAATTTCCTTGATATTGGTCTTCCACTTTGGATTCTATACATGCTAGGTATGTTTAGTAAAGGCTCATTTGTTAGCAAGTAATTGGAGGGATTTGGATTTGTGAGAAGTCCAAATCCATGCTGCCAAATGATGTAGGGGCATGTGATGACTTAACTCTAAATGCATGTATAATCAGATTGAAGAGATTCAAGCAATAAAATTAATTAACTAACTAGTTTCAATCAAAGGGATTAAGCAAACTTCAACAATGGGATGAGATCAATCCGTTAGGATCATACCCCTTAGCATAAAATCACATAAACAATAAAAAAGGACCTAGGGATATGGGAATATCTCCAAATCTAGCATAAAGCAGTCCACATTCACGTTTGAATCAGATTCTCATGACTAGTCGTCCCTCCTCTATCATTCATATCAAAAGGAGAAGATTCAGGGGAGAAGGAAAGGGATGAAAAACGAAAAGATGGGTTCAAGACGAAAGAAGCATAGATTCTTCCAACAAAAGTAGATAAACCTTGTATTCTCATGCACCTTGAAGATTTAAAGAATAAAACATGAAATCCGGGGTGGAATCCTCAACACCCAAGGGCCAATTCTGAAACCCTAGTCTCTTTGATAAAAAGAGGAAGAAAACATGCTTCTTCTTTTTTTCATTCATTCGCTAACTAAAAATAGGGTTTTTCACAGAGTATATATAAGTCACGAAATAATAAAGTGCACTAAAGTGTCTAAAAACAAGAAAAAGAACAGAAAAAACACCTAACAACTAAACCACCCGTGCGACAGGGCTTGAAATCTGCTCTATGGTCCCATGGTCCTGCTGCTCCTGCGGTCCTGCTGCTCATGTACTTGTAGTGCGTCAGAAAATGGGTCCGATGGACTTGGCATCCATCCACATCAACTCCTTTGCTCCGGTACTCTGTCAGTGACGCCTCCTCTGGTACACTCTAAAGGGTGCACCAGTGATGTCCTCATCACCAAACTAGCCCTAAGAATCCAAAAAGTGAACCTTTGGGGGATTTTGCTTCCTTTGGAATCCAAATCTCTCAAAATCCATGCTGCCAAACAACCCCTAACCCTAAGGCTTTTCAAGGTTGTTGGAAATTCTTACAGGCATGGGTTCATTCCATTGTTGAGGTTATAGCTGACGCTCCTTTAAAGTTTAAACATTGGATAATGGATGCCCTTTAACTGACATCCATCGTATCCCATTGTTAATCAAAACCATGTAAGGAATCACCTTTCAAAATACGATCATCCCCCAGAAATAGGTGAGTTGTTGCTGCTGTAGATAAGCCTATAGCAAGAATGAAGTTTGATTAATTAGAACAACCCATGTTGGGAAAAAAAAAACTAGAGATGGAAAATTTAAATATCGCTACAATCACCATCATAGCCTCACCCTAACTATTTTGGGTCGTAGGCAAAAATAATTATATGAAACATGATTTCCTTCACCTTGACAACAAAATAAGTCGTTGGTTGAGTAGCTCACAAGTCACAACTCAGAAGTTGGTTAGATATGAGAACCTTGTTTCATGTTGTTGTCTTTGTAAAAGAGCAAGCAACTTAGAGTAACAATAGCCAAAGCCTTACAAGAATCACTGGAAGGACAGGATGCCCCCCCTCCAAAAAAATAAAAATAAAAATTGCAATGCCATGTTCTGAAGTCATAAAATCAAAAGGCGGCTAAGATCGTGAGTAGAAAGTTGTATGCACAATCGTGAGATTTTATGATATTTTTTTAAATGTAAAAAAAAAAAAAAAAAACTAATATATGGCTACTTTGAGCAGCCTCCAAGCCTGGATAAAGGAAAGTTCTGATGTCAAGTGGGAGCTGATCATCAAATCTTTGCCAAACAAATCATGAAAGCCCTATTTTGATTTGTTGGGAAACAGGATTTGTAGGGCCGACCATTGAACAGTTGGGACAAGGTTATGATGATGATGTAAAAAAACTAATATGATAAAAACTATCCCAAAAAGTGGGTTTTGAAAAAAAATCATCTTTGCTCTATCATACCAGATTAAGATGTGTGCAAAACATAATGACAGTACCGTAACACATTGCTTATTGCTTCTTAAAAATAAAAAAATAAAGCAAACATGTTTTCAGACTTCCAAGTTCCAAGCTTTAGAGAACAAAGCCCCAAATAAATGGAAGGGAAAGATTCAAATCTTACTCTATTTCAAGAGAATTGAGTTGAATGCTTTTCAGTCTTGAATTCAGCCCTAACTGATTGGCTCATTTGGAAAATGTCGAACAATAATGATAGTGGAAGGTGTGTGTGAGATTCTTTCTGATGTTGCTGTTGGAGAAATGTGATGTAAGAGTCAAGATTATTGATAACAGTGGTGAGATTGGAGTAGCAAGGAAAGGTAGATGCTCCTCTCTTACCATTCCTAGGGTCCGGGAAGAAGATGCAGTCATAGTCCAATAACTCGTTAACTCGACTCAAAACTCAGCTGAGTCAACATGGTGAGATTTCGATCAGAGTCACTAGGAGACTTGGTACTGGAATAGACTTGGCGTTGACTTGGGAAGACTCGTTGAATTGACTCAATGACTCGACATGATTCAAATCAACTCACTCGCATCATGAACATGAAGTTGTTTTTAAAAAATATATAAACCGGCAGTAGTAGTGATATTTGAATGCCAGATTTCCAGCAAGGCAAGAGTTGTAGTGCTGCTTAGCTTTCTATCTTTTATTACTTATCCTAAGCATAACTATTTGAAATATTTATTGCCCTACCTTAATTTTTTTATGATACCTAAATTTTTTCAATTTATCATAATTAAATATCGAGTAGATTCAGGTGAGTCAACTGGACCCAATTGAACATTGAGTCAAGTAGAGATTTTGGGTTTTTTGAACTATGGATGCAGTCAAGCTGCGCAAGGGAGAACTAAGCTTGAGAAAGGGTTGGAGATGAGATCGAGATGGGAAGAAAGTACTAATCCGGTAGCTATGGGATATCTATCGGTCCTATCTTATCGTCCATGCATAGCTTTTTTTTAGTTGCATGATCCTTCTAACCAGGTCCCACTCCTGCAACGAATCACGCCTTGGATGTGCACTCCCTCTCCCACTTCCTAGTTGTTTATGCTTTGCTAACATTTTGAAACCAATGCTTCCTTACTCCTGCACCTGCTTCATTTAATTAAAAACTTTTCTCCTGAGCTGGTTTGATTTTGCTTGTTTTATTAGTCTGATTCTTCACCAAATGAAAGAAGGGCAGCAGAAGCAAGCCTCCTACTGCCGGAACAAGAGTGGAAACACTTGATGTCATTTGAAGATGTCTTTGTTGGCCTGCTTTTGCTGCTCTTGGTGGTATACGAACCTATGAATTCCAACCCCAAAAATAATCGAATGAGATTGATTCCTCTGCACATTCAACTGTTTCTTCCTCAGCAGCTTTTCACCATCCTGCAGGAGACAATAGAGGAGATCGATCAAAATTTGGACATAGAATATAGAGATAGGGCTGTCCAAAACCAGGTAGTGAAGTGTGAGGTTCATCCAAAATGCAGACATGGAAAACCCTTGTGGAGTCCTCAAGAAATGAAAAGCTGCGCAATCCAGTAGTTATTCTGTTGGTTGGTTTGGAGTGTTGTTTTCTGTGGAAATGTTAAAAGGTCAAGGTTCAAACAGGGATAGCTGTCTCTTGTAACCGAGGAAATCTACATTTGACAGGTTTTTTCTTTTGGGAAGTGGCTTTACTCATAGAAAAAAAGAAGGTAGGAAAATGGCTTATAGAAAAAAAGAAGGTATTTGATTTCCACCTCATTTTTGGCCTCTCAAACTGGGGAAACTGTCACATCAGGGAATTAGTATTATTTTTCACAGTTTCCACTTTCTCAAACAGGCCCAAGGGAATGGAATGGTATAGACACAGCGAAATGGCCCACACCATCCTTAGCCAACTCATCGGCAATAGAATTAGCCTCTCCCCCCACATGACTAAATGATAAATTTTGGCCTGGAGGCAAGAGACCAAATTTCATTAAAAAAAAAAAACAAAGCCCAAATTCTAAGGTTCCATCCTTGCTTGTTTCGCCCACTTTACGACATTTGATGATTCTCCTTCCACAATAAACTTTTCTGTCAAAGGTACAAAAAGGTTCCCTTGACGACAGAGCTTCCACTATCCGCCACATGATCAACACCTTCAGGCAGCTATTGCCAATTGGGTTGCCAGAAAATTTGAATTTCCATACTCTTCGTGATATTTGATCAATCTCTGCATAAGTCGGAGGCATTGATACCCCTGAAAATTGGGGAACTGAGGACCCAAATAATGATGCTTACCTTGATTTTTTTCCATAGAACCTGATTGTTTATATGGACTCATCCTTGAAGGTTTGCTTGTTCCTTTCCTTCCAAATCTCCCAACAAAGCGCGAAGGAGAGTAATTGATATAGGACCTTTCCTCTTTCTTTGAACGGGTCATTTCCCCAACTGATCAATGTCCCCATGAGCTTCTCCCTTAATGGCCAAGTGGTGCCAAAAACATCAAGGAAGCCATTGCACCACATGGGCCACCGACTCCTCTCCTCTCCACACATGATAGGCTAAATCCCCCTAAGAAAGAAAAACAAATGAAAATACTGATGGTCTTATTCACTTAGATTTAAATTTAACAGTTCATAGATTTCTTACAATGAGCTTCATATATGTATTTTGTGATGAGGCTATGTCGGTGCTTTCTTTAATAAATGGCTGTTACATTAAAAAAAAAAAAAATCTTGACGAGTGGCCACCTTCAAAGTCATCTGTTTATTATGATTTCTTTGCTATTTTCTACTGGATTCTGGTTCCTATGTTTTCTGGTTATCTGTTGTCAATGTGCTGTGATGTTTAACTTTTCAACCATGTAGATGATCTTTCTTTTGGTCTGATCTAAATTGTTGAAGTAGGTAATATCAGGATCATATTACCAACATGGCATGGGACATTCAAAAACAGCGAATGGTGATACTGATACACATGAAGATTTCCAACCCACCAACAAACTCACGAGTTCCGGCCTTTCCACACATGATGTCGTTAAGCAGGTTATGGTTGTTATCTGTTAGTGGGAAATAGTTATATTAAGAATATGTTTGAACTCTGCCTTGTCCGGCGGGCAGCAAGGAAAATGCTTATATTCCTTGTTTCTCATTTAATAATTGTGGCTAGTTTCTGGTGTAGGATGTCAACGAAAACCCTGTCATGATTTATATGAAGGGAGTTCCTGATGCTCCTCAATGTGGATTCAGTGCGCTTGCAGTGAGAGTTCTAAAGGAATATGGTAAGTAGCTGTGTGCTCTATCTATATCTCAAGGCTTACTGAGAGATGAAAGTGCTGTGGTCAAGCATGTTATATGCACTTTGACATGAACTTAATACAGAAAAAGGTATTTTCTTGTGTTTTGGTACTATTTATAGGGAAAAGGTACTATTTATAGGGAAAAGGTACTATGAGGTCAACCTCATGGGAAGCTTCCAATGAGGTCGAGCTCTGTGGGCCCCACTGTGATCTGTGTCGGACATCCACCCCATCAGTCAGATGCACCCTTCCATGGTGGGCCACGGGCCTAAAAATCAGGCCAATCAATGACTTAGGTGGGCTGCATCACAGAAAGCAGTTGAGGGTGGATACCCACCCATTGAAACCTTCATGATCATTTATAAGGTCCACTGAGATGTGGTTCACACATCCAGCCCATCCATTGTGTGTGTCCCACTAGGATGAGGGGTCACATCAAGTTTCAGCCATATTCAAAACTCAGTGGGCCCCACCAAGTGCTTTTAGATGTTTTAGGCATGATTTTGCACACTTTCAGATGGTATGGCTTACTTGAGTTCCGGATATGGCTGATTTTCGGCACATCCCATAAACTAGAGGG
Source organism: Liriodendron chinense (assembly GCA_003013855.2). Lineage (NCBI taxonomy): Eukaryota > Viridiplantae > Streptophyta > Magnoliopsida > Magnoliales > Magnoliaceae > Liriodendron > Liriodendron chinense. The sequence continues at coordinate 6,579,496 of PVNU02000439.1, read as the reverse complement.
GACCCACCAAATGCACGGTGTGGATGTCCTACATAGCTCACAGTGGGCCCCATAGAGCTCGACCTCATGGGAAGCTCTCATGAGGTCGACCTCATGGTAACCTTATTTATATATATACATCTATTTATCTCATGGTTTAACATTTTGGAACTCAAGGATCTGTCAAGTTGAGTCAGGTCAAGTAACTTTGTTAAATTTTTTGAGTCTTGTACACCATGATTTGGTAAAGATTTAATATTTAAAATATATACAAATATTGTAGAGTCTTGGAGAGTCAATCTTTGTTGATTTTCATTGAGTTTTGTACAGGTTCTTTTTTTTCCAAGTTTGTCACGTTGACTCCAGTTTTTCTCAAGTCTTGACCAAGTTTTGACCACATCTTGTTTATTCTAGTCTTGATGAAATCTAATTGAGTGGAGTCGACTTGGGTGAGTCAAGTTGAGTTTTTAAATTTTATCTGGTATATCTTGTGCTTTTATGAACTTGATATTATGTAATCACATATCTTTTGGTATTATCATGTGACTGTAAAGGCACCTCAGCTTGTCATATTTTATGACACGTGTGAATTTGAAAAGGAAATGTATATCCGTGTCTGAGGTTGAAAAGGATGTGTTTCTCCAGTCATTCTTCTATTTGGTAATAGAAGTGATTAAGGTTCAGAAATCCTTCAGTGGATCCCTGCTTCGGGCCTTCTTTGTGAGTGGAAATTGGTGATATATGACTTTTGGCAACTTTCCACTGAGGCTTCACTTTGGAAGCTCCCTCCTCCAGGCTGTTGGAAATTGATGTTGATAGGAGCTACATAGGGGACACTGGGAATTTCAGTGTAGTTGGGCTTCTAACAAATGAGTACGTGGTTAACTCACCTTCTTTGGGCCAGTAGGACTTGAGCATTCGATTAGAGAGGTGTTAAACTCTTTCTCAATTGCATGGGTTGCCGGGTTTTAGTTTTTCTAGATTGTAACAAATCATTCATAATATTCCCCAAAATTATCCTAAATGAACAAAAAAAATCCTTCTAAAATCCCCACAAAAGGGCCCAAAAGTCAACATCAACATGTTGACATTAGAATGGCATAACAAATTCAGATTTGTTTGACCATTTTCACTTCTCTTTTAAACCATTTTTTCTGTTGTGACAGCATCCCCATGGCTTTTGCAGTTTTTTCTCAGGTTGGAGATAACTTGCCTCTGTCGGGTTAATGCCTCTACATTTAAACAGTCCTTTGCCTCCTTGATCCATTTATTTTTTGGCTTGTTGACCTTCTCTCGAATTGGACAAGGTACATGTTACAGATCTTTGTTGTCGAAATGGTCCCTATTTCCAATATGTTTAGAATCTTGCCTTCCAATTTTAACAGTTGTGTATTGTCCACCAATCTTGTTCTGTGAAGCAGAAAGAGACTTGAGTCAACAACCTGTGTAAGATTCTGAGATGCTGTAAGGTGGTAATGAGATTGAAGATCAATCTCGTGGTAATGAGATTGAAGATCAATCTCCTTAGAAAGTGAAATCCTGGGGATTCACTTGAGAGATGAGGAGGTAGAATTCGTTACTTAGATTTTTGGTTGTAAACGAAATTTTTGTATATCTGGGGCTTCTGTTGTGCATTAGGAGGCCTACCAAAATATTTCATTAATAGCTTGCTGTAAACTTACAAACATATACATGAGTAACACGACATATAATTTATACACTTCAATATGGGTGGCTGATTCCTGAATTCTGACATTACTGGCAGCAAGGAATCATGAATAAAAGAAGAAAAAAAAGAGTAAGAAGGAAAGAATGTTAAGAAAATATCATTTCAACTTTCTAGCAAATAAGCTGTTGTTTTCTACACTCAGGCGCATGTACTGGTTATCCAACATAAGCTGAATCGTCAAAGTATCTAAAGAACCTTTTGTTTATATTTTCTCAAGCATCCCAGGACTAGCAGCATGATTAGGAATTGAATTGGTAAACTTAGCATTACATGTTATCTTCTTGTGCTCAATCAGTAATTTGGTATTTTCTAAAAAAAAAGGGAACCCAAGTCTATTGTATTCTTGCATAACATATGTTGCATGCAGGTGTTGCTATCAGTGCCAGAAACATATTGGAAGACACTGAGCTGAAAAATGGTGTAAAATCGTTCAGGTGAACCTACTCTTTTCATATATTAATACTTAAGCCACTGCAATACAATTTCTTTGGTCAATACCATGTTTAAATTCCTCTAGTGTCAATGCGCGACTAAATTGGTGTGGTCAAGTCCTGCAATGATTTTAATTATGAGAAGGCACCCCAACTTCTGAGAACCACAGTTATGAAATATTTATCTGAACAAGAATTAGAAAGACCATGGACAGGCTAATGAGTGCTGATCAATTGCTTCTAGAGGTACAATAGTGACCATCATCCACATCGGTTTCTGTACATGTAGCTGTAATGGATGGGATCCAGACTACTCATTCCTTAGGCGCCACCCTTGGTTGTCCAGTAACCAAAATATTTCATTCATAGGACAATACTTGCCATCCAACCCATAGATATGAATATCAGTATCGTATCAGCCGATCCATATCGGCATGACATGATTTGTGATACAGGGTCCTATTGGCCTGATACAAACAAATTGACCCGTATCAGCCAATACGGGGCATATCAACATGGATATAGGCTAATACGCCCATAAAAGCTCAATTTTGAACTTCTTTTTTTAAAAATAAATTTCATTCATGTCTCCTCTTCTTTTTCCACTTAAAACACGGACGAAGCTTAAAAACTCATTTTAGGCTAGATGTAGACTTTTTTTGGGGTCAAAACAAATGATTTTAATGGGATTTGACAAATTGAAGCAAAGTTAACAATTATAGAAAAAATTGGAAAAAAGGGTAAACCTTCACTTACCTTTTGATATTTTCATTGTATTTCAATGTAATGGGCCCTAGTTCACCAGATCATGCTTGATTTGTGTTCAATTAGGGCCCATTTAGTTGACCTTCAACAAGTCAAACTGACAGACAGCGTCTCATCAAAGAATGGTCTGATACACTATCATATGCATGTCCAAAATAAATAAATAAAAAAAGATTGATTCTTGAATATCTAAATAACTAAATAAATAAGATTTATTCTTGAATATCTTATTACCAATACATGATGCCGTATCGTATCATTTTTCCGACGAGCTGATATGTTGACCGATACTAACATTTAAAACCATGACCCAACCCATCAATCTTTTTCAATTGACCTGTTTGGATTGTAAGCTACTTAAGATAAGCTACTTATCTTGGTTTTTACTTACTGAGCAGATAAATGTCTTTGGTAACACAATGTTTTAGGGTTGGGCCCACCTTAATTTTATTTACCGCCCTTCTGAGGGGCCGTGGGTCCCACTTTGGACTTCGACCATGTCGTAGAAGGACTTCCTAAGGCCGTCCATCCTATTGATCAGGAGAGTGGGCCATGGGCCCTTGTGGACCATTTAGAAATGCAACAGACCCAAATATATGGTGGGTGACATTGCTGGATAGCACTGCTGTCTAGTGCGTTTTTCCACGCTGTGGGGGCTCACTTTGGGGTCCACTTAAACTTTGGATTTGGCCAATGTAAGTGGGTTGGAAAAATGAATGGACGGCGTGGATTTCTTGCACGTAGGCCCCACAACGTGGTGGCCACTCTACAAATGAGATGGAAAAATAGATGAACCGGGGCTTTGTTAGGGACATCTCTGTGGATCAAATTGATATTTGTGTATTCCTTGCATCCAGGTATACGTGACCTTACCAACACGTTAGGTGGTAGATCCACCCCTCGGTGGGCCCCACTCACTTGTGGGCCACTGCCACGTGGCCACACCAAAAGGTAGGATAGCAAATAAACCTCATGGTGCCCTAGACGGTTTTCAACGGTAGGGCTTCAACACCATTGTTTCCAGATGGTGTGGGTCCCACAAGCTTTCGGATCAAGCTTAGATATGTGGAGCCCCTACATCTACGTTTGCATGCCCTTATCAATAGGTCGTATGACACATCGACATTACGGTTGGCCAAGGAAGTTTTCAACAGTTGGCATTTAACACTACTTCAACCATGTGGTGGGGTCCTCTGGAGCTTCAAATCTGCCTCAAGGAGGTCCTGACGGAAGGTGATCCTTCCCATTCTTCCTGTAGTGTAGTTCACTTAAGCTTTGCATCTGCTTCATTTTTTTTTTTGTCCATGTACGGTCACGAGGGGGCAAATGGATGGACAGTGAGGATGAATGACACAATCATCATGGTGGGCCGTGCCCACAGCAGGCCCCACAATCAGCTTGGATAACAATTTAACATCACAATGGCCTCTTTGGGAAGTTCAGAATAGTAGGCGTTCAATCATCAGTGTTTCCTTGGCTTGGTCCACTGGAGATCGGGCCCCACTTCCTAAAATAATCAGTCAAGATGGATGACAGTGTGGATACAACAAATACGATGGATGGACAATGTGTATACAACAAAAACATCAAGGGGGACCCCACAATGTGGAAAATTGCACTAGATAGAAGTGTTGTCCAGCAGCGTCACCCACCATAGATTTGGGCCTGCTGCATTTTTGAATGGTCTAGAAGGGCCCGTGGCCTGCTCCCCTGATCAACTGGATGAACAACCTTGGAAGGTCTTTTTACGACATGGTTGGAGTCCACAGTGAGCCCCACAGCCCATCAAAAGGGTGGTAAACAAAATCAAGTGATACATTAAACTGGTGTCAGTGTTCACGTCAATCAGGTTTGTATGCCTAGCAATAGGTTGGGTTGCAATCAACTTGCCGTGTCACTAGCAAAAATGAAGGAAATAAGTTGCTTTGGAAAGTTGAAAAGCAAAAAAAAATTGCGGAAATACTCATATAATTTTCAGCAAATAAGTAACTGATATTAATTTTTAACCAAACTAACTTATCCTAGATAAGTAACTTAACTTCTACCATTAGTAGGAAAAGTTACTTATCTGGTAGTATCCAAACGGGCCCTAAAAGACATGGCTCACATTCAATGAGATAACCAGAAACCGATTAGATGGTTAAGATTGTGCATCCACATCGTCTGCTCTACAAGTTGCATGGATGGGATTTGGACCATGCATTCAATGGGGTTCAAAGTGAATGGGGAAAAAATTCAATTTGATCAGAAAATCATAACCACTCAATCAATGGTGCATGCATTGACACTAAGGCCCTTTGGATGCAACCAGATAAGTAACTTTTCTTGCTGATGGCAGGAGTTAAGTTACTTATCTAGGATAAGTAAGTTTGGTTAAAGATTAATATCAGTTACTTATTTCCTGAAAATTACATAAGTATTTCAATAATTTTTTATTTGCTTTTCAACTTTTCAAAGCAACTTATTTCCTTCATTTTTATTGGTGACACAACAAGTTGATTGCAACCCAACCTGTTGCTGGGCATACAAACCTGATTGACGCGAACACTAACACCAGTTTAATATATCACCTGATTTTGTTATTGGGTCGGCCCACCTTGATTTTGTTTACCACCCTTTTAAGGGGCTGTGGGGCCCACTGTGGACTCTAACCATGTCGTAAAAGGACCTTCCAAGGTTGTCCATCCAGTTGATCAAGGGAGCAGGCCACAGGCCCTTCTGGACCATTCAGAAATGCAGCAATCCCAAATTTATGGTGGGTGACGCTGCTGGACAACGCTTCTATCCAGCGCGATTTTCCACACTGTGGGGTCCACCTTGATGTATTTGTTGTACACACACTGTCCATCCATCTTGACTGATTATTTTAGGGTGTGGAGCCCGGTCTCTAGTGGACCAAGCTAGGGAAACAGTGATGATTGAACGCCTACCATTCTAATCTTCCCAAAGAGGCCACTGTGATGTTTAATTGTTAACCAAGCTGATTGTGGGGCCTGCTGTGGGCACGGCCCACCATGATGAATGTGTTATTCATCCTCATCGTCCATCCATTTTGCCCCCTCGTGACCATACAGGGCAGATGCAAAGCTTAAGTGAACTACATTGTAGGAAGAATGAGATGGATAACCTTCCATCAGGACCTCCCTACGACAGATCTGAAGCTCCAGAGGACCCCACCACATGGTTGAAGTGGTGTTAAATGCCTACAGTTGAAAACTTTCTTGGCCCACTGTAATGTCGATGTGCCATACAACCTGTTGATAAGGGCACGCAGACCCTGGATATAGGGGCTCCACAAATCTCAACTTGATCCGAAAGCTTGTGGGCCCCACACCATCTGGAAACGGTGGGGTTGAAGTGTGACACCTCGGATGTCGAGGGCATCCTCGGCCTCATCACCCTCTATACTGATCATCTGCATACTGAATGTACTAGTCCTCGTCAAAGGCTAACTCCTTGTACTCTGCCACTTCGCTTTGCTCCTGTAAACCTGGGTCACACGCGGCGTCTAGGTGGTGTTTTAGAACATCATCCCAGAAAAGGGAGTGAGTGTTCAATTCAGTGATAACATTTCATATAAGTTATTAATGCACAAATGAAAGCATACATAAATAATGATTTTATTGCACATCGTTCTTAACTAAGATATCCATATCAACAAAACATAGTTATTAAATGCATGAGTGCGTGGAATGCATATGCATGCCCCAAACACCGGTTTGTAACAGCAGATGGTGAATGACACCACCACATTACCCGTACAGACTGGGCCGCCATGATGAGGCACCACCCCAATCACCCGCCTGTAATGAATGCCATGCCGAACCATGAATGATTAGCCAAGCCTTTATTTACACCATTTTAACATACAGCCGGTTGGCGAAGCCACAATACCATCACTGTGTTACTTGGCCAATCTGGGACCATTTGGCTCCCTGTGGGTGAGTACATATTATCGCCAACAACCCCCATGAATTCCAGCTCGGGTAGATAACCCGAATGCCCGATTTGGGCATGACTCGTCAGCCATGTCCGACTTCGGCGGGGATGTCTTGGTTAGGCTATTTTCCCATAGTCAATCAAATGGTAAGCTAGTAGCCTCCATGAGTGCTCAATGCTCACTACGGGGAGGCACCACCCCAGCGTAAGCCGACGGTACGGGCATAGGTCCCATACCACCATGCCCGACCCATGAGTCTTAGGGACCTCTCACCATACAGTTGTAAGTGAGCTTGTCTAACGGTAATGGGGGTATGTGGATTCGGATATGGGCGTCCTAGTCACGTAATATGCCTAAAACCGGTTTGTTAGGCCAGCGGTCCTCAGGCAAGGAGGTAACGGGAGGCCAACCTTGGGAAACTAAGTCCCGTGTGGTTCACGAACCATGGCCGAGTTTCGAACTCCGCCCTGTCTGAGGACTACCAACTTCGAGGGTCGCAACCAACCTATGCGATTGCCCCAATTCAGTGAAGTTCCCGATTTCGGCCACTTAGGAGACAACCATGAAACTATGCAAATATGATAGTTGACTTATTCTACTACATATTGTACATATAGCTTACTTTCTTCAAGAATTCCGAACAAGTATAAGCAAATTATAGATTTTCTCAAAGATGCAACAGAAACATACTCATGCATCTTGAGAACAACACAAGAGGACAACATCATACAATTTATTTGGAAACCTTTTAACCAATTTATAGCATGTAGTAGGAACTAGGAAGCACAGATGTAGAAACATGCAAGCATGTAATTCAAGTAGCATATGCATACAAGAATTCTATTTCTAAACGCAATCAACGATGTAATCCCTAATTAACTCTACCTCTTATGTAGCCTATCTACCTAGAAATAGAGGCATTACACATGTCTCCTTACATTTAATGCAAGGCAACCTATAAGGAAATGATACACACCTCATGGTCTTGAGGATTCTTGAAATTCCTACAAGGAAAGGGATTGCATGTCAGGGAGTTGTACAAATTCAGCAAGAATTGAACAATCCTAGATGTGAGGCCTACTTTCCTTACCTGCGAAGTTAGATCTAACTGAATTTTTGAGACTCCTAGCTCCTATATAGAGGCGGTGAAGGGGGAAATGCTCGTGGGTGACATGTAAGAGCTCCTTGAGCTCCTTCTCTCTCTCTCTCTCTCTCTCTCTCTCTCTCTCTCTCAGCTTAGGGTGGAAAGAAATGAGAAAATGGCTGAGAAAGTAAAGCCTTTTATAACTTTAGGCAGTTAGGAAATATAGCCCCCTAGGATTTAAGTTGATGGAAGTAGCCTTTTGTGCCTACTTTTGACTGAGTGGGGCCCAGAGGGCCCATCTGGTTCGATCTGAACCGCGGGGTAGTTCTCTTGGCCCGAGATCTAGCTACATTCGCGATCTCACGAGAACTCTGATGCGGCATTTGCAGGATACGGCGACGGATCTGTTCGATGATCACCGACCGCCGATCGGGGCTGTAAGTTTGGGATCATGGTCAATGTTATATTTAGGTTCTGAGTTCCTTATTTCATGGCCATGCAAGGGTGCAGGAGGGTCACAAAAAAAAAGGTGTTTCTTGTAATGATTGGTTTACTTAGTGTTGTTGTGAGTGTACTTGTGTCTAGGGGTCTATCTGCAGAGCCTTGTAGTTCTACGGTTCCGAATAATAATTTCAGTGCGCAGACCATCTAAGGGCACCAGGCCTGACATAGAGGTCGACGTATTCGAGTCTCGGGCTCACCTGACTCGGATTGGGTAGCGCAACGGCTCGCTGGGTGCGCGCATGGAGCCTGAATTCATGATGCCTTGGTTTGGATAAGCTACTAGTGGCCAATTAACCGTCCTGGAATGACATAAGCGTGACTTGGCCCGAGGGCATTTCGGGTTCAACTGGTAGGCGGTTTTAAGGGGCGTTACATGAAGCCCTACCGTTGAAAACCATTCGGGGCACTATGAGGTTTATTTGCTATCCTACCTTTTGGTGTGGCCATGTGGCAGTGGCCCACAAGTGAGTGGGGCCCACCGAGAGGTGGATCTACCACCTAGCGGGTTGGTAAGGTCACGTATACCTGGATGCAAGGAATACACAAATATCAGTTTGATCCATAGAGATGTCCCCGACAAAGCTCCAGTTCATCTGTTTTTCCATCTCATTTGTAGAGTGGCCACCACGTTGTGGGGCTCACGTGTAAGAAATCCACGCTGTCTATTCATTTTTCCAGCCCACTTATATTGGCCAGATCCAAAGTTTAAGTGGACCCCAAAATGAGCCCCCACAGCGTGGAAAAACGCACCGGACAACAGTGTTGTCCAGCAGTCCAGCAGCGTCATCCACCATAGATTTGGGTATGTTGCATTTCCGAATGGTCCACAAGGGCCCATGGCCCGCTCTCCTGATCAATATGATGGACGACCTTGGGAGGTCCTTCTACGACATGGTCGGAGTCAAAAGTGGGACCCACAACCCCTAAGAAGGGTGGTAAATAAATTAAGGTGGGCCCAACCCTATAACAGTGTGTTACCAAACACACTTATCTACTTAATAAGTAGAAACCAAGATAAGTAGCTTAAGTAACTTACAATCCAAACGGGCCCTTAGTGTCAATGGGCACACACACTGATTGAATGGGGTTGGGTTTTTTCTGTTTAAAACGACTTTTTGCCTGTCCCATTTGCGACTAAACCCATTTTATGGCCCAGATCTCATCCATCTATGCCACATGTACAACAGATGGTGTTGATGCAATGTAACTCCTGTGCAAGCATAGGCACTGGATCAACTCCCAACCTAAAAACATATAAATGATGAGTATGCATGAAAGTGTTGGTGGCTATGATATTGAATTTATCTTGCCCAAAAATAAATAAATAAATAAAATCAATGCCATAGGCAGCAATAAAAAAAAAAAAAAGTAGGCTCCAATACAAGGTTTCTACATTAAACTTAATGTACACAAGGACATGTGGGTCCCAATGTGATGTTTGTGACTCCAATCCACCAATTATTTGCGCCTCCTATTCCTCTCCCAAGTACCCAAAGATCGACTGATCCAAAACTCATGGGGGCCACACCACAAGGAACAGTTGGGATGGGGATGTGCAAAATTAAACACCTTGGAGATTGTATGTGGGGCTTGCTGGGTTTTGTATATTCCATCTAATCCATTTAGAAGATGCATCCGACAAGGATGAATGGACACCCACATAATCAGGCCATTCCAAAAAGTCAGCTGGGCCACAACATATGATTTTAGAGGGTTTAGGCATGATTTTAAGTGGTGTGGCCCACCTGAGTTTTGGATCGACCTAAGTTTTGGGATCCAAGGAGAAGAGGAGGGGAGACACATGATGGATGGATTGGATGCCATTGAAACATTGCAGTGGGCCCCACACATTGATTGGTACAATTAACGTAGAAATGTTTGTACCAGATCCGCCTCCCAAAAACCAAAAAAAAAAAAAAAAGGATTTTGATCATCATTTCTCAAAATGGATTGTGAATTCATGAGGCCAGGGTATATCATTTGGAAGAGGAATGCTATTTCTAGGTGTCCCCCATGTGCCGACATAGTGCATGTGTGCAAGATCCAGGCCATTTATAGTTGCCAAATGGTTAATCTTCACTAGCTTAAAGATCTGGTAACTATTTATCAGGTGTGTCGCTTATGCATGAATAAATGGAGGTTAGAAAATTATAATCAACAATCACATTCAGCATGCACGTGTCGCTCACCTGATGAGTGGGACAGCCTGCTTTTTAGGATAGGAGAAGCACTGTGGGGACTGTCTGATGAATGTCCATGCCTCATGCATGGGCCATGTTGGTATCAGTGGAGTGTGGTGACCCATCTGGAAGTATCATTCATTCATTCACAACCCAGAATTACAGTGCAGATTGATTGTTGCCATAAACTTAACCTGTCTTCCCTTCCTCTGTAAAACTCTGATCATCTTTTTTTGTTTAACTGAAAACTTGGATCTGTTGATCAAATCCACAAGTATGCTAAGGATTTATGCATGGCCAACTCATTGCCCTGTATTTGTTTTTGTTCCAGTCTCTCCCTTTGAATAAAATTACTGTTATCCATTTGAAGAAACTGCATGCTAAATTTAATATATTCATTCCGAAACCTGGTTGGTTGTTTATTTGTGTAGCAACTGGCCCACATTTCCTCAAATATTCATAAAGGGAGAGTTTGTTGGAGGGTCTGATATTATTCTCAAAATGCACCAGGTAATTTCTTGTGAAATTTGTAAAAAGAGTTCCATATATAAGCCCACACACTCACCTCTACGTGCCGTCACACTGATATGTGCCATCTGAGCCAGGCATCAGGTGCGCACCAGTTGATATGACCCTGGCAAAAACATCAAGGTTGGTCCCCTCATCAGGAGGCCACATGTATATGTTTAATGTGGACTGATGGCGATTGTTTAAGAACTGCATTGTTTTCATACATGTGTCCCACCTGATGAGCTGTGCAGCAAGAGTTTTTGACAGGCCATCTAGAACACAGTGGGGCCCTCCTGCTGCAAACTACCTGGATGTTGTCCCACATGCTTGCCAGGTAGGCACTTGTGATTGTATGTAGATACACATGGGCTTGACAAAGCTCTATATATTGATTAGGTTTCGTTCAATATTTCTTCCTTTTTTATCTTTTGGCCCTTTGAAGCTGTCACCAAATAGCTGGGACAAGGCTATGATGATGATGATGATCTTCTGTCTATTCACAGACTGGAGAATTGAAGGAGAAGCTCAAGAATATCACTGTTGAAAACAAGCAATGAAAATGCTGGAGAGAGCTATATCTGCTAAAATAGAAAGCCCTGAGTTTATGTGGGAGGTTAGACCTTTTTCCTTTTTCTGTGGCTAGATGCAGTGCTATGAGTTCTGGTAGAAGATAGATTTTTTTTTTGTAAAATCATCTTTTAGGTTGTGTTTGGATGCCCAAGTGAGATGAATTACAAACATCCAGTTGAATAAAGAGGAAATGGCACAAATTAATCATGCTTCCCAGTATTCATAATGAGGAAGTAACTCCTAAATTGTGGGTAGTTACTTCCAAATCCGACTAAAAAGTGATGCGATTGCAAGTTGGAGCCTACGCCCTCAATATTAATGAAGGGAATCACGATTCATGATTCGGATATTTTCATTTCGTGGGACTACCAATGGCAAGTAAATTCGACAGTGCATCCAAACACACCCATCCTTATTGATGCTTCTCAAACTTGACTTGGATTATATATCATTGCTGATCCTGTTGGGTGGTTTCATTGTCTGCCTTCTGTTTTGGTTGATGTTGGTTTTTTTCTTTTCTTTTTTAATGAATTAAGATGTTGGCCAGTTGAGTTTCGTGTTGTAGTTTTGTGTACGTGCGAGTTGGACACGAGGAATTATGTTTTGCTGACTGGCAGGACTCCATGTAAATCGAAACTGTTGATTTGATGGTGCCCACCTTAGATGGGGCATGCTCTGAAAAGCTTCCAAATGGGAAGATCTCAGCCTTCAATTGACAGCCTAGAATTGGCCAGTTAAGGAGAAAGTATAGTAATGATCCATAATCAAGACCAATGATCAAAGGTCTTTAATTTGGGTGGGTCCATATTCAATGAAAATAGACTAGCGATCGAAGGGCCTTGAATCTGGGTCATTGTGGGGAATCCTCATCCAAGGTGGAGTCCATGAGCTCAGTGACATTGATCCCCAAATAATGTCTGCATGTACAGGATCATTCTTGTCCTTGAACTGTTCTACGACCACCAGAACCGGACTTAGGCTCTTAATCTCCTCATACACATGGCCTGTTTGTGGTGATCAAAACCATTCATCAGCTGGATCAAAAAGCTCCACCAACCGGACCCTCTTAAACATAGTACTTTTCCTCAATCAAAATTGCAGACCTTGTCTAGTTCATTTAAACTGCCCATTTCTGTTATGCTAATTGGCCGGCTAGGTCTACCACATACTGGGCAATCTGGATCACCGGTTGCATTTACTTCGGATCCAAAGGTCAGGTTGTTTTCTGCAATGAAGTATTAGTTTTTCAGGATTCAGTCGTCATTTTTAATATGTTTGGGATTTCAAATTTCAAATGCCACTAAGGGCCTGTTTGTTTTCAGCTCACTGAGGTAAATACATTGTAAATGAGTAATCATTATTTACAATGTATTTACCTACACGTTTTCCAACAATGACAATTGACGTTTACTTTTTGTGAAGGAAGAACAAGGAGAGTGATTTTTTTGTGGGTCCCACTATGATACGAATTGCTTTTTCCACTCCGTCCATCCATTTTGTGAATTAATTTTAGGGCATGGACCCAAAATTGAGGCAAATCCAAAGCTCAAGTGGACCACACCACATAGAATAGTGGATTGAACACCTACCATTGAAAGCCTTTTATGACCACAATTTTCTATGGTGTGGGCCACTTGAGCTTAGGATCTGCCTCATTTTTGGGCTTGCGCCCTAAAATGTTATGATAAAATGGATGGACGGCATGGATATTTTACTGACATCACAATGGGGCCCACGAATGTATGTGAGTCCTTTTCATACCCTTTTTACAAGGAGGAATTACTGTTTTTTATCAAACACAGTAAACTGTAATAATTACCTACGTGCGTGCATTTGTGGCCGGGGAATGAAAACAGGCCCTGAAGGAAGAGGTTTGGTCAAATACATCCTGACATATTGCAATATGATATGTCGGTACTGTAGCCTTTGAATATGGGTCAACTTCCGGTGATCCGAACTGTTTATACGATTAGGCTCACTTTGTGTGGTGGATAGACAACAAACCAAAGGTCTCGATTGGATTATTTCAACCCTTCAATAATTTGGCTTTGTTTGCTTTGAATGTGGATGGTTACCATAAGTTTTTTATAATCAAATGTTTGAAATAATCCAATTTGAGATTTTTTTTTTCAGCCATCCCTAGGGGAGTCCTATCCCATGAACAGTTTGGGTCCTTGAGAGAACCCTGTCATGCGATGGCTTGTAAAGAACTTTTCCCCTGAGAAAAACCTTCTCTCTCCAAACCTTTCAGGCTCTGAAAGAAAAATATAATGCTTTTACCTTTTATAGTATGCCTTAACATAGAGATTTCAGTCAAAAGACTATCATCCCTCTAAAATGACGTCCCTTGTCTAGTATGCAAAAGTGTTCATTTTGTCATTGCCAAAATGCTACTCACCTAGAACTAAGGTAATGGTCCGTTAACCCCACAGATTTTGAGACAACATAGCTATGGTAGTGCCTTCTTTCTCCATGGTCTGGATCCATACATCATCATACCAACTATACAGTGGAGAGATGGGTTCACCGTATTCTGGTGGCCCATTGGCTCTACGATCTTTACCATCTTTTAGTGATATTGTCCACACACGCACGATCCTGCAACTTATGGTTGGGCCACAGCACACACACGCATGCATGCACGCACACAAGTTACGGTTGGGCCAGAGCACACACACACACACACACAAAAGTTATGGTTGGGCCACAACATACATTAGTAATGGCTGGGGGACAAGTTACGGTCCACCCCGTGGATGACTCCTAACCTATTAAGTGCATGTGACAGCAAACCCTGCCAATAGGTTGGTCCCCACAATGAGGACCACCTATTGCAAAAATCAGCCCTAGCTACAAATCAGATGGACCTGTGGACCGTGGATGACTCCTAACCTATTAAGTGCATGTGACAGCTAACCCTGCCAATAGGTTGGTCCCCACAATGAGGACCACCTATTGCAAAAATCAGCCCTAGCTACAAATCAGATGGACCTCACCATAGAAAACAATGTCTGATAAATAGCAAAATACAAGTATAGTCCACTAGATAAGCAGATACGGCGTATTTTTGCAGAGGCTGATTTCATGATGGTGCCAACCTATTGGACCCGATTAGTGCATCACACCTCATGGAGATGCCTCTATTATATAAATATTAGATTAGTGCACTATAATATGCAATGCATACCATGCAGAGATGCATTGCATATAAATGCACTAATCGGGTCCAATCGGGTGTATCCATGTAGTGAGCCCTAACATGAATAAAGTATGTACGAGGAAACTATACCTATTATTCATTTGATCCGTGGCTAGTACAGAGATTGTAGATCTGTGGCTATCATAGAGACTGTAGAAATTGAAAATGGTTAGTGTCAAATACGCAGAAGAATAAATATAATAAACTTTTTGGATATGATTGACCAACTACTAGGACCCCAATGGATGGACGGAAATGATAGATGATTAACACAGCACGTGTATTATCTTTCTGCATGTGCACCGCATATGCAAAAAGATTTCATGGATATGGCCATCGAACGTATGCTTAAAGGGCATCTTGTCCTTGTTATGGCCCAGTAGATGAATGGACCCGATTGATGATTAACTTGCTCCGTTTCTTTTTATTTTCTTTTAATTTTTTTATCTTTCTGCTCGTGCTCTGTGCATGCAGAAAGATGATAAAAGCAATGGATATGACCGTTGAAGTTGGAACATACTTGAAAGCATTCTTATCAGGGCCCAGTGAATGGATGGATGCGGGTGATGATTCAATGTCTGGCTGAGCTCTGTGGTGAGTGGACTGCCGCATCTTCACACGTACATGGACCGGACCTTCCCTCCGTATGCAAACATGGGACTACGTGTGCAAGATCTAGGCAGTTCATCAAGAGGGTCCCACAGAATATGTTGCCCCAGCTTACCATGTGGGCATATATGTATAAAAAGTGGACAACTGAAAAGCATAGGGCAAACGGTCATATTAGACTTCTAAGTATGGCCCACTGATGAGCTGACCAGCATGAGTTATGAACATGCATACCAAGTGCGGCTAGCACTGTGAAAGGCAGCATCTGGCACAAGAGTGCCAGGTCAGCACTTGTATGCCCAGTCTGCGTTTTGAGTTTAGATTAGGGGTGGCAAGGGGCCAGGTCGCCCCGCCCAGCCCCGGCCCTGAAGGGCGCGGATTTCCTGCGGAAGCCTTGTGCAGTAAGTTCCTGCGTTGGGAACCAAGGTGGGGCCCACAGTGATTTTTTTTTATAAATCCATCCGTTTTGGGAGCTCATTTTAGGGCATGAGAACAAAAATGAACCGGATCCAAGACTCAAGTGGACCGAACTAAAGGAAAAGGTGGGCAGGTAAATTACTACAGTCGAGACCTCCCTGGGGTCCACAGTGATGTTTATATGACATCCATACCGTTCATAACGTCACTACTACCTGGATGAACAGGAAACACAAATATTATCTTGATTTGAAACTGCTGTGGCTCCACTTGAGTCTTGGATCTGGTTCATTTTTGTTCTCATGTCCTAAAATGAGCTCCCAAAACGGATGGACGGGGTGGATTTATAATAAAACATCACTGTGGACCCCACCTTGGTTCCCAGCGCAGGAACTTCTGCAAAAGCCGCAGGAAATCCGCGCCCGGCCCTGAAAAGTCAGGTCTTGGGCGGAAGCTTCTTTAGCCGTCTAAGCTAGGCTAGGGTCAAGGGTTAGGGGCCTCAGATTCCCATTGGCATTCTTGGAAATGGAGATGCAACTGTCCTTTCAGTTGCATGGAAACTCCCTTGCAGTACCCCCCCCTCCCTTTTTTTTTATTTTTTTCAGGGAAGCTCGTTGGTGACTTCCTTGCAACTTGCCTCTTCTTGTGAAGTGGGCAAAGGGGTATCTAGATAAGGACGACCCATTCAGTGGCCATACCATGGATAGGCAATTATCCAAAACTAGAGCAATCGGAAGATTAGAGCCATTCCAGTGTCCTCTAAATGGATGGCTGGCAGACAGTTGTAAACCTGTGATAGTCATCAAGAGAAGCAATAATATTGTTATATTCCTCTGCCTATTGCATTCTCGGCCGTCCATGATACACGACACCCGATGGGCCGCCTCATTTTACTGGGAGTGGATTAGGTGCGGCCCGGGTCTCATCCAAGACGGTGTGGCCCTTAGCGTGGGGCCTACCTTGATGTATGTATTCTATATCCACGCTATCCATCCGTTTTGCATGGTCATTTCAGGGCATGAGCCCAAAAATGAAGGAGGTCCAAATCTCAGGTGGACCATACTGTAGGAAACAGTGGTGATTGAATGCCATACCATTAAGAACTTTCTAGGTGAGCCATAATGTGTCTGTAATGTTTATTTGCCATCCAACCTGTTGATAAGGTGAAAAAAACCTGGATGAAGGGAAACAACAAATATCAGCTTGATCGAAAACTTGTGGCCCATTAATGGTCAATCACCACCGTTTCCTATGGTATGGCCTACCAGATAAGTGAATTTGCTTCATTTTTGGGTTCATGCCCTAAAACGATCTGCAGAACGGATGGATGGCATGGATATAGAATATGTGGGCCCCATGTAAGGGCCGCACCTAGTCCCTCCCCGTTCTAACTTCCGTCTGGGACGTGATGATTGGGAGATAGGGAGTATGTGAGTTCCTCCGGTACAACAAAAAAAATGATGGACAGCTGATACCCTAAAATCAAGGTGATCAGATTGTCATACGTCAGCTATTTACCTTGTTTTTTTCTAATTTTATTTTACACCTATACTACGTGGGCACTCAATCTCATGATTTCAGTGTTAAATCAGCTTGTCTACCACTGAGCCATGCATCTGCTATTTACCTGAAAAAGGACAAGTTATTTTTAGTCTATAGCACACACTGTATTAGCCCACAATATCAACCGTCCCAGTCACTGCATGTTCCCCATGTGAACCTTGCATTAAATGGGCACCCATATCTATTAGAATGCCGGGTGCAGATTTGGTAATAACGTATTATGTACATATTTATGATTTTTTTTTAAAAAATATTTATTATTTGAAATTAACGTAAAAATATTGAATTTTATAGTATAAAAAGAAATACTTTTTAGAATTTAACTGTAATTAGGTTTCTAATTGCAGTCATCTGACTTCAATTAAGCTTTGGATAGTGGGGAAAAAGAAAAGAAAAATCAATATTATTGAACAATGATTTTCCAAGTTTTTCATAATCAAGCATGGCTTAAACATGGGTTCCATGCTTGAGGGTCACGTTTGGATAGAAAGTGAAAGCCCATAAAACCGCCACAATGGTCGTCTCAAAATTGATGATGATCATTAAAATACTCATCCAACTTTTTTTTTTTTTTTTTTTTTCATTTGCTATAATTGAGACTTTTGAATGGTATTTGAAAACATGACAAATTTCATAGGCACATGATGCCAGGTTGGAGCACAGATGGGTTATGACCTACCTAATTTTTAGTTGCAGGCATAAAAATTCAAATCCATACCGACATGGATGCAGACTTAGGTAGTCAGGCCGCACCACCTTCGACCGTGGTGTGATTGATGGGACAGTATGCTGTCAAGCAATGAGGCTGATCTTAAAATGGGAGCATAAAACACATACATCCTGGGTCCCACAAATCTTTTCCAGTTCGGCATGAGCCAAGAAAAAATTAGGCTGAACCAAATCTTAGTCCACCTGATAGCTGGGCAATGCAACCGCACAGTTAGTCACACGATGCACCCACCCACCACTCCAGGAGTTAGCGGGTCTCCTTAGCACTCTAACCTAAGACCTGCTTTTGAAACCCCTAGGGGTCTTTCAGCTGGGCTAGCAGGCGCCACGCGATCACGAGGACCTCTGCGGAGGGGGTTCGATCACTACTGTTTCATGTGGTGTGTTCCACCTAAGATTTGGATCTCACTCATTTTTATGGGATAATGCACTAAAACCACCTGGAAAATGGATGGAACATGGATAAAACATATACATCATGATGGCCCGTGGAGCTTTTTCCAGCACCCACCAGTAAGAGGGATCACTACCTAAGCCGAGTCCTATTCGGCCAATCCGAGTCCTTTAGCGTGCCGAGTAAACTCCATGTGGCCCACCGTGATTTATTTATTTTATCCACTCTCCATCCATATCAACAGAAAATATTAGGGCTTGAGCCCAAAAATCAAGCATAATCAAAACTCAAAGTGAACCACACCATAAGAAAGAGTGTGAAGTGAACCTCTACCATTGAAAATTCTTGAAGGCCACAGAAGTTTTGGATCAAGCTCATGTTTGTGTTTTCACTTCATCCATGTCTTTGTAATCTTATAAATAGGTGGGATGACAAATAAGCTTCACTGTAGGCCCTAGGAAGGTTTCAACTGTGGACATCATTATTCCCACACGTTTCTTGTGGTATGAACCACTTGAGATTTTGATATGCTTCAATTTTGGGCTCAACCCCTAAAATGAGCAGGAAAAACGGATGGACGGTGTGGATAATCCACATACATTTACAGTGGGCCCAACTGAGTTTACTCAGTACTGAGTAACTCAGTACGCAGCCGCTCGGACAGTGTACGGCCTCACCATTCCTATCTCGTGAGTAACTCAGTACGCAGCCGCTCGGACAGTGTACGGCCTCACCATTCCTATCTCGCCACGTCACCACATCACCGCTGAGGGTGGTGCGTGCCTGACTACCTAGTCCACTTCCTGCCTACTTTCATTCATGATTCAGCTTAACCTACACGGAGCGGATTGCCGACTGAGTAACGCGTGCGGAGTAAACTCTGTGGGGCCCACATTGATTTACTTATTTTATCCACTCCGTCCATCCATCTTAACAGAAAATTTTAGGTATGTTGCCAAAAAATGAAGCATATCAAAATCTAAAGTGGACCACACCACAAGAAATGTGTGAACTGAATGTCTACCATTAAAAAATTCTCTGAGGACACAGAAGTTTTGGATCAAATATGATATTTATGTTTTCCCTTCATCCATATCCATGTGATCTTATGAACAGGTTGGATGACAAATAAACATCACTGTAGGGCCTGGGAAGGTTTCAACGGTGGAAATCATTATTCCCACTGTTTCCCGTGACCTGGTCCACTTGAGATTTGGATATGCTTAAATTTTGGGCTCGACCACTAAAATGAGATGAAAAAACATATAGACGGAACAGATAAATGAGATAGATTCTAGGTGGGCCCAACTGAGTTTACTCCGCACGATAAGAGCACGCAATCCGATTCCAACCTACACGGGCGTGATGGGGTCAGGCTCGTGTATCATTCGGGCTACGCAGAACACAGAATCCTAATCTCTCTAGATCATATTTTTCATCAGGTGGGCCTCGCGTCTCTGAGCTGTGGCCCATAAACAAGCTGATCTACTCATCAGGTGGCTTCCTAATTTCATGGTTAGTGACATTTGATCTGTTCCAATTAACCATCGTCCATTTGTTTAATAAAATATTTGGCACGTACGGTAGCCGTCCATTTGTTGCAGTTCCAAGTATTTATTCCACACAATATAAACGGTGGATCCCTTCTGATGAACGGTACGGATATCAGACACGTTGCCAAGTTTGGTACTTGGGAGGGTAGGATTCGATATCTCAACTTTGGCGAGGAGCAATCACGAGGCGGATCCAAGATCCTCCCCTCATTTCTCGTCCGGGAACCTCGAGGAGTTTGTTTTGCTTCTGTCGCGACTGACAAACCAATGTGTATCGCTACCAACTTGGGCCCACGTGCTGAGATGGTTAGATGATCTAAACCGTCCATGTTGTGAATTATAGTGAATGCGGATAATAATACTAAAGATATTCCAAATGGATGGTTGTGATGAATTTAAAAAGAAAAGAAAAGAAAATTTTCAATGGTTCAAATTTAACTCTTGAAAATCAAAGGTTAGGAATGTCACCCAAGGCTATGGAATAATAGGTTGGTATTAGAAGTAAGTATAATATGGATGGCTCAAATCATACGAAATCTACGCATGTGGCCTCAATGGAGGGTGAGTGGATTAGGTATTACTGGATAACACCTTAATGGGTATTATCTTTACCATGGGACCCACCTTAATGATATTTTGTATATCCGGGCTGTCCATCTGTTTTTTCTGATCCAAATCTCAGGCAGACGACATCCCAGGTGCAGTGGTGATTGAATGCCTACCATTAAAAACTTCCTTGGGTCAATGGTAATGCCTACTGTAAGGTTTATTTTCCATCAAACTCGTTGATAAGTTAAATCAGAACTGGATGAAGGGAAAATACAAAGATCAGCTTGATCTAGTGTAGCCCACAAATAGCTTTTAATGGTCGTTCACCACTTTTTTCATTGATGTGGTCCATCTGGGATTTGGTTCTACTTGGGTTTTGTTTTCACGTCTAAAATGATATAGGAAAACGGATGGACGGCATGGATATACAAAAGGCTCATCAAATCAGGGTGTCCGCTTCAAAGTGGGTGGCGACACATTGTAGAACCTGATTCGCGAGAGACGGAAAAAGATCGAAACTTTGAAAACCCCATTTGTCCACGTCATACTGCTAGCTAAGCATCAATACCATTTAAAGTTCCGCTCTTACCTCATCATTTCCAAGCTGTCTGTGAAGGGAAGGAGGAAAGAAGCAACTTCTTCATCCCTTCCTCTCCTCTCCTATTTCTAGCTGGCCATCGTCCGATCACTGAGACATCGGAAATTAACGCACGAGATCGTCTTCTTCAATCTATCGCCGATCTCGAAACCTCCGGTAAAAATCTCAACAGGAAACCCTAGCTTTATTTCCTGGTTCGAATTTGGGCCGGATCGGATGCGTTTCTACGTTTTCCTGTACTTTCTAGCTTTTATCCGTGTTTCGTGAGGTGTTCGTTTATCTGTTAGTTTCTTAGCGTTTGGATGCTGTATCTTGATTTTCTGCTCTTAATTCTTGATGGAAATAACGATTTTGGGGTAGAGATTTTTTGTAATTAGGACTTTTGATTAAAAGTTCGGCACAAAATGATTGATTTCTTGTTTTTCTCTTCTTCCTTGGGGGAATGATCAAATACAGCTCCCAGCATGCATAGCTTACCCTGCTGCACCGATTTTACCGCCAACTGGTTCTATGTGCAGGACATCCATGCCGTACAAAAGGTGGGGCCGATAATATAGACCATCTGGTGCTAAAATCATGCTGATGGACTCATGAATTGGGTCTCATGGTTGGGTCCATCAGATGTGTGGATCGGCGTGATTTTTGTTCTCCAGGTAAACTTCATGATGGGTCCCATCTTTTGGACGGATCTGATGTACCACACACATGTCATGCTATTCAGATGACGGCTTAGAATGGTAAACTTCGCATGCTGGGGGCTGTATACTATATAACCAAGATTTAACGAATCTGTCCGAAGTGATATGTACTGTTATCGCCCATGAATAATATGGGTTTATTGACCTCAAACAGCTCGATGCGGGGGTGATACGGGACAATATGGGGCTGTAGTGGTGGTGAATGATAAGACACCCGATCCACTGATTTAAAACCTTGGATTGACAACACCTGTGTTTTGTCATCCATTTTAAGGTTGCTGTTTTAGAACGTAATCTTTTCTGCACTTTCTCATGTTAGTTTGAGATTTATGCACTCTAAAGGCATCAAAGAAACAATGTATTAAATAGGAGACGAATGTAATGTGCTGATTCATGTACATAGAGAAATACCACAAACGTCTCGTCGTAGTAATAAAAACACAGGTGGAAACGATATAGACATGATCTACATTAATAGAGCTTGATGAAGGCAACTGTAAGAGTAGCATCCATCTTTTTTTAAAAGAAAAGCCATTCCTCTTTTAGATGCTGTTTACGCAGCATTCATCTTTGGGATCCAACTCAATATAAGAGCTGCTTTCATGGGATTCAACATAAACCTAGGGTGGGTTTGGGCACGACTAAAAGTGCATTTTAATGTGCTTTTTATTCCGACAAGCTCTGACTTGGGTGTGAGCACCTGTTTTAAGCATTCCACAGCTGGAATGAAGCTTTTTTTTCCCTTTACTTTTTTCTGAAGGATATGAAGCCTAAGATTGTGGCTCATCTAGGTATTAAACAGGCCTGAAATTTCACTGGAATGGGTTTTTCATCATGGCAAGCATGACAAATGGTTCTTATTTTCGAAAACATGGCACTAGTGAGAGGCAGTCAATCACAGCCTCACTAAACTGTTTTTAAAAGAATTGGGAGGGAGCAGCTTTCCCAACAAATGACAGAGCAATTGCAGATTTAATTGGAAATGAAAAATAGGTGGCATCCAAACACACCCTAAGATTTGAATTGTAAATTGTAGTATAAAATGTTGCCCCTTATTTCCAAATTATTTCCACCCACAATTAGGCCCATTCATGATTTTTAGTTGGACCTAAAATGATCATGGCATCATAAACTGCGATATCTATGCAGCTAGTTCTACTCATTACCTTCCTACAAGTTACCAATCATGGAAAAGCTCCTTTGGTTACAAGTTACCCATAACTGCTTTTTCACAGCATGAACTCTACACTACCACTTCCAATGGGTTACTTGCAACTTTCTTTTTCTTTTTTTTGTTTGAAGGGTAACATGGCGCTAAGATGGTGCCACAAACTACAAGCTAAACAAAAAGCTAATTTACAATCTTCCAAGGAATTTATATAAGAGGCCCATTCCATTACAAAAAACCTTGCCTTCAAGAACACATCTGCCTCCTTACAAGAACTATTGTGAAAATGCCTCCCATTTCTTTTCCCCCAAATTGCCCACCAGTTGGCTAGCATAGCCAATTACCAAATAGTTTTCTTTTGCCTCCCAAATTCCAATCCCCACACTGTGCCAACTCGAGAGCAGCTTCTCAATTGATTCTGGTACAACCCAATATATCTCGAAAGATCTAAGAAAGCAACTCCACATCTCCCGAGCAAATTTACAATGGATGAAGAGGTAGTTGACTGATTCAGTGTCTGCCATGCATAGCACACATGTTGGGGAGCACCAAAAATCTTCTTTGAAGATTGTTGATGGTCAGAACTCTTTTTATACGAACAAGCCAATCAAAAGCCGCGTGTACCCTTGGAAACTCAGCTCTTTGGCTTATGTGTTATTCTAGGAAATGATTGGGGGAGGTTGTGATGGATTATTCAAGGCCTTTGTGGCAATGTAGACTCTAATGAGATGAAGCTTTGGTGCTATGAGAAGGTTCGCACATCTTCTTGGCTTCCTCCGGGAATATGCTTAGTGAAGGTGATTCCTGGCCTGCAATGCCGTCAAGTGGCCCTCATTTTTTATTCTGGAGCCATGGAAGTGCATTCAGATTTTGGAGAATAGGTGGTTATTAGCAAATAGGAGATTATGCTTGACTAACGCCATGAAACAGAGAGCACGTGTTTGGGCTATTTATCATATTTGGGTTATCATTGTCACTATTACAAAGTTTCATGTAGACTATCTCCGGTAATCAGTGAAAATTCATGTTTCCCCCCCTCCCTGCTGCATAGACAGACCTCATATTTTGATTCGGTGATCAAATGGGTGTTCTTTGTCGTTCGAGATATTACTAGCACTACTGCTTCAAATATGTTGTTCTGATTTGTTAGGAATTGGGGTTTTTATTGTCATTCCAATTATTTATCATTTTCGGGTTATCATTATTGCTAATACAAAGTCTCACGTAGACTCTCCAGTGGCGGTAATCAGTGAAACTTTGTGTTTTTCCCCCCTCCGTGGTCCCTGCTACATTGACAGACCTCATTTTTCCATTCAGTGATAAAATGCCAAAGGAAAGAAGAGGGCGTTCTGTGTCATTCGACAGATCTCGGGCATCACCTTTCCCTTCCAGCTCCAGCTGCCCCAAGTGGTCTTCATCCATAAACTCTTCGGAAACTGCAGAGGATGTGAAGGAATGGGAAGATGCCAGGTGCCCTGTGTGCATGGAACATCCTCACAATGCTGTCCTCCTTGTCTGTTCCTCCTACGACAAGGGTTGCCGTCCTTACATGTGTGACACAAGCTACCGTCACTCGAACTGCCTTGACCAGTTCTGTAAAGCATTCTCCGAATCCCCCCCAGCACAGACGTTGCAAGAATCCTCAATCTTAAGTGATGTCACCCACCCAGCACGGGAACAGCAGCATACGGCGTTGAACCAAGATAGTGATGGACATGCCCCACAGCCTGCTCCTCATGTGGGCCAGGAGCAATCCAAACTGTTGTGCCCCCTTTGTCGGGGTAAAGTAAAGGAGTGGATCGTAGTGGAGCCAGCCCGCCAGTTCATGAATGTGAAAGTGAGGAGCTGCGCCCGGGAGGCCTGCTTGTTCAGCGGGACATACTATGAAATCAGGAAGCACGCGAGACTGGAGCACCCACTGGTGCGGCCGTCAGATGCAGACCCAGAGCGGCAGCGGGATTGGAGGAGGTTGGAGCGACAACGCGATCTAGGAGATGTGCTCAGCACATTCCAGTCGGTGTTCGGTGAGGATAGGATTGAGGAGGGCCGAATTTCGCTTAGTGAGGATAGGATTGAGGAGGGCCGAATTTCGCTTAGTGAGGATAGGGTTGAGGAGGGCCGAATTTCTTTCGATGAGGGAAGCTTGCTGACTGTACTTTTCCTTATCCGAGTTCTCCCACAGGATTCTAGCATCAACTGGTCAGGATCATCGAGGTTTAGGGGGCTGTCAAGGAGCCGAAGGAGAGCATCGCTATGGGGGGAGATGTACGATGGTGAGCCTACTACTTCTACAAGGGGTGAGGATGATGGATTGGAAGGGGTGTCTGGCATGTGGTACCATCATGACAGGGGTCAACAAGATAGAACACCAGACAACGAGCCATGATGGCAGCAAGCAAGTTCAACCTGTTTGCATTGTAAGGGCCTTCTTGTCAGTGCTGTGAATTTCTGGTTCAAGCAGTGGGTTCTTCCACCTTTAGCTACCATATTCATGTGACATTTATTATCTGGATTTGTGTTTGAACTTGCCCAGGGACTGCCTGAAAATCAGTTCATCCTGCTGATTGAGTGGGGTTTGCAACAGAATTGAACGGTCAGTTGATCAATGTTCTATTCTCAATTTACACGTGGCCCGCCATATAAGCATACCAGCTTGATTCTCTGGCTAGGGGAGCCTGACCGAATAGCTTGGAATCTGTGCATGTGTCCCCCCCGCATGCATGTGCCTCCCTTGGCATAATTGAAATATGCAAGTTTCGTTTGCATGTCTTCATTGAAAATTTTCTGAAGTATTGGGGTCTATACTGTTTTGTTGAACTGTGAGTGTTATAGTTTTCTTTATTATGATTGGAATGTGGACAGCCGAACTGGACAGTTCTGCTTTTGATGTAATAGTAGAAAAGGGTAATTCATAATAATACGCATGACTACAGGATGAATTGAATGTCTCCATTTGAGTTTTAGGAGGAGGAAAATTAAAATGTGGATAGGATAATAACCTCGAATCCTTATGAGATGGAAAACCATGAATTATCTTACTTTGTTTAGGGCCTGCTTAGACATTTGGTATGAAATTGTATTAGATGGAATTAACACCATTATTGCACAATGATTACATGTCTGGAAATACTAGGGTATTTTCACCAATTCTTCCCTTGAGAAACGGAATCGGATTATTGCACAATGATTACATGTCTGGAAATACCAGGGTATTTTCACCAATTCTTCCCTTGAGAAACGGAATCGGATTGCATAACTCTGCACGCTCTTATCGTGTGGAGTAAACTCAGTTGGGCCCACCTAGAATGTATGTGCTTTATCTATTCCGTCCATATGTTTTTTCAGCTCATTTTAGTGGTTGAGCCCAAAATTTAAGCATATCCAAATCTCAAGTGGACCATGCCATGGGAAACAGTGGGAATAATGATTTCCACCGTTGAATCCTTCCCAGGCCCTACAGTGATGTTTATTTGTCATCCAACCTGTTCATAAGATCGCATGGATATGGATGAAGGGAAAACACAAATATCAGATTGATCCAAAACTTCTGTCCTCCGAGAATTTTTTAATGGTAGACATTCAGTTCACACATTTCTTGTGGTGTGGTCCACTTTATATTTTGATATGCTTCATTTTTTGACACCATACCTAAAATTTTCTGTTAATATGGATGGATGGAGTGGTAAAATACGTAAATCACTGTGGGCCCCACAGTTTACTCCACACGCTACTGTGCGGAGTTACTCAGTACGCAATCCGCTTCCTTGAGAAACACTATTTAAGTGAAGTCTGTGTTTGGTGGACCATTGAATTGTATTCAACAGACCACATTTCACAATTGATGTTGGTCACCTGTATGCATATGCAGCTTTATTGTCACTTGTAAAGGGCGCATATGGATGGACGGTGTGAATAAAACCCACGCATCCACATGGGGCCCACTGCTGTAGTGGATTTCTAAATCTATCAGAAATCTTGCATATCCACCATTGGCATTGGAACATGTGAGAGTCGGATTAATCCACTCCTTCCTGTTGTTATCAACAAACACCAGATGGGATTTGCACAGGACCAAATGCAATTCCATACCACTTAATTCCATGTAATACCATGCACCAAACAGCTCCTTATGATGAATTTCAGTTTTAGATGGATTCTACTTCTGGTCACCTCGGATTGTCACCTGGTAATGTCTTGTCTTGTCCTATCCCCAGGAACTTCATTTGACACATTTTCAGGCAACTGACTATCTAGTTTTTGAGGAAAAGCTGAGAAATAGAAGGCAGTTTCTAAAGCTACTTTTTTTCCACCCCAAACAGAGAAAAGCATGTCTTCGCTGAAAACTTATCTCAATCGCAGGGCTGTAACTTGGGTTCAGCCCTAAAACAATTGATCTTAACTTCTTTATCTCCTCTCATGACTGTTATTGGGGTTTGTGCTGCCGGTAGGGCTGTAACTCGGGTTCAGGTCTTGAACCCAATTGACCCAGCCCTGAGTTCAGGTTGGGTTGTCAAGGTCCTGGGGTCAGGTTTGGGTTGAGCAAAGTTGGTCCAGATTAGGTCGGGTTCTCACCCTCTGTAAAAATCTGAAACCTTGCAATTGGCAGCTAATAAAGAAAAATTTGGAGATCAGCTCTATTGAAACAATTAAAGGTGCATTATACGACGGCTTGGCGAGCCGTCCATGGTAAGCCCCATGACATTAATGTTCTGGTTATCTGAAGCATGGACCCACTGAGAACCCCCCAATGTTGTTGTATAATACGTCAAAAGTTCAAATACCATATTCATGGAGGGATGTCTGTGGGAGATTGTATCCCGTGCATGCATTGTACCGCTTGGTTTTTAATTTTCCACAGATGGACTCACATTTCAAAGGCACCATTGATTTCATGGGCCTCAGCTATGATGGGCCATACACCGAAATCCGTCAGTTTGGAAGATCCTAGCTGAGCCGTTTGTAACCTTTTCCTTTGTTGAAAGTGAACAACTGCATCTCTCTTAAACATATATTGGCTGAGCATCTATTCAAAGGTTAGGATTCTTCCATCGGTGAATGACGTCATATTTTTCAACCAGTGTTCTAAAATCTGGACTGGATCATACAACCATCAGAAAAAAGAAAAGAAAAAAAAAGGTGTATGCATCAGCCATCTTGTTAAAATTTGGAGCCAAGTTTAAAAAATGAAAGTATTGTTGGATTTAAGTGTTGAAAGTTAAAAAATAAATAAAAATAAAATAAAATGAAGTAAAGATGACTTGTTGATTTTGAGTCGAGGTGTGAGTGAGTCACCCGACTTGAAATTAAATTTGCCCTCCTTGAATCGTGTCCCAAGTGCAACAAAAATCATGGGTAATTGACTTCCAGAATACAATGACTATGACCCAATTCCATCGATGCACTCGCCATACACAAACTTAAACTAACATGTTGAACGTAGACTGAAGTAAGTTGACTCGACAATAAACTTAGTTGTAGAAAATCAAGAGAGAGCTTGAAGAATCTTTGGATTAAGAGTAGGTTTATATATAAACCTTGATTTAGATACTTAAAGCATTGTTTCAATTGAGTAAGGCTTGGTAGGTCGTGCAACCACCCGAACAAATGTATCTTTAAAAGAAAAAGGCTCGTAGCAATACTCCCAATCCGCACATAAATTCAGACCTATATTATCCTGGTGCACATGTGTAGTCAAAGGTATAAGTTATGGCTAATGACATCGCTAAACTAAGACAAAATTCGCATGCTCTCTGAAAGGGGCTAAAGTCTCGTGCAAAAGGTTTTTCATGAAAATTACCACGCGATGTTCAAACCAGAAGAAACAATTGAAAATTTTTAAAACACAACTTTTATTTAAAATTCCCTTTTTAAATACAAGAAGTACATCAATCAAAGCTCAAACTCACTTGAAAATCAGAAGCTTTACTACCCTGTAAGAGGGCTTAGAGCGGCCTGATCAGTTGGACCAAAACTGCCCATGAAAACAGGTCGAGGTCCAATCTCGGTTTGGATCACTGATGTCGGCTGGGTGGATCACTGAACCATGGGCTTCAAGGCCCCACTAACACTAGGGTACCCTAAAGCCTTCTGCCCCGGTATTTTGTGACAAGAACCGATCACATACTGGCAATGTACCACAACTTGTAATGTCTTACTATCTTTCCTGCCAAATTGCCACTTGTGCAAGGCATCAGTATTATTAAAGTGGTAAGCCCCACCACAAAGATCATCCGTCGCAAAAAATCAGTCCGGTCTTTTCATGACGCGGGCCACACACATGACTGGACAACCGACGGTTAACAGCACTTTTGATCGTGTGTCCAAGTGGCCCATTGACAACCCTAGCTATCCTGCTAGCTGATGCGTCCAAAGGCATTTATGGATTATTAAAGGGACCATATGATATATGGGACACATCTTTCCGTGATAAACACAAATTTTCAATTTCGAGAAGATAATCTGGATTAACTTAGGATCATCTTGTTAGGATATCTCTTCTTATAATTCCATCTTCAACTGGATTCTCCCCTCTTAAGCCAATTAGCTACTGACAGCTTCAGTAGCCTTCTTGCTATGGAAGATACGTCACCAAGTTATGTGGGCCCACCATGATGTATGTGTTGAATCCACACCGTCTATCCATTTGGAGATATCATTTTAGGGATGAGCCAAAGAAAGAGGAAGATCTAAAGCTCAAGTGGAACCACCATAGAAAACTGTGCGGACTGAATGCCTGACATTACAAACTTGTTAGGGGCCTTTGTCCATGTCTGTGTGAACTTATGAACAGGTTGGATCTCAAATAAACATCATGGTGGGCCCTAGGAGGTTTCAATGGTGGGCATCACTGTCGTCATTGTTTTCTGTGGTGGGGTCCACTTGAGATTTGGATCTGCCTCATTCTTTGGCTCATGCTCTAAAAATGATCTCTCCAAGTAGATTAGGAGGTGTTATACAGCACATACATCATGGTGCAGGCCCTAGAACTTAAGCTGTCAGTAGCTAATCCGTGTTCCCATTTAGTGGAGCACCGGAACCAGCAATGTCTGTGAGACCCTAACTGTAGGGCCTTCCTTGATGTATGCATTGTATATCCACTCCGTTCATCTATTTTTCCAGCTTATTTTATGTCATGATCCAAAACTGAAGCATATGCAAATTTCAGGTGGACCACACCATAAGAAAAAGTGATTATTGACATTAAAAATCTTCTATGTGCCACAAGAGTATGGGATCAAGCTAATATTTTTCTTTCATTTCATCCTTTTCTTTGTAAACTTATCAACAGGTTGGATGGTCAGTAAAAATACGGAGGACGACGCTAGGAAGTTTTTAATGGTGGGGTTTCAATGAACACGGTTTCCTGTGGTGTGGTCCACCTAAAATTTGCATATGCTTCAGTTTTGGACCATGGCCTAAAATAAGATGAAAAACATTTGAACTGAGTGGATTTATATAATGCATACATCAGGTTGGGCCCTACGGTGACTTCACCTGCTAGCTGGTTTTGGGTAGCAGCCAAGTCGCCCTCCATCGAGTGGGCTTCAAGATTCTCTTCGGTGGGGCATTGGTTGGGTCTTGGACCAGATCATCACACCGTGTGCATCTCAAATCTGAACCACTCAAATATTGGGGTTCACAATAGATGGATATATAACCTGAACATCCAAGGGAGTGGATTAGGTACAGCCCTTACGGTGGGGCCCCACCTTGATGTATGTTTTGTACATCCTTACGGTTCATCTGTTTTGCCGGATCATTTTAGGGCATGAACTCAAAAGAGAATCAGATCCAAATTTAAGGTGGGGTATACCATAGGAAACAATAGTGATTGACAATAAAAAATTTCCTAGCAAATAAACATGACGGTGGACCTTAGGAACTTTTTAATGGTGAGACATTCAATTACCACTACTTCTTATAGTATGGTCCACCTGAGATTTGGATCTACTTTTTTTTTTCTTTGGTTAGTACACATCGCACATTGTTGGTCACACTTTAATGTTAGCTACCCTACTTTGAAAATTGATACTAGGACTTTAGTGTTGAAACAAGGTTATCTTCACTCAATCTACCATTGTCCCAAAGTCGTGGGTGTGAGATTTGGATTACTTCATTTCTTAACTCATATCCTAAAATAGGTCTAGAAAAAACATTAGGTAACAGTGAGTATAGAATACATAAATCAGGGTGGGCTCCACGGTAAGAGCCGCCGCTTATTGGGTGAGGCTGGCTCACCAAATCTGCTTACACATCTAAAGGATGGCAACTTAAATAAAATAATAATAATAATAAATGGATAGTTTAGCTTTAAAAAATGAATGTCCACTGACCAAATGGTTCTGGGGTGAGTTTAATGTACTGTGCGTCCCACCATTGGTGTGGTTCGAAATCAAGGTACATTCTATGTGTTTAGTAACTAGGGAACTCCGGATCCATAGCTTAAGTGGTAGACTTAGTGAAGATAACCTCGTTTCAATATGTCACCTCCCTCCCACAAAAGTAGGGAAGCCGCCACTCTAATGGAAACATCATTAATTGTCAGCCTAGTTGTATGTTCATGGAATAGGTGGAAAAATATCTGGACAAAAATGCTATATGACACTGTGGTGTGGTCCACTTAGCTTTGGATCTACCTCACTTTTGGGATTATGGCCAAAATGAGCCAGAGAAATGGATGGACAGCGGGGATAAAACACATACATCATGGTGGGGCACATACCTTTGACACCTGCTAGCTGGCTGGTGTTGTACGGAGTAGCTATCTTGCTACTGAAGTGACATCACCAAGTTATGTGGGCCCACCATGATGTATGTGTTGTATTCACACCACCCATCCATTTAGAGAGATCATTATATGGAGGCAATCCAAAGAATGAGCAGATGGAAAGCTTAAGTGGACCCCACCACAGAAAATAGTGGGGACAATGACATCCACTGTTGAAAGGTCCACTGTGATTTTTATTTGAGATCCAAATTGTTCATAAGTTCACACAGACATGGAAGAAAGGAAAACACAAATATTAGCTTGCTTGGAGACTTCTGTGGCCCTAACTTAATAAGTTTTCAATGGTGGGTGTTCAGTCTCTAATGTTTTCTATGGTGAAGTCCTCTTGAGCTTTCCATCTGCCTATTTTTCCAGGTTAGTACACATCCCACGGTTAGTACACCCACCCACAATGTTAGTCACACTTTAACGCTAGCCACCCCTACATTAGGAATCGATACCAAAACCTCATTGTTGAAATGAAGTTCAACTCATTCTTTGACTCATGCTCTAAAATGATTTTAGATATCTCATCTCATATACCATGGTGAGCCCACATAACTTGGTGACGCCACTTAAGCAAGGAGATGGACATTGAAACTCATACATCATGAAAAAATAGTCGGATGAAATGCTAAGTGACTCTGTGGTGTGGCCCACTTAGCTTCGGATCTACCTCTTTTTTGGAATTATGGCCAAAATGAGCGGAGGAAATGGATGGAGAAACACATACATCATGGTGGGGCCACCGAGCTTTGTCACCCGCTAGCTGGGAGCGAATTAGGTGTTACCCTGAGAATAGCTTAGTGGGTGTCACCTTGTGGATGTGGCCACATGGATGCTATTTTTCATATCCACGCCGTCCATCCGTTCCTCCAGCCCATTTTAGGATGGGGTTCCAAAATTTTTGTAGATCCAAATCTCAAGTGGACCATACAACTGGAAACAGTGTGATTGAGTGCCCCACCATTAAAAATTCCAAAGAGGCCATCATAAAGTTTTGGTAATGTTTATTTGTAATCCAAGCTGTTAATAATGTCAAGAATTTTTGGATGAAGTGAAAATATAACGATCAGCTGTATCCAAAACTTTTGTGGCCCACAAAAAGTTTTTAATGGTCATTCATTATTGTTTCTAGTGGTATGGTGCACATGAGATTTGGATCTTCTTAGGGTTTGAGATCACGTCCTAAAATGATATGTAAAAACAGATGAATGACGTAGATATAACATCAAGGTGGGCTACACATGGAACACCCACTAAGCTGTTCCCGGGGATCTGCTAATCAGCTCTCCCGCTAGCTGGTTGGTGTTGTACGGAATAGCTATCTTGCTACTTGAGCGACGTCACCAAGTTATGTGGGCCCACCATGATGTATGTGTTGTATCCACACCGCCCATCCATTTAGAGAGATCATTAAATGGAGGCGATCCAAAGAATAAGGCAGATTAAATCTTAAGTGACCCCACTACAAAAAACACAGTGACATCCACTGTTGAAAGGTTTACCATGATTTTTATTTGAGATCCAAACTGTTCATAAGTTCACATATACATGGACGGAGGGAAAACAAATATCAACTTGTTTGTGTGGCCCCAAGAAGTTTTCTACGGTAGGTGTTCAATCTCTCCGAAATGAGTGGACGGTGAGCGGATTAGGTGAGACCCCGGCCTCACCGGACACGGTGCGACCCTTATCGTGGGTTACTGTGGAGTCCAACTTAACGTATGTATAATGTATCCATGCCGTCCATCCGTTTTTTCAGATTATTTTAGGTCATTATAATAAAAATTAATTAGATCCAATTATCTTAGGACCATAACATAACAAATAGTGTTGATTGATCATTAGTGGGACACGACAGTTTGGATCAATATGATATTTGTTTTTTCCCTTCATCCAGGCTTTTCTGAGCTTATCAACAGATTGCACGGAAAATAAACACTGCAGAAACATTAAAGTGCCTCCTAAGAAGTTTTTAATGGTAGGATGTTTAGTCACCACTGTTTCTTATGGTACGGTTCACCTGATAATTTTCTGTGCTTCATTTTTGGGGTAATTCCCTAAAATGATCTGAAAAAACGTACGGATGGAGTGGATATGTAATATATACATCAAGGTGGGCCCCACGGCAACCCCCCCCCCCCCCCCCCCCCCCCCTAAGGGCCGCACTGTCTTTCGTGAGGCCGGGGTCTCACCTAATCCGCTCTCCCCACGCAACTTGGTGACGTCACTTCAGTGTGGAGATAGCTAATGAAACCGTGGTAGCTAATCCGCATCCGCGGCCAAACCGCGCCCGATCGACGGAGAGCAAAATCATATCCGTACTTGCGGGGATAAGTGGTTCCGCGACTGTGGGGCTCACCTTTAACTATGTATCTTACATCCACGCCGTCCATCCGTTTTTACAGATCATTTTAGAGCTTGATCCCAAAAATTAAACAGATAAAAATCTTGAATGGACCACTCCAAAGGAAACAATGGTGATTGAATACCCACCATTAAAACTTCCGGGGGGCCCACCGGAATGTCTATTTTCCATCTAACCCGTTTATAATGTCACAAAAAACTGTATGGAGGGATACAAAAGTATAATTTTGATCCAAAACCTTTTGTAGCCCATAGAAAAGTTTTTAATGGTAAATCACCACTCTTTCTTGTGGCGTGTTCCATCTGAGATTTGGATCAATTTCATATTTTTCATTATAATATAAAATGACATTTAAAAACAGATGTACGGCATGGATTTAATGATAATATATTAAGGTAGGTCCCACAGTGAGGGACCCAACCACCTCGGTGGATTTGGGAATCCATCGAAGCCGTGCCCTACGCCTACAATCCGCGTAGAGCAGCGGTTATCTCGTTGAGCGATGCATGCACTCGTGCGACTGCACTCTACAGTTACTCACTGCCAAACCTGGAGCAGGTTCGAACGATCCAATCCTCTAATCGCTGGACCAACGCTCTTTATATGTACTGCCCCAAACAACAGACGGTTCAGATTATCAGGACTCATATCATATCTACGCAAAATAAATGGACGGCTAGAAGAAATCAACGAACATCCATTTTCAAACCGAAATATAGTTACAACATTTATCATATATAGATAACTTCCATTTCATTAACATAGAGATAAAAATTCCATATGATGGACCGATGTGATCCTACATACGTTTCTAATACGCACGTATGATGGCTGAGAAGCACACACCATCGAATACACTCATGTTGTACCATCCTTTTCTTTTCCCGCCCATTTCACCGACTTAAGGGAAGAGACGGGGAAGAATCTTTTTTTTTCCATTTTTTAATTTTTATGGAAAAAAAAAATCTAATTCGGCTTCTTCTTCGATTTGAAACATGGATTCTACGGAAGGTGGTCGAATCCGTCGATCTTCTTCTTTATCATCTAACCAGGTTTTGTAATTTTATCCACTATTTGATTTTTTTAATGATTTTTTTGCCATTTAATGATAGTATTTTTAATTAGATTGCACTGTTATTTAAAATTCATTTGATTTTCTTGTGTTGAGAATTACTGATTTTTCTGTTTATTTTTATTATAGATTTTATTAATTATATTTTTGGGATGTGTGGATTGGTTAAGGTTTTAGGGTTTTATGGTGGGGAATTAGAAGATCCAATAATCAGAACTATTCATCTGGTCGGTCTTGTAATTCTGTAAGGCGAGATGAACAGTGATTATGTGTTAGAAGTATTGATCTCTAATTCATTGAGTTCAAATCTCATTTTATTATGTATTAGAGAGCAAGATCTCTAATTTTAACTAAAATGAGATGGGACTCCTTTCTTTATTGAGCATATGAAATGTATTTATAGGGTTTATTGATTTCAGCATTTCGGGGATTGATTTTAGCATTTTATGATTTCCGGTCACGTTGTCGTCAGCTTTTGTCTCTTTCAAGTAATTGGGTATGAAGGAAGAGATCAAATAGTAGATTTGCATGAAATTCTGTTGTTTTTCTTGTTTCTATTCCTCCTTTTGTTGCCATTCTGAAAGTTGCAAGTTGATTTTAGAAGTTGGGTGCTCATGTTTTTATGTTTTTTTTTTTCACATGAAATAGTCATGGTATTGTACGTCACTTCTATTTGAAATGAACTACTGGTAATGTTTCGGTCACGTTCTGCATTTTGTACAGGAATCTGATCTAGGTTTTTCGTTCTACACGAAAATATGATTCAAATTTTCTTTTTATGATTCTTTCTACTGTAGGCCTCTTCTACTTGACATTGGATTTCTTTCATTTGTAGGAATCTTCTATCTTCAATGACATTAGCAATATGTCTCCCGTAAAGCCGTGTAAGCCTCAAGATGTAGGACAACCGATTTTAGAGCTTAGCCCCCCTTCTTTGCAACGAGTGTTTGGGTCTCCACGAAAACCCCAACGAGAAACAAGTTTTGCACGAAGGTAAATGGTTCATTTCATGTTTTCAGGCTGGAGGTTGTAGGTATTTTTCTTGGCTAGAAAATTTCAAAAATTTATTGTTTCCTGTTGCAGACGTCGACGCCCAGGCTCATCTGATGCAGAGCCATGTCTCAAGGAAAATACTAGACGCAAGATACTTTCAGGTCAGGGTGTTTCTCGACCACATGTAACGTGTTCGGAGATTCAATCTATTCCACCATGTACTAAGGTGTGTGACACTAAGGGCTCTGTGCAAGTGCAACCCTCCCGTCCTTTAGAGTGTGTTGATGAATTCATGGCCAACCCCCTCAAGAGGGGTGTTAATTCCAGCGGTTCACCTAATTTATGTTCAAATCAAGCTATTGACCTCAAAGAAGCTACTGCAAAGGTGCTTGTTGATGATGATGTCCAGAAAGATATAGAGACTCAAGCCGGAGATGATCCAGAGAGCAAAAAATCATGTCCCCTTGTAAAACCCATACTTTCTTCATCAAGATTTCATCACCATGGAATGCAAGATAAGCTTCAAGCTGAAGAAAGTGTGCAACAGGGCGTTTCTGATCATACCCCTCATTTGCTGCCTCAATCTCTCCACAATGCCCAGATAACTGACATTCATAATGAGAATGACAGAATAATATACAACCGATCAATTGAGAACCAGATGCGATATGATGGCAAGGTATGGGCCTATGGGGTGACATGTTACTTAGTTGTGTAGGAAAGATGAGTAATGACCATGTGCTTTTGTGATCTAAAACAAGATAAAGATAAATAAATTAAAAGCTGAGGGCATTTTTACATTTTTTTATTTTTTATTTTTGCTTTCTTAGCTGTTTTATTATTCTTTTGAGTTAAAGACATCATTATTCTATCAACCTTACCTCACCTAGCTTGCTTGTTCCATCCATATATTAATGCACCTTGCGATGCAAGTTTTCACTCCTAAAGTACTGCATTTCACTCAGTAAATCATGGTCATTACGGTTTTCATTTCTTACATCAGCATATTTATATGTTAGGATTCTTGAACACCCTGCACATTTGTTGAACATGGCCTCATAATTCTATAAAATGCAGTTTGTCAAGATGAATTTTTTGACAGTTCTCGTAGTAAATAATCTGTACACTTTCTATGAAGTAGAAAAAACTGATGAAGTTTTAATTTGAGTTTAAAACTAAATGTAACAGTGGAAAACATTTCAAAGAAAAAGTTTCTGTGGAGTTGAGATGCATTGATCTCTTGGGACATATGGTACGATTCTCTTGGATTCTTCTAGATCTAAAGTGCTAGAATTATGCATGAGCTCAACACAAGTTTGTCTACTTGAGTAAATAAGATATTAAATCGTCTCCTCCAGCTATAGACTCCTGAAATCTTGGTTGTCGTTCATGATAGTCTTTTTTCTTAGAATCATGCTTGTGTTAGACACACGTAATTGAGAACAAAGGTTGTCTACTTGAGTGCAAAAGACATTGAGCTTTCTCTTCCTGCTCTGGGCTATTGAGTCTTTTTGTTGTTCAACTGGATATACGTTTTCTTATACTTGGCAGAAGTGGATATTCTTGTGTGAAAGCTAGAGGACATTTGCTTGCAAACAGATATCTATGTTAATTGGGTTAGCTTAAGCTTTCCATTTTATCTATCATTCTAAAACCAAAAATTATCTGATTGATCCTTTCATTTCATTCCTACATTGCCTTTGAGTCCTATTTTTAATGAATAATATTTTAAGTTGGTTGAAAAAACACATATTATACATTTCTGCGAATAAGTGGGATAGAAATCAGTGACATGACATTGAATTTCACCAAAGAGTTGGCAATTTTGTTCATCTACTAATGGACATAATGAACTGAGGCAAGCATTATCAATCGTGGATCAAGAGTTTCATATAGAAGTAGAATATCCACTAACTTCCATGGGGCCAGCCATGGTTCTAAGTATCATTTGAAACCAAGTCAAGTTGGTATTGGTAGAGAACTAATTGAGTGACTGGCCAAGTCAAACTCTTATACAGCTTGAGTTGGAACGATTCTGACCTCATTTGGGCAAGTCCGGGCAAGCAGTGCTGGTTTCTGTCTCCCAGAAAATCACACTTTGAAATTGGTATTCAAAACAATGGGGCCATCCCATTGCGATCCACTCGTCTGATTGCACCCAGTGATTTGCCTTCCACTATTACTGAACTGGAGAAGGTGGTAGGAGAAAAAAAAAATCTATGATGTTCTAAAAGGATTCACCATTGCCTTATTAGAGCCCTTGACTTCAAGAGGACCTGCAAAAGGAATCTCTCATCATGCCTCAGTCATCTGCAATAGATCGATCACCTGAATTGCCCAGGTTGCTAACTCAGCTACTATAAACATTGAACTTCAACACTCACTGTCCTTGCATTTTACCTTTTGATGTATCTTACAGTGGTTGCCTAAGGTTTAAACAATTGCAATGCTGAGAATTGAGATTGCCCATTCCAGCTGAAGGGGTCTGAGGAACAAAAGGCTATAGAAGTCAAGAGCTCGATGAAGAAAGTGGTGGTCACGAGTCATCCAGATCATACATCTTAGGAAGGGAGGCGATGCATCTTGGGAAGAGAGGCCCTTATGTTTGTAGGGTTTGAAAATAACTACTAGGAATTTGTTCAGGGTACGGTTTGGGGATGATTTACTATAGTTGAAATGGTTCTTGCATGGTTTCAGCTACATTTCTAGGACACTATTGGGATCTTCTCAGCATGATTTTATAGGGCATGGTTAGACTTGGATTTAAATACAGCATGATTTTTTGATGGTTAGACTTAGATACATTTTGATTATAATTCAGCATGTTCTCAGTTTGTTTTCTATGTGCTTAAGTTTTTATTAGGCATGTTTTCTTGTACAAGGCCCAGTTTTCTTATCTTTCGATAGGTTTACAAGTGAGTTACTGTTTTTCTTAATGTCATACCCAAGGGTATGTTGTTTGGTGTTTTAGAAGATCTGTTATAATTTTTATAAAAAAGAGACAAATGGGTCAAATGGCTGAATTTTCTTGGATTTAAATAGACAGAATTTTGATTCGATTTAGATTTAATTGATTTGGTTTCTAAAATAGCTCTTTCGATTTTGATCCAAATCATACAAGTAATGATGAAACTTCAAACCTGTTCCAAACAAGCTGGAACCATTTCAACTCTAATAGGAACGTGTTTCAACTTTCAACTGTCCCACAAATTGTACCACATTATATGACAGCCATCCTTTAGCAGATGCTCTTGCTAACGGAGCTTGTAAGCTGTCTCCATAATCAGAGACAGTTGTCCATTGCTTAGTGGATAGCTGTTTCTATTTTCTATTTGAATAAAACTTTTGTTTCTTATGGGAAAAAAAGGCTATCCATATTGCTATATTTTATGTATTCTTCAAAATAGGAGAGTCATCATGTGTTGGAAGAATCCACTGTCAACATGAATATGCCGCACTCTAGTATTCTTGTCCTAGATGAAATGCAACTGAATGTTGTTGATTCCAACGGTGTGGACACCTAAACAAAAGATCTACTCATCATACACTTCTTAGTTGGATCCTTTTTATTAAAGAAAGATTAAATCAATGAAAACTACTTTAAAACATAAATTTACTTTTCCTTTTTAGAGAAATGCTCTTAAAATGTAAAAACATCTATACAAGAGCTAAAATTATTAGGGTTTTTTTTTGTTTTTCTCCAAATCTTGTACAAAAGCTTAAAAAAAATTTGTTGCTGATCCAAGAAAAGCCATCCATATGGCTATATTACATGGACTCTTCTAAATTCTAACTAGGAGATGTATCGCATGTCAATAGAATCCAATTTTTACATGTGCGTGTGACACTCTAGGATTCTTCTCCAGCCAAACCCCAATTCAATCTTGTTGAATCCAACTGTGTGATACCTAAATACAGAATATATGTATTAGACAAAGATTTACAAATCGACTAAAACTACTTTAAAATATAAAGCAGCTCTAGTTTTGTGGGAAATGCTCTTAAAAAAAGAAAGTAAAACCATGTATTAGGTCACTTTTTGTTTCTCATTTTCTCCTAATTTTGTGGAATTATCTAGGCTTTAAATGTTTGCTAGATGCTTGTCATTTAGTTCTTAGTTAATTAACATATGCTTCCAAATCCATGAATTGCATTTGAGTTCGGTGAATGCAACACTCTACATACTGGTATTGAACACCGACACTTGTTTTGTGTCCAAGAAACATACTCATATGGTGGATGAGCAGTACGCAAATTTTATTAACTGAAATTTGGTTTATAAGTAACTGTGGTTTTGATGATTCCATTATTGTGTACAAATGATTTGGTTCCATGGACATAGAGTTGTAGAGTTATTGTTTTCTTTTCCCTTCTTTTTTTTGTATGTAATGTTAGATTGGAGCCTTTTACCTCAAAATATTACATGCTTGAGGTCCTCTCCACCAAGGAAGATGTTCAACTTCGGTAGTATAGAGTAGCAGAACTATTGTTTATTTGATGCAGGGTCTATAGATTCTAGTCCAGTAACTTGTGGGAGTAGCCATCACTTCCCAAATCAGTGAAGCCCTCAAGATAGGCTATGGAGCTTGCTTTATACTGTGTTACTCAAGTACAATTATGGTTGTACTTGGCCACAAATTAGTGGCGTCAATGGGGGTCAGGTGAAGCCGTGTCAAGGTCAACCGAAGACCTGTTTACTAAATAGGACCACTATCCAGCCATGAGCTCTATTTGTGACTTGAGATGAGATGACCGGGCCCGACCCATGAGCAGCTTGCTAACCCAGGCCCTGCTTGACCTGAAGGCAAAACCTTTTGCAAGGTTCCACACATATCTACCCACAAGACAAATAGATAGGTCTTGATCATTGCTTATGGATTTGTATACACAATAGATAACGTGGGCCACTCGGGCTAAGTTCAAACCAAGACCAACCCCTTGCATAGATGGACCACGTTTTCTAACCGGAGCTTGCTTGAAACTCGATAAGCTCAATTGTGCCCATCTTTTAAGAGGTTGGGGTTGGTTGGCCCGTGGTCAACCCGATCCATTGCCAGCCCTAGGACAGATGTAGGTCTCCAAAATGTTTTACTCCCAAATCTTGGGGTCGAGGCACAAATCTGTACATGTAATATGTTTTAATTTCTTGTTATTAAACTACTTCCTATGTTTACCAATTTTTAAATATGTTTTTATGTTTATAATTATATTTTTTAAAAATAAAATATTCAATGTGACTAAGTCATATAAAACGCAGGTCCATAGCCATGTTGATGTCGTGTCAGTCTGACACAGGTGCCCAAGGGATTTGGAGGGCTTAACGCTTTAAATCATCATTTACCGTACTATATCTTTGTTTTGCACACTGCAAAATTTCTCTTGGGTGCTTGTTAAATGCAATTTTGTATTGTTGCTTTTTCTGTCGCATCTTAAATCAGGGGAGTGTCAGAATTCAACTAGGCCATCTAGGTCTTTGTGACTGACTTGGATGAGCTAGAGAGTAAACTTCTTAACTGTGATGGTGTTTTGCACTATGAAGTTACTGGCCAAAATTGTTATATGGGTATATTACTGATTGACTTGGGATTGGGACTTGGAGAGAGACAATTCCATTGCAAATGAACTTGGAAAGGAAAGCATTTCCGGAGCCCAGAACCTCTGCGTATTGATTCCATCTACCCATTATCTTAGGGCGTGCTTGTTTTGCAAATTACAATGGTAATTACCTGCATAAGTGTCATCATTGCTTAGAGCCTTTTGTTTTGTTCGAGGGAGAAATGCTGTAGTCAATTACTTAGGTGAACTTTCCGGAGTCCAGAACCTCTTTGTGTATTGATTGCATCTACCAATTATTTTAGGGCGTGCTTGTTTTGCAACTTACAATGGTAATTACCTGCATAAGTGTCATCATTGCTTAGAGCCTTGTGTTTGGCTCAAGGGAGAAATGTTGTAGTCAATTACTTCTGTTTCACCTAACAATAGGGCTCTCAATGGAGCGGGTCAGATCCGAGATCCGATCCGATTCGCTCCAAATCCGTATAATGTGGATTTGGATCTTAAAACAAGTCCGATTAGTTAAATGGACCGGATTTGGATCTTAAAATAGGTCCAATTACTTAAATGGACCGGATTTGGATTCACAGGAACATATCCGAGTTTGATCCGAATCCGATTAAGGTCCGACTCATTGTCGCCATACTGTATATGTTATATTTATGCTGGCCATCTCTTTTCCAGATTATTTGAGGCCATGTCTCTGAGACATGCCACTCTTAGGTTGACCATACCACAGTAAATAGTGGGATTTGCATCATTTTTCTACTAAATTAAATATATTATATTATATATATTTTTAGATTTGTAATGGGGGTGGATTTGGACGTAGATCCGATCTGAATCCGATGGTTATATGGATTTTGGATTGAAAATGGATAACAATTTATAAATGGATCGGATATGGATATCACCTTTTGGATCCGAGTTGGATCCAAATCCGATTTGAATCTGTCTACAAATATATGGACTCGGGGCCGGACCCAACTGGATCCGATCCAGATCTGACCCATTGAGAACCCTACCTAACAATCTGTTAGGCTAACGTGGCAGGAGGACATGGGTTGCATGACCTTGGTGGTGGATTTACAGGGTATAGGTTCTGAGGGCCCCACCATGATGTTTATGTTATATCCAAACCGTCCATCCATTTTTTGCAATCGTTTTAGGGCATGAGTCCAAAAATGAGGCATATCCAAAGATCAAGTGGACCACACCGTAGAAAGAAGGGGGGATTGAACTCTTACCATTGAAAACTTCTTAGGGGCCACAAAAGTTTGGATCATTGCTGATATTTGTTTTTTTTTTTTACCTTCATCCAGGTCTGTGTGACCTTATGAACTGATTGGATGGCAAATAAACATCATGGTGGGCGTTATTGTCCCCACATCTTTCTATGGTGTGGTCCAATTGAGTTTTGGTTCTGCCTCATTTTTGGACACACGTCGTAAAATGATCTCACACAATGGATGAACAGTTTGGATATAAGACATACATGATGGTGGGGCCCGCATAATTTTGCTACGTCAATGCATCACCTAGGTTGGCGGTCCTTTGCCCAAGACCAAAACCGTGGGAGCTCTTCTCCCATGTTTTACAACAGGTATCCAAACAACCACTCT
This sequence comes from Liriodendron chinense, assembly GCA_003013855.2. Classification (NCBI taxonomy): domain Eukaryota; kingdom Viridiplantae; phylum Streptophyta; class Magnoliopsida; order Magnoliales; family Magnoliaceae; genus Liriodendron; species Liriodendron chinense. Next base: position 6,535,949 of record PVNU02000439.1, on the reverse strand, counting down.
TTTAGGTCAACTTTCCTCCCAAGTACCAATAAATCCATGCAGTAAATAATCATTACGATTGTACATTACCTTACCATGGTAAAGCACAAAACAAACACGGCCTTAATGGTTGCATGCAGTGCTTCATCCCTCTAACTAGCGTGTCAAATGGACCAGGTAGGGCCGACCATCTAATACTCACACAAAAATGTTAAATAAATTGAGTAGGCACGGGCCTACTTGTAGATGCAAGCCTACATCTACCCCAAATACTTGTAGACCCAAGACTCAGGCCTGGGTCCAACCCAGAAGCCTTTTTCCGTTTTAGAGATAACGGAATTTTTTATAAACAAAATGTGCCTTAGGCACACAAAACTATGTAGCAGGGGTTGAAATCTAGACACCCAAATATAAAAAAAGATTACAATCAATAAACCCCCCCCCCCCCCCCCCCCCCCCCCCCACACACACACACACACACACACACACAAAGCCCCCTTGCTTTCATTCTCAACACTCACAAATTTATGAAACATCTCCCACTTCTTTCTTCCCAAATTGCCCAAGTACCCTCCAATAAACACAACTGCCATATGCCTATCATTTCCTTGGCAACCTCCAACCTGTGCTAACCTGAAAAGAAGGATCCAATAGAGCTCAGACAAGCCGAAGAGACATTGAACTTGCATAACAAATAGCTCCATAAATTGCTAGCAAATAGGCAATGAAGGAATAGGTGATTAACTGACTCCAAGTTAACCATGCACTTCAAACAAACATTTGGGAGCACCATCCCCCACTTCTGAAGGTTATCCATCGTCAGCATCCTTTCCCTATCAACGAGCCAAGCAAAGGTTGCGACTTTTTTTTTTTTTTTGGGGGGGGGGGGGGGGGGGGGTGGCATCATAGAATCAAACATGCTTGGTAGATATATTCTCACTTGTTGAACCGTGGTTGTGGAGCAAATTAATTATAGGAGCGCACATAGAAACTTCCATATTTATCACAATGCCATAACAAACCTATCTCTTTCCTCAATTCTAGCAATAATATCACCAATGTTAAAAAACCTGTCTCTTTCCCCAATGATCGGCCTATAATGTTGATAGTCTTTAAAATCACAATCAATTCATTGATCTCATCATCAAACAGAAGTAATCGGCACGGAGCGGCCGACATCCCAGAATCAACATCTCCCGAGAAGCCAAGTGCTATCAGGACATCACTATCCATAGCTAGGTGGGCAATTCTCGCGAATAGTAGCTCCAAAGGTTCCTCCCCGACCCATAAATCTTTGTAAAATCAAATGGCGAATGTTCTCCCTGTTCCACATACCTATCTGTTCGTTAAATTTTTTTTCATACAAAAAAAAAAAAAACATTTCCAAATTTCCGAGGCCATATACAATGAGGATTCCTTAACATACCATCCCTCATCACCTACCCGTACTTGCTAGAAACTATGTTCCTCCAAAATGCATCCTCCTCTATCCCAAAATGCGAAAGCCACTTTCCCAACAACTCCGTTTTCATTGCCCCCAAATCTCTAATACTAGCCTCGCCTTCATTGTACCCTTTACAAACCTCCTCCCATCTAAGCAAGTGAAACTTATTTGTACCTTCCGCTCTTGCCACAGAAATCCCGCCTCAATTTGTCAAGTTTTTCCAACATGGATGTTGGACATCGGAATAACGACACAAAATACATAAGCATATTTGATTAGGGTGGGATGGCCTCCAAGGGACAAATACCGACATTTCCACCTAGTAAGTTTCCTCTATACCCTTCTTTAGGCCATCACTTGATTTTGCAAAGTTTGCTCCGCATTCTGGTGGAAAGATTGTGGGTCCTCCTATGTGTTGCTTTTGGATGCACACCTTATTTCCTATGAATGTCTTCGTGTGTACATTTTTGTTGTAGAGTTATATTTTCTTAACATGGTTGACCTAAATGGCTTCATTCTTGAGTTCTTGGGTATATTCTTGAAGATATTATATTAGAACCATAATTCACTTGATGTCCTGCCTTTTAAACATTGGATGAGATAGATCTTCAATGACACAGTGAACATATTACTTTTAGAAAAGAACTAAATGACATATCAGACCACATCTTTGTAGAATTAGTGTTTGTATGTTTGTCGTTTCAATTTTTTGTACTGGTTTTGAATGATTAAAATACGAAGGATGGGTCTAATTTTCTAAACCTAAAATTTTTAATGTTTGAAAATGCAGTCTTATCTTTTTAATACCTGTCAACTTGCTCATAAATTGCTTTCTGTTCATTTGTAAGAGGTTTTTTCTTTACTATTTATATGATTTTTATTGCTTAGTGAACCTCACAAGCACTATTGTAGGGCTCTCTAGAGTAGTTGTTGGAAAATCCTTGCTATTGATTGCTTGTAGAGTTTTGTTTCTCACTGTGGTGATGATGAACCTGGCGAATGCCTTCCACAGTCGAGTGGAGAAGGATCCATGGCTTTCTATGGAAGGTCAAATCCGTAATGGAGATAAGATTCTCCTTCAAGGCCCCAACGGATTTGGTATTGTGGTGGTAGACAAATTCAGAGGTGCCGAATGGCAGATGAAACTTCAAAATAGCGGCTTCGAAGGACTAAGTAGCAAAGGGGAATCAATTATTCTTCGAGGCCCGTGAGAGAATTGCCAGGTTATGGTCTCCAGGAATGGTGAGAAAGGAGATCTTTGGTCGATGAAGTATGCTAAGAATGAGGTTCAAAGCGTCTCCACCTTCCCTCCGCCACAACAATCCCAATTCGGCAAGGGTGTAGCTGTGTCCACTATTGAAGGGGATTCGAGAGAGGAACAAATCTAGGCTTGCAAACCACTGTCTCGGGTGATAACCTCTTGGAATCGCTTGTCCTTTTTGTGGATAGATTCCCCATTGAATGAAACGAGATGAATTTTGTGAGGTGTTTGGCCATTTTGGGAGAGTGACAGACGTCTCCATCCCCATAATCAGCGGGTCGTCCAACATAAGGGGGTTTACATTTGTCAGATTCGAAGACTCTATTCTCGCATGTTCAGAATTACCTCCAAGTTGAAGCTATGTGGGGAAAGGATAGAGGATGAAGATATGCTAGAAAAAACCTTCTCTACCTTCCATGCCTCGAACTTGCTCCTGCAGCAGCAATACCGAGAGCATCAGTTCAAGAAATACTCTGATCTCATCTCCTGTCTCCCAGTCGCTGAGCAAAACAATAATTTCTTGTGAAAAATCATACTTCAAGACCCACTGGATCTGTAGCACATCCATAAGTAAATGCTAACTCTGCTCAGGGTCGTGGATGAGGTCGTGGCAACATACGTGGAGGCCGAGGCAAACCGGGAAGAGGTGGCCATCTTAATCTAGGCCCACGAAGGAAGAAAAACATAAAAAACCATCGGAAGTGGAATGTTGTCAATAATAGACGGAACAACTATCCAGCTCCTCCAAACATATTGAATGATGTTTGCCACAGATGTGGTCATAGTGGACATTGGTCACGTACCCGCCGTACATCCAAGAAAAAGGTGGAACAATATCAAGCCTCAAGGAAAGAAATGGAAACCAACAATGTGGAAGGCCCAACTGACCGTTGGATGGATGATAAGATTCACCTCAATTTCAATGACTTCTTTTACGATGATGATGGAAAGCCTACCGATGATGAGACTTTCAAAAGCATGATTGAAGAACCCCCTGAGATGGTCCCGAAGACCTAAGATTATTTTTCTCTGTTTATGCTTCTATTTAGTTTTAATACATTGAAATTTATCCCGAAATTTATTTTTATACCTTTACCTTGAAATATATATATATTTTTTCTTTCGTATGTTGAAATTACTTGCATAATCCTTATAATGATTTTCTTTGTCCATCTCTAAAGGTATGGATCAGGAAGTGAGCGCTAACGACGACATTTGTCTGGTAGACAGTGCAACGACCCACACTATTTTGAAAAACTAGAAGTTTTTCTCAGACTTAATAAGCAATGCAGCTAAAGTTTCTACAATAGTTGGAAGAGCCCCATGTGGTGTTGTCAATTGGTACCCACTTATAGTTGAGGAGGAAGGATATGAGAGAGAGAGAGAGAGAGAGAGAGAGAGAGAGAGAGAGAGAGAGAGAGAGAAGAGTTTTGGGAGAACCGTGGATGGTTTTCTCACATAGCAACCAACCACAAAAAGCACTTATTATAGAGTTACTAAAGTTACAATATGGTACTCTGCAGGAGTACCGAACGCTGAACACAAAATAAGGAATAACAAAAGACTCCTCTATACTCCCCCTCAAGTTGGAGCATAGATATTGATCATGCCCAACTTGCCAGTGATACAGAGATGAGCATCCCTGCCAAGGGATTTGGTAAAAACATCAGCCAACTGGTCCCTGGAACGAACAAAAGGGGTAGATATTTCCTTCGTAGTAACCTTCTCTCGAATGAAGTGACAGTCAACCTCAATATGTTTCGTGCGCGCATGGAACACCGGATTGCTAGCAATATGGATGGCAGCCTGGTTGTCACAATGCAGCGGAGTAGGAATCGAAGGAGGATAACCAAGTTCTTGTAAAAGAGTCCGAAGCCAAATAAGTTCACATGTGGCATGGGCCATCGCCCGATACTCGGCCTCAGCAGAAGATCTCGCCACAACAGATTGTTTCTTACTCTTCCAAGTGACAAGGTTGCCACCTAGGAAGGTATAGTACCCAGATGTAGAGCGTCGATTATGGGAATTTCCAACACAATCGGCATCAGAATAGCCAGACAGGTGAAGGTGTCCGTGTGGCTGAAACAATAAACCTTTGCCTGGAGAGGACTTGAGATAGCGAAGGATACGATAAACTGCAGTCAAATGTATGGTCCGAGGACAATGCATGAATTGACTTACAACACCCACAGCATATGAGAGATCTGGCCGAGTAATAGTGAGATAGATGAGTCTGCCCACTAGCTGCCTGTACATCCCAGGATCAAAGAGAAGTTCACCATCTTCAGGACGAATTTTGCGAGTAGGATCCATAGGCGTGGCAGTGGGCTTACATCCCAGCATCCTAGTTTCGGAAAGAAGATCAAGAGCATATTTCCTCTGGGAGAGCACAGTCCCAGATTTAGACCGAGCAACGTCAATTCCCAGGAAATACTGAAGGGTGCCAAGGTCTTTAATCTCAAAACGAGTCTTCAGGAAAGATTTAAGTTCCACCATCCCTTCATTATCATTGCCAGACAACACAATGTCATCAACATAAACAATCAGCACCATAAGCCTAGTTGGTCGACGACAGATGAAGAGGGAGTGATCAGCTTGACTGCGAATAAATCCAAAATGTAGGAGTGCATGGCTAAATTTATCGAACCATGCACGTGGGGATTGCTTGAGGCCATAAATGGACTTCTTGAGGTGACACACAAGATGTGTATTAGAAGCCGTAGAGAAGCCTGGGGGTTGATCCATATAAACTGCTTCAGTTAGATCGCCATGTAAGAAAGCATTCTTGACATCAAGTTGAAACAAGGGCCAGGATAGGTTGACCGCCAAGGAGATAACCACACGAACCGAGTTAAGCTTGGCTACAAGAAAGCATGTCTCAAAATAGTCGATGCAATATGTCTGAGTATAACCCTTCGCTACAAGCTGAGCCTTATAACGATCAATGGAACCATCGGGAAGGTACTTGATGGTATAGACCCACCGACAACCAACTATCTGTTTACTTGTAGGTAAGGAAACTAACTCCCAAGTTTTGTTCTTTTCCAATGCTTGCATCTCATCCATCATGGCCTTAGTCTAGTCAGGACTACCTAAGGCTTCCTTCAAGTTACGTGGGGTACAAGTGGAAGATATGGAAGCTGTAAAAGACTGGAAGGAAGGTGAAAGGTGATTATATGAAACAAAATTACTAATGAGGTGCTTCGTACATGAACAAGAAGGCTTGCGTAAGGCAATAGGAAGATCATCAGCACAAGGGATTGAGTGTATACCTGAACCACCAGCAGAAGCAAATGAGATAAGGGGCAGCTGAGCAGTGGCGGATTTAGTCCGTCGATGGTACACAAGGATGGGCTTTAAAACAGATGGAGTGGGAGCATCATCAAAAAACGTGACAGGAAGGGGAGTGGAGGTAGTATGCTCCCCCTGATTCAAAGGAGGACTGTGTAATGATCTCCCTTCATCAGTGAAATACGAAATATCTTCGAAGAATGTTACATCGGCGAAGACATTTCGCTTACTAGTCCGAGGATCATAACATTTGTGCCATTTTTGAGATCGAGAGTACCCTAAGAAGACACACTTTGTGGCCCGTGGACTTGTCATTAGTGCCATCGAGAATTTGAACAAAGCATATACATCCAAAAACTTTAGAAGGTAAAGGAAGCGGCTTATCATGAGGGTGCAAAATCTCAAATGATGACTTGTGAGACAGTCAGTGTTCGCATTGTCGGTATCGCTACAAGTTTCGCTGGCCAGAGATAAAGATATAATATCGTTATCGTCGATAATATCGTCGATAACCGGAAATGTGAGGAAAAAGGGGGAAACATGATGAAAATTGTGGAATTTTTCAGTGAAACTTCAGGAAATGCCTAAATACACATTTGCATATTCAGGAATAAAAAAACTGCAAAAAGAATGCATTAAATAATAAGTTTTCATTCAATGGGGCCCAAAAAGGCATGTGTTCATAAGAAATTACTCCAATAGTAACGAAAATGAGTTTATATAATACAAGGCATCCACCATATAATAATTAAGACATTAAATTAAATGAATTCGAAAATAATACTTTCTGCCATATTTCATCCCCACATGGAGTGACGAGGTGGCTCATAGTCATCATCCGGATCCCGTTCCCGTTGGTTGTAGTGTTGTTCATGAATATATTGACAGTACTATTCCCATGTCATCCTCTGCTCAAACCAATGGAGGTACTCTCTTATGTATCTTTGATAGTCGTCCTCCCCAAACTGTACGAGATAGCCCAAACGTGGGTACTGCGTGACATACATCGACGGCATTGGTTGAGTAGGGTCCTGAGGGAATATATCAAGTCCAACCCCGACTCCCTGATAGTATTGCTGCCAGTCATACGGGTACCCCGAATATCCTCCTGTCAAATGACCATAATTCGAAGAGCTATCTGATGGCTGCTCGTATCCACGAGTAGACGAATGCGACTGAATGTCAGAGCTGCCATGCCCATACTCGTGATATCCCCCATGCATATAAGGTGGGACGGAAGTGGAGCTCCCCCGCTCTGAACTGATGTCCATAGATGACAAGCTACGTGCGAGAGCATCTGCCGCGGCACGTCCGGCTTTTTTCTTTGAACGACGCTCAAACATATGTGTGGGCTCTGATGCTCTCATACGCGAGGGTGGACGAGATCCATGGTCCTCGTCTTGAGTTGCATGGTCAAAGTACTGCTCCTCAGTGAACTGACTAATGGATCGCTGGCTCTGACCTGTCATGTACCCCCCACCACTGCCACCTCCACCCCCACTAGTACCACCTACATTAGTGTTGGTGCCTCTATCACCTCCCTCACCACTGTCGTCGTCATCGTCGTCGTCGTCCCCACGACCAGTGTCAAGTGGGGGTTGAGTCTCATCATCATCACTCACTACGACTTGATGATAACGAAGCGGCCGTGAAGATGCCTCCTCGCCATCATCATGACGTGTCGAACTCCTCATCAAAGGATCAAAGGAGTCTGTATCTGCCCTCTGTTGGCTTACTACCTCATCGACATCGATACCAAGAGACGCTACTCCCTCGGCTACTTGCGGTGCAGGGCCTCCATCTGCATCATCTAAATCAGCTGACTTGACCCACTCATAAAGTGGATCCTCAGCATCGTCACCTATTTGTGCCATGGTACCTATCGACAACAGGTCCAGCGGGTCCGGATTTTCCACCATGTCTTGGTCTACCCGTAACTGCCTCTCCCTTAACTTCATATTGTAATGGCAGTAAACGAGCTTCTGTAACTTTTCGTATGCTAACTTGTTCCTCTTGCTCGTGTGTATGAGTGACCACGTACTCCAATTCCTCTCACACGGGGAGGAGGATACAGTCTGTGCGAGAATACGGACTGCAAGTACTTGTAGTGCAGGTGTGTCGACTCCGTACATCGCCCACCACTCACCTATATATCCATGAGCATCTTGTGTTAGTTTGAAATACGGACTTATAATGTAGTTACCTAATAATATACCATATTACCCAATAAAACATTATACTCACACGGCATCATCGTTTCTCTAGATGCTTTGGCTAGTGCTGATGAGAACGTACCCCTAGCATCTTTAAACCGCAACAACTGTAACATATGGATTCACATGTCACCATTTTAAGTACCCATATATCTAAAGACTATGAGGAAGAAAATATATTCTATCGATTACCATCAGCGAGATCTACTCAAATTGCATTACCTGGTTACCAAATTCTGATCGTGCTGGCGATTCAGGGAACAACCGTTCGAACACCTCGTGGACGACCATCGTCAAATCACTATTTTCATGAAGTCGGCGTTTGTAATGGAATCTAGGATTCAGATAGTATGCTGAAACTCAAATATTATTTACTCAGTTGCATTAACTTGTAAACATAAGTGATGCTTAAAGTGCAAGTGCAAGTGGTAAAAAATACAGGTGAACGTAACAAACTTACCAGCCTTGTGGAGTTCATGATCAAGGGTCCTGGTCCATCGTTCATCGATGATATCGATCACCCACTTATGTGCATTGGGGAGAGCAGTCCGTATCCCTTCTTTCATAATCCTCATAAGCTCGTACATTGACCCCATTGAAGGACACATCTCACTATCTATGGCGCGTAGGACACTGTAGATCGGTTTTAGAAGGGAAACAACATCATGAACTCTATCCCAGAAGAAATCAGAAAGCACTATTTTCGATGTATTCTTTGCACCATCGGTCTTCCTCTGATTCCACTCCAAGTACTTCTCAGATCTAAACAAATTCCTAAGACCCACACGGTGCCTATACAAGCTGTCGAGTGCAATAAAGTTCGTGGCGAACCATGTTGCACCTGGTCTAACGATGTCCCCTCTACAACACTCGCGCATTGCAGCCAACAACCAAGAGTGATTATATATGAAGTTCGTCACTCTCCTCGCATCCTCGATGGTTTTCCTGATCGAGTCCCTTTGGCCTATCTTCTCGAGCATCAAATCAATGCAGTGTGCCGCGCAAGGGGTCCAATAGAGATGGTACTTTGTCATTAATTTCTTTCCTACCTTAACAAATGCACTACCGTTGTCTGTCACAACTTGGATGACATTTTCAGGCCCAACAGTTATGATGACTTTTTTCAAGAGATCATATATGTAATCATGATCTTTTATTTTGGCAGATGCATCAATAGATTTGAGGAAAACGGATTGCCCTTTACTGTACACCATAAAATTGATAATGGACATTTTCGTGGGTCCTGTCCGCCCATCGCACATGATCGTCACCCCATACTGCCTCCAGTTCGGAGTGAGTGCGCATACCCAAGCACGCATCTCCTCGTATTCCTGATCAAGGTAAACACCAAGAATCTCTTTTGGCGTCGGGGGCTTCACACCGGGCCCATGTCGCTGCACCTCCTCAATCATATTTGTGAAGTGAGGACTGGCAGCTGCATTGGCTGGTATGTGGCTCGAAATGAACCATCTAGATATGGCGCTACCCACTTTCTCTCTGATCCCCTTGTTCCATATATTTTTTAACCTCTTCTGATTAACACCCGGAATGGGTGCATCTGTAACGCGGGCGCTCTGTGTGCGCTGTAATCCATGCCCGCCAGAACCACCGCTACCCATACTGCCTCCCCCAAACCTTCTGCTGCTCCCACCGGCCTCATAACGGGAGCCCCCAAATGACGGCCTAGTCTCGTTAAGCCTTCTCCTCTGCTCCCCCTCCCACCCTGATGCCCGAGACTCGTAGATCGCCTCTCTGAACTCCCTTTTCTCCCGCGTCGTAACACAGTCATCGGGATATGCAATCCCCTCGTCGTCGTCGTCGTCGTCCTCTTGCTCCTCAACAGTACGTAGGCCCTGTCCAGGACCCCGCAGCTGTTTCCTGAAATCCTTCTCCCAATCCTTCTGTTGCAGCTTGTGTGACTTCGCCTCAGCCAAAACTCTTCTCATCTCCTCTCTCACTGGCTTTGTTACACTTGGGCAGTCTTTCACGTTTTTGAACCCCCCTGCCAAATGCTCCTTCAGCCTAGACACCCCCCCACTCCGTATAACTTGGCCGCAGTAGTTGCATATGGCCCCATATTTATTCCCCTCCAATGGTCGTCCATGTTTCCACCCAATATCCCTTGCTCCTCCTTTTCCGGATCCAGACGACATTTTGATCCCTAGTAGCATACAAAAACGAAAAAATACTTGCACTAGCATTGGAATCAATGGCCATATGGGAACAAAAATGTACACTTCAAGCTTTTATGTTAAAAAACATATGCGACAAAAAATGTGCCGGATCAAATACTCAAGTGGGATGACATTTGAATCAAACTAATACTTGTGCTTTCAGCCCATCCCACTTGGATGACATTACGCATGGTATGGATGACATATAAACATCACTGTGGACCTAGGGAGGTTTCAACGGTAGTAATTTACCTACCCACCTTTTCCTTTACTGCGGTCCACTTGAGTATTTTTTGTCGCACGTCCTAAAAATGAGATGTAAAATCGGATGGACGGCCTGAATTTCTCACAAACATCACAGTGGCCCTTATCGTGGGTTTACCGTGGGCCTCACTAAAGGAAAAGGTGGGTAGGTAAATTACTACCATTGAAACCTCCTTGGGTCCACAGTAATGCTTATATGACATCAATACCGTTCACAACGTCACTATTACTGGGATGAACTGGAAACACAAGTATTATCCTGATTCGAAACTCCTGTACCTCCACAAATATTTCAACTGTGGACGTTCAATCCTCATGTTTTCGGCCCATCATGATGCATTTTTTATATATCTATGCCGTCTATCTATTTTCTCATATCATTTTAGGATATGATCCAAAACCTTAAGAAGATCCAAATCTCAGGTGGACCATACTACTAGAAACAGTGATTAATAACCATTAAAAACGTTTTGTGGGCCACAAAAGTTTTGGATCCATCTGATATTTATATTTTCCCTTCATCAAGACATTATTCACATTGTCAAGAGCTTGGATTGAAAATAAACATTACCAAAACCTTAAGAAGGGCTCTTTGGAAGTTTTAATGGTATGGCACTTAATCACACTGTTTCTAGTGGTATGATCCACTTGAAATTTAGATCTGTATAATTTTTGAAGCCACTTCCTAAAATGGGCTGTAGAAAAGAATGGACGGAGTGGATATACAAAATATCATCCATGTGGGCCATAGGGGTAACACCCACTAAGCTGTTCCCGGGGTAACACTGGAAGCGGATCGGCTGGTGCACCCAGTGACGTCATCAAGTTCCGTGGGTCCCACCATGAGGTACTTGTTATATCCAAACCGTCCTTCCATGTTATGGGATCATTCTAAGTCTTGATCCAAAAAATCAGATATATCCAAGGATCCAGTGGACCACACTGCAGAAAGCAGTGGGAGATTTAACGTATACCATTGAAACATTTTTGGAGGTCCCAGAAGTTTTGGATCAGTCTAATATTTATTTTTACCCTTCATCGAGGTCCGTGTGACCTTATGAACAGTTTGGATGACAAATAAACATCATGGTGGACCAGGGTATGTTTTAACGGTGAGAATCATTGTCCCCACTATCTTTATTGGTGTGGTCCACTTGAGTTTTGGATATGACACATTTTAGGTATCACGCACTAAAATGATCTCTCTAAATGGATGGACGGTTTGGATGTACTAAATACATCATTGTGGGGTCCACAGAGCCTTAATCTTCTTCATCACCGTTCGTACAAACACGGTGCTCGAGGACTGCGCACTCACTCTGCGTCCGCCACGTCCGGGGTGGGTTGAGCGGATTAGGTGCGACCCGGACTCACGCAAGACGGTGCGGCCCTTACGTACGTTCATCGTGGGGCCCACATTAATGTATATATTATGTATCCACACCGTCCAACTGTTTATACACATAATTTTATGGCATTAAACCAAATATCATGCAGATCCAAATCTCAAGTGGACCATACCACTAGAAATAGTGTGATTGAGTGCCCAACCATTAAAAAATCCAATGAGCCCATTGTAAGGTTTTGGTAATGTTTATTTTCAATCGAAGCTCTTGATAATGTCAATAAGGTCTTGATGAACAGAAAATATAAAGATCAGATTGATCCAAAACTTTTGTGGCCCACAAAACATTTTAAATGGCTATTCATCACTATTTCTAGTGGTTTGGTCCACCTGAGATTTGGATCTTCTAAGGGTTTTGGATTACATCCTAAAATGATATGAAAAAAATAGATAGACGGCGTAGATATATAAAAACTACATCAATATGGGCCCCACACGGTTAGGGTAACACCCACTAAGCTGTTCCAGGGTCGCGGACGAGCACGCTACTCGTGCGGAGTAAACTTTGTGGGGCCCACCGTGACTTACGTATTTTATCCACTCCGTCCATCCACCTTAACAGATAATTTTAGATATGCTGCAAAAAAATGAAGCATATAAAAATCTAAAGTGGACCACACCACTGGAAAAGTGTGAACTGAATGTCTACCATTGAAAAATTCGCGGGGGACACAAAAGTTTTGGATCAAGCTGATATTTGAGTTTTCCATTCATCCGTGTCCATGTGATCTTTTGAACAGGTTGGATGACAAATAAACATCACTGTGGGGCCTGGGAAGGTTTCAACGGTGGAAATCATTATTCCCACTGTTTCCTGTGGCATGGTCCACTTGAGATTTGAGATGCTTAAATTTTGGGCTCAACCACTAAAATGAATGGAAAAACGTATGGACGGAATAGATAAAGCACATACATTCTAGGTGGGCCCAACAGAGTTTACTCCGCACGATAAGAGCGTGCGGAGTAACACCGCACGAAAGCTGTTTCAACAAAAGGGTTCGACCGCCCTTCTCTTCAGTCCTCACTGTAGACGAAAGGGTTCCGCGAAAGAGGGGGAGATTCGTGAAATCCCTGAAATTCCTCCTAAATCCCCCTAATTTCATCGAAAATTCCCTGTTCCTTCGCTGATTATGTACGGTGGACGGATCAATTGCGAAAAAGGAAGTAAAAAGTGGTGATTATCGAGCACTTACAGCGCACGGAAGCTTGGATTGGCCCACTGCAACGTTCGATGAGCGATCCTCCTTCAAGGTATGGAAATCCCTAATTTTCTCCTCTTTTCTGTCGATTTTTTTGGGTATTTTCGCAATCCCCCCATTATCGGCCCTTTTATCGACAATAGGGGGTTGTTGGCTACAGAAGTCCCGTGGAGGGTAGGTGGCTACAGCGACATTCCTTACGGTGTCAGAGATTTTCGGCAGAAATCGACAATATCGCCTAATTATCGGCGATATTTGGAAGAGAAACGAATAACTGGGGTTTCGTTGTCGCAAGTCCGGCGACACCGATAATATCGGCGATATTGTTGATATTTCGTCGACAATGCAAACACTGGAGACAGTATTCGAGATGGCATGCGATTAATTAAAAAAACAACGGTAAGCAATGCATCATCACAAAAGCGTTTAGGTAGGCTCATACCGAACAAGAGAGCACGGGTGACTTCAAGGAGATGATGGTTCTTTCACTCAGCCACAACATTTTGTTGATGTGTCCGAGGACACGAAGTGCGAGACAGAATACCATAGTCTTGCAAGTAAGACAAAAAGGCATGCGACAAGTACTCTCCACCATTATCAGAATGAGGTACTTTAATAGGATATTGAAATTGAGTAACTACTTCATTGTAAAAGAGTTTGAACATATGAAACACTTCGTGCTTAGATTTCAAAAGATACACCCATGTCATTCGAGTACAATCATCGATAAATGTGACAAAATACTTATACCCAATAAGTGAAATAACAGGAGCAGGGCCCCAAACATCAGAGTGGACAAGCTCAAAAGGTCTAGGTTTCCAGTCAGATGATCTAGGAGGGAAAACAGTCCTGTGATGTTTGGAGAATTCACAAGTTTTACAACATAAAGACTTAGATACAGATATCGAAGGAAATAAGAGCTTTAATTTAGACAAGGATGGGTGCCCTAAGCGGCCATGCCACCTTGACACGGACTCCTTATCCAAGGATAAAGCACTGGATCCTATGATAGGGACATCATCCGGGAAGTAAATGCCATCACATTCATGGCCCCCACCAATCAGCCGCTTCGTCTAGAGGTCCTGAAACACACAATGAGAGGGAAAGAATGTTACAGAACAATTCAAGGATTTTGTAAGAGAACTAACAGATAAGAGATTGAGGGGAAAACTAGGAACATGTAGAACTGACGACAACTGCAAGGAGGAAGAAAGTTGAATGGAACCGGTCCCGGATACCGGGGTTTGGTTTCCATTAGCAACAGTGACAAAATGTGACTGATTAGTTGGAAGGTAAGAATTAAATAGATGGGGCTTACCAGTCATGTGAGAGGTGGCGCCGGAGTCAATGACCCAAGACGAAGGAGAAGATAGCACATGGCGAGCAGTACCTGGATGGGTTAGCGGCTCCAGAAACCTCAGGATGATCATGCACATGGAATCCAATGAAGGCATCATAAATCTCTCGGGAGACAAGAACTGTATCAGCTGAAGAAGACTCCCTTGAGATTCTATAGATGTGGGCTGCAAGGCTGAATCAGCATTACCCAGTGTACTACTAGCTAAAGAAGCACTTGTCTAGGATGGACGACCCATTAGCCTCCAGCATCGATCAATGGAATGGTTTGTTCCCCCACCATGTGTGCAGTAGCGAGATGTATCACGACCACGTCCACGTCCACTTCGACCACGGTAGCTGCCACGATCAATAGTACGGCCCCGGCCTTGATTACTGTAAGCAGCATCACGGCCACGTCTAGAAATTCTAGGTGCTTGATGGAAGGAGGGCCGATCATCGACTGCGTATGCAGAGTTATCAGATGATACTAAGGAAGTCGTGGTAGAGGTAGCAACACGCTGAACCATAGCATAGATCGCAGTCAAGGGAGGAAGAGGGTCCATCGCAACAATTTGATCACGAACACTATTAAATTCAGAGTTAAGGCCAGAAAGGAACTGCATGCTTCGAGTTTCTTCCCTTTGTTGACGAACAAGCTCATGATCCTTCTTGCTATTGGACGGAAGGGGATGATACAGATCTAACTCATCCCACATGCCTCGAAGAAAGGAAAAGTACTCCTTGAGAGGTCGAGAATCTTGTTGGAACCCGCCAATGTCTGAAATCAACTTAAATACCCTTGATAGATTTCTCGCCTTTGAATACATGTCATGTAGAGTATCCCAGATCTTCTTTGCTGACGATAAAAATATAACTGAATTACTGACAAATGGGTCCATACTATTAATTAACCAAGCCATGACCTGGTAGTTCTCCTTGGTCCATGGTTTGTATGTTTCATCTGAAGGGTCTGGGGAATCATCCAATATGTAGGTGAGTCTATCTCTTCCTCCCAAGAATAATTTTACAGACTGCGCCTATTGCGAATAATTATTACCATTCAACTTGACAGTGGTAATCATCAAGGGGTGCAAATCCGAAGAGCGTCCACCTGATTCGGATGAAATTTTGTCATCCATATGGTCCACAGACACTATTCTGGAGCATGCTGGCAGTGAAGAAAATCACAAGACAACACGGGATAGATTGTCACGCTGCCAAAGGTCTAGGCAATGACCCACAGCCCCAAACAGGAAGGAAACTTCAATGAATAGCAAGAAGCACCATGTAAACACTTGTACAAGCATATCACACACCCTAAAAGTGAAGATGGGCCATAGCCGACATACACTAGACCTGCGGTGTATGATCAGGGGTACCAGGGACCCAAAAAGGAGGGATTCACACCTCTAAAGTTGCAGGAAAACACAAAGAATCCTCCCCATTTAAAAAAAAAAAAAAAAAAAAACTCCCATAGATGAGTAAATCATGCCAAACGACCAGCCATAGAGATAAATCCCCAAAAATACCTTACCGATTTGAGAGAAATCGCAGAAATTTGACAAATCTGGGGTTTTCAATCGGACTTAAAGAATGGCCCATATACATTTCAAATTTGCTCCAAAAATCTTGTAAAAATCATCATAATTCTCCTAAAATCAAGCTCTATCAAACCATGGTCTTCTCGACACAAACTGTTCGTACAGTATGCACAGTTGCCGACGTCAGCCGTACGATTGCTAACGTCAACACATTTTTGCAACTTCAATCAACGTGAGAACCTGATGCTCTGATACCAAGTTGAGGAGGAAGGATATGAGAGGAAAGAAGAGATAGAGAAGTAGAGAGAGAGAGAGAGAGAGAGAGAGAGAGAGAGAGAGGACTTTTGGGAGAACCATGGATGGTTTTCTCACACAGCAACCAACCACAAAAAGCACTTATTATAGAGTTACTAAAGTTACAAATTAGTACTCTGCAGGAGTACCAAACGCTGAACACAAAACAAGGAATAACGAAAGACTCCTCTATACTTATTCATACAAAATGCTTTATACTTAAGCAATTCTAGAAGAAATTTGCTTAGTTTTAAAGACATAAGAATAAATGGATATCATATTGAAACAAGTAATGAAGGTAACAAAGAATTCCTTTGCATTACTTCTAGTGTTGGAAACCAAAAGATTACACTAGAAAAACTCTCTGCTCTATCTATGGGGTTATATCATACAACTCTTAGCGTTGTCGAATCACACTCCATCATAAGCCTAAAGTTCCGTGATCTAAAAATTTTAATACTATGGCATGACTGTTTGGGTCACCCTGGATCCTGTATGCTACGTAGGATCATGAATAACTCTAATGGACACAATTTATCAAACCAGCATATTGACCTACCTTGTGATCATCTATGTACCCCTTGCTCTAAAGGAAAGTTAATCACTAGGCCTTCATTCCTCAAAATAGCATCTGAGTCACCATCATTCCTACAAAGGATACAAGGTGACATTTGCGGTCCAATTCACCCTTCTAGTAGACCTTTTAGATATTTTATAGTTTTAATTGATGCCTCTACACGTTGGTCACACATTTATTTACTATCCACTCGTAATCTAGCTTTTGCTAGATTATTAGCTGAAATCATCAAACTTAGAGTGCATTTTCCTGATCAACCCATTAAATCCATTCGATTAGATAATGCAGGAGAATTTACTTTTCAAGTTTTCAATGACCATTGTTCATCACAAAAGGATTGATGTCGAACATCCAATCCCATATGTCTATACTCAAAATGGTTTAACAGAGTCTTTAATCAAACGTCTACAACTCATTGCAAGATTCTTGCTAATGCAATCTAAATTACCCGTCTTTGCTTGGGGACATGCAATATTACACGCGAGTAAATTAATTAAACTTAGGCCGACTGCTTACCACCCATTTTCACCTTCACAACTTGTGTCGGGCCGTCAACCCAACATTTCATTCTTGCGTAAATTTGGTTGTGCAGTACTGGTACCCATCCCACCACCACAGCATACTAAAATGGGTCCCCAATGTCGTTTGGGGATATATGTTGGTTATGATTCGCTCGCTATAATCCGCTATATTGAACCATTACCAGGTGATGTGTTTACCGCTCGGTTTGAGGGTTAGGTTTGATGATGATGGTCATGATAGATGAAGGGGTTGTAGAAAGAAGAATAGAGGTTTAAATGACAAGGAAGGAAAAGAAAGAAGAGTGGGGATGTAGACATGGAGAAGAAGAAATTCCTTGAAGAGGATAAGAAAGAAGATAAGTGGAATCACTCCATAGCTTCACACCACTCCATTCATAGGATGTTTTGCTTCATGTCAGAGCAAAGAGAAAGAAGAATTTTATTTCATATGCTCAATAATCGACTAGGGTGTGGATGTCCAAGCCTTATATAGTCTTAATAAAGACTATTTATCAAAAGACGCTTTCAGATAAAAAGTTTCACATAAAGACGCTCAATAAAACAAAATTTTTTCCTAACTCCCTAAACTCAGCACAAATATAAGCTAAACAAAAAATAACAAAATATATAAACAACTAAATAAACCAAACTATTTCATGGCCCACGATTAAGATGTCTAATGACGATGATCCAACGGTCGGAATGGTCCAACTAAGTAGCCCATATGCATCTTCCTAGTGTGGGGCCTTAAAAAATGCATAATCATGCTTGTGGGGTCTTCAACGGGCTAGGGACTCGAATTAGGCCCACGGGGCCCCATGTAAGCATCACCTAGCTATAAGAAACGGGTGCTCTCCTCCTCTTCTTGTATACTCTGACTGGTGTTCAGATGTCCTCATCAACTCCCCTCGGCTGAGAAGAATTCGCATCTGGCGAAATAACACTACGGTAATGCTCAAGATACTTGGGTCTAACCCTTGAAGCTCTGCCTCTGTGATCCACGTACAATTTGACTCTATCCTGTTCTTCCACTTGACGAGATTCTTCTAGAAACCTCCGTGTCTAGTGGAAACCACTTGCTCATCAAAAATATCTTCAATCTTTTCTCTTTTATTGGTTATGGATGGTAGAGAAGGCAAAGGCTGGGATGATGGATCTGGCAAAGGTCATGGTTCGTGGGATAGGTTAAAAAAGCTATCTGAGTCAATGAGAGGGTTGGAACAAGGGCTAGGCATTCGAATTGGGCCCACGGGGCCCCATGTATGCATCACCATAAAGAAATGGGAGCTCTCCTCCTCCTCTGGTATACTCTGACTAGTGCTCAGATGTCCTCATCATTATTTGGACCCCTAAAAAATCATATGGATTTATGAAATCCAGTTTTCAAATCACTTTTCTCTTCCATCTATGATAAGGGACTAGAATATATACCACAAGCTTATACAAACATGGCTTACCTTTCCCGACCAATGAACACGCAATTTGTACACTTCACACAGTATGCACACCACACTTGAAGAGAATAACCAGCCCATGCCCACATGTTCCAACCAATCATGAGGCTCGGTGATCATTAACGTGGCATCTGACGAAGGAAATCAGCCCACACGACCACACCTCCCACACAGAGAGGTAATGGTTACAAGCACTTCATCCCCTTCTCACTCACAGACCAGCAGTGGTACAGCCTACATCTCCACCACATCAATTTGCCAGGAACGTTGATTTCTCGTAGGCAGCCGATCGTAAGCTAAGATTATGGTGATGGTAGATGTGAAGTTGCTAATTTCCAGATCTAATTGATGGGAAGGTTGAGAATGAATGTTATAGATATTTAAATAAAGTTGCTATCTAAGCTTGGAAGAACTGTAAGGAGTATAATAGTGTTAATTATAAAGTTTTAACTTTGAACCTTTTCCCATTTTGAAATCTCACTAGGTGAAGCGCAATTTGCAATAAATGAAATTCCTAAATTTATTGTTTCTTAAAAAAGGAAGAAGACTTAGAATAAGTAGTCAATAGTCATTACGTGTTCTTTTAGTTTGTTCACATTATAATGACAAGGTCACACAAGAGAGGTTTGCTACAATATATCATGACACACTGCTTATTATTATTATTATTTTTTATGTTGAGATTATAACCGTTGGAATCTTGTGTCATGTTTCAATTATCTGAACTGTTCATATGATGTGCCTCATTATGGATGGGAGTTCCCCAAAATGAACTCGCAAATTGGAGTATTTCAAGCCTTTTATCTGTTAATTCCTTTTCTTGTATATGAGCAGGCCTTTGATTTTTTGTTATAGATTTCTTTTTAATCACATCAGTCAATGTAGGAGGCCAATCAACACCAACGTGACATGCATAGACGTCGTCTTCAATTTGAGGGTGCAGAGGCTCGTACAAAGATTACTGGAACTGTCAGTTGTTCTTGGAACCCTCCAAATAATGGTCTGAGTGCAAGGCCACTTGCCAGTCCCGTGGGCTCGAACACTTTGAATGCATGCACTGCAGAACCAAACGCGGCCACCAGACACAAGCAAGTGACCAACTTCCCACAGCATGCATTGCCTGGATTGCCAATTGGCGCATCTAGAATACTAGAATCTCACATCAATAAGGTTGATAGGTCTGCTCGAAACAGCAGAAGCTCCCCCAAAACAGTTCCAATGCCATCCTGTATTGGGTTACACTTGAACAGTATTGGTAATGCTGTTACACTCAACCGTGGTCTAAATGTGAAATTAGCTGGAAAGGAACATTTGAGTGTGCAAAGGGAGAAGTCACTGTCTGGGAGCGACAGCCATTTACTAGAAGATTCCAGGGGTCAGTTAGTTCCATTGGGTGTATTTGGGAACTCTTCAGCCAAGTTAACTTCCAAGTCGGACTCTCCATTAGCTTACTCTGCTTGTCCAAACACTGAACTGGGTCAGCAGGAATGTCAGGCTTCAGTAATGGCAAATTCTTGTGGCAGTTTTCAGACTTCACAAAAAATGAAACCTTGGGATAATTCTCTGCTCATTGATCAACATGTGGTTCCATGTGAAAATAAAAGGGCAACTTCACAAGATGCTTCAAGCTTTGAGGAGTTCAACCAAGTGAGTCCTAGAAAGAAGAGGCAAGTGCACTTTCCATTCTCTTAATCATATGGTTTGCAACCAGTGTTTGCATTATCTCCGATATTATCAAAATATCCCCGATATTATCTCTATTTCTAGCTCAGCAACACTGATAACATTGGTAGCGACACTGATAACACTGATGGTATAAAAAATTCATGATATCAGTGATGTATCACTAAATATTGCCAATGTATCGATATCGTCAATATTTTCAATTGTGTAAATTCCAGGCGTTGTTTATATTGTTAATACATTGTTCCCGTCGGTGTTTCACCAATAGTTTTTACTGTGTAAATTCCAAGTGTCGCTTGTATCGTCAATGTATCTGCAATATTTCAATAATATCGCCCATGTCTAGATATGCCAAAAATTTATATATTTAAAAAATTCCCATTTCATATTTTTTATGGGTGCATGGTTGTATGCAGCGTTCAATTTGTTGATGATAACATTGATAACATCATGATATTATCATTATCGCAACATGGCAATAAGGAGACCACAATCTTTAGTTTCTTTTTCACTTGATAACAATTTGTTTGGAAATTTCATGTGTTGCCGATATTCTGAAATATCAATGGATGTTTGGATGGAAGTTCAGATTCTGGATGGATGAGATGATTGGACTGACTTCTTACGGCAACACATGCTTTTAGGCCCCCATTAAATAGAAACCCATTATATATGCATTCTTTATGCAATTTTTTTATTCCTAAATATGTAAATATGTGTATTTTATCAACTCCTAAGGTTTCATTGAAAAAATCCATTGTTTTTCCCATTTTCCCTGCATTTTCGGTTATCAGCGATATTATCGGCGATATCGATATTGTTTCCATATCCCCGGCTAGCGAAACTTGTAGCGATACCGAAACTTCGAACACTGTTTGCAACTGCTTTCAAATTAGTGTGTTTGCACTTGAAATTGAAGGCTTGGAATTTCCAGGAAGGAGGAACCACACCCCACTGAAAAAGATGAATGCAAACGTTGCAACTGCAAGAAGTCAAAATGTCTTAAACTGTAAGTGTTGCTGGAATGTGTAGAAGATGAAATCTTATCCTTGACATGTTAAATCACATTGTACGATGCTTGCTGTGACCTTACACCTTTTGGAGCTTTGCCAGGCCTGCACATGTCTACAAGCCAGCTAATGCACACACCACCACATATGCCAGCATGGCCAAGAGGTGCATTATCCAAGCCATCCATCAGAAGTTTACCATTAATAGATTCCCTGTGCTACGAATCATGTCGGCCAACTAGTCATGTGGGCCACAATTAACTTAATGAATGTACGGTTGAAAATTCAGCAGAAATTTTCTAATCCATCGACGTATTTCTAATATCATTACTCTCCTATTGAATGGACCACCTTTATCTTGGGCAAGGTACATCTGCAGAGTGAGGTTCACCTGATGGATGTCTTGGATATTCCACCTGTCTGCCACGGTGGCATATTTGATGGCATGTGCATTAGCCGACTTGTTCAAGCGTGTGGGCTAAAGCAAAGCTCCATCTTTTGTCTCTTTTATGCAGCTACTGCGATTGCTTTGCTGCAGGAGTTTATTGTGCTGTATCTTGTTCATGCCAAGAGTGCTTCAACAAAACTGAATACGATGATACAATTACTGGGACCCGGCAACAGATAGAGTCTCGCAACCCGCTTGCATTTGGTCCAAAAATTGTGCGACGCGAATCTCCACAAAATGGTGGCGTAAGGATTCTTCACCTGTTCAGTTTGCGTAGTGTCTTCACCTTCATGAAATATATTTTGAGGTGGTTGTGGCCCATGTTTTGCAGGAAGATGGTAACCAGACAACACCAGCCTCAGCCAGGCACAAAAGAGGATGTAATTGCAAGAAGTCTATGTGCCTGAAAAAATACTGTGAATGCTATCAGGTTTAAATTCTATCCCTCACACCGTTTTTCCTGCTTATATTTAATTTTTCTTTTCAACTTGTTCTTTTTGGACATTGTTCTTTTTTCCTTCCTGAAGGCTGGTGTCGGATGCTCTGATGGATGCCGATGTGAGGGATGTAAAAATGTTTTTGGCAAGAAAGAAGGTAAGAATTTATTTTCCCTAGTCACTCATTACATTGTTTCTTCTCTCATAATTGAAATAAAGCTAATATTTCTAAATTGACATGCCAAGATATACTAAAAGTTAGTTCGCTATTCTTCTTAGCTGGTTATCATGCCAGCATGGGCAAAAGCTGTTGTAAGAGGCAGCTATTTGGATCATAGCATCAAATAAGCTGCAAAAAATTACAAAGTTCAGGTAGCAGTGTTTGTAGTGATAAAAGTCATGCTTAGAAAAGCGTAGGCATCTAGACATAAAGGAACATATTGTGTGTCATCTTGTTGTGGTGTTCAGTGTTCTATATATATATATATATATATATATATATATAGAGAGAGAGAGAGAGAGAGAGAGAGAGAGAGAGAGAGAGAGAGAGAGTTGAAATAAAAGAAACCTAAGGGGGCCAAGGCACTTTTCTTTTAAGTTTCTGTGTGTCATTCATCTGCTGTGGAGCATTTACCAATGACTTTCGTCCTGCACTCGGCTTATGTCGGTGGCAAAAGTGTAATTGCTGCTACTGCTAATGTGCAATTGATTTCTTTTAGACAACCTTCTATTTTAGATGCATACTGTATGAGCAATATCAAACTTATCATTGCCATCAGGAAGATCCTTGTATGAGGTCATTTTTGTTTAGGTTTACTTTGGTGTTTTATCATTCTAAAGTTCAATTTCACAATTTATTCTTGTTGTATGGGCAGAATTGAATCTGTAATGCCCCGAATTTTCAGGATTCATTTAGAAATTTTTGGAAATTTATTTTGATTTTAGTTTAATTAAATATTGTGCATTTACTTTGTTTTGAAAACAACAGACCATTCGTGAGAGTTTTGATGGGTGACCCTTTACAAAAATTGCTTAGAATAATTCTATGAACGACGTAAAACAGTTAGATTTCTCAAAACTCGCATTTTTTTTTGTAATTACGATAATACCCTTGGATCCCCTAATTCGCGATTTCTGATCAATCGGACAAGTAGTTTTCGAATCCGTCCGAAAGGTAAGCGTAATTTTAGGTGTATAACAATGCCGTGTAGATAGATTTTCATGTAGGACCCGCGATCATGGAGATCTTAACCTAGGAGCATCCGTAGCCGTTGATTGAGGAATGTAGTTGGGAAAGTAATCATACTGAACTGATTATCTTAGTGTTAAACCCTTATCCTAGAATTTGTGTGACTATCTAATGCGTATAAATGTGAAAACTTGAATGCCCAAAAATGTTAATGGCTCACCTTAACCGAGATCCTTGATTTCTAGGTCACATGGTTCCCATGATCTGATTGATGTGAAATTTTATACTACGCCTATCTATCATAAATGAACGATACACGTCGAATTTCAGCCTTTAGATCATAGTATAAATGGCCAAATTAGCAAATCAGCCCCTTAACCCTTGATTTTAATGTCCATCGAGTGAGGATCTTCTCATTTGCGCATTCCAATTAAGACCCGAGAACTCAGCTCATCGTGGTATCCATGAGAGTCGAAAATCTTGGGGCGTTACAGAATCATTGAAATTCTAAATGATGATATTTTAAACCAAGGAAGAACTATTACATTTACCTACCTCATTACACTTAATAGGGCATGGTACCTCATACACGTTTTTTTTTCTTCCTAGAACATATAAATGAAACCTTATAAGAAGGGGGTATGCAAAATCCCCATTGTTAATGACTGTGGATTGGTCGTATGACTGTACGATCCACTTGGATGAATGTAATAAGGGGCTGTAAAGTGGTGCAGTCCACCTAGTCTTGAGTTTTGCCCATGCACCCTTTATTTAGTCTATTAAGTGCACTTAACATACACATGTCACATTGTAAGTTAGTGAGTGGTATTTTTGGGATATTTACTTTT
Organism: Liriodendron chinense; assembly: GCA_003013855.2. NCBI lineage: Eukaryota > Viridiplantae > Streptophyta > Magnoliopsida > Magnoliales > Magnoliaceae > Liriodendron > Liriodendron chinense. The sequence goes on along the minus strand of PVNU02000439.1, from coordinate 6,511,379 downwards.
TTGACGTAATATATAAAGGAAGAGAGGAGGGGTGTGTAACCCTAATTCACTCTCTCTATTCTCTTTTTCCATCTCTTTTTCTTTCTCTTTTCTATTTCCTTTCACTTCTACATAGTTCTACATGGTATCATAGAGGATTTCATTATGATCTACGCAACTTTCTTCTCTTCTATCTCATAAATTCTTCTTTTTCCTTTCTCTTTGCTTTTTTTATCTCCCTTTTGCCAAAAGTTCTCTAAGAAACCTAGGGTTTCTTCTTTTTTTTTGGTGTATTAGGCTTTTCTAATGGTCTACGTGTGAGAGGGTGAGTGTTATATTTGTAATCATAACCTTATTGTATCTTATTGGAATGTGTGGACTAATTGTTTCATCAGGGTGTATATCATGTGGAGCGTGCAATTTTAGTGTTCTTATATCTTAAAGAGTTAACCCTCATTCGTGCAAGCAGTGTACTACAGTCTTTAATTTCTTCTTCTAACGGAGATTAATGGTGATCAAAGATCTGGGTTCCTAAATCCATCTGATTTTCTAGGGGTTCAAATAACCTCTATAAAGTTAAATGGAGAAAATTAAATCCATGGTCTAAATCGATCCAAATGTTTTTTTACGGCCATGGGCAAATTAAAATATCCGACCATGGAGAAATCAAATGAAACTGATAACATGTACAATCAATGGATCCAGGAAAATAGCTTAGATCTTGATGTGGTTGTGGAATAGTATAGAAACATTTGTCGGTGGGAATCTAATGTTTCTAGATATTGCAAAGGAGATGTGGGATGCATAATGAGAGATGTATTCATATGATAAACATATCTCTGGTATATATCAATTATTTGAAGAGATTTTTACATTTCAACAAAAGAACAAGTCCCTTGGTGAATTTGAAGCTCGAAGGAATGCAGGACTAGTCATTTGGAGAAACAATGTCAACAACTTGAGGAGTTCCGTGTGGTTAGATTCCTATCTAGTTTAAACTTTAAAATAAGAATATGTGCCAGTCTGTCTGCAGATCTTGGGTGATAAGGATGTTCCATATCTAAATAAAGTTTATGCTTGCCTTCAACATGTATCTGTTGGCTTTGTAGGTGGAGTTGATGATAATTTTACTTTGGCATAATTTGCTAGACAAAGCAGTTGTGTTGGTCATAGTCATAGATATGAAAAGCAGTATCGTATCGGTATTGGCTCGATACGATACACGATATGGGTTCATATTGGTTTGATACGAAAAATTGACAACATATCGTTTCGTATCAGGGTGTATTGGCTAATACGGCTCATATCGGCATCAATATCTGGTACCCGTATTGGTCAAACTGATATGGGTATCCCCCCCCCCCCCCCCACCAAAAAAAAAAAGACTCTTTTTCAATCTCTCTCCTTCCTATCTTCTTTTTCACATGAAATAACTTGATGCAAACATCAATGGTGCACCCTTTAGAGTGTTCCAGAGGAGGCGACGTCGCAGATTGAGTGTTGAAGCAGATGAGCTAATGTGGATGAAGATCAGGCCACTACATTGATGGACCACGAAGACCTCGTGCGCGTATATACACATATGGAGACTCCTTTTATCAGATATGTGTGCGGGCTGCTGATTTGGAGCGTTTCGACCATGGATCCAAGATTGGATGGCAATCGGACCATTGTATTCTTCCGATCGGGCCAACCAACCATTGGATCGACCCAGGCCCACTTTTGTGGCTCGTTCCCAGTTTTCTTAGTTTTTTTTTTCTATTTTAGTTATGTTTTTGGACCCTAAGGAGGGCCAAATGTTATTTTATGATTGTGGTTTAGTCTTAGGCATTTTTCTGTTATTTTTCTTGTTTTAGGCACTTTATCTTTTCATAGCCTATATATACTGTGAAAAACCCTATTTCGTTTATTATTGAATGAATAGAAAATTCGGATGCTTTTCTTCCTATTTATTCAAGAGATTGGGTTTCAGGATTGGCCCTCAGGTGTTGAGGATTCCACCCTAGTTTTCGATTTTTTCCTCGTTTTTAGTTCTTCAAGGTGCAGAAAAGGTAAGAATCTTCCGTTTTCATAATCCGTGCTTTCTTTCAACCCACTGTTTCTCTATCTCCTTCGTCATTTTCTGAATCTTCCCCCTTTTGGTACGAACGAAAAAGAGGGATGACTAGCTATGAGAACCGGATCCAAACTTGACTGTGGACCGGTCTATACTAGATCCAGGATATCCTCATATCCCTATATCCTTCCTGTTTTACGGTTTTACGTGATTTTTATGCTAAGGGGCATGATCCGGATAGACGGATCTCATCTCTGTGTTGAGATTTGTTAATCCCTCTTATTGAAACAGTTAGTTGCTTAATTTTGTTATTTGAATATCTTCCATCTGAATATACATGCATCTAGGGTTAGGTCATCACATGTCCCTGAATCATAACTTCAACAGATGATCTGAAAGTGATTTTCCACAACATTTCCATCAAAATGGAGGATCTAAACAACTTGTTTCATGTGGATTGGAAGAATTGAAGATGTTGGAGCCAATTTTGAAAAAAATTGAAAAAAGGTAAAAATTAAAAAAAAAAAAATGGTTTATTTTTGTTCAAGTCCATTCAAATCATCATTTTATGCCTCAATCTACCACACAATACTTGATTTTCATATTTATTTGTTGTATTTTGGGTTCTTTTTTGTATTTACATTTGATTTTTTTTTTTTTTTTGTATTTTTCATAAACGTTTTTTTTTTTAATATAATCTGATCATAGATCGCATTTCCAATCAGATCTACACTAGATTGACTGGAAAAATTTTGTTGAAATTTCTGGAATTTCCAAAATGTCTTTTTTTTTCTTTTCAAATCGATGAAATGTAATGCATGGGGGTATTTTTGATCAAATCTACACCAGATCTGGTTGGGGTCTTTTAGTTTTTTTTTTTTTTTTTAATTTTATGTTGATTTATCTGAAAGTTTGAAAAATATTCTTCTTTTTAATTTTCTTCTCTTCAAATCTGTTGAAATGTAATGCATAGGGGGGTATTTCCATTAGAGTTACATCATATCTGATTATGGATCTGGGGTATTGTTGGGGAAATCGAATTTGGGGAAAATCGAAAAATTGTTTGATTTTTAAGAAAAAATTTCTTCTTTCAAATGCAACTTGTAATTAGCTAATGATGCATGATTAATTTTTTAAAGCTATAGATCTACAAATTTTAGACATGAGTTGATTAGAAGTTGTTATTTTTCATCATTTTTTCTATTTTCAGGTTAATTTTGGGCATTTTTGAATTTTTGTTTTCTAAAATAATTTTAGTCAACTAGCATGTATGATAAATCTGATTTAGTAGTGTCTCGCTTGCTAGCCTAGCTGGAAGACGCCTTGGTGTTTCAACAGTAGGTCTTAAGCTCGATTACTAAGGAGACACACTAATTGCATTGGTGGGTGCATCGTGTGACTATTAGTGTGGGTGCATTGCGCAACTAATAGGGTGGGTGCGTTGCATGACTAACAAAAAAAAAAAAGATCTGATTTAGTAACCATTTTTCTTATTTTTGAAACTTTTTGCTATTTTATTTTACTTTGTTAATGGTAAAAATTATTATGTTAAATATATGTTTTCTTAGTTTATTATGCAAATTAATAACATTTTCTCTTTATTTTGGTGTTTGTGGCTCTGTGTAAAGGCCAGCGGGTACTTGTTGTGGAGTGTGGATTGTCTCATTGTTTGCTATTGTCTATTGAATATACTATTGTTGTATTTGCTGGGGATGACTGGAATGAGAACAGAAATGTAGGGTAGAAGTATTTGGTAAGGATATGTGGGAGTAGACAATAAATTATGAGCAAGTATTGCTACAGAAGTATGAGAGGGGGCTAGGGGCATAACCCAATTAAAACAACACTTAGCTCATCAAAAGGGTAAAGTGTCAGGGTGTGCAAGTGTCCCTCAGGCAGTAAGAAAGGAAATGAGGAAAAACTTAGAAGAAATCAAAGGTATAAAAGTGATGAGAGAGGAGAAGGGTACGTTTGATGCATGTAGAGCAGAAGTTTTTGGGGTTCCTACGCAGTTGGTTGATGAGGACATTGAGTCAGGGAACTGTGGATAGGGAGATGACGATTGCGGGGAGGGAAGGATTACGAAGACAACGTGAGGATGAGCAACAACGTTAAATGTTTGGGAAGATTTTGGTTCGGTTCATGATGCTGGTAGGGGAGTGGGCGTGGTAGCAATGGTTTTTTTTTTTTTTTTTATCTAATGCCTTCTTAGTCTAACTCACAATCTCGAGGAGAGGGAGCTACGAGCACCTCCTAATGATGAGACGACATTTAAGAAAGCCAGTAGCACACAAAAGAAATTGAAGCACATATGGTCAAAGAAGATATAGATAATCTTGGAAAGGCAACTGCATAGTTATTTTTAAACAATAGTATTCCTCCACATGTTGTCGATTCCCCATATTTTCGGGTATTTGTGGATGTAGGACATAAGATTAGCGCCTAATTCTTATGACATTGACTTGAAGTATTCAAATGAAGTGTGAGGTTATGTAAAATCATTTAAAAGGATATGGGCCAGTAGAGGATGCATAATCACGTGTGATAGTTGGACTAGCCCAATTGGATTGAGGATGATTAATTTCATGGTCTATTGCCATCTAGGTAGTGTTCATTAGAGCCATTGATTCATCTAATGAGGTGAAGAATTCTAGTTATATATTTACTCCGATAGATAGAATAGTGGAATAAATTGGGGAGATTAATGTGGTGCAGATTGTCACTGATAATGAGGCATCATGTAAGGCTAATGCATCAGGAAGGATGCTTATGGAGAAGATGCCTCATCTGTTTTGCGCTTCTTGTGCATCACATTGCATTTATCTCATCCTTGAGAATATTGGGAAGAAGAAGAATGTGTCAATACTGGTTGAAAATGTAAGGTTGATTACAATACATTTACAATCACAACTACATAATTGCCCTTATGAAGAAATTCACAGGTGGGTGAGAGTTGTTGAGGCTTGGGGCCACTAGATTCACCAAAAATTTATAGCCATGGAGAATTTATATAATCTTAAAGGGGCAATTAGCAAGATGATTACATCTCTTAGCAAAGGAAAAAACTCTATGGATGGAAGACAAGTGCCATGCCTGTGGAAATGTGTACAAGTATAAGAGACAAAGTATTAGAAAAAAGTGTGGAAATATTTGTAAAATTTATGTGTGCGTGTGTAAGTTGTATTTACCCCATTAGAGTATTGTGTCATTGCCAATGTTGTCATTATCGTACGATATACGATTCAAATCGTACGATTTGAATTGTATCGTACCATCGTACGATATGAATCGATGGGCCAAATCGCATTTCCCAAATAATCATACGATTCAAAGTTGAATAATACGATTAATCGTGAATTGTATGATTCAGCTAGAATCGTACGATTCAATAATTGCGCAGAAAACCGGCGATTTCCAGTAGAACATTCGATATTTTTCATTTTTTGCAATTTTGTTTTTTGGGGGGCTTTGTTTTTAAAGGTCATTTAGGCCCCCATAGAATAGAATAACAATTTATTTGCAACTTTAAAGAGATTTTCGAGGGTTTTGGAGGTTGTGGGCCATGGGAAACCTAGAAAAAGAAATCCACATATCTTTTTCGTTGCTCAACGGAATCGAACGCCGCTTGTTGCATTTGATTTCTATATTGAAATAGGTAAGAATACATATAAAATATGCATTTATTCTTTTTTATTTCATTACTTTCATATTCATGTACAAAATATATGTTTTTTTGGGGAAAATATAATATATTTTGATGTTTTTCATTTATTTTTCGTTTTTTAAAAATAAAATTTAGGGGTTTTGTTTTTAAAGGTTATTTAGACCCCCCATACAATATAATATCACTTCATTTGCAACTTTTAAGAGATTTTGGAGGTTATGGGCCATAGAAACCTAGAGAAAGAAATCCACATCTTTTTCGTCGCTCAATGGAATTGAATGCCGCTTGTTGCATTCGATTTCTACATTGAAATAGGTAAGAATACATATAAAATATGCATTTATTCTTTTCTATTTCATTACTTTCATATTTATGTGCAAATATGAGATTTGGAGAGTATGTGGGCCTAATTTATTTTCAATAAATAGTTTTTTCTTCAAGAGTTTTATCATTTATTTCAAATTTTCATTAGTAGGCTTGTCACTTGTGTTACCGGCCGTGGGGCCCTAAATAGTTTTTTTTTTTCTTAATATGTAGACTTGTCACTTGTGTTGCCGGCCGATGTTGATTTGTTTTGAACATTTAAGATGAGAAAGAAATCGAGGACAAAAGACAATGATTTTACGTGGGAGTATTGTTCTAAGATAGATGAGAACAATAATTTCCACCTAAGATTTAATTTTTGTGGGAAGGCATATTGGGGAGGTGTGTTTCGAATGAAACATCACCTAGCACGAACGAATATGAATGTTGCAGCATGTCCCCAAGTAGGTGATGATGTAGCCGAAAAATTGAAGAATCTATTGGATAGCAATGCAAGCGAGCAAAAACAACAAGAAGAGATAGCCTATGATGTTGGAAGGGTTCTTATAATTCATGATATCAATGTAATGAGTGATAGAAAAAGAAAAAGAACAATAGATGATTTTATGGGAAAGAGTGGGGCAAAAGAAAAACAACAAGCCACTCTAAACAAAATATGGAAGAAGGGAGATAGAGACAGTATGTGTCTATTTATTTCGCGTTTTTTATATACAAATGCTCTACCATTCAACCTTGTAAATAGCCCATTCTTTGTACCAATGATGGAAGCGGTTGCCACATTTGGGCCGGGATTGAAGCTTCCGTCGTACCATGAAGTGATGAATAAATTTTTGAAGATGGAGGTTGAGTTGATAGAGAAATCTATTGATGTGTATAAAAAGGAATGGGAGAAGACTGGATGCACGATTATTTCAGATGGGTGGACCGATGGAGTGAATCGGTCGATTACAAATTTTATGGTTAATAGTCCAAGTGGTATGGTATTTTTAAGATCTATTGATACGTTCGATATTTCAAAAAATGCGGACAATTTGTTGGGATTGCTCGAATCAGTGATTGACGAGGTGGGTGAAGAGAACGTTGTGCAGGTAGTTACAGATAGCGCATCCGCCTATGTGAAAGCAAGTCAGATGTTGATGGAGACAAGGAAGACATTGTTTTGGTTTCCATGTGCGGCCCATTGCATAGACCTAATGCTTCGAGACATTGGAAAGCTGCAAGTTCATTCAGAGACCGTGGCAAAAGCAATGGCTATAACAGTCTATATTTACAAACATTGTTGGGTATTGAATTTGATGAGGAAGCATCCAAAGGAGGAGTTGACTCGACCGGCCGTAACACGGTTTGCTACGTGTTACTTAACTTTAAAAAGCATTCATGCAAATAGAATTGGCCTGAGGTCGATGTTTACCTCGAAGGAATGAGAATGTAGCAACTTCTCCAAGACGACAAAGGGGAAGCATGTTTAAGACATTGTTTTGGCCGATTTAGATTTTTGGTCATTTATCAAGTTTTGCTTGAAGACCACTCTCCCATTGGTCAAGGTGCTAAGGCTAGTTGATTCAGATGAGAGGCCAGCGATGGGATATATTTATGAAGCGATGAATCGGGCGAAAGAAGCTATAGCAAAAAACTTGGGAGAGGTGAAGAAGAAGTATTCGACTATATGGGACATAATAGACCAATGATGGAATCTTCAGTTGCATAGGCCATTACATGCAGCAACTTATTTCTTAAATCCAAGATTTCAGTATGATGACAAATTTCATCCGAATTTAGAGATTAAAACCGGCCTATATGATTGTATTGAAAGAATGGTCCCTGATTCAAGGTAAAGGGTCATCATTGATGAGCAGATGGACAAGTTCAAAAGGGCCTATGGTTTATTTAGAAGAGAGACAGCAAAGCTAACTAGAATGACAAAGCAACCGGGTAATTTTACTTACAAAGTTACAAATATTTTGTTTCTTTGAGTTTGATTGTGTGCCTATTGTTTATATAAATTATATATGATTGTGTTTTAGGTCTATGGTGGGAGAGTTACGGAGACGAGTGTCCAGAATTGCAAACGCTGGCTATCTGTATTTTGAGTTTGACATGTAGTGCCACTGGTTGTGAGCGCAATTGGAGCACTTTTGAGCAGGTGAGACATTATTGAATTCATTAATCAACTTATGAATTCACCATGTAGATGGTAGTGAGTCAATAGCCTTATATTATTACGTTCATGGGCTTGCAGATACATTCAAAGAAAAGAAATAGACTTGAGCAACAAAGATTGAATGCGCTCGTCTTCGTAAAATTTAATCTCCAGCTAGTCCGTCATGCAAAGAGAGAGGACCAAGGGCTTGATCATATATGCTTATCAAATATGGAATCTGATGATGAATGGATCACGGAGAAAGAGGATCCCACACTTCCTACAGATAACACTTGGATGGACATAGGTGAATGTTTTGCTAAAGGCTTGAGGATGTGCAAGGTGTAGGCGGATCCACATTAAAACCGGATGGGTGACATGGTATATGACTCATATTTTTATTGTTTAGTCTATAGTGTAGTCTTCTAATTATTAATTATTATAAATTATAATAAATTTTGTTGCAACAACTATTTTGTAGGTCTAGAAAACTTGTTATTCGAAGCAAGGCGAAGGGAAAAGCAAAAGTGGTAGAAGTAGAGGAAGAAGATGAGTTTATTTCAACATCAAATTCTGAAGATGAAGATGATGTTGACCGAATGGGTGATGAGGATGATGATGACATAGCAGATGAATAATAGATTTGTTTGGACCTTTTTATTTACCTTTTGAATTATAAAAACAAGTGAATAGAGAATTATACATGTAAATGGGTATGGGGAAAATGTTATTTTATGAATCATGTAGAAAACTTGCATGTACATGGGATGGGAAAGGGATTATTGTTTGAACTTGATTATGACATGATGATATACACATGATACATCTTTTTGTTTTTTGCATATTCATGACAAAATGGATGATTGATATGTTTTATTTATTTACATTATTATATACAATTTACATAATTTTTTTTATGACATGTTTTATGAAAATTTGAAAAAATCTTACGATTTACAATACTATACGATTCAGACCCCTTTACAATTTACGTTACAATAACGATTATGACAACATTGATCATTGCCCTTTAAGCGGTGTGTGTGTGTGTGTGTGTGTGCCTTTTATACCTAAAAACACAAGACACCAAGTTCTCTAGTCGTCTCTCCCTCTTTCTCTCTCATTCTCTCCCTTCTCCATCAGATTTTTTCTGTATTAAACCTCTACTTGGTATCAAAGCATCGATCCTTGCGGTAGTGGGGCCCACTACTGACGTCGTCCGTGTGCATGGATGATGTCAGTAGTGTACGGCCGGCCCATCCTTTTTATGTAGAATTGTAGGAGTTGTTAGATCTGGATTTTATAGGGATAATTAAGAGTTTTCTACATAGCTCGGAGTAGGTTTTGTGGTATTTATGCAGGAAATGAAGAAATATCGAAAAAATTCAGATTTCTGTCTTTCTACTGTAGTGTTTTTCTGAAGGGTTTTGGAGCAGTTATTCCATATGAGTTAGGTGCGGTTTATCAAGAACAATCCCCAAATACAAGTTTCATGAAGGTTCACCAAGATTTGAGCGTGTTGTGGCATGGTTAGTGAGAAGCAGATGCGTCGGCCCTTTGTTCTTTAGATCTTTTGCGTGGATTTCTCTTTTTCCGTCTTTTTTATGATATGGGGTTGACGTGTATTGTTGGGATTGCAAAGCTAAAATCTTTCTTCCGTGCCTAGATCTATGTTGCGCACACAAGGTGTTTGATGAAATGCTTCACCCAAATTCGCATGGGTGCTGTTTACAAACAGTGGATCTTACCTTCATAGTTCATCTTCTCTTCCTTTCTTAGGCCTGTTTATGGTGTGAGTGTCCCTCTACCTTGTTGTTGTGAGTATTGTTGCACGTGATGCACCATCACCTTGTTTTTCTTCTCTCAAGTATTGTACGTGATGCACGCTCATATTTCTGAGAAAATGTTATTGACTCGATTGTTGTCGAGCTTTTTTGTGGCCATGTTCTTGAAGAGAAGACTCTACTGATGGAGAAAGTCCAAGCCTTAATTTATACCTTGCCATGTTATATTTGACGAGGAGCAATGTTTTATGCTCATTTTATTGTATGTATTCCAAGCTGAAGCGTGATCAATATACATGCTTCAGCTTGAGGGGGAGTGAAAATATTTGTGAAATTTGTGTGTGCGTAAGTTGTATGTACCCCACCGGAGTATTATATCATTTCCCTTCAGGCAATATATATGTGTTTGTATTGGTCTTTTAGACCCAAAAACACAAGACATCAAGTTCTCTAGCAGTCTCTCCCTCTCTCTCCCATTCTCTCTCCGTTCCTTCTCAATCAGATTTCTTCTCTATTAAATCTCTACTAAAGTCCTAGAGAATATAAAAATAATGGAACCTTTGATTTAGGTTCTTCAACTTGTGAAAAGTGAAGATAGGCCGACGATGGGTTTTCTTTATGAAGTTATGGATAGAGCAAAGTTGTCTATTAAACATGATTGTTCACACTAAGATTTATTGGAAGCTGGCGCTAGAATGAACAACTTCACCATGATCTTCACACGACAAGTAAACACAAGTTACAATGATTAAATTTACTTACAATGATTAAGTCACTTATGAATTACTTCTATTAGACATATAATGTGGTATTGATATGTTTTATTGTTCTCTCTTTTAATGGACTTGTAGGCTTTCTTAAACCCACAATTCCGATACGCGACTACATATAAAGAGGATAATGAATTACTATCAGTTTGAAGAATGTCATAAAGAGGTTGGTGCTAGACATTAATATGAAAGTTGATGCCATTAATGAAGCAAGCTTACCATTATTTACAAATATATACTTTAAAATGCATTACATATGTCATATATGTAGTTTGTATAGTGCGGACTGATAGTACTTATTATTAGCTAATCTTTCGCAAGTAGAGATGTATGAACTAGCAATGGGTAGCTTTGGAGATCCATTTGTACAAGTTGTAATACAAAGAACCAATCCAGGTATAATTTATAAGTATAACGAATAGTTTGTAAGATTTGGGAAAGCTAGGTGTATAAAGTATGTCTTTACCAATTAAATAAACTAAATAACTAATATATTTGTTTGTTATCTATACAGGTCAATGGTAGGGCAATTATGGAGAAAGTGCACCCATTCTACGGAATATTGCAGTAATAATCTTAAGTCAGTGTACATCATACGTCAGTTGTAAGAGAAATGAGAGCACTTTCGCCCACATCCATACTAAGTAGCAAAATCGATTAAAGAAGATAAAGGTGAAGAGAAATGTGTTTCTCCACTATAACATGAAGCTATAATTAAAAAACATGAAAAAATCAAGAGGGCAGACTGACAAGTAAACGCAGTATTGTCCAATAAATTTCGACTATATTTTTGTTGAAGACGACCCTCTTCTCCCATGGCTTGAACAAAGGGAGAAAAAGAAGTAGCCGAAAGTGAGGAGCTCGAATACTTGAATCTCGTTGCGGAAATAGCTTAGAGCCGTCTAGACTCTAGAGTCAATTGTTGAAGATGCTGACGAAGGGCGTTGTAGTAGCAATGCGACTTAGACTAACATCAGTGGTGGTGGTGGTTATGGTCATCATGATGATGCACCTATTGCTAATGTTACTTAGCACACCATATAGTCAGTCATCTATAGATCGTGAGGTCGATGAGCATCGACGAGGTACATGAGGATGGACTTGTGAGTTTACTAGTCACAATATAAACAGCTAGAGGGGGGGAGGAGCATCATGGAGAAGCTGGCACCAATAGCACTCATGGAGCACTAGGACATTAGGAGGCTTACGGATAGTATGGATATGATTACGGATATGCAGGACTTATTGCGCCACTTTCATGTTGAAGTAGTCCTACTAATCAACATGTTCCATATGGATATTCGGATCCAAATTCTTGTTATTTGTCATCAGTATCACAGACTCAACAATACGAACAGTAACACGGCAATTCATCTGGCACTGGTGGATATCTTTACTTGAGATCAGGGTCGATGCGTAGTCAGGATCGGTCATCCTCAGGTTTCGTTGACCTACTCTTTCCGTCCGACTTTGGTTATTATGAATATGCATCACTAGCACCTGTTTGCATAGCCATATGCATAGTTGAATGATAAGGAGGACATGGAGGTTGACCAATCACAACCAACCAAATTTTTATTTTGGTATTAAGGTGATTGGTGAGATTTTATTAAGATAAGCGATTTTTAGAGATTATTAACATTTAAGGTAATTGGTAAGTACTAAGCATTTCTAGTTTCTACACTTACACTTTTACACGGTCTTTAAGCAAGCACAATAGTGACTAGTGACACTTGACAATTGGTAATTGTATTTAATACTTAATAGTCCAATAGTTAATATATAATCCTATTAGGCCATTAGCAATACATGATATCAATTTTTGACATATATCAACAATTTATACAAAAAAAAAAATCAACACCACAACTTACAGTAGGTTAACCAGTCAAGACAACATTCTTACCAAAGAATGGTTTGATACACCATTGAATACATGGTCACAAACACACACACGAAAAAGATATTCTTGGATATCTCATTTTGTCCCTATTTTTAAAATATTTTCCATATTTTTTTGCTTTAAAAAAATTTATGACCAATAAGGGTCAATACGGCCCCGATACTGATACGCGACGCTGTATTGTATCATTTTTTCCACCAGACCGATACACCAATCGATACCGACATTCAGAATCATGGTCATAGTGGCCAAGGTAATTAAGGTGGTGCTAAAGGTAATCAAGGTAGTCATAATTATGCAAGGGAAGGTCATGGACCTAAAAGTATACTCATTTTGGGCTTACAAATCACACTGTTAAGAAATGTTGGGAGCTATCGAAAACCAGCTTAGGCAAGAGAACAGTGGGCCTCATTCTGCTAGTTCTACTCTTACAGCTTAGCGCAAAATATATTAGGTGACATAGTCATGCTTACCAAAGATGAGTATTTGAAGTTATTGAAGAACCAACCTCTTGTTGCTACCACTCCCACTATGTTGCTACTACCACTCCCATTCCTATCTCTTCTACAATTCCCTCTATTGTTACATCATGTCGAGTTCATTGGTCACTTTGCCAGATGGTACCCAATCCAAAGTGTGTGGAATGGGTATTGTTTAGCCAAGTTTCTTTCTTTCTTTCTTTCTTCATCATTTGTTCTCCATGTACCAAAGTTTCCTTTTTTATCTTATGTTTATGGGACAATGCCATACGGACTCGTACATTTTGGTTGAATTCCAAAAAAGAGCTTACTTTTAAACTCTTTCCTAAAATCCGCCTAAGGTTTCAAAATATGGTAAAAAACCCGCTTGCCATTTAACACCGCTATGTACTCAATGTTTTATTTTTAAAATGACAATACTACCCTTGGAAAAACCCCTCGACACCCTTTTAATAAAATACATCTCTCTCCTTCCCTCCCTCTCACACTCACACCCAAACATCACCATCCGCCTCTCTCTGTCTAACATTGCATTTCACTTCATCCAGGTCTACATGACCTTAAGAATAGATTGGATGATTAAAAAACATCACAGTGGCCCCTAGAAAGGCTTCAACCGTAGCTGTCATTATCACCGCTGCTTCCTTTAGTGTCGGCCACTTGAGCTGTGTACCTTTCTCATTTTTGGGCTCATGCCTGGAAATGATATGAGAAAAGGGATGAATGGCGTGGATAAAACCCTTACATCAGGCCACTAGACGGATTATCATCCAATGTGGGATGTAATCCATTTCCCTCTAACATAATGCCCTGTGCAGGGAACCTACGTGGGATCCACCGTGATGTTTGCGATAAATCCACGCCGTCCATCCGTTTTTTTAGATCATTTTAAGATGTTAGGCCAAAAAGAGCCGAATCCAAAAGTTAAGTGGGCCACAAGAGAAGAAAATTTGCGGAAAAAAATTCCTACGGTTAAAACCTAACATTTGTATCATTTTTTATACAAAACGGATGGACTGAGTGGATTTATCACAAACATCACATAGCCCTACTTACGTCACCAGTGAAGGAACTTCATGCGAAAGGGGCACGGATTGCGTACTTCCTCGCCCATCCGGGAGCTCAAGACATGTTACGACTTTGAGGGCCACTGTGATGTATGGATTTTATCCACACAGTCGTCCATGCATTTTTTTCATGTCATTTTAGGATTTAATCCCAAAAACTACGAGGATCCAAGGTTTAAGTGGGACACACACATAAAGCAGCAGTGCTCATGAAGCCTACCGTTGAAACCTTCCTAGGGCCCACCGTGATGTTTATTTGCCACAGGGGTAGAGCCAGGATTTTCTTCCATAGGGGGTGAGGCACTAGCATAAAGCCACTAAGTGACGTCACAAAGTTCTGTGGGGCCCACCATGATGCATGTGTCGTATCCACACTGTCCATTCATTTTGAAGGGATCATTTTAGGACATGAGCCAAAAATGAGGTAGATCCAAAGCTCAACTGGACCCCACCACAGAAAACAATGGGGATTGAACGGCCACCATTAAAAACTTTTGGGGGACCACAGAACTTTCGTAAATTGATATTTGTGTTTTCCCTTCGTTCATGTCTGTGTGAACTTATAAACAAGTTGGATCTCAAATAAACATCATGCTGGGCCTTAGGAAGGTTTCAATGGTGGGCACCATTATCCCCATTGTTTCTATGGTGGGGTCCATTTGAGCTTTGAATATACCCCATTCTTTCTTTCAAGCCATAAAATGATCTTCTCAAATGGTTAGACGGTGTGGATATAACACATACATCATAGTGGGGCCATAAAACTTGGTGACGTCACTTCGGTAGAGCTACTGAACCCGTCAATAGCTAATCTACATGGAGATTTCTTGCGCACCAATACCTATCTAGAGACGGTCTTGTCAGGGGCTTTGTGGGGCCTATAGTGATTATGTGTTTTATTCATGCCGTCCATCTATTTTGACAGATCATTTTAGGGCTTGAGCTAAAAAAAGAGGTAGATCGAAGGCTCAACTAGACCACACCACATGAACCAGTCAGAACTAAAGTCTTGTAGTTGAAAACTCTTGCCCCCCACGCCTCTACGTGGCTCTGCCCCGTTTGCCATCCAACCTATTCATTAGATCATAGAGACCTGGATGAAGGGAAAACAAAAATATCAGCTTGACCCGAAACTTCCTATGGCACCCAAGAAGTTTTCAACGTTCAGCGTTTAATCCCCATTTCATGGTCCACTTGAGCTTGGATCTGCCATATTTTTTGACCATATCCTAAAATGACATGAAAAAAATGAATGGAAGGTGTGGATAAAATCCACACATCACTGTGGCACTCAGAGCCCCATCTTGTCCCGAGCTTGGGACGGGCGGGGGAATTACCTAATCCCATGGTGTGTTCAGTGAGCATGGTGTGTTCAATGAGCATTGTTTCCTGTGGTGTGATCCACCTAAAGTTTTCATCTGCTTCATTTTTGGGATATTATCTTAAAAGAATCTATATAAACAGATGGACGGCATGGATATACAATCAAGACATCCAGGTGGGCCCTAGGTTCAGGGTCCCACCCACATCATTGTTCCGAGGTCGTTGCCAACTTGTGCTACCATGCGAAAGGCTTTTCCCAATAATTCTGCTTCCCAAACCCACATTCTACATTAGAAGTTCAATAGTTGTGGGCCCCACCATGACATATGTGTTATATCTACACCATCCATCCATTTTGCGAGGTCATTTTAAGGTATTGACCCAAATATGAGGCATATACAAATGTCAGGTGGATCACACCACCGTAAATGGACCCTAGTATTTTTTTAATGGTAGCTTTTAATTGTTAGTATTATCTCTTGTGGGGTCCATGGGAGATTTCAATCTTTCTCATTTTTTGTATCATGCCTTGAAATCATGATCCATGAAGAATGGACAATGTAGATTAAACCCATATATCATTGTGGGGCCCACGACATTGTCCAGCAATGGAGTAGATTCCACTGCCGTTGCGAAGGGAGGTAAGGTTAAAAGGGTGCAAAATCATCTTTTTTTTAAATAATGGATGAAATTCTGTAACTTCCGTTAATCTAAGTCAAAACAGGTGGGTTTTTTACCGTATTCGAAACTTTAGGCGGATTTTAAGAAAGAGTGTAAAAGCAGGCTCTTTTTTGGAATTGAACCAAAATATATGCGTCCATATGGCATTGTCCCTATGTTTATTAGTAAACTCACAAAATCATTGAACTGCTCTATGACTTTTTATCCTTCATATTGTGTTTTTCAATATCTAAAGACGAAGAAGAAGATAGGTGGAGGACATGAACATGGTGGACTTTATTATGTTGGCCGTGGAGTAATTGGAGTAGTAGTGCAAAACAACCTCTCATTACTGGCTGCATTGTTATCTAGGTCGCTCGTCATTAAAGATTATCGAAAGTGTTATTCCTTCATTATTGCTTATGTTAACCTTAGAGTGCGAAGTGTGTGAGTTAAGCAAGCATAATCAAGTCACTTTTCCACCACGTGTGTTAAAATGTAGTCTAGTTCCATTTACTTTGGTTCACTTAAATGTTTGAGGACTTGTTTGAGTCTCTTGTTTGTTAGGGTATTTGTTACTTCCGTTGATGATTTTTCAAAACTTATTTGGCTTTATTTAATAAAAGATATATATATATATATATATATATATATATATATATATATATATATATATATATATATATATATATAAAATTATTCTCTATTTTTAAGACTTTCATACGGAAGTATCAAATTAATTTAACTTCAAAGTGTGTGTGTTTCGTTTAGATAATGCTAAGTATAATCCAATTCTTTTAGCTTGTATTTATTTGAAAATGGTATTTTGCATTAAACATTGTATGCTGACACTCCACAACAAAATGATGTTGCAGAATAGAAAAACTATCATTTGCCTGAGGTGGCACATGCATTGTTGATTCATATGAATGTCCCAAAAAGTTTTTAAAGTTATGCATGCTGCCTAATCAATCGAATGCCATTTACTCTCTTAATGGGCCAATCACCTCATTCAGTTTTGTCTTCAGGCATTCCATTGTTCTCTGTGCCCCCTAAGGTTTTTTATGTGAAAGATTTGTTCATCAGTTGGAGTTGGGCCATGATAACATAGGTCCTAAAGCGGTTAAATATATTTTTGTTGGGTATTCTAGAACGCAAAGGGGCTATAGGTGTTATAGTCCTCATTTTCTAAAACAATTTACTTGTGCCAATGTTACATTCTTTAAATTCACTCCATTCTTCTCAAATGACAGTAAATCTCTTGAGTTGAAATCTTCACCATCAGTGTCTGTGCTTATTCATGTTGAAGCAAAAATTATCCAATCGCCTCCTACTAGTTTGTTCATTCTTGTTGTCGTGCCTACACTCAAAGTCCACACATGCCAGAAATAGGGAGAAGGTGCTGCAACCATGCTGTGCTACCCACCATATCTTCTCCAAGCCTGTTGATCCAATCACTCCACCTATATCTCCCAATTCGTTTGCCATCCCTATTGCTTTAAGGAATGGTAAGCATACATGTATTGACCGCCCTATCTTGTTTCTTTCCAGTGTTTGTCTTCCACCTTTTATAAATGTCTTGTGACGCGAGACAATGGGCCTATCAATATGATGCAAAATGAAACTAAAGCGGAAGTATGAATCAATGAACAATTAAATTAAATCCACTCAGATCACATGTGCAGAAATCCAAATAAGCAATCAATCATGAATCTCAAACATAAACTACAAGCAAATAGTGAGGGGACTATGAAATCTCAAAGGCCGGGACCTACGAAAGGTAGAGCTTCCATGTCCGAGCATAGGTTTAATCCTAAATTCAAAGATGGGGCTCTAGGGTTCTTAGGGTATGGCTGAAAATTAGGGATTGAGGTGATTAGGGTTAGGGTTAAGGTTTGGATAATTTGGAAATTGAGAATTTAGGGTTTTAGACTATGGGAAAAGGAAAATTCGGATTTGGATGTGATGGGGTGGCCGGATTTGTGAATTAGTATAGGATTATGCTAGGTTTGATGAAAACGGATAGGAAAAGGTTAGGGTTTTGGGGGAAAGCTAGGAAAAAGGGGTTGTGAACCTATTACGAATGAAAACGGTTCAATGGGTGTAGAAGAGGAAAGGGAAAAGAGAAGATAAGATGAGAAAGAGGAAGAAGAAAAGGAGAAGTACCATTGTAGAAAGGGGGAAAAAGAGAAAAGAGAACTTGTAGATTCACACCACGTAGCAAACTCTTGGAGAAATCTAAGTTAAGGCTTCACACCTTGGGATTTTTCTCATGCACCAAGCAAATGAGAAGAAAATCTAATTTTTTATTAAAAGCTTAATAAGAAAAAAACCGAGGGGGGGGGGGGGGGGGGGGGGGCTGCCTTTTTGGGCTATAATGACCAAAATGCTCTCTCAGTTCTTTTTCCTCCTAACTATCCTATATAAAAAATAATGAAATAAACACTCTAAATAAAATCCAAACCACTAAAACAATAAAATAAATAAAGCAAAATCCTAAATATATGATGGCCCACAATCAACGGTCCGATGATGTCCCCCATGCAATCTGAGGGTCCGATGTGCGTGTCCATCAAATCTATCAGTCCAAATGTCCTCTGATGTGCTCCTCTAGCGGGCCACATGCATCTTCCTAGTGTAGAGTCTTCCAAATGCGCATATGCAATGTGGGGTCTTTAGAATGGGTACTCGTCAAGCAACAAAGAGAGTGGGGCCCGCCTCTGATATGTGCATAGGGGTGGACGTGTTGTGATGTCCCCATCATCTTGTCTTTGTCATCTCATTCTGTTTGTAAGAAAAACCAGGGAGCCTTGTCACATAAGGAGTGGGAGCAGGCTATGGGTACTGCATTAAAATGACACTTGGGAGCGAACTAGTCTTCCAACCGGTAAACGTAATTTTGGTTATCGGAGGGTGTTTGCTATAAATTTCAGCCCGATAGCACAGTTGAACAATTAAATGCTCGCTTATTTGCTAAGGGATACATTTGTCTCTTGACATCTACTATACCGAAATCTTCTCTCCGATCAAGCTTAATTCCATTTGTGTCATTCTTTCTATTGTTGTTAATTAAGGATGGCCCATCTTTCAGCTCGATGTTAAAAATGCATTTATTCATAATGATCCTACAGAGGACATTTAAATGAAGCAACTGCCTGAGATTGTTGCTTTAGGGAGGTCAAATAAGGCTTGTAAGAGAGGCGATTTATGGGTTAAAACAGCCATTGCGTGCATGATTTGATAAATTCAGTAAGGTTGTGTTGGCCTATGGTTCCATTCAAAGTCATGCTCATTGTTGTTAAAATCGTTATCGTATCACAAATCATAATAAGGGTTGAATCATATCAAATCACAAATCGTAAGATTTTTTATGATTTTCTCAAAAATATGAAAAATATAAATTAAAAAAAAATTAAAAACTTTAACACTATCATGGCATGGTATTACTTAAAAATTAAATGATTCTTTTCTTTTTTCTTTTCTTTTTTTGTCTTTCAAGAAATTTTCCTGAAAAAACATACAAGATCCTTTAATAATTTATGTTCTTGTTACCTTTCGTGAATGTAGAATTGCATTGGAAAAGCAGCATTTAATTTCGTGGACTGACGAAAAAGATATTTTGATTTCTAACCATTATTCCACTATATATATATATATATAGAGAGAGAGAGAGAGAGAGAGAGAGAGAGAGAGAGAGAGAGAGAGAGTGATGGTCTCCTGCGAACTGTACCACATCATGCTTTCTTGCAGTCCAACTCACGGTCATCTTGGGAACTTAGATAGGGTGGGCCCTACAGTGATGTGTGCATGAAATCTACTCTGACCATTAGGTAAGTTCTAGAGAATATTAGTATATATGTATGTTAGTATGTGGCTCTTTGATTGTAAGTGCATGTGCACATCTTTTCTCTTCTCCTACAGTGTACTATATGCTTATTCTAATAAAGCTTTGTGTGGTGGGCATGTGGCACACATACACAAGATTCACCCTCAAACTCTCTCTCACTCTCTCTCCTCTTCTTCCCTTTCTTCTCTCCTCTTCTTCCATCCTAATCATCTAATCCTCTTCTACTTGGTATCAGAGCAAAGATCAAACTATTCCGCATCAAAGGAGTTGAGAGGCCACACGTCAGATTGCTAACGTCAGCGGCCGTATGGCTGGTGTCAGCAATGTACGATCAAATGGACCCCGTTTGAGCTGAAAGTTTAGGGGTTTGATAGATCTCTATTTTAGAAGATTTGTCATGATTTTTTGAGAATTTTTTAGAGCCTTCTTGATGGTGATTTGGTTGAAATAGTGAAAGTCGAAAATTGGGCCCCGAATCGGTTTTTCGTCGATTTTTCTCAAATCGGTATGCTTTTCTCTTGTTTCTTTCTTCTAAATGGACTGATATCTCTCACTCAAGCTAATATTGGAGGAGTTTTTGGCTGATATTAAGATTTGAGTGGGTTTTAACCCCAAATAGAGGTATGGTCATGTCATTTTTGGGCTGTTTGCGTCAGATTTGAGTACTCCGGGTGGTATTTTCAGAGTTTTTTGGTTGATTGGGGTTAGTCTCTCATCTCCTCAAAGGATTGCTTATTAGAGATTTTGTTGAAGTACATTTTACTTGGACCCCTCATTCTTATGGAGGACAAAGGGCAATCTCATCTTAGCATGGGTTTGCTTGAAACCAACTCACTCCAAATCACCTCGATTAAGTTGAATGGTGATAACTATCTTCAATGGGCACAATCTGTAAAAGTCTTCTTGAGGGCCCGTGAGAAGTTGTCATATATTCTAGATGATCCCCCAAGCTCTACAGAAGACACCTACAAGACTTGGACAAAGGAGAACTATCAAGTCATTGCATGGTTGTTGAACAGTATGGATTCTTCGGTTAGCCACTCCGTGATGTTTTTGTCATCGGCTAAAGGCATTTGGGACTCCCTTCATGACATGTACTCCGAGTCTAAAAAAATTTCATGGGTATTTCAGCTTATTCAAGAAATTGGTCAATTCCAGCAAGACTCAAGATCATTAAAAGATTACTATTCAACACTTCGAGGCATGTGAGATAAGCTGGACTTGTATCAACCTCTTCCTTCGAAATGTCTAGACGATCATGAGCATGCTCATGATTCGAAATGTCTAGACGATCATGAGCATGCTCATAATCATGAGCATGCTCGTAAGCAACAGGATGCCACTCGTGTTATACAGTTCCTCGCAGGGTTGAACTCCGTCTACCTCAGTGGTCGGGATCAAGTGGTTGTTAATGATCCCCTTCCTCCGTTAACAACAGTTTATGCGATGTGCCAGCGCGTTACTATATCAGCTCTTCCTTCACATCCTTTTGTACCACCAGAGCGTTCAGCACACTTTGCTGGCGATCCATCTTCCATTTTTCCTAGATCTCGCGCACCATCTTTGAGTTCAGGGCACACTTTTGGTTATGATGGTCGTGGCAGAGGCCGAGAGGAAGATCGGGGATGTGTTGGTCGTCATCTTCGAGGTCGTGGTGGACGTGGACGAGGACGTGATAGTTCCCGCATTTGTTCGCATTGTGGCGGAACTAATCACACTATTGATTATTGTTGGTAGTTCCATGGTCGTCCTACGTGTGTTGTTGCCTCTATTACAACTACTGTTGCTCCTGAGGGACAACCTTCCACCCTGGCAGCTGAGCAGCCTTCTTCTAGAGAGTCACTCATTATTTCTCGAGCAGTTTATGATGCCCTGATGCAGCTTCATATACGTGATGTTCCTGAGCCTTCTCATACATCTTCGACTTCGGCCCAGTCAGGTACCGCTCTTCTAGCGTCTTCTTCTACTACCTCCTGGGTCATTGACTCTGGAGCTTCCTCTCACATGACTGGTAAGTCACATCTCTTTTCCACTTATTCTCCTTCCTCCCACTCTCAATATGTTACAGTCGCAGATGGAACACATGCCCCCATTTCTGGAATTGGTTCCATCTCCCTTTCCCCTTCCTTGCCATTGTCATCAGTCTTACATGTACCTCGTTTTCCATTAAACTTACTGTCTGTTAGCTCCCTTACTAAATCGTTGAATTGTTCGATTACCTTTTACCCTTCTCATTGTCTTTTTCAAGACCTACAGACGAAGAGAGTGATTAGTGGGGGCATGAGCGAGGAGGCGTTTATCTTCTCAATGATACACCTGTTGCTGCTTCAAGTACCTCTTCTCTTGATCGAGACTCCATCACACGGTGGCATTGCCGCTTAGGACATCATTCCTTAGCTCGATTGAGACTTTTGTTTCCTTCATTCTCGGTTACTAAACCTTTGTGTTGTGATATTTGTGAATTATCAAAACATAATCGTACTATGTTTCCTCCAAGTGTTTCAGGAAGGAAATCTCAACCTTTTGATCAGGTTCACTCAGATGTCTGGGGACCAGTCCCGGTTACTTCCACTTTTGGTTTTAAATATTTTGTCACCTTTATTGATGATTAGTCTCGCATGACCTCGGTTTATCTTTTGAAATCAAAGAGTTAAGTGTTTGATGTGTTTAAAGTGTTTTATCGTGAAGTGTGCACTCAATTTCAATGCTCAATTAAAACCCTCCATTCTGATAATGGGGGGGGGGGAGTACATGTCCACTCCTTTTTTGTCCTTCTTACAGGAATATGGTATTTTGTCTCGGACATTATGTGTTTACACTCCACAACAAAATAGTATTGCAGAACGAAAGAATCGTCACCTTCTTGAAGTCGCACATACCCTTATTCTTGGTATGCGTCTACCTAAGCATTTTTGGGGTGACGCTCTTCTTACTTCTACTTTCCTTATTAATCGTATTCCCTCACGTATATTGTCTTTCAAATCCTCATTTAATATGTTGTATCCTCATGACAATCCATTTCCTTTACCCCCTAAAGTTTTTGGATGCACATGCTTCGTTCAAATTTTGGATGGTCGTAATGATAAACTTAGTCCCAGGGCAACTAAATGTGTTTTCTTAGGGTACACTCGGAGCCAGAAAAGGTATAAGCTCGGAGCCAGAAAAGGTATAAGTGTTATGACCCCTCGACTCGTAAGAAATATATCTCTGCCGATGTAACATTTTTTGAAGATGTTCCTTTTTTTTCGCCTCACGGTCGATCCCTCTGTGATCCTCTTACGAGTGAGGGGGAGCATACTGCTTTTTCCCTTCCTCTTGTCACTAGTGATCATAGGGAGACTCTTTCACCTTCCATTCCTAACTTTGTTGGTGACTCTCTCTCACTCTCTCTCCTCTTCTTCCCTTTCTTCTCTCCTCTTCTTCCATCCTAATCATCTAATCCTCTTCTACTTAAGTGATGTCTATTTATCCATAGGGTTAAAACAATAGTTAGATTTATGATTCAGGTGGGCTATGCCAAGGGAAACAATGGGAGAGGGAATATCTATCATTGGATTTTTACATGGTCAACCGTAATGTTTATATGAAATCCACTCCAACCATTAGTTTTCTTAAGAAAATTCATGCATGGGCAACAAGAATTGTACCCATACTTGATTTATGTGTGCCAAACCAAATGATACAGTTTGGATGGTGGGTGTCCCCCTGCTTGTTTCCCCTCATGTGGCCCACCATAACCATCGATGTGTCTGATGTTTTATCCATTCAGCAAAATGTTTGTTTCTAACCTTATGGGCAGAGCAGATTTCACATACACATCATGGTGGGGCCAACTCCAGCCCATCCTCCCACTGCCTTGGTTGGTACATTGTCCCGGGACGTGGGTTGATGCTAACCAAGGCAGTAGCCAGAGTGGGTGGGTGCTCGTGGACCCCACAACGATGTATATGTGTTATCCATGCCTTCCATCCATTTTTCTAACTCATTTTATGGAACGAACACGAAAATAATGTGGATCCAATAAACAGGTGGACCACATCATAGGATAAGATTGGTGATTGAACGCCCACCATTAAAAGTTTCCTAGGGTCCACTGTAACGCTTATTTGCCATCCAATGTGTTGATTAGGTTATACAAACCTGGATGAAAGGAAAAGACTAATACGAGCTTGGTCCAAAACTTTTGTGCCCCAAAAAGTTTTTAATGGTGGGCCTTCAATCACCACTATTTCTTGTGGTGTGGTCCACCTGACATTTGGATCTGCCTCAGTTTTTTATTCACTCCCTAAAATGATATGGAAAAATAGACTGACAGGATGGATAAAATGCATGCATCATGGTGGAGGCCACATATCACTTCCAGCACCCACCACTAGCAACCAATGCAAGTCTGGCAGAATCAGCATACCAACTGGTTTGTGATGTGAAGGAGCTTGACCAGCAAACCTAGATGGGAGAGCTCGGTTGGCCTCTACCATCATATGCATATGAAATCCACTCCAACCACTAGGTGTGTGACTAGAATTTAGCTATAGGTCTCAAAAACCAGCTACATCCATAATTTAAGTGGACCACATGAGAAAAAACTATGCAAGGAATTCCCACAATTCAATTTTTTTTACGTAGTGTGGCCCACATAAATCACTTATGCGACTAATTTTTTGTCCCTATAAATTAATTTTCATGGAGCAGCTAACAGTTGGAGTGGATTCATAATCTCATTACAACAATGATGCCCCGTCTAAGCTCCTAATATCACCAGGAATTGGACCGCAAGAAAGTCTTCTGCTATACAGTGCGCAGGAGACTGGGACTCTGAGAGAGAGAGAGAGAGAGAGAGAGAGAGAGAGAGAGGAATGCTCACCTGCACACTTCTCTCACGAGAACTCGTGAGCACCTTTTTCATGGCTCATCGCACATGACGTGAGCCCAAAATCTAAGCCGTCCACATGATGCAACACCCCAAAAAACTCTCAGGGCCCATCTTTCAACTTGTTTCAGAACTTTGGTGGGCCATGAAAGAAGGAAACAGTTTCCTCCCCTGATTTGCCTCTTGCTTTCTCCTGCGGCCCACCAGAGTTCTGGATCAAGTTGAAAGATGGGCCTTAGAGGTTTTTTGGGGTGCTGCATCACATGAACGGCTCAGATTTTGAGCTCACATCATGTGAGATGAGCCATGAAAAAGTGCTCATGAGTTTCTTGTGAGAGAAGTGCCCAGGTGAGCATTCCTCTATATATATATATATATATATATATATATATATATATATATATATATATATATATATATATATATATATATATATATATATATAAAGTCAACGTGATTGTAACCATCCATAAAAACATTCCAAATAAGTCATACATCAATTTGGTGTTTTGACTAGTTTAAAAGTAAGAAATCATTAAAGAAAAGCTCTATGATCTAACATTGAAGAGAATATATCATTTAATTTCTTATAAAGAATGAAATAATATAATTACCTTTTCTAAATAATTCTTTTTTTTCCCCTTTTTTTAAAGGCTTTTTTTATATGATTCTTAAAGCCTCCAACAATTTAAAAACATAAAATGAAAGCCGAGTGAAGCTGTAAATAAAAGAAAATCGTAAGATTCAAATCTTTTTGCTTAAGATTCAAATCAAATCGTAAATCGTAGGATTTTGACAACACTGGTCATGCTAATTATTTTGGTTTCATGCAAGGAGGTGTCTCTGGTTTGATTGTATTACTTGTATGTGTAGATGACATTGTGGTTATAGGCAATGTTGTTAAAATTGTTATTGTAGCACAAATCATAATGGGGGTTGAATCAGATCAAATTGCAAATCGTGTCGTAAATCGTATGATTTTTTTTCCTTAAAATATTGAAAAAAATATTAAATAAATTTAAATAAATCAATAAAAATAAAATAAAAAACTCATCAATCATCCTTTTTCCATCAATATGCACCAAGTAATAGCATGTCATGATAGTTTTAAAGGATTCTTATATTTCCTTCTTCTTCTTTTTCTTTCAAGAAAATTTCCCTTAAAAAACATACAAGGATCCTTTAATAATTTATGTTGTTGCTACCTTTCTTGAATGTAGAATCATGTTGGAAAAAGCGGAATTTGGTTTTTTAGACCAACGAAAAAAGACATTTTGATTTGTAACCATCATTCCACAATACATATCAGACAACATGATCATACGTATTCATAAAAACATTCTAGATAAGTCATGCATCAGTTTGGTGTTTCGACCAATTATGAAGTAAGTAATCATTAAAAAAATGCTCCATGATTTAACTTGAAGAGAATATATATAATTTAATCTCTTATAAAGAACAAAATAAAATAATTTACCTTTTCTAAACGATTCGTAAAGCCTCCACCAAATTAAAAACGTAAAATGAAAGTCAAGTGAAACTAAAAAATAGTAGAGAACAAGTATAGTTTAAACTGTAAATCGGGATTTGAATCATATATCGTAGGATTCAAATCATAGAATTGCAGGATTCATATAAAAAGGGATTTAAGGGTGGGATTCAAATCATTTTACTTAAGATTCGACTCAAATCGTAAATCATAAATCATAGGATTTTGACAACAGTAGTTATAAGGAGTGATAGTAAAGGAACTAGGGATCCTAAAAAGTATCTTCAACATCACTTCCTAACGAAAATTTTGGGTCATCTTCAATCTTTCCTTGGGTTATAAGTTGCTAGATCAAAGAAAGGCATTAATTTATCTCAAAAGAAATATGTTTTAGATTTGCTCACAAAAACAGGCCTTCTTGGTACTAAGCCAATTGATACGCCAATAGATCTAAATCATAAATTAGTTGGTGATTAAGGAGAAGTGGTTGAAGACCCAAGAAGGTATAGAAAATAGGTTAGAAAAGTTATCTACTTAACAATCAATAGGCCAGATATATCCAGTGTTTGAAGTATCGATTTCGTTACAAGTTTTGCTCGCCAGAGATATGGAAACAAGTATTGATATTGCCGATAATATCTCTAATTCCCGGAAATGAGAGAAAACATGGGGGAAATGGTGGAATGTTTCAGTAAAAACTTTAAGAGATGCTAAAATACACATAGTTGCATATTTAGATATAAAAAATTGTAAAAAGAACGCATAATGACTTTCCGTTTAATGGGGGTCTCAAAGATGTGTTGTCGTCAGAAATCAATCTGGCAGAACCCAAATGAGTTTATATAATACGAATGCAGGTACTAAACGTCCAACTAAGACATGTAAAAGTAAATGAACTAAAAAAATATATGTATCTGACCATCCCTCATACCCACATGGAGTTATGAGGTGACTTGTAGTCGTCATCTGGATCCGTACTGTCTGTCATAATATTGTTACTCAATGTGTTGATAGTACCATGCCTAGGTCATCGTCTACTCGTACCAATGGAGGTACTCTTTCATCTATCTCTGATACACATCCTTCCCAAACTGTATGAGTACGCCCAAATGTGGAATACTACGTGACATACACCAACAGCGACGCCTGAGTGGGGTCCTGAGGGTATAAACAAACTCCAATCCCAATTCCTTAATAATATTACTACTGGTCTTACGGGTACTCCAAACATCCCTATATTAAACGATCATAATTGTAGGAGTTATCCATCAGTTGTGCGTATCCACGGGTGGATGAGTATGACTAAATGTCGAAACCACCTTGCCCGTACCCATGATATCCCCCATGCACATAAGTGGGACTAAATGGGAGCTCCCTTGGTCTGAATTGATATCATGGTCCATCACAGCGAGTCTAATTCTTCTGGCGTTAGAAATGCTGATTAGGCTTCGCTACTCTCATCAAGAATAGTGGGCAAGATCCATGGTCGTCGTCCTGAGTGGCATGGTTAAAGTAATTAGATCACTAAAACCAGCCCATATCTTCAATCATATCAATTACATCCTCAATTACATCTTTAAATCAACCCCCATGTCTCCCAAAAATAGTAAATGATAATCCTTGATTTAGGACCCCAAATTTATGAATAATTAGCCCAAAAATCAGCACATGTTAGGCCTACATCTTGTTGGGCCATATAGTGGGCCTATATGGACCTAAGTGGGTTGGGCCCTCTAGTGGGCCTGGATAGGCCTAATTGGGCCGTGGGCCTCCATCAAGCTGTTAACCGATCACTACCTGATAGTTTTGCAAGAAGAGAATAATCATTAGAGACCTAGAGCATTTTAAGTTCAAGTTGCTATGGCTAGAAGTGGATGCCTTTTCTTCTATGTTGGTGAAGGAGTGATGGAATTCTATCATGGTGGAGAGACCGTAGGCTTTAGGTTATTTCAAGAGCTCAAAATTCTCAAAGGAATGATCAACATCTGGAGAAAAGAGGTCCTAGGAAAGTGAGAGGAAGAGTTGGGTAATATTTTTCAAGATGGTAAACAAAGGATTCTTCATTGTATAGGCCCTCAGCAGTATAAAAGGCGGTTCATAGGTCAAGGTCTAAGTTCAGGGAGGGGATTGGATTCTCTTTGGGAGATGGAAAGAGGATTCATTTCTAGGAGGACATTTGAACTAGAAGGAGTGTGCTTAAAGAAGAGTTTCTGAGATTAGCTAGGTTATCTCTGGATGCAAATATTTTGATTGTCGAGTGCTTCTTTATAACTAATGACCAGTGGTTGGAGTCCTCCATGTCAAAGAAATTTGTTAGATGTGGAAGTGGTCAACTTCGTTTGGCTCTTAGACTGGTTTCAAGGCTATCGTCCAAGTATTAGTGAGTGATCATATGGTATGGAATAATAAGAGTTCGGGTCGGTTTTCAGTTTATTTGCTCTACAGATTGATGCATGGGTCTTTCTCTAGGGAGTAGAGAGGGTACACTTCTTATTTTTGGCACTATGAAGTGTCCACCCCTAGTTAGCGGCATTTGCTTGGTTGGAATTGATAATCTCCAGAAGAGGAAGATGGTGATTTCCAATATTTAGTTATGCATGTAGAATGCGGGGTTGGTCGATCATCTTTTTTATTCATTTTACATTTGCTAGAGAGGTGTGGGACAAGTTTTTTAATACCTTCAGAGTGACGTGGGTGATGTCGGGATCCATTAAAGGCTTTCTTCTAGCATGGCATGGTGGTGGAGTAGGGAAAAAAATGGAAAGTGATTTAGAGGCCAGCTCTTTTGGTTTGTCTTTGGGCGATATGGGGATAAAGGAGTAACCGATGCTTTCGGAATCAAAGTGGGTTGGTATCAAAGGTGTTTAAAAGGGCTAAGTTAAATGTTATTGTCAAACAACCACTTGCTCTAAAAGCTCGAGCTGTTAGATGTTGGCGTATTAATGTATATCAAGGGACTTTAACACTCCCCCGCACATGCGGGGTGGAACTCCGCACGGGAACATACCAGGCAAGGGTGGAGGGACACCGGACACTCACACCATAAACAAGTCGGGCTTGATTTCCCGGTCCTTGGGCCAGACTTGATTTTCCTGGCCCCCCGTGGGAGAATATATTACTAAGGCATATTTGCTGCTCTCAGGATTCGAACACAAGATCTTTTGCTCTGATACTATGTCAAACAACCACTTGATCTAAAAGCTCAAGTTGTTAGAGGATGGCGTATCAATGTATATCAAGGGACTTTAACAGTTATGGTGTGAGCCTCATGTTTAAAATCCTTTGCAAAATGTAATCTTTTCCCTTTGTATTGGGCTTTGTTGTCGTAATTTGCCTTAGTCTCCTTTTAGGCTCTCTCTAATAAAATATCATTATCTATCAAAAAGAAATAATCGAGGGAAATGAGATTAAATGAACCCTTAAAAAGTGCCCCACATGTTAGTCACATGTGCCACCACCCATCTTTGAAGTGCCCCTTATGTGCAAGTGTCCATCTTCAAGTGCTCAACTTGTGCAAATGTGTAACACGTGCCACCATCCATCTTAAAGTGCTCCTACTTTTTAGCTATTTAGATAGAGTTAAAATTTTCAATTACTATTTTTTTCATTAATCTTGCAACCCACTTTTGGTATATTAAACAAATGTTGAAACTACATGAAATTGCTCCCCTTTCAAAAGCCTATTATGTTAGCTTTCCAACGATTCGTAGATCCTTCTAACGCCGCATGAGCAAGTTATTACCAATTCTCTAAGGTTGTATATGATTGTGACAAGATTAAGGGATACTTTTTGTCCTTTTCAATATTTTTGTTGAAATAGATGGTTAGGATCAGAAGTTGGGATGTAAAATCAAGAGTCTAGATCAATTAGAATTAGGAGTTAGTATAAATATTCTAATTGCATTGTAATTTGGTGGTTTTTTTAATTAATGAATTAAAGTTCTTTTTAGAACAAGGAAGAATAAGAGGCTGGATTCCCTTTTTTTTGTTCTTGAAGTTAGGTTTGATCTTCACTTGAGGCGCTTGTTGATCGCCCATCTTCAGAGGATTCCATTCTTCTATACTCAAGTCACTCGCCAAATTCGAAGCCCTCCCTCGCAGCCAGTCATGCTGTGGATTTGACATGTCTTTCATTGCATCAATGAGTAGACCAACTCATAAATTAATTTAGAGAAACAAAAAGTTGCCCATCTTCAGAGGATTTCATTCTTCCCTACTCGATTCACTCACCAGATTCGAAGTCCTCCCTCGCAGCCAGTCATGCTGTTGATTTGGCACGTCCTTCACTGCATCAATGAGTAGACCAACACATAAATTAATTTAGAGAAAAAGAAAAAAAAAAAAAAAAAAAAAGAAGATGAATTTGTTTGGTGAAAGGTAATCGATTTGAAATGCCATTCCATAACTCTTCTACTTTTCGGTAAAAAGTACAAGAAACGTATATGAGATTGCCAAGCAATTTGTCCATTATGATCTTGACACTCAATACAAACAACAAGGTTGATTGTTTGATTCTTCAAAGGTTATCACAACACAGGAAAAAGATTCTGTCAAAATCTTCCCAGTTGCTCCATAGTCTAGGTTGCCATATTTTGGGTGCCCAATTGAGTCACGAGGAGTTGGGTTTGTTAGGAAGGGTTAAGAAACCTTCAAAATATTTATCTTGAATGCCTTCTAAATTGTTGACCACCAAGTTTTGCAAGGTTTGGAGAGGTCAAGAGAGTCATGATCTTGGGATTTGTGTTGTATGCTGTTTCAAAGTTGATGCAACTGGTCCTTTTGGGTGTCTCATTGCGTTACTTGTTGTACTAGAAATCTTCTTCTAATTGCCTATGCTGAATATTGAACCTTTCATGAAAAGTTTAATGATAGTAGGACCAACCATTCTAGTCATGTTTTTGAATATCGGTATGGGAGTGAGTATCAACCTGAGCAAAAACCTACACCATATGGGCATAACGTATCCGTATAAACTAGTATCGGATATATCACAGAGATGGAAAATGAGGGATTCATGTAGGGAAATGGTACTATTGAGATCGACTTCATGAGAGCTTCCCATGAGGTCGAGCTTTGTGGGCCCCACCGTGATCTATGTCTCATCCACACCATGCATTTGGCGGATCCCCTCTAGGATATGTGATATCCCAAAAATCAGCCATATGCGGAACTCAAGTGGGTCACACCATCTGAAACCATGTGAAATCATGCCTAAAACATCTAAAATCACTTGGTGGGGCCCACATGAGTTTTCGATGCGGCTGAAACTTGCCGTGACCCCTCATCTAAGTGGGACACGCACAATGGATGGGCTGGATGCCTAACCACATCTCTGTGGGCCCTATAAAAGTTCATGAAGGTTTCAATGGGTGGGTATCCACTCTCAAATGTTTTCTGTGGTGTGGTCCACTTAAAGTCATGGATTGGCCTGATTTTTAGGCCCATGGCTCACCGTGGAAGGTGCATCTAATTGATGGGGTGGATGCCCGACATAGATACAGTGGGGCCCACACAACTCAACCTCATAGTACCTTTTCACATTCATGTGTGTGTGTGGTCGAGCTCTGTGGACCCTACCGTGATCTATGTCGGACATCCATCCCATTAGTCAAATGCACCCTTCCGTGGTGAGCCATGAGCCTAAAAATCAAGCCAATCCATGACTTAGGTGGGCCACATCACAGACAACAGTTGATAGTGGATACCCACCCATTGAAACCTTCATGATCGTTTATAGGACCCACTGAGATGTGGTCCAAACATCCAACCCATTCATCATGTGTGTCTCACTTGGATGAGGTGTCACACCAAGTTTCATCCATATCCAAAATACAGGTGGGCACCACCCATTGAAACCTTCATGATCATTTATAGGACCCACTGAGATGTGGTTCAGACATCCAACCCATTCATCATGTGTGTCCCACTTGGATGAGGTGTCACCCCAAGTTTCATCCATATCCAAAATACAGGTGGGCACCACCAACTGCTTTTGGAAGTTTTAGGCATGATTTCAAATGGTATGGCCCACTTAAATTCTGGATACAGCTGATTTTTGGAATATCCATCACATATCACGGTGGGGCCCACAGAACTCAACCTTATAGTACAATATATATATATATATATATATGGGAAAGGGTACTATGCGCTTGACCTCATGGGAACTTCCCATGAGGTCGAGCTTTGTGGGCCCCATATGATGTGTGATGGGCATCCACACCATCAGTCAGATGCAACATTCTGTGGTGGGCCATAGGCCAAAAAATCAAGCCAATCCATGACTTGGGTGGCCCACACCATAGACAATAGTCAAGAGTGGATATCCACCCATTGAAACCTTTATGATCATTTATAGGATCGACGAAGACATGGTTCAGAAATCCAGCTCATCCATTGTTCGTGGCCCACTAAAACAAGATATCACACCAAGTTTCGGAAACAGCTGATTTTTGGGATATACCATAACCAATAGGGGACCCACCAAATGCATGGTGTGGATTTCTGATATACATCACAGTGGGGCCCACACAGCTCGACCTCATGGGAACTTCCCATGAGGTCGACCGCATAGTACCTTTTCACACACACACCCCAGAGAGAGAGAGAGAGAGAGAGAGGAATGCTCACCCACACACCTTTTTAGGTGAGAAATCGTGTGCGCCTTTGCACACATGTCACGGGCACAAAATCCAAACGGTCCACGTGATGTGGCACCCCATGAAACCCCCAGGGCCCAAAGTTTAGCCTGATCCAAAACTCTAGTAGGCCATAGCAAAGGGAGAGGCAAATCAAGGGAAGAAATTGTTTCCCTTTGATATGGCCCTCCAGAGTTTTGGATCAAACTAAAAGTTAGGCCCTGGGAGTTTCATGGGGTGCCGCATCATGTGGACCATTTGGACTTTGTGCCCATGGCACGTGTGCAAAGGTGCGCGCAAGTTCTCACCTAAAAAGGTGCACATGTGAGCATCTCTCTCTCTCTCTCTCTCTCTCTCTCTCTCTCTCTCTCTCTCTCTCTCTCTCTCTCTCTCACACACACACACACACACACACGGACCATTTATTAAGCCATGATGCTTCAATTGATTAAGTCCTTTTATGGTTTGACATGTCCTAAAGGGAGGACTAAACTTCCCTTACAGGTCTGTGGGATGATATAGGCTGAATGAGATAACGGATGCTTTTGCAATTTATCTTGTCAGCCAGCAGCGATGTTTATGAGAGCTGTAAGAAATGTGGTGCTTGGGCTAAGTACCATATTCTTGGAGCTTTGTGACCCTTCTTGGATTTCATTTTATTAGTATTTGGAATGATGATTTCTCATCATCAACATTCTCTCTTTTTTTCCTTTTTTCAAGTCAAATGCATTTTGAGCTGTCTATAAAGAAAAAACTCTATAACTCTTCATCAAAGCTCCTCTAAAGGATTGGGTTTATGATATCTTAAACAGTTGTTCTTGAAGGGTACACAATTTCTTAGACAGTTCGTTCTTTTCCTTAATTTCAAAAACAGTTGAAATACAAACCTTCCAACTTTGATATTCCCCATTCTTTCACTTGATAAAGGTCTCCTATCTCTCGGGCCTCAGAGGACAAATTAAGCTCTACCTTTTGTAGCAGCACCGGCAATCCTTGATCAGCAGGTTTTGTTGATGCCTACTGTGACCAAGTAATGGCGGCATGGCTTCCGGGTTATGATGGATAATCTTCTTTAGATCATTACATGCTTTGAAGTGAATTCCGGGTTGAAGGTCCATATATCCAAATGCAAAATTTTTGGTATCTATCTTCCGGCAGATGCAGTTTCTTGGCTTGCTAGGGTGTTCAAATGCCAGGCTGGATCCTTCCCCTCTTATCTGGCGCACCCACCATGCATAGTTAGACCTCCAAAGCATCTTTTGGGGTAAAATCATTCACAGAATGGAGCGCAAGCTCTCCCCGTGGAAAAGTCGACATCTATCCTTGGGGGAAGTCTGACATTGCTGAAATCTACCCTCTCAAGTCTTCCACTTTATTATATCTCTCTGTCAAATGCCCCAAGGTGGTGCTGTCAAAGGATTGAGAAGCTAAGGGGGGATTTTCTTTGGAATGCAGCGTCAAAGAATAGATCTCATGTGCTTGACTGGAATGAAGTGTGTATTCCCACAAAAGAAGGGTGAGTGGGCATAAGATGATTGGAGGACATGAATCTGACCCTTTTGGGCAAATGGATACGGCGGTTTGCTTGTTCAGAAGACTGCTTTTGGCGTTCCATCATTGCCGGTAAATACGGAACGTCTATCTATGGATGGAAATCCAGACAGTCATCTCTATATAGAGCTTCTTTTCTGTGTCAGTCCATAATGCAGACGGAACAAAAAGTGTGGGGGGGCATTGGCTTTTCCTTAGGCCAAGGAACCAGAATTCGCTTTTGGGACAATTCTTGGTTGGGAGAGAATACCTTGAGATCTAATTACCCTAACCTTGCGGCTATCTGCTCTGTTGAGAACATCCCTGGTTTGGATTGTTTCGCCATTTCTGATTCCCCCTTGTAGGCGTGATTTGAATGACATTGAAACAGAGGAGTTACCCCATCAAGTGTTTTAAATAGCAAATAGCGTGTAGCGTAGCCTTCACCCCTCTGAAGTGTGAGGCGTAAGCTACATAGCGTGTAGCGTAAGCTACACACTACTTAGATTTTTAATCAAGGTTGCACTTGGTTGCTCCAAATTAGATGATTAATAATAAAATTTAACAAAATTTCACGATATTTGGTGCAACTGAATGCAACCTAAAGTAATAGCAAGGGGTAATGATTAAGCATAAAAGTGAAGAAAGAGCAACAAAACTGATTTAAAACTATTTCTTATATTATTTTACTAAAAGCATTAAAAAGACTAACGGATTTTCATTGAAATAGAAAAATGAAACAAATCATTAAAAACATTATTGATTTTAATGTTATAGCAAAAAATGACTTGTAATGTGAGCTTTGTAGCGTAGTCTATGAAGCATGTAGCATAGTCAAATTAATCATGTAGTGTAAGCTACACGCAACTCAAGCTATTTTCATGAGCTACGTAGCTAAGCTACGCTATGTAGTGTAAGCTACACGCTACATAGTGTATCTATTTAAAACACTGATCCCATCTCCTTGCCCGTCTTCATGGAGTCAGCCCAAATCCAGAATTCAGTGATGTAGTTTGATGGCGGAATGATAAGTCTGGTCTATTTTCAGTCAGATCATTGCATGACTTCATTCGGCATATGAGCCCTAACATATCCAGCAGAGGTTGCGGTTATGTCTGGTCATATGGCACTCTGACAAAGGTTGGCGCATTTGCGTGGCTTGTGGGTTGCAATAAAGTCCTCACCATAGATAATCTTCAAAAGCGTGGTATGGTCCTTCCTAACATTTGTGTTCTCTGTATGGAGGATGCAGAATCAGTCAGTCATCTTTTCATATCCTGCCCTTTCGCCTCCTTCCTATGGTCCAATATCCTGCAATTCTTCAACATCCTGGGCCATGCTTGGTTCTTCAGAAAGCCTCCTCTCATCTTGGCTAGACGGTATGCCGGTGGGTAGTGCGAGACAGATGTGGAAATTAGCTCTCGTAGTCCTAGCAGCATTGTGGACCATTTGGGAAGAATGCAACAACTGCTGTTTTAGGAATATTATCGGTTCTCCATCTTCAGCTCTTTCAAAAGTTTTCTTTTTGATTAAGGAATGGGACCCTCATTGATGGATGTCCCAGGTTTTTTTGGTTTTCTTTTTTATTCTTTTTGCATGTATTCTCTGTCTCTTGTTTTCTGCAATACAATTCTCAAGAAGGAAAAAAAAGGCGGCATTGCTTCCATACATTCTCCTTTCTAAAGAGTGCGATTGTAACATTGGTTAGACCAAGTTATGTTTCTTTGATTTAAGGTGGCTCAAAATCTCATACCAATAGTGCTAATCAAATTATCTATGAGGGAGACTTGTATTTATTGAGCTTTTTGAGGGACTGATTTCACATTATCTCTAGCAGAATGTGTGGAAGACTTAGTTTGAGCTTTCCCGGCATCGGACATATGACTCAACCCTACTTTTGGGTTTGGACCTGTGACAAGGGCATAATTTCTATTGGATAACTAGTAAAAAGATTGTGCATTTAAATTTAAGGGTCATCATTTTCTGTCAGCTTCAGAGGATTTCTTATTCCTGTTTCTTGGACAACAAACCTGCATGCATGAACCGACCATTACATACTGTCCTGCCATAGCACCAGTGTTTAACACATGGATCTACCTATGAGGCCTCAATCAGCAAATGAGATATAATAGAGACTTTTTGGAGTGTAGAGATTCCCCTTCAGGAGCTTGTGTAGTGGGTTGAAAGAATTCTTCTATAGGATTTTGGGGGTACCTTCTAATTCTGTGTTGGAAATGATTAGCCGAGTTTTCCTTTTCCTCAGGTTTGAGTGTCTTCTCTTCTTCATGAGGATTTTGTGCTGAAATTTCAGTGAACGGAGTTGAAACCGGTCTTCAAATGGCTGCAAGGTTCATGCAGTCAACTGGAATTCACTGCACGTCCTATTTTAGTTTGTTCCAGTTGGTTTGAAGCATGATGACGATTTAAAACCCTCTCCACCATGCCTGCCGTGTGCACTTGCTATATAACAATTGAAGTCTAATTCTTGAATCCCCGCCTACACAGTCTCAATCTGCATATGATGCACCTTAACACGATCTGTTCAGAATCCTATTAATTGGATCCTATCTTCATCAGTCTTGTTCTCTTCTAGCAGAGATAATTTATTCTTAGGTCTAATACACTGTTATCCATGCCCGCATGCTACAACCTAGTTGTTAATGTACTTTCTGTACAGCTTGCTGTCTGGAATTTATGTTTTTGACTGGTAGCCATTGATGGGTTTGAATTATCAACTGCCGCAAGCAAGCCACGTTTCCATATTGCAAAATTAAGTTGTGATTAGCAAAGATTAACTTGCCATCAATGTAACATTTGGAACATACTCAAAACCTTAGGCCATGTTTGGTAGATGCCTAAAAATGATTTCATCTTATTTTACTTGGAGATCTTGATCTGATCTCTAATGCATAACTATGTCAACATGAACTCATTATGTATTAGAGATGAAGATTCATCTCTAATACATAAGCATTAACTAAAATGAGATGAACGCCATTTTAGGCATCTACCAAACAGGGCCTTAGCAACTATATTTTAAATCTTGCTTGTTTTCATGCTGATTTGTGAACTTAAATGGATGATTGCCTTTCCTATTTTCTCATTGTGCTTGTGAGAAGAAAAGTTTGCTTTTCTGTAGGACATGGTGAAATCTTAGAAGTGGAACATAGAAAAGTTGCAGATGAACGATGGAGGGAACCCCATCGCCTCTTTGATGGGAAGATGGGTATGCAAGAGAATCGGTGCTACATCTCTCACCCAGTGCAATGCCATTCAGATGTCATGCCACCAACATCATTATTCCAGCACTTGAAGTACGGAATATGATTACTACTTCAGTCTCTTCTTCTACAAGTAGCATTTATATATTTATTGGCACCTGATCTTTTCCATTTCTAAATTCAGCCAGGGATGGGATACACCCCAAGCTTATTATCCTCCAAGAAGGCATCCAGAATCATCACCCAAATCTGAAATACCTGTTTCATCCCCTGGGAATTTTAGTAACGACAAGCTCTTGAAAACAATAGAAGGAAATGCGGCTGTCGTCCCCTATTGTCCAAGACCGGATTATCTCCAGTCAGAGATGGTGTATCCTTTTTCACCCAGATGGGATGCACTTACTGACATAAGCAATATTACACCACTGGCACAAGATCCGAAATCTTCACAAACCCAATTATGTCATGGGACTCTGCATTTTTCAGCCAGCAGGCCCAGTTCCCATAGTTGGGGTGGTTCTCCTGTTGCTCCAAATCCTCATTTTGGTGGAACCAAATTCATAACAGATCCCAGTTCAGACAGCAGGCTGTACAACATTCGAGAAGATGAAGCACCCAACATAGTCAAGGAGACCCACTCCCCCCTCAAAACAGTGAAGTCCAGTTCTCCAAATCAGGAGAGGGGGTCTCCTCGAAAAAATAGCTTGGGTGTGCTGAGGAAATTGACCTCTTCACCAGGTTTGAGTAGCAGCCACAAGACCATATTACAGTCGATGTCTTCATTCCCTCGCACTCCTGACGGTGAACCGGAAGGAAGTAATAAGAGAGCAGCAGACTCCTAGTTGAGGTGAAGCATTCTATTCCACATCATTTCCTTCCAATTCTTGGAACATAAGGGCTAGTTTTAGGTTGGGGTTGGACATACTGTAAATAACATTTATGGGAACTTGTGAACCAGCAAAGAAGGCTTGGCATGAAGAAAATGGAACCTGTATTAAGCGAGCGGGCATCTGCTTGCTCACTTTTTCTGCCACAAATAACAAAACCAAGATTTGCATACGAAGGTTTTGGATTGGTGACTCCGCTAAATCCATCCACATTGACTCGACTCAGGACCTTACGAGTCAATCTTTGAGTCACTGAGTCATGCAAGCCAAGTGTCTAACTATTATTCTTGTCATTTAACTATATGATGCTCTTTACCTGTGCTCTAGACTGCTTACATGGTGGGCTACCTTGTAAATGGGTGGCACGTCCAACTGTGAAAGGTGCAGATAGTTTATCTGACTAGCCCCACCACGATAGACCATGACCCCCTGATTGGGACCTTGCAAATAGATGTCTAACAGAAACTGTAGTCATCCACATTCAACTAGAAGAAAGAACAAAACCTTCACTTCCTGTGTATTAAGAGAGGTGAACCTATATTATGTTGGGTCATATCTTTGGTCCGTTGTTGATTTAATCAACGGTGCAGTCGGCTTGATTTTTTAATTGGCATGACTCTTTGCCAGGCATTATTCACGGTGATGCCAACCTTTTGCATGGCTTGGGTGTCCTACATGGCCCGAAATGTGTGGCATGGCAAGCTTATGTTACTGGAGCAGTATACTAGAGAAAACAGGTGGTTTTCCAAGTGGTATGGAACTGTAAAATACAACATGCATGCATTGTCCACTCTATGCATTTTTATACACCACGTATTGGAACTTTGCACACGAGTAGGACATCTGAGCAGTGTGATGCAGTGACAAAACCCATCCTTAGAGGACAACGATGGAAGGTTTGAAAAAACTACAAGTAATTGTAACACGGCGCGGCTTAGCTGCCACCCCAGAATCAGCAATGTGGGTGGGACCCTAACTGTTGAGCCCACCTTGATGTATGCATTGTATATTCACGTCGTCCATCTGTTTTGCCATCTTATTTTAGGGCATGATCCAAAAAATGAAGGAGATCAAATCTCCGGTGGGTCACACCACAGGAAACAGTGGTCACTGACCATTAAAAACTTTGTGGGCCACAAAAGTTTTCAATCAAGGTGATATTTGTCCTGTCCCTTCCCCCCCCCCCTTCATCCAGGCCTTTCTGACCTTACCAACAAGTTGGATGACAAATATACATTACGGTGGACCCTAGAAAGTTTCTAATGGTGGGCGTTCAATGACAACTGTTCCTGTGGTGCGGTCCACCTGAGATTTGTATATGCTTCATTTTTGGGACCGTACCGTACAATAAACTGGCAAAATGGTGGATATATAATGCATACATCGAGATGGGCCGCAAAGTCAGGGTCCCACCCACATGGCTGGCTCCAGGTCGCAGCTAAGTCCTGTCCATTGTAACAGGACTGCCTGATTATTGGAATCGCTTGATTTCTGCAACGAGAGATGATCTGATGAAGCCAGGTATTACCGGAACATCGTTGAGCCAAGTCCCCATGGATGCCATTTGCACCCATCTTACTTACTCTATTTGTTACTTGGGACTGACCCAGACCCAATGCAAATGCCAATGGCTCGGTCAGACGCTAAAACCTAGAATCCAATTGCTGAATGGATCAGGTCTAGTAACTCCCCTCGACCAAACCAATCTGCACACTTAAGTGCACGTCCACTCTATTAGTTAAGTATTGAACCTCTATTAACAGAACTATACAATTACGGAACAATGCAAGGAATCATGAGGAATCACATGGTAGTATCATATTTCAAGTCTGACAGGTGGGGCCCATGGTCTGGTAATTCAAACCATCTGTCTGTTGTCTCCCACCTTGGACAGGATAGAATAACAGACCATATGCCAAAAATCTTCGAGCTTGGAAATCAATCTTGAGGCTCTTTCCAGTTGAATGTGGACCATTGCTGTATTTCTCTCTCATGCTTCAAAGTTCAATGCAATAAGCTTGAGTGACATACAATGGTAAAGAAGGAAAACAAGCACACTTAACAGACATGCTAATGACCTTTATTCCCCTCTAAAATAGAATAAAATCAAAGAAACAAAACCTGCTAAACAAAAGATACTTGTAAATTTATTCCTCTGTACTTCTATTTGTTTGATAATTTAATGCAGGTTGAGAATTCAAGTTGAGAATCACAACCATTGCTTGTATCAGTACACATGCCCCAGAATCTGAACCACACCCATATTTTGCTGGCACCCAGAAAATTTCCCACCCTCAATCCACTGAAATTCTGCCCCGTAAGGGCAAGGGCGCAGAATGTGATCTATAGCATCATTGCCAAGAACTGGGTTCTGAAAAAGCTGATCAAGGGGCCTATGTAACATGGTGATTTCACAGAATGCCATTCATTCCTTCACATCTATCTTCAAACCTTCAAATGGTTCTCTCCTACCATCCAACAATCAACAATCATGCGTGGGGGATCTATCCTCAACATACCTTTCCAAACGGACATCTAAAAATTCAAATTTTGAAATGCTCGCAGATTCAGGTTCGGAGTCTTCGGCCCATCTTTAGATGGTTTGAAATTGATGAGTACAACTCTCAGTGCTACAAGGCACATCAAAGTCATGCTTTAAAACAAAAATAAAATGCAACAAGTTAAAGAGGCATCAAATGCCAGATCAATGGAATACAGTAATCAACTCGGCTCCACAACTGCCAAGTTTGTCAGCTAATCAAATAGATCATACCCTCTCATAAATCATTCTACCTTGTTGAAAAGTAGAGAACAAACTCTTATATATACAGTGCATGGAAATGCCAGAGTACCAAACTTCATGGGAGGTTAGCAGTGTCCCCAAAGCTTTTAAATGACTCATGGGACGGCCAATCGTCAATTCAAACCATCCATTTATTCATATAAATAGGATCACACCAATCGGATGGTCCTAAACATTTGATGAATAGCATGGAAAATGGACAGTCAAGATTGAGTGGAGAAACAAGATAGGTCGTCCAATCATCATCTTCAGATATTTATTCAAGAGAACTCAAAGTAGCATCTTGGTGTGATGATTCTAACCATGCAATCTATGGCTCGTCAAAAAACAAATGATTGTAATAAATTGGCCCCATCGAAAGGTTTAAGATCATCCGGCTGATATGATTCTTGCACCATGGCTTGGTCCCAACAGTACAATAGAATGAACCATCCCAATTGATGATTGGGTACCCCGCACGTCATTTTAAGGCTTTGGGAACAGTAGCAACGTCCCCAAAGCTCTTCAAAGACACGTGGGATATCCAATCATCAATCCAGATATCCATTTACAACTATATGTTTTTTATGAGTCATATACGGCATGTTTAGAATCATCAAACCAAAGTGCTCCTTGGAATCATAAGCAATACAATTTGGGCTCTATTGAATAGATGTTTTGAGATTATTTGACCTGCTTTATTTCCCTGCTCAAACTTGACTGTTCATTTTCCATGCTATTTATTGGGTGTTTAGGATCATCCGACTGGTTTTATTTTTGCACCATGGGTTTCCCCGATATGTATGAATGAATGGCTGGTCCATATCAACTATCAATCATTGCATGTGTAATTAAATAGTTTTAAGGACATTGCTACCATCCCCAAGAAGGTAAAACCCCCCAGACACCCACAAAACCCTACATATAACGAAACAGCATAAAATGAACATCAAGTTCTAGATTTAAGAGCATAAATTACATATATAAAGATTCTTATACCATTCTAGCAAACATAGAAGGATCAAAGGCCAAAGACTCCTTTGAGGAACCAATTTTAAATCACCCACCATTCATTTGAAAATCGCATCAAATGTATCACAAATGGTATACCAGACAGTCCCCATGGTCGGAATAGAATCTCATATGAATCACCCACAACATGAAATTTTCTGATAGACCCAATACCAATCCCATCAAGGGGCCAACAACCCAATTTAAGGGGGGAGGCTAGAATGTTGGTATATATATAAAGAGGCAAGAGGACCAAAGGGAGGTAGATCAATGACACTATACCATATACCCCAAACCCACAACTACTTGACGATATCTATTCGTTACAAATATAATATGTTTTTCTTTTTCTTTTTTCATTTTTGATTCCTCCCTCCTACCTATTATTTGGAATCGAAAAATAATTATGCCATTAAGAGGAAGAACCGTCAAGCCCCAGCCTTGCCGTGAGCCATTTGCAGACATCATCCATCTCTTCAGGGACTGTGTAGTGTCCAAGCCTGCACATGTTTGGGATCATTTCTGAATAGATTGCTTTCTACTAAATAAATCTCTCAAGATTTGAATAGAGGACTTGTTGAGTCATGAAGCATCAAGATGTGAATAATGTGTCCTGATGCACCAGTCCATACAGGTGGGGGCACATGGTTTGGTGATCCAAGCCGTTGATCTGAAGGCCTTGCTGTGGAGAGGGTGTGCCAACATCTCCCAGATTGAAAGATCTAGCACTTAGATCAATGGCCTACAAATACAGAGCTAAGGGGAACAGAAACATCAAAAGCACACAGAAAAAGGCTAACAATTGGGTGGGTGGTCTTTGGATCTGGAATATTTCTGGGGCACCACCATGCACAGTGGGGCTCATCAAATAAATGAACCGCACCACCAAACCACGGGATGGCCCTGCTTGTATGGAATGCATGACAATATTGACATCATGATGCATCATGACCCGACTGTTCCTCCAAGCGAGAAAAAAAAAAAAACCAATTAGGTACCCGCCATAGGTCTTAAAAGCGAGATTCCGAAATCCAGTCGACGTTAAAACATTTGCCGATTTCTCTCCATGTTTGTAAAGGACCACGTCATCCCCTGCAAGAAAAAAAAAGAAGTTAACCTCCATACCTATAATAGATAACAATACTCTAGCAGTAAAAGGAGTAGCACCTTTTTTCTTTTTCTTTTTGCATTTCTGGGACATGCATATATGTAGCTTTTGATGCATTTAATTCTTGCATAATCATGATTAATGCCATACAATACAGAAGTATCTAATTATGATATTGAAATGGTTGAAGACATTGAAGAATGTGGTACATGGTGAGTTAACTCCTACAGACATTCTGAAATCATGGAATTCTGAAAGAAGTGTCTGAGTATCCATCCAAGAGAGTTGAAAACAGTAATTCATAAGGTGATGGTCTACCAAGTTCATACCAATACACAATGTTGTCAAAATCGTTATTGCATCACAAGTCGTAAAAGGGGTTGAATCGTATCATAATTCATAAGATTTTTTCTGATTTTAAAAATATATATTAAAAA
Source organism: Liriodendron chinense (assembly GCA_003013855.2). NCBI lineage: Eukaryota > Viridiplantae > Streptophyta > Magnoliopsida > Magnoliales > Magnoliaceae > Liriodendron > Liriodendron chinense. The sequence continues at coordinate 6,467,410 of PVNU02000439.1, read as the reverse complement.
ACATATGAAAAAATATAAGCAAATCAGAAAAGATTAAAAACTCATTAATCATCCATTTCCCATCAACATGTACCAAAAAAGTAATATGTATCATGATATAATCAATTGAGAAAATGTGTGTGGTATGCATATCATGATAGTAAAGGATTCTTGTCTTTTTCCTTTGTTTTCTTTTGTTGTCTTTCGAAAAATTTACCTTAAAAAACACACGAGTCCTTTAATGATTTTGTTCTTGAATGTAGAATCATCCCCAAATCCCTCCCTCCCTCCCTCCCTCCCTCCCTCCGTGTGTGTGTGTGTGTGTGTGTGTGTGTGTTCTCTATAGAAACAAAAGACAAATAGTATTACAGTTGGTGTCTTAAGAGTAAACTAGTAGCCCCAGGTAGCTGCAATGCTGCATAAGATCACAACTAGGGCTATTGATGGGTATGCCGACCCACGGGTACCCAATGGACCTGACCCAATTTTAGAGGGTCCTGGTCCAATTTATTGGACCCACTAACAAATCAGATTGTATTAGGGTCTCACCTGTTGGACCTGTTTAAATAATCAAGTCTAGTCGGCTTCCGGTTGGGTCCATGTGAAGGATCTGTTTAGAGTCAAGTCAGTTCGGCTCAAGTCTGGTTAAGTTTAATAGTAAAATTAAGTGGTTACCTAAGCTATTTATTTTGCATATATATAGCAAAATAATTGAGGTTACCTAAGCCACACACATGTAAGAGAGTCCATTTACACTCCATGTACATGTCAAAGTGGCACATGCGTGTGATATAATACATGCATCAAGTGGGCACGACCATGTAAGTGCTCTGATTTGTCCCAAACCCAACTTGAAACCTAGATCTAAAGACCCAATAGGTACCCGACAGGTAGCCAAACCAGAATGGACCCAGGTCTGGTCTTTAAGAACTAGACCTAGACCCAGCAAGGCCCGAGCCTAGTTAGCCTGGGTATGGGTACTATGAGACCCAACCCGACCCATTAACAGCCCTAATCATGACAGTTGATGTTTTAGGAGTAAACTAGTGCATCATGTAGTTGCATAAGATCACAACAGTTGGTGTTTTAGGAGTAGACTGATAGCACCATGTAGCTGCATAAGATCGCATCTAGCTAGTTTGAAATTCATCAAAATAAGGCCTTGTATAGAGTCTACAAATCACTTGAAGCAAAGATAGATGCTGAACTTCAGATGGAAAGTTCACAGTGCCGTGAACTAAGGCTACTTTGGAAATTTCCAGTACCAAGGCAGACATGATAGGTTAGCGCCAAAGATGCCATCTGAGTTCAACATGAAGTGCCACGAACTAAGGCTACTTCTGCAAATTTCCAGTTCCCAAGGCTAAAACAATAGGTTAAGAGCCAAAATAAGGATGAGATACATTCAGGAACTTACCCTACATATATCATCCTGATCTGGGGCAGATAAAGTGGGAAAACAGAAGCCTGCTTAATACGGGTTTTGTTTATCTTGTAACCAAAAACCACAAATCTACCTGTTGGATCAAACTTCCCCATTGACTGCACATTGGCAGCACAACCAAATGTGCCCTGTGCTAAAACATTAAGCCAAAAAGCAAGAAATGTTATAATAGAAACATACTCAATTGGAGACTGCTCTTACTGACATTAGGGCACAAGAAAAGATATGTATCCCAATCATTATATAACAGCATTCTGCATGCATATTAGGAAGATATCTAAGGTATCATATCTCATCTGCATATGAAAACATGCACAAATACCTTTGCCATGGCAGAGCAAAAGTGGCAGAGATGCAGCAAGCCTTGCAGCCTCTTGTGACCCTTCTATCTTGTTCTTCAAGCCCCTGAAAGAAATAATAATAATAATTGACTGATCATGGAACCATAATACAGAGAACCCGAGATAAAAACATGGAAAAAGCCCATTGATGATCTTTAAGCTTGAGAGATATAGAAAAGTCTGAGAAGGATCAGAAGGAAGACCTTGAACAGGGAAGCCAGCCGCTTAGACCAACAACTGCACTTAGGTTGACAGGATATGGATTACCATTGCCGTATTTCCCATTAGCACAGCATGTGGCAGAGTACAGGGCAGTAGCTGCACCCATACTGAAGCCCCCGACACCAAGTTTGACTGTAGCGGAGAAGATAAGAAGGCAATGAAGCAGTGAACTTATTTAGAATGCTTTAAACATTAATATACCTAGGAAATTACGACATGGACATGTTCTTCGGGTGTCAGATTAAGGCATGTGATGCCATACATAGCAAACATGGGTAACCAACACCCTAACACATTGACATAATCATATGATAATGTTAAAAGATGTCTTATGATAATAATGGTGGCGATGATGATGATGTCACATGATGACAATGATTATGACAACTGGTGGTATTATATTATTAGTTCAAGAAAAGGTACAAATTACTGAAATGCATTGTATTGCATTAGGAATGTCATCATCATGATCATCCCAGCTTCTCCCAATGATTTGGTAATTATAGCTTGCCAAAAAATTTGGGGATTTGGCTGCTTATCTGACCTCGACCTCCTGTTTCACCTGGGCTGGGGACTGGCAGGTGCAAATGCTACTAGCAAGTGCAATCATATCAGGAACGTATCATGATAAATCCCGTTGCCATGGATCAGATAGATACTAGTGAATAAGTTTCCTTTCCAGTAACTAAGCTATTGCAGGTATACAAGCGACATAAGCATCAGCCTACAGACGTTCCCAATTACCACCTATCCTCTGAATTGCAGCAATCAACTTCTCCCACACCCATAATATCCTTATACATTGTTGTCAAAATCCTAAGATTTACGATTTACTATTCACGATTTGAGTCTAATCTTATTCAAAACAATTTGAATCCCACCTTGATTCCCTTTTTAGATGAATTCTACAATTCTATTATTTGAATCCTATGATTTAGGATTCGAATCCCGATTTATGATTCAAACTATACTTGTTCTCTTCTATTTTAAGCTTTACTTGGCTTTCATTTATGTGTTTAAATTGGTGGGGGCTTTAAGAATAGTTTAGAAGATGTCAATTATTTTATTATGTTATTCATAAGAGACTACATGATAGATATTCTCTTCACCGTTAAATCATGTTGTTTTTCTTATAATTTCTTACGTCTTAATTAGTTGAAACACCAAATTGATGCACGACTTACCTGAAATGTTTTTATAGATGGTTGCGATCATGTTGTGACCTATATGTATTGTGGTACTGATGGTTAGAAATTTAAATGTCTTTTTTCGTCAGTCTACAGAATTAAATGACGCTTTTCCAACATGATAATACACTCAAGAAAGATAGATAGAAAATAAATTATTGAAGGACTCTTGTATGTTTCCTAAGATAAATTTCTTGAATGACAAAAAAAAAAAAAGTAAAGACGAATCCTCTGACACTATCATGATATGATGGTATTACTTGGTGCATATTGATGGGGAATGAATGATTGATGAGCATTTAATTTTTTCTGATTTATTTATATTTTGCAGATTTTTACAAATTTTAAGAAAATGATTAAAAAAAAATATTATGATTTGCAATTAGGTACGATTCAACCCTTATTATGATTTGTGATACAATTTGAAATTAAGTAAAATTCAACCCTTATTACAATTTGCCATACAATAACAATTTTGACAAATAAAAACCATAAATACAGAAAAGGTATGGGTGCACAAGAGAAGCACAGAAGCTAAAAACACACTAGCTCAAAATATCTTGTACATGCATGACTAAACAAAAGAACATAAGCGTACTCGCTACTCGGGCACTCTCTCTACAGTATCATTAATGAATTCCAATACATATAAAGAGTATCGGAATGTATTGGCAACATATCCCTCCTAATGATCCTCTGCCACACCCATAATATCTTTATATATAAAAACTGTACGGTGCACAAGATGAGTACGGAAGATAAATACACACCCAGAATATCTTGTACATGCATGACCAAACAAAAGAACATGCACACTCTCTCTCTCTCTCTTTATAGTATCGTTAATGAATTCTGATATATATCAAGAGTATCAGAATGTATTGTTAACGTATCCCCCCAATGATCCTCTCTCATAGCCATAATATGCTTTTATACATACATATATACATGTATATAAAGACAAACTATTAAAAAAAAAAAAAAAAAAAAACCTATATACACACACCCTAACTACGCCGGGGGGGCACTATATAAAACCTATACAAGAGGAGCACCAAAGATAGAAACACACTCACGCAGTCACTCAGAATATCCTGTACATGCAGGACCTTTCTCTCCCTCCCTCCCCTTATCATTTGGATTCCAATACATATCCAGATTATCAGAATGATGACTTCCGATACATATCAAGATTATCATAATGTATTGTCAATATGTCCCACCCAAGATCATTTTGATTGAAGATCCTTCAAAAAGACATGGGAAAATATCTCTAGATGAATAAAGAGTAGAGAAACGAATTGGGTTTTTCTCCCGTAATAGTAGTGAAATTTGTCCAACATAGCAACTATCAGCAAACTGGAATAATTGTTTTTACATAGCATAGAATTAAGCACCCCAATGAACAAACAGAGAAGAGGATCCAATAACAGTTGAGCTACAAGTGTTCCCACAACAATAAACTTGCTAAAATCTCATAGGTTTAAAAGCTTTGGCTCTGAAAATAAGCACACATCAACCTGCTCAAAGAGCGATGGAATCAACAATAATCCACGCGTTCTCAAGGATTAGATATCCAGAAATAAGGGAGTGGAGAACCTTAGCAGTTGTTGGAAACTTACTATCAGCAGGCTCTGTTGACAGCAGGTTTGCGACATGTGATGCCGAAGCATCCAAACCCTCCACATCATCAGGACCATCCTCTGAAAGATCTCCTACATCAAACCCTGATGCCCATTGCATGGTATTGTTAGAGGATGTTTGTTTGCTATACAAAGAATTGAGAGCTCAAATAAGGAAGCATGGATCAAATTACTAAATAACTTTTCAAAACTGCAGCAAAGTAGACTAAACGTCAATCCAAGCAATGGTGACCATTTTATTTTAAAGCAAGTAATCTTACAAGCAGTACAAGGAAATCCACCAAAGATTGCTACTGGTCGAGTAGGAGCCGTTGGACATATCCATTTAATCTGCATCATTGAAATACAGTACAAGAGAGTGAAAAAAACTACAGTAAAAAAAGGAACCTTAGCCTACATCCCCAGAAAAATAACAACAATATCAACTGATTAAAAACAACAGGGAAGAGAACAGGACTCAGAGTTGCAACAATATAGATATAATAATTTGAGTTAGATACTACATAATTCCAACATATGCATATTTCTTCGCCTTACATTAGGAAGAGGAAGGGTCTCCAAGAGCTGGGACCAGCTGCAAAACAAAACCCAAAAAACACAAATGAGCTAATCCATGATTTTAAAGTTCTATGGGATTGGATAGTTAACATCGCTTGGCAACAAAAAGATGTTCAAATTGCATAATGCAAGTATACACTATCCAAGTTGTGGACGTTTTATTATTATTATTTTTTTTTTTGGGGGGGGGGGGGGGGGGGGGGAATTCCGGACATTGTTAAGCGAAAATTTTAAGATGTAAAAAAAAGGGAGGGGGGGTAAGAAGGAGAAGGAGATTATTCTTAGAACCTCACAATTTCTTTTATGTGAAAGCGTCTCACATCTTTACAAAGTCCAAGAAAAGGAAACTTCTACAAATGGTGCCTGGTCCTAAAACCTTCATTGGATCATAAGGATCAATCAAGCAACTATAACATGATGCCATCGCCTATAAAATCTCATTCATAATAAGCATTACATTGACGGAAAAAATAAAATCACAATTACAAACCTAAATTGAACATGATGCCATATACGACCAAAAAAAAAAAAAGAGCTCTAGCTAGACAAAACCTCTGAAGCTGCAAGTAACGCAACAATCAAACAAGCATCTGCGTTTGCTTTTCTTAATGCAATGTCCTACTAATTTAAGGCTAAAGCAATGCAAAATCGATAGCTTGCTCAGTTGGATGGGAAAATGAGCTAATGGACGAGTGGTCCCCCCCACCCCCCAAAATCAAGCCCTCAGGAAAACTCGCTTTTCCGAATCAGGACCACTCTTGCCTAGGCTCAGCACTAAAAGAAAAGGACAAATCCACCATAGATTCACAACAATATGTTATTTAGTTCAAGATGCCAATGCTCTCTCCAATTGAGTCAATGTTGAGTGAGATTCTCCATGCAAAGGATGCAAAGTCCGCACATGGTTACACTATAAGAAAACTATTCTCCATGAAAAAATGGACAAGGTTTCAACATTCCCTAACTCCTCTTCTCCTGTCTCTGCACAAAAAGTCTACCATTCCATACAAGGTATATGCTTGAAGCCTTGAAAACAACAACTTCCAATAAACAAGCGAATCACCATGAGAATACAATTATAAAAAGGATTATTGACCACCTACATCGCGAGTGGCTATGAATAACCAACAGCATGATACAGTCTATACACTGACCCTAGATAGGTTTTTTACCATACAAATTCATAGCCCTTCATAACCACTGACAAATCGAGCTGGAACAAGGGCAATAGACACAGAAATAGACAAGCATATCCTAAGTTTTGAGAGCCAGAGTCCGGAGTTTGAGAAGTGGTTTTGGTTAAAGCACTGAGTAAAATAGAAGACTTCAGCAATCCTGTCTAAGATATTTCCATGCTCAATCTCATCTTTCCGAAAAAAACATCCATATCAGTAACCAATTGGTACTAAATTGAGAATTTGCTAAGTAGAACACCGGACTCGAACAGTTGAATCGAAAGCCAAATAAACAAACACCACAGGCAATGCACCAAAAGAACACCTTAATAGTACATAGAAAGTCCAAAACAATGCCGACGACAACGAAAAAAACAAACAAATGAACAAATGGTAATGCTGAAAAGATTAGTAAATACCTTGAGCCATTATCGCCGAGGCCATGCAGCCAAACGATAGTGGCTTGATGTCTCCCTTTGGGCTTAACTACATGGGTTCTTCCATACTCGAAAGTCGCTCTGGAAGTTCTACTACCTGCATTTTTCCATTATAATTCACAACAAGAAATTCCAAAACCACAAGGAGAATAAAACCAAAAATGAAAAATGAAAAACGACAACCCAATGAAAGACACAACGACACCATTCATCAATTGCCGATATCTTAAGTACAATAGAAAACACAAAAACAGAAACACAATATAAATAGCAATCAAAGGGTAAAAAAAGAAAAAGAAAAAAAGAAAATATAACCCAAAAAACCGTACATTCATCTAATAAACCACATTATCCTTATTCAGTAGAAAACCCAAAATAGAATCCAAATGAATGACAAAGAAACAACTGCACGCCTAAAAATCGACAAAAATATAAGAGTTGTAACAAACCCACAAAAGAAAATTAATAAAAACAAAAGAAAAATCAACCATAACCAACTAACACAAACAAAAGAAAAATCAACTATAACCAATTAACACACAATTCACTTGAAACCCCAATAACCGAAAATAAATAAATGAAGAAATAAAGTCAAACCAGAACCAAGAGAGCTGCTCCCATAGCTCATCTTTGCCGCACCACGAATGACCGAACCCACGAAAAAACCCACCTCTAGAGATGGCTAGAAACACCTCCTGCAATGATGAAACATCACATTGACCTCTCTATTTATACTCATCACAGGGATTTTTTTTTTTGGAAGTCAAAAAAGAAAAAGAAAAAGAAAAAAGAAAAAACCCAATTCTATTGAATCTGAATCCACTCCAGCTTGCTTACACCAGCTACAGACTGTAAACAGCCTAGAAAAGAAAAGACACCCAGAAAGGATAGATAAAGAATGAACTGAAAAGCGAAGGAACTTTTTTGAGGGGGGAGGTGAAGGGAAAGTAGAGAATCTTAAAAAAACATGTCAGGCAGGCTGTGTGCGGCATGCATTACTAACATTAGTGGTCCACAAAAGAATGATAAAGGGTTCAGATTTTCTGTTCGAAGAATCAATGCTTTGTGGGGAGTGGGCCAAAAGAAAAAAAAAATACCAACATCAATCCAAGAATATTTACCAGAAAAATAAATATTTTTATTTTCCCCTTTATCTTTTTTTTTTTTTTTTTTTTTTTTTTTTTGGTTTACCCAAGAATCATTGCAACATGAATAAAGCAATAATCAGAAATTGAATGGGAAAAGGAGAAGTGGGGTTTTTTGGGTCTTTTTATTTTATTTTTAATACCTTTGCTTGTGGCCAGCAGCAACAAAAAGCATGTATGATCTCCCTCTTTTTCTCTCTGTTTGTATCCCCTTCCCTCTCCCTCTCTGATTTTCAGCTACTGCAATTCCGGTCTCTTGTTTTCAGCTTCTGTAATTCCGGAGTGGATTCGGTCGGGTCGGGGTAACACCGAGTTCGGTCAGGTCGTGACCGTGGGGACCATTTTGATGCATCTGTTGTATATCCACGCCGTTCATCCGTTTTTCCAGCTCATTTAGTACCTGAACCCAAAATGAAGCAGATCCAAATCTCAGGTTGACCACACCACATCAAACAGTGATGAATAACCATTAGAAAATTTTTGTGGGTCATAAAAGTTTTGGATCAAGCTGATATTTGTACTCTCCTTTCATCCAGGTCTGTGTTACCTTATAAAGAGGTTGGATGGAAAATAAACGTTAGAGTGGGCCCTAGGAAGTTTTTAGTGGTGAGCATTCAATCACCATTATTTCCTGTGGTGTGGTCTACTTTAAAATTTGTATATAATTCAATTCTGTCTCATAACCTAGAATGAGCTTTCAAAGCAGATGAACGGCGTGGATATGAAATAGATACATGAAGGTGGGCCCCACGGTCATGTCCTGACCGAACAAGTTGTTGCCACGACCTGACCGAATCCGCTCCATGTAATTCCACGTATCGTCCACGGCCGCTCGTTTTGTTTTCAAGTAGCTATTTGGTACGTCGACGGATTATGGTGATCCACACACACGCACACGGACGTCCATGTTATTCATTTCAACTTAATCGATCCGAACAGATCATGGGCCTAAATCTTGATGTAAAATCACAAAAACATTAATAATTAAAAATTACATTAATTAATCAAAAAAATCCCTGTGATGATTATAATTTTTGATAGATCAACGGATAGGAGTTTAGAATTTTTGATTAATTTATATTTTCAGTGGATGACCTATGTAGAACTGATCTCACCATTGGAACGGTTTGGATTAAGGTATTTATGTTATACATATGCAGTGAATCGATGCATGCGTATGGATGGTTTCATACCCCGCTCTTTATTTAAAAGGAAGAATAGACATCCAACCAGCTCCACTTAGGCCGGGACGGATGCGAATTAGGTATACTATCCGTGCCGGGCGCGGATTTCCTGCGAAAGCCTTGCGCAGCAATTTCCTCCGCTGGGAACCAAGGTGGGCTCACAGTGATGTTTTATGATAAATCCACACCGTCCATCCGTTTTGGGAGCTCATTTTAGGCTATGAAAACAAAAATGAACCGGATCCAATACTCAAGTGGGCCGAATTAGGTATACTATCCGTGCCGAGCTCCGAAATACGTGACACGTGACATATAGGTATTGGTGGACTGGTGACGTGATAGGCTTGTGTCAGTGGACACGGATTGGCTAGTGACCCCAACACCAGCCCTGGGCTGGTGTCAAAGCTGTGTAGGACCCACAACATGTTTCATGCACGCTGTCCATCCATTTTTCCACCTCATTTTAGGGCATGGGCCCAAAAATGACGCAGATCCAAATCTCAGGTGGACCACACAACAGGAAAACAGTGTTGATTGAACGTCCACCCTTAAAAACTTCCCAATGCCCACCGTGGTGTTGGGTCACTAGCCAATCCGCGTCCTGTACTTCCCGACCAATCCAGAGCTCCGAATAGGCTAGGTCTCTGAGGACCACCGTGATGTATGGATCTTATCCACACGATTTATTCATGTTTTCATGTCATTTTACGTCATTAGCTCGAAAATGTAGCAGACCCAAGCTCAAGTGAACTATGAAAAGGGGATAAACGCTGACCGTTGAAAACTTCTCGGATGCGACAGAAAATTTTGTATCAGCTTATATGTGTTTTCCATTCATCCATGTCTCTATGATCTTATGAATTTCATAAGTTAGATGGAAAATAAACATCACGGTAGGCCCTAGGAAGGTTTCAACGCTAGGAATCATTAGCAACACTTCTTCCCGTGGTGTGGCCTACTTGAACCTTTGATCTACCCTATTTTTTGGATTATGACTAAAATGACTTGTAAAAAGGAATGGACGGTGCGGATAAGATCCATACTTCACGGTTGCATATTGGGGAAGTACCTAATCCACGACTGTGTGAGGCTGGCTGATGCGGCAGGTCCCTTCCGTGAGCGGATTGCCTGTGACCCCGGGGACAGAAAAAAAAAAAAAAAATCCAAAACCATTATAGCTCACAGAAGGTTTTAATGATACTGTAGCCCACAGAAGATTTTACTGATAGGCATTCCTATCTGACTTGTCCCTCTGGTGTGGCCCGCTTTATTTTCGGTTCACGTGCGAACATGAGCCGGGGGTAACTGAAGAACCGAGTGGATGTCACCCACGCCGGTGGGCCCCACAGAGCTTTTTTTTGTTGTGTAGCAGCAAATTGGCATTGGTTTCACTTGGCATTGATTCATCCAACGTGGCATAACTTGGCATGCATACCAGTCCAAGAGGACAAAAATCTGGGAAGTATTGTGGATGGAGCATAGCCCAAACTTCATACTGATCGGATGGTGTTAATCAGCTGATTTTGGCCACTAAATTCCTATTTAGGATATTTTTATTTATATAAATCGTGACCACCCATTGGACGGTTGGGATCATCCAATATGTGACTTTTGCGCCATGAACTCATCATCGGCAGGCACCACTTAATGGTCATCATCGTCATCATCATCTAAGCCTTATCCCACCCATTAATGGTTGGAATCATCGAATAAGTGACTTTTGGGCCATGCACCCATCCTCAGTGGGCCGCACAACTTGGCGATTCTGAATTGTTGTGCTTGTATACCTTCGGATGAGTCACCACACATTTACAAAATGTTGGTTGCCTATTAGAGCAGTCTTATCATATATAATATACAAGGAGATAATGATGTCATTGATTGGTAAAACCCACTTGGGAGCTTGTAACGAGAGGTAAAGTTAACTGGGAGTGAATGCATTTGAATTTTTCATTATATTTACCCGAAGATATGTGATATCCCAAATTAACTTTGATATCCCAACTCCGTGTATATATGCTATATTTAAAGAAAATTAATCATAATAAGCCTATTGAAATATATACTTTATAGTAAAAATTAAAAAATTTCAATATAGGGTGGACTACAAATGTGAGGATCTCAAGCAAACAACTTGCCAACATTTTTTACCTATCCATTTGTATGACCATCCTTTGAATGGTTTGGATCATTCTTTTGGTGTGATTTTAATGTAGCTCATCATTGAATTGTTTCAGAGTATCATTAGCATGACATACATGTGTCGCACATGTGTATAACAGCATCTTTGTTATTGCATGTGACTCTCCAAGTGATCTCAAAAAGGCATCCCATTTACTTCAAAATCTTCTCCAATATAGATTGGATCTCATTTACATCCACATTTACTCCCATTGTATTTTATTTACATGCATTTATTCTCATCAAAACATACCTCAAATATCATTTACCTCCATCTACTCCCATCTAAAAGGCGATGGATGATACTCAGGCACTTAAAAATTACATACGTGCCGCACAATTAATTAAAATAAAATTGTTCAAACTATGGGCTTTGATTTTAGATATATCATGAACAAAAAAACATGCTTATTTGATCATCTGATTATTGAATTGGTGGCAATTAACTCAACAGCTAAAAATAAAAAAATCAATGGTCCCATTTCAACAAAAAAGTACTCAAGAATCAGAAGTTACTATTATTCGTCCAATCGAATATTGACTAACAAAAGTGGGTCCAAAATTTAGCCTGTTTAATTTAAGCTAATATATGCCACATTTACAAACTCTGAAAGCATGCGTATCAAGCAGGTCAACAATTCATTAACTATGTTTACATGGATTTTATGGAAGCGGATTGTGTCCCGCCCCTGCTGCACAGAAATTGGTCCAAACAGGGGCGCTTTGTATCCCAAAGTGATATATGGCTTTATCCACACCGTTCATCAAAATTTTTAGGCCATTTTAGGGTATTAACCCTAAAATTGGACAGATCCAAGTATTAAGTAGACCACACTAGAGGAGGAGATGGTGACAATGACGGCCACCGTTGAAACCTGCTTGGGGCCTACCATGATGTTTATTTTCCATCTATAAGGCCACATATTTCTAAATGAAGGGAAAACACAAACTTCAAATTGATTCAAAACTTCTGCCACTCCGAGTGAGTTTTTAATAGTAAGTGTTCAATCTTCACCGTTTGGTCCACTTAAGCCTTAAATATGCTTCATTTTTTTTTCTCATGACCTAAAATAATCTAAAACAATATATGAATGAAATGGATAAAACACATACATTACAGTAGGCCCCACAGAGCCTCTGCCTGGACCACTTCCGTCTAGGCGGGTTAAGACGCAATTCACTTCCAAATTTTACGAAGTGGCTAGAGAGGTTTGTTGGAGTACATGCAAAGGTACGTCATACAATAACACCGGATTCTAGCAATTGGATTTACCCTTTTTCAATGTAACGCCCCCACCCAAGGACACAATATTGTCCGCTTTGGCCGAGGCCTCATGGCTTTGTTCACGGGGTTTTTCCCAAAACGTGTTGTATCCATATGGTGAGAACTCCACATATAGCCTGGAATCAAGGTGCTCATCCATCCGATGTGGGACTAACCTCACCCAGGCCCTACCAACTGGAGTGCTATTTTCGAAGCCTGACCGATCCCAACAGGACCCGGATAACAACCCATGCTCGGACCACAGCCAGGCTACACTGGGGCGCTAGAATCCCCCACCCTCAGGGCAGAGCCGCCATCGGCTCTGATACCATCCGTAACACCCCCACCCAAGGACACAATATTGTCCGCTTTGGCCGAAGCCTCACGGCTTTGTTCTCGGGGTTTCTCCCAAAACGCGTTGTATCAATATGGTGAGAACTCCACATATAGCCCGGAATTAAGGCGCTCATCCATCCGATGTGGGACTAACCTCACCCAGGCCCTACCAACTGGGTGAGGTTAGTCCCACATCGGATGGATGAGCGCCTTGTCCCTGGGCTATATGTGGAGTTCTCACCATATGGATACAACACGTTTTGGGAGAAACCCCGAGAACAAAGCCGTGAGGCTTCGGCCAAAGCGGACAATATTGTATCCTTGGGTGGGGGCGTTACGGATGGTATCAGAGCCGAGGGCGGCTCTGCCCTGAGAGTGGGGGATTCTAGCGCCCCAGTGCAGCTTGGCTGTGGTCCGAGCGTGGGTTGTCATCCGGGTCCCGTTGAGATCGGTCGGGCTTCGAAAATAGTGCTCCAGTTGGTAGGGCCTGGGTGAGGTTAGTCCCACATCGGATAGATGAGCACCTTGTCCCTGGGCTATATGTGGAGTTCTCACCATATGGATACGACGTGTTTTGGGGGAAACCCCGAGAACAAAGCCGTGAGCTTCGGCTAAAGCGGACAATATTGTGTCCTTGGGTGGGGGCGTTACATTCAATGTCATAAACCGTTTATGTGATAGGGCTCCCTTACATGGGTGATTACCATAAAAAAAATCTTAAGATTAAAAATTTCAATTATTTGATTATGATAAGGTCACAACGACCGTCCATTTTAATCCTTTTATTATTATTTTTTTAATCTTCTATCACCATAAAAGGTGAGACCCACCATATAAATGGTTTGGATCATAAAAGATGTTGCACATCCAACAGCTAAAGTCCTGAAATGTATCATATTGTAACATGCCGGATAGATATTCCTGTCAACTACTCTAAACAATTTTTTTTTCTTTTACTTCCAAAGAAATAAATTCAAGGGTGTAGATTGGATATTTAGATGTGATTGAGGGTTAAAAGCCACCGAGTAAATATCAAAGACATCTATTAATCTTCAGAAATGGTGGTGATTGGCTAGTGTCCCCGCCTGTAGCCAATGGATAATGGTCGGTACTCTGTGGGCCCCACCATGATGTACTTATTTCATCCACAGTGTTTATCCATTTTTCCATATCATTTTATGTTATAAGAGAAAAAATGAGATAGATCTAAATCTCAATTGGACCACATTGAAGGCAATTGAGTTAATTGAGCGCCCACCGTTAAAAACTTCTTGGAGGCCACAAAGGTTTCAGATCAAGCTGATATTTGTTTTTTCCCTTCATCCAGGGACTAGGTCCATATAACCTAATCAACAGGTTAGATGTGAACATTACAGTGGGCCTTAGGAGGTTTTTAATGGTGGCATTCAATCACTATCGTTTTCCTGTGGTGTGGTCCACATGAGATTCAGATCTGCCTCATTTTTTGTATCAAGCTCTAAAATAATATGGAAAAATGGATGGACAGCATAGACAAAACATATACATCATGGTGGGCCCCACAGAGCACCGACCACTAGCCACCTAGCTAGCGCAACATCACTGGTCAAACCCTGTCCTGGTGTCATGGGTTTATAACAAGTACAACAAATTCCTCCGAGATCAATGAATGATAATTACATATGCCATTGATTTTGACCATGCTGCTGATGAGTGGATTACCCTTTTTTCCTTGTCATATTCATGGTAGAGCCCACCACCCATAGGGATTGTATGCCCTGTAAAAATTGAAACAATAGCTGGAAGATTAGGCCGCATATACAGCATACAATCACTTGCAGATCATCAACGGTCTCTTTAATGTTAATAAAAAAAGATAAGGACAATTAATATGTCCGTATAAAGTTTGTAATTAACTAAAAGTAAATAATTTTTCGATAAATAAATTATTGAGAGTTGCTTATAAAAATAAATATGGTGACTGATTAAATAATAAGATTGTTCGGCATAGAAGATCTTAGTGGTATGACTTAATAACAATGGGTTAGCTTAGTCGGTTTATTTGGGTCAATGTTTACCATATTTGTGCTTCTAGGTGCACGTGTGTCAAGCTTAATGTCTCTCGAAGTATCAAATAAACTCCCTTGCATATGAGAGAAATGAGACGTGTATCAGAGATCTAATGGATATCATAATTTTTAAGTAGGATACATTGTGAATTGTTAGTATTGTGTGCCCTGCAGAGGTAATATGCCAATCTTGATTGTTCCGATTTGATTATCTTGACTATAGATCATGACGACCATAGGTTCTGTGTAGACATGTCATTACTGTCATAACTAGCATGTGGAATATCTTAAATCATATATGTATGCAGGCTAAAGGAGAGGGATTATCTAGTTGTCCTTGGAAATTGGAGATGGACACAATGGCCACTATTCAAAGGAGAGTTATATGTCATGAATCTTAATATCTTATTGTTCCATTATTGCCTAATAAGTTGTAGGACAAACATGTGATTACTGTTAATTTTTATGTGGTCATCCTGTTTGAGGAAACTGATGATTAATTATAATAAAAATGTCTCAATCATCAAATTTAACATGAGTCAGTGTGTCTGTGCCCTACCCTGCATAAAAGTATGTGCCATGAAAATAAACTCCTGGTGTTGGACTTGTTGAACACCTTCACTGAAGGATCAAGTCAAGTCTCTAAATTAAGAGACTCATCATGCATGAACTATGATTAACTTGTGTATATATTAACTTTAATTAATCCTTATAATTGAGGACGTAAGTAGATTCAAATACCTAATGTAATTTTTTTGGCACGCCTTACAAAGTTAATTATAGTACCTCATATGTAAATGTCACTAGGTTCCTGCATCAGGGTACTGTTAGGTCCATATAATCTAAGAAGGGATTTAATAGCCCCTTAAAAACACTTAAATAACTAAGAATAAATTAGATCATCTATTAAGTAGATTTTCACTAATATTGATATTTAAAAAATATTTCAAATGCTTTTACGTGTGTTTCCAATTGTTAATATTTTATTTTAATGGTTAAAGTGTTTTTATCATACTAGATGGTAATTCTGATAGTTGAAGTCGTGTGGTCTATTACTTAATTGGCATTGAAATTAAATTGAGGATGAATAGTCATGTTTAATAGAATAACTATCTAAATTTAAGTACATGATTATGCATTAAAGTATAACATATCAAAGTCCATATGATGGTAGAACATCATATTATTCTCACTTTGAATCATAAACTAATCTTTATAAATAAGATCATATCACAAATGGTAGTGATGCAAATATAAAAGAAAGAGCTTTGGATGCCCATGCCCCTATAGCATCACCATGTATTGAGCACGCGCGCATGTGTGTGTGTGTGTGTGTGTGTGTGTGTGTGTGTGTGTGAGAGAGAGAGAGAGAGAGAGAGAGAGAGAGAGAGTTAATAGAAAAGAGAATTTTCTCTTCCCTTTCCTGTATTCGTAATCCCGCATATGTAGTCTACTATGCATATGTCTTTCTATGCACTACCCTAACCCTCACTTTAAGGCTTTCCTCTCCTCTTGGTCGAAGATCGATTTAGAAAAGAATTTTCTATTTAAAAGTATAACATCGACAATTAAATAATATTTGACCATGGAAATTGAATAGTGTATTCAAACATATATTTTATTTTAATTTATTAAAGAAACTTGATGATATTTAAATGATGATACTTAAAGCTTACTGACACAGGCCAATGAGCCTATCAATATGATGCGAAATGAAACTAAAGTTAAGATATTTAATAATGAATAATTAAATTAAATATACTCAAATCACATGTGCAGAAATTCAAATAAGCATTAAACCATGCACCACAACCATAAACAACAAACAAATAGTAAATGAACTATAAAATCAAAGGTCGGGACCTATGAAAGGTAGAACTTTTATGTTCAAGCATAAAGTTAATCTTAAAATTCAAAGATAGAGCTTTAGGGTTCCTAGGGTATGGATGAAATTAGGGATTGATAAGAATTAAGGTTAGGGCTTGGGTTTGGGTGATTTGGGAATTGGAGATTTAGGGCAATGGGAATGTTAAAATTTGAATTTTGATGATCGAGGATATTCAAATTTGAAAGTGGTATGATATTAGGCTATGTTTGAAGGATGAAAATGAAAAAAAGTTAAAGTTTTGGGGAAAAACAAAATTTAAGGTCGCGTGGGTCTATGCCGAATGAAAAACGATTCAAAGATTGAGGGATTTGGACTTAGATTCAAAAAAAATCAAAAGACCTACCAATGAGATGAAAATAACCAACCAAAATACCTAGATTTATAAAGAAGAAGAAGAGAAGAAAGATAGAAAAATGATAGGCAGCATCACACCGTTGGCATTATACCAAAAAGGGCTCCAATCACTTGAGGGTTCAAGCTCATCTCAAGCAAGAAAGAGTTTTTCTCTAATATCTATAAACACATTATAATATTAGGTTTTCTCACAAAGTATATATAAAACATGTCTAGAAAAATTGCATTAAAGTGCCTTAAAATATAAAAAGAATGACCTAATGACGCCTAAATAAGTCAGTTAGCGCGTTTGGTAGGACTGTTCAACAACACTATCGAACCGTCCGATAGAACCTAGGAATCCGGTCTATCCGCTGGTCCTCTGCTCATCTGTTCCTCTACTGTGCTCCTAATCCTGTACTCCTCTCACATGCTTCATATGTGCTCCTCATATGTTGTCGAACCACAACGAGATGGGCTCAACATGTTTGTTATGCTGGTACACTTGGAACAATGAACGTGATAATCTTATATCCCCATAACTTATTCAACTAATCTAAACTTTCAGAAGAAGAAAAATTACTTTTCGATTACATTTCCAAAACTCTAACATAAACATGCCATGGATAAAAAATAATGTCAGTCTACTAAATAAGAGTAACATTATTGAATTGTTGTTAATCTTTTGATTTGATTAAAGAGGGTTTGAACATTATTTGTGATTACCGATTTCTTACATTATTGCTAGTATATATCTTCAATTGTCATAATCTCCATTATAAATTGTCTAAAATAAGGTTGTTGACGCAGCGATTTGACTAAGAACTTAAGTATCGTTTGATAAACTAAAATATAAAATCTAAAAATCAATTTGAGTATTGAAAACTTGATTGTAATTTTGAAATAATTTTAGAAATATCTTAGTCAAAAGTGAAATAAAATTTTAATGCACCACCACTTTCAACATTCAGGCTTAATTATAATTTTAAAACAATTTTAGGAATATTTTAGTAAAAAGTGAAACAAAATTTTAATGCACTATTACTTTTAGCATTCTGGCTTTAGCATTAAAGAGTAGAGAGTTGGAAAAAAAATTCTATATTTTCAATTAAAATTAATTCAAACACTTAATAAGATAAATTTGTCAAATAATCTAAATAAGTGAAAATCTAAAATATCAAATTTCAGTCACAAATGCTGCAAATAAGTTTTATCGAATGGCCCCTTACTCAAGTCAACTTAATTTTATGCCATACTAAGAGTGCATTTGGTAAAACTTAATTTCATGGCTTATCACTGAAAAATGTCATTTTCAGTGATTTTGGTAATTCAAATCATTTGGTAACTAAAAAAATTTAAGTGCTTAATGGTAAATATCACTTAAAATTTAAGAATTCTTTTTAGCCACTGCAACTTGACTTAAAACTTATCACTAAATGCCGTAAGTGACTTGACTTCAAATTTTTTTATGAATTATGACGAAAATATCCCTGCCAGATTTTAAAAAAAACAAGATTACCCTCCAATAGTTTTAAAAAATTTCCGAAGTGTTCCATCTTCTCTTGCAAGATGTAAAAAATCCCTAAAGATCTGCAAACTAAATCGTTCTCAATTTCCTCTTTTCTTTCCGTTAATTTTGAGGCAAGGTTTTCTTTCTCTTTCTTTTTTTTAAACTTTTTAAGGCTCATTATGATGCTTATTTGTCATCCATACCATTCATACGGTCACATAGACCTGGATGAAAGGAAAACAAAAATATTAGCTTCATCAAAGACTTTTATGTCCCCTAAGAAGTTATAGAAGGTAGACATCTAATCCCATTGATTTATGTGGTATAGTCGACTTAAGCTTTAGAATTGCTTCATTTTTGGGCTCACGTGCTAAAATGATTTCACCAAATGGATGAACGGTCTGGATATAACACATACATCATGGTCAGGCCCACAAAATTTGATGTTGTCAACCAAAAGAAAGTGCATGGTGTGTGGCACACCATGCGGATTGCCTAATGATGATACCCGTAGTCGGGTGCTACTAGACAGTGCTATGTGGGACCGACCATGATGTATGTGCTTTATCCATGCAGTCCATCCATTTTAGATAAGTATTTTAGGGCATGATAAAAAAAAAGAAAAAAAAGAGAGGCAAATTCAAGTCTCAGGTGGACCACAGCACAAGAAAACAATGGTAATTAAACGTCAATCATTAAAAACTCTACGGATTATTGTAATGTTTATCTGCCATCCAACCTATTGATTAGGTCACACGTACCTGGATGAAGGGAAAACACAACAATGAGCTTCATCCAAAACTGTTGTCCCCCAAGAAGTTTTTAATGGTGGGTGTTCAATCACCACAGTTTCTGTAGCGTGGTCTACATGAGATCAGGATCTGCCTCACTTTTGGGTTCATGCCATAAAATAATATTAAAAAATGAATAATTGGTGTGAATAAATCACATATATCATGATGGGGTCCACATAGCACCGACCAAGCAATCCCCTTCCGCTGGAAGCGTTGCAACTTGCAAAGGCGAGGGAGTGGATTAGGTACTAACCCCACGGGAGCGAATTAGGTGTTACCTCGGGAATAGCTTAGTGGGTGTTACCCCTACCGTATGCCCCACATGGATGATATATTGTATAACCACTCCGTCCATCTATTTCTAAAGCCCATTTTAGGATTATGTTCCAAAAATTATGTAGATCCAAATCTCAAGTGGCCCATACCATTAGAAAACGTGTGATTGAGTGCCCCACCATTAAAAATTCCTATGTTCCATCTCCACTGTTACACAATTTAATCTTTCTTTTAATTTGATTTTATGCATGCCATGTTTACAATTTTTAAGTACCTGCACATCAAGTAGGCCAAGAGATTGTACAATGCCATTTGTACAAGTGGGTCAGGAGATTATACATGTGTGGCCCACTAATTCGACGGGACATTTTTTTTTTTTTACAACCAAAGCATTTCTTGTTCAAGGTGATGAATTAAAAGTATATTAGGTGGGATCCTAGAGATGAATGGTCTAGTATCATCCTTGTGTGAGACATCATGGTCCATTAATCGAAGGGTTATAATTATTCTATCAAGAAAAGCATAACACATGGTCCATTAATTCAGGGGTCATATTTGAAAGATATATGTGAATTGGGCATGGGTATGCCAAATTTGTGGCGATGCAATAACATGTTTTATCTCATATTTTATAAATAATAGAAATTAAGACAATCGGGGCAAATATGACAAATTGTCAATTTTCAGACATTTATGATTTGTTTTTACCATACAAGTTTTTATGAAAAAAATACTTATTTTCAGATATTATGACTTTTTTAAGACAAATTACAAACGAATTTTTCAGTTCTTATAAGTACTTAAATTCAACACTTTAAGTTTCCAATACTTAAGCTTCAAATCTTATTTTTCAGTTTACCAAACAACACGTAAGTGAGAAAAATGGAGAAAACTTAGTGGGGATGAAAATCAAAGATAAATCAAATTTCTCAATGACTCAAAGACTTGAATGAGTCACCAGAATCTAACGAGTTATGATACATCTTTTTCTCTACCTCCCCTTCTTCTCTTCTTCCTACCCTCTTTTCTTCTTCTCTTCTGCATTCCTTTTTTTGATACTCCAAATAAAATGTGATAGTTAATGCATAAGTACGAGAAAATTGCATTCATGGCATATAATAAAGTTAAAGCATCTACACGATAAGGCTCGTAAATCAAAAGCTCATAAATTTAAAATGACATTGATTTGATTTCCCAACTATCAGCTTAGATGATATTTATTGGAGCTTTAAAAAAAAAAAAAAATTAGAGTCAACGGTGGGAATTCAAACTAAGAAATGCATATTAATGAAAGGATACTAAGTCTAAATCAA
This sequence comes from Liriodendron chinense, assembly GCA_003013855.2. NCBI lineage: Eukaryota > Viridiplantae > Streptophyta > Magnoliopsida > Magnoliales > Magnoliaceae > Liriodendron > Liriodendron chinense. The sequence goes on along the minus strand of PVNU02000439.1, from coordinate 6,446,152 downwards.
CCAAACTTTTAGTTATGATGGGTCCCATGATATGAACCGTTTCACTTGGGTTAATGTATTAGAGTTTACCAATTCGGGGCCCATGTATTAACCTCGCAAGCGACAGTTTGTGATGGCGAATATGCACTTAAAAATTAGACTCCTATGATGGTTCCCCACCATTTCAACTGTACTTATTACTATGCAACTATTCCACACAAGGCACTTACATAGCAATTTAAACTGGTCCAAAAGCTATAACTAGAAGATGGGCAGTAACGTCATTATTTTGGATGCTAACTATTTAGTTTTAACCATCCATTTGATAGTCATTATTGGATGGTTAGAATTGCTTGATGAGTTTGATTTCAATGATAGGCTGCCGTGCACAATTTTTATCCTATAATTTGGATGGTCTAGATAAGATGTGTGTGTGTGTGTAAGATACTCAAGTATGATGAGTCACCACAAATGATCGAAACCGCTTAGAACAACTAGCCTCAAATTTTCAGGAGTGGATTGGGTGGTGACCAGGTCATTGATGACTCTGTGGAGCCCGCCATGATGTTTGTGTTTTATGGATGTTGTCCCTCCATTTTTCCGGCTCATTATAGGGTATGAGCCTAAAATTAAAATATATGCAAAGCTCAAGTAAGCTAAACATGAGATTAAATGCCTACCATTGAAAACTTTTCGAAGACCATGGAAGTTTTAGATCAAGCTAATATTTCTGTTTCTTCTTTTATCCAGGTTTGTGTGACCTTATGAACAAGTTGGACGGTAAATAATCATCATGGGAGGCCCTTAGGAAAGTTTCAATGGTAGACATCATTATCCCCATTGTTTCCTGTGGTGCGATCCACTTGAGCTTCGGATGTACTTCGATTTTGAGTTCATCCATTAAATTGGGCTAACAAAACAGATGGACGGCGTGGATAAAACACATGTATCATGCTAGGCCCCACATAGTCCTGTCACTAGCTATATGCATATGTTGGGGTCACCACGCAATCTGCTTCTTAAATTTCAAAAGTGCGACTGGGGCAGTGTCCAGCGTGCTCTGTCCGGAGTTGAAGCAAATTCACGAGTGGCTGAGCCAGGAGTTTGCCAACCATAGCTGAGTACGGACCGGGACCCCACGTGGACTGTCCAGAGTAAAGACAAACCCTTAAGAGTGGCTGAGCCCTGAGCTCGCCAACCTTAGTCTGAGCACTGCGTACTTAAGCCAATCGCTGGCCATCTGCAACATTTGTCGCGCCCACGCATGCGCACACATACTTTTATTTGGTACAAAGTACGGGGCGCGGCTTGGGTGGATCCCCTCATCTACTGAGGTGGGTGGATGCCTGTGGGACCCACCTTGATGCATGTGACTTACATCCATACTGGCCATCTGTTTTGACAGCTCATTTTAAGAAATTATCCCTAAAAAGATCAAGATCATATCTAAGGTGGAGCACACCACAGGAAACAGTGGTGATCGACTATTAAAATCTTCCTGTCGGCTACAAAAGTTTTGAATCAAGCTGATTTTTGTGTGGTCCTTTCCTCTAGGTTTTTATGAAATTATCAGCAGGTTAGATGGAAAATAAACATTTTGGTAGCTCACAAGAAGATTTTAATGGTGGATATCCAATCACCACTGTTTTCCACCTGAGATTTGGATCTACTGGCTCATATTTTGCGTCATGCACTAAAATGAGGTGTCAAAAAAGATGGACGGAGTGGATGTAAGAAACATAGATCACGGTGGGCCCCACAGGTATCCACCAAAGCCGCGCCCGTCATTTCAGGCCAGGTGGCAGACGAAAATGGACGCGGATTTCCTGCCAAAGCCCTGCGCAGGAAGTTCTGATAAAACCACCCCGTCCATTTAGTTGGGGCCCACAGTAATATTTTATGATAAATCCACCCCGTCCATCCGTTTTTAGAGCTCATTTTAAGACAACAGAAAAAAAATGAACAGGATTCAAGACTCATGTAGGCCTCACTAGAGGAAAAGGTGGGTAGGGAAATTACTACCGTTGAATCTTCTCTGAGATCCATAGTGATGTTTATATAAAATCCATACCGTTAATAACGTCACTACTACTGGGATGAACTGAAAACACAAATATTATCCTGATTCTAAACTCCCGTGCCCCACAAATATTTCAACTGTGGATGTTCAATCCTCACGTTTTCGGCCCACTTGACGCTTGGATCCGGTTCATTTTTGTTTTCATGTCATAAAACGATCTCCTAAAACGGATGGACGTGGTGGATTTATCAGAAAACATCACTATGGCCCCACATAGATTACCAACGCAGGAACTTCCTGCGCAAGGCTTTAGCAGGAAATCCGCGTCCGACGAAAATAAGGTGGCAGTTGACCTAATGTACACGTGGCGTCTGTAGGAAGGTTATAAAGCGAAGTATATTCCGAACATGGATTGCGTCCTACCCCACCCGTCTCCCGCTGGGAACGGGCAGGAGCTCCGAGTAGCCACCGTGATGCGTGGGTTTTATCCACACCATCCATCCATTTCTGCGTATCATTTAAGGATATATTCTCAAAAATGAGTCAGATCCAAGACAAATGTAGACCGCACAATGGAGATTAAATTCTTACCGTTGAAAATTTCTTGGTGTCCACAGAAGTTTTGGATCGAGCTGATATTCGTGTTTTTCCTTAAGTCAGGTTTATTTAACTTTATGAATAGGTTGGATGGAAAATAAACATCGGTCCTTTGGAATGTTTCAACATCATGGCAGGCTTAGAAATGTTTCAACGGTGAGGATCATTACCACTACTTCTTTCTGTGGTGTGGGCCACTTGAAGTTTTGATTTAGATAAATTTTGATCTTATTTTATAAAATGGTAAGGTGAAATGGATGGACAGTGTGGATAAAACTCATACATCAGTGCGGCCGCTAAGCTCCTGCCTGTTCCCAGCCGGGGAGGGGCGGCGGTAGGACGCAATCCGCGTATATTCCGCCAAATGTCACGTGCATCGTATTTTCCTGAACACTGTCTTTCCAGCCAAGCTTCACGTGCTCCGTATCCACATGTTCAGAGCATCTTGGCTCTCATGGAATGACCGTACACGTGTCAGGCAACGAATGACTAATGTGGACCGTGGCTTGTTGGATCGTTGGACGCGTGGACCCTTCGAGCTCGACAGCATATTGCCGCATTCCTGAATCTGTGGCAGCTAGCCTGGCTAATGAATTGCTCTTTCCCATGTATTTGCCTGTTTTACACTACACGGGCCGTTTTTACTGAAATGGTGGGGAAACGTACCTAGTAAACTTTGTGGGGCCAATGTGGATGCATGTGTCTTATCCACTCCGTCCATCAGTTTTTTCATATCATTTTAGGGCATGATCCCAAAATTGAAGCATATCCAAAGCTCAAGTGGACCACACCACAGGAAACAGTGGGAATAGTGACATCTACCGTTGAAACCTTCCTAGGGCCCACATTGATGTTTATTTGTCATCCAACCTGTTTATAAGGTGGTGATAAAGATACGGATGAAGGGAGAACACAAATATCAACTTCATTCAAAACTTACATAGGTCCTAAAAAGTTTTCAATTCACAATGTTCCTCAATTTACCTGGGCTTTGGACATGTTTCCATTTAGGCTTATACGCTAAAATGATCCCTAAAATTAGGTGACCGCTTGAATAAGACACATAAGTCTAGATCCTCTGTTGGCTGCCAAGCAGGAAATTCCTGCCTGGTGGAGCCTTTTCATTGGTCTACCTCACACTGCATTACCTCAATGTGACCAGGTTGTACTGAGGTGTGATCAGGTTACAGACCTATGTGATGATGTGGACCAATAAAAAAGCTCCACTGCTTTGAGCCCCTGCTTGGAGCCAACAGAGGATCCAGATCGAAGACACATACATCAACGGTGGCCCCACAAGAGTTTACTCTCAGTTGCTCAGCATCGCAAGAAGCTTCCCAACAAACAAGCCCATTGATGCCATCATACTCGCAGGTTTGTTCTCTTTGAGCATGTCCCGAAAATCACGCTCGGTTCCCCCACAAACAATGCCATTGATGCCATCATACTCGCAGGGTTACTCTTGTAGAGCATGTCCCGAAAATCACGCTGATCAGAGGATCTAACAATCCAACTGGTGGATATCGATATGGACGGCTAAGAATACAATGGCCACAAGTCCTCGTTCAATCTCAATCAAATGGCTGCACGCTGCCTCTTTTGGGGAATGCTCAATCATGACGCGTCCAAAGACTAGGACAGTTCAGATTCCCGTAGTGGCTTACCCCATCTCGAAAAAGACCTGAATCATCACCACAGCTTTATGCATGCACACAATGGAACTCGTGTACAATCCAGGTACATCAGTTAGGCGCGGATTAGGTACTTCCCCCGCCTGTCCCGAGCTCGAGACAGGCTAGGGATCTGAGGGCCACCGTGATGTATGGATTTTATCCACACCGTCCATTCAGTTTTTCATGTCATTTCAGGTCATGAGCCCAGAAATGGGATAGATCCAAGCTCAATTGGACCATGAAATGGGGATTAAAGACTGACCGTTGAAAACTTCTTGGGTGCCACAGGAAGTTTTGGATCAAGCTGATATTTGTGTTTTACCTTCATCCAGGTCTCGATGATCTTATGAACAGATTGGATGAGAAATAATCATCACAGTGGGCCCATGAAGGTTTCAACGGTAAAAAAATTAGTATCGCTGCTTACTGTGCTGTGGCCCACTTAAACCTTACATCTTCCTCATTTTTTGTACTATGTCCTAAAATGATATGGGAAACTGAATGGACGGTGTGTATAAAATCCATACATCACGGTGGCCCTCAGAGCCCTAGCCTGTCTCGAGCTCGGGACAGGCGGGGGAAGTACCTAATCCGCGCCCACATCAGTTGAGACACCTGTCTCTGACCACCAAGTTGAAATGCACCAAAATTTGGCACTTCTTCCATGGTTTAAAATCCTGTCTGTTTTGAAATTGAAGGTAATTAGTCGCACAGCCATGTAGGGAAGTGTTTGGACTGTAAGTTACTTAAGACAAGCGCCCAGCTGGAAGAGGCTTGGGCATTTCAACAGCAGATGTCAAGTTGGTAAGGAGACACACTAACTCCACTGGTGGGTGGGTACATCATGTGACTAACTGAGTCAGTGCATTGCATGAGACTAACAAAAAAAAAAGTTGCTTAAGACAAGCTACTTATGCCTTATCTTGATTTCTACTTATTGGTACAGACTACATAAACAGTACAGATTTAGCCACATGGCATGAGAGATATTCGAGAAGCATACATCGGGGATTTAGGGTCCGCTCATTTTTTCGAGGGTAATTTCGATATTCTGATTTTCTTCGGATAAAGGCAAGTAGTTGTTTCAACCTCGTCAACCCTCCGGTACGTTCTAAGCATATAACGAAGATAAAATCATAGTTGATGAAATGTAACTGCTCTTTCGCAGTTGGTTATGCATAAAGGCACCATGTGGACAAGTGATTGTTATCTTATCTTGAATTTAAAAAATCAAACTATAAAAGTAAAAGTCTCTATCCAACGCAATGTTGTATATCTAGGTTTAGCCATCCCCTTGCTCGCCAGCAGCGAACCCTTATGATAAGTTTAGCCTAAGTTTGTCCCAACACACACATTAGTTCATAACTATCTAAATATTGGTGATTTAAATGGACAGTTTAAAAAATTGGCAAGCCACTCACTTATGCTTCTTATGCTTGTGGCTCACTTGAGGCTTAGAATTTCCTGACCTTTTGTGAAAGTCTATATTTCAATAAGATTATTATAATCATTTTGTCAAATATCACATATATGCATTAATTTGATATATTAAATTGATTTTGCTAATCAAATTTATGTTTCTATACATTAAAAAATTCTAATTTGTTTTAATTCCAGAAACCTAAATATAACTTTTGGATTTCAATTGCATTCCAATCACAGGCTACCAAACACACTGAGAACTCCTCTTAAATGTGAGTTCCATTCCAATTCATTTCAATTACAAGGTGCCAATGAACTTAAATTCAATCTTTGAGGCCCACCTCTTTTTTGGATCAGGCTTATTTTGGGGATTTTTCTTCATAATGGTGCATTTAGGCTGATGAAATCGTTGGATGGCAATAAATAACACAGTGGCCAAGGAAGGTTTCTACCATAAGCATCCCCATCCCCACTGTTGCCTGTCATGCAACCCACCTGTGCTTTAGATCATCCTGACTTTTGGGCTCACAACCCAACGCAATGTGTTAAAACAGATGAACGGAATGGATTTCGCTTGTTGCATGCTTTTCCTGCTGCAACAGGTATTGCAGAGGATTTGGGTCTATAGTCTAAACTATTTGTCCTCTTTCGTGTGGCCCATCTGAGTTATGGATCAGGACGTATTTTGGGTTCTTGGACTAACATGGGAGACACCTAATGGACGGGTTGGATGGCACTCAAACATTATGCTGGGTCCAAACAGCTCAACCATATGGAAATTACGATACGTCCGAACGCATGTGATCATTCCCCAGGTCGGGCTGACGTAGCACGCCTCGCTACCTAAGCGCTTACCTACCTCGCACTACTTTCTCTAACTTGGTGGACTTAACGCACATGAAATCCACGCCGTTCATCAGATCCATAACTCCTTTTTTAGCCTTCGTTCCAAAGATCAGGCTCATGCAACACTCAGGTGGGCCACCTCATAAAATCATACCTAATCCAATGAAATGTCCCACCTGAGTTTTAAAATAGAATTTTTTTTACGAATTCTTTCATCCTGATGAATCACATCAGATAAATGGATTGAACAGCACATAAAAACCACTGTAAGCCCTACATAAAACTAACAGTGTGCATCCCACCCTATCTTTTTTCCTAGCGTATGACCTACCTAAGTGATGGATGGCCATGATTTTTGGATTCCGACATGAAAATGATACAGCGTACCCAATGGACGGAGTGGATCTCATAAAAATTACACCCACGTGGCTCTCGGTACACGATTTACCTAGCTTGTGTATGCTCGCGCCGCTAATCATAGAAATGTAAGGAAATTATAACAAAGGGTACTTTGGTCATTTGGAGCATATTTGAGATTCTGCCCCTCTTCGGTCTGTTTGGGTAGAAAGGAGTATTGATTGCCTTTTGCAAACTCGCCTTTTGAGAGTGGTAGGTCGCACTTGCACAGCAACCGTCATCAATCAAATGCAGACAAACGATCACATCCTGTACCGTAGAATATTCCCTCTAGTTGCATTTGGACACTTGCACTGTCCAATAAAACAATCTGGACTGTCCATTATATCGAACACAAATTTCTTGTCCCTCCATATAAAAATCACAATGATCGGGTAATCCTAACCACCCGAATCTTTGGCCTATAAATGAACGGTCAGATGTAGAGAAAGGTTCAATCAGTAATTTGATTGATGTATTTGTTGGGTCCATCATGGATTGCTTTTATCTCTGAACATACACTTTTATTAGGCAATGGTAATCATGACATCCATGACTTTTGGAAAATGGATGGCTGTAAAAGTAAAGGCTGAGTTACAGATGGATCAATAATTGAATCTGTGAGAACATTTCATGGTAGCCCATGACATGTGTGTTTGACCTAATGGACTGTCTGGATCGATTGATTGGACCGTCCAATCGTCCTGATGCAACCACGAACGGTATAACTTTTAGTACTCCAGAGTACTGGATCGCTTGAATTTATAAAAGATAATTCCAAAAAACAAAAAGAAAAGAAGAATAAAAAGCTTGGTCATCTAGGGCATCAAATGAGGTATGTCAACCCCCCCACTCATTGAAAATCCTAGTGGCCGTGGATTACCTTCCCTTGATTTTCATTAGGCATTATCATTAATCTATCATCATTAAGAAGAAAAGGTTAGCATAAGAGGATAAAGGATCCTTGACCCAAATGGACCATGGATAATCTGGACCGTTAATATATGACGTGATTGCCTGGACCGTTAATATAAAGGATCCTTTTTGTGACAAATCCACACCGTCCATCCATTTTTTTCAGCTCATTTTAGGACATGATACCAAAAATGAGGCTGGTCCAAAAGTAAAGAAGGCCACACGAGAGGGAAAAGTGGGAAAATAAATGCCGACTGTTGAAACCTTCCTAGGGTCGAGCTTGATGTTTCTATGCCATCCCAATGGTTTATAAGCTCATTACCATTGGGATGAACTGAAAACACAAAAATCTTAGGTGATGTTTGGTAAACTGAAAAATTAAGCCTGAAAATTAATTTAAGTACTGAAAACTTAAAGTGCTGAATTTAAGTACTTATAAGAACTGAAAAATCTGTTTGGTAATTTATCTGAAAACTATCATTGAAAACTTATCACGGCCACAAAAGTTTCGGATCAAGCTAATATTTGTGTTTTCCCTTAATCCAGGTCTTTGTGTTCTTATGAACAGGGTTGATGGTAACTAAACATCATGGTGGGCCCTAGTAAGGTTTCAATGGTGGGCATCATTGTCGTCATTGATTTTAGTGGTGTGGTCTACCTGAGGTTTGGACCTATCTTATTTTTGGGCTCATGCCTTAAAATCATCTGTCCAAATGGATAAACTATGTAGATATAATACATATATTATGTTGGGGTTTATAGAATTTGGTGTCTTCAAGTAGTTGCGTGGGATGGTTTCATGGATGGGAAAGTAAACAAAGAAGGGTAATTTTGTCATTTTTAAATGTTAATAGGAATACTTTTGTCAATTTTTATCTAAAAATTTAAAGAGAAACCACTTACCGCATTCAGCTATAAGCTTTAAGTCAAGTTGGCATGACTTAAAATAATCCACTTAATTTAAGTGATTTTTGCAATTAAGCACTTAAATTTTTTTAGTTACCAAACGGTCTGAATTACTAAAATCACTTAAAATATCATTTTTCAGTGATAAGTCATGGAATGAAGTTTTACCAAACGCACCCTTAGTCTAATACAAAACTTCTATGGCCATATGAATGTTTCAACGGTGATCTTTCAATCCCCACTTTTTCCTATCGTGAGGCCCACTTACTTTTTTTATCCATCTCTTTTTTGGTCTGGTATTCTAAAACGAGCTGAAAAAATGGATGGACGGTGTGGATTTGTCAAGACATCACAGAGGGCCCCACTTAGTTTCCGCATCCTTAATATATTGTGTCCACAATGGATTAATCATGACCCAAAATTCTTATCGATTGAAAGGTCCTAGCTATCAATCTTGGGATCTTTTTCAGTTGAATGTAGATTGTTGATTTAGTTGACTATTTCTCTTCTTAACTGTATATATCTAGGCGAAGAATCAAAGGTTAGGATCGTATGGTTGAGGAATTTTTGAAGGGTGGTCTATTCACGGTGGAATGGAACAGACCAATGGTTTGGATTATGATATGATGGGCCCCACCAGTATAATTGAAAACTTGTGTATACTGTGCAAAGCCTCTTAGGGCGGAGGAATCCGGAGTTACTTTAGAGGGAATATGTTTTTCTTTGTTTGTTTGCTGAGAAATGTCAAATGCTGTTGCCACTTGTTATCATGATGTCTGAGATTACAACCTTAGAAGGGTTTATTGGCATGACAACATGTGACATTTCTATTGGGAATAATAGAATTTGCTCTGGCTCAAGGCTGAGCATGTGGCCTACCTTTTAGCCATCCAAATCATTCAAATAGTTATCCAAGTCATTCAAAAAGCAGACCCTGGAATGGAGTTTTTTTTTTTTGGAAAGATAAAGGTCAATTTAGATTAGAAAATTCGGATAAAAGAAATCACAACTGAAATGATTGTGCTTTTGCTATGTTTTCAAGGTGTGGATATTGAAACTATAATGATCATGCATGATTTCTTTATTTATTTATTTATTATTATTATTATTTTTTGTATATGTTCCATAAAAAGTAGGGTTACAAATTTAGGAGCCCTGTTCAAATAATAAGCTCAAATCATAAATTTATTAGACAATGTGTTGGGCTCGAATTCAGTCGAATGATACATGTGGGTTGTGTCAAGCATATTAGAGCATGATGCGGCTTGATCCAAATCGAACGCCTTTCACCTTAAGCATTGAAATAGACTAAGAACTTAATAGGTTTGGCCGTCTATTCAACCACTGATAATAGAAACAAGATGATTTGCAAATAAGACGATTCATCCTTTTATGTTTTTTTTTAACCTTTCAATTCAAAGGACTTTCTCAACCTAGATATATAGTGGGTTCAATTAATAACAAAACTGTACCAAAGTAAAAAAAAAAAAGAAAAAGAATTTGCTTTTATAAATATTATCAAAGATAAATACTTACAAATTAAAAAGGAAAAATTCTCAATGATCCAACAACTACGGTGTGCATGGTGAGATCCTAAAGCTATGGTCTTCCTTAGTCTAGTGACTAGTGATTGGGGCATTGACGAAAGGAAATTACACTAATTGTCAATCCAAAATAGTGGTATAGACAAACAAGATTAAACTAAAACTGAGCTAAAGTTGGCCCATCATAACAACATGGGCGACAAAATTACATGAAGAAATAAGCTAAAGTCTATAAAGTATAATAGCGTAGGCAATCTAGATTACATTAAGAAATAAGTTATTGGTCCAACGTGGCAGTGTAAACAGATTGGATTACACTACAACTAAACCAAAGTTGATCCATTGTAGTAGTATAGACGGATTGGATTACACTAAGAACTAAACTAAGATAAGAAACATCATATTGTAGAGTTGTGTTGAGTTGGGTTAGCAATGACTTGGAGTTCTTCGCTCTTCATCCTATTTATAAAAATTTTAAGCACTTGCTGGAGAGAGATATTCGTAGCCACTTCTTATCTTTGTTGACCTATCAATAATTGTTTGGGCTCGTAAACAATTATGACCTGCGATGCATCGCCATGTGTGTAGGTTGTTTGTTGTGAGTTGGTCATTGGTCATACGCATGTATTTGGTCTACTGCGTAGGTGAAAATTCTTTGTATGGTACCACTAGTAGACAATCGTTATCCTCTCTTCTACTTGAATGTGTGTCGTACGCCGTGAAAATTAACCAATAAAGAATCATTATTATGCTACTTCATAGCTCATTTCTACCGAGTGATTTCAGCCATATGTGTTGTTGTTCAATCCAAACACGTAGTTGTACATGTAATGAACAGCCTGAATTTTGTCAAACGTATACAATTAAGACAGTGTCGAGCGTGCCAAAGTTATATTTGACTTGAATCGATTAAATGCTTGTAACCCTAGGCACCAAATCTATATTAGGATCAGACCTATGAAGGTTGAACTTATTGTTTAACCACTAATTGCCATAGCAATCAGGCAATTTAAGAATTGGAGGGTTAATCCTTCAGAATGGGATCTTTTTGCCATAAGTTAAGAAATTTTCTTTTAACAGTGATAGCATAGTAGGTTTCTCAGTGAATTAATAATGGACGTGCAAGATTAAAATAAGGTTGATCGTCGATTTTATTAATTTGAAAATAAGAAGGATAAGTAACAAAAAAAAGAATAAATTAAGTAGAGAAGAAAATAAACGCCTATGGCTGCTTGTGCTGTTGAAACGGTCATGAAAAAAATATCAAACAGTTGCAAGACAATCGTGGTGTGAAGTCAATAAGATATGACTGGTGATCCACCAATTAAAGACTCAATTATCAGTATCCACGACGATAGTCATGGATATTTAACTTACTCCTAGGGCTTACTACAACAATGGCACTAAATAGTAGTAGATTTAAACTAAAGTTCCCAACTTACTATAGTGTGGTTGGATAGATAGGGGCTATGCTAGGATTTTCTTCCAGGGGGGCGAGGCACAAACATGAAGCAACTCACAACAAAGCAGAAAAAGGACCGTTTCTTTTCATACCTTGATCAAAGCGGATATATAAAAAAAAAAAAAAAACAAAACAAAACAAAACAAAAAAAGAGAGAGAAAGGGGAAATGATGGGAGATAAAACTTATCTAATTAAAGAAATAATTTTTGAGATCTTTTAAAAAACAAGATAAAATGAAATCTCTCCCTTCCTCTTTATTTCTTACCAAGAAAAAAAAAAAAAAAACCCTAGGGTTTGGCTTCATTAGAAAACTCTAAGGGCCTATTTGGGCAACGGTAATAGATGGGATTGGATAGTATGGAATTGCATTTGGTCCTGTCCCAATTCCATGCTTTGTTTGATAACAAAGGAAGGTTAAGATTAATGCTAGTATCACATATTCCAATGCCAATGGTAGGTTCGGTTGGATTTTTTGTGGATTTCAAATCCACCATAATTGTGGGCCCCATATTGATGTGTGTATTTTATCAACGTCGTCCACTCACACGTGCCTTTTACAATAGTCATTCACACTGCATATGAGGATGGCTGATCAAAATCAATAATAAAATGTGGTCCATTGATTGTAATCCTATGGTCCACCAAACGTGGAATTCACATGAGCAAATAAATGAGCAATAAATGCTAATCCCATGGTATTGGTGGGCACATAATAAATGAGCAATAAATGCTATAATCACATCTAATACCATTCCATCCTATTGGATACCACTAACCAAACAAGCCATAAGGGGAGCAGATGAGCTGGGTTACAGCTTACTAGGTGTTACCCTAACCGTGTGGGGCCTATCTTGATATATTTTTTGTATATCCACACCATGCATCTATTTTTTCATATTATTTTAGGACGCGATCCCAAACCTTAAGAAGATCCAAATCTTAGGTGGGCCACCAAAGTTTTGGATCAAGATAATCTTTGTATTTTCCCTTCATCGCGATCTTCTTGATATTATCAGGAATGTCCCTTCATCGCGATCTTCTTGACATTATCAACAAGAAATAAACATTACGAAAACCTTAGGATGTGCTCTTTGAATTTTTTTTAATGGTGAGGCACTTAATCACCACTGTTTCCTATGGTGTGGTGCAACTGATATTTGGATTTGCATAAGTTTTGGTACCTTGTTCTAAAATGGAATGGAGAAACTGATGGACGAAGTGGATATACAAAACATCATCAAGGTGGGCCATACAGCAACGATAACACCCACTGAGTTGTTACCCGGGTAACATCTAATCCGCTCCCGTGAAAGGGGATTTGACGTGGATATCCTATGAAAGCCTTTAGCAGGAAGTTCCTACGTAGGGAAGTTGTGGGGCCCACCATAATTTTTTATGAGAAATCCACCCCGTCCATACAATTTGCGAGCCCATTTTAAGACATGCGACATAATATGAGATAGATCCAAAACGGAAGTGGGCCACACGAGATGAAATAGTAGGGAAAGAAATGCCTACGGTTGAAACCTTCCTAGGCTCTCCCTTGATGTTTTTATACCATCCATGAACTGAAAACACAAAAACTTAGCCCTATACAAAACATTTGTGGCCATATGAATATTTTCATGATGATTGTTCAATCCCTGGCCCACTCGAGTTTTGGATCCATCTCAGTTTTCATCGCATGTCTTAAATGAGGCTTGCAAAATAGATGGATGAGGTGGATTTTTTGTAAACATCACAGGGGCCCACTTTGCTTCCTTGTGTAGGAACTTCCTGAAAAGGCTTTGGCAGGAAATTCGCATATGAATATACAAGGGAAAAACCCTCTTATGCTATTGAACACGCTTTGTGGGCCCTTCCATGATGTATGTGTTTCATCCATGCCGTCCATTCATTTTCTAGCTAAAATGGAGATTTAATTTCATGGTTGGAAAAAAAAAAAAGAAGTGAAAACCAAAAAGTTACATAGTGGACAGAAGTGGAATATCTAAGCTAAGAAGTTAAAGTAAAGATAATTAACATTGCACTGCCCAGAAGCTCTTCGTTCGATATTGTTTTTATAAGCTTTTGAAAGGCGGTGGTCGTGCTATAATTTTTATATGAAGCTTTGATTGTGCATTGGTCATGTCCTTACAGGATTTAGACTCCTTATTCTATGATGTCATCATGATCTGATTTACTTCTAAATCCATATGGACTTCCCATTAATCACTCTAATCCTTAGTTGCCTTTGAGAAAATATTAATTGTCCCATGAAACATTATTATTATTTTATTTTTTTTGCAAATTTGTTTTTAATTTTGGATGGCCATGCTAGGTGTGAATTGGATTGTGAGGAATGCATCATTAGCAAATCTTTAGAGACTTCTTACATACGCTACAAATCACATGTGTCGAGCATGTGACACTCACATACCTTCAAATGATATCCATCTTTTTTGTCGCAGATGTGCATACAAATTTGATCTAGGTTTCTTTTGGCAGGTAACATATTGTTAATTGCCATTAAGTTGCTTTTGGTAGGTAATATGTTGCTAATTGCTAAATTTGTATGGCTATTCTCTGGTGCAAGTATGATTTTCTCTACCATCTATATATGAATGCCGATATGTGGTGACTTCTTACTAGGCAACGTGGACTGTGACAGGCAGATGTAAATAATAGGGATCTCTTTTACATGATATATAATGCATCGGTAGAACTCGTCATTGGCAATGATTGTGTTTCAATCATTACACGATATCTAGCATGAGGCTACTAAGGTGAGTAGCCAACTTTGTCATATGGATGGGATATGTGACACTCGTCTCATGACAGTAGCTAACTAGGCTTACCTTTTTTAAACTATGCATAACCTTTTCGATTTTGATCATATTTGGCCATAAGAGTAGCCAAAAAGATCTTTTATTTTATCTCTTATTGAGATTTTACTGCCACGTGACATCATCTGTGTTACTAGATTAGGTGTATATTGTTGAAAAAATTTCGAAATAAAAATTTTGAATACCGAAAAAATAAAAAAATAAAAACTGTTTGGAATCAGGCTGAAGCACATATTAGATACAATGTCCTTAAAGCATGATTTACCCCCTCCTATATAATTTGAGATCGCTAATGGTGAATTACTTCGAGTACTTGATATGTCAAACTTGTCTTAATTAAAAGAAAATGAGAGATTTTTATTTTCCTGTAGAGGAAATCGATTAATTTTTCTGGTGAAGAGGTCTAAGACCGGCCACACAGTCACATTGCCCATGCCCTCACCCATGCGCGTGTTCACGCAACCCAAGCTTTCTCCCTCTTTCTCTAATTAAGTAAGCTAAACGCAAGGGAGTTTATAAACTCCAAATTTTTCCATCTCTAAGTAATGTGGGGACAAAAACAAAACCCATTTTTCCAATTTTCAAAATATTTTGGAGGGAAAATGAATTTTTTATTTGAAATTCAAAATTTTCTGCATTTTATTTAATTTAAACAATATGAGATGAATTATTAACATAAACACGATGATAATCCTACTTTTTGTGCAAAAGAATCCTAATTATAAATAAGTTTAATAGTTACTTTGTGAAATCCATTTATCCCAACATCAATAACATGGTCAAAATGATTTTGTATCATTACATAATTAAGTTCTTTTACCAAGTAATTCTCTTGTCCAAAATGGCCTCAAAGAAAAATCTCTACCAACCGATGTTCATGTCCGTCCAATTGGACAGCTGTTAGATATGGACATTTGGTTGTACCCATCATTATCGTCCATGATTTTGAAGGGGCATGAGGATTGGAGTATAATTACTGAGAAGAAACAGAATTTAAAGCCACTTATGGCTTCGATGAGACAAACTAATGGCCTTTGCCTTCAAGAAGATAAGCATCTATGGTGAAATTTGAAGCTTTAGTAACGATGCAGTTTCATTATTAGGAGATGAGCCACGGTGTAAAAGATGGCAATCAACAAAATCACTTATTCAAATGTGGATAGTGGGTTTCAACTGTGAACATGGTATAGTTATGCAATAATCCAGGCCATCCGCTTTGCTGATTCAACTGTGGATGGTGGGGCACTTTGTTTCAACCATATGTATGGCATGGTTGTATGGAAATCTAGACTATTCAAATCAATGACTTAACTGTGGATGTTGGGGATACTTGGTTTCAACCTGTAATTGTGTTTCATGTGATGATAGCATAGTTGGCAAATCTGGACCTGGGAACGTACTTTCACGGGTCAGGTTGACTCGGGCGGTAGAATTTTTCAACGGTAGGAGTTTAAACCCCACTGTGTGGTCCACTTGAGCCTTGGATCTGCCTCTTTTTTGGGCTTATACCCTAAAATGATATGGCAAAATGGATGGACGGTGCAGATAAAACCCACACATTACTGTGGCCCTTCTGAGCCCCTGCTTGTGCCGAGCTCGGGACAGGGGTACTACCCAATCCGTGTCCCTCAAAATTACGTAAGCGGATTGCGTCCCTGCCCAGTACGGCCCACCTAGATGTATTGGTTTTATCCCCAATGTCCATCCATTTTTCCATTTCTTTTTAGAGTACGAACCCAAAAATGAGGCAAATTCAAGGCTCAAGGACGTTCCGCATGTACGGCGGCCAAGTGAATGCTTGTAACTTCTTCGCTCTGCCAGAGTATCCAAGTATTTCTTTTCTATGATGGAAGTAGTTTTTACCTTTAGAGAAGGGATTTCCATGTGCCAATGTTACACTTGTGTCAGATCCAGAACGTTCATTAAGTAGTGAGCTCATTTACTTTCCCTGCCCGAAAATCAGATGGTCCCAGTCATCTGCGTGGTAGTTGATACAGTGACATGTGCCTATTCATTAGGCGGGTTCCAACCCATGGCTCAGTGGTAGACAGTGGGTTTCAACACTGACTTGATGGATTCAAGTGCCGATGTTGGGGTGTGCGTGTGTTAAAAAAAAAAAGGCGGATCCTACGAACATGCAGGCACAAAAAATAAAAATTGGGGCTGGTCCACTCACCGGGGGGCAATCACTTGCATGAGAAAAATTCACGGCGAGAAAAATATGACTAACAGCCACAGATAAGATACATATGCTATACAGCTGATGAGTGGACCATCCCCATGTCTGGTCATGTTCATGTGGGCCCCAACCGATGAATGACGTATATCTCATGCACGTGTGCCATGCTGCCATGCGCATCATATTGACAACTTCCAATCTCCTTGGCACTTCCCTCTGTTCCTTTAATTGGCATGATCGGGATGCATATGGATGGGCTATCCAATAACGCGTTAACATATGAACAGTAGCTTGGAAATGATCAGTTCGCGTTTTAATATGAACAGTAGCTTGGAAATGATCAGTTCATCGCGGACGAGAGAGAGAGAAACTGACTACCCACATTCCATAATGGATGCAGGTAGTCCAAAAATCAGAATGATCCTAGCAACCGATTGGAGGCTATCTGACGGCTACAAATGGATGGTAAGGGAAAAATTAAATAAACGAAACCTATCTGACCCTCCCAGGTAAAAAAAAATGCTAAAAATTATAATAGAAATTTTTTTTTTCTTTTATAAATGAATAAATAATTTTAATATGTTAATCTATAATTAAATAATTAAATCTTTAAATAACTTTATGTTATTCTCAGGATAATTTCATGAAAAAAGTCAAAACGCCCAATATTTTGGAACCGTGGTGATATCTTGTGAAAATATCTTGTTAATTTCTTGTGAAAATATTGCAAGATTTTCAAAATGTCAGTGATATTTGTCTCACTGCTTGCAAGCACATGAAGCCCAGAAAGAGAAAAATGAGGTTGGCGTCTGTCCATGCACAGAGCGATTGCTAGGGTTTGAAATGAATTCCACAAGTATTTTTATCACCTAAAATGGCATGAAGAGCTTGAGAATAGTGATCATCATAGACAATGCATTCAAAATTCTTCTAATATACAGTTAGTGGGTTCTCATAACTATCCTTATTAACTTCCCCTTGATCAGGGTCGTTAAATTGGTGGCCCAGATTAATGGGAGGGGAAGTCGTCGTACATAACCACCTAAGTGGTGGTTTGGAAAAACATAGAACTTAGAAATGGTCATCAGTTATTTTGATGATGCATCAGAAGGAAGCTAAAAGAATCCAGTCCAAAAAATTTTGCCAACCCAGACAATGTTGGGCCTTGAAGCAGTTCGATCAAAGCAAAGCAATGGAAACACCCAAAAAAATACTAATAAATCATTCAATCCTACACAATATAACAGAAACTGTCTTGTCTCACCAGTTTTTTTTTATTCCGGTCCGAAAATCTTGCAGCCTCAAGTCAGTGGTCATCATGACCGTGGCCATCCGGAGGTCCCCCATCACCGACCACTTCCAGCTGCCAAACATTTGATAAAATCATGAAAATGATCTGAAAAAGCAGTATGTGCATGCGCAAGCACACGTAGCAAAATCTGGCATCTAAAACAGCACAATTGGTACAGTGGACAACTAAACAACCATACTATCTGAAATTAAAAGACATCCAATGCACCATTCCTATAACCCAACCTTCATCATCTGTTTGTGTAATAATAAGCATTAATAGCACATTCTTCAGGAAATGAACAAAATACCAGCTGCCGAAAGTGATCATATATGATATAACCTAATTATTATAAAAGCATGAAGTTATTTGGTGCTAAACACATATATATCTTACTTATCAAGCACTCAATCTCCGCAAAATGTGGCACACGTGCATGGTTTGAACCCTTCATCCGTTGGGCCCCAACATGGGTGGAGCATTCCCCAAAATTCACGCTGCTGGGGTAATCCTAGCAGCTGATTGGATAAATTTTGATGATAACAATTGGACAGATGACAAACAAATCGAACCAACGGTCAACATTCTTCAGGTAAACGTCCTCGAACTGGAGACTGGGATCTGCTACGATCTTTGGCATATGGGCCCATCCACACTAGGGACCAATACATGTGCCCAAATCACATACATATATGATATATGCGATATCTTTCTTAGATTTGTCCTTGATAAGAAAGATATTACTTTTCCACACTAGATCCTTCACCTCAAAATGCAACTACCTACATCATAAATGTGGCACACATGTGAGGTTGAGACCATTCATCTGTTGGGCCCTACTGTGGGTGGAGCATTCCCCAAAATTCATGCCACTGGGGTAATCCTAACAACCAATTGGAGGAATTTTGAGGATTACAATTAGGCAGCTAGAAAAAATTCAATAAAGAGACAACATTCTTTGGGTAAGAGTACTCAATCCGCTGCGATTTCTCACATATAGACCATCCACAGTAGGTACCAGTAGATGAATATGTCCAGAACTCATACATATGTGCCACATTTACTTAGATTGAAAACTCTCTAACAAAGATATTAGCATTCCATACAAGATCCTTGACCTAACAATGCAACGACCGGTTGATCATCAATCAACTGAATCACTGATCCTGAGTGGGGACCACTTTGGCCACCACCAGGTCAAACCAATTTTAAACCTTGGGCAACAGAAATGCAAAACTAAGGTCAACTTATTTATTTACTCTCCCCTTTCTTTTGGCACGTGAGTATTGATAATGACTTCTGCTTACCACGAAATACTGAGAACACACAGGGCATTCATGTGGCTTGTCTTTCTCTAGCCAAAACCACACAACGTCATGCTCATCCTCTGGAGACCATGCAATTCAGAGAAATAATGTTATGAACAGAAGGTCAAAATGAAATCAACAAACTGCAACAGAAACCATTTACATTTAAGGAACAAGGAAAGCAACTTACCACCTTCACCACCAGGGCATCCAACTATTCTCTTGTCATAGTAGGATTTCACAATAGCAGGTGCTTCCTACAAATAAGATAGGACATTCAAAACAAAAAAAAGAAAGAAACAGAGCTTAAAACAATCGGCATACTTATAGTCTCAAACACATTTATGCCAACTAGTTCCTGTCATAATTTGATAAATTTCACACCAGTGCTATTTGGAATTTGGATTGCCGGTGTGAAATGCGAACCATTGCAAATGATAGAATCGTGATATAATACAGATATAAGCTATTTGGATCACTATCTCCAAGTAATTGTGAACTCATAGGACTAAGATATCTGGTTCCATAATACCTTTTAAAAAAAATATATTTGTTTCCATAACGCCAATGATGTTTTGGGGCCTTCTGGCACAAGAGAAGTTGTAGAAGGAAACAAATCATTTGAATCAGATCAGGACAAACTCCAGAATAAAAAATTTAAAAAAAAAAATGTACTGCCTCAAACTGAACCAATCATAAGAAGCTGGTTCTTTTTTCTTTTGCCAAAAAACCTTTGTTTCCATGAGATAAATTTTGGCCAAGGCTTTTGGATACTAGACAAAAAACCTTTTTTATATTTGTAATAGAAGAAAATGTTTTTGAGATACTTGATAATAATCTGTTTTACAGCTGAAGTTTGTAATGACAAAACAAAAAACCAAAAAGGAGAGTTAAAAAGAGGAAGAAGAATAAAAAAGACAGAGCATGGACAAAGCATCCAAAAACATGCAAAGAGGTTCAAGAAGGGCAGGTCCCTCACTATGTTTCTAGCTAATCCACGTTTGGAAACCCTGAACTAAAAACGTTTACATGTAATTTATCAAGCTGACATCATATGAGGGCTCTGCCCCAGAACAAACCTGCAAAGTAGCAAATCGCTATCATTGTAAAATCCACAGGCAGAGGACAGCCCACACCTTGACTCGTGAACCAAGACACCCATAAAGTGCAGTTCCAATGCATTGGCATTGAAAAAAATCCAAGTGAAACTCAGGCACTTTTGACTGCTGGATACAGAAATCAAAGGCCTCGCCTAACAGAGACCTCATGAGGTCACATTACCTACAGGTTTCTTCCCTTTGGTTCTGAAAAAGGGATACGGGAAAAAGCTCACATGCTTCCTAAACAATCGTGAGTTCTCCTTGTGTTGCACAGATGCTGAGCAAGGGGTGTGTGTGTGTGTGTGTGTGTGTAACATATGCATGGCTGCAGGTACCTAAGCCTTTAAAACAACTTATCATAGGTAATTTGTAATGATAACAAATGGGTCATATGCAAATTTCAGTGAATCAAACATTCAAATAGAGCCACCCATGGTTCTGAATGTCAGTATCGGTCGGCGTATTGGCCCGGCGGAAAAATGATACGATACGGTGTCTCATATTGATATCGGGGCCGTATCGGCCCGTATCAGTCAGAATTTTTTTAAAAGCAAAAAAATGTAGAAAATATTAGAAAAATATGAAAAAAATGAGATATGCAATAATCTTTGTGTGTGTGTGTGTGTGTGTGTGTGTGTGTGTGTGTGTTTTTACCATGTATTCAATGATGTATTGGACCATTCTTTGATGAGAATGTTGTTTGTCGATTCAATTTGTTGAAGGTCAACTGAATGGGCCCCAATTGAAAACAAATCAAACATGATTTGGTAAACAATGACCCTTTACATTGGAAATACAACAAAAGGAAGATGAAAATACAAAAAAGAAAGTGAAGGTTTACCCTTTTTCTGATTTTTCCCATAATATAAAAAAGAAGATGAAAATATAAAAAAGAAAGTGAAGGTTTACCCTTTTTTTCCCCATATTGGTCCACTTCACTTCGATTTGTCGAATCTCATTCAAATCATTTGTTTTGATCCCAAAATGTGCCCACGTCCAGCCTAAAATAAGTTTTTAAGATTCTTCCATGGTTTAAATGAAAAGAAGAAGAGGAGACATGAGTGAATTCAAAAAATAATAACAATAATTTGGGATTTAATGGTCTAATTCGCTTTGATTTGTCGAATCCCATTCAAATCATTTATTTTGATCCCAAAATGAGTCTAGATCTAGCCTAAAATGAGTTTATAAGGGCCAGTTTGGATTTATGAAAAGCGTGGGAAAAGTTATTGTATTCCCCAAGAAACCATGTTTCCATGAAACCGTGGGAAAGGCAACAATATTTATCATGTTTGTTTATCAACAACATTTTCTTAAGAAAATTGAAGTTTGCTTTCTAATCATATGTTTGGCAAAATAAAATTCTCTTAAGAAATTATTTTGGCATCATGTGATGCCTATGTATCCGGCGGTGGGATGTATGGAATTAACAATTAATATTTCATTTGTAACATGGAAGTATTTATCAGAGGGGTGAGGGGTATCTAATGAACGGTTTAGATGGAATATACTAGACATATAAACCCATGTTTTTCCTGTCCCTATAGTTTCTTGTGGTGTGGCCCACCTAAATTATGGATCAAGCTAATTTTTTATCCCAATGCCTAACATTGAGGGACAATCCCCATGGATGGAGTGGATTTGACAAAGAGAACATGGTGGCCACATATAAAACTCGGTTAAAAAAAGTTATCTTGTCCCTATCTAAAAAATAAAATAAAATTGGGATTGTGACTTGGAAGGTGAGTTATTTCATACTTTACAGGCTTGATACAAAGGAACTTAGAAATTGCGCATTGAACTCATTAACTTAAATTAAGTTGACACTGCCTCCAAGTCACTTGGAGAAAGTCATATTCATTCAATAATCTTAACCATTGATTCATGGACACTTGTCCGTTGAATATTTGTCGTTTTTAACCATCAGATAGATTTTCACCAATCCATTAGAAAGACATTCCAATGAAGGTAATAATATGTTCATGACATGTCTAAGCTGGAATCAATAATTTGTACAATTTATTTTAAATTACTATATTTCTTGCATGCAAATTTTAAATGCATGTGTATCATCTCTATGTTCTATTGGAGCATCAAAACCTTTTTCAATGGCGAAGTTGGATACGTATTGCCTATTGACATTGCCTCTAATGACTTCTCTATTGTTCGTGCTCTGTGGGCCTCACTACGGTTTTTATGTGTTTTATCCACGCCATCCATCCATTTTTTTATGTCATTTTATGGCATGAGCTAAAAAAAATGATGCATATCCAAATCTTAGATGGACCGTATCATAGGAAACGGTGGTGATTGAATGCCCACCATTAAAAACTTCTTGGGAGCCAAAAAAGTTTTAGATTAAGATGATATTTGTGTTTTTCCTCCATCCAAGTTTGTGCGACCTTATCAATAGGTTGGATGGAAAATAAACATTACAGTGGGCCCTAGGAAGTTTTTAATGGTGTGTTCAATCGCCACTGTTTTCCTATGATGGGTCCACCTGAAATTTGGATCACCCTCATTTTTTAGCTCCTGTCCTAAAACGATATGAAAAAATGGATGGTTGGCATGGATAAAATACATATATCATGGTGGGACTCATAGAGCATTGACAATAGCAAGATAATTTAGTAGGCCGTCTGCGTCTGACTAAATTTTTGCAACAAGAAAATGTGAGAAAGGAAACCCACTTTCCGAAGGGGCTGGGTGAGAAAATAAAAGGCTGATTTTTAGGAAAAATTAACTCGGTAGGAAATTGGATTTCCCTCTATTTCATATGTTTTTGGTGTTTACAAACATCAAAAAGAGGGTTTCTCAAGAAACCCTATTTCATTTCCCACAGTTTCATTCAATCCAAACAAGGCCTAAGATTCTTCCATGGTTTAAATGAAAAGAAGAAGAAGAGACCTGAGTGAATTATATATATAGTACTATGAGGTCGACCTCATGGGAAGTCCCATGAGGTCGAGCTGTGTGGGCCCCATCATGATGTGGATCGAACATCAACACCGTGCATTTGATGGGTCCCTTTTAGGTTGTGGGATATCTCAAAAATCAGCCGTATACGGAACTCAGGTGGGCTATACCATCTAAAACAATGTGAAGACATGCATAAAACATCTAAAAGCACTTGCTGGGGCCCACCTGAGTTTTGGATTCTGCTAAAATTGGTATGACCCCTCATCCAAGTGGAACACGCACAATGGATGATCTGGATTTGTGAAACACATCTCGGTGGGCCCAATAACCGATCATGAAGGTTTTAATGGGTGGATAACCCCTCTCATTGTTGTCTGTTGTGTGGCCCACCTAAGTAATGGATTGACCTGATTTTTAAGCCCGTGGCCCATCATCGAATGGTGCATCTTACTGATGGGGCAGATGTCTAATCCACATCATGGTGGGCCCACACAGCTCGACTTCATGGGAACTTCCCATGAGGTTGAGTGCATAGTACCTTTTCCACACACACACACACACATATAATTGGGGTTTCAGGGGCGTATTGGCCTATATCGATGCCACATCTGCCGATACAGGTCAAAATTTTCATATCGGGCAGATACAACCTTGTATTGTGTATCAGCTCGTGCCGATATGGATACAATATGGCCATGTCAGCTGATACGATAATGGAGCCACCGTTAAGAATTTAACCCAAAATGATATGAGACTATTTAATTTCTAAATTATGAAATGCACTCACTAGGTAGATCTTTTCCTAATTTATCACTTGATCGGCCTCATCATTTTGTAAGACACTACAGATGTCATGACCATCTTTCCCACATGATGCAGCCTAAGGAGGGGCCCAACGGTCACCTTGGGCCTCTCTCTCTCTCTCTCTCTCTCTCTCTCTCTCTCTCTCTCGGGCCTCTCTCTCTCTCTCTCTCTCCTCCTCCTCCTCGACCCCCTCCTCTCAATAGAAGAGTTTTGCAAGAAAAGAAAAGTCATTGGTGTTTTTTTTTCTTTGTGAGATCTTTGGACCCTCTTTGAAATTGAGTGAGTCCTCTCTTGTATTTGGGTGAGTGAATCCCCAACCTTAGGTGAGTGAGTCCCCAAGCCATCGATATTGTTTACCACCATTTTCAATCAAAGTAATCATCATTCTCTTTACCCCCCCCCCCCCCCCCCCCCAATTCGTTGGATCAGCGTCATTTGGTATTAAAGTAAATTGATTTTCATGGTGCAAGGACAACACCAACGCCACCGTATGGCTCCACTCAAAGATGTCAATATGTGTGCCAAAGTTGAGGAATTAAAACAAGCTAACAAACATCTTCAACATATGATGGAGGATGTTTTGCATAGACTCGTGACTCAAAGCCCCATGAATGACCCAATGGAACCTCCTGCGGGTCAAACATTTAATGTTCCCCATATGTTCGATGAAGAAGCACATTCCGACTCTTCAAGTTCTACTAGAGCTCCATCATGACAAGCTCCACCACAACCAACTTGGGCAATAGAGCGACTTGCACGTGCTCTAGAAAATGCCAACAACAGGCATCTGGGCGGACGCCCCCGACTTTAAAGGTAAACTCACCTTGAATCTTATTGTGATTGGGTTGCTTCTTTAAAAACTTTCTTTGAATGAAAAGAATTATTAGACGAGAAGAAAGCTAAATTCATTGCAACAAAACTCAAAAGTCACACCTTCATTTGGTGGCAACAATTCCAACTAAGTCATGAGCGGAGAAGGAATAGACGAATTAACACTTGAGCCGAAATGAAGGTAAAATTGAATGATAAATTCTTCCCTCTTATTATTCTTAATCTCTATGCCAAAATTTTCACCATCTTTGGCGAGAGAGTGACCAAAGCATGGCTAATGACACCGAGGAGTTTTATAGAAATTTAAATCGAGTGGATTTTGCAAGAAATTGATAATCAATTGTAGCTAAATAACTGAGTGGATTAAAATTATCTATCCATTACGAGATACTTTTACACCATTTAAGTAGTCTTGAAGGAGCCTACCAAATGGCCTTAAAGGCGGAGGCAAATTAAGTAGGGCCTCTTTCAAGCTGTTTGAGAAAACCTTTAGTGTTGGAACTTCTAAAGATAAGAATATCACCATACGGTTTAATGAACTCCCCAATTCATGGGATCGGGTAAGATCTAAGGAACATGTGGCTACCTGATGAGGACACAAGATCATTTCAAGTGTACCAACGAAGAAAGCGCCATCCACAAGCACCGTCCTTGTGGATAGGCGACTATTGAGGAGCATTGAAGACCTTACACATGTAGTCCGAGACATTTGAAAAGACCCCACCTTGGGAAGACATGTGTAAGTTGCTTTGAGGAGATGATCAGACCGTTGGATCGTGATGATGATGTGATCGGACCATTGGTTCATTGTGGCCCACTTTCATCACACCATCATTGGAGCGCATTGGACATCTTAGATTTGAGTTTATTTTACGCATTTTTTACTTATTTGAGTTTTGGGTTGGTGTGGGTACGTTTTTTTTCATGCAAATGTCTTTTTTTTGAAATTTTGTTAGTAGGGGTATTTTGGTAATTATGCTAATTCCGAATTTTATAAGGGTGTTGCCCTAAACCTTTTTTATTAGTTGTTGATTTATGAAAAAGAGCAAACCTTTGGTTGCCTCCTTCCTCTTTCCCTCTCTCATGGTGCTTCTTCTTCTTCCTTGATCTCCTTCTTCTCTATTCTTCTTGTGCCCCTCCAACTTCTTCCAGGTATTTCATCTTCTATTACTATCCTTCTAAACTTCTGTTTTGTTTATTCCCCACGATCTAAACCTTGAGAATCGATCCAAACCCTAAACCCCCAAATTCTCAAATCCCTAATCCGAGAAACCTCCTGGTTCTTCGGACTAGTGATCCTCATTGATCGATTGGGTATGACCATGCAAGATCGGGAGGTTCCATCCCTCGCCGGGTCCAACCTAAGCAATAATTGAATTCCATACTCCACGGTTGTGATGATGGCCCGTCCCATTGCATGTTTCCTTTATGATTTTCTTAGTTTATGATGATTGATGCTAGATTTCATTATTATTATTGCTTTTATTTCCGCTGAATAATTGTGTTCATGAGCATGCATCATATTTAGGGCTGTCCTGCATCAAATTTGGTATCAGAGAATAGGCTTGCATGGTTTGTGTCTAGATCGAGTTATCAAATTAGGGTTTTGATTTTTAGGTTTGTTTTAGGAAATTTCCAGATTTAGAAAGTTTCCAATTTTAGAAAGTTTCCTAATTTGGAGAATTTTCAGATTTAGAAAGTTTCCAATTTTAGAAACTTTCCTAATTTGGAGAATTTCCAGATTTAGAAAGTTTCCAATTTTAGAAACTTTCCAATTTTAGAAAGTTTCCTAATTTGGAAAATTTCCAGATTTGAGTTGTTTTCTGTTTTAATTTATTTTTAGTCAGTTCATATTATTTTTGCATTCATCGCATTCATCTTGTGAGTCAAAACACCTGGTGGTCTAGTTGGGTAGAGTTTTGGTTCGAGTCTTATTTGTATGCCAACTAGAAGAGGTAGAGGTTTCGGACTTCAGCCTACCATGAGTAACGAGCAGTTATCTGAGCAACTTGCTCAATTGATACAAAAGATAACCGCCCTAGAAGCAAGTCATAAGCGTGATTTTGCCCGCCTTGAGGACCAGATCACCACTACCAGGACCAAGGTCGAGCAACTAGAGACATCTCAAAGGGAAAACCCCGCTGTTGGGGATGATGCGCACTCCCAAGTGGGAGGAATCATAGAGGAACGCGCTGCCACACGCGTAGGGAGTGAGGATAGGGATCGTGGTAACGGTCGTGGTGTTGTGCGAGAGGCACGAGCCACATATGATCATCAAAACCGCTATGATCCAGATGAGCGCGCGATGAAGAATGTTAGAGTCGAGGCCCCGAGTTTTGATGGGCGCTTGGACCTCAAAGCATTCCTTGACTGGGTTGCTGACATGGACCACTACTTTGAGTGGTATGGCATGTCAGAAAACCGTCAAATGCGGTTTGCTAAGATGAAGCTTGTGGGTCAAGCCAAGCTCTTTTGGACCAACGCCGAGCGTAGGATAGAAAGAGTTGGTAGAGCCCCTATCAAAGATTGGTATGAGATGAAAGAGAAGTTGAAGGAGAAGTACCTTCCTCTCTCATATCGTCAGAAGCTCCTTGACAAATGGCAATCCTTACGCCAAGGGTCAATGTCTGCCGCTGACTACATCGCTAAATTTGAAGAATATGTGATGCGATGTGATATCCAAGAAGACCCTCTAGTAACGCTCTCGCGTTTCAAGACGGGCCTTCGTGCGGATCTTCAGCGCGAGCTTATGACTCGGCCCTTAACGGACTTGGATGAAGCATATCAAGTCGTGCAGGAGTTAGAGCAGTATCTAAGGACTCCTGCCGTCCGTCGTTTTGAGTCCCGAGACTCCAGTGCTAGATCTAGTTCCCAGGGAACTAGACCTAATGTTGGTAGTCAACCTAGGGCACAGGCAACCATCCCGCCTAGGCCTAGGGAGGACAAGGGCAAAGGGGTTCTTGGTGCAGGTCCTAGTGGAGGTAGCCAAGTGAGATGCTACGAGTGTGGCAATCCGGGCCACATATCTAATCAGTGTCCTACGAAGAGCCGTGGAAAAACCTTAGTTATAGGCGAGTCCCACGAGTGTGGAGATGACCAGGGTGATTATGAAGTTGAAGAGTATCATCCTGAAGGAGGACTTACTGATGAGGAAGAAATAGATGGAGAAGCAACGCTTGCAGTAGTCAGGCGTGCGCTAGCTCAGTCTAGGAGTAGTGCTGACTGGCGTCGAAGCACTATCTTCTACACTATTGCCAAGTGTGGTGAAAAGAATTGCAAGGTGATAGTGGATAGTGGAAGTTGTCAGAATGTGATTTCCACTAACACCTTAGAGCGATTGAAACTGAAACTCACACCTCATCCAGACCCATATAAAGTCTCTTGGGTTGACAAGACATCCCTACCTGTCACCCATCAATGTCTAGTCCCCATCGAGTTTGGGTCATACAAAGAGTCCCTGTGGTGTGATGTTTTACCTATGGATGTGGGACATGTTATCCTAGGTAGACCGTGGCTATTCGATAATGATGTCACGATCTTTGGCCGTTCCAATGCGTGTACCTTCACGCATAACGGTAAAAAGATCAAACTTAACCCTATGCCACCTGAGAGCCCACTAGGGAAGAAAAAGGATGAGAAGGCAAGTGAGCCTAAAGGAGTGGGGAAATCCAGGCCTAAGTCTCTACATATAATCAATGCAAGAGAGTTTGAAAGAGAGACTAAGGAGGATTCTATGGTGTATGCTCTTGTGGCTAGAGAAATTACACCTGAGGTTCCATTAGAGTTATCCCGTGAGGTGACTTCGGTTCTGAAGGAATACAGTGATGTATTTCCTGAAGACTTACCGAATGAGTTACCACCTATGAGGGACATACAGCATGCCATTGATCTTGTCCCAGGGTCTACTCTACCGAACCTTCCTCACTACAGGATGAACCCGGCAGAACATGCAGAATTAAAGAGGCAAGTTGATGAGCTTCTGCAAAAGGGTTTCATCCAAGAGAGTATGAGCCCGTGTGCCGTGCCTGCATTGTTGACGCCAAAGAAAGACGGCACGTGGCGCATGTGTGGACAGTCGTGCCATAAACAAAATTACTGTCAAGTATAGGTTTCCCATACCTAGGCTTGATGATATGCTTGATATGATGGCGAGGTCCACCATATTCTCTAAGATAGACCTCAAAAGTGGATATCACCAAATCCGTATACGCCCAGGGGATGAATGGAAAACTGCGTTTAAAACAAAAGATGGGTTGTATGAGTGGTTGGTCATGCCCTTTGGCTTGACTAATGCACCCAGTACGTTCATGCGGGTGATGACACAAGCCTTGAGGCCGTTCATGGAAAAATTCCTAGTGGTGTACTTTGACGACATTCTTATTTACAGTACCACTAAGGAATCACACCTTGAACATTTAAAGAAGGTTTGTAGTGTCCTTAGGAAGGAAAAGTTGTACGCTAATCTTAAGAAATGCGCATTCATGTCCAGCCAAGTTGTGTTCTTAGGATTCATAGTGTCGTCTGAAGGGATGCGTGCAGACCCTGAAAAGGTCAGGGCCATAGTTGAGTGGCCAGAACCGAGGAACATTCATGAGGTGCGAAGCTTTCACGGCCTAGCAACTTTTTATCGTCGGTTCATTAGAGGTTTTAGCACGATCATGGCTCCCATTACAGAATGCATGAAAAAGGGAGAATTCGTGTGGTCTAAAGCCGCAGTCAAGGCTTTTAAGGAGATTAAGGGCAAAATGGTAGAAGCTCCTGTCATGCGTCTACCTGACTTTTCTAAAGTCTTTGAGGTAGCGTGTGATGCGTCTGGTGTTGGTATAGGTGGAGTGTTGAGCCAGGAGGGCCACCCTGTAGCCTATTTTAGTGAGAAATTGAATGAGGCAAAACAAAAATACTCCACTTATGACAAAGAGTTCTATGCGGTAGTGCAATCCCTGAGACATTGGCGACACTATCTCCTACCGCAGGAATTCGTCTTGTTTTCTGACCACGAGGCTTTGAGATATTTGCATTCTCAGAAGAAACTCAACCCAAGGCATGCCAAGTGGGTAGCGTTCCTTCAGGAATATTCGTTTGTGTTGAAACACAAAGCCGGGGTTGAAAACAAACCAGCGGATGCCCTTAGTAGAAGAGTGGCGTTGCTCAACTCCTTGAGTGTAGAGGTAGTCGGGTTTGAGCAACTGAAAGATGAATACCCCACATGTCCTGATTTTGGGGGTACTTACGCGTCGCTCTCTAGTGACCAGCGTATTATGGGCGAATATGTTCTTAAAGATGGCTTCCTTTTCAAGGGAGACAGACTTTGCATTCCCCGTATGTCCCTTCGTGAATTCCTCATCTGGGAGCTTCATTCAGGAGGGATAGCTGGCCATTTTGGTCGTGATAAGACCATTGCCCTTGTGGAAGATCGTTTCTATTGGCCAAGTCTCAAGCGAGACGTAGCCAAAGTTTTAGGGCAGTGTCGTACATGTCAACTGGCAAAGCAGAGAAAACAAAATACCGGGCTGTATACGCCATTGCCAGTGCCACATGCTCCGTGGCAGGACATTAGTATGGACTTCGTGCTTGGGCTTCCCAAGACTATAAAAAAGCACGATTCCATTTTTGTCGTGGTGGACCGTTTCTCTAAAATGGCGCATTTCCTCCCATGTTCGAAAACGTCAGATGCGTCTTATGTTGCTCGTATCTTTTTTTATGGTGTGGTGCGTCTCCATGGGTTACCTAAAACCATAGTGTCTGATCGTGATGTTCGATTTACTAGCTATTTTTGGAAGACACTGTGGCACATTATGGGAACTCGTTTACAATTCTCTACTGCTTACCACCCACAAACAGACGGTCAAACTGAAGTGGTAAACCGTAGTCTTGGAAATCTTCTACGTTGTCTAGTGGGTGATCATGTTAAGACTTGGGACCTAATCTTACCAACTGCTGAATTTGCTTATAATAGGTCAGTAAATCGATCTACAGGAATGAGTCCATTTGAGGTTGTTAGTGGGTATAAACCTAGAATGCCAATAGATCTATTACCCATGTCTGTCACCCAAAGGTCTTCTGAATCAGCCGATGCATTTGCACGACATATCCATGAATTGCATACACATATTAGACAGCGGATAAGTAAGAGTAATGATAATTATAAAATTTCAGCTGATTCTCATCGTAGACTGCTAGATTTTCAAGAAGGTGACTATGTAATGGTAAGGGTAAGGCCAGAGCGGTTCTCACAAGGTACCGCTAAGAAATTACAAGCGCGTAGTGCTGGACCATTCAAGATAGTGCAGAAAATTGGGTCCAACGCATATCGGATTGACCTTCCATCTGAAATGGGCATTAACCCGACTTTTAATGTAGAAGATCTAGTCCGTTCCCCTGACCCTACCATTGATCCATCATTTCATTCATGGCCCTATTCTGATTTTGCTTCACAACCCCTTCCACCCCTCCCTCCACCTATTGTCCATAAAGAAGAAATTGAAGAGATCTTGGATGATGAGATAGTTTCCATGAGAGATGGAGGTTTCCAGAGGTATCTTGTCAAATGGAGGAACAAACCACCTTCTGAATCTACGTGGTTGACTGAAACGGAAGTGCAGCGTGTTGATCCAGACTTACTAGAGCGCCACAAGAGTTTTAACTCGCCGGAGTCGAGTTTTTCTCACCCGAGGGGAGTTGATGAGGACACAAGATCATTTCAAGTGTACCAACGAAGAAAGCGCCATCCACAAGCACCGTCCTTGTGGATTGGCGACTATTGAGGAGCATTGAAGACCTTACACATGTAGTCCGAGACATTTGAAAAGACCCCACCTTGGGAAGACATGTGTAAGTTGCTTTGAGGAGATGATCAGACCGTTGGATCGTGATGATGATGTGATCGGACCGTTGGTTCATTGTGGCCCACTTTCATCACACCATCATTGGAGCGCATTGGACATCTTAGATTTGAGTTTATTTTACGCATTTTTTACTTATTTGAGTTTTGGGTTAGTGTGGGTACGTTTTTTTCATGTAAATGTCTTTTTTTTGAAATTTTGTTAGTAGGGGTATTTTGGTAATTATGCTAATTCCGAATTTTATAAGGGTGTTGCCCTAAACCTTTTTTATTAGTTGTTGATTTATGAAAAAGAGCAAACCTTTGGTTGCCTCCTTCCTCTTTCCCTCTCTCATGGTGCTTCTTCTTCTTCCTTGATCTCCTTCTTCTCTATTCTTCTTGTGCCCCTCCAACTTCTTCCAGGTATTTCATCTTCTATTACTATCCTTCTAAACTTCTGTTTTGTTTATTCCCCACGATCTAAACCTTGAGAATCGATCCAAACCCTAAACCCCCAAATTCTCAAATCCCTAATCCGAGAAACCTCCTGGTTCTTCGGACTAGTGATCCTCATTGATCGATTGGGTATGACCATGCAAGATCGGGAGGTTCCATCCCTCGCCGGGTCCAACCTAAGCAATAATTGAATTCCATACTCCACGGTTGTGATGATGGCCCGTCCCATTGCATGTTTCCTTTATGATTTTCTTAGTTTATGATGATTGATGCTAGATTTCATTATTATTATTGCTTTTATTTCCGCTGAATAATTGTGTTCATGAGCATGCATCATATTTAGGGCTGTCCTGCATCACTACCTCACAAGAGAGACACCACAATGGAGCCCAATCAAACACATGTTTTCAATGTGGGGGAAAAAAAGACATTTAGCTTATAAGTGTCCTCAAAAGAAAGTTAGCAACCGATTGAATCTAATCGTTGAAAATGATTACAGAGTTGTTTACAATTCTAAAGATGATAATGAGACCTACCAAGATATATGTGACCTCGATAGTGATGCCAAAAGTCTTATAATAAGACAATCCTAACCACCCCTAAAAGCCAAGAAATGACCATTAGTTGTAGGGCAACATTTTTCTCACTTTTTGTACTACTTATGGTCGAAAATGATTAATGTTGATTGAATCGGGAAGTTATGAAAATATGATTGTAAAGAATGGTCAATAAGTTAAATTAAAATATGAAAGACGTCTCAACTCTCAATCTATACAAAATTTCTTAGTTCAAAAAAGGAGGTGACGTCTCAATTAATGAAAGGTATTTGGTAAAATTCTCTATTGGTAAGTATTGTGGTAAACTTTGGTTGAATGTCTTACCTATGGATGCTTGCCACATATTACTTGGGCGGCTACAGCAAAAGGAATGAGATGTTCATCAGGATGGAAAAAAAAATGTTTAGTCTCTCTCTCTCTCTCTCTCTCTCTCTCTCTCTCTCTCTCTCTCACAATGGGGTAAAGTATGTGTTAAATCATTTAAAAGGAAATCCCTCATTGTGTCTTTAAAGAGCAACATGTTAATCTTTTGTCCCTAAAACATTTTGAAGAGACTTGTATGGAGAGGACCCCTGTTTATGCCCCCTTGTGGCCCAAGATATCCCTAAAGAAGTAATGAGAGAAATACCCAAATGCATGATCGAACTCTTGAAAGAGTTTTTCGATGTTACACTCAAAGAGCTCCCGAATGGATTACTACCTATGTGTGACATCCAACATCGAATTGATTTAGTATCAAGTAATAGGTGCCATGCTACCACACTTGCCCCACTACCGCATGAGCCCTACGGAGCATGCGGAACTCCAAAGGCAAGTGGAAAAGCTGTTAAAGAAAGGCCTTATCCAAGAAAGCCTAAGCCCATGCATGATACCCGCCTTTCTCACCTTTGCAAAAGATGGGACTTGGAGGATACGTGTTCATAGCCAAGCCATCAATAAAATAACCATAAAATATCACTTCCCAATTCCCCGACTTGATAACATGTTGGACATGTTATAAAGTGCAAAGGTTTTTATAAAAATTTACCTTATAAGTGGATACCACTAAACTCTTATGGGCATGAGTCGGCATGACTTAAAGTTTTGACAATATTAACTGATATTGACCAATACTTTATGTTTTGCACCTCACTCATGTAGAACTAAGGCTAAGGTATACTTTTTGTTCTTTATAGTTTTTTTATTGTATTCATCATTATCATTTAAGCCTTATCCCAGCTAATTGGGGTCGGTTACATGAATCTTGTTCTGCCATTCCAGTTTATCAAGGACAATAATTAATCTTGTTTTATGGAGAATGTCCCTTTTCGCTGTTTAGTGGTATGTGTGGGAAGAAAGGAACAGAAGATGTTTTCGAGGAGAAAGCAAGCCGGCGGAGGTCATATCTCAAAGGGCAAGGCGTCTTATTATTGAGTGAGCATCCAATGTTGATAATCTAAAGGGTTGTAATCTTTTGTTTCTTGGTGTGTAGCTGGATCGCTATCTCAGCGGTTTGGCTCCTTTTGTTGTAGTTCTTTTGTTTTAATAAATCTTCGTTATCTTTCACAAAAAAAATAATAATAATAAATAAATAAACTACAGGTTATCAAGTCTTTTCTTACTACCTCCATCCATGTCCTTTTTAAGCCTTCCCCTTGCCCTTTTTAGAGCCTTCAACTTGAACCAATTCACTCCAACTTGAACCAACTCACTCCTAACCTGTGTAGTTCTTGACCACCATTGCACATGGTCAAACCATCTAAGTCTTCCTTCCATAATCCTATTACCTATTGGCGTCACTACTCAATTCCCTCAAATGTATTCATTTCTATTCTATCCTTCCTCGTATTGCCACTCACCCATCTTGGCATCCTCATTTCAACTATGCTCATCCTATGAACATGTTGTTCCTTAACTACCCAACATCCTGACTGACAAAGCATGGCTAATCATAGCTATCCTATAAATTTTCCCCTAAGGTTCATTAGTATGCAGTGATCACATAAAATTCCAGAGGCACATCCCCATTCCATCCACCCAGCTTCAATTCTATGAGCAAAATCCTTTTCAATCTCTCTGCACTCATGAATTATTGACCTAAGATATCCAAAAAAGTCATTTTTGGGTAATTCTTGGTCCGCAATCCTAATTAATTCCTTGTTTCCATTCCATATACTATTTGCATTCCATATACTATTTTACTTCGACTAATTTTAAAACATTTAGATTCTAAAGTACCCCTCCATAGTTCTAGCTTTGTGTTTACCTCCTCCCTCGTCTCGTCAATCAAAATTGTGCCATCTAAAAACAATACCACAGACCTCATCTTATAAATGCCTCATTAACTTGTCCATAACTACCGCAAAAGGATGTGGGCTCAATGCTAACCCTGGTGTGAGCCAACAGTTAGTTTTCATTGTATTGTTTGTATTTTATTGCTTGCATCATATGACATTTGAATGTATGAACTCAATTTGGATAAATAGTCAACAACAATGTTCTCCCCCCTAAACAATGGAAAACAATAATGCATATTTTTTTTCCTGGTGTTTAAGTTCTAAGCATGTAGCCATATGTCTTTTAACTATCTATTGAAGTTTCACTGAAAACCAAAACTTCATAGGCGACCTATATTTAAAACCTTGCTTATGGGATTGTGGAAAGAGAAAAATGGATGGGTCTTTGGGGATAATGTTGCATCAGTACTCAGTGGCATCCACAAAAAGGATTCTCGTCATGATTATTGGCTGGGTGCTGCCAAGGCAGGATTTTCAAGGGTGTTCTATGACAGATCTTTTGGGGATTGGGGTGAGTTATAGATGATCAAAGTGGGCTAAGATTTTTGGGCGTAGGATCTTTGGTATTCTCCTGGGCTGTGTTTCATTTTTTCTTGTCTTCTAAGATGATTTGTTAGCAAAGATGCGATATAACTTGTTGTTTTTTTGGCTGTCGCTCGCTGTATTTGTCATTTGGTTTCTCCTTAAACAGAATTAGTCACCTTCCAAAAGAAGAAGAAGAAGGAAGTATGCAGCATGAAGCTTAATGTGGGAAAGGGCGATGGAGAACCAAGAAACATGCAATAAACCATTTTATGACCCATGAATCTAGGAATTGGGAGATCTTGAAAAGAGAACAGCACCATAAACAGAAGATTCACGCAATCATATAAAGCTATATGATGTGTATTCTATTTGAGTCAGAAAATCTGGTAACATGTAAAGAGCACAATATGTTGTTTCCTCCACAATTGGGCACAATAAATCACACAAACATAGTCATTGAGGACATTAAGACCATTTTATTTTTGGCTTTGGAGACATCCCCTTTACAAAAATAAACTCAGAACCATCAAGAACAGTTGATTTGGTTTGCATCACTTGAAATAAACCAAATTAACCACCTGATGCCCATGAGAAGATCAAAACTAGACTTACAAATATCACAATCATAATGCATCATACATCAAGAATCGACTACAATTTCCAAGATTTCATTGTTATGATAAAACCATAAGTGAATCTTGGACCCATTTGGACAAGCACACAAATCAACATTTGATCTGATGTCAGTAGTGAAACAGAGAAGCAGCTATTCATCTGCCCATTTGGGGTGGGCAGAGGCATAGTTGCCATCCAATCTGGCGACAGACCAGGTCCCACAATGCAGAAACACCTAACGGGCCCTTACATTTTGATATCAAGTGAAGTGTATTCAAGACTAACCTTGGTGCCAAAGGGACCAACTGGAGTGTCCATGTCGAAACGCTTTGCTCCCTATAAAAACAAAATCCAATGTGTACGCAACTGTAGTTGTCTGTAAATTATTGACAAATCATACAACATGTAATCTTCAAACCAAAACATACACGGACCTCAAGTTCATCCTCGAGCTCTTCACGTTCATGTCCAGTGGCAATCGGCATTATATCTTCCACTCTGATCTTACCCTTGGACACACTAGCATCTGCTCATGAATCCTTCCATAGTTACAATCTGGGTGCATTCTGATGGTACCGGTACCACCATAGCTTACAGGTAGGTACTGAAAAGAAATGGGCCCCATGTGATGTATTCATGACATCCAACCCATCCACCAGATGCGATCTCAAATTACCTCCAATACCCAAAATCATCCCAATCAAAAAATTAGGTGGGCCACACCATGGGGAGCAAGTTGAGAGTGAACTCCTGCCATTGATTTGAATAGTGTATCCGTAATCCAGGCCACTGATACTTTTCATCTGGCCTGGATGAAGGTTCAGGCCCAGAATCACGCTGTTTTGCATCTTAGGTGAGCCCCCTTGCAAATCAAGAGTGGGTGTTCACTCCCATCTTTCTCCCTGTGATGTGGCCCACCTGAGTGTTGGATCGGGATGATTTTTTATACCTGACGGTAACACTATCTCACGCATCTGATGGACGGATTGGATATCCTGCATATGTCACGTGGGCCCTACATATGCCTACCAGTACCACGGGAGCCCACCTCATTACAACCGTACCACTAGATCAATCAGACAATTAAGAGCAGGTTAGGGTAATTACCGGAATGGGAAGTGGCCTGGTGGGTGGAGAAGAGGGACGATGCAGATGGGAAGGCGCGTTTCCTGATAAAGGAATCTCCACCGTTGGATCGAGCTAGAGAAGATCGCCATGAAAGGGCAGCTAGGGTCTGGAGCTGAGCAGATACCCTTCTCCACATCGTCTTGTAAGTGAATTCTCAGGTCGCCCAAAACTCTGGTAAATGACTCCAAATCTCTCGCTCGCTCGCTCTCTCTCTCAGCCAGGGTTTTACTCAAATCAGCACGTGAGAAGACGCTGTTTGCACGTGCTAAAGTCAGCTGGTAATTTCGTTACAGCCACCCGAAGGGGCTCATACCAATTACGCGTGCGGGACCCACGCGCCTACGTGAACTGCACCAAAACGCCAGCCAGCTTGCTGGTGTTAAAGCTCCGTGGGCCCTACCATGATGTGTTTATCCACGCTGTACATCCATTTTGCCAAACATTTTAGGGCATGAGCCAAAAAAATAGGCGGATTTAAATCTCAGGTGAACCACACACAAAAACAAGTAATGAGTGAACTCCCACCGGTAAAAACTTCCTAGGGTCCACTGTAATGTTTATTTTCCATCCAACCTGTTGATTAGGTCACATGACCATGGGCGAAGCGAAGACACAAATATCAGGTTGATCCAAAACTTCTGTGACCCAAAGATGTTTTCAACGGTAAGAGTTCAATCCCCACTGTTTCCTGTGGTGTGGTCCACCTGAGATTTAGATCTTCTCACTTTTTGAACTCATGCACTAAAATGAACTGGAAAAATGGATGGATGGCATGGATAAAACACACACATCATGGTATAGCCCACAGAGGGTCACCAGACAAACCGCGTCCCATTAGCCCCTTCGGTTGCACTGATTGTCCCAGTGACACCCTGGTGGATGGACATGATCGCAGTGGGGGTATCGGACTTTATGTTATAAGCATGTTCTTCCATGAACGTGTTGTATGTACTGAGTATCGAACCATTGGCAAAGGAGAAAGGCGCGCCTATCCATTGGGTGGCCAAAATCAGTGCGTCGGGTCATACGGTTGCCCATCGATGGATTTCGAGGTTGTATCTTTTTCATTAATGGCCCGTTTGGCACCATTGATTTAATGGCCCGTTTGGCACCATAGATTTGAGGAGAAAGGAGGAGAAAGGAGGAGAAATTGGTTGCTTTATTCCGTTTGGCACCATGGATTCGAGGAGATGTGGATTTGAGAGGAATCTAGGAGAACTCAAAAAGGCACTTTTAGCCCTTTTTCAAATCTTCAAAAAAAGGTGGGATTTGAGGAGAAGTCTTCTCAACATGGGACCCACCGTAATGTGTCCCTGACTAACTATGAGACCCAACATGATGTATGTTTTCCATCCAACTGGTTGATAAGGTCACAAATATCTGAATGAAGGGACCACACAAATTTCAGTTTAATCCAAAACTTTTGTGCATCATAAAGGTCTCACTCTCCATTTTTTCTTGTTTTCTGGTCCACTTTAGATGTGGATTTGCTTTATTTTTTGGATCTTGGCATAAAATGTTCTGTAAAACTGGATGAATGGCATGGATTTAAAAATTGAGGTAATATTTGATTTCTCTCCAAATCTTGGCTGCCAACCAGAAAGTCTGGAATTGATAAGAATTGGAATTGATGAGAATTTATATCATGGAATCCACTTCTCCTCAAATCCATGGTGCCAAACAAGCCATAAGGAGAAAGGAGGAGAAAGGAGGAGAAACCGGTTGCTTTATTATGTTTGGCACCATGGATTTGATGAGAAGTGGATTTGAATGGAATCCGGGAGAACTCAAAAAGCCACTTTTAGCCCTTTTTCAAATCCTCAAAAAAAGGTGGGATTTGAGGAGAAATTCTTCCCAACGTGGGACCCACCGTAATGTGTCCCTAACTATGGGACCCAACATGATGTACATTTTCCATCCAACTTGTTGATAAGGTCACAAAGACCGGGATGAAGGGACCACACAAATTTCAGTTTAATCCAAGACTTTTGTGCATCATAAAGGTCTCACTCTCCATTTTTTTCTTGTTTTATGGTCCACTTTAGATGTGGATTTGCTTTATTTTTTGGATATTGGCATAAAATGATCTATAAAAATGGATGAATGGCGTGGATTTAAAAATCGAGGCTAATACAGTGGGCATACGGTGGGATTAAATTTTACACCGTCCATTCCTTCACGTTTGATTTCTCTCCAAATCTTGGCTGTCAAACAGAAAATCTAGAATTGATAAGAAGTGGAATTGATGAGAATTCATATCATGTAATCCACTTCTCAAATCCATGGTGCCAAACGGGCCAAGTGAATTGTCCCTTTTTAATTCTAATAGCATGTGAAGATCGTTTCGAGTCTCAGTTTTGAATGCCAATCCATTGGGTGTTCATTAGGCCGTGGAGAGTCCTAATTGAATCCTTACCACGCCATAACGTTTATTTGCCATCTTACTTGTTGTTAGAGTCGGACAATAAGCCAAGTCGAATCAAACTAGGCCTGACTCTATGTGTGGCATGGTCCCAAGAAACCTTGACTTGTGTGTGATTTGGTCTTGGAATCAAGTCAGACTTTTATGCTTGACCTGACTTGATTAAGCTATCAAGCTGAGTGTTATAGGTAAAATACGAATTGACCTCAAGTCGGACCTGACCGACCTAAAGACAGGTCGAAATCATCCGATCTGACTCAGAGATTGACTTCCAAACTTCGTCGAAGCACCGACCTTGGCCATGCGGCGAGCTGAGTCTTATCATAACAATCTCGTGATCTTAGGCCTATGCCGAGATAATGGGAGAGGGATTCATAGAATCGTCAACTGATGCATAAATGTCTCCAGCAACTACGAAACGGCCCGAGGATCTCGGAAATTCGAGATCTTCTCCACGAGAATTACGTTTCCTTATAGGAATATAATTCCGGAACTTAAGTTTATAAAATGATACTTCCTCTTTACAAAAAAAGGTACGAAAACTCTTACTAACAAAAGAGATTACTTATCACAAAAGCTTGGACTGACTTAGGCATCGGAGGACTAATGGCCAGTCCCTGGCCCCTCCCTTAGCCATTGTTATCCTTGCAAGTTTTAGAGGGAGATCAACCTCTCTCTGCATCTGGTGAGATCGATCATCAACTTCACCTTGTTCGTTGTTGAAATCTTAGCAACAATAGTTGGCGCCGTCTGTGGGAACTTCAACTATAAAGCCGTGTTCTCACCCAAAAGCTCGAGACACTCCCTTCATCTCAAGCAAAATTACGATGGCTGAAAAAAGAAAATACAAGGGGAAGGCTCTCGCAATTGCTAGAACTTCTGAAGCCCCACGTTCCAACGACAAAGGGTCTGTTCCCAAAACATCCGCCATCAGGATCGGCGAAACGTCCTCTCACTTTGTTCAGCAAGGCGGACAACAAAGATCTCGCGATCGTGGGATCAGATTCTCCGCTCTCGAAGAACAAGTGGGAGGCGTCACCGAAAGACTGGGGGCGTAGACGAACGATTCGGGTACGTCGATCAAAGACTTGATGAAATCAATGCTCTTTTAACCGGTTTCATTCAACCAACTCCGGATTACAGATACCATAACGAGCTTCAACGATCTTGTCCCCAACCTCAACAATCTCAACGATCTCGTCGATCTCCACAGCCACAACGTTCTCAGCGACCCATTCCAAATCACGAACACGTCAAAGAAGATGAAGTTGGTAGTCGAGCAATGAAGGCAAAATCTCGATCAGCAGTGGATTTGCCTACAATTGACCTACGTCATAAGCTCGAAGAAAGAAGATCAGCTCGCTTAGATCATGCCCGAGCTGACTTTGGGGGAGCTGACCAAGTGAATGACAATATAAACCCACTGGAGGCCGAGCCAAAAAGAACTCCGTGAACGAGTAGGCGATATTCAGAGAGCAAAACGTGCCCAAGCACCTATTGCAGTGGATGCATTGGTCGATTCCTCAATGTAACCGTTCATTGAAGAAATCCATAAGGAACCGCTTCCTAAGGGATTTTAAAATCCCTCAGCTCAAACAATACTCCGGAATATGAGATCCAGTGGAGCATTTGGAAAATTTCAAGGTCGGAATGGAACTCCTCGGAGCCAACGGACACATCATGTGCAAGGCCTTCCCATTGTCATTAACAAGCTCAACATGGACTTGGTTTCGTAACCTAAGGCCAAGGTCAATCAGCTCATTTTCCCAATTGAGTAGGGCCTTCGCTACTCAGTTCATCGGAAGTACCGACCTGAGGAAGCATTCGACCCATCTCGCTGCGATCAAACAAAAAGAGGATAAGTCTTTAAAAGACTACCTCGCACGTTTCAATGCCAAAGCTGTACAGGTTGAAAATCTCTCTCGGAACGTATTGCTCCACACTATGGTCGGAGGATTGAGCGATCGAAAATTCATCTGGTCAGTCGAAGAAGAGCCACCCCAGTCTGTGGCAGAATTCTTAGATTGAGCTGTCAAACACATCAACGCGGAGGAATTGGTCAACGCGCATAAATCATCCTCCAGGAACAAGGATCACCAGGAAGGAAGCGGTTCGAAAAAACACAGGCTAGATCGGAAATCACTAGGTCAGAACAGTGCTACCCAATGAGTTAAAGCCTCAACCTCACGATTTGAGAAGTACACACCACTCAACAAAACCATCGAGCAAGTGTACTTGGCGGAAAAAGGCAAGCACACGTTCGAGCGATCTGCGAAGATAAAAACCGACCCGAGCAGGAGGTTGAAATCAAAGTACTACTTATATCACAAGAACCACATTATAACAATGCAGAGTGTTTCGACCTGAAACGACCAATAGAGACCCTTATTCAGCAGGGATTCTTAAAAGACTACATCACTTAGTGTCAAGAGGATCGGAGGGCTGTAGAACAAACTGACGAGCAGATCAACAACGATCATGTGGAAGAAATCAACATGATCTTTAGCGGTCCAACCACCAGGGACTCTAGTAACTCCTGAAAGGCCTACATACAATAAAGAAGAACGTCGTAACCAGGGCCCTTCATAAACATAACCAGCCGACCTTTAAAGGTCGCAAAGGTTACCTCATTGGGAATAACGTTCGCTGAGGAGGACTTCCGAGGTGTCCTACACACACATGATGATTCCCTTGTAGTATTAATGGTGATCGCCAAAAGAAACTCCACAGGATGATGGTCAATACAGGGAGCTCGACAAACATCTTGTATGCCACAGCATTCAAGGAGATAAAAATCGACCGATCTAAGTTAAGGCTGGTCAAAACTGCTTTGACCGAATTTACAGGATATAACATTATGCTGGAAGAAGAAATAACTCTTCTGGTCGCAACGGAGGAATTGCTTAATCAGAAAATAATTATGGTTGATTTCCTCGTCGTCGACACCCCTTCCGCCTACAATGCGATCATCGGCTGACCCATCCTTCGAGCTCTTAAAGCCGATATTTCCATCTACCACCTGGCTATAAAGTTCGAAACTAACGATGGGGTCGGAGTGGTCAAAGGAGACTAATAGGAAGCTCGTCGATGCTATGAGCTGACCGTATGAGGAAAAAAACAACAAAAATTCGGTTTCAACTGTCTCACATACGACCTCTCTGGATCCAACGAGGGAAACGGAAGAACGCAGATCACCCGCCGAGGAGTTGGTCGAAATCCCACTTATGGACGACCTGACCCGCGTTATGAAGATCG
Organism: Liriodendron chinense; assembly: GCA_003013855.2. Taxonomy (NCBI): domain Eukaryota; kingdom Viridiplantae; phylum Streptophyta; class Magnoliopsida; order Magnoliales; family Magnoliaceae; genus Liriodendron; species Liriodendron chinense. Next base: position 6,403,081 of record PVNU02000439.1, on the reverse strand, counting down.
GATCTCAGTTGAAAAGCGACGTACATAAAAGGCTGACCACTTTTCTGAAGGAGCATGTAGATGTCTTCGCATGGTCCCATCAAGATATGCCGGGAATCAGTCCTATGGTGATGGTCCATCGGCTAAACGTCTACCTGACCTTCAAACCAGTCCACCAAAAAAGACGTCCTTTTAACACAAAAAGGTATGCTGTGATCAAGGAAGAAGTTCGGAAACTACGTCAAGCATGATTTATCCAAGAGATACGATATCTAGATTGGCTTCCTAATGTTGTTTTGGTGAAGAAAGCCAACGAAAAGTGAAGAGTCTGTGTGGACTACACCGACCTGAATAAAGTCTGCTCAAAGGACAGCTTCCCGCTATCCAGGATAGATCAACTCGTTGATGCGACATCAGGGTATGAGCTGCTCAGTTTTATGGATGCATACTCCGGGTATAACCAAATTCAGATGTACACTCCTGACAGACAGAAAACAACATTTGTGACAGATCGATGTCTGTATTGCTACAAGGTGATGCCTTTCGGGCTTAAAAACACCGAAGCAACATATTAACGTCTGGTTAACACCGAAGCAACATATTTGTAGACTACATCGGTAATACTATGGAGATTTACTTGGATGACATACTTGTTAAAAGTTTGAAGTCGGAAAACCACGTAGACGACCTCCGCTCCATGTTCGAGATTTTAAGGAAATACTAGATGAATCTCAATCCCAGCAGATGCGACTTCAGCATAGGCTCAGGAAAGTTTCTTGGTTTCATGGTAAATCAGCGTAGAATTGAGGCCAATCCAGAGAAGATCCGAGCTCTAATCGACACGAACTCACCCACTTCCGTGAAAGAAGTTTAATGCCTTACTAGTCAGTTCGCAGCCCTTAATCGGTTCGTTTCTAAAACTACGGATCGATTTCTCACATTCTTTAAACAACTTCGTAAGTGCAAAGAAATGATCTGGACACCAAAATGCGAGCAGGCCTTCCTCGAGCTCAAGGCCTACCTCGTATCTCCTCCTTTGTTGTCCAAACCACTGTCAGGTGAAGAATTACTTCTATACCTGGCAGTCTCTCCACCGATAGTCAGCTCAACCTTAATCCACGACGATCAGGGAACACAGATGCCATTTTACTATGTCAGTAAAGCTCTTCTCGATGCAGAAACTCGGTACTCGTGCGTTGAAAAATTAGCACTGGCTCTAGTCACATCAGCAAGGCGACTACAGTCTTATTTTCAAGCACACCCAATAACAGTGTTAACTGATCAGCCACTGCGCCAAGTGTTGCAGAAACTAGAGCTTTCAGGTCGTCTTACAAGGTAGGCCATCGAACTTGGCGAATTTGACATAGGATACCGACCTCGAGCTATGATCAAAAGTCAAGTGGTCGTCGACTTCATTGTTGAATTGACCAGCCCCCCAGACGGTCGGCGTGACCACGAATCGAGCCGACCTCCAAAAGAAAAACGGTTGGAAAGCTCTTCGGAAAATGATCCCACGACATCTGCATAGTCATTACATGTTGACGAGTCATCCAATTCACAAGGTTGCGGAGCCGGTCTAATTTTAACTTCACCGGACGGGGTGAAAGTCTAATATACTATTCGGTTCGGCTTCTGAGCCTTTAATAATGAAGTGAATACAAAGCCCTCCTAGCTGGCCTTCGCCTTACTTCTGAGATAGGAATCCGAGAATTGAAAGTGCACAGTGATTCGCAGTTAGTGGTCGGGCAAGTAACTATAGAGTATCAAGCAAAAGGAAATAAAATGTGTGCACATCTAGCAAAGGCTCAAGAATTACTATCCCGCTTCGATCACTATGAGATCGTTCAGGTCCCAATAACTCAAAATACCAACGCAGACTCACTGGCAAAATTACCATCATCGATGGATGACGAGCTTAACAGGACGATACCTATCAAATTCCTCCCCCATCGAAGCATATCTCAAGAGGAGCCAATCAAGTTATGTCCAGTGTCAACAAGCCCAAGCTGGATGGATCCCATCATCCGTTTTTTGCAATTAGGCGAACTGCCTGAAAATAAAAGAGAAACGTAAAAGATCCGCTACAGATCAGCTCGTTACACTGTTAATCAATGAAGTCCTCTACAAAAAAGGGTTTTCTCTACCATGTCTATGTTGTATAGGACCCGAAGAAGCAGATTACGTGCTATGAGAAATTCATTTTGGCAGCTGTAGTAATCATTCCGGGAGCAGAGCACTTGCTAAAAAAGTGATTCGACAAGAATACTACCGGCCTACTATTCAGCAAGATGCCTGAGAGATTGTAAAAAAAATGCTACAAGTGCTAGCGATTTGCCCCAGTTTGCCACCTACCACCTGAAGAGCTCACTCTCATGTCTGAACCATGGTCATTTGCCTAGTGGGGGGTCGACATCATTGGTCCTCTTCCGACAGGCAAATAACAAATGAAATATGCGATCGTTGTCGTCGACTATTTCACAAAGTGGGCCGAGGCAGAGCCACTAACTACTATCATAGAAAGGAAAACTACGGATTTCATCTGGAGATTGATCGTATGCCAGTTCCGGATTCCTAATATCATAGTAACCGACAATGGGCGACAATTCGACAATATAAGATTCCGCAAATTCTGCAGCAACCTGGGCATAAAAAATGTGTACTCCTCTCCCCATCATCCGCAAGCCAATGGTCAGGTAGAAGCCATCAATAAAATCATCAAAAACTATATCAAAATGAAGCTCAGAGAAAGGAAAGGAGCCTGGGCGGAAGAATTTCCCAAGGTACTCTGGGCTTACGGAACCACAGCTTAGTCCACCATCGGAGAAACACCTTTCTCCTTAGCTTTTGAAGCCGAGGATGTGATTCCAGTGGAGGTTGGAATGCCCATTAACGGAACAGGTCGCCATCAGCCCGACCAAAATGAGGATCAGCTACGAATGAATCTCGACCTGCTCGACGAAGCGAGAGAAACTTCCCAAGTGCGAGTAGCAGCATATCAGCACGGGGTTCAGCGACACTACAACTCACGAGTAAAGAAACGACAGTTCCGAGCAGGCGACCTCATCCTCCAAAAAGTAAAAAAATATGCCAAAGAAAAAGCTGGCATATTTAGCCCTAATTAGGAAGGGTCATACAAAGTACTCAGCTCACCTCGTCCTCGCACTTATTGGCTCGGGGATATGGAAGGCCGACCTCTCCCTCATCCGTGGAACACTGATCACCTTAACGTCCACTATCCGTAAACAGGTCGGATCCTCGAATGATGCAAAGTTTGTACATCAAACCCTTATTCCAATAAAGATAGAACCTTTTTGAGATCTTTATTCTTAATGTCAAACATGTCTATGAACTAAGTTTGACGCACACAATGTTTTCGGCAAAAGCAATCTAAGTTCGGTTATAAGATCGTGAGGTCAGATTTGCTACGCTATGTGAAGGCTAAGGATTAGCAAAAGAAGTCCGAGCTCGATCACTAGGTCGTAAAGCCGGATTTACCACGCTACACAGAACAAGCATGAGCCTAAATGGTCAGGAGCTTGACACGAGCTTAAGATCGTAAAACGAAAGAAAGATAATAACTTAGTCAACCTAGTCGCGAGCTACGCGACCCATTCATTCAAACTACTTAGATGAATTTCAATCAAGTACGAAATGAAACAAACACCATAACGATCACAAAAGCATCTATTAATGCACAAGTGATGAAGGTGAACGACCTCAAAAGGGTCGAAAATATTTTTTACCTTAGAATGACGTATATAAAAAAAAGAAAATGTATGTTTATACATTAAAAAAAAGAAGGACAACATGTATTCTTTTAGTCTTTCGCGACCTCCGATGGGCCAGCTTCAACATCCTCGACCTGAGCTTCAGTTGGAGCAGCCCCTTTAGAAGGTCCCTCCTCGACGACCTCATTTCATCATTGTCGTCGTCCACAGGAGTGAGGTCGAGGCTCGGGAAGTGCTTGAGGACGAGCCGCCTGCGGTCTTGGAAGCCGTGGTTATACAACTTCTCAGAAACTGCATTCAGCTTCTCCAGCTCAGCCTTCAGACCCTTGACCTTAGTCAAAGACTTTAGCTGGACCTCCTTCAGAAGTCTGGCTAGATCCGCCTTCTCCTCCTCGGCTGTTTTCAGGGCAGCCTTGAGCGATTCGGCCTTATTCTCGTCTGACTGAGCCTTGGCCGAAGACTCTTTTCAGGGCCTTACTAAGAGATTGGGCCTGAGCTTGAGACACCTTCAGCTCAGATTGTGCGACCTTTAGCTCGGATCGGGAAGTCTTCAACTCGGACTTAGCTGCCTTCAGCTCGGATAAGCTCTTCTTCAACTCAGCCTTCATAGCTTCAGTCTTTGTTTTCCATGAATATGCCGTGACCAGAGCCTTCTACATCCGGTGAGTCCGTTCAGCCAATTTCTGATGGATCATTATCAGCAAGGCCGAGTCTTCTAAAGAGATATGACAACGGTTAGCAAAATAATCACAGGCACACAAAAAGGAAAAGAATAAGGCAGCAAGAGATAACTTACCCTGAGGCTGCTCTCTATTGCAACCCCAACCATCTAGTCAGGATCTGACATGGCCAGTGAATTCAGATCCTGCGGGATGCTACTATTAACGTGCATGTATGCATTGACGCTATTGATCCAAGTTGCAAACTGCTCCGTGATCAGAGGCATGTCAACCTGGTCTTTTAGCGGCTCAGCACCTCGAACAGGAGCAGTAGTTGAGGTTCGAGGTTGTTGGGGCGGACGTGATGGACCAGCACCAGCAGAAGATCGAGCAGAGCTTGCTTTAGTGGACTGCGTGGGAGTGCCAGACGAGCTAGCATGGGTTACAGGTCGGTTTGTAGCTGGCTCGACCCGCGAATCGGAGGTGTACGGAACCTCAACGACCGAAACCTCAGTAGCTGGAGGCCTCGTGGCCAAAGGCTCAACCCTCACTGGGGAAGAGCTCGAGCCCAAGGGCTGCCCAGACCTGCATACAAAGGACTGGGGCAACCATTGTTACTTCTGAGCCTCAGTAGCTACCCTCTTCCTCGAGGGTTCAACAGAGCTCTGCCCGCGGTCAAGGACTCTAGCGGTAATCTTGCGGGTCTTTGAGACTGCCTTTGAAGCCATGCCTGTCCAAAATATAGAAAAATGTGTCAGGCAATCGAATACACAGGAAAGATGAGAAACGACAACATTATTGTCTCTCAACCGAGCTGACCTAAATCGCGAACAAAATCAACGGTTATCAAGTTGTGGAAGTCTCTCTCTTCAACAGAGCAAGCTCGAGCAGCTCGGATCTGCCTGTCCTGTGCAGTAGAAAGAGCCACCCGAATGGTCGCTGAAACTGCACACACGAAGGAGTGTACATCAAGAGACATAAAAAAGAAAATAAGGGCGTAGACCAAGATGTCAGAGGCTCAAGTAGGTCGGAGTGTGGCTCAACCTGGTAGAGAAAAATAAGCTCGAACCCTGTACTTCAGAGGATGAAGCTCGTCCGATAAAGACTCCTAACTCATAGACACAAAGAACCACTTCCTTTTCCAGGTTCTGGTGGAAGACGGCCGACTAGTCACCACCAAGCCACCTTGACCCGGGTGAGAAAAGAAGTAATAAAGTCCCTAACCTCTTAGAGACTTGAGACAATACATTGAAAACAGCTTGTTCGAGGTCAGTCCTTTATTCCCGACCCTTTGCCACAGGATGTAACATCCCAGCATACATCTCCAGCCATTGGGTTGCAGTTGGCTCGGGGAAAGACCTAAGATGCTAAGGACCCTGCGTACAAAAGGATGTAGAGGCAACCTCAGCTCAGCCTCTAGGTGCATCAGAGAGATAACGTCTCGCCTTGGCGAAGTCGGCTCGACTTATCAGCTCGGTCAGGAATCCTAAATCCAATGGAGTCTAGAATTTCAAATGTTTTCCTCACAGCATCCAGTTCTTCTTGGGTAATCTGCGAGACTACACTGTCTAGCTCGAAAGACTCCTTATGAGCCATCGCACTTCCAGCTACCGACTTAGGGAGTTCAGGTTATTCATCACTCACAAGATTAGTTGTCCTGGAATGGGATTCCCTAGGGTCCATCTCCTGGAGTTCTATTGAAGGCAGGTCCGACTCAGAATCTCCAAACCCCACATTGGGAATCGTGTCAGAGCATGAGGTTTCCGACATGGTAAAATAAAAGATGCTAACAAGAAAATGAGATCTTCTAAGGGTTGAAAGAGCGTACCACAAGTACTGGTACACCGGCCTGAGAAGAAGGATCAGAAAGGGAAGAAGAAGAAATCTGAAAAACTAGAGGAAATGAAAGTTCGAGAGTCAGAAAGAAGAAAATTTCTGATTTTTTGCCAAGTCCTGAGTTTTATACTTGAGAGACTCCTTCGCATTTAATGCAGAGGCTCCACGTGGCAATCTCTGACTCGATTGTATAAAAAGTAACGCATCATGTCAACACGTGGTGACTCCCCATTCAGCAGTACTCTGCGGGCGTTACTGCGCCGTACAAGCGAATGATGGCGTCTCGATATTTCAAACGATACATTAAATGCCGCTTTCCCACCCGCTTAAATGACGATGGTACAGCTAGCAAGAACTAAAAATGATCAGGTCAGCTTATCTTCTCCAGCAAGTTACTCCCGAGCCAGACGAGCTAAACTCGAGAGTAGGGGCTGTTATAGGTAAAATACGAGCCGACCTCAGGTCAGACTTGACCGACCTGAAGACAGGTCGGAATCATCCTATCTGACTTGGAGATCGACTTCCAGACTCCGTCAAAGCACCGACCTCGGTCATGCGGCGAGTTGAGTCTTATCATGACAATCCCGTAATCTTAGGCCTATGCCAAGATAATCGGAGAGGGATTCGGATAATTGTCGACTGGTGTGTAAATGTCTTCAGCAACTACGAAACGACTCAGGGATCTCGGGGATCCGAGATCTTCTCCATGTGAATTACGTTTTCTTATAGGAATATAATTTCGAAACTTAAGTCTATAAAATGATACCTCCTCTTTACAAAAAAAGATATGGAAACTCTTACTTACAAAAGAGATTACTTATTACAAAAGCTTGGATTGCCTTAGGCATTAGAGGACTAACGGCCGGTTTCCGGCCCCTCCCCTGGCCGTTGTTATCCTTGCAGGTTTCAGAGGGAGATCAACCTCTCTCTACATCTGGTGAGATTGACTATCGACTTCATCTTGTTTGTTGTTGAAAATCTCAGTAACAACACTGAGTTCAAGTTGCATATGAGCTCAAGCTTTTCGAGCTTAAGTCGAGTTAAGAGTCGTGTATATATATATATATATATATATATATATATTTTTAATTATTATTATAATATGTTTATTATTATTAAGCTAAGCCGAATCAAGCCAAGCCAAGCCAAGCCAAGTTTCAAGTCAAGTCAAGTCAAGCCGAGCTAGGTTGGGCTTGTGTGCCGTTTGAAACTCCAATCAAGTTAAAATCTTAGCTTGACTTGACTTGAAAATGAGCTTCAAATCAAGCCCAAATGAGCCGAGTAAAGCCAAGCCATCAAGCTGGCTTGGCTTGTGTCCAGCTCTACCCCTTGTTGATAAGGTCACCAATACTTAGATGAAGAGACCACAAATATCATCTTAATCCAAAGCTTTTTATGGCCACAGTCGCAGGAAGTTTTTAGTGGTCAATTATAATTGTTTCTTGCACTGTAGTCCATTTGAGAATTGGAAGTGCTTGATTTTTTGAATCATGCCCTCAAATGGGATTTCAATATGGATGGATGGACGGCATGACACAGTCACAAACATCACAATGGGCCCCACAATCAGGGGTCCACCTACCTCAATGGATCCCATGTCTCACCTAATCTGCTCCCTGCAATATCCGGTCCATGACAGGTGAGCTTGGTAACATGCACATTCCCTATTGCGTGGTGAAATTTGGTCACTCATCAAGTGGGCTGTGCCCATGGGTTATTTAGAGGTCATCATCTATTTCTTTTCAGCCGCCCATTTTCACCGTATACTTGTGACCCACCTGATAAGCGGATCCGCATGAGTTATGTTGTATGGTATGTCCGCGGTCAAACCCATATCAAGATGGCTCAGATCAAGCCAACTTGGGGCAGCAACCCGATTTGAGTTGGCGGCACCATCATTTCTGAAAACGATTTCCTGACCAGTGACTACTGTCTCCAGACGGGGACGTTAACTTTTGCTGAGGTGGACAGAAGAACAACTTCATGTGGATGAGATCCACGCCCATCAGGTGCCCCACTGCATGTTAACTAAAAACTCAGGCTGATTCAACGCTGAGGTGGGCTACACCACGAGAAACACTTCGAAAAGTCTCTCCATTAAAATGGTCCAAAATTTGCGTGGGCTACTCCGAGGAGTGTACATGCAATCCAAACCACTCATCCAACTAGTCACACCAGGTTGAAAGAATTAAAAAAAACAAAAAAAAAAAAAAAAACATGCAAAACAAGCATTGTAAGACTTGGGTCGCCTGTTAGCCTAGCTGTGAAGACACCTTGGCCTTTCAGCAGCAGGTTTCAGTTTGAGTGCTTAAAGAGAAGCTAAACCCCACAGGTCGATGGGTCATGGGGGCATATTGTGACTAACCTTGCTGATGCGTTGCCCAGCTAATAGGGTGGGTGCATTGTTAGTTCCCCTAGCCAGACTAACGTAGTCCTGTCTCGTAGGTACGAGCTCCGTTATCTGTCCCACGTGTACAACGGCGTTCATAACGAATTCGCACAGTACAGAGAGCAGAAAGGAAGCAGAGTGGTGGGGTGTGTTGACGTCACCAAGTTCTATGGTCCTAACATGAGTTCTTTGTTATATCCACACTGTTCATCCATTTAGAGAGATCATTTTAGACGATAAGCTCAAAAATAAGATAGATCCAAAGTTCAAGTTTACTGCACCATGAAAAGAAATGAGAACAATGATTCCCACCATTGAAACCTTCCTAAAGCCCACATGATGTTTATCTATCATCCAACATGTTCATGAGGTGACAAAGACCTGGATGAAGGGAAAAAAAAAACAAATATTGTATTGATTCAAAACTTCTATGGTTCCCAAGAAGTTTTCAATGGTAGACATTCAATCCCCATTGCTTTTTGTGATGGGGTGAATTTGAGCTTAGTATCTGCCTCAGTTTTTGCCCCATGTACTAAAATGATCTTGTAAAATGTATAGACGGTGTGGATATCACACATACATCATGGTGGGGCCCACAGAACTCGGTGACTTCAACACACATGGAGGTTATGCAATCCGTTTCCCAGGAGAACTTGGATTCTCTGGAAGAGCACGATAGATGATATTCAGGAACTTAAAAAATTAATTAGAAATTATATACAAGTAAATTAAACTGTCTAAATGATAATCCCCAGCTTCAATGCATCGTGCCAAAAAAATTACATTTATTTGATTACTCGACCATCTGAAAATTTATTGGACGGTTACAATTGAAAACTATCCAATGGTCATATTTCAATAAACAAGTATCCACGAATGAAAGGTTAGGATTGATCAATAATGTGAATCTGAGTTAATGCCAATGTTTCCACAATTTACTCGGTTTAACCCCAGTGTATACACTCCATGTGTACAATTGCCGAGTGCCAGTGTATCAAACTTACTACGCTGCCGGAGTATCACATAACTCATTCGCTACGTAGAGCGCCAGGAGGGTGCGTGCTGCGCACACCCTCGAAGCAAAAAGCAAAACACCCGCGCGGTATATAGGCAGCCAGCCCTAAAATCCAAATCCCTCTTTCCCTCCTACCTCCGTCCTTCTACTCCATCACCACCTTCCAATGGGAAGCTTTGCCAATGGCCCTGCCGATCAGACGGCCAGCAGAGCTCCAGGCAGTGGGCCCGTCGACAAGGGAGCGGATTTCGCCAACTACTTCTGCACCTACGCCTTCCTCTACCACCAGAAGGAAATGCTCTCGGATCGCGTCCGCATGGACGCCTACTACAACTCCATCTTCCAAAACCAAGACCATTTCCGTGGAAAGGTGACTACACTAATTCCATACTCCTTACTCAAGAATACACATGAAAAACACATAAAACGGCGCGTTTGGCTATTCTCCAAATCGCAATAGGTTTGAATCTTCTCCTCGATTTCCCTTCAAAATCAATGCTTGCGTATTCCTGCGTTGATTTTGAAAACGGTACCCCTCAGAATGTTCTTTGGTTATCAGAAATATTCAAACTACTTTTGAGGTAGTGCGCAGCCAAACATGCTCCAACGAAACCAATACTGATACAATTTCATTGAATGCGTGTGGAAAAAGACGGTACTGGATGTAGGCACCGGAAGCGGCATTCTTGCGATCTGGTGTGCGAAAGCTGGTGCACGGAAAGTGTATGCTGTTGAGGCAACAAAGATGTCGGATCATGCTCGTGAGCTTGCCAAAGCGAATCAGGTGGATGGGATTGTGGAAGTGATTGAGGGTTCCATGGAGGACATTACGTTGCCAGAAAAAGGTGCGTTGATGTGTTTTCCATGTGGATAGGTTTGAATTCCTTTTTTTTAAAAAATTATTTTTGAATAAATTCTCTTTTTTTTATTATTTATTTTTGAATAATTTGTATGAGGTTTTGGTTGTGGCAGTCGACATAATTATATCAGAGTGGATGGGTTATTTTCTTCTGCGGGAGTCTATGTTTGATTCTGTGATATGCGCACGGGACCGCTGGCTGAAACCGGACGGAGCAATGTGAGCTGTTTTTTCTTTTTCTTTTGGTGCCTTCTTCAGAGAATGCTACTTCTGCAATGGCCTGGGCTTTTAGTGTATTAGATGAAATTGGAATTTTTAAAATTGAGATTGGTTGATTTTGACTATTTGCCATCCTCAAAATAAGATATAACTTCTCTGTTCATCTTTTCATATCCATGTCTACATATAATCTTTAATTAGTAGGTTGAAAAATGGTTGTTATTATCGCTTTTAATTTGTTCTAGTTTTTATTCTTGTAAAAGGTTCTTCATATGTAACAATTGAGCTAGCACCTCCAGCTGCCAGGGCAGGAAAAATAAATCGTTTAGCCGGGCAGCCAAGGCTCTAACCTCCTGTGAAATGAAAAATGAAGACCTAGGCACAAGAACCTCCCTTGTAAGACCAATTGATGATGTTGGAAGAAACCTGTTCCACAGTTATTTGCAGATTGTGATACTGCCTGTGGATTGTCCTTACGAGGGAAACCTTGCTGCCTAATAGATGGTTCCTGGCTGGATCGGGCCTGGAAACGATAACAATCTTCTTGCATTCATCCATTAGGACCCCCACCCACACACATGCACGTGCTCATGTTGCCTACAGCCCCCACTACAGATGCATGAAAAATAAACTTCCATTTTCGGGGGATTCCAGCTTGCTCTCCATATCATGTTGCTCGAGTTTCTATTGAGATCAGCTGCCAAAACATCATGTGAAGGCCAAATTAATGTATTCATCTTTGATTTTTTCAGGAATCATCTAAAGGATGACTCTTCATCCTGAAAAAGTTGTCTATTTCTTTTGAACCGTAGCTCCCGCATAATGATAAAGAGCAGAAATATTTAAATTATTTCATAGATACAAAAATAACTGCGTTGTGTTATATAAATGCCATTTTTATTGTCAATTCTTTTGGGGATCTATGATTTGTTTTCAAGGTCTAGACTGGGGGCTGATGTAGTTCGGAGTTGAGTCAGAGTTTGAAATCTTTCAATGAGGGATATATGGTTGAATTTTGAGTTGGATGGGGATTGTCCTAATGGAGAATCGCATAAGATAAGATATTTATGACAAAAAAACTCTTTTTATGGTTACAGCCTTACAGGTGTGTGTATTAACCAAGAAACTGATGTGTATTCTTAGAGGATTTTGTTTCGGCAGAAATGAGTTAGATTCTTCCTACTAGAATTTTGTTGCTTGGAGCCCATTGTTGAGTGGTGCATCAGAAAAAGAACAAGAGCTATGCGTCGAAATTAAATTCCGGCGGTAGCTCTTGTGGTACTCCAGTCTCAACAGGAATCAGGGATGTTATTTGTGATGAAGGTGAGCCGAACCCAATTAATTGGCTGAGTCAACCCAGCCCAGTCACAGGGTCAGGAAAACCAAGGCTGTATTGGACTTAGGTCTGGTTTCCAAGTCAAAGAGTGACTCGGTTGTTAGGCCGAGTCCAAACGAGTTAAATGAGTCTAGGAAGGGCATTCTTATAGTTTAAAAAAGAAGTATTAACCTAAAACACCAAAATCAACCATTTGCACCTCTCATTCAACCCCCTTTACTCTACTTCTTTATCCTCTTCTTCCATATTTCGAAGTTTCAATTTCCCTCCTCTTGTGGTTTTCATCGACGAAGAAGAAGAAGGAGGAGGAGGAAGAGGAGAGGTAGAAAAGAGGTGATTTGTTTTTTTCTATCATTTTTTAAATTTCTTTCTCTGCCTTTTTTTTTTTTGCAGAAGAATAGAACCCTTTTTTTTTGTTAACTAATTTTTTTGGTAGACATTGTGTGTTTCAATTTTGAGGTCGTGGGTTCGAGAACCCATGTGGTGCGTGTGTGTGAATTCACCTTTAAAAAAAAAACTATTTTTTTAGGGAATTTTACAAAATAGTACCTCATTAATATGGTATTTACATTATGATACCTTTTTTAATTGAGTTTTCATTAAACTACCTCATTAATCAAGTCATTGTCAACTAAGTACCTTCCGTTAGTTTTCTCTAATGTACGTCCGTTAAAAGTGTGATTTTTCTTTAAATGATGAAAATACCCACGGAGCCTTTAGCCTACATGTGGATTACATAAGGTGCACCGTGGGCCCCACTGTGATGTATATATTTAATCCATGCCGTCCATCCAATTTTCCAAATCATTGTAGGACACGAGCCCAAAAATAAGGTAGATCCAAATCTCAGGTGGACCACAATCTAGGAAACAGTAGTGATGAATGCCTCCATTAAAAACTTCTTATGGGCTACAAAAATTTTGGATCAAGCTCATATTTGCCTTTTCCGTTCATCTAGGTCTGTGTGTCCTTGTCGACAAGTTGGATGACTTGCAAAAATTATGGTGGGCATTGTGGTGGGCCCTAGGAAATTTCTAATGGTTGGTGTTCAATCAGCACCATTTTCTATGATATGACTGCGCTGAGATCTGGATTTGCTTAATTTTTAGGTTCATGGCCTAAAAAAGAAGCCGGAAAAATGGATGGACTGCATCAATAGATAATATGTACATCAAGCTAGGCCCCATGGTCAGGGTCGTACCGTCTTGGGAGAAGCCGAGGCTGCACCTATTCCGTAAAACTTTAACTTGTGGCAAAGCCGGACCGATTACAATTTGGGGACGCCGATTCCATGCGAATGCCTTTCGTACTAACTTCCTGCTAGGGGAAGTTAAATGGGCTCACCGTGATGTTCTTAGTAAATCTACCCCATCCATCTGTTTTTCCATGTCATTTTAGGACATGGCCCAAAAAATGATTTGAATCCAAAACTCTAAGTGGGCCGTACGATAGGAAAACGTGGGTTGGTAAATGCCTACTATTGGAACCTCTCTGAGGTCCTCCTTACGTTTATATGCGATCCATACCGTCCATAGGGTCATTCCTACTGGGATTATCTGAAAACTAAAAAGAGTTAGCTTGATCCAAAACTTCTATGGCCCTATGAATGTTTCAACTGTGGACTATCAATCCTCTGTCATGCCGCCCACTTGAGTTTTGGATTGGACGGGTGGATTTCTCACAAACATCATGGTGGCCCCACCTAGCTTCCGTTGTGGAAGTTGCTGTGATTCTGTGAAAGCCTTTAGCAGGGAAACTGCGTCATGCAGATTGCCTTTGCTCCAACACTTCCTGTAGTTGGAAGCTGTGTGGGGTTCACATAGATTTTTGTAACAAATCCACTCCGTTGATCAGTTTTTGAAAGATAACAAAAGGACAAATTTAAAAATCAGGCATGTCTAAAACTCATGTGGGTCACACCACACAAAACAGTGGGGGTTGGGCGCCCACCAATGGAAACTTTGTAGGGGGCCCAGAAGTTTTGTATGAGGATGATAGTTGTACCTATAGTTTATATGAGTGGTAATAACCCTATCAACGGTTTGGATAACCTATAATCATCATCGTCGGCTCTAGGAAGGTTTCAATGGTGGACATTTGTGTTCCCACTGTTTAATGTGGTGTGGCCCACATGAGTTTTCAAATTTTTTTTAATGTTTAGAATCCAGTCCTATTGTGATCTTGAAAAGCTATGGATGGAGTGGATTTGTGACGGGAACATCTGTGGGCCCCACATCATTTCTAACTACATGAACTTCCTAAGAAGGGGAACGGGCAATCTGTGTCAGGCAAAGACACGAACGCGGTGGCTCTAACCAGGATTGCATACGGTAATCTGTGGGCCCAGCATGATGTATGTGTTTAATCCACACCGTCTATGCATTTTCCAGATAATTTTAGGGCATTAGCTAAAAAATGAGGAAGATCTAAGTCTCGGTGAACTTCATGGCATGAAACAGTGGTGGTAAATGCCCGCCATTAAAAATTCTTGTGGGTTACAAAAGTTTTAGATCAAGCTGATATTTGTTTTTTTCCCTTCATCTAGGTCTTTGTGACCTAAGTAACAGGTTGGATGGAAAATAGAGAGCCCAAAAATGATCATGGTGGGTCCAACAAAACACCGATAATACTATGCAACTCGCCAGCGATGTTACCTATTTAATATTTATTAAGAAACTTCATTAATTGGTGGGCATTTCCGTTATTTTAGGAAAAATCACTCTTTAAACTAGGACTGTAGAGATAACTAACGGAAGGTACCCATTTGACATGAACTTAATTAATGAGGTAGCTTAATAAAAATCTAATTAAAAAAGGTACCGGGGTGTAAATACCATATTAATGAGGTATTATTTTGTAAAATTCCCTTTTTTTATTCTCTCTCTCTCTCTCTCTCTCTCTCTCTCTCTCTCAGAAGAAAAAGGAATCTACTAAAGATTTTTTTTTTCTTTCATAGAAGATCTCTTTTTGTTTTTCCTGTTTTTCTTCTCTATTGCATTCCTTTTTTGGTTAATTATTTTCTAATTATTTCTCTATTTTTAGTTTGTCTGGTTATTTCTGTATTTAAAAAAAATAACATGGTTACATTTTTTCATTTTTATATTTTATAGTTTTTTTTTTCATTTTATTTGTATTATAATATATTTTATAATAAAAGTAAATCATTTTTGACCTGTCTGGTTGACCCATCGAGTATGGGGTCAACCTGTACCCGGTGACTGATCGAGTCCCGAGCCTAGTCCTAGCTGGCAAACTATGATTGGGATAAGGTTTAGATGATGATGGTGATGATGACTGTTCATGATGAAGGTGTTGTTTGTAGAGCTTACTTGAGGTCAATCGGGGATGAGGATTCTAATGGGATGGACCTTAGGGCACTTTAGGTGGGGGTTAAGGAATTGGGTTCGAGTCCTTGCCTCATTGGTAGACTCTTTGGAGTTTCAACAAGAGGTCTTGGGTTCGAAACCCATAGGTGGGGAAGACCCAACTAAGGAGTGAGTGTGGGGTTGTGTGAGTGGGGTTTGTTTGCATGGGTGTGCATGTGGAGTATGCGTGAGTGTGGGGTGTGTGTGTAAAAAAAAAAGGTGGGGTTAAGGAATTAGCTCATTTCATGTCGATGCCCGGGATCATTGAAGGGGATTCTGCCCATGTGGTTAGATGGTTGTGGTCATCCGATGGCTGGAGAAGTGCTGCTTTGAGTGAGGAGATTAGGGAACTTTGCATGTTCCTCATGCACACTTCTTCCAGATTCCCAGGGGAGGATATCATGTTGTCAATTCTCTTACCTGGATGAGGTGGATATGTCCATCAGTGAGGTGCCTTCCCTTGTTGTAATTCCTCTTGTTTGTAACTTTGTATTAATAATTTGAGTTTACCATTGAAAAAAAATAATCAAACCAGGTTAATCATTTCTCCCAATACTATTGAGTTTTGCATTACATTGATGTGTAACATGAGAATACGAGTCAATTACTGCTAATTTGTTGTGAATGTGCCTGAGTTATCTTTTAACCTGGTTACCAATCTTGGAGGAAAGATGAGTTGGCTTAGACTCGTCGGATTTTGTATAAATTGTATGGCGTGGGTTCAGAAAATCCATGCCTTTGTGGAATTTTGTTAGCTCATTTGATTATGCAGTTCTCGATTTGTTGAAGAGGCAATGACATTTGTGTTACAATTGAGCTTGTTGGTACTTCCATCAAGATTTATCGAAGAACTAACATCTTCGGAGCTGTGGTTTCTTCTGTTGACTAAGTGTTGCTATTCATTATCTATTGAACATGTTTTTTCTAAGAGCTATGGTGGCTTCAGGTATCCCAGTCATGCCCGTATGTGGCTGGCACCAATCAGGTCTGGGTTGGGTGAGCAGAAAATGCATGATTATGAATCATCAATGAGTGATTGGCATAAGCTTTCTGGATGACACCGAAGCCTATTATGGTGTTGATATGAGTGTTCTGACAAAGCCATTTCGTGATGAGCAGAAGAAATACTATCTACAGGTGAGTGCTAAATCCTTTTGGTTCCTTTTGTTCATTGTGACTGTGAAATCGTTGTGCACCATCATAAACAATGGAAATGCAGTTTGTGTTCTATGGATTATGATCCATGAAATGAGAGTTGTTATCTTATTGTTGTGTTTGCGTCAGATTTTGAGGAATCCGTTCATGTATGATATTTAGTGATACTTGTTAACATCTTACTTGACGTATATTTTTTTGGTATGAAATAATTTTTTTGGAATAGAGGAATCCTACTACGATCAATGTGCTTCATTGAGTTCCATAAAGAGCTCATGAAAACTTCTACACTTGGTGGGCATTGGTGGTCAGACCACTGATTTGGTGGAATGCACATAACTGAGATGGAAAGGTAAGCGGACTTGTTGTATACATATCATCAGTAGGCTGAAAAGGGGTTGCTTAACTGAAAGACGAACAGCTTTCCTATGGGTGAATCTCATTACATTCTGATTGCCAAATTGTCCTCAATCACTATGGTTTGGCCTATCCCATCATCCAGTGAACCGCCAGGTGTAGTCCCATTCACCATGCATCCTGCCTTGCATGCAGTGGATATGATCCACAAGTTCACAGATTGCACTTCATAGAACTTCGTCCTCTCTTGTGTATTCATTTTCTTTGGCAGGATGTGCTTTATATATAGTATGCCTTCTCACCAAGGTAGGTGTCTTGAGACTGGTACTTCATATTGGAACCTTGTATCCATCTCCTTAATGGATAAGCTTTCGTTCTTCTCCTTCCAATAATTTTTTTTTCTTTTTTGTTACCTACTGTAGACACACAGCTGATACTAGAAGTCCTTAGAACATTCCGAATGGACTGGATTGGGAGGGCTTGCTCCCTGACTCCTACTTCATAAGGAATCATAACTGTTAGATTAGGCCAGACCTACCCTTAACCCAATTTGAGCTAGAAGCCTCAAATCTTTGACTTTTTACCATGTGTCTCCCTTTGTTTTTGTTTTTTGTTTTTTTCTAAACCTTTTGCTCCGTTTGACTTTTTGCTTCTCTTTGATTTTTTCTTATGTGTTACCCTTTTGAATTTCACTTTTAATTTTTGACTTTTTGCCATGTGAAATCGCCATGTGTCACCCTTTGTCTTGTTGCCATATGTTACCTGTTTGTCTTTGTGTGCTATTGAGATTCTTCTATTTGTGCCATTAAATTTCTTCTGTCTTTTTGTGCCATTATTATTATTTTTTTTTGAAAGATAACATAAATTTTATAGAAAAAGCGCAAAAAGCGCGCACTATATAGAAGGAGATCGGAGGAAGGCCCCTAAGAGCGAAAGATAATAAAATCCACCCTACCCAACCCCAAATTTACAAGCAATTACATTCAAAGTTTTTTTGAAATATAACATAAATCTTATAGACAAAGTGCAAAAAGTGCGCACTATACAGAAGGAGACCTGAGGAAGGCCCCTAAGAACAAAAGAATATAAAACCCAACCTACCCAACCCCAGATTTACAAGCAATGACACTCAAAATCCCCAACCTAGCATGAGGCCCAAACATTCCATTTGCCTTTTAGTGTTATTAAGTCTCATTTGTCTTTTTGTTGACATATGACACCCATATACTTTTACTCTCGAAGATCTTCATACTTACCTTTCAAACCTACCTCAAGACCTTATGAGAAGGTGCCATCTTTCCCCTCGCACCTTAAGTCAAATGGATTTATGCCATGTGTCTCTTACCCTCAAATTATTCTAAAATCACCAAAAATGCCACTCACCTCGTCTATAAATAAGCTCCCTCTCTGCAAGTAAATGGCCTTTGGTTCAAGCTTTCTCTACGCATTACCTACATTCTCTCCGTTTCTCTTCCTTCCCTCCCTCCTAGAGTATAACTAGGAAACCCCTTTTCCTAGAGATTCAATCTTGTGAAGAAGGAGAGTGAGCCATCAAATATTGAAGAAAGAGAAGAATGTTGGGGATTTAAGACTACTTGAATCTTCTTTGTGCAATCGGCAAGGGCGTGCGCCTACACCTCTTGGGGATTTAAGACCCCTTGAATATTCAACAAAGAGAATAATGTTGGGGATTTAAGACCCCTTGACTCTTCTTTGTGCAATCGACAAAGGCCTGCGCCTACACCTCTTGGGTTTTGAGAAACGGCTCTTGAACCATTTTTAAATAGGAGGATTTAAGCATTCTTTCTGCCTCCTTGGATCTCTAAGAACCAAGGCCTTTGGATTTTCTTCTCTCCGAACAGTCTCTAACCTCTTCTCTCACTTATCACCTCCTCTTTTAGAGAAATCCTAGGAAACCTATCCTTGTGAAGGAGAAGAAAAGGAGCTACATACATCAAGAAGAGGGAAATGGTTATGGATTTAAGACCCCTAAATCTTTGGTTAACACAATCGGCAAGGCCTCAATCTTTGGGTTTTGTGAAATAGCTCCTAAACCATTGCTAGAAAGAGTATTTGAGAGTTCTTCTTTTCCGCTAGGCTTCCTAAGGACCATGGCCCCTGTGCTCAGATATTTATTTATTTATTTTTTATTATTCAAGTGGATGATTTTTGCCTAGTTTATAGTCCTAAGAATCTTGAATCCCGTTGAGTAGAGGCCGTACATACGTACCGGTAGAGAAGGTGAATAACACCTTTCTCCGCAACTGAGGCCGTTGCTCAGAATCTTTGGAAGTTAGACCATTGGAGTTATTTAATCAAAATCTTTGGGTTATTTAGGTTCTATGGATTCTAGCATGGTGTGCTGTAAAGGCCGTTACATGGCCGTAAAGGTCGTTACCAAGGTGGGCCGTACCGGTTACGTATCGGCCGTACCGGAAACGGCCGGTACCGTTACGCGATACGGGGTCCAAATCGGGGACCCCGGAAATTTGGACCGTACCGGTCCGTTACGGGGCTGTAACGGCCGGTACGGCCCAAAACGGCCGTTACGGCCCCCGTAACGGTAAAAAAACGGTCACATTTTTTTTTTTTTTTATAAATACTTGCTGTTTTGCATTTTCTTCCCACTTTTCTTCCCCCATTTCTTTTCTAATCTGTTCTTTTGCTAAAAACGACCACAATTAGTCTATTTTGGAGAATTAAAACGACCAATTTCTACGATTTGGATGAATCGAAGCTCCGTGGGCCATTTTTCGAAGAAATCCGAAAATAGGTATTCATACATTTTTCTTCCTCTAATCACTTTTTTTCCACCTTGATATGATGTTATAGCCATTGTAAAATGTTAAAATGTGTATTTCAAGATTATGCAACTGATTTTTATATTTTTTTTATATTTTTTTTAATTTCTGTCTATTTTCGGATTAATATTAAAAGTTAGTAAAAATCATGTTTTTTTTTTTTTTTTTCTGGTTTAATGATTGGATAACATGTGTTACTTATAGTAGGACACAATCATGTGCATTTTACAGATTATGCACATGATTTGCTATTTTTTTTGTATTTTTTTTAAATTTCGGAATAATTTCGGAATAAATTTAAAAATTAGGAAAAATCATTTTTTTCAAAAAAAATTCTGGTTTAAAGGTTGGATAATATGTGTTACTTATAATAGAACATAATCATGTGCATTTTACAGATTATGCACATGGTTTGCTATTTTTTTTGTATTTTTTTAATTTCGGAATAATTTTAAAAATTAGGGAAAATTAATATTTTCAAAAAAAAATTCTGATGTAAAGGTTGTATGACATGTGTTACTTATAATAGAACATAATCATGTGCATTTTACAGATTATGCACATGGTTTGCTATTTTTTTTGTATTTTTATAATTTCGGAATAATTTTAAAAATTAGGAAAAATTAATATTTTCAAAAAAAAATTCTGATTTAAAGGTTGGATGACATGTGTTACTTATAATAGAACATAATCATGTGCATTTTACAGATTATGCACATGGTTTGCTATTTTTTTTGTATTTTTATAATTTCGGAATAATTTTAAAAATTAGGGAAAATTAATATTTTCAAAAAAAAAATTCTGATTTAAAGGTTGGATGACATGTGTTACTTATAATAGAACATAATCATGTGCATTTTACAGATTATGCACATGGTTTGCTATTTTTTTTGTATTTTTATAATTTCGGAATAATTTTAAAAATTAGGAAAAATTAATATTTTCAAAAAAAAATTCTGATTTAAAGGTTAGATGACATGTGTTACTTATAATAGAACATAATCATGTGCATTTTACAGATTATGCACATGGTTTGCTATTTTTTTTGTATTTTTATAATTTCGGAATAATTTTAAAAATTAGGGAAAATTAATATTTTCAAAAAAAATTCTGATTTAAAGGTTGAATGACATGTGTTACTTATAATAGAACATAATCATGTGCATTTTACAGATTATGCACATGGTTTGCTATTTTTTTTGTATTTTTATAATTTCGGAATAATTTTAAAAATTAGGGAAAATTAATATTTTCAAAAAAAAATTCTAGTTTAAAGGTTGGATAACATGTGTTACTTATAATAGAACATAATCATGTGTATTTTACAGATTATGCATATGGTTTGTTATTTTTTTTGTATTTGTTTAAATTTCGGAATAATTTTAAAAATTAGAGAAAATCATTTTTTTTCAAAAACATGGAGAATCATATTTACAGATTAATGAGTAATGACTAATGTATGTTTATATTTTTATTTTTTCGACAGGTTTTGCCGTTTTGGACTTTGGAGCTTCGTAGTTGTACTTTGTAGGCTGTAGGCCTGTAGCCCATAGGGTTTAGTTACTTTAGTATTTGAATTTAGTAGTTAGTACTTGATTTCATTATCTGTATTTAAGATTTACGATTACATTTATAAATTTTAAAATCTAAGTATTTCACTCTTAGACTCAGTATCTAAGTGACATAGCCACATCACATAAGCCATCTCTAATTAAAAAATGTCTAGGACTGGAACTGGAAGTGGAACTGCAAATGAGGATATTGGATGGGAACATTGTCAGAGGGTAGGTGGTGGAAGGCACCAAATAAAATGCAACTATTGTGATAGAGTAATAAATGGCGGAATTACGCGACTTAAACAACATTTGGCACATCGAAAGGGTCAAGTTGCAGGATGCACCAAAGTTCCCAAAGAGATAATGATACTGATGCAAGCCAATTTAGAAGAGTCAAAGGGGAAACGAGCTGCTGTGCAGAAAAAGAAAGATGATATCCTTGATGCGGCCCGACAAGAGGTGTTTGGTCCAGAATATATGGGCGTTCGTGGCGAAGACATCATTGATTCTGAGGAAGATTCTGATTGAGAAATGACTATAGCTAGGAGAGAAAGCGTGCGCTATGCTCGTGAAGAGGAAGAACATCGACGCACGTTTGGTTCAAGTGCGAGTGGGAGTGGGAGTGGGAGTGGCCAGGGGAGTACAACTGCAGGCCCAACGGGAAGTACAGCTGGGGTTGGAGGGAGTATGTTTGGTGGATTAAGGCGTATGTTTAGCAGCCGGCGGGGCACATCTTCACATGTAGCTCGTCATCCTATAGATGTACATGTGGAAGAAGAAGATGTGCCTAGGAGACCCTCTGTTGATCCGATCCTCTTTAGGAAAGAATCTAGTAAACAAAAGAAGATAAAACAAATGTGGAGTAGAACTTCTGTTGAGAAACTGGGTAGGGCAGCAGCAAAGTTATTTATACATGCCAACATACCCCCTAATGCGGTAAACTCTCCATATTGGCAGGTGGTAATTGATGCAGCAGCAGAAGCAGGTGAAGGAATTAAAGCTCCCACAGCCAAGGAGATTAGGGGAAAATGGACAGACGCAGAGTATGCAGATACAAAGGCATACGTAAATACCTTTAAACCCATATGGCAGGCCAGAGGATGCACGATCATGTGTGATGGTTGGACTGGCCCAACAAGACGCAGCATGATCAACTTCATGGTGTATTGCCACTTGGGAATAGTGTACCACAAGTCAATTGATGCCTCGGATGAAATAAAAAATGCTAAATATATTTTTAGCTTGATGGATAAAGTAGTGGATGAGATTGGGGAGGAGAATGTGGTGCAGATTGTGACAGATAATGAAGCAACATATAAGTCTGTAGGAAATTTGTTGATGCTAAAGAGAACACATATATTTTGGTCACCGTGTGCTGCACATTGTATTGATCTTATATTGGAAGATATTGGAAAGAGAAAGAATGTCAAAGAAATGGTTGAAAAAGCAAAAGAAGTGACAACATTTATTTACAACCATAATCACCTAGTTGCAATAATGAGGAAGTTCACGAAGGGACGAGAGTTGCTTAGGCCAGCGGCGACTAGATTTGCAACAAACTTTATAGCTTTAGAGAGTTTGTATCAGCATAGGGGAGAGTTGAGTGAAATGTTTGCTTCCCAACAATGGCTCAACACAAAATATGGGAAGTAGACATCAGGGACGCCGGTTGATGTTGTAAACACCATAAGAGACAACAAATATTGGAAGAGGGTTAAGAAAATTTTAAAGGTGATGGAACCACTGATGAGGGTACTTCGTCTTGTTGAAACCGATGAAGCACCTACGATGGGCTTCCTCTACGACGCCATGGATAAAGCGAAGTTGGCAATTCAACGTGATTGTTCAAGCTGGCAATCTTACTGAAATTTGATCGACAAAAGATGGACAAAGCAGCTCCACCACGATATTCATGCAGCAGGTTATTACCTAAATCCTAGGTATAGATATGCCCAATCATTTGTTATGGATGATGAGATTCGTATTGGATTAAAGAACGTGATAAAGAGATTAGAGCCTGACTTAGATGTACAAATAAAGGCTTTGAATGAATTGGATATATTTGGAACTCGCCAGGGTAGCTTTGGAGATATTCTTGCACAACATGCAGTACTTAAGTTGCACCCTGCCGACTGGTGGATAAATTTCGGAGAGACTACACCGGCTCTCCAAAAAATTGCAGTAAGGATTTTGAGCCAAACAACGTCTTCCTCTAGTTGCGAAAGAAATTGGAGTTGTTTTGCACTTATTCATACGAAGAATAGAAATAGAATTCAGACTAGGACGTTAGATAGACTTGTCTTTATGCATTACAACATGAGGCTAAGAATGCGCATGCATTCAAGGAGGCCTACCAGTAATGCCGGTGATGGGGATTATTGTCCAATAAACTTGGACAATATTTATGATGAGGATGACCCACTTCTACCTTGGTTGGAAGTAAGGGAAAAAGAAATAGAAGATGATAGTGAAGAAATAGAAGTTGAAGACCCAGAAATACGCAGGGCACAGCAAGAGAGTCGTGCATTTGTGTTGGACCCAGAAAGGGGGGCGGATTTCATGCAAACTCAGCAGAAGAGTGCGAGCTCTAGCGATACTGAAACAGATGATGATGATGATGATGATGATGATGATGATGCACCTAATGTTGGTCCTCCCACTTCTGGCATTGCTCAACCCACCGGGGCTACTGATACCATACAGCCGTCTACGGATCGCGAGGCTGATGAACTTCGACGAAGCAGGCGGGGCCGAGGGGGTTGAACTTATGAGTGTACTGAGTCACGATACAGCCAGCAAGAGCCTGGCTCCAGTAGTGCACCTGCAGGTCCTGCACCTACAGGTCCTGCTCCTGCACCGCAATCTACACCGACAGATCTGGAACATCAGCATGCGTATGGCTATGATCCGAGGAATTATGGGTATTCTTACAACCAATGGGATTATAGGGAACCTGTTCCGCCACTTTCATGTTGGAGTAGTCCTCCTGACGCTGTTCCACATCTACCATATGAACCAAATCCAAGTTATTCATTTCAATCTCAACGGCCTGGCCCTGAATACGAGTACCAGTATGGGCACGACTATTCGACGGGCACTAGTAGATATCCTCACTCAGGGTCAGAATCTTTGCCTAGTCAGGATCAGTCATCATCAGGTTTCGTTGACCTGATCTTTCCCTCTGGCACTGAATATTATGGATATGCAACAACAAGACCGCAACAACCTGATGATGATGACGACGACGACGTGGAGGTTGAGCAACCACAACAAAGCAGGTTTTCATTTTGGTGGTGAGTTCCGATTTGGTGAGTCTTTTCCATTACCCACATGGTCATACATTCACTAAAAAAACACACACTTTACATTGTTGAACTTGTGTTTAAAATAACTCCCCTGACAAGTGACAACCAGTCAAGTAATCTTTAATCAACATGCTTGCAGGGGAGTATATCAGGTATTACTAATTTTTTTTTCTACTTTAGAATGTTCAATTGGCAGGACAAGAGTCGGTCATAGATTCAAGATAAGAGAAGTCTTAATACATTATTTTTTGCAAGTCCTCACTCCTCACTCCTCAGGTATGTAAATAAATTGTAAATAATATAAAGTAAATTATAAAAAAATAATAGTACATGTGAAAATTGAAATACTTTGATGTTACATTTATTCTAATATACATATTATTGGTATTAGACAGTTAGAAATTTGAATTTATAAGTTCTGCAGTTAATTCCAGGTTATTAGCTTCAAAAATTCACCAGACAGCCCGATACAGCTTTTTCACCAAAGAGTAGACCGCTTCACCACCATAAACATGTTCAAAATTATAAATGAATGCATATTTGGGATGTTTGGAATTTTCTGGATTTAATCCATATTTTTTTAAATTTTTTTGGCAAAAAAAAAAAGTTGACCGTTACGGGGGGCGTATCGGCCGATACGGGGCCGTATCGGCCGATACGGCCCGTATCCGTATCGGAAACGGTGGGCACCGTTACGCCCACCGAAACCGATACGGGACACCTTGGTCGTTACATAAAGGTAACGATGGCAACCGTTACACGTTATGAGGTCGTAAAGGCCATAATGGCCATTATGGAAAAATGATTCCTAACCACCATTAATGGCCCGTTACACCCCCTATAAAGGCTGTAACAGCCCCGTAATGGTCTTTTAGGGTGCAGATATACGCTTTTTAGATATATTTTTTTTCAACATTATGAGGCAAATACAGGTTTTCAATGTTTTTTTTTTTTTCCAATAAAAAAAGAGACCGTAAAGGTTACTACCCATATCGTAAAGGTAACGATGGTGGCCGTTATGGCCACCGTTACCGTTACGGAATACCTTAGATTCTAGTCTACTGTAGATTATGAGATTTGTGGCTGGTGGCGACTCCTTTATTTTTGCCTAATTGGGCCGATGATTTGGCCTATCTGTTCCACACCAACCAAAGTAAATATGTTTGCATGTTTAAGTAGACAATGCTACTTCAACAGGCAGGCACAAACCTCCTTATCTTCCTTAGACAACACCTTTCAACTTCTGGATAACATGTCAGTTGCACTTGAGAATGGACTAAGATAATCTTCATTCAATCAGAACCACCTATATCAGATTGACAAGAACTAAGTGATTACTATTTGGATCCCCAGGATCTGGGTGTTTGTAGGCTTGACTGAGTGTTGAATGTTCAAATTATTATTGTCATTTACCAGAGATATTATATTCCTGCTTGAAATTCTTTGAAGGATCTTTCATGTCTATATGCAGCTTTAGTAATAAAGGCTACAGCCAAAGTCAGTCTATGTTGTGTGTTCATGTGAACTTTGCTTAATATGATAACTTGTTGAGATAAGCAGAGAGATTATTAATCATTATAGTACCCTTGTATATCGGCAGATAATGAACAACAGCCAAGGAGCAGTGGAGACTTTTATTTAATACAATATGATGGCCAGAGTGCTCAAAACTCAAAATAGAGTGTATTCCCTCCAATTACTGATTTTCTGCATAACATGGTCTTTTGCTGTTCTAGCACATACAGTTCATGTGCAGTGAGATTGTTTGGAGTTCTGTGCATGTGCTCATATGGTTTCTCTTTCTTTGTCAATTTAAATAACTAAACAAAAGCTGTGTTTATATCCTTTTTGTTTCTGTATGTTTCTTGCCTTTTTAGGTAATGTTCTAATCATTCTCTACGGAAATGAGGGCAATGAAAACACTGCTGTTGTGATCAGGAGTGACTAGCCTTTTTGAGTCACCTCTTAGCTCTGAGTAACATCTGATTTAGTTTAAGGTCACCTGATCCTTTCTTTTCTCTGACACCCCCCCCCCCCCCCCCCCCCCCCTCTTTTTTGTGATGAGGATCTTCTTCTGAATCTAATAAAGAGGAAATGAAAATTGCTTGGATCCATGGATTTCTTTTGTTACTTTGTTCGTTAGGTGCTTTGGTTTTTGCAATATTATGAGCTGCATTTGTTTTATTTCCTGCTTCTCTAAGTTTTCAACATACAAAACTGCTCTTATCCTATTCATTTGGATTGTGTTTAACTACTGGTTAGGTTTGCATCTAGGTCAAACCATGTCATCTGCTTTGGGCTGTCTATTGATCCACGGGCTGGTCCGACATGAGTTCAGACCCAATTATTAACCAGGATGGGAGTGGGCCTATTTTTGTCTGAAGGGTTGACAGTTTTCCCTGGCTCAGCCCAGCTTATTAGAATGCTGTTGGGCTCAGTCCTTGTTTGACAAGCTGAGCTGGGCCAGGGTGGAGCCTGGGATCAAGTGAGCTCACTGGCTGGCCTTGACATTGGATCTACACAGTTGCTATCCTACTACTGGCTTGCAGCTTTCTCCTTTGCTTTGTTTTACATGTAAAAGGTTGCTCTTGGGTTTTGATGCAGACGTCACTGTGGAATAACCTCCATCCACATCAAGTTATAGGGACTCCTGCTATCATAAAAGAAATTGATTGTCTGACTGCAACCGTAAATGACATTGTTAATGTTAGAGCAAAATTTTCATCATCAATCACTGTAGAGAAGACCAGGCTCTGTGGTTTTGCAGGGTGGTTTGATGTTCATTTCCGAGTATGTCAGCCTTCCCAAACCCTTTCAATTGTCTACATGATACTTTCAACCTCAGCAATCTGGGAACATAATAGAATATTGATTCCTACTATCTGTTTTGGTTGTTTCTCCAGGGAAGCAGCAGCAATCCAGCAACACAAGAGGTTGAGTTGACGACTGCTCCTAGCACGGACAACCCAACACATTGGGGCCAACAGGTTTTACTCCACACTAGACCCTAAATTGATAATGACCATTGTTGTGTCACCGACTATAATTCCTGGAGTGGCAATAGTTTCAGTTTAGAGGATGAGTGTTTTGACACTACAGGACATGAGGCAGCCCCATGGTGGCCATTAAATGGTCAGGTAGGTGAGACTCTCATTTACTAACCCTTCAATGGCCACTGATGGTGTGGCTGTCATATCGTCCTTGCTTTGTGATGCAGGACGCCCTAATTATGATGCATGTTCATGAGCATATATAATCCAGTGGAATAACAGAACAACAATAATAATAATTCAACATCTATCATCATAATCTAAGAAAATCAGAAAAGAAACATGCAATAACGTGGGCCATCATCACAATCACACGGTGTGGGATTCAATTAATGCGTGGAATGGATCCGGCGAGGGATGGAACCTTCCGATCTTGCATGGTCATAATCCAATCGCCCAATGGGATTCACTAGTCTGGGAGATCAAATGATTTCTCGGATTAGGAATTCAAAAATTTGAGAAATTAGGGTTTGGATCAAATCTCAGATTTAGGATTGTGGGAATCAACAAAATTTAGGTTTAGAATAAAGAGGAGAGATATGAAGTTACCTTGAAGAAAGTTGGAGGGGAAAGGAAGAAGAAGGAAGAAGAGGATTGGAGAAGAAGAGATGAAGTCCAGAGAGAGAGAGAGAGAGAGAGAGAGAGAGAGGAGGAGGAGGAGGAGGCAACCAAAAGGTTTTCGTTCAATATTCAAAAATTAAATTCGAGTTTAGGGCTTAGCCCTCTTAAATAATCACTAAGAAAGAAGAAAAAGACTAAAATTCCCTTAAACTAAACTAAAAAACGAAACTAAAAAAAAAGTAATTTGCGCGGTGGTCGGGCGGGACTTCAGGCACCCGATCGGTCGCTCGAAGATGACAAAAAACATCCAGAGACTAAAACATAGAAACAGATGACTTTCGGGCGCTCGGTCGGGCACCCGAAGACAGTTTTCACCCGAAGACAGTGAAAACTGTCTAGTCGGGTCTTCATCATCTTACACACGTGTCTTCCCATTGTGAGGTCTTCTACGTGCCAAATCACATGCGTAGGGCCTTCAACGCTCCTCATGTCGTCATGAATGATCCAAGCCCTTCATCGGGCCAAAGAGATGCATGTGTCGCTCGCCTCCTACGCTGATAAACCCTAAAGGGCTTGATGTCCGCATCACTTTATTTACTTATTTCTTTCCTTGTGGGGTCATTTTATTCTTCTAAGCAAATATATATATATATTTTTTTTAAGTGAAAGCAATCATATATGATAAAGGGGTGCAACAAGACAAGGAGTTGCAAGATGAGTTTCCCTAGCGAAACATCTCAACACGACAATGTGTAGAAGATTTGATTCCAATGTTTAAAAACATGCAAAAATCAATGAATTCTCTGAGAAGGTTGGACTTGATGGACATTTTGGTCGATTTCATGTAACTTTTTATTTTCTTTGCAACTCCAATAGAAATAATTGAAGAACTGGATTTCAATGTAAGCCTTTTAAACTCAAAAGACTGGATTGAGGGCTATAATTGGGTCAGGAATCAGCTTGTACTTGGTCTCTGATTGACTCCAAGGTGGTCTGTCCGATGAGCCAAGAAAGACTTGCTCTAAGGTTTAAAAACACTATGCAACAGTTGAAAGATTCTCTTAGTTGACCTGGCACAGTCAAGGCTAGGTTCGAGTTCATGTGTTAACTCATTTTTTTCATAGAACTTGTTTGAACATCTCTAATCAAAAGAACTTGAAAGTAAATGTTTTGTTTTGTTTCTTTCTTTTCCTTTTTTTTTTTGAAAGGCAACTTGAAACTTGAATGCAATCTTACAAAATTTGAGGAGCTTTGATTGAGGACTTGAATCCCTTGGCTTATGGAAATAACCGCTGATGTATCCCTCCATCGACTCAAATAAGCCAAAGGCTTACTTTTTCGAACCTATACATTCTTTCCAATATCCTTGCAGAGCAGTCAAAAAAACATTCTTTCCAATATCTTTTCTTCCATCGAATAAAATAAAAAAAAATCCTTGTAGAGCAACCAAGGACATAATCCAGTAGCCCAAAAAGGATGATGCCACATATGAACATCCATGTGCATGATGTTTGAATATTTTTGTGTGAAGGTTATAGTCGTTGATGAGTTGTGAAGAGGTAGTTTTTATTTGACTCGGACTTGGTTTGTCATAGTGTCTAAGGGATAAATCCAAATAAAGCCAAGAAGAGTTGACTCGAAGGCATGCCTGACGACAGCTCAGCACTCTCCACTTTCGGCACCTTTACTCTCTAACGGAGTCTGAAAGATTGACTGAGAGTTCGCTTTTAGCAAACTGTAAGTCTCAAAATGGGAATGTTGTTGATGCATTATGAGCAGGTCCAACAAAAAACTGGACCTAGAAACCAGATTATGTAATCCAAATGCTCCTAAGGTTTAAAAAAGTGTTAGTCTTTGAGGTTACCTGATTGAATGCTTAAGAATTTATCTTGAAAAAATCAGCACTCGAGTTAATGGCTAATTGGGTTTATAAAACCGGGGAATGCTTGATCATGTAGTTCAAAAGCTTGAAAGCAAAGCCCCTCTCTACAGTGTTAGGGGTTTCTTTTATTGCTCTTATTCCCAAGAAAGAAGGGGCAGTAGGTTTTGGATGATTTTAAGCCAATAAGTTTGAAGGGGACCATATAAATTCTTGCAAAAGTCCTCACCTCGAGGTTCCATAAGATTTTGGGTAGGGTCATCTCCAAATCATAAAGGGCCCTCATCCAAGGGAGACAAATACTTGATGGTGATTTTGTTGCTCATGAATGGATTGATTCGAGATTCAAGGAGAGCAGGGCAGTATAATTTGTGAGCTAGATTTAGAAAGGCCTTTGATCATTTCGATTGGAAATTCCTCGACTACATGCTACATAGGATGTGGAGCGAAAATGGATATGGATTCAGGAATGTGCGTCTTCGGTTGGGTTTTCAGTTATAGTGAGTGGATCACCTAAGGGTATGTTTGGATAGTGGGAAAAGAAAAAAAGAAAGAAAAGAAAATGGATGACGTTTCCCATGATAGGATGTTTCACCATGTTCGGATAGCAAATGAAACATTGGATTTAAAAAAGCAATCATTACCCAAACTCCATAGTCAAATTCTCATGAACAAGATTCAAGGGGACTATTGTGAGAGCTTTATTTCAGTTTCTACTTGTTATACAAACAAGGCCCTCAAAATGGAATCCCTAGGAGTCCATGCTCATGGAAAATCTTGGAAATCATCATTGGCTAATCAGTGCAATTTTCTTTTCTTTTCTCTTCTCTTCTATTCACACTATCCAAACAGGCCCTAGAAGGGTTTTGAAGGGAACGAGAGGGCTTAAGCAAGGTGCACTATTTGACTATCCCCCTTCTTACTTGTGGTGGTAGCTCATTAGATGATGGAAATAGCTCATGAGTTTAAAGTGGAAAATGCATCCTTCTAGATATTTCATCTTCAATTTTATACCTATTTGTTTTGGAAGCCAATCCTAAGTAGTTGGGTGAGGCTTAGATGATGACAGTTGACCTTATTGTCTTCCGAGGTGGAAGCTTCTTAGGTGGATAGCTTGTGGAAAGCTACTAGGAGCTTTTATGTATTTTTGTGGCTCTAGATAAACATCCGTAAGAGTGAGATTTGGGATTAGAATGGTAGTGAAGGAAGTTAGGAGTCTTGCGGGAATCCTTGGATGCAAGATCAGAAGACTTCCATCATCTTCCATGGGTATTCCCCTATGCATTGGGGAGTTGACCAAACTGGGATAAAGTGGTCAAGAGGATAGGAAGCTTTCGTGTTGAAAGAGCAGGCACTTGTCTTTCGAAGGAAGAATCATGTTGATAAAGGTGACATTGTCATACATGCCGTTGTATTATATGTTGTTCTTCTAATGTTTCGGTTAGCATTATTAGCAAACTTGAAAGGATCAAGTTGGACTTTTCGTGGGAAAGTATAGAAAATAAGAATAAGTTCCATTTATTGAAATGGAGTGAGGCTTGCAAACATGTGTGCAAAGGCGAAGTGGGAATTGGAGATCTCCATTTTATGAATCAAACTCCTTTGGGTAATGGCTTTGGAGATTTGAATGGAAAATGAGGGTCTTTGGAAACAGTTGTTGGCTAGTAGTACAGTATCAACTTTGGAGGTTGGTATCCTAGTAGCGCTTCTCTGCATTAAGCCTTGTGTGTTTGAAAGGTAATTTTCAGAAATATAGATTGTTTTAAGCAGGAAGTGATATTTGTGGTTGGTGAGGGAGCCAATTTTGATTTTGGGAGGATGCTTGGTGTTCAGATAGGCCCCTGTTATTTCCGAAGTTGGCACTTGTTTCCTCAGAGACAGAGATTCCCATTTTCTTGTTGTTTCTCTATTTCGGGTGGCAAAGTTATTTCGTCCTCCCATGCAAAAGGAATTTGATAGACGAGGATCCATAGGAGATGATTGATTTGCTTAGGTTTTTGTAGGGTTGGATTGCCTTCAATCAAGAGTAGGATCGATGGTGTGGAGGCCGGAGAAATTGAGCAGATTCTCATTCAATCTTTTTATTTAGTGCTTCCATTTAGTTCTGCCGGTAAGTACCGAAAGCCACCCACTCAGGGTTTGGGCGAATGGCTAGTGTTGTGGGTTTGCTCCCCACAAACGTGAGTTCGATTCCCCTCCCCGTGCTTTACTCGATGCATGTGGTTTGCAGGTGATCGCGTGCATCCGCATGGATTAGTCTCGCCTTAAAAAGGGGCAGGGACACCCTGTCATCATAAAAAAAGTACCCGAAGCCTATGGAGTACATCTGGTCATGTAGGGGCCTCCCTCGTGTTATGCCTTTTTGTTGGTTGGTGGCCAGGAGCAGGGTTCTCAGCATTGATAGCCTTAAGAAAAGGAGTATGATCATTCCAGTGCTTGCATTATGTCTCCAAGTTGCTCATCTGTTTATGCATTGCATTTTGTTAGAGTAGTGTGGGTGAGGATTCTCGATCTTTTCCAATACTCTTGGGTGATGTTGGCATTGATCAGGTCCTTTTTGTCTAGCATGGGGGGAGATGAGAGTAAAAGGAATGTGTTGTGGCATATCTTCCTTTTAGCAGGTTTATGGGGGGAGATGAGAGTAAAAGGAATGTGTTGTGGCTTATCTTCCTTTTAGCAGGTTTGTGGTTCATTTGGGCTGAGTGCGACGAAAGATGTTTCTGCAATAGCAAATGGTTCCCGGATGAGGTCTTTAGGAAGGCTAAAATGGATGTGATTGCGTGGGCTTCATCCCTCAAGCAATTTGAGGGAGTTCGTTCTTTTGATTGGTTGTCCTTTTACTTGTAATTTCACTCGTATATTTCATCTTTGGGGGGTGAAAAGTACCTCTCAGCCTATTGCCTTCCCTCTTGGGTTTAAGCACCCTCCAAAGCATGGCGTATATTTCATCTTTGTCTTGCCTTTTCTAATAAAATTTCATTTCCTTTCGAAAAAATAATACAAAATAAAAGTCTTAGTCACTCAAGAACTGTTGAAAACACGATCAAGAACTTTGGGGAACTCCTTGAGGTGGTTCAAAATCAAGACTCAAGTGGGAATAGTTGTCCATTGTTATCATCATCATCATCGTAGCTTTATCTTTGGGTTGGCTTTTAAATAGAAAATTGAAAAAAGTTATACAATCAACCACCTACCAGACATCAATTGTCCTCTTTTACCTGAGGTCTTGGAACCAGTCATTGCAGAGGCTGCCCTCGTTGATACAACTCATATGCCAACATGATCCGGCCAATATCGACACCCAACCCAACTATTACATGCACACCCCAAAGGGCAAGCAAGCAAGTTTGGGTCCTTAGTTGCACAATTCTTCTAATTGGGTGCTGCATCTGCTGTGAATTGCGCTCCCACACTGGCTTACTAGCCATCCATACTTTCCAACACTTTGAAGCAGACTTTTCCCTGCTACTGCACCTGAATCTGTTGCTGCTTCACTTCATGCTTCGTGCAACTATGGTTGGGTCATGGAGGATAGTTGACAGGCAAACCACTAAGCACAAAGCACCCACACATATGCAAGATTATGCTTGAGTAGTTGGCTGTAGAATAGCAGGGTACCCCGCTGATACATTATTATCAAATACGACTTATATGCCCACATGGTCAAACCCCACTCCACCGTGGCTCAACTATTGCAAACTACCCACAAAGGGGATCTGCCAACAGTTGATTTCTAGAGCATGCAATGCCAGACAAGCCCACTGAACATGAAGATCTAGAACTGAGATATTAACACTCAATCTAGAGTTGAAATCCAGAAAGGACAATAAATTAACATTGGGTTTTTTCAAAGTCAAACCTTAAAACCAAAGCCATGAAGCTCTGATTAATGTTGAAACAAATCAAACAATTGGCGCTGGAGCAACAGCCAGTCATGTATAGCTTATTTTTATTTCGTAAACCGTCAATATAACATGCTTGGGCATTATTTGCACCTTCAAGCAATATTCTTAACCAAATAACTTGTCAAGATTGAAAAAATATATCTCTAAAAAAATATTTAAAAAATACTACCCAATACAGGATATCACTATCATTGCCGCCGCCGCCGTCGTCATCGTTATCATCTAAGCCTTATACCAATTGGGGTTATTTACACGGAATCCTGTTCCTCCATTCCCCTCTATCAAGGACCATAATCTCAATCAAACCATAGGTCATCAAATCCTTTCTTATTACTTCCACCCATATCCTTTTGGTCATTCTCCTTGCCATTTTAGAACCTTCAGCTTGAACCAACTCACTTATAATCGGTGCAATTCTTGATCTCCATTGCACATGGCAAACCAACCAAGCCTACTTTTCCTCATCTTATTACTTATTGGTGCTACTCAGTCTCCTTGAATGCATTCATTGCTAATTCTATCCTTGTCTTGCCACTCATTCATCTCAACATCCTCATTTCAACTATGCTAAGGATATCGCTATCACATCTTGTAGGAGTTGGTATATACATTATACAAGGAGACTTTACACAGGATATCAGTTTATGATAGTATTTAGCTTATGGTAGCTTGGAGTTAAGGCTTCCATGATCCTGGAGGACTGATCCTATGGAATTTGTTTTTAGTGGTGGTGATGTGGTTGATTTCGGAAGCATGTAATAATTAGGCGTTTCAGAATAAAAGGGGAAATCCACGAGAAGGCATTGAGCAAATTAGAGGTTGTGTGATTACATTAGGCATGGTGTATCATATTTATGTAACCCATGATAACTTGGTTTAGTACACAGGTCTTGAGAAATCAAACCACAACGTGAGCTTTCTAAACCTGGAAAAGTAATGCATTTGAGTATCTGATCAAGTTTCTAGTCAACATGGTTTCGGGGTCTCATCTAGTCAGAATTGACCATTGCTTTTAAGCCTTGCTAAACAGTGGTTACCAAATCCGTGACTTAATCAGCACATTAATCCTTCACGGTTTTTGAGTTGGCGTGCCTGTTCTACACGGCATGTTCTGCATTGCAGAAAACAAGCAGATTGACTGTTTCTCTCAAAAATCAAAATGTAAAACCATGGACAAGGGTTTTTTGTGTGGATTAAGAAAATGCCATTTTCATTTTCCCTTCTGCAAACAGTCTTTCAGATGGCTAACCATTCATCACTTTCAACTTTAATATGTTCCTTTATTCCTTTTGTTGTGCTTTTGGACAGGTGTTCCTCTTAAACCCTCCACTTCGAGTTAGCGAAGGGGATGACGTGACAGTCTCCTTCTCAATGGATCGCTCTGGAGTAAACCATCGTCTGATGGAAGTTGAGTTTGTCTGTGAGATGAGGCAGGCGTCTGGGAAGTGTTTTCCACCCATCACTTCCAAGTTTTATATAGAATGAGGGGGGCAACAGATCAGAAATTTGAATTTATTGGATACAGGTAAATGACTCGGCTTCAGAGTATAATAGTATATATGCACATATGATCGCTTCACATGTATCAATGCCATTGTCATGACTTTCGAATAATCCTTGTTGCTTGGCAGCTGCGAATCATCTATAATTAGGAAAATCAAATTCTCTTTACTATAGACATGCATAATACGTGCCAACATCCATGCACACATGTTTGATACATATCCATACATTTATAATGTGATTTTTTTAATGACATCAGGGTGTCCCTGCTCCATTTTAAGGCGAGATTAGTCCCTGCGGATACACACAATCACCCGCAAACCACGTGATATGGATTGTCCTACTGTTGATATTAATGCCCTCATAATCTCATCTTTTTCGATCTTAGAATTAATTTCTTTTTATCAATTGCAATAGAATCACAACTATTACTGACAGTTTACAAACCCCAAAGGCAAACTGCCCTCGTTGTTTACAAATTCGGCTTACACCATTTTTACAGCCTCACAGTCAGGGGCTGTTTGGTAGAAGCAAAAGTTAAAAAGTCCCTAACTAGTTACAGACAAGTCTTTGTCCATAGTCTACTACTATGCATGAAAAAAGAAAGGAAATTGTTGGAATGCCTTTGTTAGTCCTAAAAAAACTCAAGACTACTTGTCCCTGTTATGGTATACAATGGACTCTCTTGTGGCATGTATATGTGCCACATGTGCCAAAGTGCCATTGTCCATCTTCGAGCACGACAAATTTGCTACATTCAACCTTCAAGTGCCCTCCATGTGCCGTATTTGCCTCATGTGTCAAGTTGTAAATGTGATGCATTGGATGTGCGTGCCACCCTAGCTAATCAAACACCTCACATGTGCCACCGTGCATTTTTAAGCACCCCACAGGTGCCACATATGCCATCATAAATTTTCAAGCACGTGCCATGTGTCAAAATTTTCAACGTGCACAAGTGCTTCATGTGCCCAATATTCCTTTGTTATTTTGAATGCTTGACAATAACATGAGAATAATTTGTCCAGGACATCACGATCCAAACAGACAACTAATATGAGCCTTACCTAAACAGGACTAAACTTCTGCTGCCGCCAAGCAGGCCATTAGTGGAAAAGATGCATGATTTGGTCATAATAAGTTTCCATATGAAATGGACAAATGGCTGTTTGTTTGTTTTGTTGAGTTCTAGATTGCAGGGTTTCCTTTGTGAATATGTGGTGAGATCCAAAACTATTATGTGAAAAATCCCTTGCTTTCAAAAGCTGTCTAAATATGCCCTGCTTCTTAATTTATGTTGCCAATTAATGTAATGTGACACTCATGAATGCATGCGTGTGCATATATGCCTATGCATTACTCCATGATCAAGCAAACAGCCTTCTCTAACCAGAACTGTTTGGCAATTTTCAGCGTTCGTTGCAGAGGGAAGTGATTGTGTTATGGCTCCTTGTGGAAAGAATTCAATATCACTACTTCCATCTTCAAAAAGCCAGGTGTGGGGAGTAAATGCATTTTCTGTTGTTGTGTTTTTTTACGGTCCTCAGATGATTACTTTTGGTAGTTTTGATGGATGTTTTGATTCCTGTTATTTTATATTGTTATTATATTATGCCAGCATGGCACACAGGTGAAACAACCATGCCATCCATCTTGATTACTGCCGAAAGATCAAGTTGGTCCACTCAGTTGGCGTGTCATGATATTAGAAGTAAGTGGACAGGTTAGAAAACTCGGGTGGATTTTTCACAACAACACTTATTCAGTTAATTGTAGCCCACCTGGCTAGTGGATGGACCTGATTATTGGGATAGGGAATCTGCATAGTGGTGTCCTTCTGATGGGTGTCTTGGATATTGCACCTGTCTGCCACGCTGGCATGTGTGGGTGGGTGCATTAGTTGATTTCTTGTACTCGCATATGGGATTAACGAAGCTCATAGAAATTTTGATGATGTTGAGAACATGCTCACACGACTGCCTGCAAATGACAAAATGCCCTTATCAATCGGTTGCTGATTATTATTATTATTATTATCTGCTGTGTAGAAAAGTTGGAAATGGATAAATTGGTTATTTGCACTCTAGATTTAGGGATTTTTTTTTTTGGAGTGAGGGATTTGGGGCAGGGATTTGTGAAATCCATGGATATTTAAATCATCCCTGTTTGTTTTTGGTTCCCAAATCCACACCCCTATAAATCCATGTATTTGAGGCAATCAAAATCCCCAAAAATCCTGCAGACTCGGCAAGTCCTGAGAGGCTCTTTCAAAAAGCAAAAGAAGTTATTTGTCTGAACCAAAGAATCACTTAGATATGATGCAAAATGGATCATCTTCTATAGTTAGATATGAAAAATATGAATGAGAGTTTGATGAAGGGGAAGGAGAATGAGCACGGACCCTTGTGAGACTATTTTATTGTATTGAAAGGACCACTGAATTGAGATTTTCCTAGTGGGCCAAGTGGATCATTTATCCTAAAGAGGATGAACTTCAAATCCATGGATCTATAGTTTGATTACCGAATAGCAGGCTTTGTAATTTGTCAAATCCACACCTGCTGCAAATTATGAATTTGACTAGTTCATGGATTTACCAAATTCACATTCTCATTTCTTGAGATCCTAAAGAAGGCCTTGAGAATGTTGAGGGCCCGTTTGGATACTACCAAATAAGTTACTTTTTCTACTTGCGTCAGTAGATAAGTAACTTATTTCAGATAAAGTAAGTTTGGTTTATGATTAGTAATAAGTAACTTTTTTACTTAAAAGTATATAATCACTTCAGCTAGTTTTTTTTAGCTTTTTAACTTTTCTGGAGAAATGAAAGAGAGGAAAAGCTGATAAATATGTTGTTTACCAAACATACTTGTTTTCTTAAGAAGTAGAAACTAAGATAAGCTACTTGTGGCATAAGTAACTTATCTTAAACAACTTACAATCCACACAGGCCCTAAAGGAGAGTATCTAGTGGTAAATGCTGACCCATTTCCTCTTAGGCTCTGTTGATAGC
Organism: Liriodendron chinense; assembly: GCA_003013855.2. Classification (NCBI taxonomy): domain Eukaryota; kingdom Viridiplantae; phylum Streptophyta; class Magnoliopsida; order Magnoliales; family Magnoliaceae; genus Liriodendron; species Liriodendron chinense. The sequence goes on along the minus strand of PVNU02000439.1, from coordinate 6,364,611 downwards.
AAAAAAACGAACATAAGTGGTGGTAAAACCACCGTTATAACAATGGCTGTGTGTTTGACGCCAGGTGCTGCAGTCAGGTGTAAAGGAGTTTGAAGCTTCAGGAATTGATGCCTGCTTCATAATGAGAAACGAGTCCCGTTTGTTGCAAGTTGTTCTAGGTTCGGTGCTTCCCTCTTCGTGGGTCCCCATATACGTGCTGGTCTGCTGGGTCGATGTCGTCCATCTGTTCTGCAGGATCCTTGAGACGTTTGTCTGAAAAATGAAGTTAGTTGCATTTCAGGTGGATCGCAGTGAGTGGGAAACTGTCTATTACCTATGGTCTTCCTTATTCTTCCCAAGATCTTTATATGCCATCCACCCAGTGCCCAAGGGCTGGGTTGGTCTGGGCCTGCCTTGGACATAAGTGCATCTAGTGAACTAGTCTAGGCCTGCCTTGGACATAAGTGCATCTAGTGAACTAGTCTAGGCCTGCCTTGGACATAGGTGCATCTAGTAGGCTGGTCTGGGCTTAGGTTTTAGTCTATGGGAGGCGCTTTGATTGGCCTGTCCCATTATTAGGTGGATAGCTGCATTTCTCTCTCTGGTCTGGGCTTCCGGGCCCATTGCCTCACAGAAAGACATTGGAGAGTGATGGTGGGTCATGCCTTGGAGAGCAGGTACGCCAATCAAACTGGATCAAGTTAGGTGTCCGCATGTATCGTCTTCACAGGTACATGTTTGTTCACTATATCCTGCAAATGTGATGTGGAAAATGTTCCTCTAACGTAAGTCTTACACGTCCACGTAGTGATCATCTTGTATACCCTTGCATGTAGGGCTGCTAATGCACCCAAGCGAAATCAGAGCTTTTAATTAGGCTGGTCCTAGATCGTTCAAAATCTGGGCTGAAGCCAACCCCATGCCTGGCCTGTTGACAGCAGTGCGTGCATTTGTGTATGCGCTAGCAACTAGGGGTGCAACTTGGGTGGGTTGGGTCGGACTGAGGGTCAACCAAGCCAGACCTGACATCAATAGGACCCAACCCAAATTCTAACCTGAGGTGCCCAACTTAAACCGAACTCAAATTCCTTTACACTCGAGTTACCGGATTTGGCTGGCATTTTCCAACCTGAACCTGATGACCTTTCGACCTTGTCAACCCGACCAGAACTTGGGTTGTCCAATCAACCCGAACCCAAGTTGCAGTCTTACCAGTAACTTGAAAGCATAAGCATACTAAGTAACCTTGCAACAATGGAAGTGAACTTTGCAGACTCAATGTGGAACATGCATGTATATGTGCACATACATGTGTTGCATGCGCGAACATAAAAAACAAGGTAGTGCACCAGGCATTTTCAGGTTATGATGTCTCATTCACTGTACCCTTACATTCAAGTTGATCTAGACCGTAGAAATTATACAGCACGTCATGGATGGAATATGGCTCCATAAAAGTTCTAGCTGGACGATCCTAAAACCTCCTGTTGGAGGCTATCAAATGGATGATCGGAAAAGAATGGTCAGCAGTACAAATCTAGTGAGAAATATTGGATGGTTAAGATTATCAATGTGATCTTCAAGATATGCTCCATTCACAATGGGTCTGCTGATTTGGACATTTGAGATTGCTTACACGTTTAACTATGTAAACGTTATCGTTTTTACGTTCGTACGTATTCATGCTAAGTTCTGAATATGATGTAGATGTATGCATTTGCACGTATGCTTGTGGATGCATGCATCTTGGACGGGAATATTGGGGCATAAAATACATGCTGATTGCTGACTGCTGGCGTACGTGCAAACCTTTGCATGCTTGCGCTTGAAATGTGCATACATGCATGTACACATGGGGCCAGAAATATTGCACGTGCTATGTCACCATATCCAAGGTGGGCCCTGCATGATGGACAGCCCATATCAGAGGTGGGGCCCACATGATGGACGTGATATTCTTTGCCATCAAACCTGTTTACCAAGTCACATGAGACCTGGTTGATATGGAAAACACAAATATCAGCTTGCTCTAGGCTCTGTGGGCCCCACTGTTTAACAGTGTGAACAACAACGTCCATCAGTGGAATGTTCCTGGAGTCCACAGAGATGTCCGTACAAATCTACCATGTCCAGCTGTTTTTCCAATATTTTTAGATTATTCTATCAAATAAGTAGTGATGGACGGTCCGCATTAGTAGGGGACACACAATGAACCATCCACATCAAAGTTTGGCCTCACATGATGGAAGGCTGATGTGAGGGTGACCAAATAGACTTGAGGAATGATTACTTGTGATGTTGGAAACCATACATACTTTTCTACTTTTTGATAATAAATATGTTGTTTGCCAAACATACTTATCTACTGATTACGTAGAAACCAAGATAAGTTACTTATCTGATCATAGCTCATCTTAAGTAACTTACAATCCAAACGGGCCCTACAAGTCACCCCTCCACCCACAGTACCCCCGACTCAGGCAAGTCATGACTCAACTCAGGGCTCAATGAGTTGTGTCGAGTGGCCGGGTATTTTAACCATGATGCTTGGTGCTAGTCTATGTTATGATAAATCATGCATGTTTTAACTCGTGCGTGGATAAATGCATGACAATGCCCGTGTTAATCAACCCATATTTAGGTGAGATCTATCTTCGTTATAATATAAACATAACCAACCCAACCAGACCAATTACCACCCTATAACAAGACACCATCATTGAAACATGGAGAGAGAGAGAGAGAGAGAAAGACAGAGAGAGAGAGAGATTTCTTTTACTTTAATGCCAACCCCACATCACAATTACACATTAAAAAAAAAAATGCATTCTTATTTTCCCCAACAATTCTTTCTTGAAATGTCCTACCTTCATACAAACTCAATTCATTTCAACCTGCCCAGCAGTCCTAGCCTTAGTGGGAGGGTCTTCCACATCCAACATAGTACTCCCATACCTGGAAACCTCACGAGTCTCATCATTCCAAAGAGCATAGGCTTCCTCCCCATGAGCTGCTTCATCTCCAATCTCCATGTCTGCATCAGACATCCTCAGTGGTACTATCAGCCGTATCACATTACATATGATACTCGTACTTATAATATTCAGTAAAACAATGAATACTATTCCCTGTAACTGGACGCCCACTTGCTGAAACCCGTTCCGGACCCGATGCATTTCGAAACCGTAGAAGAAGCCGACGTACTGACTGTCGACCCCGGAGAACAGCCGGTTTAGCTTTGGCTCTGCAAAGAGCCCAGTGAGGATGCCTCCGAGCATTCCGGCCACTGCATGTGTGTGTAGGACGGCCATCGTATCGTCCACCTTCTGTAGGAGCTCGGACTTCTTGTGCACCACCATCATGGTGAACCATGGGATGGAGCCCGAGCATACTCCCATGATTATGGCGGCCCATCCCTGCACCACTCCTGGACCATTCGAACTTGCATGAGATAAGTATCATGTCTCGGTGATTTAGATACTTGGACATGTATGTGTGCTTGTAGATGGGTTGGATTGGACTGTTGGGCTTGTGGAGTAGGCCCAACATATAACTCGGCCCATAGGTTGGGATTTGAGTTAGAAAATGTGACCCACTTACATTAATGGGTTGAACCTTACACAACCCCTGTCCATGTAGCTTTTCAATGGCGTCCGTTAGATGACCCAAACCAACCGGGCCCAAAATCCGAAACAAACTAATAGATGATATATATATATATATATATGGGAAAAGGTACTATGAGGTCGGGAACTTCCCATGAGGTCGAGCTGTGTGGGCCCCACCGTGATGTGTGATGGGCATCCACACCATCAGTCAGATGCACCATTCCGTGTTGGGCCATGGGCCAAAAAATCAGACCAATCAATGACTCAGGTGGGCCACAGCACAGACAACTGTTAAGAGTGAATATCTATCCATTGAAAACTTTATCATCGTTTATAGGATTGACTGAGATGTGGTTGAGACATCCAGACCATCCATTGTAAGTGTCCTACTTAAACAAGAGGTCACCTCAAGTTTAAGCGTATCCAAAACTCAGGTGGGCCCCAAAAAATGCTTTTAGATGTCGCAGGCATGATTTTACACTCTTTCAGTAGGTATAGCCCCCTTGAGTTAGGATACATTTTTGGGATATCCCATAAACAATAGGGGACCCACCAAATTCATAGTGAGGATGCCCATCACACATCACGGTGGGGCCCACACAGCTCGACCTCATGGGAACTTCCCATGACGATCCCCTAGTTCAAACATCAGCCCCATCTGCTCATTGGGCGGACCACGACATAGGAAACATTTTCTATCCATTGATAAATAGAAAATTACAAGTTTGGTCCACTTGAAAAGTGGATGTGGGTAACATCAGCCCCATTTGCTCATTGGGCGACCACAACATAGGAAGCAATTTCTATCCATTGATAAATAAAAAATTACAAGTGATGTGGCTGAATTTTGTTGGAGGCTATCCTCAAGATAGGGCCTAACCTATTAGATGGGTTGGATGTTGGACACACATCACATGTTGGAAGTTATCTAGTGGATGGACCATAATTTATAATCCAACCGATTAGACTTGAGAGCTAACACACAGGGAAATGGTACTATGAGGTCGAGCTCTGTGGGCCCCACCATGATGTGTGTCGGACATCCATGCTGTGTATTTGATGGGTCCCCTCTAGGTTATGGGATGTGCCAGAAATCAACCATATACGGAACTCAGGTGGGCCATACCATCCAAAACCATGTGAAGACATGCCTAAAACATCTAAAGGCACTTGGTGGGGCCACCCGAGTTTTGGATACGACTGAAACTTAGTTTGACCCAACTTGGTCTGACCCCCGATCCGAGTGGGACACACACAATGGTCGGGCTTGGGTTGTGAAGTTTAAGTGCGTCAGTTGGGAAATCGTGGGTTGGGTTTGGGCATGTATTGTTTGCTCGTTATTAAAGGGGTCATCCTTGGGCTGCTCTTGACCCAACCCAAATCTGACCCATTGTCAACCCTAGCCAAGGTCTTCGTTTGATGGCTTCAAATTGGGGTCTAGCCAGAGCCCAGAGCCCAGATCCAAGCCCTTTATGGTTGTTGTAGAATAGGCCAGGCTCGGGATGATCTTACCCATTCCATTAGTGATGTAAAGGGGGTCACCAACGATTACATGAAGAAAGTGGACCATCAGAAGGAAGCCAAGTGGAGCGACAAAACAGTCACCAAATTGTAGAAGATCCAACCCCGTCGGGCACTTGACCAGTCTTCACTAGGTGCCCGACCATGGGCCCAAGTAGTCCAGAGAGTTGTTGGACAGGTTTTTGAATTTCGGGCACCCGACCAGCAGGTCATCTGGCGCCCGACCATACCATCGGACGCCCGACCATTCCTGACTGAGCGCCCCAAATTTGTCCAAATTTTGCAATTCTATGCGCCACTGGGCGCCCGACCTCACTTCCATCGAGCGCCCAAAATTCAACATGTTTTTAGGGAAAACTCACTGGATTGTTTTGGAGTTCAGCGGGCGCCTGACCACGCGTGAACCACTTGTGCAGACTTTGTGCGAACTTTCCAATTTTAATTTTTTTCTTTCCTAATTCGTTTAGGATTCTTATTTTTCGTGTTTTAGGGTTTCTTTTACGCACCTAGGTTATATATACTTGTTTTGATTCGTTTAGAGACATTCAATTATCTTTTAATAAAATTTCCTTTGAGTTTATACTCTTTGCTTATGGATTCGAGCACTCATTTAAGAAATCAAAGAAGATCGGTTGAAGATTTTTGATAGCTTCGTGGATTCAGAGTAGTTATCTAAGCGGAGAGATGGTGATCGATCCCTCGCTTTGTCTACGCTGCGCCAAGTTGGCATTAGAGCAAGGAACAACCTCTTTTAGCGATGGCCGCGACAACCACCCTCCTGACGTTGATAAAGGGTTTCAATTACTGCCAGAGGAGATTGAAGCTCTCCAAGAGGCGAATCGAATGCACATGGAGAGGATGATTACTTCTCTAGATTGAGTTTTACAGGCTCTACCCCAGCCCCAAGCCCAAGGCGATGCGCCTCCTCCAGCAATTGCAGTACGAGACAATCCTATAGTCCGTCAAGCACCACTGCTGGCGCTCCGCAAGGCTAAACATGATGATGCGAACCACCGTGACGAGGACGTCGAAGACATCATCATTCGACAACCCGCACAAGGGGATGGATGTGCGGATCACAATGACAGAGGCTTCTAAGGCAAAAGTTATATTCCTTGTTTTAATGGTTCATTAAGTATTGAAGAGTTCATTGATTGGCTTGCGGAAGTCGAGAGATTTTTCTATTACGTGGGTGTGCCGGAAGGTAAACAAGTAAAGCTTGTTGCATATAAATTGAAATCCGGTGCTTCTAAATAGTGGGAGCAATTACAAACCACCCGTATTCGACAGAACAAACTACCCATTCGAACATGGCCCAAGATGAAATGATTGTTGAAATTCAAATTTTTACCTAGTGATTATAATCAGATATTGTTTCAACAATATCAGAATTGCAAGCAAGGGTCTAGATCTGTTGCCAATTATCAGGTCGAGTTCGATCGATTGATGATACATAATGAATTATCTGAGACTGAGTCTTAGAGGACCGCAAGGTTCATTGGTGGCCTTTGATCCGCAATCCAGGATTGAGTCCATCTACTTTCGGTCTGGACCGTAGAAGACATGTCTCAATTGGCTATCCGCGCCAAAACGCAACTTGTCCGAATTCCTGTGCAAACGTATTTGTCAGCCCATGTTCCTACAAAGGGTCTCGTGCACGATTTGACTCCGTTTAAGGAAAAAGAACCAGTTGGTGGGCATACACAACCGCCACTGATTGCAAACTGCGAGGCGGGAAGCGGTCCACCCAAGACACAAAGGGCCGCCCCTACGACAGCAGGCCCAAGTCGAGCATTGAACCCATATGCTCGACTTAGGCCTGCTAATTACTTTCATTGTGGCCAGCCGGGCCACTTTTCCAATGTTTGCCCTCAGCGCCCCACCGCCAACCTAGCCACTAATGAGAGTGATAATGAGGTAGAGCACGTGAAAGAAGAACCCGTGACTGAAGAGTTCTATCAGGTCGCCGAGGAAGAGAAAGAAGATGACACAAATTAGCTATTCGAGGACCGAGGCGAGTCCTTGGTTGTGAGGCGACTATGTTATACTCCTCGATAGGAAGTACACCCTCAGCGCCACAACATCTTTCGCACCCCTTGCACTATGAATGGAAATGTGTGCGATGTCATCATTGACAGTGGGAGTAGCGAGAACATAGTGTCCAAAGTTATGGTGGACAACCTTCGTCTTCCAACAACGAAACATCCGACCCCTTATTCCATCGGTTGGATAAAAAAGGTAGGCGACACAAAGGTAAATGAACATTACCTCATCTCTTTTTTTATTGGTAGAAGCTATAAGGATGAAATATTATGTGATATTTTAGACATGGAGGCATGTTATATGCTTCTCGGTCGTCTGTGGCAATCGGACTGAGATGCGACCCATCGCAGACGTGATAACACTTACACGTTTGTCAATGATGGGCGGAAGAGGGTTCTAACTCCTATAGGCGTCGAAAGGCCACCCTGATGCTTCTAAAGTGGAGGGGAGCTCCCTCCTCGCTGTACGAGAATTTATGAAGGAATCCAAGGAGATCGGTAAAATTTATGCCATGGTTGTTAAGGGAGAAGACCAAGGGGGCACAAATATTCCACCGACCCTACAACCGCTGTTGAATGAATTCCGGGAGATTTGGCCCAAAGATCTTTTCATGGGCTACCTCCAATGCGGGATATTCAACATTATATCGACTTTATCCCGGGTGCTAGTTTACCTAACCAGCCGCATTACTGAATGAGCCCAAAAGAAAGCGAGATCCTCCAAGGTCAGGTGGGGAAGTTGTTAAACAAAAGGTTACTCAGGGAGAGTATGAGCCCTTGCATAGTCCCATCTCTATTGATGTAAAAAAAGGATGGTAGTTGGTGTATGTGTGTTGATAGTAGGGCTATTAACAAAATCACCATCAAGTACAAGTTTCTTATTTCCCGACTCAACGACATGTTAGATATGCTTGAGGGGTCTAGAGTATTTTCTAAGATGGACTTACGCAGCGGGTACCACCAAATCCATATTTGCCCCCAGTGATGAATGGAAGACATCTTTTAAAATAAAAGACGGGTTGCATGAATGGTTTGTATGCCATTTGGGCTATCGAACACCCCGAGCACTTTCATGCACCTCATGAACTAAGTTTTAAAACCGTTCATAGGCAAATTCGTTGTAGTGTACTTCGACGACATATTGATATATAGTCAGGGGAAGGAGGATCATGTTGAACATCTCAGATAGGTTTTACAAATGCTGCAAGATAACAAGCTATATCTCAATTTGAAGAAGTGTAGCTTCCTAACGGACCACCTTTTGTTCTTGGGGTTTGTGGTGTCATCTACTGGTATCCGGGTCGATGAAGATAAAGTGAAGGTCATCCGTGAGTGGCCTACTCCCACCAACATCCATGAGGTTCACAATTTCCATAGGTTGGCTACGTTTTATTGCTGCTTTGTCATAAATTTCAGTACGATTGTGGCACCAATCATGGACTGTATGAAGAAGGGACTATTTCAGTGGACGGAAGAAGCTGATCGTAGCTTTGCTGAGATTAAACATAAGCTATCATCTACGCTGGTTCTTATTTTGCCTAGCTTTGAGAAGGTTTTTGAAATGGAATGTGATACATCCTATGCGGGTATTGGAGCAGTATTATCTCAGGAAGGAAGACCCGTAGCCTTCTACAGCGAGAAACTTGGCGAGACTCGAAAGAAGTGGCCCACATATGAGATATAGTTGAATGCGGTAGTATAGGCCCTTCGGCATTGACAACACTACCTCATTCAGAGGGAGTTTGTTCTTTTTACTGATCATTAAGCCTTGAAATTTATTAATAGCCAGACTAATGTTAACCGTGTGCATGCTAGGTGGATTTCATTTTTACAGGAATTCACATTCGCATTGAAGCATAAATCAGGCCAACAAAACAAGGTTGCTGACGTGTTAAGTCGCCGAGCTGCCATTCTCGTCACTATGAGAACTGAGGTTGTTGGTTTTGATTGCCTCAAGGAGCTATATGCTGAAGACGACGAGTTTAAGGATGTGTGGCTGATAAACAAGGAAGGCCGACCGGGTGATTTCCACATTCAAAACGGTTTCCTGTTCTATGGAAGTCGATTGTGCATTCCGCAATGCTCCATCCGGGAGAAGATTATTCTTGAGCTGCATGAAGGTGGCCTTGGAGGTTACTTGGGTTAAGACAAGACAAAAACTCTGGTTGAAGAGCGATACTATTGGCCTCACCTAAGCTGTGGCATTGGTTGGATGGTTCAATGATGCCATATCTGCCAATCCTCCAAGGGTCATGCATAAAACACGAGCCTCCACACTCAATTGCCCGTTTCAGAGGGCCCTTGGGAGGACATATCCATGGACCTTGTCCTAAGTCTTGCACGAACACAACGCGGCATAGATTCCGTGTTCGTGGTGGTAGATAGATTTTCGAAGATGGCTCACTTCATCCCCTGCAAGAAGACATATAATGCGACGGGAGTAGCCAATCTCTTCTTCCGAAAAATTGCGAGGTTGCATGGCATCCCCAAGACCATTACTTCCGACTGTGATACAAAGTTCGTGAATCACTTTTGGTGAATTTTGTGGAGTCGATTTGACACTCAACTTCAGTTTAGCAGTGTGTATCATTCCTAGACTAATGCCCAAATTGAAGTGGTGAATAGGACGTTGGGCAACATCATCCGAAGTATTTTCGGAGACAAGCCAAAGCAACGGGACTTGGCCTTGTCATAAGCGAAGTTTACCTTCAACAATATGGTGAACCGCTCCATAGGGAAGTCCTCATTTCAGATCGTCTACCGACGAATACCTCGACACACGCTCGACTTAGTCCCATTACTGAAGATTCCTGGCAAGATTATTGCTGCAGAAAATATGGCCGAGTGAATTACAGAGCTACATGCGGAAGTACGGACTAAGCTTGCCGCATCGACTAAGAAATATGCGAGGGACGCCAACAAACAACGACGCGCCAAGGTGTTTGAGGTTGGAGATTAAGTGATGATCCATCTACACAAGGGACGCTTCCCAATCGGCACTTACAACAAATTAAAGCAGAAGAAGATTGGGCCGGTATCAATTCTTAGGAAGTTAGGCGACTATGCATATGTTGTGGACCTCCCGGATGAGTATGAAATTTCACGAACACTCAATGTGACAGACTTGTTCGAGTATCATGAACCAGAGTTGAACGAGAACTCGAGGTAGAGTTCTTTTCAAGTGGATGGGATTGATGTAGAGGGTGTCACCAATGACTACATGAAGAAAGTGGACCATTAGAAGGAGGCCAAGTGGAGCGACAAAATAATCGCCAAATTGCAAAAGTTCCAGTCCTGCCGGGCACTCGACCGGTCTTCACCGGGCACCCGACCATGAGCCTGAATAGTCTAGAGAGTTGCTGGACAGGTTTTTGAATTTCGGGCGCCCGACAATACCATCGGACGCTCGACCATTCCTGATCGAGCGCCTCAAATTCGTCCGAATTCTGCCCAAACTCTCTGGACAATTCTATGCGCCATTGGGCGCCTAACCCCACTTCCATTGGGCGCCCGAAATTCAATATATTTTTGGGGAAAACTCACTGGACTGTTTTAGAGTTCAGCGGGCGCCTGACTACATGCGAACTAGTTGCGCAGATTTTTCACGAACTTTTCAATTTGAATTGTTTTCTTTCCTAGTTAGTTCATTATTCTTATTTTTCATGTTTTAGGGTTTCTTTTACGCACCCTAGGTTATATATATTTATTTTGATTCGTTTTAGAGACATTTAATTATCTTTTAATAAAATTTCCTTTTGAGTTTATACTCTTTGCTTGTGGATTCAAACATTCATTTGAGAAATCGAAGAAGATCGGTTAAGGATTCCCGATAGCTCCATAGATTCGGAATAGTTATCTGAGTGGAGAGACGGTGATCGATCCCTTGCTCCATCTACACTGTGCCAATTAGCAACCATACATGCGTATGTTTATTGGGTCCATTCCAGCGACCCCATTGCACACACAAGTGAAGTAGAGGGAGCCATGTTACAAGTGCAGCATGGGTATGGTTTTTTAGTCACTATATAGAGAATATAAGATGCATGGTTCGGATCAGTTCATTGAAAAGAAGCCACGTGGCATTTTCTATTATGTGATGGTGGGCCAGATTCAAGCCTGAACCTGTACTCAGTTGTTATATTGGGGAGCGAATTAGCTGTTCCCCGGGTAACAGCTTAGTGGGTGTTACCCTAACCGTGTGCCACCTTGATGTATTTTTTTATATCCACTCCGTCTATCTGTTTTACTCTATCATTTTAGAAAATGACTCCAAACCACAAGGAGATCCAAATCTCAGGTAAACCATGCCACTAGAAACAGTGATTAATAACCATTAAAAACATTTTATGGACCACAAAAGTTTTGGTTCAAGCTGATATTTGTATTTTACCTTCATCCAGATCTATTTGACTTTATCAACGGGTTTGATGAAAAATAAACATTAGGAAAACCTTTGGAATTTTTAATGGTGTGAAATTCAATCACCACTGTTTACTGCATTATGGTCCACCTGAGACTTGGATCTGCTTAATTTTTGGAACCCCATCCTAAAATGATCTGTAGAAACGGATGGACGGCATGGATATACAATACATCATCAAGGTGGGCCCCACTGTAGGGGTAACACCCACTAAGCTGTCACCCGGGTAACAGCCAAGTCGTGCCCATTATATTGGTGTATATGGAGAGAGACAAGATATTACCAGCTGCTGGGGTGATGCAAACTAGGCCGGTGATCATGCCTTGTACGGCACCTATCACAGACGCTTTTCCAAAGAACGTGATGTCGAGTAGGAGCCACACGAGCAAGCTAGTCGCAGCACACAAGTGTGTGTTAAGGACGGCCAAGGAGGCATCGATGCTAGCCACATACGGATCCCCGCCGTTGAATCCTGTCCAGCCCATCCATAGTAGGCCTGCCCCAGCTAACATCAAAAGGATGTTGTTGGGAGGGAACCTTTCTCTATCCTTGGTTAGGCGAGGGCCCACCTGAAAACATTTAGAGGGCAATTTAGTCATTTTCCAATCTCAGATAAATCTAGGCCACAGAAATGTGTCTCCAGACGTCCCCGATGCCTGACACGTTTCCCACGGGCTATCCAGATGGCCCATCTAGTCGGTCCTACCCTTGGACGGTCTGCAGTTAAAATTCTTCGGATGATCTTAGCCGTATGCTTTCCCGTTGAATATTAACTGTTAACCATTCCCAATAGTGCAGAAAGCAGACGTCCATCTGGTGAGCTTGGCGCAATGGACTAGGTTTGGTCCATCGCCACTAATAATCACATGGTTGTAGAGCCAGTGAATTCTAGCCGTCCATCTGGTGAGCTTACTAAGATTCTCAACAGTGCTGAAAGCAGAGGAGCTGGACAATCCTAGCCCATTGCATCAACGGACTTTTCCACTTTGAATGTGGAATGTGGACTCCCACCATTTGGACAGTTGGGATTCACCAAACCATTGCATCACGCTGTGGGCCAGAATTTCCATCCAGCCGTTGATCCACCATTAATGAGAAACACAGAGATCACACAGTCATTATATTCTAACCCAGTAAGCCGCTGTGAAGCCTGCGATGCCAGACGACAAATGGATGACATAGCCGCCGGAGTAATCAATGACGCCGGCCTTGTACAGGAACCCCTTCGGCGACCAAAGGCTAAACGCACCGAACGTGTATGAGAACGTCATCCACAGCGGCACGAAGAGCATCCACGCATAGAAATTCATCCGGCCTAGTAGGGCCCCGGCGATCAAGATCAAAGTGATAGCGGCGAAGACGAACTGGAAGAAGACCATTGTGGCCGTCGGAAACGACCCCGAGAATGCCTTGTCTAGGAGGTACTTTTGGTCTAATGCAACCATGGGCTTCCCCCAGAAGGGCAGCATTTTCTCCCCGAACGACATCTGGTAGCCCCACCCAACCCAACAGACAAGGACGCATGCGAACGCGTAGAGGGCCATGAAAGCTGAATTGATGGCCCACTTCTTCTTCACGCCCCCGCCGTAGAGGATGATCAGGCCTGGGACGCTCTGGAGGCCGACAAGCGTCGCTGCGATCAGCTGCCACGCGTTGTCGGCTTTGTTCATCCAGTCGGGGCTGGCCTCATTGGGGGCCAGATTTTTTGGGAGATAACTCATCTTCTTCCACTCGTTAATTCGAAAATTTGAATATTGGGTCTCTCTAATTGAAGGATTAGTGGTGGATTAAGATGTGATTAGCTGCTTATAATAGAAGGATTGAGTGGTTGGTTCTCACGATCAGCTGTCGCTATGTAGGTATCATTTTTGTCATGGCTCTGAGTGATGCAATGTCCTTTTTTTTCTTCTTCCTGTCTTAGTTGATCTGGCTCCCATTATTTTGAATTTTGGCGGGTGTTCCAACGTTTTGTACCGGTTACTACGAGGACATTTTGAGAGGAAGCGGATCCCGGGGTGTGCCACACACCACCGACCTCCCTGGTGTGTTGACGTCACCAAGTTTCGTGTGTTATAACCACACCGTCCATCCATTTGAAATATCATTTCAAGGAATGAGAACAAAATTGAGGCAAATACGAAGCTCAATTAGATTACACCATAGAAGCAGTAGGGATAATGACGTCCACATTGAAGCCTTCCTAGGGCCTACCATGATGTTTATTTTACATCCAACATGTTGATAAGGTAAAAAATACCAGGATGAAGGGAGAACACAAATATCAGCTTGATTCAAAACTTTTGTGGTCCCCAATAAGTTTTCAATTTTAAGCATTCAATCCCCACTGCTTTATATGGTGTGGTCCACTTGAGATTTGGATCTGCTTCGGTTTTGGGCCAACGCCCTAGAATGATCTCAAAACATTTATGGATAGTGTGGATATAACGCATACATCATGGTGAGGCCCACGGAACTAGGTGACGTCAACCTATCACGGAGGTCGGTGGTGCCTGGCACATCACGCAGTCCACAAAGTGGAGGCATTTGATGCTCCGGCAGAGTACGGCACTTGATTCGCAGGTACCCGCTGTTGTACACATGGCCTCCATTGTCTCAAACCATTATCTCAAATTAAACCACTAAATTGTGAAGCCCACTGCATCTAAGTAATAATAGTCCCAAAATCAAATTGGTTGAGCAATCCTAACCTCTGATCCGTGGATGCTTGTTGAAATAGAGCCATGGGATATTTTCCACTTTTAACCATCTACTAAATGTCCACTAATCCAATAGCTGGATAATCGAGAAGCATAGTCTGTAGATAATTGAAAAGCATAATCTGTTGTTCTGATACATCTAAATTGGGATCCAAAATTTGGACCATTTGATTTAAATCATTTAGTGTACCACTAAAGCAAGCTTAGATTGTATCAAAAAAAGTCATTCATCATCCAAGCATGTGTCTCACTCAATTATCCACCATATGTATAGATTTAAAATTAATACAACAATGTACAAATTATGTACAAATTAGTACATGAATGTACTGTCAACCTATTAAAGTGAGGTTCACAATTTGTATAAGTTAATGCTTGTCAGACTCTATTAGAATATTAAAGTTTTTCATATTACTTTTTATTTTTGGGTTAGTACACACGCCTACATTGTTAGTTACACTTCAATGTTAGCCACCCCCACATTGGGAATCAATACCAGAACCACAGTGTTGATCAAATGAGGTTATTTTCACTCAGTTCATCACTGTCCCAAAGGTGTGGTTGTAGTTTTTCATATTACTTTGTGCACTAGTACATGAATTTTATGTTTAAATATTGTAAAAGGTAAAAAATAAACAATAAAAACAATAAGAGCCATTTTTTTACCTTTCAGGTGTGAATCGCATGTTAGGGAGAAGGAACGTGGAGTGCTTGTAAAGCATTCCACTCCAGTCTTTAAAAAACACTTTAGATTATACAATTTAGCTGGGACATGGGCTCTGTTCTAATGGTTTGCCCTTTGGTCTAGCCTTGTGCACACTTACATGATGGAGCATTGTGTTAGTCCGTTAGTATACATTTGATACGCCATTCTCTAACAACTCAAGCTTTTAGAAAAGTGGTGATTTGACACATTGATGTGAGCATTTTATTTTCTAACCAATTTACCCCTCGGGTTAGCTTGGTGCATGCATACAAACTGAAGCATATGCAGACATTTGAGTTTATTCTCTTATTTGATGAGGGATAATTCTTTTATACGTTAAAAAGTAAATATTGAATCTTTAAAAAACTTTTGTTTTATTTTTTTATTTTTTGAAATACTTTAACTCTAACTTACTATTACCCATCATGCCTTTACTATATAACATACACCACGAAAAAGGACCCGGTTAGCCTATTTATCATTGGCACTGGCCTAGCCTAACTTGAAGATTAGGCCTAGACTTCAAGCCCAAGCCTAGCCCTTGCAACAAGTTTAGTGGCTCAAGCCCTGGGTCTTTAGGGTAGGTCACTCAAGCCATGCCAGGTTATTCCTAGCCCTAAACAAGCTAAGGCCTTGGCCTTGTGAGGAAGGTAGTGACATGATAAAATATATGAAATATAGTTCGAATTCAAGAAATATTTACAGTTTCTTCACCATCCATCACAAATTCCATCATATGTATATATGATTTTGATTATAAAAATATGATTCCGATTTCAAAAGTGCTTTTAAATTACACGTATACTTTATTAGACTATTTACAAGTGTATTCAAATGGTTTATTCTTTCCTATAATAGTAACCCACTTGGTGATTGGACCGAGCCACGTGCATGTTCCAATCATCATCGGGACTAGATTTCAAGCCCCCAGATCAGCCCTCTGGCCAAGCTTAGGGGCTGAAGCCCTTGCCCCATTGGGCCGGTTCGGACAGGGCAGCCTGGTCCTTTGCCACCCCTATTTGGTTATCTAGAACAGTGATCAGGTGGGTCCACTGTCGATGGACCATGCCCGCAAAATATTTCTCATGGACTATCCTAGCCGTCAAACCTTTGGCATTTTTTCCTTAATTGTCTTTTCTTTCTGTAGGCAAGCGAATCGTTACTCCATTTGGCAGGACTTGGGATTGGATCATCAAATCATGGCCCATTTCTACGAGAGGAGATATATGACCAGCTGCCCCCAGGGTTCTGTAATCCAGGCCATTGGTCTGTTGTTTTCCCATCATGTATGGAGTATGCTTCAAAATCTCATCCATCCATCGGACTACATTAATCTTTCCGTTTTTGTCCTAGAGATTGACTATATTAAGAAGAGATACAACTTGTTGGGATAGGAGGCCCTGTAGCGGAAGCAAAGCTAAACACAAGCAGACAATTCAATCAAACAAGCTACACAATGCAATCACAATATATGCAATCACCCACACATACACAATCGAATTTTTATGTGGAAAAACCCCTCACGGGTAAAAAACCACGGCACAAAGCGACACAAATCCACTATAAACTCAGAAGTTACAAGAGATGGAACCCAAGACCCCAAAACCCAAGCCCATAAGAGAAATCCAAAGCTTACCTAAGAAGAAACTCTCTTCTTCAAGCTCTTTCTCTCACCTAGAAGCTCCTTCAATCCCCTTTGCAACCTTGGTTACCTCTAATCCTGAAAATACACCTTAAATAGGAAGAAATCCGGATTTAGAAACCTCTTGCGCAAAGAAACCGCGCAAATCCGTGTTGCACTAGGACACTGCCAACCGGTCGTCCGACCGGTCGGACACCCCTACCGACCGGTCGGCCGACTGGTCGGATAGGCTAAAAATCGGTCCAGCGTTCCTGCTGCCTGTTTCATTGTGTGGCCGGCCAGTCGGACACTCCCACCGACCGGCCGGTGGTCTCTGTGAGAGACTTGATTTGAGGCGTCCGTTCTCAACAAACTCCACAACGACTCAAATCACCATGCACCTCCTGGCCACGCACAATCTCCACCTCTACTTCGTCATCATTACAGTCTCATCGCTTCTCATGCCTCATCGACCCTATCCTTGCATCTTCACACGCCTTGTTGCTCTTCCCATGTGGCCCTTTTTCTCTTGCCACACTTGAGCAACCGTGGATCCCGCTGCCAATCCCGCTGCTCCACCATGAATAGTGCTCCCGATCACCTTGTAAAGATTATCGTACCTTCGTGCCTTGATCATCACGCGTGCTCCCTTCACCACTTTACAATACCGATCGCAGTCGATGAACCCGCACCCTTTCGCCTCGAGTGCACCAAGAGATATCACATTCCTCTTCATCTCAGGGACATGCTTCACACTTTCAAGGATCCGTTCGACTCCATCGAACATCCTAATGCGCACTGAACCAATTCCTACCACATTGCGAGTGTAGCCATCGCCCACAAACACCGATCCACCATCTTACTCCTTGTATGAAATGAATGAACTTCGGTCAGGACATACATGACATGATGCCCCTGAATCCAAGAGTCACTCTCCACCAAGAGGCTCTATGCCAGATACAGTCAATACATCACAACCGTTACCACCGTCCTCTATAGTATTGGTTCCTTCCTTAGAAGAATCTCCAGATCTCTCCTGCCTTTTTTCAGGATTCAAACAATCCATTTTCACATGTCATTCTTCTCCACAATTCCAGCATCTCACCTTGTGCTCCATTTGCCTTTTGATTTAGATCTCGATGAAGGAGATCCTCCACTCCGCTCAGAATTCCTCCCACTCATAACCAATGCCTCATCAGTAGAGGGACCCACGCCGCCGCTTTTCCTTCTCATCGCCTTCGCCTAAATGACTGAGATAACGGTTTCTACGCCAATAGTCTCCCTACCTGCGCACAAAGAGTCCTTGAGTGACTCATATGATTCTGGAAGAGAATTTAACAGGATGAACGCTTGATCTTCGTCCTTCATCGGCTCATCTACATCCATCAATTTGCAAATAAGTCTATTGAAATTGCTGATGTGGCTCTCAACATCAACCCCCTCCGTCATCCTCAGATTGTACAATTGAAGCTTTAAGTATATGCGATTTTTAAGAGATTTCTTCGCATAGATATTCTCTAACTTCGCCCATGTTTTAGCCGCAGTTTTCTCTTTCATGACGTTATACAGGACCTCTTCTGCCAGGCACAACTGGATTGAGACATTGGCCTTTTCATCGATCTTCTTTCACTCTTCTTCTTTCATAGCTTCTGGTCGCTCTCCAAGGAGCGCAACTTGCAATCCTTGCTGAACTAGAAGGCCTTTCATCTTCACCTTCCAAAGCTCAAAGTTATTTTTTCCCGAATACTTCTCTATGTTGAACCTCATGCCTGATGCCATACTCTTGTCTCAGATTCGAATTTCTGCTACACCCCAATGATCGCTCTGATACCAATTGTTGGGATAGGAGGGCCGGCCGGCAGCGGAAGCAAAGCCGAACACAAGCAGACAATTCAATCAAACAAGCCACACAATGCAATCACAATGCATGCAATCACCCACACATAGACAATCGGATTTTTACGTGGAAAAACCCCCCACGGGTAAAAAACCATGGCACAAAGCGACACAAATTCACTATAAACTCAGAAGTTACAAGAGATGGAACCCAAGATCCCAAAACCCAAGCCCACAAGAGAAATCCTAAGAAGAAACCCTCTTCTTCAAGCTCTTTCTCTCACCTAGAAGCTCCCTTAATCCCCTTTGCAACCTTGGTTGTCTCTAATCCTGAAAATACACTTTAAATATGAAGAAATCCGGATTTAGAAACCTCTTGCGCAAAGAAACCGGGCAAATCCGTGTTGCACTAGGACACTGGGACACCCCTACCGACCAGTCGGATAGGCTAAAAATCGGTCCAGCGTTCCTGCGGCCTGTTTCATTGTGTGGCCGGCCGGTCGGACACCCCCACCGACCGGCCGGTGGTCTCTGTGAGAGACTTGATTTGAGGCATCCATTCTCAACACAGCTAATCTTCCAAATTCAATAGAGAAAAAGTTCTAATATCGGCCGCTGTGACCTTCCAATCTAGGAAACTTTGGGCCATGTTACATTCAGTTGAGACTCAAGAGACCCAATGGTCTAGATTGCCTAAAAAGGGGCCCAGTACTTGTGATTATTGAGAACCCGTGTATAGCATGCAACGATGCACGTCTCCCACAAACTTTACTCCTTCATGAGTAGCTAACCATACATATTCCTGACCCAAGGATCATATGGCTGATGTGGTTCTCCTAGGATTTATTTCATACTCTGGGAGAGCATGAAGCTTGATATGCATGCACTCAGAAATTTTACATAAGGCAGAAATTAACTAAAAAAAAAATCGTTGTGGGGTGGCTAGGTCAGTTGCAAAACAAAATTGCGTTAAGAATCCTAACCTCTGATTTGTGGCTACTCGTTTGTGGAAATAGGACTAGTGGATGCTTTTCATTTTTAACCGTCCAATAAATGTGGACCAATCTTACACCAGACAATATTAAAATAAGCTTAACTTTTAGTTTATTACATATTTAAAACAAGAAACTAATTTGGACAATTCAGTTTGATTTACTTGAATTCCAGGTATGCGAATTTTAAGTAGTTTCTGAGTGCCTGGGTATCATCCATCGCACACTGGCGGAGGATCAAAGTTTTCCTCGCGGGTTGGTTGGTGACGCAAACACCAACCAGCTAGCTGGTGTCAAATATCTGTGGTTCCCACCATGGTGTATTTGTTTTATCCATGCCGTCCAGCCATTTGTAAACCTCATTTTAAGGTATGAGACAAAAAATGAGGCAGATACAAGTCTCAAGTGGACCACACCACAGGAAATAGTGAGGAGAATGATGTCCACCGTTGAAAACTTCCTAGGGTCCTAAAGTTAAGTTTATTTGTCATCCAACTTGTTCATAAGATCACAAAGAGATGAATGAATGGAAAGAAGAGATGAATGAATGGGTAATAAATATCAGCTTGATCCAAAACTTCTGTTTTTCCTAGGGTGAATATTCAATTTCCCCGGATGAGCTTTAATCTGCGTTATTTGTTGTCTCCCTGCCTTGATTAAACAAATTAATCATTGTGGGTAGGCCGGGCAATGGGATATATCGAACTCTGTCCACGTCATGTCAAAAATACCCTCACCTAAACTTGACTCATTACCCAACGGTCAAAATCTAGAAATCCAAACCTATTTGTTAATTTAATGGGTTACCCGCAACTTGATCTGTTTAACCCATTAAATAAATGGGCCATGCTTTCATAGACAGAGATGGGAAAGAGCCTCGAATCGAATCAAGATTTTGGAGTGTGTCCATGTGGGGCCATGGGCGCATAGAAAGATGGAGAAAACTCTCTCTCTCTCTCTCTCTCTCTTCTCTCTCCCCCACAAGAGAGTTTTATTAGCTATCTTAGCTATTTTGAAATTTCTCACCATAATAAAAATAATTACTAAAATACTTCACTAACGAGTTAAACAGGTTTAGCAGGTGAAACACTAACCCGATCTATTATCTTAACGGGTCATAATGGGCCAACCCATTAGTAACCCGACACAATAAGGCAGAATCTGAACGCTAAATAAGCTGAATTCTTCATGCAAATTGACAGGACGTGTGGAATTATTTGTCAGGCCTAATTGTGGGACCCACCGAGCTTTGACACCAGCTTTCTCTGGCAGGTGTTCACATCACCGGCCAACCCGCATTAGGATGGATTCCCTGGGAAAGGCTTTCTTAGGAAGTTCAGAGCTGGGATGACAGGTGGGGCCGCTGGGATCTTTGTGAGAAATTCACCCCGTACATCCGTTTTGCAAGCTCAGCTTAGGGCGTGCGGCCAAACTTGAGAATAAAAAATCCAAATGGCCATGCAAGAGTAGGGCTGTAAATGGGTCAGTGGACCCGATGGGGTACCCGGACCCAACCCATTTAGACCCGACCCAGACCCGACCCATTTGTTAAATGGTACGGGTCTGGGTCCAAGAATAGACCCATTTGTTAAACGGGTTTGGGTCTGGTTTCCTTTATATTAGGCCCGACCCGACCCGACCCAAACCCATTTAGTAAGTGGGCGGGTTTGGTCTATGTTACATGGGACCCGTCCAGCCCAGACCTGTCCAGACCCGGTTTTAAGCCTTGTAAAATGCTTGCATACTTGATCCAGACCCGGACCCATTAGACCCGGGCCATTTATAAATGGGTCTGGGTGGATTTCCCTCTACCAGATCCGGACCCATTTATAAATGGGTCTGATGGGCTGACTCGGACCCGACTCGGACCCGCCCATTTAGTAAAAGGGTCTGGGTCTAAAATTTGGACCCAGACCCGTTTAGTAAATGGGTGGGTCTGGTTTTAGCTAAACCCGCCCCGAACCCGACCATTTACAGCCCTATGCAAGAGGAAAAATTGAGGAAAGAAATGTCTATCATTAAAACCTCCCAGGGCTCCAACTTAATGTTTATATTGCATCCAAACCGTATGCAAGGTCATTACCAGTGTGATGAAGTGAAAACACAAAATAAAATAAAATAAAATAATATGGATACAAAACTTTTGCGGCCATACAAATGTTTCAATGGTGGTCACTGAATCCCCTGTTTCCTTTCGTGTAGCTCACTTGAGTTTTGGATCCTCTTCAATTTTGGTCGCCCGTCCTAGCAGGATCTCAAAAAGCGGATGGACAGGATGGATTTGTCAAAAACATTACGGTGGGCCCCACCTATCATCCCAGGCAGGAACTCCCTGCGGTAGCCTTTCGCAGTAAATCCGCGTCCGTTCTATTAACTCTAATGCCCTTGGAGTTTTCCATGTATCCCATGCTGGTCTGGTGAGCTGATACTTGTTTATTGCCACTCACCACCGTACACGATATTGTACCGTTAATGATGAATCTGGACCGTACGTATGGTAGGCCCTACCATGGATGGCCCAAGGGACGAATCAGATGATCCTAGACTTCCAATTAATGTGCCTGTTTGAGTGAGTGTCATTGACTATCCCTCATTTCCCTCTGTTTGAAGACCACAAATCGGAGAAACTGCAATTGCTGATCGGCATGGATTTCTGTAGTGGCCATCAACGCAAGGGCTCGGAATTATAGATCAATCTGGATCAACCACGCTTGCAGCCACGAGTCTATGAGGGCCAATTCCCTACATTAACAAAAAGATGTGGGCCCCACCGTGATGTATGTATGACATCCACTCCATCCACATCATTTACATCAGCTCATGTCAGACGTGAGACCAAAAATCAGGCTGATCCAAAACCCAAGTGGGCCACAACACAGGGAAGGGTTGTGATGGGGACGCTTACCATCCAAACTTTCCCGGGGCCCCACCGTGTTCATGAAGAATTGAAAAACTCAAATATCAGCCTAATCTAAAACTTAAGGAGCCCCCACGCCCACTTCTCCCCGTGGTGTGGCCCACTTGAGTTTTGGATTGCCCTAAAATGAGCGGGTGCAAATGGCAGCCAGAGTGGAAGTCACACACATCATTGGTGGGCCCTTTCTTTTGCATTGGCTCCCAAATTGCATCCATCTATAACCAAGAGGGCAACGAACTGAAACTGGCTCATCTTCTCACCCCCATGAAATTTCACTATGGGTGAATCTCTTTAGCCTGATCAGAAGACGATGGCAAGTGGGCCCCACTCAAGGTCCTTCCAACTCATAAAAGCTTCAAAGCGCGTCCTACTTCCTATCACGCCCATTCTTGTTGGGATGGTAATTGATCCACCCATGCTGGACCTGTTTCATCCAAAATCAGTTCTGTGATTGGTAGATTTTTGAAGGGGTCCACAGTAATGAACAGTCAGATACATCACGATGCATGGGGACCAAACGACTGGCTAAGCCATCAACAAAGACTGTGGCCAGAAAATACAAACCATTTGATTGATGGATCTTTGGTCACCGAATGTGGACGGCATTTTCAATTTTCTTTTGTCATTCATTTGAAGGTTATTTTCGAATTTTAGCAATTGAATAAGGGGTTGTGACATGCTCCAGTCAGCGGCTAGGATTGTCTGATCGACCTAATCTTTGGACAGTCTCTTTTCAAATGAGATTCTGCACGGCTCTAAATAATGCCAGAGAGAAAACAGGATTTCCTATTACTCTTGGGGAAGAAGAGGGAGAAAGACTTCAAAGTGATCTCAATCAGGAAAATAAAGAAAATGGGTGATGCTAAGGTATCTACTAAAACCAGTGCTTGATTTGGGCAGGATGTTGTTCAAGGGCTTTGATTTGGGATTTGTGTTAGGGGAAGCACCTCAATTCCCATCTATGGAAGAATTATATAAAAGCCGAGAGGGTGGTTTTAGCAATCTCTACATTCATAACAGATGGAGTTCCCAAAGGAAGTACTGACTATCATGGACTATGTGAGGTCCAATGGAGAAGATTACCTTCATTTGCAGGAGGGAGGGAGACCACAAAACCACCTGAAATCGATGGTTATATCAGGTTATATATGCAGTTCAAGGCAATCACGGCGACAAACACAATTCCAAACAAAGCAAAGAAATTCTGAGATGTCAGTCGCAGTTATATTCTAAAAGTCTAAACACACAAGTTGCTTGTAAGGCTGTGTTTGGACGAGTGATTGGATTGAATTGCAAACACTCAGTTTTAATCAAAAGGAGATGACAAAAATTAACGATATCTTCATAGTACTTACTGTTGGTGGAGACTTCGTAGTGTGCAAAAACAGGGTCTATCGACCGGTTGCTTATTGGATAGATTCATACAGTAAGTCTCTGGACAGTTTTTAGGAGTTTCGGACCGGTCAGACAACCAGTCTACAGGAGGCTCTGGCCGGTCGCCCGACCGATCTTAGTTGAGGCAGAGTGAATCGATCTTTAGCATAATTCTCTGGACAGATTTTACACTGCGCACAACCGGCCATGGGCTGCGACCGGTCGGCAGGTGTGGCAGTGTTGTGCATGGTTACGCAGTTTGGTGTAACATGTTTCTATTTTCGATTGGAGGCTTATATAAACACCTCCTAATTGTATTCAGAAGTTTCCTAAGACATACTAAGGAGTCCTAATTCATGTTTAGGGCTTGGGGAGAGGATTGTGAGGTTTGAGAGTGCTTTGTTGATCATCTTCTGAGTTTGCTTATGGATAGATTAGCTTTGTAATCTTTTGATATTTATAGTGCATGTGACACTTTATGCCGTGATTTTTTCTCGCAAGGGTTTTCCACGTAAAATTCAGATTGTCTTTGTGTTGATTGCGTGTGTCATGGGTGATCGTTTGAATCTCTTTGGTGCTTCCACTAACCGGTTTACCAACACTTACAATGAGGAAACAACTTTCAAATTACAGTTAAATTCCTTTCAAAAGTGAACTTGAAAGTGATATAATTGCAATTTGGAAATCTCGAATTCACGAGAAGTGATATAAGTGCAGGTAGATCATCGTCTTCCTCACCGGTTGATTCTCAAATCCACGAGAAGAATAAACAAAATAAAAAGGAAAATAATTATGAAGAAATTGATAATAATTGATTGAATATCCTAAAAACAGAATTACAATGCATATAAATAGCAAACTAAGTCCTAGGTAAAGTATCAGACTCCAACTCAAACTCCTAAAAAAACCCGATTTACTATAAATAGTAAACTTATTATTTATATAAGTCTCTCAATCCTACTAGAACTAATAGTTTTCGGCCTAAAAATAGAAAGTTTTCAAATGGGTCTAATCACATTTTTCTACTAATTATTCTAAGCCCTTTTCATGTTGGGCACAAACTCTAAAACCATACGGATCAAAAGTTATGATTGAAGCAAAACTTACTATAAATAGTAAAACTGAAATAAAACTAAGCTAATGACGATCGATTTGGTCGAATCTCGCAATTTTGGCAGTGAGAAACCCGACGTAGCGAGTTAGGTGGCTAAAGTAGCTCGAGCTACCCCAAAATCATATATTATATGTTCAGAAACTCATTCTGGATTGTAAGATACGACCGTTTTACAATCCTAATGGTCTGGATCACTTCCGACCCCGACTGATCTTCTTTTGGTCCATCTGGGCCATAAAATAATCGGCTACCTGTTTTACATCAACAACCCCTTGAGACAAGCAAACGAACCAATGACAACAACTTCCATTGTATAAGAGAAGAAGTACAAATGAGCAATTCTTTTCTTGACTTCTTACTAATCAAGACATGAATGCAACTAGAAAGGGGGCTCCTAACATAGATTATCCTTGCCTACTACAATGGAGGAAATGAATTTTCTTGACCTCACTATTATTGAACTATTATTGAACGGAGAAATGAATTATGAAATAATCATAACCCATCAATTGAAATATTCATGGAAATAAATAGAGAAGGAAATGCAAGGCGGCATTAAATCTGTTCCAAGCCCAAGGCAACAGTCAACAACTACTTGTGCTTGTTATACGGAACAATTCCATATTCTGTAGAGCACCTCACTGTGGCCTATTGCAAGGCTGTCCCAGACGATTCAGAACCCAGTGATAAAAAGGTAATCAGACTATCTCAACAATATGGTGCCAACAAATCATTTTACTAACAAAATAAGAAAAATACAAGCTACAAAAGAAGCATTGCCTACATGCAATGAACAAACAGTGAACTCTCTCACCTTTTATCATCATGCAACCAAGAGAACTTAAGTGAATACCATCCCATCTCTTTTCATAAGCATTGAAGCCCGTGGTTTGATTGGGTGTCTGAGTTTTTGAGATGAATTATTAGAGCTGACACAGGGGACTGTCTCCGCGTAAAGGCTCCACAAGTTTGCAGCATGGTGCAACTAATCTAACATAGTTGGATATGGTGGCCTAAACAAGCTTGAGCCCCATCCCAGCTGGTCAGGACTCATGTGGAACCCACCTAACGAGCAGCTTGGACCTCTCACGCATTCCCCTGGCCCACCTTCTGAGAAAAAAAAGGGGCCTCATTTAGGACCAGGACATTGACATTGTAGGGACTCACCTGATGATCGGATTGGATCTCACACACGTGCCATGGTGGTAAGTGTAAGCTACAGATCCCTTGACAAGTCCAACACATAAGCCCATAAGCAGGGCTCTTGCTATGGATTATATGAACTGTTTCTCCCCTCTTTTCTTAATAGGAAGACGAATACTCTCATGCAATTTATATTAGAGTAGCCAAAACAGGATTTATGCTACCATCTACCATTCAAAGAGCTAACTAGCTATTATTCAAAGTGTACTCGATCAAATCTATGATCTGGAACGAATCAAATTTACAAAAAGAAAATGTTAGCTACTGGCATGATTAAGATGATTACCCCTATTTTTACTAAGCTGATTTTTCTAAGGCTTAAACTTCCAAAAGAGAGGAAATACTCTAAGGACAGTTCAATTCATGAACTCGAACTGGCAGCGGTGAGAATTCAATCACAAAGATTAGTGGATCGACCGCCACAGAAATCGCCCTCTTCAGAATCAATATACCGCAGAAAACCAACTAACGATATCAAAACAACTATCACTTGGATTCCTCCTCTGTTGATCTTTCAACTTCATCAGCCGTAATCCGCTCTGGTTTACCCAAGACATCAGTTTCCTTGGCAGGTAGAGAGCTTGTCTGATTGGTGTAACCATTGATTGTCAATCCATCAACTCTGGCAACGGTTGAATCACCCTTCTTCAGCACAACTACTGCAAGATTAAAGAAGAAAAGAGATTGTCTGGTGAGTTATTATTATTATTTTTTTCAAAATTTAATTGGATTTTTGCAGTTGATCGAAATAAAGATTCATGTCACTTGGCGTCACTTGTGGTACCTTCTCAATAGAACAGTCCTCCCTTTGGATTAATAGACAGTTAAGAAGACACACAGAAATGCTCCACACACTCAACACGAGCAGGCCGAAGATTGATGGCTAGAATCTTCATACAAGGAAGGTTTATGGAGCACGGTCCATCCACTGCAGGGTCCAACATACCAATGGTCTGGCTCATTGAACCATGGGTCCACATTCAGAACTAATTAAAAGGGAAAAAATAAAAAACAAAAAAAACAAAAGCACATTCAGGTATTGTTCTCATAACTCCCCCAAGTAGGACCTACATTCGGGCAATCCAGATTCCAGATCATCAATATGGTGGGCCCCACCATGGATGGAACCAGATTAAAATATATCAGACATTCAATCGTCGGCCTTCCGATGGTGAAAGAGAACCATAGTGGGGTGTGTTTCATTCCCAACCTTCTATTGCGATAAAACAATCAGGAATAACTCATTGGAGAGATATCCATGTAATGGTCCATTCAACACAGGGCCCATCAGATCGATGATCGGATCACCAAATAGTGGGTCCACTTGTAGGAACCAAACGGACGCGGATTGCATGCTGACCCTGCCAGTAGTGACGGTGCTACTGGTCGGTGCTTGTGGGCCCCACTATGGTGTATGTGCTTTATCCACGCCGTCCATCCATTTTTTCAGATCATTTTGCATTAGCCCAGAAATGAGGCAGATCCAATTCTAAGGTGGACCATACCACAAGGAAAACAGTGGTGATTGAACGCCCACCATTAAAAACTTCCTAGGGGCCCACTGTAATGTTTATTTACCATCCAACCTAAGAACTGGATGAAGGGAAAACACAAATATCATCTTGATCCAAAACTTTTGTGGGCCCCACAATTTTTTTAATGGTGTTCATTCACCACTGTTTTCGGTGGTGTGGTCCACCTAAGGTTTGGATCTGCCTCATTTTTGGGATCATGCTCTAGAGTGATCTGGAAAAATGGATGGACGGCGTGGATAAAGCACATACACCATGGTGGGGCCCACAGAGCACCGACCAGTAGCGACTGGCAGGTATGCAATCCGCGTCCGAACCAAACATGCCATCAAAAGGGGCGCGACTTGGGTGAGACCCCGGAACCAGCGATGTGGGTGGGACCCTGGAACCTAGGGCCCACCTGGATGTATTAGTTGCATATCCATGCCGGCCATCTGTTTCTTCAGATTATTTTAGGACTCAGTCCCAAAATTGAAGTTCATGAAAATTTTAATTAGACGACACCACTGGAAGCAGTGCTAATTGAACGCTGACCATTAAAAGCTTCCTGAAGTCCACCGTAATGTTTAGTGACCATCCAATCTGTTAATAAGGTCACGTAGACAGGGATGAAAGGAAAAATCAAATATCGGGTCGATAGAAAACTTTTGTGGCCCACAAAAGGTTTTTAATGGCCATTAACCAGTTTTTCTAATGGTGTGGTCCACAAAAATTCTTTATCTGCTTTATTTTTGGTTTCATGACATAAAATAATCCTTAAAAGAAGATTAACCGTATGGATATACAATTAATACATAGAGGTGGGCCGTATGTTCAGGGTCCCACCCACGTCGCTGGTTCCGGGTCTCACCCAAGTCGCGCCCAACAAAGGAAGCACAGTTTCCATCTCAAGAACGAAGAACCTCATATTGCCATATCTTGACTCAAGCTCATATGCCCAATAAAGGAAAAGAAGAAAAAAGGACAGAGATTCATGATTTGAATTGTTCATGAAACAGAGAGAGGGAAGGACAGTGAGAAAGGTACCAGGATGGGAGAAAAGCCAGAGGACGATGGCACAGACGACGAGAACGATCGGGATGAGGTGGACGGCTCTCTCAGCCGATCTGAGTTGGGAAAATTCCTTCTTGGCAATGTCGGAGAAGGGATCATACGTCGGGAACTGATCGATCTCGGCCAACTTCGGGCCCGAGGAGCCCCTTGTGTGGGAAGATACATTGATAAGGAACTCATCAGAGGCTCGAGACGTGCTCAGCGACCGATACATCCTGAGTGAGAGTGAGAGAGTGAGAGAGAGAGAGGATCTTGCACGAAGGAGTCGGCCGTTCCCCCCACAAAGTCGTAATAAGCAGAAATGCTTTTTATAGCTGATTCTGAAAGTGATGGCGTTGGGCCCCGGGATTGTACGTATGCCATCCCACCCGTGCATTGCGTGAGCCTATCATGAAGGTTGGACGCCCCGAAAAACTGGACGATCCAACCATCATGTATACCACCCTGTGAATTCCGAGGGTCTTGGATGGACCTCTGTCGATTTATTGGTTGGCCCACCGCATCGGTATATGCCATCCAACCCGTGAATTGTGTGATCCCCATTTCGATTGACAAGAACTAATACTATTCGGATATGTAGACAGATCAAACTTGTATGACAAACAATGGGCGGTTAGATAAAAAAAAATCCAATAGTAAAAATTCAATGCTCGTGTCTGGCTCACCTCACGAGCATATTACACTCATTTCGCTTATATGGCATTTTCACGGTGCTCCCTACCTGTTGAATTGCCCGGATCTATGACATGTGTTCCTTAGGATTAGCTGTTACCCCAACCGCCTGTGGTAATCTTGATCTATTTTTCCTAGTCCATATGTTTTTATATCTCATTTTAGGACGAGATTCCAAACCTTAAGAAGATAAGTAGGCCACACCACTAGAAACAGGGGTAAATGGCCATTAAAAACTTTTTATAGGCCACAAAAGTTTTTAGATGAAGCTGATATTTATATTTTACCTTCATCCAGTCTCATTGTCATTATCAACGGTTTGGATGGAAAATAAACATTACGAAATCCATACAATGGGCCCTTTGAAAATTTTAATGGTGGGGCATTCAATCTCCACTGTTTCTATGGCGTGTTCCACCTGAGATTTGGATCTACTTCATTTTTGGTATAACGTCCTTAAATGGGCTAGATGGACGACGCGGATATAAACACATCATCAAGGTGGGCCCCACCGTAAGGGTAACACCTAATCCGCTCCCTTGCCATTTGATGCATGCAAACCATCCTACCTGTCCATCAGATGTGTCCCTGCATGTTACCCCCACGTGCCAAAGATTGGCCTCATCCAAAACTCCCTTGGGTAACAATGTGAGAGAGGACGCCCACCGTTAGTTTGTACTGGGGCCCACCAGAGTTGGGTTAAGATGCGCGGACACATCTGATGGACGGGTTGGATTTGACAGATACATCACGTGGCCCCAAATCTGCCAACCCCTTCAGGCTTAGGGTACTGCTAAATTGCAAACATCCGAGGCTTTTATTGAGACATCGGACGGCCACTTCAGACCATAGTACCACAGAGGTGTAAGCGATGCTGCAAAATTCATGCAAATTAGATAATCCTAACCATCCGATCAATATCATGAAAAATGGTCAAATAGGTTCAGCCATCTGAGAATCATGTGTGCTCCAGAATCAATCCACACCATCCATCCGTTTTCCCTGCTTATTTTAGGAGACGAGGCCAAAAATGAGGCAGATCTAAGGCTCAACTAGACCACACAACAATGCAACATGAACCCTCAATAGGGCATTTGTCCCCACCCCCCTCTCCCCAGCGTGGCTCCGCCCCTGCCAATTTTTAACATGAATGTCAACATGGAGAGGTAAGGATGCTGAAAGCGTTCAGGTGGACCCCACTTGGAGATTGGTTGGTACCTGGGGTCCTCATAATCCACTAACGGTTTTGCTGTTAGGTCTCATTTGATTGCGTGGTTTTGTTAAAAACTTAACTGAATCTAGTGAAGGTTTTTTAGAAAATCATAAATACTCTTGCCAGTGGAGAGGCCAGGGGAGGGGGGCGGATTAGCGGTTACCCAGGTAACACCTTAGTGGGTATTACTTCAGCCGTGTAGGGCCCGCTTTGATGCATTTTTTGTATATCTGCACCATCCATCTTTTCTTACATCTCATTTTAGGATGTGATCCCAAACCTCAAGAAGATTCAAATATAAGGCGAACCATACCACTAGAAACAGTGATGAATGACCATTAAAACTTTTTGTGGGCTCCAAAAGTTTTGGATCAATCTAAACTTTGTATTTTCCCTTCATCCAGGTCTTCTTGACATTATCAACAGGTTGGATGGGAAATAAACATTACTAAAAACCTTATAATGGCCCTTTGGAGTTTTTAATGGTGAGGCACTCAATAACCACTTTTTCCTGTGGTGTGGTCCACTTGAGACTTGGATCTGCTTATTTTTTTGCAACAAGGTCTAAAATGGACTGGAGAAACGGATGGACGGAATGGATATATAATACATCATCAAGGTGGGCCCCATGTAAGGGTAACACCCACTATGGTGGCCCCCCAGTGAGGGCAACTATTATTATTATTCTTTGAAATTTATAGTAAAAATAAAAGAAAGAGAAGCTGTTCCTCCATCTTTACTTGGATTATTTGGCTATAAAATTTTCCTTCCCTAAATTAGTCGGATAGTGGAAGATCTTTTCTTATTGTGTAACTGATGTTGGATAAATGGCCATAAGTCCCTCACAATCTTGAACAGTCATGAGGTAGACCTGAATAATCCCCATAGTGATTTATCAATCAAGATCTTTAAAACTGTTGTTATATAAATAAATTGTAAATGCTATTTATTTTTTAAAATCAATACTTTTTAACTACTAAAATCAAAGACATGAAAAGTAACTGGCGTTTCAGAAGCATGAGGGGTGTTTTTCTCTCTAGGCATACATGAACCAACCAACCTATAGGTCGTTACTTAATATAAGCTACTTATGCCTCAAGTGACTTATCTTGATTTCTACTTATTGAGCTAAAATGATTAAGTAACTTTTAGATCATAAACCAAACTAAATTATCTACTGTTGTAAGTAGAAAAAGTAACTTACTTGGTGGCATCCTAACAGGCCCTAAAAAGGAGATTAGCGCAGCCTTTGCAAGATGGACAAGAAATTCGCAAGGGGGAAAAAATTTCTCACAACCAGGCAGTGTAGACCACCATTTCCATTCTCAATTTTATGACACTTTTTTTTTTTTTTGTTAGTCATGCAACACACCCACCCCTGTTAGTTGTGCAACACACCGACACTATTAGTCACATGATGCACCTACCCGCCAGTGGTGTTAGTGTGTCTCCTTCGCACTCGAACCGGAGAAGGTGTTTTTCAGCTGGGATAGCAGTTTTATTTCTCTTGTTTCTAAAGATGCCCAAAAGCTATGATTTTAATGTAAGAATCTCTATATATAGCGGAATTCATAGGACCGTGCAGTGCATCGGGTATGTAGATCTAATAAACCGGAATAAAGACATACCTGATTGGTGGGCCATCTCGAATTAGAGATCTGGATCTTCCTCTCCTGGGATTGCTGTAGAGAAAACCTTAGATGGGGCTTGTTTTCAGTGTAATCCCGGATTGGGGACCCAGCACCCTTTAAATAAGGTTTGTAGTGGGTGTGGCAGTGTTTGAAACCCACCAAAACACTGCCACCCTTGCTCCACACGAATTTGGCTATCAGGAATCCATGTTCAACTACAATACTGCCACAGGCAGTGTAGACGCGCAACCCCTCTTAATTCTGTAGATCACGACTGTAGTGGGGTCCACTGATCAGTCCACACATGAATCTGTATCTGTATTCAAATCTGGATCATTGATCAGTCGGCCCACTATATAAAAAACTTACATTCTCCCACTTGGGCCATACTGTTCATTGTCACCGATTTTAATTATACTTAAGTGGTTAACCAATATGTCAGATTCTGTGAACAACGTCTTTTCCAATCTAGTCCATCAAGACTACTAATACTGGATCGTGGTAGTCTACACAACATTAATTGAGGCGAAGTGAGACGAATCACGGTCACTAGTACCATTAATCTTCATGACGTAGATTGTGAACATGGTCGTGTGGTATGAAGGTTACACTCAAGTGTGATTGAAAGTGCCTACCTTCAAGAGGTCCTAGGAGCTTTCTTAAGATGTCTCCAATGAGACAATACTGAAATTCTACTATTCTCAAAATATATTGTGCACACCAAATGAGAGAAATAGTATAAACCAAAAGATGGAATCATCAAAGTATATGAGATCTCCATGAGTGTCTGAACAAAATAGATCTATACTGATTCTGAAAACTCCCACTAACTGAATGTATCTACGAGGTCATGACTCCCATAGACACTACATACTCCTGAAATGGCGCCACAGGAAGCCCTTTAGTGAGAGGATCAGTTATGATCTCTTTAGTACTGATAAAGCTTAATAGACACTTAATGATCCCGCACTCTATCATTTATAATATGATACTTTATGTCGATATGCCTCGACCTTAATGAGTGCTCGCTGTTGTACGAGAAATGTATCGTAACTGAACTGTCACAAAAATATTTTCATAGGTTTTGGGATATGCTCCAAGACCCATAAACCAATGAGAAAAACACTGTAGCCACATCGCCTGATTTGTAGCTTCGTGACATGCGACAAATTCTGCCTTTATAGTGGATGAAGCTGTGGTGGATCGTTTTACGCTATTCCAAGACACAGTTCCTCCACTCATAAGAAAGAAATGTAACCGGACGTGGACTTTCTTGTGTCGACGCAGCCAGCATAATCTGTGTCTGAATAATCGACCAAATCCAGATGGTCGGCTTTCTGTAGGTGAGTTTAAAGTCTTTCGTCCATTGCAGGTAGCGCAACGCTTTCTGAAGTTACCTGCCCAATATTCCAAACCATAAAAGTAATATCCGGGCGCGTACAGAACTGAGCATACATTATACTCCCACTGCTGACGCGTACGGAATTTACTTTATGCGATCCTTTTCTAAATCATTCTTGAGGCACTAAAAAAAAAACTTCTGAACTTGTCACCTTTAGTTATAGGTCATCAAGCATGAAAACAACTTTGCATGCCAAATCGCTCGAGTATCCTACCAATGTAGGATCTCTGTGACAAATCAATCAGTCCTCGAGATCTATTCCTATGAATCTCGATGCCTATGATAAAGAAAGTATCACAAAAGGAAGAATCTGATTTCTCATTTATTAGGTTCATGGATCTGTAGTGAAAGTAGACGTTTATAAAAGTGATAAATTATTTGTGTCCACTCCATGAGACTATAGGGAATGGACTACAAATATCTGTATATATCACTTCTAGTAGTCCTACATTTCTGATTGGTTCATTTTTCCTGATTCTAGTCTGTTTTCCCTTAATGCAATCTGTACAATTTTTAAAATAAGAGAAATCCAAGGATTGAAGTATTCCATCCCGCACAAGCCTTTCCATTATCTCACAAGAGATATGGCCTAATTGCCTATGCCATAAAATGGAGAAAACTTCATTCCTCTTTATTCTCTTTATTCCTGCTCTATTATGCTGCAGGTATATGTTTAGAACATTTGCGGTATGTAGGTTCAACTGATATAGCTCATTTACCAAAAATTATGGCCAACTAAATTCAAACCAAAGTAAATATTAAAACTTTCATTCTTAAATTTAAAAGTGCATCCACATTTAACTGAAAAAGAAATCAAAAAATTAAATTTCGCCTTATAAAAGGCACATAAAAATATCTATTAGGTCTAATATTGGCCATTTGCTAATCTCAGTCTGTAGACTCCTACTGCCGCAACGTTCACTTTTACGCCTATTGCCAACGCACACTGATTGCTCCGTGTCAGTTGGCATTCGGCTCTGTAGTATATCCTGCATGGAAGTGCATATATGAATAGAAGTGCTATAGTTTATCCATCAGGAATCTGTAGATACTTCAGTTAGATTGCTTTCAAAACAAACAAGATTATGAGGATTACCTTTCTTTATCAACCATGCTTTAAAGCCTTCGCAGTCCTTTTTCTGATGTCCTGGCTTATTGCAAAAGAAGCATCCATCATCAGGACCCTGTCTTTTCTTCTTTGATTTGCCTTTAGATTGTGGCTGATTGCCACATGTAGGATCCGAAGAACCTTTTTCTGAATTCTGCTTCCTTTTCTTATTCTTCCATTTTCTCCCTTGTCCTGGGGTTACGAAATTTACATTATGTACGATGCCTTGCTTAGCCAACCTTTCCTCCTCTTGGACGCACTGAGAAATCAGTTCGTCCAACGTCCATTTGTCCTTAATAGTATTGAAATTCACCTGGAACGTACTATATTGAGGAGACAGGGAGATCATGATCAGATAGACAAGCTGATTATCATCAAATTTCAGTCTTAAGTTGCGTATCTTGGATACTACTTGGATCTGTTCTATAATGAATTCCCTTATGTTTC
The DNA here is from genome assembly GCA_003013855.2 of Liriodendron chinense. Classification (NCBI taxonomy): domain Eukaryota; kingdom Viridiplantae; phylum Streptophyta; class Magnoliopsida; order Magnoliales; family Magnoliaceae; genus Liriodendron; species Liriodendron chinense. The sequence goes on along the minus strand of PVNU02000439.1, from coordinate 6,329,503 downwards.
CTTTACCGTTATAGGTTGCACGGATCAGTTTGCTGAGTAATGAACATAGCTCAGCCTTTTTTGATTTAGTGAAGCGCTTGCCTATCTCGGTCAGGAAGTCTTTGGCCTTATCTGTATTAGGCATGGCACCCTTCATGGCCTCTGAAATAGCGTACTTCATGATTTTGAGGCACATTATATTGGACTCTGTCCAGGCCTTATAGTGAGCTTTTTCCTCTTCTTTGCTTTCAGATGAAGGCTTAGGAGGTTCTGGCTCTCTCAGGGCAATGTCCAACTTCATACACCCCAGGACAATCTCAATGGACTCCTTCCATGTGTTGTAGTTGGAGCCGGTCAGAAGGGGGACTGTATTATAGCTGTTTGGAATGTTAACTGAAAAACAAACTCACATTAGACTTTATATTGTGAAGTTTCAGGCGAATAAACATTCAATTGATTGAGGGCCTTCAATTGAATTATCCAGGATGAATGTGTGCCTAAATAATCAATCCTGGTGAGAATCGGCCACATCATTATGACTCCACCTGTGGGTGGAAGTCATAACATGCAGATGGTTCTCCTGAACTGGAATCTAACGGTGATCGTCTGTGTTTTCGTCACCGTCTTCATGTGTTCATGTCCTTACTAAAGTGATGATCGTTTGTGTTTTCGTCACCGTCTGCATTGGACGTGAACGTAACTGTATGCAATCCTTTTAACTTAATCCCAACATTAGAAGTCTGAATTCGTGCAAATCTTCACTGATAGTGGTCACTGTGGTGGCTAACACTACCAGATCCAATTCTATGATTTTCGACTCAGGACTGCAATCATGTGTTCATATCCCTACTAAAATGGTGAACGTTTGTGTTTTCGTCACCGTCTGCATGAGAAACAAACGCAACTGTATGCAATCCTTTACTTAAACCCAATATTACAAGTCTAGAATTGTGAAAATCTTCACTAATTGAGGTCACTATGGTGGCTAACACAATCAGATCCAATCCCATAAAATTTAGACTTAGGATTGCGATTTAATCCTGCCCTCAATGGATTAATCAAAAATAGTCCGATTTGACTCAGTTAGTAGTTGACATTGACCATTGAAAGATGGTGAAAAAGAAACCAACACTTAAGTAAGTTTCGTTCACCCATTCCCTTTTAAACCAACGGATCAAGTCAGCCCTAGAGTATGGGTTATAGGCCCAAAACTAAGTCAGATCAAGACTCTATATGATCTGAACATCACAATGAGCATTCCAGGTCTAGCACTTAATCATTCACAGGATGGATGGTCCAGATGGAATATTGAATCTAATTTAGGTGGACAATCAGATTCTCATATTAAAGTCCATAAAATGGATGGTTCAAATCTAATACTTAAGGTCCACATGATGAAAAATTCAAATGCTAACTCATCCATCTAGTAAATGAGCCAGATTATACACTCATTAAAATAGATAGTCCAGATCTAAGAATAAAGTCCATAAACAAGCCTTTAAAACTTTTAATGGTAATCCAAAAGGCTTGAAGTAGTGTTTATCATAATGCTTAATAACCTAAACCAGGGGCTATAAATGTCAGCTTTCATAGGCCTAAAAACATGCTAAAATCTGGCCCATAAATTTGGCAAAAGCATGCTAAAATCAGGCCCACAAATCTGGCCCAAAATATGCTGAAATCAGGTCGACAAAACTGGCCCAAAATGTGTTAAAATCAAGCCCATAGATATGGCCCAAAACATGCTAAAGCCAAGTCCATAGATCAGGCCCGAAAGAGCATTAAATTTAAGCCTTAAATCTGCCCAAAATCTGGCTAAAAAAAGGCCAAAATTGAGCCCCATGACAGGCTAAAAATTAAGCCCAACACCAAACCCAAAACTAGCCACAAATCAGGCCCAAATTATAGGCCAAGACAAGCCCAAATTCAGGCTAAAATCGAGCCCAAGGGTCTAGCAAAAGATAGGCCTAAAATCAGCCTTAAAGTAGGCCCAAAGAACCAGCAAAATCTGGCCCAAAAAAAGCTCTGAAACTTGGCCAAAATAGGCCCAGAAACAGCCAAATCAGACCCTAAAACGTACCCCAAAAATATATATATATATATATATGGCCAAAATACCCATATGATGAGCGGTCTAGATTCAACGAATTGGTTTGATTCATAATGGATCGTCATATCTTCACATATATGAGGTCCATAGTATTCATATCCTAGATCGCCCACCTAATGAATGGTATAAATCACATGTCCCACTTAACGTTATGTGGCCCGCTAGAGGATCTGGGTGGGCTCAAGTCACTACAGAAGGCCAGCGAAGGAGCCCATTGCTTGTACAGCATCGGCCTAAGAGCCCACTGGATGTTAAAACAAAACAGCCCCAAATTTATTATTATTATTATTATTATTATTATTATTATTATTTAAAAGCTGATTCCAAAACTGCCCAGGGGTTACTGTCGAATGGAGAGAGGTTTTTACAGAAAACCCTATGTGAGCTACTGTCGCCGCCGCTGATAGCAACAACCGACCCATTGCCCTAGACGCCACCACCTCCTCCATCATCAGCCCCGACCGAGCTCCCATTGCAGGGTCCGACTGCAGAACCACCGCCTCTGACTTGATGAGCGAATGAAACCCCAATCGCCGCAGATTTTGGGCGTCATAAAATCCAGCAACCTGCATGCTGGAATCGAGCTTGCCACTACAGAATCCAGTCACAACACCACCGCCAACACCTTGGTTGTGAAGATCTGAATGGGTTCGTAAAAGGCGGTGATAAAAGATGGATTCCGGCAAGGTGGCTATCAACAGAGAGGGTGGTGATGAAAGGGATTTGATGCTAAAATCAGACGGCTAGATTTGAGGTGGGATCATGAATGGCGAAACTGAATTGGAATTTTTTTTTTTTTTTTTTTTTTTGTTCTGTATGGGTTTTGAAAAGAGAAAAAAAAAAAAAAAACCCCTTTGCTACACAATGAAGATCATTTACTGTATGATCTGCAATCAGACCTACCACCAAAGCGATCTGAATGCTTCACGATGCCAGGGAAAGCAATAGTTTATGGCTCAGATATGGTCCCGACAATCGATCAACGAACGGTCCAGATCTGAGCTTGTTTGGACCATGGATGATGAGTCTGGACTACAGTTGAATTCTTCAGACAGGTACTGAATTGATCTTCCATAGCCGATGCACAGATGTCTCTGATACCAACTGTAAGAATCTCTATATATAGCGGAATTCATAGGACCGTGCAGTGCATCGGGTATGTAGATCTAATAAACCGGAATAAAGACATACCTGATTGGTGGGCCATCTCGAATTAGAGATCTGGATCTTCCTCTCCTGGGATTGCTGTAGAGAAAACCTTAGATGGGGCTTGTTTTCAGTGTAATCCCGGATTGGGGACCCAGCACCCTTTAAATAGGGTTTGTAGTGGGTGTGGCAGTGTTTGAAACCCACCAAAACACTGCCACCCTTGCTCCACACGAATTTGGTTATCAGGAATCCATGTTCAACTACAATACTGCTACAGGCAGTGTAGACGCGCAACCCCTCTTAATTCTGTAGATCACGACTGTAGTGGGGTCCACTGATCAGTCCACACATGAATCTGTATCTGTATTCAAATCTGGATCATTGATCAGTCGGCCCACTATATAGAAAACTTACATTTAATACATCACCTGATGGACACCGGTGAAGACATGTAAGCCCAGTTTCTCTTACATTCTATTTTTAGCAGTGTATTGAAAAGAAAAGAAAAGAAAAAAAAAGTACTTCTTAGTGGATGTTTATGAATTTCATGCTTTTTTTTTATTTTTTTAATTGCAACTAATATCATGCTTAGGTACTATTAATTTTTTTTTATTTAAAGTTTGGAAAGTCGGAGAGCTCTATACGTCAAATTCCAAGCGCTACAATTTATGGACCACATCATCGCCCATTCCATCCACCACATGTTTATCGGGAAGTATGTGATTATTTGTTTAAGGTGGAATATCCATGCCGAGAAAAAAAATAAAAATCCAAGGGTTATGATTTCCAGCTCCAGAGATTTTTGGACAGCCCCGTCAGGCTGATATCAACAATGCCATTGACAAATGATAGTTGCGAGTCTTCCAGATCCCACACATGCATCCAAGTTTCGGTTCTGCGTACGTTGATGGGGACTACCCAATTATTTCCCGGCCTGGAAGTTCCTAGCCATTCTATCGCTGGTCCTGCAGAGCTCAGCAATTGTACGGTTCACAGGCTCTCAATTTCATCTGCGTGGTGTCATGGCCTTTGATCTAATAGACATTATGGAGTTGCCCAACAATCTCCAATATTGGAACATCTTAACCCTTCAATTTTGTCTAGCCCACGTTAAAATAGGTACACTACAATGCAATGCATGTATGGTACAAGCTCACAATTCATTAGGATGGGCATGTCACACACACATCAATCTGGACCTTTCAAATTTTTTCAGCCTTGTGTGACTGGATTAAGGATTTTGAGCCTCTGATTTAGCATGCTGAATTTTGTTCACGACAACTTCTCTCAACCATCCACTCGATGGGCACCACTTGGACGGTGATGATCCACGGAGCAATGAGACCCGTGCATCGTACTCTGCCGCATATTTATGCTGCTCGTGGCTTCTACCGAACCAACGTAAAACGATAGACGATCTGAACCGTCGGATCAAGCACACCCAAGTTTCCCGTGAAGCTCATTGGGAAACGTCGTACCAGTTACAACTTGTCGAGTGAGCTTCAACACGTCATGGCGCACGTTAGCATAATCTGTTAATTTTTCAAATGGGTCTAATCACATTTTTTTACTAATTATTCTAAGCCCTTTTCATGTTGGGCACAAACTCTAAAACCATACGGATCAAAAGTTATAATTGAAGCAAAACTTACTATAAATAATAAAATTGGAATAAAACTAAACTAATGACAATCAATCTGGTCGAATCTCGCAATTTTGGCGTGAGAAACCCGACCTAGCGAGTTAGGTGGCTAAAGTAGCTCGAGCTACCCCAAAATCATATATTATATGTTCAGAAACTCATTCTGGATTGTAAGATACGACCGTTTTACAATCTTAATGGTCTGGATCACTTCCGACCCCGACTGATCTTCTTTTGGTCCATCTGGGCCATAAATAATCGGCTACCTGTTCTACATCAACAACCCCTTGAGACAAGCAAACGGACCAATGACAACAACTTCCATTGTATAAGAGAAGAAGTACAAATGAGCAATTCTTTTCTTGACTTCTTACTAATCAAGACATGAATGCAACTAGAAAGGGGGCTCCTAACATAGATTATCCTTGCCTACTACAATGGAGGAAATGAATTTTCTTGACCTCACTATTATTGAACTATTATTGAACGGAGAAATGAATTATGAAATAATCATGACCCATCAATTGAAATATTCATGGAAATAAATAGAGAAGGAAATGCAAGGCGGCATTAAATCTGTTCCAAGCCCAAGGCAACGGTCAACAACCACTTGTGCTTTTTATACGGAACAATTCCATATTCCGTAGAGCACCTCATGTGGCCTATTGCAGGGCTGCCCCAGACGATTCAGAACCCAGTGATAAAAAGGTAATCAGACTATCTCAACAATATGGTGCCAACAAATCATTTTACTAATAAAATAAGAAAAATACAAGCTACAAAAGAAGCATTGCCTACATGCAATGAACAAACAGTGAACTCTCTCACCTTTTATCATCATGCAACCAAGAGAACTTAAGTGAATACCATCCCATCTCTTTTCATAAGCATTGAAGCCCGTGGTTTGATTGGGTGTCTGAGTTTTTGAGTTGAATTATTAGAGCTGACACAGGGGACTGTCTCCGCGTAAAGGCTCCACAAGTTTGCAGCATGGTGCAACTAATCTAACATAGTTGGATATGGTGGCCTAAACAAGCTTGAGCCCCATCCCAGCTGGTCAGGACTCATGTGGAACCCACCTAACGAGCTTGGACCTCTCACGCATTCCCCTGGCCCACCTTCTGAGAAAAAAAGGGGCCTCATTTAGGACCAGGACATTGACATTGTAGGGACCCACCTGATGATCGGATTGGATCTCACACACGTGCCATGGTGGTAAGTGTAAGCTACAGATCCCTTGACAAGTCCAACACATAAGCCCATAAGCAGGGCTCTTGCTATGGATTATATGAACTGTTTCTCCCCTCTTTTCTTAATAGGAAGACGAATACTCTCATGCAATTTATATTAGAGTAGCCAAAACAGGATTTATGCTACCATCTACCATTCAAAGAGCTAACTAGCTATTATTCAAAGTGTACTCGATCAAATCTATGATCTGGAACGAATCAAATTTACAAAAAGAAAATGTTAGCTACTGGCATGATTAAGATGATTACCCCTATTTTTACTAAGCTGATTTTTCTAAGGCTTAAACTTCCAAAAGAGAGGAAATACTCTTAAGGACAGTTCAATTCATGAACTCGAACTAGCAGCGGTGAGAATTCAATCACAAAGATTAGTGGATCGACCGCCACAGAAATCGCCCTCTTCAGAATCAATATACCGCAGAAAACCAACTAACGATATCAAAACAACTATCACTTGGATTCCTCCTCTGTTGATCTTTCAACTTCATCAGCCGTAATCCGCTCTGGTTTACCCAAGACATCAGTTTCCTTGGCAGGTAGAGAGCTTGTCTGATTGGTGTAACCATTGATTGTCAATCCATCAACTCTGGCAACGGTTGAATCACCCTTCTTCAGCACAACTACTGCAAGATTAAAGAAGAAAAGAGATTGTCTGGTGAGTTATTATTATTATTTTTTTAAAAATTTAATTGGATTTTTGCAGTTGATCGAAATAAAGATTCATGTCACTTGGCGTCACTTGTGGTACCTTCTCAATAGAACAGTCCTCCCTTTGGATTAATAAGCAGTTAAAAAGACACACAGAAATGCTCCACACACTCAACACGAGCAGGCCGAAGATTGATGGCTAGAATCTTCATACAAGGAAGGTTTATGGAGCACGGTCCATCCACTGCAGGGTCCAACATACCAATGGTCTGGCTCATTGAACCATGGGTCCACATTCAGAACTAATTAAAAGGGAAAAAATAAAAAACAAAAAAAACAAAAGCACATTCAGGTATTGTTCTCATAACTCCCCCAAGTAGGACCTACATTCGGGCAATCCAGATTCCAGATCATCAATATGGTGGGCCCCACCATGGATGGAACCAGATTAAAATATATCAGACATTCAATCGTCGGCCTTCCGATGGTGAAAGAGAACCATAGTGGGGTGTGTTTCATTCCCAACCTTCTATTGCGATAAAACAATCAGGAATAACTCATTGGAGAGATATCCATGTAATGGTCCATTCAACACAGGGCCCATCAGATCGATGATCGGATCACCAAATAGTGGGTCCACTTGTAGGAACCAAACGGACGCGGATTGCATGCTGACCCTGCCAGTAGTGACGGTGCTACTGGTCGGTGCTTGTGGGCCCCACTATGGTGTATGTGCTTTATCCACGCCGTCCATCCATTTTTCCAGATCATTTTGCATTAGCCCAGAAATGAGACAGATCCAATTCTAAGGTGGACCATACCACAAGGAAAACAGTGGTGATTGAACGCCCACCATTAAAAACTTCCTAGGGGCCCACTGTAATGTTTATTTACCATCCAACCTAAGAACTGGATGAAGGGAAAACACAAATATCATCTTGATCCAAAACTTTCGTGGGCCCCACAATTTTTTTAATGGTGTTCATTCACCACTGTTTTCGGTGGTGTGGTCCACCTAAGATTTGAATCTGCCTCATTTTTGGGATCATGCTCTAGAGTGATCTGGAAAAATGGATGGACGGCGTGGATAAAGCATATACACCATGGTGGGGCCCACAGAGCACCGACCAGTAGCGCTGTCGCTACTGGCAGGTATGCAATCCGCGTCCGAACCAAACATGCCATCAAATGGGGCGCGACTTGGGTGAGACCCCGGAACCAGCGATGTGGGTGGGACCCTGGAACCTAGGGCCCACCTGGATGTATTAGTTGCATATCCATGCTGGCCATCTGTTTCTTCAGATTATTTTAGGACTAAGTTCCAAAATTGAAGTTCATGAAAATTTTAATTAGACCACACCACTGGAAGCAGTGCTAATTGAACGCTTACCATTAAAAGCTTCCCGGAGTCCACCGTAATGTTTAGTGACCATCCAATCTGTTAATAAGGTCACGTAGACAGGGATGAAAGAAAAATCAAATATCGGGTCGATAGAAAACTTTTGTGGCCCACAAAAAGTTTTTAATGGCCATTAACCAGTTTTTCTAATGGTGTGGTCCACAAAAATTCTTTATCTGCTTTATTTTTGGTTTCATGACATAAAATAATACTTAAAAGAAGATTAACCGTATGGATATACAATTAATACATAGAGGTGGGCCCTATGTTCAGGGTCCCACCCACGTCGCTGGTTCCGGGTCTCACCGGAGTCGCGCAAAACAATGGAAGCCCATTTTCCATCTCAAGAATGAAGAACCTCATGTTGCCATATCTTGATTCAAGCTCATATGCCCAATAAAGGAATAAAGGAAAAGAAGAAAAAAAGAACAGAGATTCATGATTTGAATTGTTCATGAAACAGACAGAGGGAAGGACAGAGAGAAAGGTACCAGGATAGGAGAAAAGCCAGAGGACGATGGCGCAGAGGACGAGAACGATCGGGATGAGGTGGACGGCTCTCTCAGCCGATCTGAGTTGGGAAAATTCCTTCCTGGCAATGTCGGAGAAGGGATCATACGTCGGGAACTGATCGATCTCGGCCAACTTCAGGCCCGAGGAGCCCCTTGTGTGGGAAGATACATTGATAAGGAACTCATCAGAGGCTCGAGACGTGCTCAGCGACCGATACATCCTGAGTGAGAGTGAGAGAGTGAGAGAGAGAGAGAGAGGATCTTGCACGAAGGAGTCGGCCGTTCCCCCACAAAGTCGTAATAAGCAGAAATGCTTTTTATAGCTGATTCTGAGAGTGATGGCGTTGGGCCCCGGGATTGTACGTATGCCATCCCACCCGTGCATTGCGTGAGCCTATCATGAAGGTTGGACGCCCCGAAAAACTGGACGATCCAACCATCATGTATACCATCCTGTGAATTCGGAGGTTCTTGGATGGACCTCTTTCGATTTATTGGTTGGGCCCACCGCATCGGTATATGCCATCCAACCCGTGATTGTGTGATACCCGCCATAATGATGTATATCCCAAGAAATACGGTCTGTTTGATGATTAGGTGGACCACAACGTTGAAAACAATGGGAAACTATCCAAAAACACCCAAGTTCTTGTGGTGGCCCGTCGGATCGATCTGATTTTTGGAGCGTCCAAATTTTATGGTGGGGCTACCCTGTAGAACGGGTTGGATGTCATACACACACGGGTGAGCTCAGGTGCTTGTAGAAGGACTTGTATGAGATGAGGAGGAACCCGATTCTCTCTTATATGAATCAGTTAGTTACCTTACCGCTCTGGATTCGTATAACTGTTTCTTCGTCAGTTGCTTGCAGAAGCGATTCCGTAAGCCGCCCCTCATGTGAGGGGTTGGTGTATGTCTCTTAGATCCACGTGTAACGAATACTTATTAAAGATCCGAGCCATTCATCATATAGGGTACATCATTATCATTCGATTGACAAGAACTAATACTATTTGGATATGTAGACAGGTCAAACTTGTATGACAAACAATGGGCGGTTAGGAAAAAAAAAAAGAACTCCAATAATAAAAATTCAATGCACGTGTCTGGCTCACCTCACGAGCTTATTACACTCATTTCGCTTATATGGCATTTTCACGGTGCTCCCTACCTGTTGAATGGCCCGGATCTATGGCATGTGTTCCCTAGAATTGGCTGTTACCCCAACTGCCTGTGGTCATCTTGATGTATTTTTCGTATATCCACTCCGTTCATCTGTTTTTACATCTCTCATTTTAGGACGAGATAGCAAACCTTAATAAGATAAAAATACCAGGTAAGCCACACCACTGGAAACAGTGATGAATAACTATTAAAAACTTTTTATAGGCTACAAAAGTTTTGGATGACGTTGATATTTATATTTTACCTTCATCCAGTCTCCTTGGCATTATCAACAGGTTTATAAACATTATGAAATCCATACAATGGGCCCTTTGAAATTTTTGATGGTGGGGCATTCAATCTCCACTGTTTCGTGTGGTCCACCTGAGATTGATCTGCTTAAATTTTAGGATAACGTCCTTAAATGGGCTAGATAAGCGCGCGGATATACATCACATCATCAAGGTGGGCCCCACGGTAAGGGTAACACCTAATCCGCTCCCTTGCCATTTGATGCCTGCAAACCATCCTACCTGTCCATCAGATGTGTCCCTGCATATTACCCCCATGTGCCAAAGATTGGCCTCATCCAAAACTCCCTTGGGTAACAATGTGAGAGAGGACGCCCACCGTTAGTTTGTACAGGGGCCCACCAGAATTGAAAGACAGCCTACGTTTTGCTCTTATTATCCATCCAGGTTAGATGAAGGGTGGCTATGGCCTAGATTTCATATAAACAACATGCTGCCGCCCCCCCCCCCCCCCCCCCCCCCCCCCCCCCCCCCAAATTCAAGGGCGGCCGTTATCCCAACTTATACCCCATGTTGTGGCTGACCTGATTCACAGATCAAGATGAACTTTGGGATTCGGGTTAACATGCGCGGACACATCTGATGGACGGGTTGGATTTAACAGATACATGACGTGGCCCCAAATCTGCCAACCCCTCAGGCTTAGGGTACTGCTAAATTACAAACATCCCGAGGCTTTAATTGAGACATCGAACGGCCACTTCAGACCATAATACCACTGAGGTGTAAGCGATGGTGTAAAAATCATGCAAATTAGATGATCCTAACCATCCGATCAATATCATGAAAAATGGTCAAATAGGTTCAACCATCTGAGAATCATGTGTGCTCCAGAATCAATCCACACCATCTATCCGTTTTCCCTGCTTATTTTAGGGCAGGAGGCCAAAAATGAGGCAGATCTAAGGCTTAACTAGACCACACAACATGAACCCTCAAGGGGGGCATTTGTCCCCACCCCTCTCGCCCCAACGTGGTTCCGGCCCTGCCTACTTCTAACATGAATGTCAACATGGAGAGGTAAGGATGCTGAAAGCGTTCAGGTGGACCCCACTTGGAGATTGGTTGGTACCTGGAGTCCTCATAATCCACCAACGGTTTTGTTGTTAGGTCTCATTTGATTGGGTGGTTTTGTTAAAAACTTAACTGAATCTAGCGGAGGTTTTAGAAAATCATAAATACTCTTGCCAGTGGAGAGGCCAGGAGAGGGGAGCGGATTAGCGGTTACCCAGGTAACACCTTAGTGGGTATTACCTCAGCCGTGTAGGGCCCGCTTTGATGCATTTTTTGTGTATCTGCACCGTCCATCTTTTCTTACATCTCATTTTAGGATGTGATTCCAAACCTTAAGAAGATCCAAATATCAGGCACCATACCACTAGAAACAGTGATGAATGACCATTAAAAACTTTTTGTGGGCCACAAAAGTTTTGGATCAATCTAAACGTTATATTTTCCCTTCATCCAGGTCTTCTTGACATTGTCAACAGGTTGGATGGGAAATAAACATTACTAAAAACCTTATAATGACTGTTAACGTCAGATTTTGTAACTGGATCCTCCGGAAGTTCACCTTTTCTCCAATAGAGACTTTCTCCGCCGGACCTGAAAGAAGACAGAAAGCAACTAAGGGTGGCCGGCGTTTAGCCGTTAGCCCTCCGATGCTTAAGTTAGATAAGGCAAGAAGGGAAATAGCCAAGCAACTGAAGCCAGGGATTGAATATTGTGTACCTGTATCTTAACGGGGTCGCCTCTTTATATAGATCTGAAGTGATCCAATCTGTTACGTAAGATATCGAGATCCCACTGATTCCGCGAGATAAGATCCTTATCCTTAGATAGAGAAGAGACCTAATTTGAATGACTTGTCCGACAATTACGTTCCTTAATAGCAATCCCTTGGGATTCGGAATCATTGAAGAAGATAAGCCCAAAATCGGCCTATACAGGCTGCTGGTACTGAGGGCTAAGGGATGTCACCCCAGAAAAAGCTGTTCGCATGTTGGAAGATGGTCGCGAGTCCAAGTGGTCGCTCATTCAGATGTAACACCTTTCAACGACTTGTGAAAAGGTCTGCTCGCAGATCAAGAAGGAAATCTTTGCCTTGCTATATCCGACTATCAGCTATGGGAACTCGAGGCCTTGCGAATAGGTGCTCCGTATTTATCCATCCTGCGACTCTCGAATATATGATCTCGAGAGTCGAATGGGCGTCCGCGTAAAATCTTAGCAGCTAAGTTGATCTCCATCATTTTGCCTATAATAGATGCCCCCAAGTCCTTGCCGCCAAGAATTCTTAAGGGAAGGACTTAGCTTACTATCACGCGCAACTGCCTGCTGCCTTTACTGAGAAGCCGTACATGATTGGGCTGGAATTAATGAGCGCCAGCCTTTCCGCAATCAGAAAATGAAGAGACGCTCACCACGTGTCCGAGTATTTAATGGGCGTGCCTGCTCGAGTGCCGTGCCGAACGAGAGGCTGCCGCGTGCTACCATATACGGCGGAATGATTGCCTATAAATATACGGAGTCCACCATATCTTCTGATTTTCACAGAAGTTTTAGAATTTTCTTCTGTCCTTCAATCATCTTCCTCCGGAGTTCCCTGGTATCCTCCTAGGTCTTTTTTGGTATTCTTTCTTCCTTCTCGTACTTCGTATTTCTTCTTTCTTTTCATGCAATGAATGCTTTCTTGTTTTAATGAGTTGTGCTCAACCCAGGGGGTCGTGACGACCATACCCTCGTGGAGATAGACTGATCTATCGATTGAGAAATGAGTTGTGCTCAATCCGGGGGGTCGTGACGACCATACCCTCGTGGAGATAGACTGATCTATCGATTGAGAAATGAGTTGTGCTCAATCCGGGGGGTCGTGGCGACCATACACTAGTGAAGATAGACTGATCTATCGATTGAGAAACGAGTTGTGCTCAATCCGGGGGGTCGTGGCGACCATACCCTCGTGGAGATAGACTGATCTATCGATTGAGAAACGAGTTGTGCTCAATCTGGGGGGTCGTGGCGACTATACCTTCGTGGAGATAGACTGATCTATCGATTGAGAAACGAGTTGTGCTCAATCCGGGGGGTCGTGGCGACCATACCCTCGTGGAGATAGACTGATCTATCGATTAAGAAACGAGTTGTGCTCAATCCGGGGGGTCGTGGTGACCATACCCTCGTGGAGATAGACTGGTCTATCGATTGAGAAATGAGTTTACCAAGGGTAGAAAAACAGGCTCTCCTGCAACGTTGGTTTCGATCCATAAAATGGAAATGCGACCATCCCAGGTGATTTTAGCCCTACCAAAGGTAGGCAATTGGTCAAGAGATGGTAGGCACTCTCTTCAGGGCTATTCAGGTCTAGGTAAATGGAGTAGCGACCAAAAGATATCTTCAACTTTATTCATAAAATGTTGTTATGAACTACATCGAATCTAGGGGAAGTATTGTAGCAAACGTTCCACGTGCCAAGGGCGACGCACGGGTTTGCCCTGCATGTCTTCAAGATAATAGGTACCGGGTCGCACAATCTTAATAACCTGATACGGGCCTTCCCAATTTGGATCCAACGAATGAGCGGGAATTCCGAGTTTTTACCTCAGGAATAAATCTCCGAGCTGGAATGATCTGGGCCGAACCTTAGCATCTCGATAACGAGCAATACGTTGTTGATACGCGGTCGCTCGTACTTGGGAAGTATTTCTTCGTTCTTCCAAGAGATCGAGATGAAGTCGGAGGTTTTCCTGATTACCCGCGGGGTCATACTGCTCGGTCCGATATGAGGGCACTTGAATTTCTACTGGTACTACTGCATCGACACCAAATGCTAAAGAGAAAGGGGTCTCACCCGTTGATGTACGAGTTGTAGTCCTATATGCCCATAATACCTCTGGTAAAAGCTCTGGGTATACACCTTTGCATTCACCAAGGTTGGTCTTTAAATGATGCTTGATGATTTTATTCACTGCCTCAACCTGCCCGTTCGCCTGAGGATGATATGGAGAAGTGCGGAGGTTACGTATCTTCCATTTTTCACAAAATTCATCAAAGGCTGCGTTGTCGAACTGTGTTCCGTTGTCGGTAATTATAGTGTGAGGGAGTCCGAAATGGCATATGATATTTCTCCATATGAATTTAGTAGTTTGCTTCTCAGTAATCTTGGCCAATGGTTCTGCTTCGGCTCATTTAGTGAAGTAATCGACTCCCACTATCGGGAATCTATTTTGCTCTTTTCCAATAGGTAGGGGCCCGATTATATTGACCCACCACTGCGCGAAAGGCCAAGGACTATCTATTGGAGTCATTCGCTCGGATGGCACATGGGGTATAGGAGAATATCGCTGACACTTGTCACATTTTTTAGAGAATGCAATCGCATCTGCTTTCATAGTGGGCCAATAATATCCTTGCCTCATCGCCTTATATGCTAGGGATCGCCCCCTGGGGTGGTTACCACATGCCCCCTGGTGTACTTCGTCTAGAACACGAAGTGCTTATTCTGGATGAAGACACCTTAAATAAGGCAAGGAAAAGCTTTTGCGTAACAATATTCCGTCTTGCAAGGTATACCTGGCAGCTCGAAGACGAATTTGTCTTGCGGCTTTCTTGTCCTCTGGTAGGTATCCGTCTCTGAGATAAAGGATGATGGGATCCATCCAGCATGGAGATGATTGTACCGATATTACTTGCTCAAGAGTCGCTTGGTCGATACCCAGGTTCTGATGATGCTCGATGGGGATTGAATGTGATAACTCAGATTCTGGTACAGAGGCAAGCTTTGCCAGGGAATCGGCAAGTTGGTTCTTCTCGCGAGGAATATGAACTATTTCATAAGTCTTCAGTTTTGCGAGCAGGATGAGGACACGAGACTTGTATAAGGCCATCCTTTCTTCTTTGGCCTCGAATTCACCAAGAACTTGGTTGACAATGAGCTGGGAGTCGCTATGAATTAACAGATTCTGAATTGCAAGGACAATGGCCAGTTCGAGGCCAACGATCAGGGCCTCATATTCTGCTTCATTATTTGAGATGCGAGAGTCGAAATGCAGAGCATATTGGAAATGCTACCCGTCGGGAGCCACTAAAATCAGGCCCGCTCCACTGCCAGTGGCCCGCGACGACCCGTCCACGAAGAGTGACCAAGGAAGCTGGTCGCTGGTCATGGTATTATCATCGAAAGAGTATGTGAATTCGGCGATAAAGTCAGCCACGGCTTGGCCCTTGACTGCGGCCCTAGGATAGAATGAGATATCGTGCTCGCTGATCTCGACCGCCCATTTAGTTAAGCGTCCGGAAGCCTCAGGTTTTTGAAGGACTTGCCGTAGTGGATGATTTGTTGGTACTAGAATAGCGTGGGCTTGAAAGTATGGTCGCAGTTTCCGAGCTGCCGTGACTAAGGCTAGGGCCAGCTTTTCCATATCAGAATACCTAGTTTCTGCATCAACCATTGCTCGACTGATATAATAAACGGGCCTTTGCACCCCGGAATCTTCTCTTATCAAAGCGGCGCTAACGGCCGTAGTGAACACAGAAAGATAAAGAATGAGTTACTCATGTGCTACAGGTTTAGATAAAATGGGAGGTGTGCTCATGTATTGCTTCAGTTGCTGAAAGGCTTCTTCACACTGTGGTGTCCATTTCCAATCAGACTTGGCCGTTGCACGAAGGAGTTTGAAGAATGGTAAGCACTTGTCAAATGCTCGCGAGATGAATCTATTCAACGATGCGATGCGACCAGCCAGACGCTGGACGTCCTTCAGAGTAGTGGGGGATTTCATCTCTACCAATGCTTTTATCTTTTCGGGATTTGCCTCAATTCCTCGCTGACCGACCATGAATCCGAGGAACTTTCCAGCAGATACCCCGAATGCACACTTTTCTGGATTCAACTTCATCTGATATTTCCTCATCAGATCGAATGCTTCTCGAAGATCAGGGAGATGATCATCTTCCACGATGCTTTTCACGAGCATGTCATCGACGTAAACTTCCATATTTCTGCCGATTTGGGCAGCGAATATTTTGTTGACGAGGCGCTGATAGGTGGCCCCTGCATTTTTAAGACCAAACGGCATTACCTGGTAGCAATATAGTCCCCGATCTGTGATGAAGGCAGTATGCTGGCTATCAGGTGGATGCATCATGATCTGGTTGTAACCAGAATAAGCATCCATAAAACTGAGCAGAGCGTGTCCAGCTGTTGAATCGACCAACTGGTCAATCCGCGGTGTCGGGAAGCTATCTTTGGGATATGCTTTGTTCAAATCTGAATAGTCGACGCACATTCTCCATTTGCCATTAGCTTTCCGGACGAGAACTATGTTCGCGACCCACACTGGGTAGTCAACTTCTTTTATGAAATTGACCGTAAGTAGCTTCTCAACTTCAGCTTTGATCGCCATTTGCCTTTCTGCAGTGAAGGCACGTCGACGCTGGTGTACGGGTTTATGCTTCGGGTCGATATTGAGACGATGTGCAATGACATTGGGGTCGATACCTGGCATATCTTTATGAGACCAAGCGAACACGTCCTGGTATTCGGTAAGAAAATGGACCAAATCTTCACGATGAACACTGGTTAAAGAGGATCTAATGTATACGACCTTGGATGGGTCATCTTTGGTTAAATGAATCGCCACTGTTTCTTCCCCGGGAGTTCCTGATTGGAGAGCGTTTTCTCTCGGATCCAACGAGGTGTTGGTGGAAAAGTTGGGTGAATCTTGCGCTATCTCCATAACGGGTGTCGCTTGAGCTTTCTCTCGATTCTGTAGGGCTATCTGGTAGCAAGACCGAGCCTCCTTTTGATTTCCTCGCACAACCCCAACACCATTTGGGGTAGGGAACTTGACGCATAAATAGGATGGGTGTAAGGCTGCCCCGACCTTATTAAGCGATGGCCGCCTCAAAATGGCGTTATATGCTGATTTACGATCCACCACGAGGAAGTTCACGAAGACGGTAGTCTTCGCTGGACTTTCTCCAAAAGTAACTGGGAGATCAATGCTTCCTTCAGGTGTTACCACCTCACCTCCGAAGCCGACGAGAGGAGTCGAAATTGGTTTGAGTAGGCTTCTGGCAAGTGCCATTTTGTTGAAAGCCTCCAGATACAGAATATCCGCTGAACTACCTGTATCCACCATAATTCGATGAGTCAGATAATTCGATACCTTTAATGCGACTACGATGGAGTCTTCGTGAGGGAAGTGAATTCCTGCTGCATCTTCGAGGGAGAAGGAAATTGGAAGATGGCTGGCTTTTGACACACTGGATGCCTGTTCCAGCCAATAAATATGCTGGGGTTCTTTAGACGCCTTCCGAGTGTACGCTTTCCTTGAAGCTTAAGAGTTGCCCCCGCAAGCTGGTCCTCCGACGATGGTGCGAATTTCTCCAGTAGGCTTAGCGTCCTCTTGGTCAGTTTGATGATGAGGCGGTTCCTTTTGGCGAGATGAGGCCTTCGCCTTTTCAGGTGATCGATTTTTACGAGCGACATAATCCTGGAGATGGCCTTTTCGAATAAGGGCTTCAATATGATCTCGTAGAGAAATGCAGTCTTGGGTTCTATGCCTGTGATCTTTGTGGAAGTAACAGAACTTGCTCTTATCTCTCTTCTCGGGATCGGATTGGATCTTTGCAGGCCACTTTACATATGGCTTGTGTTTGATCTCCATTAAAACCTTTTCATGAGACCGATTGAGAGGAGTGTAGTTATGATATTTACCAGAGTAAGGTTTCTTGGGAGAACGATCACACTGATCACGACGATATTTTTTATCTGCAGAAGAGGTTCCCTCTATCTTGCGTTTCTTACCCTGGGCTCCATGGCGTGTCAATGCGACTTCTTCTGCATTGATATATTTCTGAGCTTTGGCTTGGAATTCTGCCATAGTTTTCGGCGGGCTCTTATCTAAGGCAAACCTGAATTTCTCGCTCATTATTCCGGCTATGAGGGCTATGAGACCTTTTTCTTCAGTATAGCCTTCAGTTTGAACGGCTTCGGCAGTGAACCGTACTGTGAACTCCTTTATTATCTCCCCATGCTGCTGCCTCAGATCCATCAGATGGGAGGCTGGCTTCTTAATGCGAATGCTTTCCATGAATTGAGAAAGGAATATCTCCAATAACTGTGAAAAGGAGCTGATGGAACGAGGCTTTAGTCCTCGGAACCATGTACGAGCAGCATTCTTTAAAGTTAAGGAAAAAGCCCTACACATGATTTCTGAGCCATGTCCCTCCAACTCCATAAGAGACCTATATGTTTTCAGGTGTTCAAGAGGGTCGCCAATACCTGTGTACGGGGTGATAACAGGCGTTCGATACTTTCTAGGTAACGGTGCTTCCATAACTTCGCTGGTGAAGGGGGACTCGGATTGATGTATCGCTGCCATAACGGCAGATGGTCGATTCGTCTGATATCGCTGTTCCATGACGTCAAAACGATCATGGATTCTTTTGAGATCTCCTTCCCATGGTAAGGTATAGCCTGATGTTTCGACGGTGGAGCCCTGAGGTTGAGGTTGTCGAGACGTACTAGAATGTATGGAATGCGGAGGCGGCACAGGGAGATGGTTGCCGATTGGTGTTTGATTTGATGGAGGAGGATGTGGTGGGACCTGTGGTTCATCCACAGAATGTCTAGAAATCACCGGTATGGGTTGCGGTGGTAACCCTTCGGAGGGTTGTCCCTGTGGTTCGGGGAAATACTGATCAAGTCGATTTGACAGGGCCTGAACTCCGGCATTCAGAGTTAGAAGAGTATTTCCGAGGAAACGTAGGACGTAGTCTTGATTTCCAGGATTTTCAGAGGCCTCCAATAATGGGTTTGCTGATAGCATATTTGGGGCTCCTTGAGGGATATTCGACGAAGTGGGTGGAAGGACAGGTATGGATTCCGTCTCATCGGGCGGAGGTGGTGCCTGCCTTGAAGTCGAAGGATGAACAGCCTTTTTAGGAGGCATCGCAGAAGGATTTCGATCGGTGGTTAGAACGATTGATTTTGACGATCAAGTCGTTCCCACAGACGGCGCCAAACTGTTAACGTCAGTTTTTGTAACTGGATCCTCCGGAGGTTCACCTTTTCTCCAGTAGAGACTTCCTCCGCCGGACCTGAAAGAAGACAGAAAGCAACTAAGGGTGGCCGGCGTCCAGCCGTTAGCCCTCCGATGCTTAAGTTAGATAAGGCAAGAAGGGGAATAGCCAAGCAACTGAAGCCAGGGATTGAATATTGTGTACCTGTATCTTAACGGGGTCGCCTCTTTATATAGATCTGAAGTGATCCAATCTGTTACGTAAGATATCGAGATCCCACTGATTCCGCGAGATAAGATCCTTATCCTTAGATAGAGAAGAGACCTAATTTGAATGACTTGTCCGACAATTACGTTCCTTGATAGCAATCCCTTGGGATTCGGAATCATTGAAAAAGATAAGCCCAAAATCGGCTTATACGGGCTGCTGGTACTGAGGGCTAAGGGATGTCACCCCAGAAAAGGCTGTTCGCATGTTGGAAGATGGTCGCGAGTCTAAGTGGTCGCTCATTCAGATGTAACACCTTTCAACGACTTGTGAGAAGGTCTGCTCGCAGATCAAGAAGGAAATCTTTGCCTTGCTATATCCGACTATCGGCTATGGGAACTCGAGGCCTTGCGAATAGGTGCTCCGTATTTATCCATCCTGCGACCCTCGAATATATGATCTCGAGAGTCGAATGGGCGTCTGCGTAAAATCTTAGCAGCTAAGTTGATTTCCATCATTTTGCCTATAACAATGACCCTTTGGAATTTTTAATGGTGAGGCACTCAATAACCACTGTTTCCTTTGGTGTGGTCCACTTGAGATTTGGATCTGCTTATTATTTTGTAACAAGGTCTAAAATGGGCTGGAGAAAGGGATGGACGGCATGGATACATAATACATCATCAAGGTGGGCCCCAAGTAAGGGTAACACCCACTAAGGTGGGCCCCACAGTAAGGGCAACTATTATTATTTTTCTTTGAAATTTATAGTAAAAATAAAAGAAAGAGAAGATGTTCCTCTATCTTTACTTGGATTATTTGGCTATAAAAATTTCCTTCCCTGAATTAGTCGGATGGTGGAAGATCTTTTCTTATTGTGTAACTGATGTTGGATAAATGGCCATAAGTCCCTCACAATCTTGAACATTCACGAGGTAGACCCGAATAATCCCCATAGTGATTTATCAATCAAGATCTTTAAAACTGTTATTATATCAGTAAATTGTAAATGCTATTTATTTTTTAAAATCAATACTTTTTAACTACTTAAACCAAAGATATGAAAAGTAACTGGTGTTTCATAAGCATGAGGGGTGTTTTTCTTTCCAGTCATAGATGAACCAACCAACCTATTGCTTGTTACTTAAATAAGCTACTTATGCCTCAAGTGACTTATCTTGATTTCTACTTTTTGAGCTGAAGTGATAAGTAACTTTTAGATCATAAACCAAACTAAATTATCTACTGTTGTAAGGAGAAAAAGTAACTTACTTGGTGACATCCAAACAGGCCCTCAAAAGGAGATTAGCGCAGCCATTGCAAGACGGACAAGAAAGTCATCAGGGGGAAAAAAATTCTCACAACTAGGCAGTGTAGACCACCATTTCCATTCTCAGTTTTATGACACTTTTTTTGTTAGTCATGCAACATACCCACCCTGTTAGTTGTGCAACACACGCACACCATTAGTCACATGATGCACCCACCCACCAGTGGGGTTAGTGTGTCTCCTTAGCACTCCAACCTGAGAAGGTGTCTTTCAGCTTAGGTAGCAGTTTTATTTCTCTTGTTTCTAAAGATGCCCAAAAGTTATGATTTTGTTATATCATGACCTGATGGGCTCCAGTGAAGACATGTAAGCGCAGTTTCTTTGAGTTTCTATTTTTAGCAGTGTATTGAAAAAAAAAGAAAGAAGTACTTTTTAGTGGATGTTTATGAATTTCATGTTTTTTTTTAATTACCAGCTAATATCATGCTTAGGTATTATAAAAAAAAATTATTTGAAGTTTGAAAAGTTAGAGAGCCCTGTTAGTCAAATTCAAAGCACTACAATTAATGGACCACATCATCGCCCATTCCATCCACCACATGTTTATGGGGTTGTATGTGATTATTTGTTTAAGGTGGAGAATTCATGGTCCATGAATGGACAATCCATGCCGAGAAAAAAAAAAAAAAAAAATCCAAGGGTTCTGATTTCCAGCTCCAGAGATTTTTGGACAGCCCCATCAGGCTGATATCAACAATGCCATTGACAAATGATAGTTACGAGTCTTCCAGATCCCACACAAGTATCCAAGTTTCGGTTCTGCGTACCTTGATGGGGACTACCCAATTATTTCCCAGCCTGGAAGTTCCTAGCCATTCTATCGCTGGTCCTGTAGAGCTCAGCAATTGTACGGTTCACAGGCTCTCAATTTCATCTGCGTGGGGTCATGGCCTTTGATCTAATAGACATTATGGAGTTGCCCAACAATCTCCAATATTGGAACATCTTAACCCTTCAATTTTGTCTAGCCCACGGTAAAATAGGTACACTACAATGCAATCCATGTATGGTACAAGCTCACAATTCATTAGGATGGGCATGTCATACACACATCAATCTGGACCTTTCAAATTTTTTCAGCCTTGTGTGACTGGATTAAGGATTTTGAGCCTCTGATTTTGCATGCTGAATTTTGTTCACGACTACTTCTCTCAACCATCCACTCGATGGGCACCACTTGGACGGTGATGATCCACGGAGCAATGAGACCCGTGCATCGTATTCTGCCGCATATTTATGCTGCTCGTGGCTTCTACCGAACCAACGTAAAACGATAGACGATCTGAACCGTCGGATCAAGCACACCCAAGTTTCCCGTGAAGCTCATTGGGAAACGTCGTACGAGTCACAACTTGTCGAGTGAGCTTCAACACGTCATAGCGCACGTTAGCATAATCTGTTAATTTTGCAGTTGCATTTAAGGCGGGAAGAAGTCCGGAACTTTCCATCTTTCGGAACAACGTGGCCTCAACCTGTCCGCTTCTCTTCACCCAGTCCCAACTGGGAGCCTATGTACTAACGTACGCCGAGGTGCACGCGAAGCTGCGGACCGTCGAAAACATCTAGAGGATCTAAACCCCTCGACCCACGCTCACGAGTCATACCCCTGGTCCCACCCGAGAGCGAACCCATCACCAGCGCACTTTAGCAGAATGTTCTCGTTCTCCAGGGCGGGAAAAAGCCCCCCCCCCCTCCCCCCCCCCCCGCTCAACTCAAAATGACTGACGTGGCCTCGACCCAACCGCTCCTCGCCCGACGCTCCATCCAACCCCACCAGCGCACGTTAGAATCCACTGGTCCGCCATTCTTATACCATGCGAGCCGGCGCTATTCTACAAAACCCCACCCGCTTCTGCTCAGCTATTCCTCCCATGGCTTCAAAAGGAAACTCCCTCATCTGGTTCCGGAAAGGCCTCCGCATCCACGACAATCCAGCCCTTGATCACGCCCGCAGGGGCTCGGCCCACCTCTATCCAGTCTTCGTCCTCGATCCCTACTTCCTCGACCCCGACCCGGCCGCATTCTCCCCTGGCTCGGCCCGGTCTGGCCTGAACCGGATCCAGTTCCTGCTAGAGAGCCTTGTCGACCTCGATTCCGGCCTGAAGAAGCTCGGTTCCCGCCTGCTCGTGTTCAGAGGGGATCCCGTCCAGGTCGTGATTCGGCTTTTGAAGGAAGTAAGAGCTCTCCTATACTTCTTCTTCTTCCCCTTTTTCTGTTTTGAATGATTGTGGACCATCCGTTTGGTGGGCCCCACTCCACATGGATGGACCGTTTATCATTTTGCTCTTCCCTCAGTTTGGAGGCTGCTGATCCCTCAGTCAGGGTCACTTTGCTGATGCATGTTAAGATTCGGACCGAACTCATTCAATCCTGAGTGGAATCGTGACTCGGTTAGGCCGAGTCACTCTACCCCTATTTTAAATTCTGACTCGCAGCGTCGAACTGGATTGGGTCTGACCAAGTCCGAGTCGACTCGAATGAGTCTCAAAGGACTCGTCCAAGTCTTAAAACCTAGGATGTTATTTTCTTAAGGATTACTCCTTGGCTAATTGCATCGCCCACTCGCCTCAAGGTGTGCTTGTGAGAGATCGGAGCAGCTCGTATGGCAATGCCAAGAGCTTAGAGTGCCATATCAAGAAATTGGCGCCCCATATATTGTTAGGTGGACCACATCTGTCCAAAGCAAATGAGTGGTTAAGAGAAGTTGACTAGTGTTTCAAATTCAGTGCACACATGCAGCCTACCTGATGATTTTATTTGCCTAGTTTTAAATGCATGGAATCTGAATAGTTAGGATCGTCTGGCAAGCTGGTCCAATCTTACATTTGTGCGACTGCTTTCCACGCGTGAGGCTCGCTCAGTTTTGAAAGCGCACTTGACTGATATCCAATATTACATGGGAGAACCAGATCAACACTAATAACTAATGGGTTCAAAATGCTTGGTAGTTCAAATGTAGATAGTCATTATAGTTAATAGCTAGGTATGACAGGTAGTAATTGAGTCATACTAGTACTTGGTTTATTAATCTTGCCAGTAATTGGGAAAAGGGCTACAATCTATATGAAAAAGCTTGCCAGTAATTGGTGGAAATAAAAAAGCAACAAAGGAAATGAAATTGATTTCCTTATATGTGACGGTTTCCTTTATTTTCGAAAGATAGGAGGATTGAGGAAATTGATTTCCTTTTCCTCAAATTTCCTCAATAAAGGACCATTTCTTTTCCTCTGTCATACCTAAAGAAAAGGAAACCTTTTTGTTTTCCAGAGTTTTCCTCCAATGTGATGTTTTCCTTTCGTCCAATAGATATAATTCAATCACAAAGTTAAAAGAAGAGAGGTTTCTAATTTATTCACTGACATGGTCAAGCAATGTATGGGTTAGACTCCTATGATAATTTATCACTAATTTAAATGTGGCGGAGGCTCATCCACCGTACACATGGCATATTTGTATAATGATCCAGGCCACCTAGATTTGTGAATGGAGATCAGACTGGATGGTTGGACCGCAAGGCCAGAACCAGCCACTGCAACGGTTAAAAATTTGGATCAGATTGGAGTGTTTGACCAGTGGGCCAGAACGGACCACAGATACAGGTCAGGATGACTAATTGTTTTAGGCAAGTAGCCATTCAAACTGTCAATTCCAACTAAAATTAAAATGAGTTGAGTAGTGTTCATTTGAGCTCGTGACCAACTTCAAACCAACCAAATACACAATCAGTTGTACTGCCATTTTATTTATTGTGCATGTCTTCAGTTGGAGCGGTCAGACCTGTTTGGACTAACTGCCATGAGAAACGGGTTGAGGTCGAGTCTGGGTTTGGAAACATTTGGTGCTAGCAGCCATCTTATTTTGCTAATTGAATTTGAACCAGTCACTACTTCACATTTGATAGCCACCAATTAGATGGTTAAGATTGCTCAATCAGTGTGATTTTTGAGTGCCACACAATTTGGATGGTATGGTTTGCAATACACGTGTGCCATCTGGTTCATGTCCAAAGAGATGAGTCACCACCAATTCAGAAGTTGTTGTGGACTACTGCCCAAGTCATCTCCACATGATAACTAGATATGTAGTTGATTTCGCATTGTTATAAATCCAAAGGGAATATAATCTGTAGATGAGGATCTACGATCTTATCCTTTCAAAAAAAAAAAAATGAAAAAATGAAAAAAAAAAAGAAAGAAAAAAAAAAGGAAAGGAAAAAAGAAAAGAAAGGTGTATGATCGTTAGCAACTAGAAAAAAGGTAGAAAATCAGAATTATTGTATATGGTAAGCAATTGAAACAATGATTTTGATCAAAGCATCAGCTACTTGTTTCAAATAGAATGGCATGTGCTTGTTTTAAGTTTTGAGATGAGCTTGGTGTCAAATAATGGAGTCAAAATCAGGGGAAAAGAGATCCTGAGCAACGATATATAATAATCTAAAAGAAATATAAGAAACGAGCATGCGAGAAGATATTTGAAGAGCAGTTTTAAGAATAATCTACACTGATCAAGTCAAAGGCTTGATAATATATGACAAAAACAAGTCTATTATGATTTTGAATTAATCAGATTGAGGATTCAAAATAAAGCCTCTAAAAGGACACACACACACACAATATGCAAAATGAGGCTTTGCCATGGTATATGAGTGTTTTCAAAGTTTGGAAAATCAGTAATCCAAAACAACTATATATTGCATTCCATCTTAGATGAACCACGCTGAAAGAATCATCAGCGGACAGTAGGCCAATCATGTGTTTTCAATTTGTGGCCAACAGATAGACAGTTAAGAAGATAAATACAGCAACAGTTCACATTCAGTTGAAAAACGTCCAAAGGTTGGTGGCTTGGCTAGGGTCTTCCAATCTGGGAGATTTTGGGGACATGGTCCATCCATAGTGGGATGCAGCAAAACAATGGTATGGACTACTGAAGCACAGCCCCACTTGTTAGAACTAAAAACCCACGTGTGCTGTGTAAAGCATCAGGTAGTGTGTCCTATAACTGAGAACCAGTTGGCTCAGTTACTAGCTATATACCTTGCTATTAATTCTCGACATTCAAACTAACTAGCGCTTTGAACCTATTAGCTACTACTGTTCACCATAGTTCACAAAATGCTTTTAGTTGTTCTCAACTTTGGCCTTTGGTTAGGCTTTGATGTCATTGAAAATTGTGCATGTAACAAGTTGGAACATCTAAGATGAATCCATCCCAACCACCAGGATTAAAAGTTGTTTGATACAAGAGGTATAACTTTTTCGAGGTCAATTCCACTGTGTCTCATCCGATGCACCAATTCTGTTCTTTTATTCTCGAATACTTGTGTTAGGGTTTCTGATTTGTGAAATGTTAGTCTCTAATGCAAGAAGCTCAAAACTAAACAAAGGGGAATATCTATTACTTCCTGATTTTATTTTTTATTTCTGTGTTATCTGAGATTTTTTTAATAATAATCATTCATATATTAGTGAATTTCTGCAATTAAACTGTGCAAAGTATTGAGAATTTGATGATAGTTTCATTTATTACATTTGTCATCCTTATTTTTATAGTACAGTATATATTTGTATTGATACCAAGCTTCTCCATACGTTCCTTAGTTCATGTATTTTGTTTTTCTTGCAGTGGAATATTGGAAAGCTTTGCTTTGAATACGACACAGAGCCATATTCACAAGTTCGAGATAATCTAGTCAAGGTTAATCCTTTTCTTTAAGGAATATCATAGGAGCTGTAATCTTGCATCGAAGTTTCATGGATTGTGGTGCTTATTGTATTTGTAGGTTTCTACAACCACCATAGTAACCGTGGTCCGTCGTTCTTCTTTGTTTACAATATCCTTAAGAGATGTAATTCTTTTCCAAACAATTGTAATAAAACAAAATCATCACCAAAATTTTTAAGGAGGTTACTGATCTTTGTTTCTTGTAAACACACATGCTTCGATTGACACATTTCTATCCCTATAACTGATCACGAATCCCAGGAATATGTTTGTGAGGCTGTTCTTTCAGGACGAATATGAAGTCATTAACACTATGAGTTTTGTGAGCGCAGACCACTACTACGCATGGCATCCATGTGTGGGACATCTGAGCTACACATCAGGTGGGACCTGCTGTAGACCTGGTGTCAAAATCTTCCAGTCCTTTCACCAGGAAAGTCACTTCCAGTCAATGAGGACCTTTGGCAACTTCTTAAACTATCCTCGTTTTCATACATGCGGTCCACCTGATGAGTGGACAGGCCTTTTTTTTTTTGGCCTAGGCATCTATTTAGTGGGCTGCCTGATGCATGGCTTGGGTCTCCCATGAATACGTCAGGCGAGGATGTGTGGCACTGTGTAGAGGCATGGGTGGGCCTTGCTAATCTCACTGCCTTAGTACTAACTACTAATTAACTGCCCAATTTTAGCAAAGGATATGCATCCTCATTTCCAAAAAAAGAAGAGAAAAGAATCATGTCTATTAACTATTTTGCTTTGAGCAGGATTATGCCTCTGCATCTGGAATTGAGGTCTTTTCTCCTGTGAGCCACACTCTCTTCAATCCTGCAGATGTCATAAAAAAGGTATTCTGGATGTATTAAGCTCTGCAACTTTTATTTTCTATTGGAAGTTTATCGCTTGCTTCCTATGGATCGAGGACGTGTTGGTTTCTGTGATCTATTATTTGGT
Source organism: Liriodendron chinense (assembly GCA_003013855.2). Classification (NCBI taxonomy): domain Eukaryota; kingdom Viridiplantae; phylum Streptophyta; class Magnoliopsida; order Magnoliales; family Magnoliaceae; genus Liriodendron; species Liriodendron chinense. The sequence goes on along the minus strand of PVNU02000439.1, from coordinate 6,302,097 downwards.
ATGAATTCTCAACTAATTCTTGGCCACTATTGTTCTTCTGCAATGATTAATATCCAAAGAATGGGGGAAAGCCACCGTTGACTTATCGGTCATTTGTAAATCTTGTTGGGCAACCCCCAGCTCCACTCGCAGAAATTCTTTCTTGGCTTCCTCCGGTTGGGAATGTTGGAGACTATGAAGCACTAAATGTTCCAACTATCAAAGAACTTGGCTACGAAGGCATCAGTCAGGTTTGAAAGCTTCATTTATTCTAGAATTTATCTAGAGAAATGCTCTCTCTCTCTCTCTCTCTCTCTCTCTCTCTCTCTCTCTCTCTAAAGTTTAAATTCTTCATAAGAAGAAAGTGTTGCAGGAAGAATTTTCTCCTTTTCGGGGTGGTGAATCAGTAGCTCTAAGGAGGTTGAAAGAATCACTCGAGGACAAGGTATGTTTACATACTATTGGGTTTTCATGATGGAATTTTCTTGGATTATGCACATACAGTATTTCTAAGTCTTATGTATGGCATTTCTCAATGATGATTATCCCATGCATGTAGTGATATATATGAGGATTTGGTGTAAATGGATATTGGAGGAGGAGAATAGTAGATTGCCTAGGTGTAGAAGGGAAGAAGAATTTTTTTTTTTTTTTTGAAATGTAACACTACTAGGGATTGAACCCTGGATCACTCACACTACATTGTCTCTGCTAGCTCATCTAACGAGCGGGAGACAGAAGGGAAGAAGATCTGATTTGAAATCTCAAAACCCTGAACATTTCATGGTGGATTGAGTTCCAAAGGTAAAATCAAGAAGATAACTTCTTCAAAAACTTATTTTATTTAATAAAAGGGTTTGATGATGCCTTCGCCACAATTATTAGTATGCATACATAGATACTTCCACGCACGTACATCCATCATCATCATCATCATCATCATCTAAGCCTTGTACCAACTAATTGGGGTCAGCAACATGAATACCGATACGCCTTGTACCAACTAATTGGGGTCAGCAACATGAATACCGATACGCCTTGTACCAACTAATTGGGGTCAGCAACATGAATACCGATACGCCATAACTCTCTATCACGGACCATATCTTCAGTTAAACCATAGGTCCTCTAGTCTTTTCTTCCTACCTCCACGCACGTTCTTTTAGAGCCTTTAACTTGAACATACACATTTATGACATCTAAGCCATTCAAAAGATGGGCCACACCATGAAGATCGCCTGGGCCAAAAATAAGACTGGCCTGATTTTTGTGCCAGGTGTTCCTCATGGTGGATCCCACCTTTTGGATGGGCCCAATGCTGTATACAAATGGCGTGCTGGCACGGGTGCTAGATGAACAGTAAGTCCATTGATGTGGATGTAAACATTCCTCTATGTATATGTGTTTCTGTTCATGGGCGAGTGTGTACTCGTGTGTATATTTCCACTGCCATCTAATTTAGTTATCGATTTTCAGTTTCACAGGTGAATGATAGTTAATTGAGACACAACTAACTTAGACCTTATCATAATTCAATTTGAAGGCCATGGCTGTTGGATTATCTGCTGGAGCATGTGCTCCATCAGTGCTAAATGAGTTGAAATCAAGTGTTGTTCAAGTTACTATAATAGTTCTTTATTTTTTTTTTTATTAATTTACACCCACCCAACCCCCCACATGGGAACCCATGACTTTAGTGTTGAAACACAGTGCATCTACCACTGAGCCATGCTTCAAAATCATAAGTTACTGTAAGAGTATTATATGTTGAATTCATAAGTTTCGATAAGATTGATCTCAAGGCCTTTAATCCAACTGAGAATTTTGTGAGGCCAAGCTGACGATACATAGGCAGTTCTCAGTGTAAAATTTGATACACTACACTATTCCCCCGTATCCATATACTGACCAGAAAGGGAGGCCGAAGCGCTCAGAGAAGCATTGGTGCATGGAATGAGACTGGAAGAATTATAGTCAGAAAGGCTCTGCAAGTGTACATAATAGGGGAGTTCTATGAAACCTGTTATTCAGGTTGAGGGCTGCTCAGGCCCAAGTTTGGATATCTCCATACTGGATCATCCATCCGGAGAGTGGGTAGAGGCAGAAATGATGACAGTCCATTCTTTATTTTTTTTTTTCCACATTTCCTGACAAGGAGCCAAGGAAGAGAATTTGGCTAGGCTGCTCATGAGAGTATGATCTCGAGTCCTACTCTCCTATCTGCCAATGTGGTTGGTGTTTACAAGATCTTTGTTGTTCATCAGGTTTGTTCTAGGGCCAGAAATCAGGCTTGTCCAAGATTAGGTGGGCCACACATGTATGCCAAATGTGAACCGTTGGATAATTCTTTTTAGGTGTCCATCTTTCTTTACATGTTTTGCCGACCTGATCATCAAATAGCCCCAATTTCATGCAATGCCACATATAGTGGAGACCACCTGAGGAATGATCTAAATCGTGGAGAGAGTAGGATCGAATTTCTAGTCATGGAAGTGACCGTTGTACATGTCAAGTCGTCTTTGTTTTTTGCTGAGTTCCATGAGAGAGGCTGATAAGCAAGCATGATTGTCTTTTAACCTTCAAAACTGATTTGAGTTAGGATTGCATCTGCTACTTTTATAATTCCACAAAAACTTGTTCCCTTCCCATGAGTTTTGGCAGATTATTGTTGTGAAATTCAGGCATATCATATGTTTTTAGTTAACCTTGTTACCAAGTAATGAAGTTTCTAGTTATGGTTGCTGCTATAAGCAATGCAATTGTTTCCCTATCACCTCCCATCTTGGTGCTACTCTGATAATCAGACTGATTCCCTTGAGCAAATGAGATTTCTTTTCATCCTCTTAAAAACATATCTTCTAACCAGAAGTGAGTGATTTAAGGTACCAAAGCATAGTGTATGTGTTTTAGATTGTTTTATATTTTCTAGTTATGCCATTGTTTGAGTTAGCATGATCCTTTTGCAAGATTTTAAGGTTATTTTCAGTTTCAGTTCCTTCTGGATGTTGCAGGAGTGGGTAGCAAATTTTGAGAAACCAAAGGGCGATCCATCTGCCTTTCTAAATCCAGCAACAACTGTCCTATCGCCATATTTGAAAGTGAGTTGAAATAACAGGAGCAGGGATGCAACTTGGGTGGGGTTGGTTTGGGTTAGACTCAACCCAAATCCAACCTGAACAATTTAGTTGTTAGCCCAAACCCAAGCCAACTTGATTTTCAACCGAACCCTCCCATTTTCATATTACCCCATCCAAGTTTCTAGGTTTAGGTAATGAGACCTGATCTAGGCCACTAATACTTAGATCCCCACTGGGGATGGCCTAAAACTCTTTCGGGTGGAGGTTGAGTGTGCATATTCGGGCCAGGTTGTCGGTTCGGGTTATAACCGAACCTGTACCAACTGAATTTAAATTGGGTTACAAAAATCCAACTGAATCCAAGCCTTGACTTAAATTTGAGTTGGGCCAATCAGATTCAGGTTGAGCCCAGCCCAAGTTGCATCCCTAATTAGGAGTTAGCTTGAGGTTGCCTCTTTTCCCATTACCCCTTCTTCTAGGTTGCAATTTGCGGACTTGGGATTTACTTTCTGTTATTTATAATTTGGTTGTTGCTTTCCTTTTTGCAGTTTGGTTGTCTTTCTTCAAGGTACTTCTATCAATGCATCCATGATCTTTATAAGAATGTCAAAAAGCATTCCTCACCACCAGTTTCTCTTGCTGGACAGGTCAGTTCATCATCACTTTAGTCATCCTGGCTATTAACAGAAACGACCTAATGCAAGAACTTTTAACCTCTTGATAGTTATTATGGAGGGAATTCTTCTACACCGTTGCTTTCGGCACTCCTAATTTTGATAAGATGAAGGGGAATAGAATTTGCAAACAGGTAATAACTAGTAGTATTATCCAAGTTTCTAGTCACATGAGTCTTTTTTTTCCTCCTTAAATATGATTAAATGAGCTCCTTGTCCATGTTTGTTGATCTTATTAGCAGACATCTTGTTTGATGTATAAATTTGTCAAGCCGAAATCTTTTTCTAGATCTTTCTCAAGTATGAAGATCATATTAAAATCTGATTCTTGTATCAACAGTTACCATTTGTATAACTGAAAAATGTATGTATAACTGAAAAATGTAATGATTGTCCTGCTTTGCACCAAGTCTGTTGTGTTCTACGTATGAGTTACTCTCCCTAACGATTTGCACATATCAATGCTGATAGGCACTATATGATGTTAGAAAATGTTAGACATCCATAAGGAAACCCACGGGACTGTTTTGGAAAAAGTTACCAAATAAATTTATTTTTTTTGAAATTCATTAATAAAAAGGCCCAAAAGACTACAGCCTAAGGGACAGACGAAAGAGGGTGCTCTAAAAGGGTTTTTTTTTTCGAGGCCCACTCAATTGCATCTTATTTAGTCCTTCCGCAAAACCTTTGAGACTGACTGACTCTGATTCCAGAAACACCGGTTATTTCTCTCCCCATAAAGCCCAAATCACCGCAAAAAAGGACCACCTCTAAATTAATGCCATTTCTTCCCAATTCCATATGCTAGGAACAAGCCTTCAATGGACCCCAGAAACAGCCACGACACTCTGGAATCTGCCAAGAACCTCTACCATAGGGGCTAGCAAAAGGGCAATGCACAAAGAGATGATCCAGCGATTCCTCGTTTCTCATACAAATCATACAAATATTGGTAATCACCATTTTCCTCTTCCGACCCACCAACCAAGCCAAAGCCACTACCTTAGGAGGGAACTGTAAAGCCAAATGAAAGAGATGTGCCTTTTACACCCTTTTGAAGGCATCCCACAATCTTCTATAATGAATTAAACGAGAACCGCCCTTCTTGCAATGTTCCATTTCAACTCATCCTTAACGCCTGGATTGGTAGTAATGCCTAGGAAGTCGCGCCAATAGACCAATTAGCTCATTCTCTTCCTCTTCCGTTAGGTTCGGTCAACGAGGAGACCACACCACCACATTACCTGAAACTGAGAATCACCTAACAGTAGGTATGTTTGCTTTTGGGGATAATTAGTCTAACCTTGGAAATACATCGTGGAGCGCGACTTCTCACCCATCCAGACATCTCCCCAAAACCGAATCCTCTTACCAACGCTAAGAGAAAATCCAATCCCTTCTTTGAATTTGCTACCCAACCTGATAAACAACTTCCAAAGAATCGAGGCCTTGTAAAAAGATGAGTCTTTCGTCCACCACTTCCCTTCCTTCACTTCGTACCTCCTAGGTATCACCTCTCCACGACCCACTCTCTTATGTACCAAATCTCCATAACCATTTCCCTAACAATGCCTCATTCATTAGCTTCAACGTCTTTATTCTTCCATCCTCTTACCTAAACGGCTTCTAAAGCCCATCCTTCTTCAATAAATGAAACTTATTATTCTCCTCTGCTCCCTGCCAAAGGAAATCATGCTAGAGCTTCTCTAGCCTATCCAGCAGAAGCCTCGACACCTAAATAAAGACATGAAGTAGAGAGGGAGATTTGGCAATGAAACTTTTATTAACGTTAGTGTACCTCCTAGAGAGAGTCATTGACTTTTCCACGTTGACAACCTTTTCTCAACTCTTTTGACCACCTTATTCCACAGGTGCTTCACTGGCTTGCCTATATATCAAGGAAGACCAAGGTACGTTGAAGGAAACAAACCTGTATTATACAAAAAAAAAAAAAAAAAAAAAAAAAAAAAAAAAAACCTCGCCAACTTCTCCACCTCTTTCAAAATACCAACACCCAACAACTCACTTTTGATGATGTTCACCTTTAGGCTAGACACCACCTCAAGCACCTAATAATCTTCCTAAAGTCGTCCATTTCAACATCTTCCGCGTCACGAGCAAAGATGGTATCATCAGCGAATTGAAGATTTGTCACTTGGAATGTTATTTTATCCGCCTTAAGGGCCTGTTTGGTTGCAGAATCCAGATTCTAGAGAAAATCCAAATTCCAATGTTGGAATCCAAAATTGCAGAAATTGGATTGGAAACCTAGATTCCATCTGGAACTTGTTGTTTGATTGAAAACTGTGTAATCTAGATTCTTTTTAGTTGAAAATTGTGTAATCCAACCATTGCTTGCGGCATGGCCCACTTAGGCTTCGAATCCGCCTAAGAACTTGACCCCTGGCCTATAGTAGTCCCGCAAGACAGATGACCTGGTTGGATGGCAAATAAACATTATAGTGGGCCCTAGGAAGTTTTTAATGGTGGACGTTCAATCAAAATTGTTTTCCTGTGGTGTGGTCCACTTGACATTTAGATCTGCCTCATTTTTGGTCTGATGCCCTTAATTAAGCCCTCAAAACGGATGGACCGCATGGATATAAAATGCATACATCATAGATGTACAACACATACATTGAGGTGGGCACCACCCTAGGGGTATTATCGTCAATATTGAATGACGCTCTCTTTCGCCTCTTTTCCCTTTCATAGAAACGGTCCCCCGCACTGTTTCCACTGATCCCGATTCCAGCCAATTTAGGTTTCAGATGGAATCCTGTTTGGCTGGAATTTGCCGCCAAACACACCAGTTAAAATTGGATTTCGCTGGAATTCAGATTTTAAGCTTGAAACAAGTTTCCAGATGCCAACCGAACGGGCCCTAAATTTGCTTATAAGGCCCACTGCTAGCCCTTTATCCAGCATCTTGCCCAAAGCTTCCGTCGCCACCACGAACAAAAATGGAGGTAGCGGATCCCTTGCCAAAGCCCTTTTGATGCCCTAAAAAAAACTTTTGGAGATCCATTAACCAAAATAAAAAGTTTAGCCAATTGAATGCATTCTCGAACTCACCTCCATCTCTGCCCACAATCTAACCAACATAACATGTAATTAAGGAAATCCTAATCTACGTATCATTGACATAAGAGATGTCATTTCTAGTCTTTTTGTTTCTATATATGGAAAGTTAAGAAATCATCATATAATAATCGAGAAATTGCAATAGAAAAAAGGGAGGTTTGTGATGATTTTGAAATCTTTTTTACTAGGTAATCTATTATCCTTATGCATGAAGATAATAAATTCGGTCGTTGTGGTCGGACTCAATTGTGGATTTCTGATCACATTCTCCACAGAGCCCTCTTATCTCTTCTTTCTCCGAGCTCGGGTTATGAAAGAAGGAACCGAGAAGGAGGTATCAGCAACAACTGGTTTTATTACAGGACAACTCATGATGTTCATAAGCTTTTTCAATATCCAACTTACAAAATTAAGCCCCTTTTACCTTCCCTATGCTAAGAGTGGATGCATTCGTGCGCAATTAAGGAGCTATCCAAAATTTGTCTTCCTGCTACAAACATGCTTTGGACGTTGGAAGTAATAAATGCAAGAATTGAGCGGAATCTCGAAGCTAGAATTTTTGCTCTTATATCATTTCCACTCAGACTATTGGGCCTAAAGTCCTTCAAGCACTCTGCACCCTCTTTCTTCGAAATTAAGATTATGAATGATGCACCCATCTCCACCGATAGTCTTTCTCTATCAAAGAACTCCACAATGAAAGCAATCAAATCTCCCTTCACCCATCTCACCTTCTTTCAAAACACTTAGAAGGGAGCCAAGGGAAAACCATCTATCCCGGCACCTTGTCTCTCCTCTGGGTGTCCGCCACCACCTTAATTTCCTCCTCTGACACCAGCCTTTCTAGAGCTTCAGCCTCAACTTGCGGATTGTGTTAAAAGACAAGTTGTCAAGCCTTGGACGAACCCACCTTTCGTCAGCAAGGAGATTCTTGTAAAACTAAATGTCAAAATCGCATAACTTGGATTATTCCTTCACCCTGAATCCATCCACTGAAACATTATTGATCTTGTTGTTCCTAGCCCTGCTGCTAGCAATTCCGTGGAAAAGTTGCCATCAAGCCTTGGACAAACCCATCTTTCTCTAGCAAGGAGATCCTTGTAATAGTAGACAAAAATATCACATGCATAGGATTTTTCCTCCACCCTGATCCCATACACCAAAACACTATTGATCTTGTTGTTCCTAGCACTGGCACTGGCAATTCTGTGGAAGAATCGTGTTCTTGTCTCCCACTTTGAGCCAAGTGGCTCTATATCCTTTACTTGATTTTGTATTCTGTCAAGAGTTTCCCTTTCTAAGTCTTCTCTTCCTCTGATAACTCCCTCCCCTGGATATCCTAGAGAATGGCCTCCAATTTTGCTTCCCTTTTCCCGATCACCTCCATCTCCGCTGATAGATCCTCTACTATCAAAGTAGCTTGAGTTTCTGGAATAGGTCAAAATTGAGTCTACCCAAGCCATTCCTTATGTTCAATTGGGGCCAAACATTATGCATTTTCGACTTCAAGTTGATTAAAACTACGGCATATCCATACATCAGTTTGTCAGTAGACATGCAATATACAAGAATTGCCTTTTCAAGGCTTCTCTTTGTGACCTGCCGTTCATCTAAAAACCATTTGGGAAACCTATGTTAGTTGAAGGAGCAGTGCTGAAGGTCAGTTGTTCTTGGTATATTTTTTTCTTATGACTAGGAAGTCTTTAGGAAAGTTTGTCATCTTGCACATTAGATGCGTGACATATCTTTACTTTCACAGATAGTTTTATCGTACAATTGCAGCTCTGGTGAAAAAATGCATATGGCACAAAAGTTTCTCTGTTCTTCTCTTTTGATGCTGACATAAGACATGGTCTTTTTGTTCCATATTTTGTGTGATAACCAAATTAACTTTTGATCATTACGTGTAACTGTAGATAACTTGGCATGATGACAGCGAGTTGCTTGTGGCTTGGAGAGAGGCTCGGACAGGATACCCTTGGATTGATGCCATCATGGTCCAGGTTGGGTTTATTGAATCTTTTGTGGAATTTGATTTATTGATTGCTGATAAAATTAACCGATGTTGGTTTCTAACTTCTAACCCGGCCATAAAATTGTTGATTGTATTTCCATGTCTCAATGTTAAGCGATACATCTGAAACTGGTCCATGTTTTCGTTGATAGCTTCGGAAGTGGGGGTGGATGCACCATCTTGCACGACATTCGGTTGCATGTTTTCTCACTCGTGGAGATCTGGTATGTTCTTGGTTATGTATATTTAATTTCTGCTATGGTACATGTCTGTCATCTTTTTGTAGTTGTTTGACGTGCTCCAGCATTAAGCTAATGTTGTAATTCTGACAGAAGGAGCTCCTCAACTGGAAATATATTTATTCATGACCCTTAGTTCAGCTGATCCAACGAATATATTGGATTGTTTTGGGGTACTTAATTCCTGCAAGAACAAAGGACTAAAACACAATCCTCTTTCATGGATTAATCGATGCAAATGGTCTGGAATCTAGATCTTTATGAGGTGGGATGTTGACAATCTTCCATTTGACTTCAACCTGAATACTTCTCTCTTCAGCATATCATGGGGGAATAGGCGACAAAATTTTTGTCAGACACAGAGGAGCCATCAGAAGATGTTTTCTTTGCTTTATGCTTTACACAGAGTCTAAACTGTTCCTTATGGTACCTCCTGGTATTGGAGTGAGGTTTTGGAGAGCTAGTGGTGTAGTGGAAGTCTATTGTGTTTCCTTCGAGAGTTGGTAAATGTTAGAGTCCCTTGATATACATTGATACTCCATCCTCTGACAGCTCGAGCTTTTAAAGAAAGGTGGTTGTTTGACATGGTATCAAAGCGGAATGTCCTGTGTTCGAATCCCGGAAGTAGCAAATATGCCACTGGTAATATATTCTCCCACGGGGATCGTTTATGGTATGAGTTGTGAGTGTCCCTCTAGAGTTGTGTACTAGTGTGTCCCTCTACCCTTACCCAGTATATTCCCGTGCGGAGTTCCACCCCGCACGTGCGGGGCAGTGTTAGAGTCCCTTGATATACATTGATACGCCATCCTTTGACAGCTCGAGCTTTTAGAGAAAGTGGTGATTTGACAGTAAATACTATTCCTAGTCAAAGGGGGAGGTAGTGGCAATTGTGCTTATAGGGCATGCAGTCAGGTGGTATGGAGTCCCAGCTTTAGCAGTAATTTGCAGGACAAGGAGAGAGCTAATTTGGTCCAGCTGTACCTTGAGGGATTCCTCGTCTCTTTGACAGATGGGGATAAGAAAATATGGGAATAGGAGTGTTTGGGTAAGTTGGCTATATAGTTTTTGCATGGAGTTTGGCCTCGATCAAGGTGTTGTTGGTGATTTTGGGTCCTTCCAAAATCATTTCCCTCTTTGGGGTTGCATGTTTAAACAAAGCTCTTACAATGTATAATATCCAAAATGGGAAAATGTGAATCCTAATTGGTGTGTTATGTGCAACTAAGCAGCACTTGTTGGTGCATCTTTACAACTTGTTTGGTGTTGCTTGGTCAATGCCAACTCACCTGTGGCTCTTTTATACTATTAAAGGCTTGTAGGATCCTGCTAAGGGCCCGTTTGGTTGGCACCTGGAAACTCGTTTCCAGCTTAAAATTGGGATTCCAGCAGAATCCGATTTTAACTGGTGTGTTTGGTGACAAGTTCCAGCCAAACAGGATTCCGCACGGAAGCTTAATTTGGCTAGAACCGGGATTAGTAGAAATGGTTCTCTACACCTTTTCTATGGAAGGGAAAAGAGGCGGAAGTTAGCGTGCGCATCTATGACATATGTGTCGCGCATCTATGACATACGTGTTTTATATCCACACGGTCCATCCGTTTTGAAAGCTCAATTAAGGACATTAGACAAAAGATTAGGCAGATCTAAATATCAAGTGGACCACACCACAAGAAAACGGTGTTGATTGAACGTCCACCATAAAAAACTTCCTAGGGCCCACTATAATGTTTATTTGCCATCCAACCTAGCCATCTGTCTTGCGGGACTACAATAGGCGAGGGGTCAGGTTCTCTGGCGGATCCAAAGCCCAAGTGGTCTATGCCACAAGCAACGTTTGGAACATAATCTAGATTACACAATTTTCAACCAAACAACAAGTTCCATATCGAACCTGGTTACCTGTCTAGTTTCTGTAATTTTGGATTCCAACAGTGGAATCTTGTTTTTAATCTAGAACTTGGATTCTGCAACCAAACGGGCCCTAACTAGGTGCTGCTCCCACTTTGAAACCCCGGTCAGGAATCTCTCTCGCACTTCCTACTTGTTTATACTTGTTTACATTTTGAAAGAGATGCTACCTAGCTCCCACACCCGAATTTGTTGTCGCTCTCACTTCACTTCATGCTTTGTGCAACTATATAAAGGCTAGTTCTTTGGAATTTTATACTACTACAGCCAGTTCTTTGGAATCTATGTTTGATTGTGTTTATTTTTTTCAATTTGCAAAGAATGTAATAATAGAATCTTTCAAGATAAGGAGAGTATGGGTAGTTTTAAGGAAACAATCAGATGAGGAATTATTGCTTTTGTAGCATTTTATAGGGTGTTTTCATTTATTAAGAGGGAGGATCCATAAGCGGTTTGATCAAGGTAGTGGAAGGAGATGCTCTGGGAGATGTAGGTGGGTAAGTGGTAAGATCGATGCCTCCTCCAATGGATTTCCTTAAGCTTTTGTTGACATGGATATTGCCAGTTGCCACTTCTTCGAACAGGCCCAAACGCATCCAATGGAGCCTAGGTCTACCCCTGATACTTAGATCCTAAAATTCCCCTTTCTGCCTATCCTATAGAGGGATCCTTAAGAAAAGCTTCTATACCAAGCACAGAGCACCTAGTACTAATCTGCTTAGGCATAGGCACTAATACCTAAGCGCCAGGTGATTAGCACCTGCTACGACAAGCGCCAGTCTGCCTGGTTCCCAAGATTCCACGGAATGCAGTTTCTCTCATCCAATGAGATACTGACGTGTGTCCATAACTGTGTAACAAACTTTTTATACAAAATCAAACCCCCTGGGACTATAATACTTCTTAAAGCATCATTTGCAAGACTTCTACGACACGACCTTCAACTTCGGGACTTCAAACACGACACCCGTTCTAGTGAGCCTCTCTAGTAAAAAAACTCTCACTCCCACCTGGAATGCTTTTCACCAGGCTCTAAACCTCCCGGGGAAGCTTTAGTGTTAGGCACTAAACTCCTAAAAGATTGGGCTCTATGCCCAAGCACAGACTTATTGCAGCATCTGTGCCAGACACAAAGTACAGAATACCACTCCTTTAGCCATTCTTCAAGGACAAGAGGTGCTATGCTTTGAGATCAGTCTTCTCAACTTGATTCCTTATGCCAAGTGCAATCCCCTAAGCATCAGGCACTAAGGACCTTGTTAACAGATGACATGTGCTAACATGCAGTTTAATGCATTCTTCATTATCTCTGCCATATGAAACCCCTCGTTATGCTGGATTGATTACACTTGTGTACCCCGCAAGGTTACATGGCTATCTGAAGTCGATGACTCTCAGGATACATGATATGCGTAATTTGCTAATATCCCGATGCCTAGCTAGCTTATACGAGATGCTTACACGCTGAAGGCTATTACTGTTTTCCTTAGCCTGATTGATGATCTAGAGACTCTGGAGACGAAGAAGCGTAGGTTAGGAACAACTACTCTGTACTAACAACTACTCTGTACTATGTAACAGACTAGTTCTCCCTGGTTTTTACCTTTTAATTAAAGGGATTTCCCCTAAGGATTGTGATTAAGGGCCTCTGCCAGACCACTGCTTGGAATATATTTTGTTTCCTAGATCAATGAAAGCCACTTGAGAGGGCATTATTTGAGTGCATATTATTGCAATAGAGTTGATAATCAAACAAATATCAATTCCTATTGATCATTTTGTTCTATCTTTGCATTTGTAATTAGCAGTTTTCATGCTAGCTCATTTGGAAATTGGATTGGTTGAAGTGGGAGGAATTATAAGGAATCACATGGGATAGTTGGAAGTAGGTGTTCTTTAGGTCTAAATGGAATTAAATCACACTGTGGAGACTAGGGTTCTTTTATAGGATGTGAAAGAGCTTTGTCTCGGTTCTCCAGGCCATTTTGATGGAGGTGATTCCTCCAATAACATTGTCATGGTGAGCAGCTTTTAGATTTATATATAGAGATTGAAACGGTGGATAGAGAAAATAAGAGACATTTGCAGGGATCTCCAGATTTCATTTACTCACACATTAGGGAGGCCAATTTTGATGCAGATCCCCTTGCTAGAGAGGGAATTGTAATGCGATGGTGGAAGATCATTTTCCATTGGTCTAATTGCTTGTCAATTGTCATATCAATTTCGCTTTCAAACATTCCTGGTGTTTAAAAATAAATAAATAAACAAAAAGATCATTTAATACCTTGGCGAGTCATGTTGGGAATCAGCCAAGTTGACTGGGTCAGCATCAAAATGAGCAGATTATAGAGACTGGTCAATTCTCCCTAGAGTTGGCCAGGTTTTGAACTAACTCAATGGATCTTCTGTGGTATATATAACTTGGGCTGGTTTTGCATAGAGATCAAGTTGGACATGTTACAAATCATACAACCAACGGTACACTACCACTAAAACAATATACAAGCAATGCTTATAATTTGAATTTACTTGTACAATTAAACAAGATTCAAAATGCTAAAAATAAATTAGCTCAGAGTCAGCCTCCCATCTCTACAATCTCCTCCACTATATGTGTGGATAACATGGAGGATGATTGAGACAGTAGATCTAGAGGACCACTTTATGGTTGGGTTTGAGTCTAAAAATCACTGACAATCATAGCCACTGCATTAATAGCAGGAAGAGGGAAGTTAAAGATTTGAGCAACAATCAGCATTTAATACATAAAATTTGGAACAATCATTGGGCTAAGATTGTTCTGCAATTTCGGCATATTGTTTCATGTTCACATATGACCTACCAAACTGATGGTACTTGAAACCCTATTGTCTGCCTCCTGTAATATGGAAATGCCAGCCATCCATGGCTAGGTTGGTGAGGTCCCATCTCTAATTGAAAAGGCAACAGAAAATCTAGATCATAAATATTGACTGATTATAGGGCCTAATGCATTAGAATGCGAACAGTGTCTTGATGCATTCAAGTGAGGCCACATTTGATGATCCGAATCATTTGATCTAATGAGCCCTTTCAAGGATGGTGGATGCCTCAAAAGTAATTTTCAATGAGAGAGCTGAAAATGCTTGTGGAGATCAGAAAATACAATAATTGTCTAGGAAAAGGCCAAATATCGGATGTTTAGGTTCATGGAATAGGAGCATTTTGGGGGCAAAAACTACCCATGGCAGGGTGCATAAGGTCGACGGTCCATATCTCTGTCCATGGCCACATTTATACAGAATGAGCACACCAGGATACCATTTATGTCTGGACGGATTGGGATTCAGGAGCCTATAATTTCCCAAAGTATTATGACTCGTTTCACCCTCCTCTTTAGCCCATTTTACAAGTTATATTTTTTTATTTTAAAATTTTGAGATTTTTCTCAAGGCTTTTATCTTTTTGTGTTATCTAAAAATAATATAAGAAGCATTTCCTCCTTTTTCAACATAAAAGGCTTCATCTTTTCCTATTTTTTACTTATAAATAATTTTATAAACCTGATCAAAATTTACAGGACTAGGCCGGGTGACTAGTTTAACTCGTCCGGGTCTTGATTAGTAGTTAACTGAGAAGAGTCCGAGGTTCTGGTTTTCAAAACAGTGGATAAATCTGACACTTAAAACCATTAGGGCCCGTTTGGATGCACTCCCTCAAAAGGGGATTTCAAGCCCTGCTTTTTCAGTTGGTTTTGCTGAGTTTATGTTTTAGTGCCAATTTTATTGAGTGGGAGATGAGACGGTGGTTTCCAAAGTGCATCCAAATGCACAAGATCAACTGCCATTTGGAACAAAATGGTGTGTTTAGGCCATAAACGCCCCCTCCGAGGGTGCATGCAAACAAGCTCTCAGTAGAGTTTACATATCTAGATTGCATCTTTGTAGGATTCTAGTGGCCTCTTGTTTCAACCTATTTGGCATGGCAAACTCTTAACTTCCTGCAAATCAACTAGATCAGTGATATTGTATGCAGATCTCAACTATGATTATCACATACATGCATCTTTCTAGCGTAATATTTGTAAATTGCGTACATATTCATCTTCTTGTTGTTTGACGAATGATTCTGATGAAATTTTCTTTAATCAATGATGATATTAACTGAACTCCGTTTGTATTTCAATAATAGTTCATTCACTGGGAAAGGGGGCGTGATGTTTTTGAGAGACTGCTGATAGATTCTGACTGGGCCATAAACAATGGTAATTGGCTGTGGCTATCTTGTTCATCATTTTTCTACCAGGTTTGGAGCATACTGTTCCTTTCACTTCACTGATGAATGTTGGCTGTTTTTCTGCTGTTCTCATGCAGCATGAATGCTGACATCTTCCCATCTTATTCTTCTCGTTTCTGATCAGTATAACCGTATCTACTCCCCAACCTCTTTTGGGAAGAAGTATGATCCTAATGGTAATTATATCCGGCACTTTCTCCCTGTCCTGAAAGGTATGTATTTTTTTTTTTTTTTTTCACTCATCTCTCATAAACTTTGCTGCGATCATTGAGTTTTTATGAACTTGTTTTAAGCTGAAGCCTATTGGCAATGTCAGATATGCCAAAGGAGTATATATATGAGCCCTGGACTGCACCGTTAAGCATCCAAACGAAAGCAAATTGCATAATTGGAAAAGATTATCCAAAACCAGGTTAGTCATTTTTGAAAAGTGAGCAGTTTTATCTTCTTCTTTCAGTAGCAGTGTAAGGGAACCAGGGCCCTATGGTGGCCATAGTTCAAAAACCCATAACTCTACTCGGCTCCAGCCACATCAGGTCAACTTGAAGGCTCAACCAAATCTATACCTGACTGGACTCCTCATTTAATTAGAAAAGCAAAGAATATTTATAGTAACAGATATTCAAAATAGTTATCTTAATTCTTGAATATATTAAAATAGTTGCAATGAACATCACTGCGACTCATATTGCGCTGGTTTAAATAAACTCAATAGGTCTTGTTGGGTCTGAACTGAGTCATTACTTGAGCAAGTTTCCTAGTGACTCGGATCGAAATCTCTTCGAGTTGATTCGGCCAAATTTCAGGTTGAGTCATTGAGTTTTAGAACTATGGTTGTGGCTACTCAGGGAGTAGGATCTTGAATCCTTCTTTCTTGATTGTGTCAATATGGCATATTTTAGGACGTGTATGTAGGGGTGCAGCTTGGGTTGGGTTCAACCTGAACCCGACTGGCCAACTTGAAATTTTGGTTGCAAGGGGTTGGGCTTTGGTTGAGGCCTCAGGCAACCCGAGCCAACCCAAACAATCAAGCCCAACGTGAACCTGACCCTATATTACATATATAGTATAAATTATTATATTTAGTGTACGTATAGTATAATATACTACATTACTACTATTAGTAGAGTGTACTGTCTGAATATTGTGGACCTGACCTAACCCAATCAACCCAACCAACCTGAGATGGCCTAGGGTTGAGGATATGGTGCATACGGTTGGGCTCAGTTTGGGAAGCTCGAGTTAGGTCTCGGATAGGTTGGGTGGGGCCACAGCTTGACCTAGTTTGAGATCTGGTTGGCCTTGAGTCGATCCTCTACCTGACCACCTGCCCAAATTCCACCCCTTGCTATATGTACAGCTTCCCATATCTATCAATCCTATCCTAACATCATCGGTGATGGAATTTGGGCCGTTAATCAGTTGGGTCCTACTGTTCGTATCCCTTGAGCCCATTTTGTCATCAGGTGGGTCACACGTATAATATCAAATGTGGACTACAGGTCAATTCTTTTAGCTGCGCTTTCCATACATGTGGATCTCTGTAATTTTTTGCATTTGCTCCAACCACAGTGGGGCCCATAATTTGGATAGGCTGGATTGAGGCACCTGAATGCCACATGCATGTGGATGAGTTACTACCATTTAGGAAATCGCAGACAGCACACAGTAACAGAGCCAATTCTATTATTCAATTTGATTCTTCTGTATTATGATTTCTTCCCCATCTGAATCTTTCTTATAAGTTTCAGGTATTGCAAATGAACCAATTGAAATTTGCTTTTTATATTACCAGTTTTCTAACAAATGAAGTTGTATAATAGGTATGAGTCTTGTCACATGGTTTTGACCTATATGATCAACGTGTTCCCATAATGAGAGTAGTGATTGATCCATGAGTCGAACTTCCCTCTGGTATAAACAAAAGAAATAGATTTCACACTAGGCCACCTTTAGTTGACACTGGGGCAAGATCCTAGACATCAGAACGAACCAGTTCAAATGGGTCAGAAGCCATAGAAAGTCTTTTATTGAACAGAGTGCATGAAATTCAGTAAGTTTACATCCTTGCAGTCTGAAATATCAGAATGGGAAACATTTCCAAGTAAACCGACTGATAACATCAACTTCAATTGAGAACTAGAAACAGTACTTTTGAGTGACTTTGAATTTGAGCTCAACTCACACTGATATAATTTTAACCATTGGCAGGATCCATGGAGTTTTCACTTCTGTTTCATTCTAAAAGCTCTTTTTTTTTTCTTTTTTTTTTGTATTGTTTCAGTGGTGGACCATGATAATGCAAGCAAGGACTGCAAGAGGAAAATGGGGGCTGCATATGCATTGAACCGCACGACAGATGGATTGGTGGGCGAGAAGGACTTGAACGGCTTGAGGAGAAAACTGGAGGAAGATAAGAGCCACGGTTCCCAGTTTGGAAACCAGAAACAAAAGGTAATCAATTAAGCTTGAATCTGCTGCTATCTAAACTGACAAAATGCAGTTAACCACATGGCAATCTCTTGCGTTTTGATGGTGATTGTCCATAAAATGGGATACATAATCGAGGTTTGTGAACCAAAATAACCTTGATTGATCTTAAATTACTTACTGGCGTGAACCCAGCAGCTGTATGTGTACCATGCATATAACTTAGACTGAACTGTTCTGATCTTGTGGTCCACTGTAGATTGAGCCATTCATCATCCCAATATCAGATTGATTAGGCCGTACCCAACTCTGCTCAGTGGATATTTTTCTTTTTGGATAATTGACTATTTCATCTTAGCCACACCTTACCCAACAATCAGCTCGTTACCACCATTAACTATTGAAATCTTCTTGTGGCCATCAAAGTTTTGAATCAAGATGATATTTGTGTTTACCCTTCTTCCTGGTGAGATTCACCACGTGAACGGCTTGAATGGCATATAAACATCCGGGTGGGCCTCAGGAAACTTTTAGTGGTGTGTGGCACCCCCATCCCCACTGTTTCCTGTCGTGTGGCCCACTTGGGTCTTGGATCTGCCTTATTTTTGGGCTCACATCCTAATGTGAGCTGATGCTGCTGATGGACCGAGGGGGCGGATGTCACGCAGACATGGTGGGCCTCACGAAGTTATTGTTGCACGGGCTCCCAATTGGTACCTGCTGATCTTGGATATTTTCTTTTCTTTGGACATGCATCAATACAATGAATCTGGTGGTGCCCATCAACATCATGCATTGGTAAGACTGAAGTATACCATGCATCTCGTTTTGGTCAAATGTTTTACAACCCGGACTGGGTCTGGATGCGAACTATGTTTCCTGTGGTATCCGGTCCAACCCGATTTGCAAGTCCTCTTTGCATCTGGATGCGACCTTTATTAAGTATATAATATAAGCAGCAGGCATAACAAAAGTCACGTGCTTATTGGACGAGGATTGGCTAATGACCCTGCCACTTGCCAATGGTTAGTGGTCGGTTATCTGTGGGCCTCACCATGATGTATCTGTTTCATCCACGCCGTCTATCCATTTTTCCAAATCATTTTATGAAATGAGCCCAAAAATGAGGTATATCCAAATCTCAAGTGAACCACACCACAGGAAACAGTGTTGATTGAACTCCTACCATTAAAAAGTTCATGGGGGCCACAAAAGTTTTGGATCAAGATGATATTTGTTTTATCCCTTCATACAGGTCTGTATGACCTTATCAACAGGTTGGATGTCAAATAAACATTACAGTGGGCCCTAGGAGGCTTTTAATGGTGGGCGTTCAATCACTACTGTTTTCCTGTGGTGTGGTCCACTTGAGATTTAGATCTGCCTCATTTTTTGGATCAAAACATAAAATCACCTGAAACAATGGATGGACGACGTGGATGAAAAACGTACAACATGGTGGGGCCCCCAGCACCGACCACTAGCCAAACCGCGTCCTGCTTATTGACAGTATTTGGTAATCCAGCCGTTCGTAAAGAGAAAGTCAAAATTGGGTACATGTATGACTTGAACCCGTCGTCCATGGGAATTTCAAAATGAATGGTGGTTTCGGCCGAATTTGAATGGTTGGTTGATAGTTTTTCTACGAATTCTTTATTTATGGTTTGAGCACAACCAGATCGTTGGATCTAATAGGCCCCACGGTTGCTGGACATTGGAAATCATAATCCTTCACTAGTTGGTTTGCGACATCAATCTGAAGATTTTTGTGCATGGTCCACCCTCCATGATGAAGGGAAAACCAATTATCAGCCTTATCCAAAACTTAAGGTGAGTCCCACGAGGATGAACGGAAAAACCAAATATCAGCCTGATTCAATACTTTGGTGGGGTCCAAAAAAGTTCCAACGGTAGGGTTCCTATTGCCAGTTTTCCTTGTGTGATTTCTCGCACACATCAGGTTGGGCCCACAAAACCTTCTGTTGCACGGGCTTTCTGCCACAGCTGCTGTAGGAAATTCTCGTCCGAAGAAAAGAGCTGTATCCTGCGAGAGGACATGGGAAGTTATTTTGGTAAGCTGACAGAGTAGAACAGTCAATGGGCATGCGTGCAGCCATTCTCTACGTGTCATACGTGTACCTAAATCCAAACCGTCTAAATATGGGGCCTAACATGTGGATTGAACATAAAATACACGCGATGATGATAATTGCCTCGTTGTTGATCATGAAATGGATCGTTAAAATGGGGAAAAAATGTCAAGCGTTCAAATTCAACGGACCAAAATGCTCGCACAATCAATCTGATCTTGGGCCTACTTGCCATCCAAAGGACCCGTCGTCCGACGGTTTGGATTGATGTATACTTTTCATTCTACATCCTGTTAATGTGCATATGGGTGGCCCGTCCAGTGCCGACTGCCGATGGTTTTCGCATGAGACATGTAGCCCCCTCGTGCTGCCACGTGGCAATTTGTAATGCTGGATCCTTAGCGGGGGTTAGAAGGACGCGGATTGTGCAGTGAGCAGCTCACCACGCTACAGCGTCGTGTGGATTCTCCGTGGGGCCCACCGTGATGCATGTATCTTATCTGCGCCGTCCATCCTTTTTTCCATCTCATTTTAGGTCATGATACGAAAATTGAAGCACATCCAACGCTCAAGTGGACCACAGAAAACAGAGGGAGTTTATCGCTTGCCATTGAAAACTTATTTTGGGGCCACAAAAGTTTTGGATCAAGCTGATATTTGTATTTTCCATTCATCCAGGCCAGTGTGACCTTATGAACAGTTTGGATGACAAATAAACGTCACTGCAGACCCTAGGAAGGTTTCAACGGTGAACATCACTATCCCCACTGTTTTCTGTGGTATGGCCCACTTGAGCTTTGGATATGTTTCAAGTTTGGGCTCGTACCCTATAATGAGCTGGAAAAACGGATGGACGGAGTAGATTAAAAAACTAAATCACGGTGGGCCGCAGAGAATCCACACCACGCTAATAGCATCGCCACCTCCTCACTACACAATCCAATCCGCGTTCGCGTAAAGAAGGGGGTGTCAAAGGGGCGCGGATTTCCTGCGAAAGCCTGTTCCAGCGCTGGGAACCAAGGTGGGGCCCACAGTGATGTTTTTGATAAATCCACCCCGTCCATCCGTTTTGGGAGCTCATTTTAGGACATGAGAACAAAAATGAACCGGATCCAAAACTTAAGTGGGCCGAAAACGTGAGGATAATATTTATGTTTCCAGTTCATCCCAGTAGTAGTGACGTTATGAACGGTATGGATGTCATATAAACATCACTGTGGACCCAGGGAGGTTTCAACGGTAGTAATTTTACCTACCCACCTTTTCATTCAGTGAGGCCCACTTGAGTCTTGGATCAAGTTCATTTTTGTTCTCATGTCCTAAAATGAGCTTTCAAAACGGATGGATGGGGTGGATTTATCAAAAACATCACTGTGGCCCCACCTTGGTTCCCAGTGCAGGAACTTCCTGCGCAAGGCTTTGCAGGAAATCCGCGCCCGTGTCAAAGGCGTTTTGCTAACCATCGATGATAACAAACTTGGTTAGGAAACAACATGGAGAGCCGTAGAAGCCAAGGTATCATGACACGTGGAAGTTGTGATAGGTACCCTACACCTGGTTGCTTTTTAACTAATAGCTGAACAATCATCCAGCCTATCCACGTTCAAGTGGATTTAAGTTCCACGAATCAACGGTTAGTATTACCAACTTGAAGCAATTTTTGGATCGGATCAAATCGATCATCGAATCTACACCGTTTATTTCACATGTTTGAAATTTTCGAGAGATGGAAAGGTACATATCCGTGATTTGATGCACCCATTTCATACAAGTGCACCCATGGTTTGGTGATCGTACCTTTTCGTGGGTCCCCATTTGGGTCGGTGGCCTACAAATTGAGAGAGAGGGAGAGATTGTTCAGTTGGAAAGGCTAGTTATTGGATGGTTAGGATGTCCTCTAGCGCCCTAATATTTCTCAGGTTTGAGTAGGTGCTCTTATAGTCAAGGATCTAAGACGATTACGGTTAGATAATTATCAAGGATGTCTGATCGCTAACGAAATGACTGATCAAGAGTCTAAAAGATAGATCTGAGTTTGATTAGGTTACATGATCGGATGGTTATTTGAATGAGTGGATAAACAAGCGGATAACAAAGTGAATGAGATATCATCGACAGTTCTTTAATAGCTGAAAGTGCGACAGAAAGGTGAGGTTAGGGATACCACATTCTAACTCTTTATAGGGTCTAAGTGGCTAAGCTTCTACATCATAGGGTCGTCATACATCTATCTTATTTTAGTCATCCAAAGAAAACAATCACACACATTCCAAGAGAATGCACAAAAGTCGTCCAGTTAGAACAAGGATGCGATTTATATTGTGTCGACATCACGGGTGAACAGTTCAAGTAGATTCGGATCCGATACTTAGATCTTCTACTCGCATTTGAGCATTGAGTTCATTAGTATCCATTCGAAATTCCGAGTGTCGACTCTCGAGATTTGAACGAGAATTCAATCATTTACACAATATATTAGGTACGGTTCTGCCCTCCCGTGCGGCCGATTTAATCTAACATTGTGGGGACTTTTATATATTCTCCAACAAAAAAAATCAACGAAGATCACGTAAATTAAAATCCAACAATACAAAACATTAAAACTTTACGAGATCCTATTTATTTTCATTGTTAGACATGGTCGAAGATCTATGTGAGGGATTGGTAAATGGCATTTTATGGTTACGATAATTTACTTTAAGTAAGAGGGTTGGGCCTAAAATTCATAGGGATGTATGAGCATACACTAAGAAATACTTCTAAGGGTGCCATCTTATGATAACTAAGCCTAAACAAGGGGTTCAGAAGTTTTCAAAGCTAAGAAACTAGAATAATGTCGAATCTGGAACACAGGACTTATAAGCGCTCTTAAAATTTTATCTCTTAAACTGAACGTGCTTTTTGCCTGAAATTTGGAGGGTAATGTAAAGGTTAGGTGAGGAATCATCTTAATTTTTCTCATAATTAAATTCCTATGGTAAGATATGATTCTGACCTCTCAAAGTCTGAAAAACGTAACAGTCCAGCAGTTTTTAGCACAATATTTTTTCTACTGACAGAATTTTCACGATTTATCTAAATATCGGATTGATCTGAAACTTTATGAAAGTGTTGGATAATGGGTTATAAATACGTATAAAAATTTTCAAAAATTTATCAATTCTGAAAATATAATTATTAGTGGTGACATTGCCAAAGGGTCAGGAAATTTGTCCTAACAAAAAAATTCAAAATAGAATAGTTATCCTTAAAATTTGAGGGAGATAAATCCCATGACTCAGTGTAACGCTGATCTAAATATGAGAAAATGATGAGAGCTCCAAAACTTCTAGAAAAAGTGAGAATCCACTTCCCAAAAATCATAAAATTTCATATTTTTACGTTCATCGGCTATCCTAATGATTCAAGGGGCCTATGTTTGAGTCTCTAGATTCATAATTAACATCTCATGCATTCAATGGGGGATGAACCTAGGTGTTTTTGTTTCTATTTCATGGGAACCTAAGCCCTAAGGGATATTTATTATGAAAATGGTTGGGCTTCTCACCCAGAGATCCCAATTGTGCTTTGATACCAACTGTAACGACCCGAGATTTTCGATTCTCGTGTATAACACGACGGCCGAATTCCCAAGTAAATCATGGACTAATTGATTTGTTAAATAATGAAATATAGCATTCAAGCACAATGACGAAAACAATTATCATCTTATTCTATCAAGCTTACTACGTATCATCAATGTTTAAATAAGGGAACCAACCAATATCCATACTGATTAATCAAAATACAAAATCATGTCTTCTCTTGAAGACTTATTACAATTCCATAAATGTATCAACTACTCAAAAGAAATATTTAATAAATGATAACATCAATTAAGTTTCTCTAACATCGTCATCCGCCATGTGATTGTACGAACATCGAACTCTTTTCCTTAAAAATCGGGTTCAATACCTGGATCTTCACTTGCATCATCTAAATTGTGTTTGGGATAACGTTAAACGCTATCATAGTGGGGAATATTTCCTCCAAGACAATAACGGTACAGAGTAAACGCAAGCAGTATATTATTATTTAATCAAATCAAAACAACCAACTAAAAATCTTTGTTAATGCGATACATGGAATGCATGCTCTAGCTAAGGCACCCTGGCTAGAATCACAATACATGAAGTGGGAGACTCCCTGTTACAACTTCACGCTAGCCACTAGTCGCCAGAGGTTACTGGGACGCACAAGCCCATAGTTTTGCCCGACCACGTGAGAAACGGGACGCTCATAGCCCAAATCTACACGTGACAGTGTACGGGAGAAGTAGGACGCTCTAGCCTATTCTCAATTCCGTACACCTACATGGAGCCAAGTGAATGCATAACTTTAGTTTCACCTTTATTTAAGTGTTTTCACATACAACCGATTTAAATAAAACTCAGTGATCACTATGAGGAGTCGCAAGCAACCCAGCATAGGCCGACAGCACGGGATTAGTGTCCATAACACCAACCCCGGCTCATGAGAATTTGTATACCATTAATGTTTACTCATTGTCCCGTTTTATGATTTCATCATGTCCCAAAAAGCCAATGTTGTACATCATGACCAAATTCATTAAAATACTCATGTAATGTAAATGGATCAAATCAAGCATCATGTACATGTAAGGATCCATTAACAAACAATCACTTCATTCTCTCAGTTAAGTTAAGATATATTATTCCATCATGGACACCTTTCACGGGTTCCATCTCTCTACATCGAAAAATTTTACCAACTTAGGGACAAAGAGTATACAATAATGGGATGTCTATATGATGATCTTATACACATATTTCATATCACAATATGAAAATCAATCTTACTTGTAATACATGGATTAAGAAAATAAGGGCATATATTTAAAAAAAATAACACAAATACACATGCTTCTTAGTAAAAAATCTAAACAAGGAATCACATCGTCATACAATGATATTCATTACAAATCTCACATCAAACTTCATGTTATATGGATAAGCAATTCAAAACAAAATAACTTCACATGCTACAAAAGAAACTTATGATAATCGTGGTATTATTAATGAAAGGCTTGAAGGAAAATCCTCACCTTATGATGGACTTAGAAGAAGAGGGTTGTATAAGATCCTAGCCGCTGGAAAAATATGAGAAAGAACTCTCTTCTCTTCTCTCTCTCTCTAGGGCATGGAGGCTAGGGTTAGGAGAAGGATTTGGAGGTGCGTAGTAGAAATATGGAGAGGGATGTGCACGCGAGGTCTTGTGTAACAACTTCTTGAGGTGGGTTTCTCAAATCTCAATATTTGGATGATCTTTGATCAATTCCAATCCGTTCATCTTATCAAGCTCGAAGAGTAGAATCAGAATACGTAAATTTCTTGATGATCCACATTCTAGATTAGCCGATCCTTGAAAATGGCCTAACGGGTGCTAAAATGGGCTTGATCTCAATTAATGGTCTACGCTTGATGATCATGGCTCAAATTTTGAGAAAATGTGTAGTCAT
The DNA here is from genome assembly GCA_003013855.2 of Liriodendron chinense. Lineage (NCBI taxonomy): Eukaryota > Viridiplantae > Streptophyta > Magnoliopsida > Magnoliales > Magnoliaceae > Liriodendron > Liriodendron chinense. The sequence goes on along the minus strand of PVNU02000439.1, from coordinate 6,276,802 downwards.
GATAGGCAAATAATTGTACAAAGTTTAGTGGTTGATCGATGGTGAGAAATGCCTAGATCTGAAATTTTAACTTTTTGCGGAAAAAGAAGGGGCTGGCTTTGTGGTTCAACGGTGTATGATTATAGATCGGGGTCCAAATTTTGTGTAAACTCGTAGTCATATGAGTATAATGGGTGGTCCAAATTTGAGAAGCGGTTGATGATGAGAAGTGGGTAAATTGAAAGGTTCATATTTAAAAAGAGTTGGTAACTCGTTAATTTCTAGAACGGGATAACTTCGCGCATAAGAAAGAGGATTATCAAGGTGGGGCACTCAAATCGCACTATTGGTCCATGATAAAGACAATCTAATTCACTCATATGAAGAGAAATATTCGACTACGACTAACTATCTACTTTCCTCACTCGATTGACATGAAAATCAAGGGTTAAGGGGCTGATTTGATAATTGGAACACTTCTATTATGATTTAAGGGCTGAAATTTGACGTATATGGTTAATATGTGCCCGAAAGCTTAAATCCAGGGTTTTGCGTGAAAGTGATCGTCAGAAACTATAATACTTAAAAATGGCATCTTAACTTAAGTTTAACTAATGGCATTTTCATAATTATCTAAAAAGTGCGTGATTTTTGAAATCTGATCTTTCTACGATGTTTATGGGATCATTCTAAGCAACTTTTGTAAATGGTCCCCTATCGGATCTCTTACGGATGTCCCGCTATTCACAAATCAACGGTAAATGTACGATAATTAATAAAAATAAATTAAAAATAAATTTTCAAAAATTTTCAAATAAATATCGAAAATCTGGGGCGTTACAAGATTCCAGTCAAACAATATTCCATTTAGAAACCTAATTTGGCTGGAATCAAGATTAGTGGAAATGATGTGGGGGACCGTTCCTACTGAAGGGAAAAAAGGCAGAATTAAGCGTCATTCAATATTGACGATAATGCCCCTAGGGTGGTGCCCACTTAGATGTATGCATTTTGTATCCACGTAGTCCATCCGTTTTGAGAGCTCAATTAAGGGCATTGTACCAAAGTTGAGGTAGATCTAAATCTAAAGTGGACCACACCACAAGAAAACAGTGTTGATTGAACGTCCACCATTAAAAACTTACTAGGGCCCACTATAATGTTTCTTTGCCATCTAACTCGGTCATCTATCTTGCGAGACTATTATAGGCCAGGGGTCAAGTTCCAGGCAGATCTAAGCCCAAGTGAGCCATGCCGTAAGCAACGGTTGGATTACACAGTTTTCAATCAAACATAATCTGGATTACAAAGTTTTCAAATAAAAGACAAGTTCCAAATGGAATCTAGGTTTCTAATTTAGTTTCTTCAATTTTGAATTCCAACACTGGAATTTGTATTTTCTTTAGAATCTAGATTCTGCAACTGATGTAGAACGGGTCGCTGATTATTTCATGGCTCAGATGGACCAAAAGAAGACCGGTCGGAGTCGAAAGTGATCCGGACTATCAGGACTGTAAATCGGACGTATCTCGCAATTCGAAATGAGTTTTGGGACATATTATATCAATTTGGGGTAGCTCGAGCTACTTTAGCCACCCAACCCCGCTATGCGGGGTTGCCCATACCAGAATCGCGAAATTCAACCGTATCGACGGTCATTAGGCTAGTTTATTTTCAGTTTTACTATTTATAGTGAGTTTTAATTCGATCATAACTTTGGATCTGTAGGGTTTTAGAGTCAGTGCCCAACATGGAAAGGACTTAGAATATTTAGTAAAACAACATGGTTGGGCCCGTTTGATAACTTTCTATTTTTGGCCGAAAACCAAGAGTTCTAGTAGGATTGAACGACTTCTATAAATAGTAAGTTTACTATTTGTAGTAAGTTGCGTTTTCTAGGAGTTTGAATTTGAGTTGGAGTCTGATACTTTACTTAGGGTTTAGTTTCCTATTTATATGCATTGTAATTCCGTTTATTAGGGATTCAATTATCAAAAAAATAATTATTCGAAATTAATTTCCTCTTTTATCTTTTTATTTCTTCTCGTGGATTCAAGAAACAATCGGTTAAGGAGACGGCGATCGACCTACCATGTCCTCCTTGCGTCAGCAATCAAACAAGCCCCAAGGCATGTTTGGTTGGCTTAAAGTTTGGATTCCAGCGAAATCTAATTTTAACTAGTGTATTTGGCGGCAAATTCCAGTCAAACAAGATTTCATCTAAAAACCTAAATTGGCTGGAATCAGAATTAGTGGAAACGGTGTGGGGGACTATTTCCACGGCAGGAAAAAGTGGTGGAAGTGATCGTCAATAGACGATAATACCCCTTGGGTGGTCCCACCTCAATGTATGCATTGTACATTTATGATGTATGTGTTTTACATCCTCGCGGTCCATCCGTTTTCAGAGCTCAATTAAGGGCATTAGACAACAAATGAGGCAGATATAAATCTCAAGTGGACAACACCATAGGAAAATAGTGTTGATTGAACGTCCACCATTAAAAACTTCTTAAGGCCCACTATAATGTTTATTTGCCATCCTACTCGGCCATTTGTCAAGCGGGACTACTATAGGACAAGGGTCAAGTTCTCATGCAGATCTGAAGCCCCAAGTGGGCCATGCTGCAAGTAACAGTTGGATTACACAGTTTTCAACCAAACAACAAGTTCCAGATGGAATCTGAGTTTCCAATTCAATTTTTGCAATTTTGGATTCCAACACTGGAATTTGTATTTTCTCTATAATTTAGATTCTGCAACCAAACAGGCCCTTAGAATATCTAGATGCAAGCCTAATGGACAAAGATCATTACACCTCATCCTCTATTTTTTTTCTTTAGATACTCTCATTTTTAGATGCTTTGAATAAGGGAATATCTTCTTTTTTATGAAAAGAGGGATTGAGAGATATGGGAGGAAATTAGATTCACAATCATATTTGTGTTGAACCTTCAATTTTTTTAATTTTAAAATAGAATGGAAGGAAGAACATATGAGACCTACCAACAAGTGGTTGCCTTTGAATGGGCACCATGGGCCCCTATAAGACAATCTTATGATTTTTTTTCTTTTTCATTGTTGGAGTATACTTTTGTTGCGACTATTATGATAGCAAGAGTGTATTGTGAGATTGTATTATCACATGAGTTCTGCCATGCTGGTGTTATTACACGCTTAAATGCTCATCAAGTATTGATATTGGAATAACACGGTTTTATGAGAGAAATCATGTAGGGCCCGTTTGGATTGTAAGTTACTTAAGATAAGCTACTTATCATATAAGTAATGTATCTTGGTTTCTACTTAATTAGCAAGTATATTTGGTAAACAATATCCTTATCAACCAAAAAGTAGAAACGCATGTTCATTTCCAACATCCTATGTAATTATCTCTCAAGTCTGTTTGGTCCTTGCACATCCACCATCCATAATTTGGGGCCAACCTTTGGTGTGAATTGTTCATTGTGTGGGCCCCGCCTTTGATGCGGGGAGTCCATCATGTGGGGCCTACCTTAGATGTGGGCCATTCATCATTATGGCCCGACCTTTAACGTGCACCGTTCATTATGTAGGGTCCACCTTTCATGCTGGTCATCCATCAAGTGGGTCCACCATCAATATCCACTGCCCATCATGTGGAGCCACCTTTAATGTGAATTGCCTCAAATGTGGGTCCCACCTCTAATGCGGGCCATCCATCATGCGGGGCCCACCTTGGATATGGGCCACTCATCATTAGGGCATACCAATGGTGAGCGTCAATGACCATTGTTTCTTGAGGTGCGGTCTACTTGAGATTGGATTCTATTTCATTTTTGGGCTGGACCAACAAGGGTGGACAGTGTGGATTTCATGTGCACGGCATGTGGCCCTACTATACAGTGGGCCACCCAAAACTAGTTGGAAAAATAGTGAATGGCATGAGTAAAACACATAACATTGGGCCTAGGGAGGTTTCAACAGTGTGATCATTATTACTGTTGCTTCTTGGAGTGGGGTCCACCTAGGGCTTAGATCTGCCTCACATGCTAGCCCCACTCACATCCAGGCCAAATGGACAGCGTGGATCAAATATATCACAGTCGGCCCCAACAAAACTAGATGGTCAACATGTGCTGGGCAGTTGCCACAAAAACCAGCACCATTTACAGCTATGGACGAGCACCGCCTCTCATTGTAGTCGGTGGATAAAAAGTGAAAAAGCAAAAAAAAAAAAAAAAAAAAAAAATCTGAAGTACTGAATCGATTTTCATAAAATAAGTAATGATAATTGTTCCATAACCAAACTAACTTATCTCAAATAAGTTGATGAACTGCTGTCATCAGCAAGAAAAGCAACTTATTTGATTGTATCCAAACAAGCCCGTAGGGACTATTTAGGGAATATTTGAGCAGTAAAGATGATGGGAATTGGAAGAGACTAGACGATTCCAACTACACATTATAAAGTGGCGCGTGTGTGGATTACATCTGCATGGGTAGGAGTTGTAGGAGGTGACATGCGAATTGAGCACAGAGCCACCTAAAGATCCCACACAGAAAAAGAAAGGGAATGCCAATCAACAAAGCATTGCATACATGAAGCAACCGTAGATGATCATATGCTACTACAAAATTTAGAAGCAAAAGATATTACAGAACTCGTGTAGAAATTCTACTCATGTAGGAAGCCCACACATCAGCTGGTCACCAATCTCAGTGTATCATGTTTGTATGTATTTATCTCTTATTGAGTAATCTACTACATTATTAAAATAATATTTTGTCAATATAAAGTGATATGTGTTCCACCATAAAATGCAATGCATATATATATATATATATATATATATATATATATATATATATATATATATATATATATATATATATAACAAGAGAAAGTATCAATAGATACTGGTGCATGGCTTTTATGTACCACTTGGTGGAACAGTTGGTACATGTGATATTTTCTACTAATGGTTAGGTGAGGAGCCAAGTATACCATCTCAGGTATACTCAGGTTACTAAACAGAACCACCATCTATTCTTTTATGCGTTAAACAGTAAGGTACTAATCATTTCTTCACAGAACTCAGCAAAAACAAAAAGAAGCATCTACATTTGTTTCTTGGTATTTTACTCATAAATAATTGGGCTCTGATCAGGTATTGCCCCCACAAGGACCCATGTGGAGACGGACGGGTATAGGGTGCATCGTCATTGGCCAACGCAGCGGCCCCGCACTTAGGTATTGGTAGGAGGTGCCAGGTCTAACAGCTCTGCATTAGACCCGAGGTGCAGGCCCATTGCCTCGGTCAATGGTGACACGCTACGTACCCGTCCGTCTCCTCGTGCGTCCTGGTGGGGTAGTACCTAATCCAAGCCTAAATAATCATTAAGATGTGTAGGAATTGCATGATACTCTGACTTGCATCTTTGTAAGGCTAATGCGGTTTTCCAATTTTGAGCAAGAGGGGATATGTTCCGGTAATCCATACCTTTGGTTTGGTGGATCCCACCATAAAAATGTTTCCTCCATGGGAAAATCTTAACCTTTGATTTGTGGTGTATTCATAGACACTTAAGGTGAAAAATACAACAACATTTCACACTTTATTGAAAGTACTAAGATTGGTTGCTGGGATCTTCCAATTGGGAGATCTTTAAGGTATGGTCCATCTATGGTTTGACGCAACAAGCAAAAAATATGGCTCAATGAACCATTTGTTAAATTTTTCCTTAAGGTCGATTACAAGTGTCTCGTGTGTTACGATGACAAATTTGAACGGTTTGGATCAGCATAATGAACATCTAGTGAGGCTCACAGGATTGTGATTGTACATATAAATTATAGGCCTTAGAAATACATTTGCCTTTTTGCATGTAAAGAGACAAGAACTTAAGGGCGTGTTTGTACAATAAATTAGAGTCCGGATCCTCTGTTAAAACCAAGCAGGAAACTCCTCCTGCTCGTCACCATTCTGCTTGGTCCACCTCAGGATCCGGATTCAATAAATTATAATAATTACTTACTAGGGGATTACAGGTATGTGGTGGTTTTGACGTGACAATTTTGCTAAAATTGAGGAATATAATGATGGAAATGGATAAAATTTGTGGGCCCACCTTGTGTATGTGTCTCATCCAAGCCATTCATCTGTTTTATCATATCATTTTAGGGCATGAGCCCAAAAACAAGGCAAATTCAAAATAGATGTGGACCAGGAGCTAAAGTGAAAATTGAACGCCTATCATTGAAAACTTCTTGTGGGCCATAAAAGTTTGGATCAAGAGCAGGTAGGATGACAGATACTCAACATTGTGGACCCCACAAAAAAATTAGTTTTAATAGTGTTAGAGGCTATGCCCTTTTTTTCATATTATGGTCCACCTGAGGTTACGATATAAGTCATTTTTTAGCTAATATCCCAAAAGGAGCTGGTAAAACAGATGGATGGCACGGTACATCATGGTGGGACCCACAAATTTTGCATATCCAATACATTCTCAACTTTCAAAGCACACTAAATGTGCTATTTCCATTCCTCTCTAGACATTAAAAGCAAACGGCCAATTGTTATTTTTGAAAAATGTATTAGTAAATATATTGTAATTAATCATTAGCTGTGTATTTGCCTGAGGAAAGTGAAAACAAACATGCCCTAAAAGAAATCATAACCTATGGTAAACAAACACGCACTAAAGATCTCTGTGTGGAAAGTGAAAAAAGAGAGAGAGGGGGAGAGGTTGGTGATGAATACGCCTCTCCACCAACAACTTTGTTTAGCCCCCAACTCCACTTGCATATACGACAAACCACAGAATCCCATTGACAGGTGCATATGAAAGTAGGAGAAAGGTCCATACAGCAACAACTCATCTTTTTTTTTTTTTCCCAAGCTTCAATGTCCATCAATTATAAAGTATAAGATATCTGCAATTGTCTATTTCCTTATGATTGGTGCACGAGCGAACTTAAAAAACTATAATTTCCACCAATGGCTCAGGTGTTGGAATTTAATAAATAAATAAATAAATAACCATGTATAATTCCTTTTTGGCATTACAAGGGTTTTTATCTTATCAAGGAATTATTTTATACTTTGCTAAAGTATGATGCTTGATATGCAGGTACTCAAAGCTCTTACAAAGTGGCATGCATTAGATAAATTTAACAAATTAAATTGTGGATCCCACTGTTGCTAGGTCACACTTCCAATATCATATAGGTTGAAAAATTCTGACCTCTTATTTGCATACACTTGTTTGTTCAAAAAACGCCGTTGGATATCCTCATTCTCAACCACTCAATAAATGTCTATCCAATCCAATAGCAATCCAATCCAATAGCAAGATGATCAAATTACAATCATAATGTTTGGTTCATGCTGGCCGGGATTGGGTACTACCCCCACCAGGACCTAGCTAGAGACAGACGGTCTTGTCAGGGGCTTTATGGGGCCCACCATGATATATGTGTCTTATCCAAGCCGTCCATCCATTTTGAAAGATCATTTTAGGTCATGAATCCAAGAAAGAAGAAAATTGAAGGCTCGAGTGGACCATACCACAACAAGGAAGCGGTGGTGACAATGGCCCCACTGTTGAAACCTTCCTAGGGCCCACCGTGAAGGGATGAAAGGAAAAAAATATTTATGTTTCCTTTTATTTATGTTTTCCTTTCATCCAACATGTCCAAAACATTCATCCAAAAGATCTCATAGACCTGGATGAAAGGAAAACATAAATATCAGCCTGATCCAAAACTTTGTAGCCCCTGAGAGGTTTTCAGCTGTAGGCACTCAATCCTCACTGTTTACGGTTTCCTGTGGTGTAGTCCACTTGAGCATTCAATCCACCTCATTTTTAAGCTCATCATTTAAACAATATGTCAAAATGGATGGACAGCATGGATGAAACACATACATCACAGTGGGCCCCATAGAGCCCCCTAATATAATACAAATTGTTTAATTGAACTACTTGGATGCCAAGCTTTCAGTTTCTTAGCTGCGTATAATCTATCACCCTTTGCCAGAGTATCAAAGTTTTTCTCATATCTACCCTTGGGAACATGACTCCAAATCCAACATTTTTAGTGAGATTGAAGATTTATAATTGAAGTACATTCTTATAACTTCTAGCAAAAATTACCCAAACCCAATTTCATTTTCACCAAGGGGCCATTTGGATGGGACTAAATGGAAGTAAATGGGAAGGGGCCATTTGGATGGGAGTAAATGGAAGTAAATGGGAGTAAGTGAAGGAAAATGACATTTGACGTGTATTTGGAAGTAAATAAATGCATGGAAATGAACTGAAATGGGAGTAAATGGGCATGTAAATGAAATCCTCTCTCAGTAAAATGTCTTTTTGAGCTCCCTTAGAGAGTTGCACAGGTAAACAATGGTGCGGCTGCGCACATGTCTACCATAAATGTGGCACCTTGATGATACTTTAAAAGAATCCAATTATCGACCACATCACTAAAATTACACCAATATAATCCAAACCGTCCAAAGGTCGGCCAACTAAAGGAATGATTTTGGCAAGTTGTTTGTTTGTAATCCTTATATTTGTGGCCCACCCGAGGTTCAAAATTTCCTCATTTTTGGCGAACGTTAATGTTTCAATGGGCTTATTACAATAACTCTATTAAATATTACTTATCTACACTAATTTGAGATATTAAAGCCAATCTAAGATATCACATATATTTTTTTGAATATATTAAAAAGTTTCAATGCATTCCACTTCCTCTCATTTACTTACATTCAAACAAAATATTTGAATTTCATATGCATTTCATTTACTCTCATCCAAACATAATTAAGTAAACAACTGATTCTTATAAGCTCCCAATCGAGCCCCAAAATGCATTTTGCCATCTTTTGCAAATATTGGTTTTTGAGGGCCATTTTTAGTATATAGCAGTACAGTGCAGTTTGCAATCCATTGTAAGAGAGGAAAACTTTGATGCTCCGGCAGAGTGGGATAGATGATACACAAGCACTTTGAAATTACTTGGAAATTACACATATGTGATGCAATTAAGTCAAGTTAAACGGTCCAAATTGTGGGTCCCTATAGATGTTCAATGAACCAAAAATTTTGTTTATTTGATTTTTCTATCAGAATGATGGACATTTATTGGTTTAAAATGAAAATATCCAATGATCCTTTCTCAACAAACAAGCATCTGCGAATTGGAGGCTCAGGTTGTTCATGACATGATTTTGAGATTGTGACTCATAGACAGGAATTGATTAACCACCAGAGTATCAAATCACTCCCCTTCTCTGAGCAGGGAGTTTGTTATTTGTATTTTCAGAGTACCTTTTCCCTTTGGTAATTTTGGGCATTGGGTTGAGGGGTGCTGATGGTTTCAAAGCTGTGTGGGCCCCACCATGATGTAATTGTTTTATCCACGCCGTCCATCCATTTTTCCATCTGATTTTAAGTCATGATCTCAAAAATGAGACAGATCCAAATCTCGGGTGGGCCACACTACAGGAAAACTGTGGGGATTGACACTTACCGTTTGAGGGCCACAGAAGTTTGGTATGAAGCTGATATTTGTTTTTTCCCTTCAACTACGTCTATGTGACCTTATCAACAGGTTGGATGGAAAATAAACATTACAGTGGGCCCTAGGAAGATTTTAATGGTGGACGTTTTCCTGTGGTGTGGTCCACCTGACATTTAGAGCTGTCTCATTTAAGGGATCCTGCCTTAATTCAGATGGAAAAATGGATGGAAGGCGTGGATAAAACACATACATAATGATGGAGCCCACAGAGCTTTGAAACCATCGGACTAGCAGATCCGCGCCGTGGGTTGAGGGAGGCGATGAGGTTGGTCCATCTCTCCGCATCATACTTGGTAGGGTGATGCATCAATCTGATTCGTCCATCCAGGGATGCTTATGATAAATATATTTTGGTTCAAAACTCATAGTAGACATTCCTGTCTATCACTCTTCCTCACTTTACAGCACTTAGTATTGACCGTTAGCTTTGTTCGTTTACGACCGTCGGCTTGAAGGCGATAGATCAGATGGAGAAGATACTCTGATCAATGAGAATTTTTTACACGAACCATCGATAGTACGGAAAAATAGATGGACGGTACTGATTGATAACCACTCTGCCACCTGTGCTGTGGTGAGATGGCTCCACTATCTTCCAGTTCTTTCGATCCATCGTATCATATCCCTTGATCGAATTGAGGGTTGTCCTTTCAAGTGTGAGTTGGCCCCAATCGCTTGTAAAGACGGACGGCGAAGGGTTCTTTAATAAAGATCCACGCCAATGCACACGGCCACTGTACAGTGGCAGAAATTTACCTCAATCCAAACCGTTCAAAGTGTAGGGGCATTATGGATTATTATAACCCACCCAAATCTCGTAGAATACTGGATCTTTTCCATCTGAACGGTGGATATAAACGGATTGGTTAAGGATCAAGGTTCAGATTCAACAGACAGATGCCTATCGATTGGAGGTTACGATTTTACACTAATCTAATGTTCGGAGTGTGGCCCATATACAGTTCGGTTCATTATTTTGACGGTTTAGATGGATTCATGCATCTGCCACGTATACAATGCTGTATGAGAACTATTCATGCTCGTTCTGTGCCGGAGTTCATTTTCCTGCTTCAGCCAGAAGGGAGAAAATTTTTGCTACACCCAAGCGTTTGCTACGCTAGCTACGCCGGGTGTAGCAATGACTCCACCGTGATGAATCTGTTGTATCCACACCGTCCATCCATTTGGATAGACCATTTTAGAGCATATAAAAAGTGAGACAGATGTAAAGCTCAAATCCCTCCCCTTTTTAATGATTGGCGTTCAATTTCCACTATTTTCTGTGCTGGGTCCACTTGAGCTTCGGATCTGTCTCGTATCTTGCCTAAAATGCTCTCTCCAAATGGACGGACGGCGTGGATACAACACATACGTCACAGTGGGGTCATTGCTACACCCGGCGTAGCTAGAGTAGCTAACGCTTGGGTGTAGCAAAAAAATTATCCACTCAAAGCTACGGAGGACGTTTTCTGTGGGAGGTGACGGGCCATCTTTTCAGGATCAAAGCATCTAGACAATAGTGACTGTGGTGGTTTAAAGGCATCTAAGACTGTGGGACCCACCTGGTGAACTGCATGGATATCTGCCTATTTGCACTTTGCAGTGCCGGCAAATGTGCTGGTCAGATGGTCTGGCTTATGCAAGCCTACACGCGTGCATAAGGTACCTGACCCACAGGGCACCATGTTGCACTCTATTTTTTACCATTTTCAGACGAGTCAATCAGGAAAGGCACATATTAATGTGGACTGCATATAACAGGTATGTGATCTACTAATATACATGGATTATATTTTTGCAGGGGTAACAATCAGTGCCTGTCAAGCAAAACACATCATCTAAAGATAGGTCATAGCTAAGCAAAGCTTGCAAGTGGCTATTAGAACAGATGTCAAAAGAAAAAGGAGGAAGAGAGTTCAAAAGATTGGAGTAGTGCTCATGGTTGCTGTAAGTGTTGAACATTAGATACATCCAAATACTTCTATCAAGAAAACTATAAATAGCAAAAGAGGCTAACAAAACAAAAGATTTCACATCAAACAAACAAACTAATCAATCATCTTTTTATGTTTCTTAGTATAATTAATTTTTTTCGTTAACTGGAGTAATCACTAGTCTAGTCTTACATTAGGAGTAGTAATAATTCAATAGTTGTAATTTTTAGTTGTAATCCTAGTGTACTCTCATACACTGGCCAAGCTTTATTTTAATACAAGTAGTTCTTTTTTCAGAAAAGTGTTTTGCAATTGTAATTACCTATGACCGATTGTAAGTATTTTCTTTTGATTTACCATATATTTAAAAGATCCTTTCGTTTTGAAAGTAAAGTGCAATCCATATATGGAGAATGAACCCTACCTTTCGATAATCACCTAATCATCTTAAACATCATCTTGTAAGTGGCTGAATAGGTAGTTGTTCTTCCTAGATCTCGGCCATATATAGTCGAGTTCATTGTATCTACCTAAGTGCTTGGGGTTAAAGTTATTCGGTTCAAATCAAACTGCATAGCTGATTTTGGCACCCCGCACACATTACACGTAGCTGAATTTGAATCAAAAGGCAACATACCACATATGCCAGAATGGCACATAGGCGTGGGAACTGAGCTGTTCATCAAGTGGGCATGTATAATAGAGTTGCTCAACCTCGCGGTAACCTGAGCCGTTTGTTTCGTTCAATGCATCAATATTACATCATTCTTGTCCTAATATCTCACCTATCAGATTATCCCAGCCATCCCAGCCATCCGATTGAAATGAACAGTTACAACCAATGGACTGCATTCATTTTGGTCCAAACCTGGCAGTTAGAATCGTCTAATGAAGGAGTATCTGAGCAATAATTATGGCCCCAAGATAAAAAATTAAAAAAAAAAAAAACGATTTGATTTGTAGATGTTGACCCCACCATATCTAGAGGAATGCTCCACGCAGGAGATCTTTCCTTGAAATCACATGGTACTTTGGTGGATCACCGTTGATGATACTCACACAGTATTCGTGACTCATTCCGGACTGTTGAATTATTGGCCGGGGACAGCACAATATCAAATTACTGATCAGACAATCCTAACCATTTGATTGCTGACATCTGATGGATGGTTAAAAATAACAATACTCGCGCGATGGTTAAAATTGAGGGATCGAGGACATGTATGGACGGTAAGGATGAAATACCCATGCAAAGTGTGAATGACAAAGAATTAGAATATGGTAGAGTCATTTACACGTCGGGTGATGTATCTATTGAGACCGTCCGTTTAGTTTGAATGGATATGAGTTAATCGGACGCATGCGAATAGATAACAAAAACTTGTCCCGCAAAGGGATGGCAGAAAACAAAAATAGTTAATGATCGACATTTATTAGTGGAATTGAATAAAAGTGGTGGACATGACTGTTTACACATGCTCTTTAACAGTTAAATCCAACAGTTGCGAGGTCATCACATGTGGGCACCATTGCACATAATATCAGAATGAGTTACTTGAGGGCCATCAATTGGGCTGAAGGGCCATGAGTCCGGCAATAAGTACAAATCGAGATAAGTTATTTGAGGCATAAGTAGCTTATTGTAAGTAACTTACCATCCAAACACTCCCTTAGCGATTTCATCGGGCAACAATCAGTTGGCTAAATCATGACGATCTTACAATCATCAAGGTTTGTTTAGATGACCGTTGATCATCAACAGCCACTTCACTCGCTCAAAATGTTGTTAATAATATCTTTTTCTCTGCCTTTTTATTTGCCCGCTGGTCATGATAGGAAGTCTTTGCTTTAGAGGTAGAAAGAAATTTAAAAGATTTTCTCATATACAAATCACCTAACTCCTTGCAATTAGTGGTCAGGTAAACAATTGGTTTTTTTTTAAACCCGAGCTTAATCTATCTATTTCAATAGCTACCATACAAGGCATTTAGTTAGATTCAAGTCTTATTTGAGTTTAGCGTACCTAGCACATACATACATACGTGCAACATGAGTCCTTACTCATGCCTTAGTGGAAGTCTTACAAGAGTTTCAACACGTGGTCATGAGCTTTGAATATCCTTGTAGTATAAAAAAAAGCGAGTGATGTAAGTGCGTGGCTATGTGTGGGGTGCGAGTGCATGCGTAATATATATCAAAGATGAACACAAGCCAAGCTAGCTTAGTTAGCTGGCTCGACTTGGCTTGAACCAGCTTGTTTCAGCTTGGTTACACTTGAAAGAATTTTTGAGTCGAGCTTGAGTTGTCCCAAACTTTGCTCAGCTTAGCTCGATTGTAGCTTGATTCATATATATATATATATATATATATATATATATATATATATATATATATATATATATATATAAAAGTTTGTAAAAGTAGTATATTTTTTTTCAAGCTTAACTCTTCACTTGAAATCAGCTTGAGCTTGAACTTGGCTCGAAGTGCAATTGAATTAAACCAAGCCTGCCAATATAGCTCAAAAGCTCAAGCTAGAGTTGCCTGCTGATTGAGCCGAGCTGAGCTACGCCCAGCTCAACTCAGCTCAGCTCAGCTCACATGAAGCACGCGCCAAGCGCTATACCAGCCATCATGTGTCAAAACTAAAGCCAACACTCACATTTGAGTTCGGAGCAATAGGTCACTTGTCATTGGCTGCACTAGATGGACAGCCCTAATTGATACGTAATCCCTCCACCCCTCCACGTGTAGCATGTGGAGAAGCGCTACCGTATTTCTATTCTTCCTGCTCCACCGGATACACCATAGTAAAGCTCTTGACCATCATTTCTAAGTTTTGGTCGTAAAAGTAGCAAATACATACGTCGTATCCGAGCCATCGAAACAGTAGACCAAAATTCAAAGTGATAACAATAAAAGAAAACCTTAATCTTTGGACTTGGCACATCGAACTACGGCTGCTGGTCGTTTTCTTGTCAACTGTCCATTTGATAGACGCTAACTGGACGGCTAGAATTTTATGATCTACTCTACTCTACAATGGCCCCATAACTTTGGATGGTGTGGATTGACATGGATGAGGCCCCTCAGCTTAAAAAGTAGCGGTTAGGGTCCATGTCATTTCTTTACGTGGAAAACAAGGAACTAGATCAGAACCGTACATTTGATATTTAAAACAGTGAATCGGCTATCATCCAAATATCACCGTTTGTAAAACGCTGAAGGCTGGGATACAGAAATCGTGCATTCAGCGATTAAGCTTCCGATTATTAGATGGCTAGGAGTTTTAACTAGTGGCCAACAAATGGTGGGGTCCATATGATGCGTGAGATCATCACTGCAATTGCCACGTGTACGGTGTTGGATCTGGAGCTAGCAAAATGTCGAGCCTCCTGGGCGATGGGTGGTTGGGCAACATTTGTCTCAGAGAAATGGACCATTAGAATAAGGTGATCAATGGTCATTCTAGATTGTCCACATTTATTAGGGACCCTCCCAGATGGTTATGATAATCAAACTAGGGTGATGGATATTTTCCATCCACCTTCCCCCTACCAAACGAACGATTTGGATTGGTAAGTAGGGCCCACGCGTACCTGTTATTCGGCCAAGGAAACGACTCTATCTATGACCCTACGTTTCCTGAATTATCGTGCACGCAATGTTTTTAAAATCATATATCTCTACCATATTATATATTACGATAAATAATCCAATGGGGGGCTCAGTGCACTGAAACCTTTCCATACATCTATTTTCATTAGGGCTCGCTCGTACCCACATCGCCAATCTGAACCGTCCATTAGGTTTATTGCACTCTTATCTAGTAATATCCAAAACATCCATCAATTTACAATAGTAAACGTCCACGACTGAATTTATTTCCTCCGAACGATTTTGTCCATCCATTTTTGCATGCCAATTGTTTTATGGTTTAAATCATTAGATCAGTATGATTTTCTCAACACAACCTATTAAGAATCCTCTGGATCTAGTGGACGGTCCAAGTAGATGATGTGGATGCAAGAAAGTCTAAATGCAACTGGATGAATAAACAATGACTATGGTTGCATACGTAACATACAAATAACTGAAATTGAACCATTCATGTACTCCGATTATCTGTGCACCCGGCAACAGGAAGTTCCTGGAGCCCAAAGAGATGCTAGTAACAAATCCACTCCATCCATCAGCTTCAAAAGACCACAATAGGACAGGTATCCAAAACTCAGGAGATAGAATACTCACGTGAGCCACACCACAATTGAACGCTCACCATTGGAAACTTTGTGGGGCCTCAAAAAGTTTGGTATATGATGATATTTCTTCCTACAGCTTATCTGAGCGGTAGAAACCCTATTAACGGTTCGGATGGCTCATAAACATCATGGTCAGCTCCTGGAAGGCTTCAACAGTAGACGCATTCCTTCTCACTGTTTCATGGTGTGGCCCACTTGATTTTTGGATTCCTCTCCTATTGTGGCCTTTACAAGCTGATGGACAGAGTGGATTCGTCACGGGCAATTAATCAGAAGTCATGATGGTTTTGAGTTAGGTGTTGGGAAATATGGATCGTTTAAATGATGTTATTTTAGAACAATGACTCATTCACAGCAATTTTTTTCCAAATGCATGGTTATCACGTGTCATTATCCACGTAATATCCCGTAACGAAACCTCTTGGGTGATTACCCATAGTCATGTTCATTGCCTTCCTTCCCCCTAGAAGCCAAAAATCAGTCAGGTCAAAACGTAGGAATGAGAGCTGAAATGGGATACCCCTCATTAGCTGAGTGTGGAGCCCACCATGTATTATTTATGTCGTCCATTCCGTTCAGATGGCGCCATAGAAGTTTTGGATCAGTGTGATATTTGAGGGTTATGTCAATTACTAGGTGGCACACCTGATGGACGGTGTTGATCTCATTCACATAACCGCGTGGTCACGCTAATGTGATGATATTGGCTAAGGAGCAGCTCATATGGATAAGATCAAGTGGCGCAACGTTGTATTTGGACAACAACCCAAAAATCAGACGGATTCAAAAATTAGGTGGATTATACAATGAAGGATAGTTGAGATGAAAAATGCCACCATTAAAATAATTCAAATTGTTATAAGGCCCACCATAGCATATATGCCATCAAACTACTAATATTTAGCTTCTCCCCAAGATGAATGGATTTCCCAGTCAGCATAACATTATAAATTCATGTTAGCCAAATTACATCACGTGATTTACAGTTTTAGGCATGATTATACATTGTTTTGTGGTGTGGTCCACCTAATTTTTGGATGGGATTTATTTTATGATATATGGTGAAAATATGGCGGCACACTCGATGGGAAGGGTTGGATCTGATACACGTTTTCTCCCGCTTAGTGGTCCATTAGTTATGGGCGCGGGCCCACATGGGTGTACAAATTAGCTAACGCACATCCTATCAAATATGCTTATTTGGTAGACAGGTGCAATATCTAAGTCATCCATTAGGTGGACCTCACCATATAGATGTTACTCCACTTGATTAATGGACGGACCTGATTCTGGGACAGAGAATCTACATGGGTGGCACGATAGATGGCTTTTCTATTGCGCCTGTCAGTCATGCTGGCCGTTTGGTGGCTTGTCCATTAGCTGAGTTCTACACGCGTGAAGGCTCAGCAACGCTCTCGCCTTTGCATGCCTACGCGAGGGCAAGGTGGGTGGGATCCCTGACCGTAGGGCCTTCTGTGATGTATATGTCTTATATCTACACCGTTCATATGTTTTGAAAACTCATTTTAGGGCATTATCTTAAAAATGAAGTAGATTCAGATGTCAGGTGGATCATAATATAGGAAACAGTGGTAATCAATCATTAAAAAAATCTGTGGGCCACAAAAGTTTCGGATTAAGATGATATTTGTGTGGTCTCTTCATCCAGATATTTGTGACCTTATCAACAGGTTAGATGGAAAATAAACATTCCAGTGGCCCCCATGAAGTTTTTAATGGTGAGGATTCAATCACTACTGTTTCCTAAGGTGTGGCTAATATTTGGATTTGCTTCAAATTTGGTATCATGCAGTAAAATGAGTTTTCAAAACGGATGGACAGCGTAGACACATGCATCAAAGAGGCCCCTACACGATAGCCAGGCAAGCCGGAGTGCCTTTTGATAGGGTGCATCGTTAGATTGATCTGAACCGTTCATGATATAAGCTGTTGTATGATCATGCATCTTCAATTATCCTGACCTTTGGATCTTGGATTTGAACATGAGCCACCATCATAAACAGCTACTAATGCAACAAATATTTCTCACTGTGAGCCGCTACCGCAGAATTCAGACTATGAACGGTTCAGATCATCATTTAAGATACACTCTTGGGTGGAATGGCACCCGTGCCATTGCCATAGTACCGAAGAGCACAGCTTACGCTACTAAACCCTCCTGGAAACGGACCGGACCGGACCGGAGTCGACCGCAGCGCCTGGTTTACTCAGCGAGTGAAAACCCGAGCTTAATGTTGTAAACCGTCCGATGTGAAAAAATGTTCATTAATGAGAGACCAGGATTTTCTAATCAATATGATTTCAGAACAAGATCAACCTACCCGTGTATCCTACTATTTGAGTGGTTCAGATGTATAACCGGGCTTTGCTAAAAGCCACTTGAACATATACATGCAGAGAAGACACGTGTTTAATACATCCAAGCCATGTATGAAAAATCCAAGCCATCGGATGCTGAACAATTGGCAATCATTATAAACGGTCCACTACTTTTCAGTCACATGTGACCCACCTGATCATTCTAACGACCAGTTTTGCTAGTTCATGGCGAAAGCCTTGTTGGAGTGTTAAGTCTCTCAATATACATTGATATGCCATTCTCTAATTATTTAAGCTTTTAGATTAAGTGGTTATTTGACATGGTATCAAAGTGGATGGTAATTAAATTGTTTTGCATCCTAATCTTGAGAGCAAGTTAGAGTTTAATAAGGGAAAGTGTTTCAATCCTAATGCGTGTCCTAGGGATGCCTGATTTACATATCACTCTTTTATCTTTAAGGTGTGTTTGTTTATCATTTTCCTTAAGTATTTATATATAAATGGATAATGATTAATTACAATGTAATTCTTTGTACTTATTTTTAAAGTTGGCCATTACAATTTACATGTAGTACACTAAAATTGAGAAATGCATAATTTTTTTGTGGGGCTTATTGTGATACATGTGGGTTATCCACGTCATCCATCCATTTTGCAAGGTTATTGTAGGGCATGAATTCAAAATTGAGACAAATCCAAAGCTCAAGTAAACCATGCCAATCGAAATAGTGAGTTGAACACCTATTGTTAAAATCCTTTTACGACCATGATTTTCCATGGTGTGGGCCACTTGAACTTCAGATCTACCTCAATTTGGGACTCATGCCCTAAAATGTTTTGGTAAAATGGATGAACGATGTGGATATGTCACAGACATTATGGCAGGGCCCACATATGTACGTCAATCCTTTCCAAAAAAAATTTATGAGGAGGAAATATTGATATACATGTAGAGGATACATGTGTTTAATACATCCAAGCCACATATGAAGAATCCAAGCTCTCGAATGCTGAACAATTGACAATCATTATAAGTAGTCCACTACTTTTCAGTCACATGTGGCCCACCCGATCATTCGAACGACCAATTTTGCTAGTTCATGGCCAAGGGCCTTATTGGAGTGTTAAGTCTCTTAATATACATTGATATGCTATTCTCTAATTGCTTGACCTTTTAGATCAAGTTGATGTTTGACATGGTATTAAAGTAGATGGTAAAGTGTTTTGAATCTTAATCTTGAGAGCAAGTTAGAGTTTCATAGGGAATATGTTTTATCAAGTGTTCAATCGTAATTCGCATCCCTGGGATGCCTGAATATTTATGTATCACTCTTCTACCTCTATGGCGTGTTTGTTTATCGTTTTCTTCAAGTATTTACATGTAAATGAGTAATGATTAATTATAATATAATTTCTTACACTTTTTTCAAGGCTATCAATTACAATTTACTTTTTGTAAATTAAACTTGAGAAAGGTGTGAATTTTTTGTGGGGCTCATTGTGATACACCTGGCTTATCCTGCCATCCATTCATTTTGCGAGGTGATTTTAAGGCGTAAAATCATAATTGGGGCAAATCCAAAGCTTAAGTAGACCACATCACACAAAATAGTGGGCCACTTGAACTTCGAATCTGCCTCATTTTTTGACTCATGCCCTAAAATGTTATGATAAAATGGATGGTCGACGTGGATATGTCATAAACACCTCGGTAGGGCCCACGTATGTACGTCAATCCTTTCTAAACCTTTTTTCTAAAGAGTAAATACTCACTCCTGTCAAACAAAAGTACATTGTAATAATTACCTACTTACATCTATTTATATACATTTACCTAGGGGAAATAAAAAAACAAACACGCCCCTTCCAACCGACCCTCTATGTTCCCATCCTTCCAGCTCCACCATGTGAGGGCGGATTTGGGACTACCCCTAAAAAATGAGGCCGATCAAAGTAACCTCTGAATGCAATGGGGGTTGAACTTTTACTGTTTAAAACTTCTTAGGGTCTACTGTAAGGTTTATTTGCCATCTAATCTGTTTGTTAGGTTAACATGGACTGGGATGAGGTGAAAACATAAATGTTAATTTGATTCAAAGCTTTTATGGCGCCCAAAAAAATTCCTGAGTATGATTTCAATCTTCCCTACTTATTTTGTGGTCCACTTAGCCTTTCATCTGCCTCACTGTCTACGTTAGGCCCTACTCAGCTCTTGTAGGACCCTGGCGAGTAAAGAGGAGTTATGCGATTATTGGATTGGTTGGGCATTTATTCGAGGACTAAAAACCAAAGGCATCAAAGGGTCTTATTTCAACAAGCAAGTATCAACAAATCAGTGGTCGAGATTGCTCAACCAGTCTGGTCTGTGAATGTAACATAGGAACGGTGAGTTGTACAATTCAGCGGGATTAATTTTGAGGTAACGCATGCCAAGTTTGTGATTCTTAGTACTAGAGTATCAACTGTCACACCCTTACGGAGTATCAAATAATAACTCTCCGGAATGAAGGCAAAGAGAAATGCTTTAATACTCTGAGAGCGATGGTTCCTTCTAGTTGGAAATTACTGAAAAAATTGGGGCGTGGCTTCTTTGGATCTCTGGATGTATGTGCCTTAAATCCATGCCATCCGTCCATTTTTACAAATCATTTTAGGGTCTGATCCAAAAAAATGAAGTAGATCCAAATCTTAGCTGGACCACACAACAGATAAAACAGTGGTAAATGGCCATTAAAAACTTCTCGCGGGCCATGAAAGTTTCAGAACAAGATAATATTTGTGTGGTCCCTTCATCCAGGTAATTTTGACCTTATCAACAGGTTGGATGGAAAATAAACATTCCAGTGGGTCCTAGGAAGTTTTTAATAGTGGGTATTCAATCACCACTGTTTCCTCTGGTGTGGTCTATCTAAGATTTGGATCTGCTCAATTTTTGGGATGATGCCCCAAAATGATCTTTCAAAAAGAATGAACGGCATGGATGTAAGGAACGCATGTCACAGTGGGTCCCACAGTCAGGGATCCACCGACCCAATCAAGCCGCGCCGGAAAAGTTCCATACGTAGCATGCAAGCAATTGAATTTAAACTGTCTAATCATGGGTCCCAGTAGATATATCAGTAACAAAAGTTATTCTTATTTGGCTCCACAAATTTTAGATTGCCGTACTTTTATTGGACCGTTAAAAATGAAAATATCCAATCTTCTTGTTCACCTTAAACCGTCTCCACGATTCAAAGGTTTTATCTGGTGAGTTACACAATTTATCCACGACGTGTATCATTTCAAGTGCCTAAGTATCAAGCGTCATACTTATCCAGAGTATCAAATGATTCCTAAAATAGAAAGGAAAGACGCGGATTAGGTGGTGTTGCCAACACCACCCAGCGGTAGTATGCTGGGCACTGTGTGGCCCAACGTGATGTGTATGTTTTATATCCATGCCGTCCATCCATCCGTTTTTCTATGAAAATTTTGGTAAGAAACCAAAGATGAATCAGATCTTAAGCTCAAATGGACCACACCACAGGAAACAGTGGGGCCGTTGAAACCTTTCTAGGGCTTACTGTAATGTTTATTTGTCATCCAACCTGTTGATAAGGTCACTCAGATCTGGATTAAGACAAAACACAAATCTAAGCCTGATCCAAAACTTTTGTGGCCCCTAGGATATTTTTAATTGTGGGCGTTCAATCACCACTGTTTTGGGTGGTGTGGTTCATTTGAGGTTCGGATCTGCTTCATTTTTGGGTTCATGTCATAAAATGAGGGGTAAAAACGAATGGACTTCGTGGATACAAAACATATACATAACATTGGCCCCACAGCGCCCAACACATCGACACACCACCACTCCGGGTGGTGTTAGCCGAAGTCGGATTGCGTACCGGGTGACTCAATACTACCGAGTAAATTCCGTGGGACCCACCATGAGTTATGTGTCTTATCCACTCCGTCCATCCGTTTTAAAAGATTATTTTATGGAATGAAACTAAAACCGAAGCATATCCATATATCAAGTGCGCCACACCACAGGAGACTGTGAATTGAACACCTACCATTGAAATATTAACAGGAGGCACAAACGTTTTGGATCAAGCTGATATTTTTTTTGTCCCTTCATCCATGTATGTGTGACCTTATGAACAGGTTGGATGACAAATAAACATCACTGTGGTCCCTAAGAAGGTTTCGACAGTGGACATCGTTATCCCCACTGTTTCCTGTGGTGGGGTCCACTGGAGGGTTGGATATGCTTCAATTTTTGGATCAACCACTAAAATAATCTGAAAAAACAGATGGACGGCGTGGATAAGACACATACATTCACGGTGGGCCCAAACGAGTTTACACAATACGATTAAGCGTACGAGTTACCCAGTACGCAATCCGATTTCGGGTTAGTAACTGATTCCGCGTCCAGGTCGGACTAATGCGATGCAAGCTAAGACCCACCTGCCCAAGCTATTCTCAGAAGTAGAGGGTAAAAAAGGAAAGAAAGCATATTCCTTGTCCAAATAGGACGGACTTGAAAATCACGTCAAAAACTAAATTTAATAATTTTTCTGAAGTCCTTTATAGTTCTATCTACTTTTCTCTCATCGCTTTCAAATTCCCATAATTATTTTCGCAAATCTCGAGAGAGCTCAAGGCAATGGCAATCGAACGCTGGAAGATCGAAAATCCGATTAAGGTATGTGATAATTTTCGATTTTTCTTCTTGCA
Source organism: Liriodendron chinense (assembly GCA_003013855.2). Taxonomy (NCBI): domain Eukaryota; kingdom Viridiplantae; phylum Streptophyta; class Magnoliopsida; order Magnoliales; family Magnoliaceae; genus Liriodendron; species Liriodendron chinense. The sequence goes on along the minus strand of PVNU02000439.1, from coordinate 6,253,988 downwards.
ATTCGAACGATCTTCAATTCTTGAGTAGAGATTCAAATTTCATCGTTTTACTCGAGATTTTTTCTGCATTTTTTAGACGAATGTATGTGGAATTAAAATCCGTCTCTCTTTTTTTTGTGGTATTTTTCGTTTTATTTGCATGTGAAATTGTTTTTGTTCTTGTTTTTGCTATTTTTTGGTGAAATATCACGTAATTTTGGGTTAGTTTAGGGTTTTGGTGATTTTATTAGGGTTTGTTATTTTTAGGACGATGTGCGATTCTGATGTTAAGATGTCTTTCTCTGGATTTGATTTCTTGATTAGGGTTTGCATGTAATGTTTCGTGTCTATAGAAGCGATGGATTCCGTAAATTGTTTTGGTTGAACGGTTCTCAATTTGTCTGATGTGCGTTTACTCTTATATGTTTTTGATTTGGAAAATTCTTAGTTTGAATTGATTCGGATTTTTAACGTGTGTTTGATTTTGTTTTGTTTGATGTGGATTTCGATCGGAGAATTTAGCTGTTTGGCGTTGGATTGATTTGTATTCTTTCTTTGTATACCAGGTTTGAAAATTCTTGTTTTTCTCGAATTATTGTGGTCATGAGGCTCAGAAAGGGGAGTAAAGTAGAGGTGCTGAGCAAAAAGGAGGTGCCCTCGGGTTCCTGGTGGTGTGGTGAAGTCGTGTATGGAAATGGGCACTATTATGATGTTAGCTACGACCGGCCATTGGGTGACATGGGTGAGCCAATTGTCGAAAAGGTGCCTAGGAAGGTCATTAGACCTCGCCCCCCTGCCCTGGGCCGTGAGGAGAATTGGGTCACTGGCAACATTGCTGAGGTGTTTGATAATCACTTGTGGAAGATTGCGGAAGTCGTGGAGGTGGCTGGTGGAAATTGCTTCTTTGTCAGACTCCTTGGATCTTCCCGAGAATTCAGAGTCAACAAGTCTCACCTCAGGGTGCGGCAATCATGGAAGGACGGTCAATGGGCCATAATTGGGAAGGTAAGTTCATTCTATTTTTTTCTTTTAGTTTAATTTTTTTTTAAAAAAAAATCTTCTGAACTCATTCTATTTAGAGCTTTGCTATGTGCACACACATGTGCAATAAAGCTTGTGTATGTGCCAGCATGGCGTGATAGGTCTGAGATCCAATTTCATCCATCAGAAAGGCACCACTATATTGATGCCCTAGCCCTAGAATCAGGTTGAGCCACTGGTCAGGTGGGTCATAGTTTGCAAAACCAATATACAGCAATGAAAAACTTGGCTGAAGTCATCTGTTTCCAATTTCAGGCCCCACATGCTGAGTGGAAGCAGATTTATTTTTGGGAAAACATGTAGAATGTCGGACCGACCTGATGGATGGATTGGATCTCGCACCTATGTGCCATGCTAGCACACATGTGGTGTGTATATGAGCTTTAGTGCGCACGTGTGCGCTTGGCAAAGCTCTTCTATATATGTTCCTGAAGCTTTTGAGAGTATCGACTCATCCTATCCACAAACTTTTGAAAATTGGTCTATGATCTTGAATTGGATCTACTTGGTTTTGTTGTTCGTGATCTTGGAGCAAGTACCTACCTTTGGGACAGTGGTAGACTGAGTGAAGGTAACCTCGTCTCAACACTGAGGTCTAGATATGGAATACCAATGTGGGGGTGGCTAACATTGCAGGGTGACTAACAGTGTGGGTGTGTGTACTAACAATGGGATGTGTGTTCTAACTACCCCCCCCCAAACCCAAAGAAAAAGTACCTGATCTTGTTATAATAATGGTTCTAAATATCATCTGGAGGCCTAGGAACAACATTGGCTGACTATTTTCCCATATACATGCAGGATTCCAGAAGCAGTGAAGACAGAGACGCTAATGAACTGTCACCAGCACAGTATTTTCAGAAGCCTAGCTGCCAACCACCGCTGCCGGATGTAAAGATGAAAGTTCAGGCTGGAGGCAATCATTTCCAGGAGCTCGACGTTCCCATTAGAGGCGTGAAGAGAAATTCACAGATGTGTTCGTCCCATGCTGAAACACACGTTGGAGTTGGTCGAAAAATCAGAGCAGTTGAGAAAGAGGGTCAATGTCAAGGACTGGTTCTAGCGCTTACTGCCCCATTTCTGGAAAAGGTAGATGCTGTTGCTTCCCCAAAAACAATGTTGGGTGACAACTACATGCATGCTTCCTTTAACAACAGAATGACTCAATTTTCAGAAATGGATACAGCCAGGGGGATACCAAATGCTGATGACAGTTGTTTCATTCCAGGAAGCTTAAAATCCAGTGATGCTGAGAGTAGGTCAAGCCCTGTTCCTAGTTGTAGTAGCTCTAACCGTCGCCCCTATGTGTCACACCATCATTTTACAACACACCCCTGTCAAGATTCGGATTGTCATTCAGATGATGCCGAATCTTCTAGTGGGCGGGAATATGGTAGAAAACTCTCTTTTTCTAGGAAAGAGGTTCTGGCAAGTGAAGTGCATCAGTTAGAGTTGCATGCCTATCGCTCTACCATGGAGGCATTATTTGCTTCTGGGCCCTTGAGTTGGGAACAAGAAGAAATGGTGACAAATCTCCGCCTTATGCTTCATATCTCAAATGATGAACATCTGTTGGAGCTAAGGCACTTGGTTTCTGTTGAAACCTAGCTTCCTATTAGTTAAGCTGGAAAGCAACTCTAGGTTAGTGTAGGAAATTTTCCTCCCCTAGAATAGGGTTCCTTTGTTCAAATGTTCTCACTGCAATGTAAGAAGTGCCCTTTATTTTGGTATTCAATCTGCGAGTCGTTAAGATTCAAAACAATGAATTGCTGTGAATATGAAGCGTCTGTATGATTTACTGCTTTAAAGCAATGAAATATTATGAAAGGCTTCCAATCATCACCTTGTTTTTGTTTTATCTTTTTCTCTGTACTTTCATGGTCTTCTATGGGGTTGTATTGCTGTGTGAGCTTCTCCTTTTAAAGATGTTGCAAATTGGAACATCTATTCTATTGTTAAAAGGTGCTCCATGAAATAACAATCTAACTGCTACATGTAGAGAACCTTGTCTGGTTTGTTGGTTCTTCTTACATGCAGAGAATGCCTTGCCTTGTCTGTATGATTTGTTCCTTAAAATAATGATTTATAGTTCTTGCAAAGTGGAAGGTGTTCTTGCAAATTGGAACCATGTGATGCCAGATATGTGATGGATCTTCCAAAAAATGATAGATCTTCCAAAAAACAATGGTGAATCCACAAGCAGTTGCTCCATTAACTCTAGTCCCAGCCATTGATTATTGGCCAGTAGGATATCCGCTTTCACTTTCTTGTCATCCCTGACTGGCATGGCCTGTTCAGTTACAACCGCTTCAGTTATGGAATCCTTGTTACTGAATCAAATCAAATGGTTCTTTCCTTTTAAATTGAAAAACTCTGCACATACATTTGAACAACATTCCCTTGAAGTTGCAGTTCAACTAAAAACCGATTACTTAACTTGTGATGCAGACTTAATTGGGCCCATGATCCATGGACCAGGACCATTAAGCCCAAGCCCAATCCCCACAACTGGCTCATCAATAAGGAGCCCCGCCTCTTATTTAGGTAGCTAGCTAGCAAAATCAATTAGCTAGCTATGTAATGATCAATTAGTCAAATCTTCTTTATTGCATACTTATTCCATATATCTTTATTACATTTTTATTTTTATAATAAGTTATTGGTTGTCAATGACATTATGGATCTTCCTTATTTGTTAGTCCGAAAGCTTATTTAAGGCGCTAGCATGAGTAGTAGTATCAAGGCAACTTGGAAATGGATGAAATTTTCTAGTTATTGTTTTGCTTTGCTCGTGATTGTTGTGCTTAGTTGGAGGTGCCTATGTTTGGGCAGCTCCTTTCTATCAGATGACCGCACCAATTTGGGATCATAACAGGACCCACCGGTTGGGTTGAAGTCCTAGATTAACAACAATCTCTATATTTTGTTTCCAGGTTCTTTAATCATAAAGTTCTGCATCTTTTCCTTTATTTTCCTTATTGCATTCATCCCTCCCACTTTTACAAAACTCAAAAGTCCAGTTGATAAGGGGAGATTTGGCCACAATTTTTGCAGCCATCTACTCTCCATAATCCAATCCGATAAAAACCCAAAAAATCAGTCCTATTTTAGTTCAAATCTAGCTCATATTACAGCTCATTAAAGCCCCCAAAAATCAGCCTATTTGAGTCCATTAAAAACCCAACAATCAGTCCCATTCCAGCCCATTAAAACTCCAACAACCAGCCTATTCCAGCCCATTAAAACCCCCAAAATCAACCCATTCCAGCCTATTAAAATCTCCCAAAAATCAGCCTCACCCTAGCCCATTAAGCCTTTTAGAAATCAGCCAAATTAATCCCCCCCCCCCCCCCCCCCCCCCAAAAAAAAAAAAAAAAAAAAAAAGATGACGACAACTCTATTCCAGCCCCCTTTACAACCTATTAAAAGTCCAAAATCTCAAACTATTAAAAGTCCTAAATCAAGCCTTGTTTCATCCCATTAACATTCTTTTCTTCTAAATCAGAAACCACCCTATATTTTGTCCATTGCTTTCTTGATGCCACTCCTGGATACGATGTCTACTGATAGTGGTCACATCTATCAAGGGAAGCTTATTGATTAACAATGAGACAATTGCATCACCAAGCTATTCGCAAGGGTAGCCAGCTTGAAAACCATTGTTGACCAACTGTGTGGAGAATTGCATGGGGAGCAACCTGATCCCATTGGAGTTCCTGATGGTGACCCAAATCTACATGAAGAGTTTCGATCGAAACCTTTTGGTGAATCAAAATGGTATGGGTCCTCGGGAGTCTCTTTTGACTACATGTAATGACTCTTTGTAAAGAGAGCCCATGTCGCCTCGATAGAGATGCTCAAGAAGGACGATATCACTAAGAAAGTACGAGTTAAAGTTTCAGACTTCATGAGTCGCCTTGATGCAAAGGTTTTTGTTGATTGGATTACAATGCTTGAAGATTATTTTGCATGGTATGACATGGATGATGTCCAACGAGTGGCCTTTGTTAAGATCAAGTTGAAGGGTCCATCAAGAATTTGATGGCGAAGCATTGATGACAACAATCTCATCATGGGATGTCCTGCTATCACCAAGTGGGCTGATATGAGAGAGAAGCTGGAAAGTAAGTATTTGCCTTCAGAGTAAATGGATACTCTTCTTCAGGAGCTTCTTGTGTTCAAACAGGGAACTTTATCGGTGGATGATTACACTGAGAAGTTTATTAACTTTTTTGTCGGTTGGCTTACAGAGACAGACTGCGTAATAGCTAACTGCTATTGGGCAAGGATACACTAAGAGATCCAGCATGAATTGTCATGTATGATTTCAAATCAGTTGGTGATGCTCATCGGAAGGCTTGACGAGTTGAACAACATCCGCAGCATCACTCTTCAATTTTTTTAGCTCTCAAGTTGAGGAATCTTTTGTGAGAGTGAGAAAAAGGTCCGAATCTATTCCTTAACCTGACTCCACCACATGGGTACCAATTACCTTCTTAACTTTTTTAGCGGCACCTATAGATGCAGACTCCGCTTGCAAGGCCACCACAACCTTTGCAGCGGCCTCTGCTGCACAATTCATATCGAAGGCAACCGGTGCTATAGGGACATGACGCCAGGGGCCGAGGTCCTAATCCTCCCCTCAGGCTAGAATGGTGGGGTGTTGACTGTTATCGTTATAAACAGATAGTGCACTTTTCTAATGAGTGTTCGCAAGCTCGGAACCTTTATTATTGTGGTAATGTGGACTCCTACTACTCAGACGGCCACAAATATTACGAAGAGCACATCGAGATGGAACAACCCTTTGTAGATTCCACATCATAGCTAGAAGACCACCCTGCTAAGACTGGTTGAAGCTGAGGATGAAGGTCCCACTCTTTTCATACGCTGCCTCCTTACCACCACCGAGGAGGAAGACGAAGATTGGTGACGGACCTCTATTTTCTATATGCAGGTAAAATGCGTAGGTTACTTACATGATCATCGATGGTGGCAGTGTGATCAACATCATCTCTTCGGAGGTGATTGATAAGCTCAAGTTGCCAATTGGAAGGCAGCTAAGACTGTAAGGTTATGTGGGTCGACAACATTACCATCCCCGTGACTTGAAGGTGTTTGGTGTCTTTTAAAACCAACATATATGAGGACGATATTTGTTGTGATATAATTCTAATGAATGCCATCCACATCATTCTCGGTTGGCTTTGGCTTTTTGATTGAAAGGTGCAAAGCGACGGTGAGGCCAACACACGTACATTCCTATGTCGAGGTCATTAGATCCACCTTCGCCTATTGCAACTTATGTCACCACCTTCATCTAAGTCCTCCATCATCGACATCGGTTGCTCTTCCTAATTCCCGTTTTCTTACCATGTGAAAGTTTGAGGAAGAGAGTAAAGAGAAAAGCGTAATGTTCACTCTAGTCACAAAATAGGTGTAAGAGCCTATTACTGACGAAGATGAGCCTATTCCCGATGAAGTCAAATGTATGTTGCATGACTGCCAAGATTTGGTTTTCGATGATCTGCTCGAGGAATTGTCTCCATTTTGGGATATTCAACATATGCTATAGATTTGGATCCTGTAGCATTCTTACCTAACTCACTAGCATACTGAGTTAGTTCTGCCGAGCACGTTGAGTTGAAGTGTCAAGTGATGAGTTGATAAAAAAGGGATACATTCGAGAGACCTTAAAGCCCATGTGCTGCACCAGCCCTCCTTATCCCCAAGAAGGATGGAAGTTGGCGTATGTATGTAGACGACCAAGTTATTAATAAAATCATAGTGAATCACCCATTTTCCATTCCTTGGCTTGATGATATGCTAGACTTGATGCTAGGTGCCAACGTCTGCTCCAAGATTGATCTTCACTGTGGATACCACTAGATTCGTATCCGACCTAGAGACGAATGGAAAACACTATTTAAGTCGAATGTCGGTCTCTTTGAGTGGCTAGTTATGCTGTTCAGTTTTACAAACGCCTAACACTTTCATGCTTGTCATGGCCCAATTGTCGCACCTTTTTGTTGGTAAGTTTGTCGTTGTCTATTTTGACGACATTTTTATCTACAATAATTCAAAGGAGCACCTCAATCACCTAGGCCTTATCTTCGGAGACATTTGCCACAGGCATTTCTACATCAAGCTTAAAAAGTGCACCTTTATGGGTACATATTTGGTCCTCTTACGGTACATTATCTTGTCATAAGTTGTAGAGGTGGACCTCGCCAAGGTGAAAGCCATTGTTGATTAGCTGACTCTCACCACTATCTCTAAAGTTCGTAGTTTCCTTGGAATAGAGAGTTTTAAATGGACAAGTGCGGCAACACGAGTGTTTGATCCTATCAAAAGTAGATGACCAAAGCTCCAGTCTTGTGCCTTTTTGACTTTGAGAAGCTATTTGAGAATTGCGATGCTTTTAACAATTGCATTGATGGAGTTCTCAGTCAAGAGGGCCATTCAATAGCATTCTTCAGTGAAGTAATGATACTCCACTTATGACTTGGTGTTTATGCCTTTGTTCATACTCTATGGCATTGTTGTCACTATTTGGTTGGCACTGAGTTTATCTTGTACTCTGATCATGAAACACTCAAGTCCCTAAACTCAACAAAAGATGAGTGCTCGTTGTGTCAGGTGGAGCGCTTACCTTTAGGAATTCTCCATTGTCATCCCTCTCAAGATTGACAAAATTAGGTAGCTGATGCATTGAGCCATTGTGCGCATTTATTGTTATCAATGTCAGTTACTAGTTCGAAATTCGAAGAGATACGGCATGAGTATGCTGATGACAAGGATTTCCGACATTTATATAGACGTTCTTCGTAGACCATACGAGACATCCACATTTTAGAATTCACGATGATTATTTATTTCAGGTGGCTACTTATTCCGGGGGACATAACTTTACCTACTTAGTACGTCCATTTGTGAGTATATTATGAGGGAGTTATACGCTGGTGGGTGTAGTGGTCACTTGGGCCTTGATAAGACTCCAGCCCTTGTTGGAGATAGATGCTTTTTTACATCGTCTAAAATCAAATGTCCAAAGATTTGCTAGTTATGTAGGGTTTGCCACCTTGATAAGGGTTAAAAGAAAAACTATGGATCATATCAACCATTGCCGATCCCACATGCTTCATGGGAAGATCTCAACATGGACTTTATACCGAGTTTGCCAAAGACTGCTAAAAAAGTTGATTATATTTGTGGTGGTTGACCGATTTTAAAAAAAATGGCTCATTTCATACCATGCTCAAATACAACATACTTGGTATCACTTAAGATTGCTCAATTATTTTTTCGAGAGGTTCGTCTTCACGTGCTTTTAGAGACAATTGTGTTAGATCGTGATAGCAAGTTCATGAGCCATTTCTGGAAAACTCTTTGGCCAACAACGAAAACCAAACTTTAGTTCTCTAGTGCTTACCACCCTCAGATTGATGGTCAAACAGAAGTGGTCAACTATAGCTTGGGCAGGTAATGACGGTGTCTTGTTCGCGATCTTTTAGCTATGTGGGACCTAGTAATACCCATGGCTGAATTTGTCTAATAATAACTTAGTCAACAGATCCATAGGTATGTCACCTCTTGAAGTAGTAACTGGTTTACGACTGCATCTTCCAGTCGATTTGGTTCTGCTACCCATAAAGTCGAAACCAAGCTCGGAAGCTGATGACTTCATCTGCTATATGTAGCAAGTGCATGACTAAGTTTGACTCAATATCGTCGCAAGCAATGAAGGTTATAAGAAACATGCAGATGTAAGATGTTGTTATGTTGAATTTGCGAAATGTGACATGGTTATGGCTCGTATTCGTCCTGAATGGTTGCTCCCTAGTACCTCAAAGAAGCTCCATCCTCGCAATGCAGGATTGTTTAAGATCATAAAAAAGATTAGTGCTAATGCTTATGTTTTACATCTTCCACTAGATTTACTTATCAATCCTACTTTCAATGTGGAAGATCTATCCATCTATTCTGGGCACCATACTAATGATGATATTGAAGAACAAGCCATCACACTTATGACCATTTGGCCCCGTATAGACACGATCGTTGATGTTCTTGATGACTAGATGCGCCAAGGTGGTTGTTAAAAGTTTCTTGTTTTTGGCAAGGCCGACCTCTCTTCGATGTTACATGGATCATAACTATAGACTTCTAGCGCCTAAATCCTGACCTCTATGAGCATGTCAGGTCATTAACTCGTCGAAGTTGAGTTCTTTCAAGCGAGGGAGGAGCGATGCAAGCCGAACTGGGCCCGCAATCCATGCCCCAAGCCTAGGTCCATTAAGCCCCAGCCCAAGCCCAAGCCCCAGCCCAAGCCCAAGCCCCATAGTTGGCCCATTAATAAGGAGGCTTAAGCTTTTGGTAGTTAGCAAAGTCAATCAGCTAGCTTTGCAATAATCAATTAGTCAAATCTTCTTGATTGCATTCTTATTCTTTAGGCATGCATCTCTTTATTACTTTTCCATTTTTGTAATAAGTCATTGGTTGTCAATGACATTGTGGATCTTCCTTATTTTTATGTCTGAAAGCTTAAAGGGCTTGGCATGAGTAGCATCAAGGCATTTTGGAAATGAGTAAAATTTTCTAGTTATTGTTTTGCTTTGCTCATGATTTTTGTACTTGGTTGAAGGTGTGCCTACGTTTGGGAGAATCCTTCCCATTAGCGGGTTGCACCAACCTAGGCATGCGGTAGAGGTGGTTCTTGTCAAAAGAAATTGCTGTAGAATGATGGGAAGCACTTAGTATAATTAACTTTCGTTAAATTCACTATGACACTACTATAACAAATGAAAGAAAAATGGATGCAAATTACTTTATCATCATCATCAAAATTACTTTATCATCATCATCATCACCATCACCACTGTCATCATCTAAACCTTATACCAACTAATTGGGGTTGGCTAATTTGATAGATGAATCCTATTCCGCCGCAACACCTTATCAAGGACCATATCCTTGGTTTACCATGGGTTATCAAGTATTTTCCTCCACCCATGTTACTTTGTGCCTTACCCTAGTAGAGCCTTCAACTTGAACCAACTCACCTCTAACAAGTGCAGTTCTTGCTCTTCATTGCATGGGGTCAAACCAGCTAAGTCTACTTCCCATGCTCATATTACCTATTGATTGGTGACACCCCACTTCATTTTTGGGGACTTCTTCGTCAGTAATCTTAACTAATTCCTTGTTTCCACTCCTACTGTTACTAAAATTGCATTCTACATACACTGTTCTAGTCCGACTAATTTTAAATTCTTTAGGTAATAAAGCATCCCTCCATAGTTCTAGCTGGTATGTGGTTGAGATTATATGATAGTTCTAAGAAAATGATAGAGAATCACAGTAGTCTCCTGCTTATTGGATGAGCTGGTGGAGGCTGTGTATTGAGTGTGAGTGATCCAGGGTTCAATCCCTGGTAGTGTTACCTTTCCAAAGAAAAAGAAAAAAGACAGAGAATCACAGTATATAAAGCCTTCAAAAAGCAGAACTAGTGAACCAGACATGGCATATTCCAATTAAATTGTTCTTTTGTGGAGTGCCTTTGAACAAAAGATTAGATATTCCAATTTACAACACCCACAAAGGAACATGTAGTATAAATTATTTCAGATGAATATGGAATCAGGATCACTTGCGTCAATCTGCATAAGCTTCATGATGATGGCCACTTGCTCATTTTTTGTGCATGAATCCTTGAATGCCGCTATTATCACTCAGTCTTGTGACAGACGCTGTGGCTTCTCTGATTTGTCAAAATTTGGTGCTTATCTACCATTAAGGAAAAAAAGGTGCTTATATAAGAGTGGCTTATGATCAGGTGTAAGAATTGTCTCCTTGTGCTTCTTACAAGGTTGTACGGAGAAGTTTATCCATGGCATTAAGTATGTATTCATAGAGCTAGTGGCCAATCAAAGCACTCTTGTGCCTTTTCCTTCTTTTCAATTTGCGTGCTACTTGATTGCAAACCTTGTGCAATGAGAAAGCTCTTGTGCCTTTTCCTTCTTTTCAATTTGAGTGGTACTTGATTGCAAACCTTGTGCAATGAGAAGCTCTGTTATGCTCTTTAGTTTTCAATGTATATGCTTTGCTGGATCCATTTTTGAATTGTTTGATTTGCTCCATACGATTTGGCAGTGCAAGTGATTTTTATTTTTGAGGAGATAATTGATGCTTCCCCTGCATTTTCCAGGGCCGATGCTTGATACTTGTGCACCTTGCTTTCAAAGGCCTAAGATGATGGTGGGCTTAGTCACCTTTTTTCACTGTGGACTTTGAAATATTTGCCTCTGATTCCCTGAAAAGAAGTCAATGGGATTATAATCGTTCTGTGAGCATGCGATGCATTCTGTGCTGAATTTAGTGAAAGCAGGAACTTGTAAAAGATCTGCTATGAAGTTTCTGAGATGTCGATGCTTGAAAGGTTTTGCTTCTAATCCTTCTCTTTGGCTATTTCATATCTGCAGATTACATTACCGGCTAGCAGTTGTTCTTAAGCTTTATGCATTAGATATTTCCTATTGCCATGTCCAGTTTTGACATCTGTTGTTTCCCCATGTGGTAGTTTTGTAAATCATTGGTGTTTGGATTTGATGTTATTTTCAACAACAGACTTTATGTAAGGGGAGAAAAAAGAAAAACTAAAAAGGGCTAGTTTTTGATAATCCAAGAAACTGAAAGGATCTTTGGAAGCTCAAAGGTTTAGATTATTGTGATTGGTTTATTGTTAACTCTGCAGGTTTTCTTAACTTCATATGGCATATCAAATAATTGAATACCTAAGAGAAGAGACAGCATTATCTGAGAAGCAGTGAAACAATTGTCGATTGTTATTAATAGCAAATGAAATGTGAGATTCAGGATATCAGAAATGCTTCCCGTAGTCTCAAACACGGATGCAAATCTTCAAAGCCATTGATATGGTCATCTAAGAGACTTGACTGGAATCAGCTCCTTTGTTGGCTTTTCTGTAGCTATTATCAATCCCTAAATTTCTTAGAGTATTTGATAGTGCAGGGAGACAAATGCAAAAATTTGCTAAAAGAAGTTATGCAACCAACCAGACTAATGATGATTCTTGCTCCATCCCAAGAGTATGCTATCTTATGGGAAGCAATTTTGATCGTTCTCTGAAATCTCTAAAAAAGAAGTTATAATTGAATCTGAAACTCTCTGCGCAATAAAAAAAAAAGGGATCACATTTCAGCTTAGAACCATGGTGTATGAAGTTCGTTTCTCAGTTTCTACTCATCCTGGTGTTGCAGTCTATGGATATTCAATACCTGATAGGCCCCAAATAACTTCACTCTCACTTGTATACAAGGTATCTCAAAACGCTTGTAACGGCCTTTATGTAATGGTAACAGGGTTAACCGTTACATTCTATGGGGTCGTAATGGCTGTAACCGCTGTTACAGAAAAATGGCCCTGTATGTAATGGCTCTGCTACGGTCCTGTAACAGCTGTAATGACAAATTATTATTATTATTATTATTTAAAAACCCATAACGGCTGTTATTGTAACAGTAACAGCAGTGGGCTTTTCTGTTACAGCCACCATAACCATTATAGAATACCTTGCTTGCTTAGTTGCATTAAGCACTTGTGAGTGGGATTTTGTAGTTCGGGGTTTTGAAGTTGGCTTCATGTTAATTTTTTTTTCCAATCTTTTTTGCTGTCTTAAGGTATTCAGTGCCTGTCAGGTCCCAAATAACATCTATCTTCTTGCCAAAAGAAAAAAAAAAAGGAAAAGAAAAAGAAAAAAGAAAAAAAGAAATCTCATGATCTCCTTGATGCAGCAAGATTGAAAATGAATTGAATTTCAATGGAGAGATTAGGTATGTACTGGTTAAGAGATTGAATGTCCTTTCAGCATGCCATATGATTGACCTCTAATTGCTCCACCAGTCACCAATGATGAACGCAAAAAGAAAAAACTAAGAAAAAAGAAAAAAAGAAAAGAAAAAAAAAGAAACAACGAAAATGAGATAAGTATGCAGAATAGCCAGATGCAAAACCAAAGGCATCCAACCAAAGAAATCTCAAGATCTCCTTGATGCAGCGAATGTTATCTGTATTGCACCTCAGCAATACAAATACTTGGGGGGCAATAAAAGTTGCAAGTTATCGCATGTATCAATGGTATCGTGAGATGTTGGCAAAATCAGACTTTCATATAAATACATTGTATTATCAATACATACCATATTATCGCATGTATTTGACGATACCGGCATTGATACATGTGAAATTCGCGGAAATAAAAAAACCAAATTTTTTTTTTCATTTGAAAAATTTTGGGGGATCTTTCTTAGGCGGGTTTTAAATAAATGCATTGTATGTGCTAAGTTATTTTTATCTGACAACACATAGTTTGGGCCCTTATTACTAGTGCTTTGCATAGCGCATAGTGTTCAACCCTCTGCATTGTGTAGTGTAAGCTATATGATACTTCTATTTTTTAACTAAAAAATGGGATTTTTTTGATGAATAATTAGAATAAATGTAAAAATAAGAAAAAAATAAAATAAAAAAGCCTAAAAAATTATACATTATTTCAAGTAAAAGCATGTTCAAATGGAACTGACATCACCCAAGGAATCTTGAACACCCTTAGCCCTCCTAAATGGACCTAACAAGTGGGCAAATGAATAAACAAGTGGTTTACCGATTCCTCATCGCGTAGGCACAGGGAGTGCATATTGGGGATGATCATTGACCTCTTTTGAAGATAATCAATGGTAAGCTCCCAACTCTTGCTCACCAACTACGAAAAGGCCACTATCTTTGGAGGAGCACCGTAGCTCCACATGAACTCCATAGGACATGGGCTCGAAACCACACCCTCTGAGGTGAGAAACCTATTAAAAGACTGGACAAAGAACTTGCTTGATTTATATGGGTTCCACACCAAAGAGTCTTTCTCCCAAGAGGACAAATAAACACTATGGACCTAGTCCAAGCCCTTAAGAATTCATCTAATTTCTCATAAAAAAGATTTTGATGTAGGATGGATGTACCTAGACTAGCATGCATGTTGTGAGATCATTCGACGCATTAATTTAAGCATTCAAAATATAAATTCTAGCAATCACGAAGTAAATTCAGAAATTCCAGATTTGACTACTATCAAAGTCTAGGCTACACACATCCAACAATGCAATGAACCCATAAAATAATTAAAAGAATGGCCCTACTGGAAGATGAGACGTCCAACTAACATAGGCAAAATCCAAATCAAGTGTAAATCAATTCCCAAATTCCAGATTTGCACAATTAAGGGGCTGGTTTGCACTAAAACAGATTTTGGGAGTCCTATGGGTGTAGGATTAGGTTTAGGGTGAAAAGGGTTAAAGATGGGTAGGGTTTTGTATGGATTTAAGGGTTTTAGGGTTAGGGTTTCTAGAAATCTAGGGTTTAGGTTATAGATTTAGGGTTAGGGTTTAGTTTTAGGGTGATGGGACTGGAAAAGGGGTAAACAACAAGAGGAAGGGATGGTAAGGAGAGGATGGCTGGACCATACGTTAGCTGTACGGACCAGTCCGTATAGCCATACGTGTGTATGGATGGGTGGAGGGATGTGGGAGATGTTAGAGAAGATAGTGGTGAAGGCTTGGAAGATTTAGGTTTAGGTATGGATGAGTTTTGGTTTAAGAGAAAAAGAGAAAGAAGGAAAAGATGAAAAGAAAGAAAGTTGGAGAAGAAGAAAACCTACCTAATGAAGAAGAAGAGAAAGAAAGGATATTAATGGAGTCACACCACCAAGCAAAGAAAGGATATTGGTGGAGTCACACCACCAAGCTTTGGGCTTTACACCTTCTTCCAAGTCACATGGAGATGAAAGCTCTTGAAGGAGAGTTTTCTCTCTTGAAGTTTTTTTTTTCTCTTTCCATGATAAGGCATAGGGTTGGATGTGTCCCCCCCCCCCCTTCTACCTTTATATTAAAATTTCAAAAATTTACAGTTATGTCCCAACTTATCGTTCTATGGGCTAAAGTCAAAATAAAATATCCAAAGCAAATAAAAGTAATCCAAACCATCCATTATGTCCTAAAAATAAAATAAAATAAACTCGGGGTCCAAGGGGCTCGGATTTGGAAGATCTGACAGTCCAATGGCCTGATCAAGATGGTCCAACGGTCAGATGGATACAAAACTAAAAATCCTATGTCTAACACTCCTTTTAAGAAACCTATATGCATCATCCCAATGTGAGGTCTTCATGATGCACGCCCAATGCATGTGGGGTCTTCAAAGTAGTCTCGAGGGCCCTGTTTGGAAGTCATCGTCCATCCAGAAAGAAAGCTGTGCTGATGCAGGTGGGTCGCCTTAGCCTCTGGTACACTTGAGTATGGCCTCTGATGTCCTCATTAACTCTCCCCGACTGAAAAGAATTCGCCATTGGCGAAACAATGCTGTGGTAGCGCTCGAGGAGGTCAGGATTGTTCGCTCGCCTCAAGTGCAAGGCTTGTGATGTAGTAATAACTCGGTAAGACCGAGGTCGATCCACAGGGAATTAGGGTAAACAAATTCAAACCATTTTAGCAACTTCAATCTTAGCAAATTTGGAATTCAATGTTAAAAACTAAGTAAAACAGTAACTTTAGGAAAAATCTGATAATTAACGGGATTAAGGCCTCAAGGATCCACTTGTAGTGGTCTCATGAGAATTCATTCATTCAAGCATAAACACAACTAGATTCGAAGTTCTATCTCTCGTCTAGTTGGAATATTAAGCATTCAAACACAAACAATCCCACTTAAGTCAGAAACTAAGATTCTAGTTCTAATGAAGCACATAGAACTTGAACATGTAGCCTTCGAAGTAACAGCCATGCCAAGAGACTATGGTATGCTCTAGGGTTACTACAATTCAAATCTAATCAATCCAAACATGATAATCTCAGACAATTGCAAGGAACTCATGTTCGAAGCACATGAACTATCATAAAACATCCAAAAATACCAACTTTATTCAAACTAGAACTTAAATATCCAAACTTTAAGTAAAGGTACTTGAATTAAACAAATTCTACATGATAACTAGTTACAAGCTTCACTTCTTAGCCTTAGCTAAGAGGTTCTAGCTGAGCATCATCATGCTACAACTAAAATCATAAGAAAAACTACTTGAAAGCATAAGAAAATTATAAAAACTCTAGTTGGAGGAGTTGCGAACGCTCCACGATGCTCCTCTCCACCTTCTTGGACTTCACAAGCCTTCTATGATACCCTTAGGAACAACGTAGAGGTGTCCTTTTATACTAAAATTTCGCCACCGACTTGGAATCTTCGAGATGATGTAGAGTCTTTACGCAGTCTGGACGCTGGTCGGCCGGAGGTTGCACAGCAACTACACAAAAATCTGGAACTTTTCATACATAGGCCGACCTAATTGCCGGCCGGCCGGATGAGAGGTTGGCTTGTGTAAAAAAGTGTCTAGAGAAAATGTGATTTCTGGAGGGTTTGGCCGGTCGGCTGGCCGGACAGTCTATAAAATGTGATTTTTCATGGTTCTTCTCCTCCATCTTCATTGCAATTCACCTCCACCTCTTGTCCTTTTTTCCATTGATCTTTCAGGCATGTAAAGTAAGTTTTTAACATCATATGAGTGAAATCTCTCTCGCATTCCTACAAATACAAAAACATGTATTAGATTAGTCTTTAAACATGTAAACTATGTATAATGTGTGATGAATTGGGGTTAGAATATGCACAATTCAAAGCTCAACAAGGATCAATGCGCTGAAACTTCGTCTCTGTGATCCAGGTGCTATTTGACTTTGGCCTGTGCTTCCACTTCACGAGATACTTTTGATATCCTCCATGGCGGGTGGAAACGCGTGATGGTCCAGAACATTCTTGATCTCTTCTTTCCTTCCAGGTAGAGACGGGAGAGAAGGCAATGGGTGGTAAGCATGGTCAAAGAAAGGCCATAGGCTAGGGTCTGAGTCAGTTACACCACCATCTGGGACAAAAGGAAAGTTTGCAGGAAGGTCGGGAGATGCATTATGTGGGTCAGTCACAAGGTACAAGGTCCTCCACGGTGAATGTGGAACTAATGCCCATGTTAAATGGAAGATCCACCGCATACGTATTAGGCCCCACTCTTGTTAAAATTTTATATGGACCTAATATGGTCTTTTGCAAGACAACACAATAGATTTCTTAATCTACGGTTGACAACCTCAGTTTGACCATCAGTTTGCGGATGGCATGCTGAAGAGAACTGTAACTTTGTTCCCATCATGTGCCATAGTTTTCCAAAAATAACTTATAAAGTGCACATCTTTATCTGACACGATGGACTTCGGCAAGCCATGCAGACAAACTATCCCCCTAAAGAAAATCTTGGCCACGTTGGTGGCGTCGGACGTTTTAGAATATGGGAGGAAATGGGCCATTTTCGAAAAATGGTCTACAACCACGAAAATGGAATCGTGCTTTTTAATCGTCTTGGGGAGCCTAAGCACAAAATCCATGCTAATACAACCCATGAGGCGTGGGGGACTGCCAAAGGAGTATATAAACCTTGGTTCTGCTTCCTCTGCTTTGCCAACTGACAAGTCCTACATTGCTTATGATATTGGCTACATCTCGCTTGGACTTGGCCAATGGAAACGATCCTCTATGAGGGTTATAGTCTTGCCATGCCTAAAGTGACCAGTTACCCCTCCAGCACGAAGTTCCCAAACTAGAAAATCACGGAGGGACATATGGGGTATATAGAACCTATCACCTCTAAACAAGAAATCACTAATTAGTTCAAACTCACTACTACCCCTAGACTTACCACCCAACAAAGATGTGTACACCTCTCCAAAATTTGGGCAACTAGGATAATCTTCCTTTAATCGCTTAAACTTGGTCACTTTTATATTAATGGATTGGAGTAACGTAACCCTATGATTCAACGCATCGGCAGGTTTATTCTCAACCCTAGCCTTGTGCTTCAACACAAAAGTGTGCTCCTGAAGAAATTGGACCCACTTGTCATGCCTTGGGTTCAACTTCTTTTGGGAGTTGAGATAGCGCAAAGCCTCATGGTCAGAGAATAAGACAAACTCCTGTGTTAATAAATAATGTCGCCAATGGCGCAATGATTGCCCCACTGCATAGAATTCCTTGTCATAGGTGGAATATTTTTGTTTCGCCTCATTTAGCTTCTCGCTAAAGAAAGTGACATGGTCCCCTTCCTGACTAAGCCCTCGTTATACGCATCACATGCAACCTCAAAAACCTTGGAAAAATCCGAAAGTCGCATGATAGGAGCTTCAATCATCATGACTTTAATCTCCTTGAACGCTTTGGAGGCTGCCTTAGTCCATTGGAACTCCCATTTCTTTATGTAATTGGTAATGGGAGCCATAATGGAACTAAACCCTCTAATGAACTGCCTATAAAAGGTGGCTAAGTTATGAAAGCTACGCACCTCATGAATATTGCGCCGCTCAGGCCAACTGACTATGGCCTTGACCTTCTCGGGATCTGTAGACATGCCCTCAGATGATATGGTAAAACCTAAGAAGATGACACTATTAGATAGAAACAAACACTTCTTAAGGTTGTCATACAAATTCTCTACCTTAAGGATCCCACACACTTGCCTTAGATGGTGGAGATGTTGTTCCTTAGTCATGCTATAAATAAAAATGTCATTAAAGTACATGACTAGTGACTTACCGCATAAATATACTTGGGGCATTGGTTAGCCCAAAAGCATAACTAGCCACTTGTACAACTCGTCCTTCGTCTTGAAGGTACTCTTCCATTCATCACTTGGGCGAATACGGATCTCATGATACCCACTCTTGAGGTTAAAATGGTAAATGCTTTGGAAGATACAAGGAGAAGATGATAGACTAGGAGGAGAGGAATAAACTAGGAGGAGAGGAATAAGTTTGTGAATGTTTCCAGTGTAATACAAATGAGAGGTGTAATTAAGAAGGGCCATCATTATACAAGTAAAAGACAGACTTGCTTTCTAGGGAGAGAATTATTTGCTCTGCACAGTTGATAGTTAATGGCGCAAATGGACATACAGAAACAATTTACTCTTGCATTAAAAAAAACCACTTCAAGATGCCCTCGTCTTCGTGTTTTTTTTTTTTTTTTTTTTGGTTTTTAAATGTTGCCCACCTGATGGCATGATTGGTTCTTCCATTTCATGAGTCATATTTGCACGTTTTCTGACATGTTTAGACTTTTGATGGATGGGGCAGCATGTGGGTTCAGCAAACCTAGTATGAAATTGTGTCTGTGTAGCTTGACTGGGGTTATTGTACTTCATTTTATTCTTCAATTGGGCGTGTGGTAATAAATACGCATGAAATTGAGGCGATTCTGCTACTATATTCCAGAACCCACAGTAGTTGAGAGATTGTTTAGTATGATACTAAGTATCAAACTCAAACCAAATGGTGAAAACTATTTCTTGTAGCATTAGAATCTGAAATGTTTGCACTTATGCTATGTGGCCCATATTTCCTGTTTCCGACTTCACTAGAAACCTTCCGCTCTCCATAATTATGACGAGATTGATAATACATGCACGCAAGGTCTGGAGGGATTTCTATTCTCATCTTGTTGTTTTTCCTCCTTCCTAAACTGGTTCCTTTTTGAACTTTTGACAGATGACCACAATACATCAAGGTGAAAGGAACTTATCCTTCACATGGAGAGATGATTTGGCAATACCTTTAGCTTCTCTACCTGCTTATGTTGCACCTTTCTTCTAATAGGGTTAAGGACCATGCCAGGGTTATGATTCCATCGCTCCAGGGATTTTGACATGACACTAATATTCTCTTTTCATTTATTTTATCAACATTTAACTTATCATCAATTTAGATGTCCATAACTTGTCTGGTAAAATGTTTTATGTGGAGCCTATAACATGGAAATTTATGTGGCGCATTAAAGTGCTCCCGCGAACTATAACCTGTATTCTATGGAACCATTGACCTTCTAAAACTGGTTACTGTATTCCTGAATCCACAAATACAGTTTCTTAGGGTTTCCTGAGCTGGACTTTCCCTCCTTGTGCTGGATTCAGTTACATACTCATATCTATTCAACATAACATATCTATCCATGTGAACAAAAGAATGTTTAGTCTATAAATTGTTCCACTCTTTTCTGTTGAAATGTTTTATATGGATCCTATGACATGACATTTATGTTGCCAATTAAAGTGCTCCCACTGATTATGACCCAACTATTCTGTGGGAACACTATCCTTTGAAAGTCGATTATTGTATACTTTTGAATGCACAAATGAAGTTTCTTAGGGTTTTGCAATCTGGACATTCCATACTTGTGTTGGATTCAGACGTATACTGATATCTATGCAGCATAGCTACCCATGTAAACTAAAGAATGTTTAGCCTATAGACTCTTGAATCTCTTAGAGAATAAATGATAACATGGTTTGGGTGAAACATTTGCAAAGCGCACGTATTATGGTCTTTGCTTTTATATTTCTAGACACCAGTAAACAATAAAATTCACCACTTCCTCCGGAGCATTTGTATCTATTTTGTTCAAATCATTCTTAAACTAACTCGTAGGATCAACCAAATGATGTGCTCTTTTTGTCGTCTTTCTTTCTTCTTTCTTCTTTTTCCCCTGTTCTTTCTTTCTTTTTATTTTGTTTAGGCCAGTGTTTGAAATAGTGAATAGCTTGTCGCGTAGCTTTCATCCCCTGAAGCGTGAGGCGTAAGCTACACACTATTAGATTTTTAATCAAGATTGCTCATGGTGGCACCAATTTCATTATATTTTGCACCAAATTAGACTGATTAATAATGAAATTTCATGATATTTAGTACAACCAAGTGCAACCTGAAGTAATAGTGACGTAGGATGCCCTAATTATGACGCATGCTCATGAACACAATAAATCCAGCGGAAATAAAAACAATAATAATATAAAATCTAGCATCAATCATCATAAATTAAGAAGATCACAAGGAGACATGCAATGGAGCGGGCCATGCATCACAACCACGAAGTATGAAGTTCAATTATTGCTAGGGTTGGATCCGGCGAGGGATGGAACCTCCCGATCTTGCATGGTCATCACCCAAATGATCAATGGGAATCACTAATTCGAAAGATCAAAGGATTCTCGGATGAGGGATTCGAAAATCTAAGAAACTAGGGTTTAGGATCAAATCTCAGATTTTAGGTCGTAGGGAAGTGAACAAACAGAAGATTAAGATGAAGAGAAAGAAGATAAATTACTTGGAAGAAGGTTGGAGGGGCACAAGAAGAAGAGAGAAGAAGAAGATCAAGGAAGAAGAAGAAGTACCATGAGAGAGAGAGAGAGGAGGGAGGCAACCAAATGCTTGCTTTTCATTAATTAATCAACTAATAAAAAAGGTTTAGGGCAACACCCTTATAAAATTCAGAATTAGCATAATTATCAAAATACCCCTACTAACAAAATTAAAAAAAAAAAAAGACATTCGCATGAAAAAAATGTGCACACACTGACCTAAAACTCAAATAAGTAAAAGTGCATATAATAAACGCAAATCTAAGATGCCCGATGGCCTCTGATGATAGCACGAAGAAAGTGGGCTACAACGAACCAACGGTCCGATCACATCATCATCGCGATCCAACGGTCCGATCATCTCCTCCAAACAACTTACACATGTCTTCCCAAGGTGGGGTCTTCTCAAATGTCTCAAACTACATGTCTAAGGTCTTCGATGCTCCTCAAGTCGTCACGAATGATCCAGGCCTGTCATCATCGAGCCATAAAGATATAGGTGTCACTCGCCTCCTATGTTGATAAACCCTAAAAGGCTTGATGTCCGCACCATTCTCCTCGTCTGAGAAGAACTCAACTCCGATGAGTTAAAACTCTTGTGGTGCTCTAGCAAATCCGGATCAACGTTCTGCAACTCTACTTAAGTAAACCATGTAGATTCTGACGGTGGTATATTCTTCCATTTGATAAGATACCTTTGGAAACCTCCTCCTCTTGTGGAAGCTATCTCTTCATCCACAACTTCCTCAATTTCCTCTTTGCGATCAATAGGTGGGGGAAGGGGTGTAGTGGGTTGTGAAGCAAAATTATAAAATGGCCACGAAAAGGAAGAATGACCAGTGGTAGGATTAGGGGAATGGACTAGATTTCTCACATTAAACGTTAGATTAATGCTCATTTCAAGTGAGAGGTCTGTCCTATACGTGTTGGATCCAATTCTTTGTAATACTTTGAATGGTCCAGCATTATGCGCTTGTAATTTCTTAGCGGTGTCCTGTGAGAACCGCTTCGGCTTTATCCTCACCATTTCATAGTCTCGTTCTTGAAAGTCTTGAGATCTACGATGAGAGTCAGATGAACATTTATAATTGTCATTGCTTCCATTAAGCCGTTGTCTAATATATGTATGCAATTCATGAATGTGTCGTGTAAATGCATTGGCTGGCTTTGAAGACCTTTGGGTGAAAATAAACAATCCTATGATCTGGAACTTGGAAAACCGAAACAAAAGGACACTTCTCATGGGTGACACATAATTTCTCATTATAAGTATTATAAACAAGGATGATGTTCAAGTTTCCCAACGCTTGAGAACACACTATTAATACCAAGTCTCGAGCAGATCTTGGCATCAGCTATTATGTCCAAAATGTCATCAAGATGCGGGATAGGGATTCTGGCCATCATATCCACCATGAAGTGAATACGTTGCAAGGTGGCGTGACACTTGACTGAGGATTTGTGGACGGTCAGTATATGCCCACATGTGCGCCACATGCCATTGTTTTTTAAAGTGAAAAGGGCAGGCTTGGCACACAAAACAAAACTCCAACTTAAACTTTCCTTATTGAATTCTTCTCCGAGAAGTTTATCAAATTGACACAGGGTTCACCTGGTATGGAGGAAAACTTGACAGGATTGATCCAGGGACAAGATTGATTGTGTTGAATGTCCCATTTGGGTGAAAATTTATCCCATAAATCATCTGGTGGGATATCACAAGTCATGTGGGCGTCTACCATCATATCCTCTTTAGTCTTTTCTTTAATTTCATTTGTGTCCACCACGGTAAGAGACGTAAATTGGAGACTGCATTAATCAAATCACACATGACACCTGGAAGTGGTGTGGTCTCAAACTCTTTGACCTTTTTATCACTAGCACACACCTCTGCATCATCAAAGATGATGAGTGATGCCTCAATTTCTTCAATTTCCTCACTACTGACGTTAGGCACGTACTCTTCCACTTCATAAACAACCTGATTGGACTCTTCCAACTAGCCATTCACCAAGGTATTATCTCGCTTCCAAGGAAATATAATTGGTGTTAAACACTCAAATTTACAAGGAGGTTTCCTTAATGATGGGTTTGACCACTTTACAAGGAGGGGACCATATTGGTTTTGTATTTGGACGGGAAGGTGGGACAACTCTCTTTTGAGCCAAGGGCTTTTGACAATAAGAGATGGGAAGATCTTTTTCTTTCAAATGCTCTTTCATCTCGTTTCATTGTGAGATCGGGCTCTCCCAATTCTATCAATTCGTTACTCCAAATCTATCCAAAACGACTTGGCGGGGCCCTCTAATTTCCACTTGGCAAACCTCACTCGATTGTAATTCGACATATCATACCAATAAAAAAAATAGTCTCAAGTCTTCAAGCCAATCAAGGAATGTTTGTGGGTCCATGTGACCATTAAAGTAGGCCAACTCATCGGAGTTCGGCTTTCCATTGGGTCTAGACGGCCACATGACTACACTTAATGGCCCTGAAGATCTCAAATGCCTATACTCCATTCACTACGGGGAGACTCTACGGACTGGGTGACTCATAATATGAATGCGATGAATTTAAACTACAATGAACTGACACTAATTAATTCTGATGATGCGACTCAAATATGAAAATTTTCCAAATTAGGAAACTTTTTAAAATTGGAAACTTTCTAAATATGGAAATTGTCCAAATTAGGAAACTTTCTAAAATTGAAAACTTTCTAAATCTGGAACTTTCTTAAAACAGACCTAAAAATTAAAATCCTAATTTGATAACTCGATTTAAACAAAACCATGCAAGCCTAATCTCTGATACCAAATTTGACGTAAGATGCCCTAATTATGATGCATGCTCATGAACACAATTAATCTAGTGGAAATAAAAACAATAATGATATAAAATCTAGCATCAATTATCATAAATTAAGAAGATCACAAGGAGACATGCAATGGAGCGGGCCATGCATCACAACTACAAAGTATGAAGTTCAATTATTGCTAGGGTTCGATCTGGCGAGGGATGGAACCTCCCGATCTTGCATGGTCATCACTCAAACGATTAATGGGAATCACTAATCCAAAAGATCAAAGGATTCTCGAACGAGGGATTCAGAAATATGAGAAACTAGGTTTTAGGATCAAATCTCAGATTTTAAGTCGTAGGGAAGTGAACAAACAGAAGATTAAGATGAAGAGAAAGAAGATAAATTACCTGGAAGAAGGTTGGGGGGGGCATGAGAAGAAGAGAGAAGAAGAAGATCAAGGAATAAGAAGAAGTACCATGAGAGAGGGAGAGATGAGGGTGGCAACCAAAGGCTTGCTTTTCATTAATTAATCAACTAATAAAAAAGGTTTGGGGCAACACCCTTATAAAATTCGGAATGAGCATAATTACCAAAATACCCCTACTAACAAAATTTCAAAAAAAGATGGCATTTGCATGAAAAAAAACGTGCACACACTGACCCAAAACTCAAATAAGTAAAAGTGCATATAATAAACGTAAATCTAAGATACCCGATGGCCTCCAATGATGGTACGATGAAAGTGGGCCACGACGAACCAACGGTCCGATCACATCATCATCGCAATCCAACGGTCCGATCATTTCCTCCAAGCAACTTACACGTCTTCTCAAGGTGGGGTCTTCTCAAATGTCTCAGACTACATGTGTAAGGTCTTCGATGCTCCTCAAGTCGTCACGAATGATCCAGGCCCGTCATCATCGAGCCATAAAGATATAGGTGTCACTCGCCTCCTACGCTGATAAACCTTAAAGGGCTTGATGTCCGCATCAAATAGTATAAAGGTAAAGAAAGAGCAACGGAACTGATTTAATACACTGTTAATTATATTATTTTACTAGAAGCATTGAAAAAATTAACTAGTTTTTATTGAAAATAGAAAAATGTAATGAATCATTGAAAACGAAATTGATTTTAATGTTGTAGGGAAACATAAATGTGAGCTACATACCGTTTAATGTAGTCTTTGTAACATTTAGCGTAGGCTGCATGTGACTTAAACTATTTTTATGAGCTACGTATCATTGAGGCTATATCATATGCTACATGCTACATAGCATAAGCTATTTGAAACACTGGTTTAGGCAATCCTAAAATTGAAGGTTCCTATTCCATATAAGATGCGGATGGTTTGTGTTAAGGAAGAAACACATGCTTGTATGATAATATGTATTTTTTGACATTTAGATAATGCTTTATGAAAAAAAAAAAGTCCAATGGTAATTACAGTGCTAATTCATTACAAAGAAGAACCGTTCAATGAGAAGTGACAGCCCTTAAGCCATTAGGTAGAGAAAAACCTGAAGCCCAAGGGTAAACTAGATATTTAACTCAAAAATAATTGCGGGAATTGGATCACTTTTACTATTGAAAGTGCAGTTGTTTCTTCCCCCCAAATAGCCCAAAGATTAAATTCGAAGTAGAACTTCCATGATGATCTTCCCTTTCAATAGAAACAACCCAAACTCCAGGCTCTGAACAGATGCTGGAGGGACTTTAGCATTGGCTGTACCACTTTAAATTGAAGTAGGCACCATTCCTAAATAGCAGAAATGAAGGGACAATGGACACTTTTACTATTGAAAGTGCGGTTATTTCTTTGCCCCCAAATAACCCAAATAATAACAATGAAGCAGTGCTTTCATAAAGCTGATGTAGGTCCACGGTCCATTGTAGGGCCCAACATGTGCTGACTCTAGATTTAGGGCCTAAATGTCAGGAACCAGAATTTACTATCCGTGGAAGATACGGGGGCTGATTTTAAAACGTGATTGAAGATTTGGGGATTATTCATAGATATGCTTTTACTATTATCAAGCTTTTTTTCATCTTAGGTGGATTAGATTGATTTGAAATCAATCTGATAGCTGGTGAATCTTTCATAAAACATTTATGGGGATTTCCGGAGACATTTCGAAGTTTATGAGTTATTGTTCAAGTCATTATAACTTTTTAGGAGAAATTTCAATGTCAATAAAGTTGTTCATTCTTCTCTACTTAAACATTCTTGTAGGCATACCCTTGTCCATTCTTGCGATTTGAGTTCCACATCTCATTGAATCAATAATGGGGTTGCACCATTTTGGTATTAGACCAAGTTATCTTTGAGGATTTTCGACCCTACGTCATTTCCAAATGGCTTTGAAGGGGGTTACCTAGGAAGAGTTTGCGTTAGTAATCTAATTGTTTCACGCACTCATAGAACGAGTAATCAATTGATGCATATGGTAAGCAATCTCATTAATCAAGTGGGAGAGCTCTAGTCAGGGTATTCCATAATGGTTATGGTGGCCATAACGGTCATTGTTACCTTTACCATATGGGTCTTAACAGCTGTTATGGCCCTTGTAATGGCCTTTAAGGTCTCTTTTTTTATTGAAAAAAAAAGGAAAAACCAATATTTGCCCCGTAATAGATCATTATGGAGTTATTACGGCCTTTACAGGGGGCGTAATAGGCCATTAACAGTGGTTAATGGTTATTTTTTCTATAATGGCTGTTGCGTCCGTTAGGACCTCGTAACATGTAATAGTTGTCACCTTTACAGCCTTTTACGGCATACCATGGCTCCGGTGCAGAAGGAATATGGAGATCGAAGTTGGAGCACATGGACACGTAGGGGAAGGTCCCTACAATGGCCAGCCCCGACTTGTCAAGACATCAATGACCGAATCCTTCGATTGTTGGAACATGATAGAAAGCCCGGAATAAGTGTTTTAATTTTGAAATTCTATGGTCGTTTGTATGTTGACGACTTCATCGATTGACGAAGGTGGAAAAAGTGTTCGAGTACCATGAAACCGTGGACAATCGGAAGGTTAAGTTCATAGCTATGAGTCCATATCAAGGTCGTAACCTACAATGGGTGGCCATGACTTGTGAAGACACCAATGACCGAATCCTTCGATTGTTGGAATGTGACAGAAAGCTTGGAGTTAATGTAGAAATTTTGAAATTCTATGGTTGTTTGTATGTCGACGACTTCATCGATTGGCTAAGCAAGGTGGAAAAGGTGTTCGAGTACAAGAAAATCGTAGACAATTGGAAAGTTACGTTACTAGCTACAAAATTTTTTGATGATGTGTTAGCATGGTGGTACGATCTTCAAGCTGAACAAATCCATTGAGGTAAGGAGAGTAAATTCCTTGGAAAAGATGAAAAAGTGCAGGCAACCAGAATATTTATATATATATATATTTTCATAGTCTTGAATATTAATCCTCACTTAAAGTGATTTTAACTGTAGAAGGAGAATATGTTGAAGATGCTCTTGACTGCATGCAAATGAAACTGAAGATGACAAAGAATATGAAGAACACGCATATGAGGATAGGGCATATGTTGGGGAAGATGTATCAAATATGTATGGTGATAGGGGTGAAACGTTGGTTATCCAATGAATAGGCTCCTGATACCCTGAGTGATGAGGGATGATGGCTGTGACAAAATATCCTTTGCACTATTTGCAGTTCTGGTGTGAAGATATGCATGATTCTAGTAGATTGGGAAGCAGAGAGAACACTACCTCACATGAAATGGTGGATAAATTAAAACTTAAAGAATGCAAGCATCCACGTTCTTACCGGATTCATTGGTTCAAGAAAGGGGGTGAAGTCTTTGTTAACTTAAGGTGCTTGTTTTCCTTCTCCTTTGAATCCAAGTATTAGGATGAGTTGTGGTGTGACGTGGTTCTCATGGATACATGCCATATTTTATTGGGAACACCTTGGCTATAGGATAAAGATACGGTGCAATTGATTGAGGAAAACACCTATTCATTCATCAAGGATGGTGTTAATATCACTAGAGCTACACACGAGCCGAGCTCAAGCCGAGCTTGACAAAGCTTGAGCTTGGCTTGATAAGCGGCCCACTGAGCTTGAGCTTGGCTTGACTTGACCATCGAGCTCAAACTAGCCGCTCGAGCTTGGCTTGCTGGTCAAGCCGATCGAGCTTTGTTCGAGCCAAGCCGATCGAGCTCTATCGAGCTGAGCTGAGCCGAGATAAGCTAAGCCAAGCCGAGCTTTGTCTTATTTTTTCTTCTTTTTTTTCTTCATCCTCAACCCGACCCACTGACCTACTTAACCCAACCCATTGACCCCAACCGACCTAACCCACTGGCCCCAACTAACCTAACCCACTGACCCAACCCGCTGACCCGACCCCAATCTTCCGACCCCAAACCCCCCAAAATTAGGGTATTTTTTTATTTCAAACAAAATAAATCACAAATAAGAAAAAAAAAAAGAACACAAAAGCCTACTTGGTGGTGATGGATGCTCGGCTGTTCGCTTGAAGGTGCGGTGCAGTTCGGCATTCGCTGCCGGGTGCGGTGTGGGGAGGAATTCGAAACGGAGAGACTAGAGAGAGAGAGAGAGAGAGAGAGAGAGATTTGAAAAAAATGGAGGGAGGAAAAGAGGGAGGGGCAGCCAGGCAGGGGCGCGGGGTTGGGTGGGAGTGAAAATGAAAAGAAAAGAAAAGGGTCAGGAGGGGTCTTAGGGTTATTATTATTATTTTTTTATTTTTTATTTTTTAATATCGAGCTCAAGCGAGCCGAGCTTCGAGCTTTGAGCCAAGCTCACTCGTGCTCGAGCTTGGCTTGTTTTTTAACGAGTTTTCAAAATTGAGCTTGAGCTTGATCGAACTGACCTACGATACGAGCCAAGCCAAGCTGAGCTTAAACGAGCCAAGCCGAGCGTGCTTTTCAAGCTAGCTTGGCTCGTGTGCAGCTGTAAATATCACATTGCACCTACCGAAAGATCGTCCAACACCCAAATTTGATATAGAAGAGGGTCATACTCGGTGTGCAGAAGTCTGAAGAAGAAAGGCAGGATCATCTGTCTTAGTTGTTAAAGAAGAAGAAAGACAGTTGGATGTTCCACCTCTCATGCAAAAGCTCATTCATGAGTTTCAAGACTTGGCGGTGGAAGAATTCCTAGCCGGATTTCCTCCTATGAGGGACATTCAACATCATATTAGCGCTAGGTTAAAAAACTCTGAATTTTGTGCATTACCGAATGAGTCTAGCCAGAGAAGCCGAACTCCTACCTTAATTGTCCGACATAAAGAAGTTCAAAAGAAGAAAGAGAAAACATAAAAAGAAGCAAAAGAAGGATATTGAAGAGAGCAAAGCCAAGTATTGAGAAGCTGTAAATAAACATCTCAGCGAGTAGATCTACAAAGAAGGTGACTTGGTTATGGTTTATCTCTGTAAAGAAAGGTTTCTGAGGGGAACTTACAACAAGTTCAAGTCTAGAAAAGATTGGACAATACCTTTAATTAAAAAAGAAGAAGATTGGACCATGCCAAGTCAAGAGAAAGTTGGGTGGCAACGCTTATGAGATCAAGTTGCTAGATAACTTTGATACCTTGCTTACTTTCTATAGGACAAATTTGTTCAGTATCATGGTGAGGTGCTTGATATGCAAGACGAAGTTGATATCGATATGGAGAAACTACTCCCCAAGAAATAGAAAGAAAAAAATCAACAAGTGTCGTAGATGATCATCGGCACTCTATGAGGCCACTGTGAACAGTACTTGTTGAAATGGAAGAAACAAGTTATATTCTAAATGCATATGGATCACGAGCTGATGCTTGAATTGCAACCAAGATTCTGAATGCATATGGATCACGAGCTGGCAAAAGGATTCTTATTACTTTTTTTTTTGCCTTTCAAGAAATTTCCCTTAAAAAAACATACAAGGGTCCTTAATAATTTATGTTCTTGTTACCTTTATTGAATGTAGAAACACGGTGGAAAAGCGGCCTTTGATACTATAGACTGACGAAAAAAGATACTTTGATTTCTAAACACAATTCCATAATACATATAATCAACATGATCGTAACCATCAATAAAAACATTATAGGAAGTCATACATCAATTTGTTGTTTTGACCAGTTAAGAAGTAAGAAATCACAAAAAAAAAAAAAAAAGTTAAATGATTTAACGTTGAAGAGAATATAATTTCATTTAATCTCTTATAAAGAACAAATAAAGTAATTTACCTTTTAAAAATGATTCTTAAAGCCCCCATCAATTTAAAAACATAAAAATGAAAGCCGAGTGAAGCTTAAAATAGAAGAAAACAATTATAATTTGAAATGTAAATCGGGATTCAAATCGTAAATCATAGGATTCAAATCATAGAATCAAGGTTGGGATTCAAATCGTTTTGCGTAAGATTCGAATAAAATCATATATCATAAATCATAAATCATAAATCGTAGGATTTTGACAACACTGATCACAGCCAATTTTGATGGATGTTGATAGGGGTCCCTTTGTTTCATCTAAAGTGGATTTGCAATAACTAGTCTTATGCAATAACCGATGTTCTTTTTTGATTAGCAGTGAAATTTTGTTCTCATATCTTCAAGTTAGTTTACATCCCTTTTAAGCTGGACTTGTAAAGAAGAACATAACTGCAAGTTGAGGATTATGAATAACTAGGAAAAATCATCATCATCCAAGGCTTATCCCAACTAATGGGGGTTGGTGGTAAGCAGGAAAGATCATTTATTTTTATAATATCCTCCCAGCCATGAAAAGGATTGCTGCCACAAAATTCCCTCTGCAGCAAAGGAATCCAATCATTGATGCTATAATAAGCGTTTGCACTGCTGTCGCCTCAAGTCTATCACTTTTGATGTCCAACTAATTCTATTAATCATTAATGCCTTATTGTTTCCGTTTATTATATTGTGTGCTATTGTTGTTTGGTGAGAATGGTTTTTATTCTGCATGTATCAACTATTTTATACCCTTTTCAAGATTTAATCAAAGATTTCAATACTTTGAAATGTCTTAAGATATTGGGGAAGACAGGAACCTATTGACGTCGAACAAAAGGATGCTCCAGTTCATGTTCAGGGCCTCATGGTTTGTATTGCCTGCTCAAGACCTGCTGCTGGCCCTTTCTGTCACATATCAAGGTTCGGAATCTTCCATCACATTGGCGCCCTTCCAAGTAATGCCTCTCTAGCTCAATTTTCTTTTGTTCTTTCTTTTCCCACAGTAAGTGACTCACACCTGTCCACTCACAATCCTTCTGGATTAAATCTCGTTTGTTGATTTTTGAAATTTTAGCTATGCAGAAAGTGAGGTAACGATCTGCGGAATTGATTTGGGATATAGGGAAAACATTATTGGATGCATATACCATTGTCCATGCAATTTGACCCGAGGCCGGTTATATCAGACCATTTGATGATCCAGACTGTCCGTAAAAGTTCCAGTGGAGATGGCGCCACATGGCAAAGATCTCAGCCATCCATCAGGGATGCCTTCTCCAGACATTGTGAGTTAGAAACAATTGTCCAGAAAAAAAAAGAAAAGAAAATATTACTAATTAACCATAATGCAGATGGTGAGAATCTCTGACTGGCGATGTTTTTGCTCTGTGGACAATGTAATGTTGGACCTCCTAGATTAGCGGCTTGGATCATTAGGTGGTATAGCAGAGGGGACGAAGCTGAGCACCTCGTCATCTAACACTAATTAATCTTGTCAATAGAAAGCTTTTGGAAGGAAACACCAGTGCTTGAAATGCTGCCGACTGGATAGTTGGGGGCTGGTGCTAGTTTGGCATGTAGGCTGAAGATTGGAGACTGCAATGCATGGATACCATTTGATTCGAGATCCATGGTGATTTGGATTAACATTCATGTGGGTTACCATTTTCGGGGGTTGCTTGGAAACTGCATCTCAAGATGGCCAGATGGCATGGCATCATACAAATAAAGAAAGATGGGTGGTGCTGTTTGCAGGATATTATGTTGAATGAAGGTGCGGCCTTGTTATCGATGAATTACCTTGTTCCCTTGAAGGGTGAAATTAAGGTTGTGGGCCACTTTAAATTCGGTGATTTGGGCATTTTGCAAAGCAGATGATGATCTGAGAAATGCCTTTTCTCTCTTGCTTGGGGGGAGTACTGCCCTATCCAATCTTTGTGAACTACTACCTCTCCCTCGTTAAACTTCCAGCTAAAGCATTGACTGAGCGTGAGAAAATTCGAAGAAGATTTGGGTTAGAGAGAGGGATTGGCATTTGTGGATTCGAGCAAAGGAATTGGGTACCAGTACTAAAGATTTGGAAAACGAGCCAAAGGCTTTTTGGAGAGGGGTTAAAAGAAAAGAAAAAAATCTGTGTGCAAGAGACTACTATCTATTGCTGTTTGGCTTCTTGAATAAATCCTCTTTTGTCAACAAAAAAGAAGATTTAAAGGCATGATTTGTGGCGAAAAGTGCTGGGTTGTCACGTCTCAGGTGGTGGAATTGGGAACTTGATTTGGCCCAAAATGAACGTTGGTCTAGGTTGAATATGGACTTTTCAGTTACATAAAAGACATTCGTTGTATTTGCTGTTGGAAAGAACCCTATCTTACTAGTAGGGTTTTTGTGAGGCTGGAATCAATGTTGCATTGTTCGTCATTTTTTTGGACAGTTATGGAAAGGTAGGGTTAATCATTTGTGATTGGCATGCAGTGATTGCGAAGGACAGTACGAAAGGTTGCCGCCTACTTGGTCTCCTTCCCTGACAGGTTGTTGGAAGCTTGACTTCAGCAGTTTCTGAGATGGGAACTTGGGCCAGGCAGGAAACAATGGAGTGGTGAGGAGCATGTCAGGCATCATTTTCTAGCACATTGATTGATTGACCAATGCAGAGGCATTGGCTATTGCCCTTCACTATGAATTGAGAAATTACGGGAAGCTCCTTTTTAAGCACCTTGTTGATGTATGATGTTTTTCCTGTGGTGTTTTCAAGTGGTTATACCCCCCGGAAGCAGGTTTTGGAAGCGGACATGTAGCCATTTGGGGCCCATTCTGCTGCACCCTCTAATGCAGCATTTGATGAATAGATGCCAATTTTAGCTGAACCTGTTTTTGTGTTGTGTTTGGATGCATTGCTACAGACAGACTGGTCTTCCACTCATTAAAACGGGTGCTAAAAAGGCCCATCTGTGAAAAAACCGATCCGCTTGGCTTTTGGAAAATCAACTATTAATTTGTGGAAAAACCCCCTTTCAGGAAGTTGCCGCCAGGCAAGCAGAGATGTAGTGCTGCATAAAGGGAGCATGAGGTCATCAATCTGTTGGTTCTTCCTTGGTTTTGTTTCCCTGGCTTTTTTTCAATGAAATTTGATTATCTTTCAAAACTCGGGGAACAGAAATATGGCAAGTCTTTATCCATGAATAGTTGATGTAATTGTGCAAGTGTCTGTAATTCATTTCTTCTACAGTACATTTACCCTACTCTTGCAAGAGGCTTGCCAGAGTACATCCCAACATATTGCTACAAGGATAGCAGTTGTATCTAGGATCATATTCAGTGATCCACAGTGTATAGGAGGAAATACAACGATGAAAGTGGCTGCCTCAAAATATTCAGGAGTGGAAAATCCTGGACTTGCAGATCAATGGCCCACAAAGCAATGATCCAGCTGATGGAAAAAGGTTAAATTATCGAAGTGCTAAAGTAACTAGATTCCGAGGGTTTCATTCCTAGGTATCACTATTGACGGTGAGACACATCCTGTAAATGCTGTGGAGTACAAACGCATGACCCCGCATCCAACGGCTATGGGCTGGATCCTAATGTATCAAATTCTTCCCGTATATATGGGATGTATTCTAGCAATTACCTTGTTGCTCTCATACGAGTGTGGCTATCATCAATAGGGGAGGTTTTTGAACTGCCTCTGTTTGCTGGGTCCAGCTTATTGCCATTTCCTACCTAGTCACTGGCTTCGTTCCTGTAAACAGTGCTGATCAATAGGTGATGGTTGATTCATACATGTAGCATCCTGAGCATGGTTGAACCAGAGTGCAAAAACAGATTGTGATTGTTTTTATCTGCAGAAGGTCACTGACTGAATGGGTAGGATTGTCCAAGCTGTGTTTCTCCAACTGCTGGCCATCCATGGCTGATCAATCTTAGATATTCCGATGGGAACCTGCCCCTTGCGACGGAGTGTGATCATGTATGCTACAATAAACCAAATGCTACCTAATGGAAGGCAAGATTTTGAGAATCTAGTGACAGTATTGCGAAAAATACAAATGAAGAAAATTTCAAAATATTGGCAGATTTTAAAATATCATGTTTTTGTGGCAAGGATATAACAACATTAACTTGAAAAGAGTAAAAACCTTGGGTCATGTTTGGGTGCCACTTAAAAATGCATTTTGTCTCATTTTAGTTAATCATAATTATGCATTAGAGTTGTTGGTTATCAGGACTGCATTTAATTCTTACCAAAGGGTATTTGCTTGCACACCAAGTCACACGGATAAATTATGAAATATAGTGAAATTTCATTATATTTGGTGCAGGAAAATGTACAAAGAATATGTTCTCTAATACATAATTATGATTAATTAAAATGAGATGATCTCATTTTTGAGTGGCACCCAAACACTGCCAAAGAAGTAGTGTTTCTTGGAAACTTTATTTTCAAGAAATTGTGGAAAAGGGAATATTGTTTTCCTTGTTTGTTTTTTAGTGAGATTTTGGTAGAAATTTAGAATCTATTTTCAAATTTGGCGTTTGGCAAAACAAAAACTTCTTTCTCATGTTTTTCATGAGTCCAAACATGCCCTTAGATAGTCACTAGCATGTGTTAGATTAGTACTCGGCACATATAGGATGCTTAGTGATGAATACGGGCACATGGCATATTTGGATTGTGGCACGCATGGTACATATGACCTGTTTGAAGTTGTACAGTGGCACATGTGGCATAAGACATGCATTAGCACATTTGACAGCTGGGTGCTAAAGCTGGATGATGACACTTGTACACATTGGCACCATTGGCACGTGGCATATTTGGAGAATCGAAGATGGACAATGACGTGTGGTACATTAGTGCATGGGGAGTGCTTTGCACATGTGGGGCATAAGTGAAATGAATGATGGTACAATGGCACAATAGCATATGTGGGGCACAAGAGGAGATGGATGGTGACATATGTGGCGCATTAGCACATGGGGGGCTCTTTACACATGGGGCATAAGATAAGATAAGATGGTGGCACATGTGGGGCATGACTGAAGACGGATAATGTTTCATTTGGCACAAGTGGCACATGTAAGGAGATTGAACATGGATAGTAGTGCACTTGGGCTTTTAACTCTCGAGAAACTCATTTTCTTTTTACCATGGGAAAATGCATTTCTTAAGAGTGGTGGAAAAATTAGTTCATTCATTTTCCTACGAAGATAGTGGGAAATTGTATGATTTCCCACAAAGA
The DNA here is from genome assembly GCA_003013855.2 of Liriodendron chinense. Lineage (NCBI taxonomy): Eukaryota > Viridiplantae > Streptophyta > Magnoliopsida > Magnoliales > Magnoliaceae > Liriodendron > Liriodendron chinense. Next base: position 6,218,395 of record PVNU02000439.1, on the reverse strand, counting down.
AAGGCTTATCAAACAACAGAAAATGAGTTTCATGAAAAATACTATTTCATTTCTTAATATGAATCCAAACATATTCTTCCTTAAAAAATATCTTATGTAAACATATAGTTTAAATTGAATTTATTAAAATTTAAATGTTTTATTTACCTAGATTTTCCAGGTAATATTTGGAGAAAAATTACCTAGAAATTTGAAAACCCCAGGAGAAGTTGCCCAGAACCACATTTGTCACTAATGATATAGAAGTGGAGAGGTAGAGATATTTGATGACTGCATGGACATAGAACATAAGCTGTTCAGTGGTCTGGGTAGCCCATGGACTGACAACTTGGACCAGTTGGACCTGGACCCCATTCGGTTTGACACGATGAGTCACCCAGCTGTCGTCACCACCACCTTAGGGCGAGTCATCTTTTAAATCCATGGGCATGCCTAGTAGTGGGGCCAGGGTTCAATAATGAGCGTAACGGTGTTGGCACATGACATTAATGTCTGGTTATCAATGGATCGTAAAGCTTTTGAGTCTACCACCGAGCCATGAGTAAGGACCCAACCTTGGCCATCTATGGTTCGAAAAGCTAACCATAACTTGATTAAAGGCTACGATGATTTGGATGGTGATTAACAGATAAATCAACGTTGTATCCATGGGATTGGCCTGGACATCTATGAGATCGGGACCGTTCATCTGGTGCCTCCTTTCTTGGATGGCCAATACGCTGCAAACCGTTCTGAACAAATGATCCTGGCCGTCTGATAATGCTTTTACCCACTGAATGTTAGCCAGGCCTTTTTGGTACTACCAGTGTATATCAGGAATTATTGGCATCCAATGTGTAGTGCCAGTAGGGCTGGCAATAGATATAATAGATTTCCATTTACACCTCACATATATCAGATATGACAGAATCTCATTTGGATTTGGAATTTTTTTACCAAATTACTTGATTTTTAAGCAATTGGGTAAAATAATTGGGATTTTTAATGGTGATTGATCAGATGGAATTAATCAGCTAACCTGAAAATTGTTTTTTTTTTTTGCCTGTAATAGTTCTACAGTGAGGCCTGTCACATCAACGGTCTAGATCCCATGCCATGGATCTTGGATTCCTGGGTCCCACTTGTTTGAAATGGATGGATGCATTGAAAAGTCTTGAAACTCCAATTGTTTTCGTATGGTTGTGGCTCACCATCTTGATTTTTAAATATGAGATATTTATGGTGGGGTGCACTATCTCCAAATTGGCACGTGTCATGGTTGGAAACGTGCGTGTGAATGTGAAGACGGGTAAACCTTTAGGTCCTTCCAACAATATAACTAGAAGGATTTGATAGGTGGGATGTCTATCAAGGGAAGCCCGGCCTCACTTTGAGATAAGTCACGTGACATTCACGTGCATGAGAGAGTATGGCCACCTGTCGTTTGGAGGTTTGCTACCTACATCCTGACGGTTTCAATGATTCAAACCGTTTTTATGGTGGGCCTCTCGGTGGATGGGGTACGTCCACAAAAAGAGAGAAAAATAATCTTAAATTGGTTTCTTTCAACCATTTGATCATTTAACTTTTGTACTTTGAATACGGACCGTTTGCTTTGTGTATCATTTAGTGAAAGTATTCCATTCTTTAAGATTTTTGGCACAGCCACGATCAGCTCTATATCTTATCAGATTAATGGTTCGGATCAAAGGATAGCCCTAAGATCCAACAAATGTAGTTGTTTCAATGATCAGGACATTCGACCGTTGTTAGGCACGTAATTACCGTTTGATTAATATAATTGACGTGTTTCCACCCTCAGAAATTGATACAATTAATGCATCCAGATCATGTAACGTACACGTGGCATGTGTAAGATGATCAGAGCCATGCATTATGTGGGTTCCACCGAGATTGGTCCCTAACGAAAAGATCGCCTCGCCGGACCATGCAAACCATCTCCTATCATCGCTGACTTCTGTCTTTTGGCAACCCTTTTGTAAGCCACCGATTGAAGGGTTCTGATCGTTCAGACAGCCTGATATTGGTCTATGGCCCACTCACTATCGGCCGTACGAATGTGCGGTCCAAACGTTGTCCATACAAGCGGTGGAAATATCATCTTTAGGGGATGAAGATAGGCCTATTCTACATATTTTGTGTGTGGGCCCCACCATGATGCGTGCATCATGACATCCACACGGTCCATCACGTGCGCCCTCTCATGTCCTCGGAGCCCAAAAGTCAGACCGATCAAAAGCTCAGGTGGGCCTGGTGTGGTCCACCTGTGTGTTGAAATGGCCTGATTTTTGGTGTGTCCATTCATCCCGGCCATGAATGGATTGGATGGCATATGCAGAGGACGATGGGCTCAACGCACAATCTGAAAGGTTTTTATGGTGGACGTCCACATCCCAACTGTTCTAGTGTGGCCCACCTGTGTTTTGGATCAGCCAGATTGGAAGAGAATCCTGATACAGCTAATCAATCAAATGCTACTGAGATTTGGGAGATTGTGGGTCGCAATCAATGGCTAGAAAGATTCGACGATCGTGTGGCCGTATGCGATATCCAATCAAAGGTGGTCAACAGGTATATCTCAACTCTCCAACCCTCTGACAGAGGAGTTACAGATATCCATCGCAGGCTTTGCACAGTACACCCGAGTTTCCGATTCCGACGAGTGAGGCAAATGAGTTGGTAATCTGGACCGTTCGTCCGTTACATCTCACCGTGGATGTACGATGCTAAAAAAAAAAAAAAAACTCTATAAGACAATACTGACTCTTCGAATGTGTCCCACAAATAGACGGTTGCGAAGAGAAATACATTAATGTTCCACGTTCAACCGATAAGACATTCCAATCTTGGACATTTTCGGGACATGTTCCATCAAGGGTGGGAAGCAGCAGACCGACGGCCTGGATTACTGAACCATGGGGCCCACCTGTCAGGACTGAAAACCAGAGCTGGCTCACCGTTCCTCCCGACAGATGGGCATGAATCAAGGGCAGACATGGCACGCCAAATCATAGCATTGGCATTAAAAGGCAGCAAAAGGGAGACAATGGAGAATAAATAAAGGGATTGATTAAGGAGAACTCAGCTAAAACCATGGATCTAAGGAATTACTTGGGATGTGTAGATTGGAGTCTTCATGTGGGGCCCACTTAAAATGAGCTGGCACCTTGGAACTAGAAGGATCTAAGCAGTTGTACATGCCCATGTTGACAAGATACGTGATGGACAGCCGTTTTTGCGTGTGATTAAATTAAGAAGACGAACTTTGATACTCTGTCAGAGTGTGATGAATGATACACAGGCGCTTAAAGATTGTAGATCTGGTGTATAAATAATTCAAATTAAACCGTCCAAGTTACGAGGTCTCTGTTTAGATGTATCATTGCAAAAGATTTATGCTTATTTCATTATCTGGCATCAGATTAGTGGACATTTATTGGACGGTTAAAAATGAAAATATCCAATGTTCTTATTTCAACAAGCAAGGCACTACGAATCATAGGCCAGGATTGCTCTATCTGATTTTGGGATCATGACTTACCGATTGTCATTTCCAAAATTTAGTTATTTAATTTGAGTTAATACATGCCACGTGGCTGATTTCCGAGTGCCTGCATATCAAGTGTAATACTCTGCCAGAATAACAAATAACTCCCTCTTAATTAAAGCAATGCAGTTTACTCGCTGAATTTTAATAAGAAGTGAGACGCCAATTCCAATGGAAAAATCGAGTTTTGATAGGGAACGTAAGAGGCAACCGTGCCACATTACAGAGGCAGTTTTCTACCCTTAGATTGCATCCTTAGAATGATCTGAACTGTTCATTTCCTCATTGCTATCATGTAGAAGCTATGATCTTATAATCATCTTTAGTTGATGATCCTGTCCTTCGATTCTTGGATTTGAATATGAGCCATTAAATGTTCATCTTCATACACAATCACCAATTCAATAAATGCTTCTTAAGATGACCCAGCTAGCATAGATTCCATGGCATGATAAGTTCATATCATCGTTTAAGATGCAATTGGGGCTGGAGACCTGCCACCATACCCTATCAAAACATAGAAAAATCTCACCATTGGCAAGATGATGGATAGAGTGGGCTCATCTTCAGGGCCACTCTCAGGATGTGGGGATGTTAAAGATGGGCCCCACGTTTGTACTTTGTCAAATAACAGTGAGACTGGGCCATGTACTCCTGTTTTCCACATCATATAACATAGGCTTTAGGATATTCTCATTTTATAAAATTACTTATCACCAAGATCATCCCATCCATGTGTAGGAATGAACTATCTCAGATTGTGAGATTGATGATGGCTTGGCGTATGTATGAAAATTGGTGAATGGAGATAACCGTTGATCGCCAATCTACGGTATGAAATGCCAACCCAAATTGCCTGGAGGAAGGCTAAGATAAGGGATGCGGATTTCCCTGCGTTGGGAAGCTATGTGGGGCCACCATGATGTCTGTGAGAAATCCACACCATCCATCCGTTTTTTGATATCCTTTTAGGACATGAGACCAAAAATGAACCGGATCCAAGACTCAAGTAGGCTACACAAGATGGAAAATGGTGGAAAGAAATGGCCACCGTGAGCTCGACCTTGACGTTTATATGCCATCCGAATCGTTTATAAGGTCATTCTCACTAGATGAACTGAAAATACAAAAAAATATTGTCTGATATAAAACTTTTATGGTCATATGAATGTTTCAACGGTGTCCTTTGGATCTGCCTGATTTTTGTCCTAAAATAAACTCGTAAAATGTATGGGCAGAATGGATTTCTGATCACAAACATCATGATAGCCCCACCTAGCTTTCGAGCGCAAGAACTTTCAGCTTCGGCAGAAAATTGGCATCCTAAGATAAGAATGGTCCAGCTGTCGCAGTGATCTCTTCAACATTTTTTACTTTATAATAATAAGCATATAGCCAGTTTAGGTGTCACTTAAAATTGAGTTCATCTCATTGTAGTTGACTATAATTATGTATTAGAAATGATGATTGTTAGTTGTCACCATTGTTTTTAATCCTTACCAAATAGAAATACTGACTTTAATACATAATTACAGTTAACTAAAGTGAGATAACTCATTTTCAAGTGTCACCCAAACAGGCTGTTAGTGTTTAAAAATAGGATCAGACTGTCATGTCCAATTGGGTTCTATCCGGATTGAGCATGTCACAGGTATGGTTCATTTCAAACCATTTCATTTCCTTCTCCGCATGGCAAGTCAACCAATATTGAAAGACAAAACTCTCTATTATCAAATTATATTTTGATGATCAGATTACTTGTTTTATAATTAATTTCCAGCTATCTATAATATTAATATGTGTGGACAGTTTAATAAGGGCCTGGATCTAACATAAAGCTCCATGCTTTAAGCTTAATGTACAAGAGCACATTTAATCTTTCTAATTTCAATGATGTACATTTAGGCTCATCTACATAAATGCACCTATGTAAACACAGATGAGCTTATGTGCATTGTAATTTAAATGCACTTTGTATGTTGAGCTTGAAATACAAAGCTTTGTATGGTATGTGGGATTGTTTAGCAAACCAATCACCCAAATGAGACCCGTCTAAAATGTACTCTGAAAGAATTCCAAAGAAATATGAAATATTTGTTATTTATCAGTGGCTATAATTATTTTCCATGGTATGGCCCACCTAAAGAGTGTATGGGGCTGATTTTTGCACATGGTGATCCTCATGGTGGTGCCAACCTAATGGACAGAGTGGATGTATCACGGACATGATAGGTTGGAAAGTATCCACTGGGTGGATGGTAACTTGTCACCAACTAGGTTGGATATGAGCATCTCTCAACTAATGCCATTCCTCTAATAAAATAATTTTCCATTGTAAGTTTTATTTAATAAAAAAAGCCAATCATTAGATAATAGAAGGAGAGTGGGATTGGGATTTAGATTATTCTTACTCCTGAGGAGAGCTAAACATACGATGATAAAGAAGGGGACTACTTTTGAGAAGAGACAAAGGAAGGTGTCCTGTACTTTAAAAATCTCCTTTGTTTCAGTCCTTAGAGACCTTCCTTTTCTCTCTCTCTCTCTCACTCACTCACACACACCTTCGAATGCTTTTTCAAATGCTCATCCTTTTTTTTTTTTTTTTTTTTGGGTTTTGATAGAATTTTTCAAAAATAAATAAATAAGAGATAGAAAGTGGAGCTTGCATCACAGAGATCACATGGGTCCTTGTTCCAACTGTTGGATGGCACACATGTTAGAGATCCTGACCATTCATCAGTTAGTGTACATTGAGAACTTGGCCTGGACCAAATATATACGTACACACAAACAAACACAGGTCCACTAATTCAGGTACATCACACTTGTATAAGAAAAATGGGCAATTAGCAAAAGGGTCCAACTGTTGAAATTATAGGTAAATGTGGGAATGAACCCAACATGGTCACTGTGATGTGGGCCCCACATTCTACCAGAAACCCTAGTTTTTAAAATATCAGCTAGTGCGCTGATCGTTTGCTCATGGGATATCAATTGGCTAATATTATAATACTGGAGCATAGTCTCATCAATGGATATCTTACACATCATGTAAATAGAAAATCTATTAATATATACTTTATGGGAGAGGCTCGGTACAATAGACATTTATGTGAGGATGAACGCTACCTGACCCCATGAGGCTTTACTATTCCCGTAATTGGCTTTGGGCCTTTCGTGCGTAGCTTAGGTGGAAGGCGAAGAAGGCCTCCACTACCTTTTGGGAGACCTACGCCCCATAAAAACTGTCTACTTGAGATTGTCCCTTGACCTATAAGTCCTGACACAAGATTAGTATTTTAGCTATTGTAGAGTATTACCTCACTGAAGGCCTTGATTACTAAGCTAGACTATCAGCCATTTCTACTTCATATGGAGTGAGTAGCCAGCACAATTGAGATACAATTAGTTTTGAGATGGTTAAAATTTTGCATTATTTGAGGATATGAAAAGGTTTTTAGTCAAAGTAATGGGTGTTTATGTATTTAAGTGGGTTTGGCCATGTGTTTATAGAATGCAATTGGGATTTAGATTTTGCCTGCTCCCCCTTCGAATGAGATGATTGTGGAGATTTTACCTGCTTTCTTAAACCTACTTGACTCTCATGAGTAAATCCCAATTTACTGTTATTAATTACTTCAGGACCACAACACTTTGATTGAGGACACTTTCACTGATCCACACCATTTTAGAGGATGGACCACACAGTGAATGGTTGATAATCAAGACAATCGTCAAGATTGAAAGAACTAATGGATGACCCACCCGAGATGTTTTAAAGCAATGATCCATGTTCCAAGGAAAAGAGTACTTAAAATGATTAAAGAACATTTTCACAACCATTTTTCATTCCATTTACTTCTCATCTTGAAAACCACTTCTCTCTCTCTCCAACCCGCCCTACACGTGCGTTACACATGCCATATTCACCAGTATGCATGTGTATGTATTGTTTATACACACATACATTCACGTTGGAAAACATATGCATATTCTTGGAATCTCCCAACACATTATTTTTCCAAAGAGAGTATGCGCGTGCACATGGTACAACTTGTTGCATTTGATTTTTTTTTTTTTTTTTTTGTTAGTCATGCAACGCACCCACCCTGTAAGTTGCCCAACAGTGTTGAGTGTGGAGCCAAGTCACACAAGACATGGTCGGGTGTCTGGACGGTTTGATGATCGGGCGCTCGATATTCATGGGTTTTGAGACATCAGTCTCTGGATTGTTCTGTGAACGGTCGGGCGCCCGACGGTCAAAGTGATCGAGCGCCTGATAATGGTCTGTTTTGGCCTGTTTCACGCTAGACATTTTTTGTAATGGGTGGGCGCCTGACCCAGTATGAGCGGGCGCTCGACTGGTTGCGAGCTTAAGTGCAGAGTTTCCTATTTTGAGTTGTATTTTTCGATTTTACTATATAAAGGGGTGTAAATTGGGATTAGGCCAAGAGATTAGGGTTTCTATATGTCCAAGGTGAGAAAGAGGCCAGAGGATTAGTAAAAGGGCCATCTCTGTGCATGGGAGCATAGGAGAAGGTAAGTGTATTGCTTATAACTTTGTTTTCTTCATAGTGAAAGTTTTGCACTCGTGATTTTTTTACCCTTGTTGGGGTTTTTCCACGTAAATTCTATCTTGTAGATTGTTGGTTTGTGTGAATTCTACATCTAATTATCATTTCTTCCTGTTTATTGTTTGTGGGTGAAACCGAAGATTGGATATTGGTTCACCGGCGTTGTTGGCGTGCTACGCAACAACTGATATCAAAGCTATTGGTTTAGTTCAAGTGGGAACGATGACGGAAGAAGGGAAAACTAAAATTGAGAAGTTTGATGGTTCAAACTTTGCCTTCTAGAAGATGCAGATGGAGGATTATTTGTATCAGAAGGACCTCTACATTCTTCTACGAGGAAAAGAGAAGAAACCAGAGAGGATGACAGATGATGAATGGGCTTTAGTGGATCGGAAGGCTTTAGGAACGATCCGACTCTCTTTGTCTAAGAGCGTTGCCTTCAATATATCCAAAGTAAAGATCACAAAATAATTAATGCAGGTTTTGGCTACGATGTATAAGAAACCCTCGGCATCCAATAAGGTTCATCTTATGAAACAGCTATTCAACATGAATATGTCAGATGGTGGGGGCGTGGCTGAACATTTAAACGAGTTCAATACAGTCATGCGTCAATTGAAATCCGTTGGCATCACTTTTGATGATGAGGTCAGGGCACTATTAATCTTGTACAGTTTCCCACACAGTTGGGATGGTTTGGTGATTGTCGTGAGCAATTAATTCCTCAGGGTATACGAAGTTGAAAATCAATGATGTGGCTAGTCTAATTCTAAGCGAAGAATCTAAAAGGAAGGCATCATGAGCTTCAGGGGATTCATGGAATGCTCTAAATGTTGAAAGAAGAGGAAGATCTTCGAACAAAGGAGGCAATAAACACGGTCGTTCTAAGACGAGAAATAAGTCCAAGGGACCGAAAGACAATGACGGGTGTTGGCATTACGGGGAGAAAGGTCATATGAAGCGTGATTGTAGGGCGCTTAAGAAACAAGAAAGAAGCTCTCAAGGTGGGAAGGATTCAGTGAATCTATCTAAGGAGAGTGACACAGAGGCGTTAATCTTGTCTCTTGATGCGTGTAATAAGTCTTGGGTTATAGACCCAGGTGCTTCATTTCATACCACTTTGTCAAAAGAAGTTCTTCGTGATTATGTGTCAGGTGACTTCGGAAGAGTCTACCTGGGTGATGATGAGCGATGCAGTATTGTTGGCAAGGGAGACGTTCACTTAAGTTAGAAAGACGGAACGGTCTTGAAGTTAAAGGATGTCAGACATGTACCGAGTTTGAGACGAAATTTGATCTCAGTGGAGCAGTTGGCCGATACTGGATACGTGACGACATTCACGAGCGATGCATGGAAGGTCACAAAAGGTGCCTTGGTAATATCTCGAGGCAAGAAGGAAGGTACCTTGTACGTGACTTCCGGATCATATAGTTCACTCGCAGTTGCATCAACTGGAGTGAATGGGCAGTTATGGCATCAGAGATTAGGACATATGAGTGAGAAAGGGATGAAAGTGCTATTATCAAAGGGGAAGCTACCAGGGTTGAAGGCAATCGATCTGGAATTCTGCGAGGATTGCGTGTATGGCAAGCAAAAGAGAGTAAGTTTCAAGAAGACATGACGTGCTCTAAAGACACATCTGTTAGAGCTTGTACACATTGATGTGTGGGGACTAGCACAGGTATCATCTCTTGGTGGTTCACGCTATTTTGTTTCTTTCATTGATCATGTTAGTAGAAAACTGTGGGTTTATTTCTTAAAGCACAAGTCTGATGTATTTAATGTATTTAAGAAGTGAAAAGTTATTGTAGAAAATGAGACCAGTAAAACTGTGAAGTGTCTCAAATCGGATAATGGGGGAGAGTATTGTGATAAGAGGTTTGAGGAGTATTGTGGAGTAAATGTGATCAAACATCAGAAAATGACTCCAGGGACACCGTAGCAAAATAGTGTGGCTGAGTGCATTAACAGGACCATCCTTGAGCGCGCTTGGAGTATGAGGCTATATGCAAGGTTGCCCAAGACTTTTTGGGCAGATGTTGTGAATACTGCCGTATATCTCATAAATTGAAGTCCCTCAGCACCATTGGATGGTGGGCTACCAGAAGAAATGTGGACTGGAAAAGAGGTGAACCTTGCACATCTCAGAGTGTTTGGTTGCACTTCTTTTGTTCACATTGATGCAAAGCACAGAAACAAGCCGGATGCGAAGTCCAGAAGGTGCACGTTTATAGGCTACAGGCAGAATGATTTTGGTTACCGATTTTGGGATACTGAGAACCGAAAAATCATCAGAAGCAAGGACATAGTCTTCAATAAAAAAGTGATGCATAAGGACTGCTTGCAGAAAAAACAGAATAAGGCCGATGAGAAGGAATTCGTAGAGTTGGAAGAGTTACCGGACACGGGTGTTACAGTACCACAGGATGAGCATGTACAGGAGCATGATGAGGCAGAGCCGCAGACACCGGTTGTGAGGAGGTCTACTCGAAAGAGGAGACCCAAGGTCCGATACTCACCCTCCTTACATTATCTACTGCTGACAGATAATGGTGAGCTAGAGTGTTTTGAAGAGGCGTTAAGGTCAAATATGCGGGTGAAGTGGGAGCAGGCCATGGATGACGAGATGTACTCTCTTGAGTCCATCGTACGTGGGAGCTAGTCACTCTACCTAAGGGTCAGAAAACTCTTCATAACAAGTGGGTTTACAGACTGAAGGAGGAGCATGATGGTTCGAAACGGTACAATGTTAGACTGGCTGTGAAAGGGTTCCAACAAAAAGCAGGTATCGATTTCATAGAAATATTTTCATCTGTGGTGAAGATGTTTATGATTCGCATGGTCTTGAGTATAGTGGCTACAGAGGACTTACATCTACAATAGCTAGATGTTAAGGCAGTCTTTCTTCATAGGAGACCTTGAAGAAGAGATATATATGCATTAGCCGATAGGATACGTGGTATCAGAAAAGGAGAATAAGGTGTGTAGACTGAAGAAGAGTCTATATGGCCTGAAGCAGGCCCCAAGGCAGTGGTACAAGAAGTTCGACAGTTTCATGTCGGGAAACGGATACAGGAGATGTCATGCAGACCACTATTGCTACTTGAAGAAGTTTGAAACGGTGTACATCATCCTTCTTCTGTATATTGATGATATGCTTGTGGCCGGATTAAGCATGAAGCACATTTCAGATATCAAAAGACAACTGTCTAGAGAGTTTGCTATGAAGGATTTAGGAGTTGCAAAAAAAAAAAAAAAAAAAAAAATCCTAGGCATGAGGATAAAGCGTGACAGGAAAAATAAGAAGCAAGTTTTGTCACACGCAGAGTATATAGCCAAGGTACTTGATCGATTCAGCATGGGAGGTGCTTAGCCGGTTAGCACTCCATTAGCTAACCACTTCATGCTTTCTAAGGAGCAAGGAGCTAAGACGCAGGAGGAATGGGACTACATGGCTAAAATCCTTTATGCCTCAGCTATAGGGAGCTTCATGTATACTATGGTTAGCACGTGGCTAGATATTGCTCAAGCAGTAGGAGTTGTTAGCAGGTTCATGAACAACCTCGGGAATGAACATTGGGAAGCTGTGAAGTTGATCTTCAGATACCTGGTAGGTACTATAGATGTAGGGATGTGTTATGGAGGATCGGAAATCAAGTTACAAGGCTACGTCGACTTAGATTTGGCAGGGGATATCGACAACAAAAGGAGCACTATAGGGTATGTCTTTACCCTGGGTAGTGCTGCAGTTAGTTGGGTTTCTTAGTTACAGAAGATAGTATCCATCAGTACAACGGAAGCAGAATATGTTGTAGCTACAGAAGCGTGCAAGGAGATAGTATGGATGCAAGGTTTTATGGAAGAGTTGTGGAAGAAGTAAGCAGATTGCAAGTTGTATAGTGACAGTTAGAGTGCAATTGGCTAAGAATTCAGCCTTTCATTCGAGGACCAAGCATATTGACATCAGATATCACTTCATACATTCGTTACTGGAAGATGGATCGATTGCTTTGGAGAAGATTCATACAAGTGAGAACCCTGTAGATATGTTGACCAAGGCGGTCACACGGGAGAAGCTGAAGCTTTATTCAGCTTTAATTGGTCTTCAGGCTTGAAGACTGGGAGGTGGTGCACTTCGGATGTAGAAGACGAAGGATCATGTGGTAATGTGTCTCCAAATGGGAGATTGTTGAGTGTGGAGCCAAGTCACACAAGACATGGTCAGGCGCTTGGATGGTTTGATGACCGGGCGCCCGATATTCATGGGTTTTGAGACATCAGTCTCTGGACTGTTCTGTGAACGGTTGAGCGCCCGACGGTCAAAGTGACCGGGCGCCCGATAATGGTTTGTTTTGGCCTGTTTCACGTTGGACGTTTTTTGTAATGGGCGGGCGCCCAACCCAGTATGATCGGGCGCCCGACTTAGTATGACTGGGCACTCGACCAGCTGCGAGCTTAAGTGCGGGGTTTCCTATTTTGAATTGTATTTTTTGGTTTTACTATATAAAGGGGTGTAAATCGGGATTAGGCAAATGGATTAGGGTTTCTATATGTCCAAGCTGAGAAAGAGGTAAGATGATTAGCAAAAGGGCCATCTCTGTGCATGGGAGCATAGGAGAAGGTAAGTGTATTGCTTGTAACTTCGTTTTCTTCATAGTGAAAGTTTACACCCGTAGTTTTTTACCCTTGTTAGGGTTTTTCCATGTAAATTCTGTCTTGTGGATTGTTGGTTTGTGTGAATCCTACATCTAATTATTATTTCTTCCTGTTTATCGTTTGTGGGTGAGACCGGAGATTGGATCTCAGTTCACCGGTGTTGTTGGCGTGCTGCGCAACACAACACACCCACACAGTTAGTCACACAATGTACCCACCCACCAGTGGGGCCTGTTAGTGTGTCTCTTTAACACTTGAATCTGAGACGTGCTGTTGAAACGCCCAGGCGTCTTCCAGCTGGGTTAGCACTCGAACTAGTTGCATGTGATTATTCCTGCAAAAACATTAGGAACACTTGATTAATATTAATCCATCTTGTACGATTTGCATACACCCATTTTCCACATTTGGATTGAAATGTTACAGAGTACACATTCCTGGGTGTGTGTCTCTGTACAAAATGAAAATGGGAACTTGCCGGTCACATACGGCAGTAAAAAGGTAAGGTCAGATCAGGTGCATCTTAGTCAATATGTGTATCTACTCATCTAACTGAAAACCTAGTGTAAATGCATACCAGTTCAAAGCATTCAAATCATAGGCTTTCGATGATTATGGACCATGGCCCACAGTTGTTAAAAAGAAAATGTTCATTGATTCAAATCTAATAGGCAAAATAAGATGTTTAAGATCATCTAGTCCATCTGATTTTCAGGCCATTGCCCATCCACAATGGGCCACAATTTGGATGGTCTAAAATTGGTTTGCATGGATGCCATGTGACAATGGACAAGTTACTCCACTCGAGCAAGTTGCAGTGTCTGATAAACCGTCACATACATGCGCTCACATGTGCGCATAGGCGCAGAATGGCTCTCCTATCACCCCCACTACATTGCTTGAACCTTGAAGAGTCTAGGTGGAATCCTAATTAGCTTAGGCGAACAATCCCAAATTAAAAACAATATCATCGCACTACTTTTGAGGTTAAAATTGCGTGTAAGCGAGGTTAAGTATGTTATTATCCCATTAATACATATCCGTCCCTCGGCTAGGTAGTAATAAAGCAATGTTAGTGGCAAAATAGTGATTAAAGCATTAGAAAATTATGTTTTGGGGGGTAATTATACCATGAGATGGGGCACATGATCTATGGCAATCTTACTTTGAGAGAGAGAGAGAGAGAGAGTGAGTGAGTATCTAAGTAGGATAGGGAAAGAATCTTGAACCACATGCTTGTTGGGGGACCATCAACCACATCTATAGAACACCTAACTAAGGAAACCCACCCAAAAGTTCTTGGAAAAAATGCCTCTTTTTTCCTCTCCGTAAGTCTACTTCCAAACATTTGAAAGGCCCTAAACCCCATAAAAGAGTATACAACAACATGCATGTTGGATTACAACTACCTTTGCTTTAAAAGGGAGGAAAGGGGAAGTAGATAACCACTCCAATTGCAATACACCAATGATAGTTTCTCACCATTTTGGAAAATGGGGTCATCCTTCCTCATCATATATGGCATTCATGTAAGGCTATATCTACCGTCCAGATTGTGGGGCATATGGTTGACCGAGCCTCTCTTTTAAAAAAATACTGAATAAGAAATCCTAACCTGACCAATTGATTACTATCAAATGGATTATTGAAAGTAAATAGTAAGTAGCCCAAAGGTGATATTCTTCATTGACTAGTTTTATCCACAATTGGATGATCAGCGATATGAACGGTCTGGATTTCTGTAAAACTATGCCATGTGTATGGTTCAGAGGTCACCACCATTTTAAAAATGGGGTGGAATTATAAGAGGAGTCTACCTCCTACTCCAAAGCACTAGTAAAAGAGATTGCTTTCCTTGGGGTATGGAATTACCATTTGTTTATGCGAATTGATATCTAGACCCCACCTTTGATTTAGTTACATACATGATAAATCCATAGACCATAGCCATGCTCCTTTTTAGGTGACCGGGACCACATGATCAGGAACCGTTGAATTTTCAATTCGGAATAAAGGGTGACGGGAAGTTGCATCCAACGGCCCAGATTTCCCTACAGCTATTTGAGTGTCCAATCCTACACAAGGCATTCTACATTTTATCTAATTTTGTGTCTTTGAAGGATGGACAGTGATGCTCAGTTCTTGTTGTGATGAGCATGCAATCCCCACCTTCCATGTGGCACGTTAATGTACGGCACGATCACGGCCGTTAATTTTGCGGCCCACTAGGTTGATGGGTCATACCCTATATAATCAAAATGGCCCACCAAATGAACAGTTCAGATGCACATTTACAGAGGGGTCCACAAACGCACTTCATTGACGTGTCACACAATCTTATACAAGGTGGGTAACGTATACATTACATAAAAAAAGGAAAGTGAGAGAGACAGAGAGCGGTCTATGAATTTTTAAACTAATGTAGGAAAACATACATGTATGAAAACAACCTGTCAAGGGTACTTTCGACATTTTTGGTAGCTGAAGGTTAACGGTCCGATGGGATGCTGCTGCTGCTGATGATGATGCAATGAGATGCAGGGGTTCTTTGGTCATTTAGAAAATGAAATGAAAACATCTACAGCACGGTGTACCCAAGCAATGTGCTACCTCACTGGTTAACATTCAGTAACAGATGCTTCTCATGGCTGAAGTTGGATCACATGAGCCGTCGATCTCAAGAAGGTGTAAGTGGGCCCGACAAACGTTGGAAGATTATGGGTGCACCGTACTGTGGGTAGAGAAGCATCAGGACCGTCGGTGCATGTTGGTAGCTCGGGGACAGACGGAACGTGAACCGTTGCAACAAAATGGCAAGCGCCACCTTTGCATGCACTAGTGCGAGGTTCTGACCAATGCACGTGCGTGCTCCAAGGCCAAAGGGTATGAACGCCATCGGATGCCGAGCGGCACGTGCCACGCCTTCTGCGAACCGGGTCGGGTTGAATTTGGCAGCATCTGGGCCCCACAGCTCTTTGTCATGATGGACGGCCAGGATCGGTATTAGGAGCTCGGTGCCACGTGGGATCTTGTAGTCCCTGAGCTCCACGTCGGCTTTGGCCCGCCTGATCGTGGCAACTACGGGCGGGTACAATCTCAGCGATTCGTTGACAATCATGGCTAGCTGCAAAAGGAGAAAACAATCGGCCGAGTCAGATTTTCATTAAAATGACTGAATTACCACTATCTCTGGGCTGTGTACGACTGGACCCGAATCCTGTACAACCTCTTGTACGGACTTGGTAAAATAATCTACCTCGTGGGGCCACCGTCTCGACATCCACTCCGTCCATAAGTTTCACCTTGTCATGTTCACCGTAGATTCTAGATAGTATCACAATCCAGAATTCCAATGGGCCACAACATGTTCCCCCAAGATCCTAAGACCTCTGAGTCAGCGCAGCCTGGCCCGCTTGAATTTCGGGGTCATGCTGAATTTTGGAGTGGATATCAAACCTGTTGGGTCACACCTGATGAACGGTTGGATAGAATATAAAAATTGTGGCCTCCTTGCACAAACCTATGGTTCTCATCCCTTCCTCATTGTTCCATGTGGTGTGGCCCACCTGATTTTTTGGATTAGGCTGATTTCTGCCGATTGTCTCACACATAAAATATAATGCTCGTAGTCTCATTGGGACAGTTGGACGTCCAATCCATTAATCCAGACTGTTCATCAGATCCAGCTAACATTTCTTAGGCTACCATGGAAACAATCACACTGATTTGACAAATACTAACCATTTCATCAATGGCCTTAATTATGGACGGTGAATATTATTTAATGGAAAAGGTCAAATCAACAATTTAATTCACCCATTTGTTAGGCGCCCTCATGGACTGCCCATGTTTCCAAAGAATTACTTTTGCTAGGCAATCGTAACCATCCATCAATGGCTTGAAAAACGGATGGCTAAAGAAAATAACGGCACATAAATGATGAATCAGATTATCCAATCAGTGTGATATTTTCTTGGTAGCACATGAAATATATCTTGAACTTAATGGACGGTTCAGATCAATCGATTGTGGTGTCGAAGCGTACCGATATAACTAGTAGCACTAGAACTTACCATGCTCCCAGAGCACCGGATTATTCTCATTATGAAAGTCATCAATGTTTAAGACTTTCTCAAATAGACTAAATTACCCTTGGCTTATTTAAAATGACAAAAAGTACCATGTTGAAAAGGACAAAAATATGCTTTGTCCTTCTCATCTGATCGTGGCCCAGTAAGGGCACAAATGACATAAAAAATAAGTCAGGGGTATTTTGTTCCATGTAAGGTAGGTGGCTCAGCTTCTTACCTTCTTCAGCTTAGCAATCTGGTCTTTGGCAGGGATGTCACGTGACCCACACACCTGCAAGACCTCCTCACGTGCCATCTCTTGCCACTCTGGGTGCATGGCTAACAGCACTACTGTCCACGTGAGCAGATTCGACGTAGAGTGCTTCCCGGCGAAGAAGAAAGTCTTGCACTCTTCGACAATGTCTTTGATGGTGATCGACGGCTGATATGAGAGGAATTCAGATTTCTTTGTGGTCATTTTCTCCGAGCTCGCATCGATCATAAGCCCCAATAAATCCATGGTCGGTTCGCCAGTCTTTCCGTTATTGTAATTCTCTTTTCGGTGGTTAATCAACTTCATTAACGACGTTCGAATCTCCTTATCCAATTTCCATGAACATGTATTCTTCTTTGTAGGAAGGAATCTGATATAAGAAGATGAAGAAGAAGAAAAAAGATAAATATTTATTTTTAAAATTCTACTAAATTTAGAACAGAGAAGCGTGCTTGGAAAACAGTAGTACTAGGATGTGAGATCTTTGTACTTTTTCAGGCTAAGTTACTTTACTTAGGCAAAAAGAATATTAAGCACTTTTGAGATGTGTTGCAATAATTTGGCTTTTCAGGGCCCACCATGTGATCATAGAGAAGGTCCCACCATAGATGGGCCACCACCAATTAAGAAAAAGAGTTCAACTCTCAATTTCAATACAAGGAGAGTTAATTAGAAGGTGGGTTTTGTAACATTGTTGGGTATCTATGGTGGGACCAATAAGATGAATGGTGTGGATGATCAGATGGTGGGGGTTTTAATGTATCTTATTCGTTTATAATTTTCTTTTGTTGATGTTAAGGGATGTACCTGTAGCCTGGTATGAGAACCTTTCCGAAGGATTCAGCTGCAAAAATCATCTGTTGAGCTTGCAACCGGAAAACAGCCTTCCCGTCTTCGTAGCTGCTTCCGAAGGCGGTTCGGGTGATGACTTCTTCCGTTAAGGTCTGGAAACACTCTGAAACGTCGATCTCTACTTCACCATTATCTGATATGGTGGACCATTTATCGATCATTTCAAGCACGCTCGTCCCAATCGCCGGTATCAGTAACTAGTTTGAATATAGCAAAGTTAAGGATTAGAAATTAATATGAAAGACAAAGAAAGGATTTGGTGGGTTTCAATTTTATAATTGGAGTGGTAGAATACACCTCATAGTTTGGGAATTTCCATGCAAATCAATCAATGGCGGGAAGTGAAGAAACATGGAATTTGAAAAGTTTCTATGACATCCCAGTACTCATCCAAGGGCTGTGAGTTTGGTTGTACAGGAATTCCCATACAAATGGAAGTACACTCTTTCTGTCTCTCTCACTTACTTTGAGATTTTCCATATAGAAGGTTGGGGTGATGATTTTCCTATGGTGAGCCCATTTCTCCCCTTTGAGGCTCAAAAGGCCATCTCCTTCGAGCTGCCGAACAAGCGGGTGCGACTCGTATTTCTCGTAAAACTCCGATTTTGAAATGAAGATTTCTTGGATGAGTTCAGGGTCAGAAACGGTAAGACGAGCCGTTGGTCCAAACCATACAAGAAAGGATGTACCTGCAACAAGCCACACCCAACTCACTGTCTGTCCATACAAAAATAAGAAGAGGGAGAGAAGGAATGATGGGAAGAAAGGAATTAAATTGCAGTGAGATAGTGGGGTATGCAATACATGTCAATGGAAAGATAAAAGAAGGAAGCATCACCCATTTCATGTGGTAAATGTCAATGTTGCAAAATGGGGGAAAGGAGAAAAGGAACATAACAGTTGCATTCGGGGAGAGAGAGAGAGAGATTTACCATAGATTTTCTTCCAGTGGTGGTAGAAGGAGAGGACCCTAGGTAGGATGTTGTGAGAGAGAGGCATGGGACGAGAAGAGGCTTTTACCATGAACCCAACTATCTCTCTCGCATTCCCTACTAAGAATCGATATGGTGGGCCTTTTATTCCTTGCTTCAGGAAATACTGTTCCGTTTTCTTTGGCTTCCACCATGCTACCTCCACCACCTTCACTGCCAACACCCACAAAACCACTGCTAACAACACCAACATGCTCTTGTAGTTGTAGAACTCTTCCATCATTCCAAAACCCCCTTTCAACTGTTAGTGATATCCTCCCTCTCCTTCTCCTTTTCTATTGCTGAGGTGGATATGAGAGAGAGAGAGAGAGAGAGAGAGAGAGAGAGAGAGAGAGAGAGAGAGAGAGAGAGAGAGAGAGAGATTTCTCCTTTTCTATTGCTAAGGTGGAAGGACGAGAGAGAGAGAGAGAGAGAGAGAGAGAGAGAGAGAGAGAGAGAGGGGGGGGGGGGGGGGGGGGGGGTTTTAAAACAAGGCCAGCGCCGTTGGGGCCGCCATGGGAGTTAACGAAGGTTGCGTTTCCTTCTTTTATAAGGATCCTCTATTTACTCGCACGCGTGAAATGAAGAGAGGCGGATCGTCATGGCACGTGACAAGGCGGAAGATGTGCAAGATCCTGACCATTCATTATGTACGGATCACTTTAAGCATGCCATGAACCAAAATCTATGCTGGCCTTAAAGATAGGTAGGCCGTACATGAGCTTTGGCAATTGACCATTGGTTATTCTTCTAGCCGCCTATTGTTATCGTACACCGTATCTTTCCAGATGAATCAGTCGTTTGCCTGTGACCCCGGGCACAGAGATATTCATGTGCCCTGGACTGTGTGGAGGCCATAGAGATGTATTTGGAAAATCCACTCCGTCCATCTGTTTTACAAGACCACAATAGGATAAGACTCAAAAAATCATTCAGATTCAAAACTCTCGTGGGCCATACCACACAAAAACAGTGGAGATTGAACGCCTGGGATGACTGAAGTTTTTTATCAGGATGGTATTTGTGCCTACAGTTTATCTGAGTGGTAATAAACATATGAACAGTTTGGATGGAAGATAAACATCATAGTTAGCTCCAAGAAAATTTCAACGGTGGACATTTCTGTTCCCACTGTTTTGTTGGTGTGATTCACCTGAGTTTTGGATCTGTCTGATTTTTATATTTCTGTCCTTTTGTGGTCTTTCAAAACAGATGGACGGAATGGATTTGTAACGTACGTCTCTGTTGACCCCACGCAGCCTCTGCACAGGCATGTTTCTGTGCCCGGGGTCACAGGCAATCCGCTTCCCGACTAGTCGCACACATGTGCCATGTGGGCAAATGCAACATGAAGCCTGTCCATCTGGACCATCTCACAAGCGGGAGCGGATTAGGTGCGGCCCCGGCCTTACCCAATACAGTGTGGCCCTGATTGTGGGGCCCAATTTGATTTATGTGGAATATATCCACGCCTTTCATCCGTTTTGCGAGCTCATCTAAGGGTATCATCCCAAAAATGAGAGCAGATATAAATCTCACATGGACTATATTATTGGAAATAATGGTGATTGAATGCCTACCATTAAAAGCTTCCTACGGCCCAATTTTATGTTTATTTTCTATCCAACCTGTTGATGAGGTCACAAAGACCTGGATTAAGGTGAAAAAGTAAACATCAACTTGATCAAAAACTTTAATCTCCCACAAGAAGTTTTTAATGGTCATTCACCACTGTTTCCTGTAGTGTGCTCCACGTGAGACTTTGTTCTCTTTCGTTTTTGGTCACATTCCTTAATTAATTGGAGAAAACGGATGGACGGTGTGGATTTAATATATATACATTAATGTGGGCCCCACGGTCGGGGCCACACCGTGTTGGAAAGGCCGGGGCCGCACTTAACCGCTCCCTTCACAAGGCGGCAACAATGAGCATTCCCCGTTCACGTGAAGACTGTTCATTTCACGTTGGGTGACCAATCTCGTTTATTCCACCTACATCCCGGTTGGGGATTTGGGAGCGGCTTAGGTGCGGCCCCGGCCTCACCCAACACAGTGCGGCCCTGACCATGGGGCTCACTTTGATGCATGTATTTTATATCCACACCGTTCATCCATTTTCAGCTCTTTTTAGGGTATAGGAAAAGAATGAAGCAGATCCAAATCTCAGGTGGGCCATACCCAGAGGAAACAGTGGTGATTGAACGCCCACCATTAAAAAATTACTAGGGCCCACCTTACCTTAATGGCCATCATAGTGTTTATTTTCCATCCAACCTGTTGATAGAGTCAGACAGACTTTGATGAAGGAAAAAAACAAATATCAGCGCGATCCAATATTTATGTGGCCCACCAAAAGATTTTAATGGTCTATTGTCACTGTTTCATGTGGTGTGGTCCACCCCAAATCTTGATCTGCTTCTTTCTGGGATCCTTCATTAAAATGAGCTGGAAAACGGATGGATGTCGTGGATATGCAATACATACATCACGGGCCGCACCCAATCCGCTCTCTGGGGGATTACTGTCGTTCGTTCATATTAAGAAGGAAACACGCTTCCGTGATATGCCTAGTCATACGGTAGCGTGACAGCTTGCTGACTTAGATGGATGACTTCGGGATGAGATCCGCCCCCTTCATCACGTAAACCACACGTTGTTAGGCCTTCATGCCGAACATCACACTGAAAAAACTTAGGTGGGCCTTACTGTAGGAAACAGTGTAAAACCTACCTAAAACCTCTAAATTCACGTGGTGTGGTCCATCTGAGTTTGATAATGCAGTGATTTTTAGAGAGTATGTTCATCTTGTAGGCATGGATTTTGTATCGCATATATGATCAACGGTGGGCATTATACACAACTAACTGTGGAAGTCCCATCCCAACTCTTCCTCATAGTATGGCCTACCATATTTTTGGACGGACACAATTTTCGATCTGTAAGGTGAAAATGAGGCAGCGCACCTGATGAACGGCATGGATCTCATGCACGTTTTTTACCACGTTGTGCTCGGTTAGTTGTAGACACGCCCGCGTATGACTACGTGTTGTCAGGCGTGGGCGTTCATTCATAAGCTCGTGAAGAGTATAATCCTAATTGAGGGTCCACAATCCGAACATAGGTCATGTGCGAGACATCCGGGCGGTTCATACTAGGTGCTCTGCGTGGACATGCTCTGGTCGGATTGCGTGCGGAGTAACTCCCCGTGCTCTTATCGTGCAGAGTAAACTCAGTTGGGTCCACCTAGAATGTATGTGCTTTATCTATTCCAGCCATATGTTTTTTAAGCTCATTTTAGCGGTTGAGCCCAAAATTTAAGCATATCCAAATCTCAAGTGGACCATGCTACGGGAAATAGTGGGAATAATGATTTCCGCCGTTGAAACCTACCCAGGCCCTACAATGATGTTTATTTGTCATCCAACCTGTTCGGAAGATCACATGAATATGGATGAAGGGAAAACACAAATATCAGCTTAATCCAAAACTTCTGTGTCCTCCGAGAATTTTTCAATGGTAGACATTCAGTTCACATTTTTTTTGTGGTGTGGTCCACTTTAGATCTTGATATGCTTCATTTTTTGGCACCATATCTAGAATTTTCTATTAAAATGGATGGACGGAGTGGATAAAATACATAAATCACTGTGGCTCCACAGAGTTTACTCCGCACGCTAGCGTGCGGAGTTACTCAGTACGCAATCCGCTTCCATGCCCTGGACTAGAAATCTGCCTAACCTCACACCTATGTACTATATGGGACGTGTGTGTTTATACTTGTCTTAGTGTATCCATGTGGATTAATAATATGTCATGTGCCAGCATTAGGCATGAATAACAGACAAAATCTACTCATACCTCAATGATTTCTTTCCCTCACATTCTTCAACACAGCCATAAGCACATATGTGGATAAGGCACTTCAACAAAGGATGACCCTCACATGAGTGGCACGTCAAAGTAGTGTGCTTAACAAGCTTATAAACACCCACTAAGATCTGATGTCTATTCCAATCTAGATATATATACACACACACACACACACACTTGGCAATGCCATCTCATACTATCTTATAGGAAAGTTTCCTAGAGACGATTGATGCTTTTGCGGTGAATTCAAATGCTTGAGGGGCCAATTCCTCTCAAAATAGAAAGAAACCAAAAGACGTGCTCTGGAATCCATGTCCATCTAAGATAAAAATTAATTTTATAACCTTCAAGGATCTCTGTAGCTTGGCTGTCAAGGAGATTCCAATATGGATCATCACCCTCTCAAATCTATATAAGGACCACTTGATGAAAAGCTTAAGGTCCTTGCCACACACAATCTCTCTCTATATAGCACAACATTGTTGATCTTAGTTTTAGGTTTCAAGTCCTTCACTTCTGTCCAACTCCGTTATAGAACATCCAAAGTTTAAGACAACTTAGATTGTTGTTGTCCTGCGCCATCGCTGTAAGAGTAATATAAATATTTATGACCTATTGTTGTTGGATCTTCGATCAATCGAGTTCTTACTTAGAAGATCAAACCCTAGTCACATCCTACTGACCATCCATCTCAATTATTTATTCATATAGGTGATCACAAGTATTTATCTTTTATTTAGTTCTCTTTTTATTTTTTCCCAAGTGACTATATTAAACTCCTTATTAATTAATAAAATCAACGATTCTATTTTTAGTTTTTAATTTGTCCAATCCATTATTGCATCATTAAGAAATCTAACGCTTGTGATCAATGTTGAAAGAAAAGTCCTCAGCACAAGAAAAAAAAAATCCATTCAGAAGGATTAACTTTCCCCTTCTAAATCACCTAATCGTTTCAATATTGATAATTGGACTGTTAGGCCTAATTCTATGGCTAATTGGGCCCCTAAGTTGCAAGCATTTAATCAAACTTAAGTCGAGTACAACTTTGGCATGCTTACACTATTATAATCTCACATGTACGGCCGAATATGAAGAGATCATTAACAGGTTTGGCATCGTGTTTGATTGAATAGAAACAGTGTGCACGAGTGCAATTGCCATCCCATCGCATGATCACCTGCCTAGAAGGGATTAAAATGCTCCATCCATGTGGGGCCAATAATATGGATGGTTTAGTGGGGGCAGGTGGGGCACCAATGGTCACTAACAACTGTTGGATTGGATGGGTTTACCGTGGGTTGCTCCCAGCCGCAAAGTCATCATGATCAGATGATCAAATCCACCCGATTAGAAGGCATGCAAAATGGATGGTAAGAAGAAGAAGAATGATCTTTCTACCGTTCATGTTTGCAGGCCCTTATTCAGATGGCTTTGATCATCTGATCAGGCTGATTTTGGAACCATGAGTAGTTCATGCCAGACCACTCCTAGCCAATGGTCCACACCATGGTATTTGGTGGGTCCACTCTGGTCGCGACCACGAATTTGACCCGTAATAAGTCTAGTAGAAGAACTCGTGCTTGCGAAAAAACCCGTCGGCAACAGCTCTTTTTCCACACCAAAGCTGACTAATCGAAACAATGTAAAACACGCAATCACACCCCCATACACTCACACTCACACTACGGTGGGATTTCACCAAAATGGATACTTGAATCCATGACCTCTTGTTTGAAACTCTTGTGAGTTTATCACTGAGGCATAAGCAAGGACCCACACCTGATTACGGGTTAGATGAAAGATACACACCATGGTGACCCCACAAACAAAACTACGGTTGGCATCCTATCTCCATTTTCTCCGGTGGTGTGGCCCATATGAGTTACTTATCTTTCTGATTTTTATCTCAGGAAACTAAAATCGAGCATATAACTTGATGGACGGAGTGGATTTCAAATATACAACTGGTGGGTCCCAGAGCCTGGGTGTTTTTTGGTTGACTGCATTAGGATGGCAAAAACGTGTTTCGTTTGGATGGCATAGCTTGCAAGTTTCATCCTTGGAATTCCTTTCTTTGAGAGCAATGCATAGAAAGTTTGACTTGTGGACACATAAAAGAAGCGGTCAGCCATCAGACTATAGCTGGCTAGCAATGTTCGTGGGCCCCACCTCATGAATGGCCCATTTTTCATGCACATGTGCCTAGCTAGAATCACGCCTTCAATCTGTCCTTGTGCACCGCCATTTGATTTCTCATTATGAAAATAATTCACAAATTGAAGTGTTTAGAATGAAATATCTTGAATGATTGAAATGGTGATACGTACTCCGGGCACAAGTTCATGAGATCAGGACCATTCATTAGATGGGTTCCACCATGAGCATGTCTTATTCAGGATTAGGCAGCTATACTGATCATATGGTTGGCCAGATGTAGATGAGAAAGGTTCACACGGAGATTGACCAAGGATCCGTGCTCAATATAGAGAACTGATGAACTACAGGCAACTGTAACACAACTTGTGCCACCGTACGTGTTGTCTTTCCTGCCAATATGGCAAGTGTTTGGGAAATCAATACCGTGAAAATAATAGGACCTACCATGAAGATCACCTTTCTTAAAATTCAGGTTAATCTGATGACTTGATGGGCCAAACTTGTATGTTAAGCCAAACTATTAGTTTTTAGCTGATCCCAACTGTGTGGCCCACCTGATTAGCAGAACGATCTGATTTTTGTGAAAAGTGATCTTCATGGTGGGACCTACCGTTCCAATTGTAATGATTTCCTACACACGTGGCATGTTGATAGAAATATAGCACGGTAGAACAGGCTGTGGTACGTTGCCGGTGGTTGATCTTTTCCCTCCAATAAAACCCTAAGGTCCAAGTAATAAGAGGGCCGACCTAATCTTTATTATGGCTATTTAAGGTGGACGCCAGTTATATGTGAATAATAAATGACATGATCTCTAACAAACAATGACGGTTGTGTAAGGTGGACCCCACATGAAGCTAAATTTTCAACGGCCAAGCACAAATTCATAACGTGTGACGACATGGAGCATGTGTGTGGGACCAGGAGATGAAGGTTGATCACGATGCTGTATATATATATATATATATATATATATATATATATATATATATATATATATATATATATATATATCATATTCTTAAAATATTCTTGGTCCACTAATCAAGTGGGCAACAACATACACATTAAAGTCTCTCTCTCTCTCTCTCTCTCTCTCTCTACATTGCAAGGCTTCTTAAGGTGTTCTCAAATATTCATATATTTATAAAACTCTAACATCAAGCTTTCTTTGTCCCAGAGGAATTTATTTGAGTGACTCCTTTTATATTACTCAAATTGAATGCATCTCCTACAAGTTACTTGATTAGATGGATTCGGGGCCTTGCTTCATTGGTGGACTCGGCAGACTTTCAACAAGGGGTCTCGGTTTCGAAACCCATCAAGTGGTGAAATAACCACGCTGCTGACAACACCAGTAGGTGCGTTGCATGACCCCACTGGGTGGGTGGGTTGCATGACTAATTGAAAAAAAAAGAAAAGTTACTTGCTTAAATATACAAGAACTTAAACAAAGTCAAACTCATATAAGTTAGAATATTTCACATGTACACTAAATAAATGAACATAGTTACTCTGTCTCATATTATTATACACATATCATTTTATGTACAAGCTAAGACTTAGTCTAATGCTTAACATATTCCAAGACTATGATTGATCACCAAAAATAAATTAATCTCAACTATCAATTTTACAAACAATGTGTATAATTACTTTGAAATTAATTTTTAATCAAAATAATACACAAAACTAGTTTAGTCGTCTATTGTGATCAATTATAGTAATTCTTGATATATAGCTAAACCTATGAGGGTCGTAAATCCTTTATTGAGAATTCTAATCCTCACGAAATATTAACAACCACCTAACTCATTATCACCTACTTAAGAGGCTCACATATTGGTGAATCAAAATAATCAATTAAATTTTCAATGGGACCTTAGGTCTTTTAAATTAAGGATAAATGTAACAAGCATGGTATACCAAACAATTTAATCCAGCTTAACTTTTTAGATCCATTCAATGGGTATACATACATGCAACTATACATATGTAGTGACAATGTCCATTTTGTAGGACTTACCATACATGCAACAGTTTACCCATGTGTAATGATCCATTTTGTTAAGCTACTTCGACTCATCTCTGCTAGCCATGATAAAATTTAAAGTTTATGAAAAATTGAACAACTTAGGCCTGTCCACAATATATTTCAAATGAAACTTGTTTTATTTCATTGTCTAGGGATATAAATACTTTGGCGAAGTCTCCTCAAGAATATGTCCTAGTTATGCATTCAATGTATACTCAGTAACAATAAGCAATAAATAAAATATTAATGAAAAAAATATATAATTCACTAGAATAAAAGAAGTTGCATTCCTACAATAAATGTGTTGGCCATAACTTTTGGTCAAGGAACACTCATTGCAAGGCTACCCTAAGAACGCCCAGGATCCAAACAGGCACATGGGCTATGTTGGCATTTGTGGTGTACATTAAGCATGGTGCTTGAAAATGGGGCTATCATTAGCATTCTTTTCGGAGGCGACATTACAAAGGTGGTAATGCCGAGGCAACTCAGTCACATGTGCAATTCTAGTACATGTGTGGAACATTCAGGCCGTTCATCAAGCAGGACCATATATAGTTGATTCAACTTAGGACAAGTAGACTCAACTCGATGATCAGATTTCATCAGCAGGGAAAAAACTCGATTTACTCACTACTCAGATCAAAGACTTGGAAAAGAACTGGATCTGAGTTACTAGCTAGACTCAGTGGGCTTTCGAGTCGACTTTTCCATTTTCAAACGTTGAGCAGTTGAGCGGGGCCCATCTTTTGGATGAGCTGGCTGAAAGAATAAGACTGGTCAACAATAATGTAAGACAGCAATTTAAAAGAATATTGGACGGTCTAAACTTCATTGTTTTAGTACATTTCTTGACATTTTGCCAGCCAGATTTTTGTACATAACATGTAGGTGGGCCCCATATGATGGATGGACCGCATGTGCCAGACAAATGGCAATAAATAAAAAAAAAATTGAAATGAATTTCTATTTATTTTTAGAAGATCTCGGGTCCTTGGATGTGGGGACCATGGTTTCGGTTATGATCGATAACGTTCATCTGATGGGCCCGATCTTGAATTAACTGTGGCCTAAAAATCTCACTTGTGCAACAGTGGATGGACATGCCCTAAAAATCTTCCTGAAGGGAGAATCTGAACCCTTGGATTAGTGGCCCACGGATAGACCGTTAAGGAAAAAGGACATGGATTACATAATATGGTGGTTTGCTGATCCAAATCCTGATTGGGTGGGCCCTATCATGGATAGGGATGCCTTCAAAATTCTATATTGGAATATTCCCAACAGTCGTTATTTTGACTTTGTTTTTTCTATCAAATATGAACCATTGTTGTATCTTGTTTTCCTGCTTGGAGCCAACAGAGGATCCGGATTCTTTATTCACCAGCTATTTCTAGGCAAACACATGCAACGGACGGAATTCCACACGCGTGTGCATGTGTGATGCGTGTGACATCTGAGCTTTCCATCAGATGGAGTCACACTGTTTAGATCTTCTGGCTTAACAATCAGGCTATTTCAAAACCCACGTGGCCCACCGCATATCAAAACAAATGAATGGCTAGAAAATATTTTAACCGTTAATTTAGTTTGTACCTCGTGGCCAACCTGAGGAATGAAATTGTCTGATATTTTAGACAGAGGATCTTACCATTATTTCCAACCTTATGGAAAGATCAGATGTCAAACGTGTGTTTCATACCTGAGCTCGCTTGTGGATGGGTAGAGATCTACACGTGTGCAATATTATCAATCTTATATATCCAACGGTTAGAACCGTCCATTAATACAAATGATTTCCTCGGCATCCCCAATCAACGGTGTGTACCATCATATAGAGAGTTTGGATCATCAAACCATGGGGCCCACATCTTGTCCGTCTGCAAATTATCTCTTTGCTGATCAGGACCCAGACTCCTCAAGTAGGAAATAAAAAATAATAATAATAAAAAAAAATAAATAAATCAACCCCGTTCAACAAACAACAAGGCCGAAAATATTGAATGGCCAGAATCTTCCAAGTTCCAAACCAGAAGATTTTTTGAGGTGTGGTCCATGAAAGTTGTGGACCACCAGATCGAGTATCTATATTCGTGGATAATTCCTAGTAACAGATTTTGACGTTATTTTCGTCAGATGACATCTTAGCTGACGTTAAAGGCCGTTAACCAACCCGGTTGAATTTAAGGACTCTCCCATGAGAGAAAGAGTCCAGATGCTCCCAGTTGGTACAAGTGGGGCCCATGATATTTGATTTAGACCGTTGGACTTATAGGCCCCATATTGGACGGACGATACGTCTAAAAGTTGCAGATCAGAAGATGGTATCCATCGATTATCTGACGTTTTTTCTTAACTGTTGCTTCACTTTTTCTCAGCTATGTGTTCGCAGGGCACTGATAAGGCACTGTAAACCACACAATTAGGAGATTTATATGATCTCCATGATACACTATGCCAAAATCGCATTTTTGCGACGGATTTTACGACGGATATTGACCGTCGTAAAAATTGCTTGGTTTAACGACGGACCTGGTCCGTCGTATTTTAAAATATTCCGTCGCTTTTACGAAATTAAGGCGGGATTTCGTCGCGGGATTTACCGACGGACATAGTCCGTCGCAAAATTTTAATTTCCGACGGACTTAGTCCGTCGCTATTTAACGACGGATTTAGTCCGTCGCTAATTCCAGCCCGAAAAGATGCCCCCCAAATAAAGTCCGTCGGAAAATAAAATTTAAGAAAAATGAGATATTGAAAAAAACTGATATTTTTTAAAAATTAAAAAATTTGATATTTAAAATAACAGATTTAGTAATTTGAAAGAAAATGTTAAGAGATTTTAAAAACAAAATTGAGAAATTTGAATAAAATTAATATGTTTGAAATTTCTTTTCAAATTTTCACAAAATTAAACATTTTGAAAAAGAAAATTGTGAAGTTAAAAAAGAAATTTGTGATTTTCAAACAAAAAAAGTTGAGAGGTTTGAAAATAAATTAACAATTTTTTAGTAAAATTGAGATTTAGAAAAATAATAAGATTCAAAAAATAAAGATTTAAAAAAAAAATGACCATTTGAAAAAAGTTGAGAAGTTCGAATAAAATTGATAAGTTCGTAAAAAAATTGAAATTTTTATAAAGAAATTAAGATTTTGTATTTCGAAAAAATTAAGA
Organism: Liriodendron chinense; assembly: GCA_003013855.2. Lineage (NCBI taxonomy): Eukaryota > Viridiplantae > Streptophyta > Magnoliopsida > Magnoliales > Magnoliaceae > Liriodendron > Liriodendron chinense. The sequence goes on along the minus strand of PVNU02000439.1, from coordinate 6,188,211 downwards.
AGTTTGATTAAAAAAATGATATTTTCAAAAGAAATAAAAGTTGAGATATTTGATAAAAAAAAAAAAAAGAGATTTTACCGGTTTTGAAAAAAAATGTTGGAAAAAAATTGTGGGTTAAATAAAAGCGAGAAATTTGAAATGAGTAGGCCAAATTTATTGGTGGACATTTATTGGATAGTTGAAAATGAAAAATTACACTCATTCAGTTAACTGGTTATCAGATTGGTTTATGCATACATACATGTTCATTGGTGCAAAAAATGAAGGCCCTAATATAATGATGTTAATTAATTGCAAGGAAAATTTATAATGATGAGATTGATCAAATTCTATGATCAAGTCATCCTAAACTTGATCTGAATGGTCAGATATGTTTAGAACGTGGTAATTATTATTGAAAACAAAATTAAGCCCGAATCATATCCGTATAAAAGACTCTTTAAATGTGTACAATCAGTTTGTCTAGAGCTAGACAAATTTTGGACGATCTGATTGGTCCAAATTGAAAAGTAAATGACTTTAGATGTTTAGATTAAATTTCACTCAAATCTAATGGTTAGGTTACAAGATATGGCCCATCATTGATCAATTTTATCTATTTAGTATCTTTCTCATCTTAAACTTGATCAGGGCAAGTGACCAGTCAAATCAAAGTTATTGATGAATATAATAGAGTGAATGGATTAGATTTCCAAATTAGGCCAAATTTTTAGGTCCAAATTGCGCTGTAACTTGTTGACCTCATGAAAACCTAATAAATGTATAGTCATTGGACCCCAAACTCTAATCTAGCCATTGAGAATTTGATCTTTTCTAATATTTTCTATTGCATCTTAAAATGATATAAAAGAACAGATGAATGGATTAGATATACATAAAATATATCAGATGGATTGGTTAGTGACCCTGCCACCAGTCAATGCCAAGTGATCGGTGCTCTGTGGGCCCCACCATGATGAATGTGTTTCATTCACTCTATCCATACATTTTCGTAGATCATTTTATGGCATGAGCCCAAATTTGAGGTAGATCCAAATCTCAAGTGGACCACATCACAAGAAACAATTTTAATTGAACACCCACTGTTAAAAACTTATTGAGGGCCACGGAAGTTTTGGAACAAGCTGATATTTGTTTTTTACCTACATCCAGGTCTGTATGACCTAATTAAGAGGTTGGATGTCAAATAATTAATATAGTGGGCCCTACGAGGTTTTTAATGGTGGACATTCAATCAATACTATTTTCCTGTGGTGTGGTCCACCTGAGATTTAGATTTGACTCATTTATTGGATCAAGCACTAAAACAATCTTCAGAAATGACTAAACAGCGTGGATAAAACACATACGTCATGGAGGGGCCCACAAAGCACCGTCCAGTGGCCCCATAGCCAAGGGGTGCGAATTAGGTGTTACCCCATGAACAGCTTAGTGGGTGTTACCCTAACCGTGTGGGGCCCATCTTGTTGTAGTTTTTATATATCAACACCATCTATCTCTTTTTTCATATCATTTTAGGATGTGATCCAAAATCCTAAGAAGATCCAAATCTTAGGTGGACCATATCACTAGAAACAGTGATGTATAACCATTAAAAACGTTTCGTGGGCCACAAAAGTTTTGGATCAATCTGATCTTTATATTTTCCCTTCATCAAGACTTTATTGACATTATCAAGAGCTTGGATTGCAAATAAACATTACAAAAACCTTACGATGGGCTCTTTGGAATTTTTAATTGCAAGCCACTCAATCACACTATTTCTAGTGTTATGGTCCACTTGAAATTTGGATTTACATAATTTTTGGAAAGTCATCCTAAAATGGGCTGTAGAAACAGATGGACGGCATGGATATACAAAATATCATCCATGTGGGCCATACGGTGGGGGTAACACCCACTAAGCTGTTCCCGGGTAACACCTAATTCACGCCCCGCCCTGGAAGCAGATTGCGTACTGGTAACTCCGCACGTGTGGAGTAAACTTTTGTGGGGCCCACAGTGAGTTACATATTTAATCCACTCCGTCCATCCATCTTAACAGAAAATTTTAGGTATGGTGCAAAAAAATGAAGCATATCAAAATCTAAAGTGGACCACACCACAAGAAATGTGTGAACTGAATGTCTACCATTGAAAAATTCTTGGCGGACACAGAAGTTTTGGATCAAGCTGATATTTGTGTTTTCCCTTCATCCATATCCATGTGATCTAATGAACAGGTTGGATGACAAATAAACATCACTGTAGGGCCTGGGAAGGTTTCAACGGTGGAAATCATTATTCCCACTGTTTCCCGTGGCATGGTCCACTTGAGATTTGGATATGCTTAAATTTTGGGCTCAACCACTAAAATGAGCTGGAAAAACTTATGGACGGAATAGATAAAGCACATACATTCTAGGTGGGCCCAACTGAGTTTACTCCCGCACGATAAGAGCGTGCAATCCGATTTCCCGTCCCCTTACTTTGAAAAACCCCCCAAATCCCTCATTCCCTCTCACTCTCTGCCGTCTCCCGCCCCTCCTCTCTCTCTCTCTCTCTCTCTCTCTCTCTCTCTCTCTCCAAAAATCTAATGAGCAACAAGCAGGGTATTCAGTTTTTTTCTGGTTTAGGCTAATAAAAATCCTAATATTTTTATTAGGATTTTAATTTAGGCTTTCTGCTTTGAGTTTTCTTGATGGATTGGTATTTAGTTCAGGCTTTTGATTAGGTTTTTGGTATGGATATCCTTCATTGTTGGGTTATATGTTCGGTATTTGTGTTTGCAGGTAAGCAAGGTGCATGCACTCTGTCACTTTGATAAGTCATGTTCCATTTTCTAATTGGATTGTTGAAATTTTCTTAAGGTTGCTTCTGGTAGAGGATTTTACTTTTCTTTAAATGACTACGGACTGGTTCAAATGTGTTTGATGAAATTCCAATGAGCAACAAGCAGGCCACGTGTTTGATGAAATTTCTGAAACAAATGTGTGTAATTTCATTATCCCGTGAACAACAAGCATGTCACATGTTTGATGAAATTCCTGAAACAAATGTGTAATTTCATTACCTAGTGAGCAACAAGCATGGCACATGTTTGATGAGATTCCTGAAATAAATGTGTGAAATTTAAGACTTAGAAGGTTCAAGATTAGGGACCTGTGTCTTTGATGGACCACAGATCTTGAATTGGTTGTATCTGTAATACCATCCTTTATGCGTGAGGGTTTTATTGGCGTTTCTTCCTACATGCAACGGAGGGTAATTCTGGAACCTTAAACTGTGGCTTTCTTGTTTATGTTTTCCTGTTTTGGTATATCTCAGTTATTGTATTTCCCGTTTTCAGTTTTTTTCTGGTTTTGGATTTTCTTTTTGGATGTTGTACTGCTTCCTCTTAGAATTCCTACCTATTGGCTTTCTCTTTGATCATTCCTTTTTGTTTCTTTTGGACACCAAGGTTCCATGCCAAACATGGGAACCTTCTGTTTCTATGAGTTCTATGGTTCTTGATTAGATTCATCTGCAATTTCTTTGTTAAGAGGGGGTTTTGATGGTCATGGGTATGATCTCGCCTTTTGAGATCAGTCATGGTTATAGATATCTATTGTTATAACTTGAAGTTGCTTTCTAATCCAGATTGATTCTCTTGCAAACCCGAGGCTTCTCAATGCAAATAAGGTATTATTATGGGAATTGTGGGAGTGCGAAGGATGCCTCTCACGTGTTTGATAGAATGCCTGTACGGCACATGGATTTGGCATTTGATGATAAGTGGGTTTGTTATTTATGTGTTGATTTCGTTGGAATTTTGCTTTGTTTGTGATATAGATTTATCTGTTTTGGTGAGAAAGGGGCTTGATTAGATTTGGTGGTCTGAAAAGACCCACACACAGTTGGTGGACCCCACAGAGATGGGGCCACACAAGATCCATTAGAACAGATTTTCAGTTTTCATCTTGTGCAGAAATTAGCCGGGCCCATTTTTGGGTCCGATTCATGATCACATGGGGTCCACTCTGGGTGAGAGGATGTGACCTTTTGATAGCCCTATATATGGGCATCAAAACCCCTAAGGTGGGGCCCACTGAAAGTGTGCCTAGAATTTATGGTGCAACGCCCAATATGGGTACTTGGAATTTCTGCACAGTTTCTGCACAACTATTGCTGGTCCCATTTTGGGTGTTGTTCACTGATCACATGGGTTATCAACGAGCTAAAAGAACTATGGTCCATGGCGCTGCCGATCACAGCCATGAACTTGGTCATCTATGTCCGGGCTATGCTCTCAGTCTTCTGTTTAGGACGGCTCGGAAGCTTAGAACTCGCCGGTGGGGCCTTCGCAATCGGTTTCACAAACATCACCGGATATTCGGTCCTTTTTGGACTTGCTTCTGGACTCGAACCCGTCTGCAGCCAAGCATATGGGTCCAAGAACTGGGACCTGATCACCTTGTCATTGCATCGAATGATTGTGATCCTACTTATTGCAAGCATACCCATCAGCTTGTTATGGCTAAATATCACGAAGATCATGGTTTTGGTGGGCCAGGACCGTGAAATCATGGCGATTGCTGCTACTTACTGTGTGTACTCTTTACCTGATCTAGTGATCAATGCATTTTTTTATCAAGTTTGTGCAAATTCAAGTTCAGTCAAGGCGAAATGACCAAATTTTGTACAGTTAGATTGGAAGACTTCTAAGTTACTGTATTTGACTTTTACAGGATTCCTATGCCATTCAGAGCTTTGAGCTTGGTATTGCTGCTCGCAATGGTGGTGCCTTTGCATGGGAAATAGTTCCGGTTAGAATTCTAGTTCTATGGTAAATTGGTAATTATAAGAAAGGGTTTTGATTTATAAGGATTTTTTAATTTAATTACGATTACTTTTTTTAATCATGCAGGTTGAAGTTTCTGGGGGGAGAGGAAAGCCATCCGTGCTTGTTGATAAAGATGAAGGCCTAGAAAAAGTAATGACAGAAGATGATTGTGGAAGTAAATGTATTTTGGTTATGTTTCCATGCTTTCAACATTTTGGAGTCATGGAACTGTACTCTTCACATTTATTAAGGCATCAGTCTATAAAATTCTAGACAGTATATATATTCTAGTTGAGATTGTATGTCCTTTGATTCTTTCTGCATAGCTTTCTGTGCTGAAAGGATTTAATTATGTTTTTGTTTATTTCTTTATTACTATTGTTATTCAACAAGTCAGTTTAAGTGTTTAGATGTAAAATATTTTACAGAAGATGGGCATGTTGATGTGGAGTTTCTCAGCATATATTTTCTAGTTGCTTTTATAATTTTTAGAAGCTCAACTAATAATAATATACTGTGTTTGTCTGGCCAGTTTGATCCTGTAAAACTAAGGAAGCTCCGGCCAAATTTTAAGGAGAATGGAGGTTCCGTTACCGCCGGCAATGCCTCTAGTATAAGGTCTACTTTCATCTCCTGTGCTTGCTATTTGTGCGCTTTTGATATTGTTGCTGGCTGATGTCATGAGTGCGAATTGCACAAGTTGTCTGTGTTCTAGACAAGTTGTTTGTGTCCTAGACTGGTTTTACCTGGGTTGCTGGTCATAGGTGCTGAAGCCTGGTCATGGGACACGATCTTGGGTCCATTTCCAAATATTATAGATGGTTACATATTCTAAAATGAGATGATGTTTGTTATTATTATTATTATTATTATTATTATTATTATTATTATTATTATTATTATTTTTTAAAGGCTGTTCAGTCATTTCAACTTGACAATGCGAATGCTGAAACATCTAAGCATCTGGGCAAAATTGACAGACTGCACTCGAAATTCTGTAGTGGATAAAATAGCCCCTTAAACTATATTTAGAAATGGTCCCTATATTTTGTTTAAGACCTCTCTATGACTTTGTATTATTGCATCATTATTTTCAAATTCAGGCCATTCTTAATTCTCATTAGATGAAGGGTGATCCTCTCCCATCCTTTTGCAATATGCTAGATACTTTTCCCATCTCCTGGTTCCATTCTGAGTCTCAGATGTTCTTTATTTATTCTTCAGTATGGTGAGTGATGTGACTGATAACTGATAAGAGGTGCAAGTTCAATTTTTTTTGCTAGTATTTCACATCGATTTGCATTCGAAGCTTTATTATTATTATTTTCCTTTGGACAGTGATGGTGCTGCTGCATTAGTGTTAGTGAGTGGAGAAAAGGCACTTGAACTAGGACTGCAAGTGATTGCAAAGATCTCAGGATATGCTGATGCAGCTCAGGTATTTTGTTAATGATTACTAAAGCTCTCTCTCTGGAAAATGTCACAAACCATCTGAACACCAGAAAGTGATGGAAATTTTCCTGAGTCCATTTGAAAGTACTTATGGCATGGCAGTTCTCATGATTATTATGCTAAACAAAGGACATTTCCTTTCAGAGGAATCAGGCATTGCCATTCTGTAACCTAGGAACTTCTGGTTAATTTCAATCTCTTCTGCTTTCTTTCTTTCTTTCTTTCTTCTTTTCTTTTGGGAGGGGTAGATTGGCTTTAGGAAGTCCAACTGGATGCTGAAATAGGATTCTCCATGCAGGCACCTGAGTTATTTACGACTGCTCCAGCACTTGCAATACCGAAAGCCATTTCAAATGCTGGCCTGGAAGCTTCTCAAATTGATTACTATGAAATAAATGAGGCATTTGCTGTATGTTTTCATGCTTTGATTATCAATTTCAGAATCATATGCTTCTCATTCAGCTTCAAGTGGAATCATATTTATAAATTTCATGATCATGTTTAAGCAAAACCTTTTCTGCAGGTTGTGTCTGTCGCAAATCAGAAGCTGCTTGGAATTCATCCTGTGAGTATTCCAAATTCCAATTACCTTAAGAATATGCTTTTTGAATATCATACTCATTATCTTTCTAACCAGGGTGATGCACTGCTCCCAGTCCACTTTAGGATATCAAAATCTAGATGCTCAGGGTCTTAAAGTAGCTTATTCTACACCTTTTATTCCTTTCTATCCTGTCCTGTCTATTCCCATCGTAGAGCCCTCTGAACCAGTTACGCCATGCAAGCGGAATGTCCAAAATTTGTTTTATTTAGCTGTTTGGTTTTCAAATACCAGAAGTTTGGATATCCTAGTTTCCATTTAGCTGTAGAAGAATTCTAAATTTATTTTTTGCCATGTGCCTGTCAAAATTGATATTTAAATCAATTATGGGTATGCGGCACCCATGCCCATAAAACTTTTGTCATAATCTAAACTGGAGGAGAATGGACAGGTTATGAGTCTTGTGACGTAGTTGGAATTGAGTACTATGAATCAGGAATTCTAGTTGGCTGCTGAACCATTTTGCTCAAGAGGGATATTTGTCTGGTGCCTGTTATCGCATGCTATAATGTGTAGTAACTGGCAAGAACAAAAAAGAAATATATTTGAAGGGGTCTCCTGTCCTAGGGAGCAGCTATTTGAGAAAATCAAATCAAATATGGCCTCCTAGGGTCCTTGCAGCCAAACGTCTCTCGGTGCCAAGGTATCCACCATAAACCTTTCCTCGTTTGAACCTCGCCATTAACGTTAAGGCTATGCCATCCTAAGGTGCTGCTAAATGGAAGGATCTTATCAACATCCATGAATGATAAATCATAGATCGGACTGCCGAATTGGAACAATTGGGTGCTATCCTGTACCTTTGTATTGGCTAAGGTAACGAGCTGGAGATAAGCGGACTCGAACTGCTGACATCCACCACAGGGTAAACCACTGCCTCTCGGGCCTCCCCGACTGATTCTACCATAGAAGCCAATGATAGACAATAAATTTTGTGGAGTCTCTCCTTTGGACCTCTTGAGGAAGTGGGTGGAGACCATACATGATTTGAGCAGAAAGCCCAAGGTCTGTGTGCGTGGAGCACTGGTGGAAGTTAAACACCAATGAGTGTTCTCTTGGTAACCCAGGGCAGTCATGCATTGATGGGGTTGCTATCTTCTGGGCCTCCACCTCTTGCAAGCCTGCTTAGAAAAGATGGTTTGTCCTGTCTCGCTGTTGGAGATGTTGATGAATGGTCATGAAATCTTGGCCGTCCATGTGGTACCATGGACAACCCATTTATTGAAAACCACACCAATTGGAAGATCCTAGCCAATCTTGTGAATGGAATTTTGTTTTTGATTGTGTCCCGTCCATTAATTTGAAGGCTGTAGATAGATAGGATAGGATTGCTCGAACGATGTGATTTTTCTACTGAGGGAAATTCAACCCCACCTGGTGGATGGTTTGGATTCACCAACTGTACTGCAGCCACATGTACAGTGGTGAATCTTGGTGAACCAAGATGAGTTCATCACAGAGGCAGAGACATCTATTAGAATAGAATTGTACAAAAGAATGTGATCCAACAACATTCAGCGGCCTTTTTGTTGATTGGATGATGAAAGGTCACAAGTCAGGACAGGTCATCATCCCTGATTGTGTAAAAAATGATATTGTCTTATGATCTATGATCTGATTTATTCTACTTTTTGAGTTTCCCAATAGCTCTATGCCAACCTTGTCTCAATTGCAATAGTGTTTCGCCCACTTGATATCAAATCAGACCATTCACCATTCCTTTTTGTTTATTGGATGATGAACAGTCACAAATCAGGATCAATCATCATCGCTGATTGTGAATAAATGATATTATGTTATGATCTATGATCTGATTTGATGATTCGATTATTCAACTTTTTAAGAACATTGATCATAGAAATTCTCATTTGAGTTCAGAAATGATCTATGCCAGCCTTTTCCTCAATTGTGATTGTCTTTTGCCCACTAGATGTTAAATCCAGACCGTTCATCATTTTGTATTGTTTGGATGAGGAAAGGTCACCAAATCGGGACTAGTCATCATCCCTGATTGTGAAACAATGATAGTTTCTTATGATCTATGATCTGATATTCTGATTTGACTATTAAACTTTTTCGGAAAATTGGACATAGAAACTCTGTTTTGACTTTGGCAATAGCTCTATGCCATCTTTGCCTCAATTGCAGTAGTCTTTTGTCCACTATATATCAAATCCAGACTGTTCATTGTTCCGTTTTGTTTGTCGAATGATGAACGGTCACAAATCAGGACCGGCTATCATCCTTGATTGTGAAAAAAGAAAAAGAATAGGATCTTGTGATCTATGATCTTATTTTTTATTTGATTATTCAACTTCTTTTAAAAGATTGGTCATAGAAAGTCTTTTACCTACTGGATATCAAATCCTATTTATATATTACAGACATATACTTACAATAGTTTTGTCACTCCACTAACGAAATACTCGGTGTTTGAGATTTTTAATTTTTAATTTTAACTTGCCTAATTCTAAATATTCCAGGATATGCTTGTGTGTGCCCAAACGGGACTATAGGCGATGTTTTTAAACTGAGAAATGGATGTCATAAGCCATTTCCACTGCCCCAAGCTATCCTAGGTTAGAGATAACTCCCATTCCTTCTAATTAATCATCGCTGTGAGGATTTAACCAAGTAAATAGAATTGGAGGCCGTATACAAGGTGCATGCTGATTGACGTTTTCCAAATGGCATCTATCCTACTCACAAGATTGACAAATATGTTGATCAATCTGGACCCAACAACTAACAGACCACCCCATGGAGAAGCCAATGGTAAAAGTGCAGCAGGAGTTGGCTTTTCTGGACATTCAGCCCCAATAGCTACTTTTCAGACCATTGCTTTAAAATTTTCTCAAATATTCGAAAGTGGGAGGTGGGTAAAAGAGATATGAACTTAAAATCAGTGCAATTTTGGGGATTTTGTTCTTCTGATAGTTGGTTCACTAATCAGACACTCCAGATCCATCACCAAAGTGTACAAATCAGAGTGAGCACACAAGACATTAAACTTAAGAATTTTGGTAAATTAGGAGAAGCCTTAGTAGCCCAGTATTATAGATTCATATTCACAACCAGATGTTGTGCTTCAAGCGTCCATCTTGAATGGACTTCCAAGAACATGCTCTTGCTGTGAGTAGCGAGCACCCCCTCCTTGTGGGATACTCACCATGCAGTTCGAATTTAAGTTTATCTCAAATCACCAATTTGCAGAATCCCATTTGTACAACCACTTAACACACTCGATGATCTTCTTTTCTTCTTCCCTTGCAGCAACCTCCGCATTTATTGTGTTTTGGATACCATGTCTCACTTTTTCGTACTGGGTTCGCAAGAAGAACAACGAAACAAAGCTCAAAGGCAAGTACTATCAACAAAATGGAGGCTTCTTGTTAAAAGAATGTTTCTTTTCTAGCACGGGTACCTCTAGGAAAAGCACTAAGAGCTACAAATACAAATTTATGATTATCTTTTTCACTACACGGAGATCAAGGAAAGCCCGATTAAGATTTTGATTCTTAATCACATATGTGAAGAAAACATTATGTATGTTTCATATAATACTGATACTCTTTATGTTTTATAGTCTGGATTTTGCAGGTGGACCAGTTGATGGATTTGCTAACGTATGAGGTGGAAGTAGCTACACAGGAAAGATTAGAAATGAAGGCTAGCTTCATGTATGGCCAAGAGATTGGTTTCAATATTGGGAACAAAATAAAGCCTAGTTGCTCATTCTATGGAGAATGGTTCACTTCAATGTGTAGATTTGTAACAAATATTAATATTATTTTTCACTAGAAATGTAAGGACTTTAAGTTTCATATATGATATAATTATGATTTGTTAGGTTTTAAATTTTTTTTTGTTTTAAATAATTTGGATGACTATCAGGTGCAATAGATTCAAAAATAAATTCAAACGTAATAGGTGTGCGTTCAGAAAACTTAGCGACGGACCAAACCCGTCGCTAAAATTCCTAAATAAATGTCGCCCATAAATTTAACGACGGACCAATTTATGTGGCAACAATTTTGTACGACGGACCGATGTCCGTCGCTAAATCCGTCGCTTTACATAATTTAGCGACGGGCGTAATCCGTCGTTTAAAAGCGACGGACATAATCCGTCGTTTAAAATTTGCCACATAGTAAACTGCGACGGACCATGCGACGGACCAAGTCCGTCGCTATTATCGATTTGCGACGGACTTGGTTCGTCGCAAAAATGCGATTTTGGCGTAGTGATATCAACGGTCTGAGGATCATCTAACATTTGGGCCCACTTGAATGAATTGGATCATTAGAAGGGTATCAGCGTCTGATGCATCTCTTATAATTTCTACTGCTACTTGCATGTGTGTGCAAAAGATACTGTTGTAATCGGTTACCTGTGTAGAAATCGGATTGCGTTCTGAGTTATACTAGTAAGCTTTTATGCTGCTGATTAAACTTTTTTGGGACCACTGTGAATGTATGCGATTTATCCACGTCATCCATCCGTTTTTGTAGCTCATTTTAGGTGTTGAACCCAAAATCGAAGTATATACAAAGCTAAAGTAGACCACACCACAAGAAAAAGTGAGAAAAATGATTTCTACCATTCAAATCTTACTAGGGCCACTGTGATATTTATTTGTCATATAAAGGGAAATCACAAGTATCAGCTTGATCTAAAACTTCTGTGGCCCTCAACAATTTTTCAACTATATACATTCATTTCACACTGTTTACTGTTGTGTGGTCCACTTGAGCTTTGGATATGCTTAATTTTGGGCTCTTGCCCTAGAATTATCTGATAAAATGGATGGGAGGAGTGGATAAAATACATAAATCACGGTGGACCCCACAGAGTTTAATCAGTAAGCAATCCGCTTCCACCTGTGTAGGTCATTGGAACTCCGCTTTTAACGGTTGGCTTAAAATGTGTACTCATTTAAGGAAACCTTGAGTGATTCACAAATATTCATGTGCACTAATTCCAACAGCTTTTTAGCTTTTCAAGATCTTTAACTATAAAAGAGTTTCTACAATGTTTTCCTTCCAACTAGGTAACCTTAACATGGATGATTAGGAGCATCGATTGATGGCAAGCCAACGACCCTTTTTGCTTGGATAATGATTTTAAGACATTGTAATTGGGATGACTGAATTGAAGATGCCATAACCAACAATTTTCATTGTTGATAATTGCATTGAAATTTAGTAACATTGTACTTCTAATTGTTAAAGAAAATGTGTAATTTTTAGTCGTTTTTATCTTTGCAATAGGGCCCCCCTTTCACCATTTCGTATGTGCAATGTTTGGACTATTCAAATCATTTTATTAATGTGATTTTAGTGATGTAACAAATAGTTAAATTGTTCTGAGGTATCATCAGTGTGCTTCATGTACAATGGATTAATAGTCTAGCAATACCTAAGTCAAGAAAGGCATTTCACTCATGAATCATAACAAATGGGTGAACTTTCAAATACACCAAAACTATATATTTCAATTACCTTTGACTACATTTACCCCCTAATCTAAGATGCCAAAGACTTCTGGATTCCAAATTTACCCAAATACTCCTAAACGGTTGTTACTAAATGACTCCTCAGAGTTTTTTCCATGGTTTATTGATCATAAGGATTTCACCATCCACTCTTAATTGATTTGCTACAACCAAAATATAAGAAAATTAATATGAGATCGATTAAGAAGAATTCATATGAAGGAATTCAAATTTTCCTCTTTAAGGTTTGTTACCTTACACTCTTAACTCTTGACTCTTAAATATCATCGTTGTAGGAGCTTTACAAAATCTTAAACACTTCTTTCAATAAATCCACTTGTAATATATCGTGAAATACACACACACACACACACACACACACACACACACACCAATTGATAGATTAAATAAATGACTCACCGATCATTCATCATATTTTCTTATAGTTATTCTTTTGGTGCTTGTGATAGTATTTTAAACTTCATTGAATTGCTCAACTCGATATAACCGTCCCCCACTGATCCTTATAGATCTTGGGATTAAAAAAGCACCATCAATTGGATGCTCTAGTGATTATACTTCTTACTACTAAATTGTGGGAGTTGATTTTGAAGTGTGTAATTTGGCAACATGCCTCAATAAATATAAACACTCTGTAGAAAGAAGAAGAAGAAGAAGAAGAAGAAAAAACTACTACTTGCACAAATAAGGAAAAATATTGTATCCATACTCAAAATTACCAGGTGAACATACAAAATTGATATAAAAAAATACTTCCTTACACCTTAGGTTTAATACCACATGTAATGAAGTAGGGTGTACCACAAATGTATTCTTAATTTACACGGTTGGACCAAAAGAAGCCCAAACAAAAATGAAAGCAGTTGGTTAGATTTGGGCCTAGTCCTATATAGGGTATGATATAATTGGCCCCCAACCACCTTCGGTTCGAAGAAATTCATTTTAGGTAGGGAGAAATTGTGATTTGAAGTATGGATCATAAATCGGCCATAACTTTTATTCTAGGCATTGTCATGAAACGCACAACCAATTGAACTTTATGTAATGATGGTTTTGAGGTCAATGGACCTTCTTGGCAGGTTGCGAAGCAAATAGTGCACCTCTTTTTTATAGGAAAACACACACTTTTGGTTCAAAATTATAATTTTTGAAAAATTTACCATGTTTAGTAATTTTTATTTTTATTGTTTTTAGAGCTTTAGGATTTTTGTTTTTTTTTTAGAAATTGCTCCTAATAATGTTAGGAATGTTCCAATAAGGTTTATTTGGATTTTTTTATTTTTGGTAAATTAGGCTTTAGAAGAGTTTTGCTATTTTAGGTAATCAAAAGTTTTACTATTTTAGGTAATTTTGAATTAGGGTTTGAATTTTTTTTTATTAGTAGTGTATTCGAGAAATTATACACATCATTCAATAAAATATTCAAATTTTCTCTCTTATTTATCTTATAGACTCAAAAACTCTCATTGTGAATTCAAAGTTTTAATCACTTGAAGAAGATAGTAATCTTTTTCTCATTGTTCCATGCTCTACATCATGTATGTTATGAAAACTAAACTTCTGAGTGTTACTTTAAAAAATACACCCATATTTTCCACTAGGCAAGAAAAGTGATAAAGTACGTATTATCTTTATTTACCAAAACCTAAATCGGTTTAAAGATATCTTTATACTAATTATAATAGCTTTTTAGTTCTCTAAGATTTTCCAACTACAAAAAGTCCTTGTAATACATGCCAACTATAGATGATAGGAAGTATCAATTAATAACCAGCTACTAACCATATTCTTCTTGGTCAATAACTTCAAGCTATTGAAATTCAGATGACAAAATTGAAGATGTCACAACCAATTGTCATTGCTGACAACTGCATTTAAATTTGGTAACACAACTTCTAATTTTACAAGAAGCATGTTATTTTAGTCATCTCTCCTTTTGAGATAAGGCCCTTTTCACAATTCTATATGGTTCACACTCCTTCCCAATATTGATTTCATGTCATCTTTCTAAAAGTTGTCCCATGTTAACACCTTCTAATAAAGATATGAAACATAGAAAACATCATAAATATTATGGGGCGAACGGTCCCTAAAGAGAACTTGAATTTTACTTATCTTGAAAATTGAAAATTTAAATATATTTTAAAAAACCAGCACATCTTTCAAGACCATCCAACAGTGGGCCCTCTTGAACGTGCCACAGCTAAAAATTCACGAGAGACGTTCCTAAACCATCCCATCAAAAGTATGCTTTTAGGCACTCAGAAACACCAAAAAGTCCATGGATGCAATTTTTGAGCTGTATCGCATCCAAAAGGTGGGCCATCGATGGGACTGAATAAGACAGATCAGTGGGCCATATCACTTATTGGACGGTTGTGGTGAAACATACAAGGAGTCCTGGTCAGTTGTTTATACATGACTTTAAAAAAATAATAAAAGAGATACTCCAAGGGTATAAAGACAAGATGTTGGTTTATACATATTACCCCCACCTGAAAATGGCCCATATCATCTAACATGTGAACTGCCAATACCTCTAATCTAACCGTCCAAATCAAGGGCCTCAATTGAAATGAATCGTACCATCCCAAAAATTACACGGATCAGATGATTGCGAGTGGCTGATTGTTGGCAATTAATAGATGGTTAAAACTGCAAACAAACGTCCCTTCTGCTGAGGTCAGGATCATCAGGGAAGGTACATCTCACTATTTGGACGGTTTGGATGTCGGCACCTGTATGCGACGTACGCTATAATTTAAGGCATGTCTGGTTTTCTTCCTCTTCCAACGTATCAAGTAATTCAGGACCTAAAAGGGCGGTTGGTGTTTTTTAAGATGGCTGCACTTAAATTTTGTGCACATGGGAACGACGTACCTACATTCGACCGCATTCTAACTTGTCATTCTGGTCTGTCTTTCCCACTTGTGTGGGGCATCTCCACCGTTCTAACGGTAGGCCCCACCATGAAGATCACTCGGCAGAAAAATCAGGACAATCTACTCATCAGGTGGGCCACACCGTTGGGATCAATTCACAGCCAATGGTCTGACTCATCATACAGGAATGGCCCAAACTGGTGGGTGGATCGTCCTGATTTTCAAGATGAGTGACCTTAATGGTGGGGCCCACCAGTACAGAAGACCCACAGAAGTGATGGTCCTGAATGATGACAAGTTAGCGACCTGAAAATGTAGGTGTTCAGTTCTGTATTTTAATTTTTAGCACTACTTTCTCAGTTTTTAGGGAGCAATGTATGTGTCATGACTCACGTCAAGGTGCCATGGCCCACCGAACAAAAAAAAAAGGGGGCCAGGACAGGGTCACCAGCCCCAATCCTGTCTGAATAAGCTCAAGACAAGCAGGGACCATGTGCCCCTCAAGGTCCCAACAGCAATACAACTAGGGTTAGAGTTGTGATCTCACAGCCTCATTGGTGTGGGTCCATGAAATAGTGACATGTTGGTCACCGTTTGTCCTTTTTATAGGGGTTTTGTTACTTTCCACAAAAATAGCAAACATTTTGGGGAATCTGGACCCTTAATCTGGTGTCCCAAATAATGGATGGGTCACATCTGCAAAATTGCAGTGGTCGAACGATCTCCACCATCTGATCTTTGTAACTTGTAAGTATCGCTCAACTAAGGGCCCTTTTGGACACTACTAAATAAGTTACTTTTTCTACTTATAGCAGTAGATAAGTAACTTATTTCAAATAAGTAAGTTTGATTTATGATTAGTAATAAGTAACTTTTTTACTTAAAAAGTATATAATCACTTCAGTTAATTTTTTTAAACTTTTTAACTTTTTTGGAGAGATGAAAGAGAGGAAAAGCTGGTAAGTATGTTGTTTACCAAACATACTTATTTTTTTAGTAAGTAGAAACTAAGATAAGCTACTTGTGGCATAAGTAATTTATCTTAAGCAACTTACTATCCAAATGGGTCCTAAGAGGGACTATCTTTCAGATGGCTAGTGTCGTATAATTGTGTTGATTTGGGCTCTGAGGCCATTTGGCATATATATTTGATGCCCCACCAAATCAAATTAATTACCTAATCAACCTGCAGCGTGGATGGTGGAGATGGCTCGGGAACTTAGAATTTTCTATCATTCACCAAATTCGTACATGTGGGGCCCATGGTTGATTTATTGAAGTGACTAATTGAGGCCCCATCGTGGATGGTACCATAGCCAAAATCTCCTAAATTGGTCAACTTTCTATGGTTGACAATGACATGCAAATACATAGTTAAGAATAAATACGCCAAAGAGCCACATTCAATGGAGGAAAGACCAAAGATTAGATGGCTAGGGTCATCCAAGGGGGTATGGCCTATCCATGATGTAGGCCTTTAGATGAATGGCTTGGATAAACCAACCATGGGTCCAATAGGTCATAAAGACGGAACTCGTTTATATAGATCTATATAAAAGACAATAGGGAAATCTACAGCATTTAACACCCACATTTTTTTTTTAAAACACTGTTTGAAATTGAACTTTTGAAAATTCAAATTCTGAAATGCTGCAAGAGTACTCCCGCCAACCATCTTTCAACTGTGAAAGATAATGGGCGCACAACTCTCAGTGGGCCTCGTGTCTTGCATGCTAGCCCATTTGGAAGACACCAAGGGTTTCAAGAGCAAGTCTCAGGTTTGAAATGCCAAGGAGACACACTAACCCCACCGGTGGGTGGGTGCATCATGTGACTAACCGTGTGGGTGCATTGCACAGCTGAAAAAAAAAAATCTCAGTGGGCCTAATAGTGCACTTGGGTGGTTCCCAAAGGGGGACCATTACCAGAGCCATTAAGGTATTACAACTCGACAGACTGATGCATCTAGATGATATCCTTGATGTTTTGAAAATATCTTAAAATTCTCACATAAATTTCATAAAATGATACTATTGCTTATTTAAAATTTTAAGCTAATTAATTTCTACTAATATTTTAAAATTTTGAAAATATTTATTAACTCATAATAAATATTTTTAAATATTTTATTTTTAGTGAGATTTTTCTGATATTATGTTGATTCTACTTCAATGGAAACGGAAAATAACTTACTGAAATATTGTAACTAACCATATTGGTGCATTGTATCGCTAACCAAAAAAAAAAAAAAAAAAAAAAACTAAATGAAATAAATCTGGGTAATGGAACCTCACACCTGATATGTAATTTTTCTCCATTGGCAGACACAAATTGTCGATATCAAGTAATAGGCACTGGGTTAAGGCACGTACTTTGTCGCTATTTTTGAGATAGTTCGTGCCCCTCGGTGCAATGAACTATGCCGACACGACTATCTCCTTGGATACCCCAGCAATATTTTTGTTCAGCGTGTATAAGTTGCGAGAAAACCAACACCATAACCACCACAGAACACCACCTTTTCTATTGCTCAGAGTAAAATAGATTCGCAAAGGAGAGAAAAACTGCAGAAGAAAAAAAAAAATCAATACTCTGAAACCCTAACCCTAATCTCTTTAGGAAACCCGCAAAAGACAATGTCTTGAAAAAGACCTGTTAAGCACCCCCTTGTGCGCGAGTATACGTGGATGTGCACATGCGCCCACCCTGGATAAAGGTTTTCGGGTCAATTTTTCCATCGGCCGCACCCCCTTGCGTGCACATACAGGCTTGTGCATAGTATAACATATTAGACAAGAGTCTATATTGGGCAAAAGTATATAATTAAACAACTTTTTCTTCTCTCATTTTATCATATATGGGACTAAAAAAAAATACGAAAAGATAAAAGAAAACAACTTTTCTTCTCCCATTCTATCAGATATGGGACTAAAAAAAAGCACAAAAAGATAAAAGAAAAAAAAAAAAAACAACAAAGTTTAGTTTGTCGAAATACACATAACATAATATTGTGAGAAAAATGTAAAAGGGCAAAAAAAATGAAAGTCTCTAGAGAAAGAGATTTGTTACTACTCATCCAAGTTGACTCAGATTTGGTTGGATTTGATTTGGGATTAAACCCTTGAGTAACCCATGACTTTGGTGAGTTGAGCCTACCCACCTCGGCTTAGGAATTTGGGCCAATTCCCCTAGCTTATGCAGCTAGTGAGGGACGCGGCTTTGGTGTATCCTTGACCATGGGGCCCACCTTGATATTTGTGTCTTCCATCTAAGATGTTCATTTGTTTTGACAACTCATTTTATGCCATGATATAAAAAAAATGAAGCAAATCCAAATCTCAGGTAGACCACATTATAAGAAAAGATGGTGATTACTCACCATTAAAAAACTTTTTGTGGACCACTAGAGGGTTTATTTTCCATCCAACCTGTTGATAAGGTCACAAATACCTAGATGAAGGCACCACACAAATATCAGCTTGATACAAAACTTTTGTAGCCCATAAGAAATTTTTAATTGTTAATCACCATTGTTTACTGTGATGTGGTCCCACCTGATATTTAGATTTACTTCATTTTTTAGATCATGTCCTAAAATGATCTGCCAAAACAGATGGACAACATGGATGTAAGGCACACACATCACAGGAGCCCCACATACACAAGTTGAGCTAGCTCGAAAAATTTGCTCGAACCAATTCAACCGACAGTCTGGTTCAAGTAAATCCGAGCGCATAAGCCTATGCTCAGAAAAAATCAAGTCGAGAATGACTCGACTCGAAACCAAGCTGGAACTCGACTTGCTCGAATTTTATATAATGTATAATATTATTAATATAATAATATTAATAATATAATACAATAATGCTATAGAAGTAATTCAGAATGAAGGTGATAACTCTCTTATCTGTCGGCTTGGAAGGCGATCCTCACATGGACCATATTAATAAGTTGTTGATGAATGTTGAGTCGGTTTAGTAGCAAACATTTTTATGTTGTTACTTATTAACTTATAATAACCTGTTATTCGCTGTCACTGCACCCACCTCAGTTCTGACAATTTCGATCTTATCATTTTAATGATTTTATTATAATTTTTAAAATAGTATTAAAAAATTTAAGATAACTTGACTCAGACAGCTCGCTCAACCCAACTCGATTCCAGCTTGACTCAGCTCAAACCAGTGAGTCAAGGTGAGCTCGAAGGCTGAACTCGAGCTTGGGTCATGTTGGGGTCAAGCTGAGCCGAGCTTAGCCTAGCTCGACTCGAGCTCGACTGATGTTCAGCTGTAGTCTGTAGAGAAATATTTTCACATCAACCGAGTTTTCACATTATTGAAAGCATACATTGTTAAAAGACGGGGGGAAATGTTTCAATCATAAAAAAAAAGGCATTAGGTAATTTAATAAGGTGGTTGTTAATGACTCTATAATCAGCTGGGTTTGCTACGCCCACACCCGTACAATATTGTTCACGTGTACCTGCTAGCGATGCACCTTTATCACACGGGCCCCTTTGATCCAAGCAGTTCATCATGTCGGTCCCACCCTTTACATCTCTTGTCGTTGCCGCTTCTCTTGTCAAATACTCCACGTTCCACCGTTCCAAACGGATGGGGATTCCGTCCTGCTCCCGCCTGGATGGACTCTGTGTAAGAAGGGGCTCTGTGGGGCCCACCGTAATGTTTGTATTTCATTCACTCTGTTTATCCATTTTAAAAGGTCATTTCAGGGCATGATAAAAAAAAAGGAGGCAGGCTCAACTGGACCACACTACATAAAGCAGTGGTGATAATGATG
This sequence comes from Liriodendron chinense, assembly GCA_003013855.2. Lineage (NCBI taxonomy): Eukaryota > Viridiplantae > Streptophyta > Magnoliopsida > Magnoliales > Magnoliaceae > Liriodendron > Liriodendron chinense. The sequence goes on along the minus strand of PVNU02000439.1, from coordinate 6,168,160 downwards.
TCCACTGTTGGAACCTTCCTTGGGCCCACCGTAGTGTTTATTTTCCATCCAACCGGTTCATAAGGCCACATGCACCTGGATGAAGGGAAAACTGCAAATATGAGCTTGATCAAAACATCCGTGGCTTCCAAGAAAATTTTAATAGTTGGCATTTAATACCAATATGTGGTCCACTTGAGCCATGGATCTGCCACAGTTTTGGGCTGATACCATAAACAACTGTATGTTGAAATAGATGAATGGCGTGGATCAAACAAATACATCACGGTGGGCTCCATAGAGCCCCATTCTTGATCGAGTGGAAAAAGTAACTCATTCTTTTTTATTTTATCCTTACATTTCCATCGTCAGTTGTGGCCCAACTGTTGCCAACAATAGCATTAAAAAAAAGTGACCCACTTGATGGATGGATTGGATGTTGTCCTCATGTGTCACATTGGGAAGGAGATGAGATGCCTGGTAGACGCAGGAACATGTGGCTGGTTCTGATAATACAATGACTATCGGCCGTTAATCACGCTGGATCCATACTTGTGATAGATGGCTATAACAGCTATTTAAGGCAATGCATAAGAGTATCATGGCATGGTAGTTAGGACGCATCTGTCGCAATTTCAACGTTGTGGATTTGATTGAGATTGCTCAAAGAATAAAAACAATAAATATGATCATCATCATGATTATGATAGCAATGGGTGGCGATTTCAACGTCATGGATTTGATTGAGATTGCACACATGATAATAACAAGATCTATGATGATTAGGATGATCATGGTCATGATTATGACGGTGATAGTGACATGACAAGCTAAAAAACATGGATTAAAATTAAATTTAAGTTGGAAAATCTTATTTACATTTTAAATTTCAAGATTAGATTAGATGGCTGCCGGCGGCATTACTAAAATAAGACTAATCTAGCCCCGTGATTAGGCCTATCAGGGGAGGCGGCCCTTGTGTTTCACGGGGAGAGTAAGGGGGGATGATTCTTTTGGGTAAAAAAATGAAGGGTCTCTCTCTCTCTCTCTCTCTCTCTCTCTCTCTCTCTATATATATATATATATATATATATATATATATATATATATATATATATATAAGAATGCTCACTTGCGCACTTCTCTCACGAGAACTCATGAGCACTTTTGTTGTGCAGCACGCCAACAACGCCAATGAACCGAGATCTAATCTCCGGTCTCACTCACAAACGATAAACATGAAGAAATAATAACTAGAAGTAGAATTCACATAAACCAACAATCCACAAGACAGAATTTACGTGGAAAAACCCCAACAAGGGTAAAATACCACGGTGCAAAACTCCACTATCAAGAAGAATGAAGTTACAAGCAATACACTTACTTTCTCCTATGCTCTCATGCACAGAGATGGCCCTTTTGCTAATCCTCTCGCCTCTTTCTCACCTTGGACGTATAGAAACCCTAATTCCATTGCCTAATCCCGGATTACATCCCTTTATATAGTAAAACTGGAAAATACAACTCAAAATAGGAAACCCCGCATTAAAGCTCGCGGCCAGTCGGGCGCTCGGTCATACTGGGTCGGGCGCTCGCCCATTACAGAAACCGTCCAGTGAGTGACAGGCCAAAACAGCCTATTATTGGGCGCCCGGTCACTTTGACCACCGGGCGCCCAACCGTTCACAGAACAGTCTAGTAGCATATGTCTCAAAACACATGAATATCGGGCGCCCGGTCCAAAGACCGATCGAGCGCCCGACCATGCATTGGTGTGACAGGCTCTACACTGAACAACTTTTTGATGGCTCATCGCACATGACGTGAGCCCAAAATTTGAGCCGTCCACGTGATGCAGCATCTCAAAATACCCTCAGGGCCATCTTTCGACTTGTTCCAGAACTTTGGTGGGCCATGAAAGAAGGAAACAGTTTCCTCCCTTGATTTTCCTCTTGCTTTTTGCTGCGGCCCACCAAAATTTTGGATCAGGTTGAAAGATGGGCCTTAGTGGTTTTTTGGGGTGCTGCATTACATGGACAGCTTAAATTTTAGGTTCACATCATGTGCGATGAGCCATGAAAAAGTGCTCACAAGTCTCTCATGAGAGAAGTGCCCAGGTGAACATTCCTCTCTCTCTCTCTCTCTCTCTCTCTCTCTCTCTCTCTCTCTATATATATATATATATATATATATATATAGGGAAAAGTACCTATGCAGTCAACCTCATGGGAAGTTTTCATGAGGTCCAGCTGTGTGGGCCCCATTGTGATGTGTGATGGGCATCCAAACCATTAGTCAGATGCATCATTTTGTGGTGGGCCATGGGCCTAAAACTCAGGCTAATCCATGACTTGGGTGGGCCACACCATAGAAAAGCATTATGATCGTTTATAGGATTGAATTAAGAAATCTAGGCCATCCATTGTGCATGTCCCACTTAAATAAGAGGTCACACCAAGTTTCAACAGTATCCAAAACACAGGTGGGCCCAGACAAGTGCTTTTAGATGTTGTAGGCATGATTTTACACTCTTTCAATTGGTATGGCCCACTTGAATTCCGAATACAACTATTTTTTGGAATATCCCATAATCAATAGGGGACCCACCAAATGCATGGTGTGAATGCCCATCTATAGACACCCCACTTGGGGTACTGCATCCATGGATGCGGAGACTGTGTCCATGGATGCGGTCCTTGTGGTCATGGACACGTTAACATGCAGACACCCCACCTTCGAGTGCATCTAACCCTACTCATTGTGAGGCCCAACGATGACAGTGTACGACCTAAATAATGTCCTGAGGTCACCCATTGGTGCAGATCAATCTGAACAGAGATACAACAATAAGAACAGGTAGGGTGGAGTATAACCCTAAGTGCACCCACGAAACAAAATAGAATAGAATTTTATATTTTTGGATGCGTTTACTTAGTAACCGCATCCATCCGAATTTTCATTGAATTCAGATGCGGTTAGGTTACCCAGTAAACACATCTGAATTCAATGAAAATTCAGATGCCATCTGTCTCTTGTCGTTCGGTCATCCAATCATAATCTCACGTCTGCCTATGATTTACAGCTCACTCTACATCAACCTCAATGAACCACCTTGTGACACCCTGGATGCCAGGGTCCGTGGTTGCCCTCGGCCCCCGATATCTCAGGCTCCACATTATGCGATGCATGAGTGCATTATAGTTAATTGCAGAATTGTAGATTTAACCAAGCATAAACAACTTAATCATGGACAAAGCATTTCCAAAAGAAAGAGGAACATGTGTATCATATATGATTAAAAAAAAAATGTATATAGACTGTATCCCTCACATTGGGGCCCATTAGGTCCCCCAGAACAAGTTTAGAATATACTGTCCCAAAAAGTTGTACAACAATGCCGTATAGGCGCAAAACCCTAAAAGAATACTCCCGACGCCTCAACTCTAATAGTCCTGTTCGCCTGTGTACTGAAGATACTCGTCGGCGTCCTCTCCGAGTTCTACGTAATCGGTCTCTTCGACCGCCTCCTGTATACCTGGGTCACATGGGTCATCTGGTTGGTGGTTTAAACCACCACCCCAGAAAGGGGAGTGAGTGGCCAACTCAGTGGTTTCATTTCCTTAGGTTACACATTCACCAATACAAACAATATAGATAATAATTTCATTTTCCAATGACAGAATAAAAGAATAGCATAGCATCACAAGCATGGTTATTAAGTGAGATGAGTGCATGTAATGCAGATGCATGCTCGATCACCGATGCCTGTCACAGCCGCCAGTGGGTGGCACCACCACCTCACCTACACAGACAAGGTATGCCATGCTTAACTATAGATGATTAGCCGAGTAATTAATTAAATCATTTTATCATACAGCCGGTTGGCGAAGCCCCTGTACCCACATTCTATCAATTTGGCCGACTGAGACCACCTCACTCCCTGCGGGGCGAACGCAGGTCACAGCCAGTAGCCCCTCGATCTTATCTCGGGTCTACAGCTCCGAAGTACCTGGTTTGGCCGCGACTCGTCAGACGCGCCCAACACAGGCGGAATAGGGTTCATCGCCATATCCCATAGTCAAGTAGTAGGTATGTTACCTCTACAGTGCTCAATGGACACTACGGGGAGGCATCACCCCAGCGTAGGCTGACAGCACGGGAATAGGGCCCATACCACCATTCCCGGCTCATGAGTCTTGAGGGATCGGTACGCCGTATGGTTTCTAGTGGGCCCATCAAAGGTGCGCAGGTACATGGATTCTACATAAGTGATAGAAATACATACAAACACTTTTTACATATATTGCCACCCGACCCTGTGGTGGGCCAGGGTCCTTGGCTAGGGGAAGTGAAGGGAAGACCAGCCTTGAGCATATACCGCCCGCGTGATCCTTGATCACAGCCGATCGCCCCATCTTCCACCATAGTCGACCACCCCGCTCCCGAGGTTGCCGACCTGGTGTGGCCGCCTCACTATGGCACTTGCTGGGTTGGAAGCTACTACCCGTCACCCTAAACACTTACCGATTCCCTAGCTCATGCATAAATCAAGTTACAAAACATGTAATACTAGAATCTCAACTATCACATATTAGTATAAGTTCTAAGACATCTTAGCATAGAAGATTTACATAATGAGAATATGTGTAGGATGATATGAGCATGCAAATGGCCCTATCACACACCTAGCATCCAAATCCCTAGACAAAGAACTTTTACCAATCTTATACAACTTCCCTAGCTACAATCCATCTTCCTAAACTTGGAATTTGAAAGAATCAACCACCATTGTAGGCATTGGTTGCAAGGCAACACATAGGTAAATGTTACATACCTTGGTTTGAAGGAGGATTAGGAAAATCCTGTAAGGAGGTGCTAGAAAATCAGGAAAAAGGGGAAAACCTATGTAAGAAGCTAGAGAAGATAGGGATTTTATGATGGACTTACTTCTACAAACGCTCGGGAAGATCTCCAATCACGAGAGAAGCCGGCTAGAGTGATGTAGAGGTGGTTAGGTCCGGGTAGGGTAGCATGCAAGGGCTTTTTTTGAGAATCCTCCTTCCACAACTCCCCCTTTCTCTCCCACACACCCCTCTCTCAGAAATTAGGTTAAGAAATGAGAGAATGGGCTGAGAAAATAGGTTATAAAGGTTGGAGAATTGGGACATATAGCCCCCAATGTTTTAAGTTGCATAAAAGTGGCATTTTGTGCCCTGATTTGATTATGTGGGGCCCACCTGACCCCTCTGGGCCAATCCAGCCCATAGGATAGCCTTACCATGTTGAGATCCTTATTTGGGTACGATTTGAGACCGATTGGACATGGCGATTGCCGGATCTAAGGCGACATCAGTTCAACGGTCACTGGTTGTCGATCGGAGCCCATGTTTGGGGGTCATGTGCTAGTTTATGTTTGAAACCCATGGTTCACATTTCATGACCATGCAAGGGTCCATGGGGCCCACACAAGAAAAGTGAATTGAGTAATGATTACTCACTAAAGGTGTTGTGCAAGTATACTTGCACTCCCATGTGCAACTGCGAGACACTACAATTTATGATTTCGGGCGCCGATTTCGACGTAACGCTCGCCTACGAGTGTCAGACCCAGTACGTGGGTGATCCCCGACAAGTTTCGGGCCTAACAGACTCGAGACGGGCGGCGGAACGGACTCCTACGCGCGTATCTAAGTTTCCGACACCATGAGACTATAGTTCACTAAGTCATGTGCGGCCAATTTTTCGTCTAGAGGGTGATAGGTGTCTAGTGGGTTCAAGCATGGGTTCGAGTCTTAAGGAAGGCGATTTTACGGGGTGTTACAATCTCCCCCCCTAAGAAAAATAATTTCGTCCTCGAAATTTCATACCTTCTTGGGTTCTTCGAAGAGGTAAGGATAGTTCTTTCACATGCTGGTTTCAGTTTCCCATGTGACTTCTTGTTCCGAATGGTGGGCCTAAAGTACCTTGACCAATGGAATCGACTTGCTATAGAGAACGTGTTCCTTTTGATCCAGGATGCGGACAGGTTGAGGTTCGTATGTAGAATCCTCTCGAAGTTCAACTCGTTCCCACTTTATAATGTGCGATGGGTCCGGCACATACTTCTTTAGCATTGAGACGTGGAACACATCGTGTACCCCACCTAGAGGAGTCGGTAGCGCGAGTCGGTATGCTACAGCACCGATATGGTTCAAAATCTGAAATGGTCCGATATATATATCGTGGAGTCAATTTGCCTTGCTGTCCAAATCGCAGGACTCCTTTCATTGGTGAAATTTTTAGAAATACATGAGCTCCCTCTTCAAATTCGAGAGGTCGACGTTGCTTATCTGCGTAGCTTTTCTGACGGCTCTATGCAGTCTGGAGGCGTCTTCTGATGAGATCAATTTTCTGGGAAGTTTGTTGTACCAATTCTGGACCGAGAATTTTTCCTTCTCCAATCTCTATCCAGCAGTGTGGAGCTCTATAGGGGCGCCCGTATAGAGCCTCATACGGGGCCATGCCAATACTGGCCTCATAGCTATTGTTATACACGAATTCTGCATAGGGGAGGCATTCGTCCCAGCTATCTTTGAAATCCAAAGCACATGCCCTGAGCGTGTCTTCCAATATTTGGTTCACCCGCTCAGTCTGGCCATCAGTTTGAGGGTGGAAAGCTGTGCTATAAGTCAGTTTCGCACCCATGGCTTGTTGGATTCGAGTCTAGAAGATTGACGTGAAACGAGTGTCATGGTCCGACACGATCACACGAGGCACCCCATGCAGCCTTACTATCTCCTTAATGTATAGCTTCGCCAATTCTTCGGTATTGTGCGAGGAGCGCACGGGCAGGAAATGGGCAGATTTAGTCAATCTGTCCACTATGAACCATATAGAATCATGCCCCTTTCTAGTCCTTGGCAATCCTGAAATGAAGTCCATCGAGATGAAGTCCCACTTCCATTCGGCTATGGGTAGAAGTTGGAGTAGCCCTGGTGGTAGTCGGTGTTCGGCCTTGACTTGTTGGCACGTGAGACATCGTGACACATAGTCTGCAATCTCTCGTTTCATGTTCCCCCACCAGTAGTTCCTTTTCATGTCTTGGTACATCTTCGTGCTTCCTGGGTGTATCGCCAGTTTCGACTTATGGGCTAAGTTTAGGATTTCGTCCTTCAATTTTGGAACGTCTGGGACGCAAAGGCGGCCTTGGAATCGTAGGCCTCCATCACTCCCAATACGCCATTTCTGATTTGTCTCCCTTGACCGCTAGGTCCTTCTTTTTACGCAGTGATCCATCTCGGTCCAGGGCCACGATGATTCTGCAATCTAGTTCTGGCACCACACAAGATGGAATACTTGTTCACATGGCCCTTCCACGTTAAATGTCAAACCAAAATCTTGCAACCATTCGACCATATTCCACTCTTCCACCATCAGAGTAGCTACACTTTCCAGCATCCTCTTGCGGTTCAGCGCGTCTGCCACCAAGTTTGCCTTGCATGGATGGTAGGATACATCAAAGTTAAAATCCTTAAGCATTTCCATCCACCGACGCTGCCTCAAATTCAGATCATGCTGGGTGATATATATATTTTAAACTCTTATGGTCACGGAAGAGTTCAAATTTTTCCCCGTACAAGTAGTGTCTCCACAACTTCAGAGCAAATATGATGGCAGCCAATTCCAAATCATGAGTGGGATAGTTCTCCTCATGCTTTCGTAACTGACGAGACGCGTATGCAATCACCTTGTCCTTTTGCATTAGAATGCATCCTAAACCGACCCGTGACGCATCGGTGTACACTGTGTACTTAACACCTTGTTCGGGTAGAGCCAGCATGGGAGCGGATGTTAACTTGTCTTTGAGCTCCTGGAAGGCAACTTTCGCTTTTTCATTCCACTCGTATTTGACGTCTTTACAGGTCAGCTGGGTAAGTGGTCGTGCGATTTTTGAAAAATCCTTGATTAACCGACGATAATAACCGGCCAGTCCAAGAAAGCTCCTTACTTCCGTTGCAGATTTGGGCTGTTCCCAGTCCAGCACGGTCGCAACTTTAGCACAGTCTATGGCGATACCATCAGCCGAAATTACGTGACCTAGGAATTTTACTTCTTCATTCTAGAAGGCACACTTGTTATAAGCAGCATACAGTTTGTGTTCTCTATGGGCGTTTAGGACTGCTCGCAGATGTTCCTCATGGTCTTCTTGGCTCTTAGAGTACACGAAGATATCGTCGATGAACACGATAACATATCGGTATAGGAATGGCCTGAAGACGCGGTTCATTAAGTCCATGAACACTGCAGGAGCATTGGTGAGTCCAAAGGGCATTACTAGAAACTCATAGTGCCCAAAGCTGATCTTAAAAGCCGTTTTTTACACATCTTCCTTTTTGACCCGTACTTGATGATACCCCGACTACAGGTCAATCTTTGAGAAGTAACGGGCACCCTTTAGTTGGTCAAATAGATCATCGATTCTGGGCAATGGGTATTTATTCTTTATTGTCACCTTATTCAGCTTCCGATAGTCTATGCATAAACGGAGGGTTCTGTCCTTTTTTTGAACAAAGAGGACCGGGGCTCCCCACAGTGACACGCTGGGTTAGATGAACCCGAGCTCCAACAAGTCATCTATCTGTTGCCTCAGCTCTTCCATTTCACACGGGGGCATGCGATAGACTGGTAAGGTAATTGGAGTTGTGCCAGGCACCACGTCGATCGTAAATTCGACCTCTCGTTGGGGCGGGAGTCCTGGTACTCCGCGAAATAGATCGCTGAATTCCCGTACTACGGGGGTTGAGCTCACAGACGGACAATCAAAATAGCCTGCATCGCGCAAGGCATAAATTTGAACACGATACCTGTGGCTGAATTGAATGGGGATCGTGAAGAAGTCTCCTCCTGGAAGTTGTACCGTCATGCTTCTCGCTTCACAGTTTATCTCGGATTCTACTGTAGTTAGCCAGTCCATGCCGATGATGACGTCGTAATAGCGAATGCTGGCGACGATTAGATTTAGGCATATTTTCTTCCCACCAATGATGACGGTGCATTGGGGGCAGGTTTTCGTGGAGTCGGAGAAGGACCCTACGGCAGTCATCACCGCGATTTTCGGTACATTTGTAGTCTTCAATCCTAGTCGCTTCACTAGAAATTATGATATGAAGGAGGTAGTAGCTCCAGTATCAACCAATATATGCACGGGAGTATCATGTAAATGGGCGGTACCTTCAAAAGCTCGAGGAACTGGACCCGAGGTGTTAGGCTCGTCAGCGATCATCGCGTGGACTCTTGCTTGTTGAACCCGATTAGCCCCAGATGCAATGGAGGCCGGGTGTGATCGACTTTGGGGAACCGAAGCTCGCCCATTTTACAATTATGGCTTTGGATGTGCAGAAGATGCCACATTGGTGCCCGTTGGAGAACGGCTTGCTGATGTGGAGGGTTTGATGTTGTGGTCCTTCATCTTAGCGAAGCAATATCCCTCAGTGTGCCCTATCTTCAGGTAGTAAGTACATGTTCAGGTGGAACCTAAGGTAGGTGGCGGCATCAGGGCGCGCAATGGAGTTGGTTCCGTGCGAACCCTCTTGCTTGGGGCAGTGAAGGTAGAGGTTTCCGGCCTCACTCGCGCACCGATTTGAAGGCGGGCGCTTGAGAGTCGGATAGCGTCCTGTTCTGACTCCAGCGCCTTAGCGAAGGCAACCGCATAAGTAGTAATCTCGGTGCAGCACATTTTTATGCGTATCTCAGGCCGCAATCCCTCCAAAAAGTGGCGTAATTTCGCCCCCTCATCTGTGGCCGTGGTCGGTGCATATCTCAATAATTTCGAGAATCGGGTCTCGTACTCCCCGACACTCATATTGCCTTGCTGTAGTTTGTAGTATAGGGCCTCCCGGGCATGTTGGTACGTGATCGGGAAGTACTTCTTGTAGAACCGATCCTTAAAGTCTTGCCAGGTCCACACGTGGTTTCTCGGGACCATGCGTTTAACGCTCCTCCACCACAAATTCGCATCCTTTTCAAGCGAGTAGGCAACAAGAGCCACTTGCTTGACCTCGGAGCATTGGAAAGGCTCAAGCATCTCTTCCATGCGATCAAGCCAATTTTCGGCATCTGCCAGGTTGTGGGTTCCGGCGAAGGTCAGGGGGCGCATCTTTTGGAAGTGCTCGAAGATGCCCTCCTGGTGAATTTAAATCGATCGAGCTGGCGAAGGAGGGGGAGGTAGTGTCACTCGAACATCGTCGGAGCTCGCAACCGGCGCGGATGCAACACCTCCCGCACTCTGGGCAATCACCCCCATAAGTGCGGTAAGAGTTTGTTGTTGTTGTTGCAGCGCACTCAAAGTTGCTGCATTACATCCTGATTTTATAAGGCCTGGGGCAAGGGGGTGGCGGCGGCGGCAGTGATGACCCTTGGTGAGAGCCTAGCGGATATTCCCCTGTCACCTCAGGGCGCTCACTGCTAGAACTGGGGTCATTGTTTCCCCCTTGCGGGGTGTTAGCATCTTCGGGTCCCCCACCCCGATTCGTTCGAGTATACACTCGATCAAAATGATGTGACATTAAGCTGCACATGCCAATGGACGTCCGTTAGTATCCTAGCGGAGGCCCATATGGTAATAAGCAGTAATGAATTTCTATTATCATATGCGTGCACATACAGACATGCACATACAAGCGTGCATGATTTAGCATATAGACATATACATACAAGCATAACACAATTTAAAAAGAAATACATAATTACCATAGTTTACACGATTCAAGACAGACATAGCATTCATGGTTAGAAATTTCATTTCATTCATAAGTACAGCCTACAAGTCAGCCACTACACCCACAACTATTCCCATACTTGGCCACATCATGGCCCAAAATCGGTCCTAATACTTAGCCTACTTGGAGAAGTATCACTCTTCACCCAAGGCCCTAACACATACACTAATTAATTTACTAAAGACAAAAAGGAAAAAATCTAGGCCTATGGAGGGGGTGCGCCCTCCTTGTTCTTCTCGAGACAACATAGGATCCGTTTAAGAAGACTGTGCATCTTCTTGCTCCGATTGTCGACTTGTTCAACCTTCCGCTTGAGGTTCTCGGCTCAAAGATCCATGGGCGGTTGGTCGTCCCCCCCTTCGGTCCTCGGCTCAACGTCTTCACTTTCTTCCTCGCCTTCTTCCTCTAATATCTCCGGATCAGGTTCGTCCGGTGAATCTTTTATCACCCACATTTGTTGAAGGGTATTGATATTGATCGGCTTGACCGGCTTAAAATCCCCCCTTGGTCTCACGATTCGGCATCGTTGGGCCAAACAGCAAATGAGGCGTGTAAATGGGAGGGCCAGTGGTTTGGCACGAAGTGTAGAAGCAGCCTTTACAATGTACCTAAGTATGAGGGTCGGAAGGCACACATCCTCGCCCCGCATCACTTGATAGAGCACCTCTATCATGAAATATGACAGCTCCGTGGTGTTCCCCTTTCGTGGGTACACGTTCGCTGTTAAAATCTGATGGAGGACTCGATTTTCGTCCGCATGTCACTAGCCAACAGGCCCGCGTTGGACCTCCAGCTAGCCATCTTTCCACACAGGGTACGGATCCGATCGTACCTGTCCTGGTATGGCTTGCTATCGTCTTCGTTGATATAGACGGTTCCCAACGAAATTCCCAACTCCTCCGCGATCACTTCGACGTCGCTGTAGTACACTTGGCCACCGCTCTCTATGTCAAAGCCCAAGGGGTCAAAGCTAGGGCTAGTGATCTTGGAATAAAAGAGGCGCGTTAACCCCTCACTGGCTGGGTCGTCGATCTTGAAGATCGGGCCCCATCCTTTCTCTCTCAAGGCGTTGAGAGGCCCATATTTCTAAAAAAACTTCGTCTTCCACTGGCCGTTCGAAGATTACCAGCCGTTTTGCAAACCTTCCGGGGGATTGGCTTGAGGAAGACGCCCCTTGGTCGCTCTTTTTCTTCTTGGAAGCCTCTCGGCTAGGTCTGACAGCGGCCCTCTTGCTTTCGGTGAGAGCAACGAGGAGAGGGATAGCGAAAAAAGAAGCTACGGCGGAAAGGAAGGCCGTCATTGATGAGTTCTTGAAGTTGGAAATGAAATTGGGTGAGATTTTTAGAAGATTGGGAGAGGTTTTGGAGAGTTTGAGAGCTAGGGTTTGGTAGGAAGGGAGAAAGAAGAGAGAAAATGGGAGTAGTGAAGTAAAAAGAAAGAGAAAATGGACTTTTAAAGTGGCCCATATGTACTTTGGTGAGCCCGTTCGGTGGTACCGAACAGGTCTGGACCTGTTGGGACAGCGGGGTCCGGTGGTACCGGACACTGTCAGGTGGTACCAGACAGGTCTGGACTTCTTAGGGCAGCGGGGTCCGGTGGTACCGGACACTGTCAGGTGGTACCGGACAGGTCTGGACCTCTTGGGGCAGCGGGGTCCGGTGGTACTGGACACTATCAGGTGGTACCGGACAGGTCTGGACCTCTTGGGGCAGCGGGGTCCGGTAGTATCGGACACTGTCAAGTGGTACCGGACAGGTCTGGACTTCTTGGGGCAGCGGGGTCCAATGGTACCGGACACTGTCAGGTGGTACCGGATAGGTCTGGACCTCTTGGGGCAGCGGGGTCTGGTAGTATCAGACACTGTCAGGTGGTACCGAACAGGTCTGGACCAAAATCCCCAAGTCAAGTGTGGGTCCTATTCCTCTACCATTTTTCACATTTGGGTATCCTTCCTTTCACCCCAATCTTATCCTGGGTCACTTATTAGTGTCTAAGCTCTACCCATCACACACGTACCCTCTAATTCAAGGGGTTTATGATCAAACCCCATCTATGAAGATTGACTAGATCAATCTTGTCCTAGACTTAAGCTTTACTCGTCCCCACTCCCTATCTCATTTCTTTTGGTAACTCCATACCCATAATCCCGTTGTTTCTAATGCCTTGGCTCTGATACCAACTTTGTGACACCCCAGATGCCAGGGTCCGTGGTTGCCCTCGGCCCCCGATATCCCGGGCTCCACATTAAGCGATGCATGAGTGCATTATAGTTAATTGCAGAATTGTAGATTTAACCAAGTATAAACAACTTAATCATGGGCAAAGCATTTCCAAAAGAAAGAGGAACATGTGTATCATATATGATTCCAAAAAAAAAATGTATATAGACTGTATCCCTCACATTGGGGCCCATTAGGTCCCCCAGAACAAGTTCAAAATATACTGTCCCAAAAAGCTGTACAACAATGCCGTATAGGCGCAAAACCCCAAAAGAATACTCCCGACGCCTCAACTCTAATAGTCCTGTTCGCCTGTGTACTGAAGATACTCGTCGGCGTCCTCTCCGAGTTCTACGTAATCGGTCGCTTCGACTGCCTCCTGTATACCTGGGTCACATGGGTCATCTGGTTGGTGGTTTCAACCACCACCCCAGAAAGGGGAGTGAGTGGCCAACTCAGTGGTTTCATTTCCTTAGGTTACACATTCACCAATACAAACAATATAGATAATAATTTCATTTTCCAATAACAGAATAAAAGAATAGCACAACATCACAAGCATGGTCATTAAGTGAGATGAGTGCATGTAATGCAGATGCATGCCTGATCACCGATGCCTGTCACAGCCGCCAGTGGGTGGCACCACCACCTCACCCACACAGACAAGGTATGCCATGCTTAACTATACATGATTAGCCGAGTAATTAATTAAATCATTTTATCACATATTTGGTTGACGAGGCCCCTGTACCCACGTTCTATCAATTTGGTCGACTGAGACCACCTCACTCCCTGCGGGGCGAATGCAGGTCACAGCCAGTAGCCCTTCGATCTTATCTCGGGTCTACAGCCCCGAGGTACCTGGTTTGGCCACGACTCGTCAGACGCGCCCAACACAGGCGGAATATGGTTCATCGCCCTATCCCATAGTCGAGTAGTAGGTATGTTACCTCTACAGTGCTCAATGGACACTACGGGGAGGCATCACCCCAACGTAGGCTGACAGCACGGGAATAGGGCCCATACCACCATTCCCGGCTCATGAGTCTTGAGGGATCGGTACGCCATATGGTTTCTAGTGGGCCCATCAAAGGTGCACAGGTACATGGATTCTACATAAGTGATAGAAATACATACAAACACTTTCTACATATATTGCCACCCGACCCGGTGGTGGGCCAGGGTCCTCGGTTAGGGGAAGTGAAGGGAAGACCGGCCTTGAGCATATACCGCCCGTGTGGTCCTTGACCACAGCCGATCGCCCCGTCTTCCACCATAGTTGACCACCCTGCTCCCGAGGTTGCCGACCTGGCGCGGCCGCCTCACTATGGCACTTGCCGGGTAGGAAGCTACTACCCGTCACCCTAAACACTTCCCGATTTTCTAGCTCATGTATAAATCAAGTTACAAAACATGTAATACTAGAATCTCAACTATCACATATTAGTATAAGTTCTAAGACATCTTAGCATAGAAGATTTGCATAATGAGAATATGTGTAGGATGATATGAGCATGCAAATGGCCCTAGCACACACCTAGCATCCAAATCTCTAGACAAAGAACTTCTACCAATCTCATACAACTTCCCTAGCTACAATCCATCTTCCTAAACTTGGAATTTGAAAGAATCAACCACCATTGTAGGCATTGGTTGCAAGGCAACATATAGGTAAATGATACACACCTTGGTTTGAAGGAGGATTAGGAAAATCCTGCAAGGAGGTACTAGAAAATCAGGAAAAAGGGGAAAACCTATGTAAGAAGCTAGAGAAGATGGAGATTTTATGATGGACTTACTTCTACAAACGCTCGGGAAGATCTCCAATCGCGAGAGAAGCCGGCTAGAGTGATGTAGAGGCGGTTAGGTCCAGGTAGGGTAGCATGCAAGGGCTTCTCTTGAGAATCCTCCTTCCACAACTCCCCCTTTCTCTCCCACACACCCCTCTCTCAGAAATTAGGTTAAGAAATGAGAGAATGGGCTGAGAAAATAGGTTATAAATGTTGGGGAATTGGGACATATAGCCCCCAATGTTTTAAGTTGCATAAAAGTGGCATTTTGTGCCCTGATTTAATTATGTGGGGCCCGCCTGACCCCTCTGGGCCAATCCAGCCAATAGGATAGCCTTACCATGTTGAGATCCTTGTTTGGGTACGATTTGGGACCGTTCGGACATGGCGATTGCCGGATCTAAGGCGACATTAATTCAACGGTCACTGGTTGTCGATCGAAGCCCATGTTTGGGGGTCATGTGCTGGTTTATGTGTGAAATCCATGGTTCACATTTCATGGCCATGTAAGGGTCCATGTGGCCCACACAAGAAAAGTGAATTGAGTAATGATTACTCACTAAAGGTGTTGTGCAAGTATACTTGCACTCCCATGTGCAACTGCGAGACACTACAATTTATGATTTCGGGCGTCGATTTCGACGTAACGCTCGCCTACGAGTGTCAAGACCAGTACGTGGGTGGTCCTCGACAAGTTTCGAGCCTAACAGACTCGAGACGGGCCGCGGAACGGACTCGTACGCGCGTATCTAAGTTCCCGACACCATGAGACTATAGTTCACTAAGTCATGTGCGGTCAATTTTTCGTCTAGAGGGTGATAGGTGTCTAGTGGGTTGGAGCATGGGTTCGAGTCTTAAGGAAGGCGATTTTACGGGGCGTTACACACCTGCCATGGGTCTATTTAAACCGCTCAGATCAGACAACATGGACGGACGGATGGCAAAGGGCCCGGAGAAAAAAAGAGAGAGCAATAGTGGTCGTAGGTTTCACAGAGTGATCAGAGAGCAAGAAGAGTGCCAGTAACTCGAGTGATCAGAGAGAAGGAAGGGTTGCCAGGAAGCTCTACCCAATCAATAGTCAACCTCCCGGCGTCACAACCAAACAGATAGACGCTGGGAGCATGCATCATCTGCTATAATTCCGAGCTCTTCCTGACAACTCTCCCAGAAGCCGGGATCATGGCTCTCTGACCATCTGTTCCCTGTCATCCTTTTTGTCGACCTCTCATCTGATTCTGTTTCTTTCTCAATCAACCAGACAAAACCAATTGCCAACGTTGAAATCCACGAGTAGGGTCGAGGGCAGGGACGTCTGATCATCTCTTTCCTTTGAAAGAGTGTCTAACTTCCCCATTTTCTTCTCACTTCTTGAACATCAAATTATATTCTACTCCGCACATTTTTTACGCATTTACCACAATTACACCCACTCACACTGTTATCTTGCTTTTACTTTCCTTTTTGTTTTTGCCAACCCAGGTTTTAAAAAGTCTGCCAAGTTTGGCCTAACGTTGTTATCTTGCTTTTTCTTTCTTTTTTGTTTTTGCCAACCCAGGTTTTAAAAAGTCTGCGAAGTTTGGCCTAACGTTGTTATCTTGCTGTTATATTTTTGTTATTTGCCTATCCGGGCCTTAAAAAGCCTACGAAGTATGGCTCAACCCTACAGGTTTGATCACGCTTCAGAATCCCCTCATCAATCATTAAGCCCTGTAAAGTAGAGACCATGCAAAGCACGGGCGATTAGGGGGTGCCTAACACCTCCCCTTGTTGTAACTGCAGCCGTTACCCAAAATCCACGGCGCAAACCAACTTATCCAAATATGAGTCATTTTGAGACCAGGGGTTCTTCGGAATACCCTCGACATTCTGGTGTTTTCACGAGTTCTAGCTAACAGTGGATTCTGAAACCTCTTTTTGGTTGGTGGCGACTCCGTCCAATATACCAAGTCCAAGAACGCCATTCGGTCGTCCTTAGAAAGGTTTTGCACAACCAAGGCAAGCAAGGCTAATTAAGGAAGCCAATCATTGCAACCGTGCGCCCCACGAATAAACAAAACCAAATGAAAATGCCAAGCCAAAAGAAAATATAGTGGGCCTTGCGCGAGCGAGCGCAATCTGATATCCACACCATCACACATCACGGTGGGTCCCACACAGCTCGACCTCATGGAAACTTCCTCAGTCTCCATAAGGTCGAGTTCATAGCGCTCAAGGTCCCCACGGTGCCTCACCTGCTAGCCCAGCTGGAAGATGCCTAGGTGTTTCAGCAGCTGGTATCAAGTTCGAGTGATAAGGAGACACACTAACCCCACCAGTAGGTGGGTGCATCGTATATTCCTTTCACAGTAAAATCATCATAAAAGGAAGCTAGAACTAGGTAAAATAAAATGAATTTTTAGAAACTCTGCTCTACTCACATTCCTGAATTGATCCCAATCTTAAAAACTTAAACTTCCCAAAAAAGTGAGTTGCGAAGCTCGGTGAGGAAAATTCTTACTTGTTTCTAAATATTTATACTTTTCAAAAATAAACTAGTTTTTCAAAATAGTAGGTAATCAAAATAGAAGGTTTTGATCTAAGCTTCAAGGTTTTGATCAAAATATTTGTACGTATGCATATTTGAATGTGTTAACAGTTAATTATATCAATCTACAGAGATGTTCCGTTGACCATCTTGGTCGTTCATTATGTCTGCCAGACATTTCATGGGCTACTGTGAAGAAATCACATCCAATCAATTTAAAATTGATGGCCAAGATCATTTCTTAAAAACCCTTCTCATGTGCATGTATGCGAGTGAAGGTTATCAGGGAAAAAAGTGACGTGAAAAGTGCCCCTTAACCAGTGCGTTAAGCGTAATGCAACATGCATGGCCCACAGGGTGGGTGTGTCGCTCGACTTAGAAAAAAAAGCCAAGGTCCCCACGCACCAAGACCACTTCGGTGTTCTTCTCTCTCACATCACATGCATACCGTCTCAAATATAGCATAACGTAGAAACAGTGGAATGCCCCACTTTGACTTTCAACGAGCCAACCATAACATGTTGCGAAATTCACTCCGATCATCACATGTGCCATCCTATGTTAGGACTGTGGTAAAAACGTAGGCTGATCCTTAATTCAAGTAGGCCCTGCTAAGGAAAACAATTGTAAAGATAAAACTCCATTATCGATTTTTAAAAAGTTCAACCATAATGATTATGTGAAATCCACTCAAACCATTTTATGCCACACTAAAATTTAGACATGGGCCCAAAAAATCAGGCAGATCCATGATTCAGGTGGCCACATCAAGGGAAACAGTTTGGAGGATGGGCCTCGCCCTGTATAGTGTCTACAATTGTATGGTCCATCAGAATCACGAATCAGGTTAACTCTTGAACCCTATGTGTAGAATTTATTCAAGCACTTGATGGTCAGAGTGGATCGAAGACAGACAACCCATGGCCCCTATAGCCATCACCTTGGAGACCTATAACGGATTACCACTTTACCTAAACCTCTCGGTAGGGCTCTCAATGGAGCAGGTCAAATCCGAGATCCGATTCGCTCCGAATCCATATAATGCGAATTTGGATCTTAAAATAGGTTGGATTAGTTAAATGGACTGGATTTGGATCTTAAAATAGGTTCGATTAGTTAAATGGACTGGATTTGGATCTTAAAATAGGTCCGATTACTTAAATGGACCGGATATGGATTCACAGGAACATATCCGAGTTTGATCCGAATCCGATTAAGATCCGACTCATTGTCACCTTACTGTATATGTTATATTCATGCTGGCTATCTTTTTTACAAATTATTTTAGGCCATGTCCACCATACCATAGTAAATAGTGGGATTTGCATCATTTTTTACTAAATTAAATATATTATATTATATATTTTATACCATATAATTTTTTAGATTTGTAACGGGGTGGATTCGGACCTAAATCCAACCCGAATCCGATGGTTATATGGATTTTGGATCTGAAATGGATCTAACAATTTATAAACGGAACGGATATGGATATCACCTTTTGGATCCGAGTTGCATCCGAATCCGATCTGACTCCGTCTATAGATATACGGACTTGGAGCCGGATCCAGTTGGATCCGATCTAGATCCAACCCATTGAGAGCCCTACCTCTAGGTAATGCCGTTTTACACACGACTGGGATTGCCTAGTAGTTCACATCATCTATAGGCAAAATTCTGTGGGCACCACCATGATGTGTGTTTTTATCCACATCATTGATTCATTTCTCGGGATCATTTTAGGGCGTGGGCTAAAAAATGAGGCAGATCCAAAGCTCAAGTGGACCACACCACAAAAAACAATAGGGATTGAATGCTTACCATTGAAAACTTCTTGGGGCCCACAAAAGTTTTGCATAAGTTGATATTTGTTTTCTCCCCTTTTCCTAGTCTATGTAACCTTATGAGAACAAGCGACATGGATAAAGTTCATACATCATGGTGGGACCCATAGGATTTTTCCATGTATTTACCGTACGGATGCTATGTTACACACTGGACAATAGGCTTGGCAACGGGTTGTGTTGAACCAGGTTCATGTCATGTCATGTTCGTGTCGTGTTAAAAATTTGCTCACCCAAACCCAACCCGTTAACAAAAGCCCATTCGTTAATTTAACGGGTTACCCGCAACTCGGCCGTTTAACCCGTTGAATAAATGGGTCGTGCCACCGTGGGCAGAAAGATGGAGAAAACTCAGAGAGAGAGAGAGAGAGAGAGAGAGAGAGAGAGAGAGAGGTTGTTTTAGCTTAGCTTAGGGTTTTCTTACCACACTAAGGGTAATTACCTAAATGCCCCCACTAACAGGTTAAACGAGTTTTGTGGGTGAAACACTGAACCGACCCATTATGTTAACAGGTCTTAACGGGTCAACCTATTAGTGACTCGACACGATAAGGCTGAACTTGAACAGTGGTCTTTTCATGCGGGTTGGCGGGTGGTGTGGAATTTTGCCAGGCCTACTGGACAATGTAGTTTAGGCAAGATGCATATTACATGGCAAGGCATATACTCAACGTGGGCCAACATGAAGTTTCTTTAAAATCCGTTCCTACCATCAAGTGCATCACCTAATTTTAATCTTATAATTTGAAAACAAGCTTCAGTAGAGTTTAGGTAATGGACTACACAATTGAAAACTGAATAGCGTGTTGTCCACCCACACATAGATCCATAACTCAAGTGGTAGACTGAGTGAAGATAACCTCATTTTAACACTAAGGTCTTGGTATCAATTCCCAAGTGGGGTGTGGCTACCCCCCCCCCCCCCAAAAAAAAAAAGAAGAAGAAGAAGGTGTCGTCCACATTTTAAGTTGTTTCCCTTGGTCTGGCCCACCTGAATTACTAATGAACCTGATTTTTTGGTCTCAAGCTTGGAATCTAATGATGTGCATAGATTTCACATATTCATTAAGGTGGGTCTTATATATATATATATATATATATATATATATATATATATATATATATATATATATATATATATATATATATATATATATATATATATAGCATACCCACCTATGGATGAACCTGACTTTTTTGTTTCAAGCTTCTATTTTTGTGTGGAATCTAATGATGTGCATGAATTTCACATAATCATTAAGGTGGGTCTTCTAAAAAAAATAATAGCATATGTTTCTCTCCTAACCGTTTCCTTTATTTTGGCCCACCTGAATAAAGAGTCAGTGTGATTTTTGAACCTTAGGCCTAACGTAAGATGATGCATCTAATGATCAGACTAGATTGCAGAAACATATTATGTTGAGACCCATTGTAGACACACCACTTTTTGCTAGGTTTTACTATGTTTTCTTAAATAGAGACGACTCGGTTACCTTTGCACCAGTTCAAAAAACCCTAGGGCCCGACTTTCAATCCGATCCAGAAGTTTGGTGGGCAATGGCAAAAGAAAACCGTTATGGCCAAGGGAGCAAACAGTTTCCTCTTTCCATGGCCCACCAGAGTTTTGGATCAGGTTGAAATTTGGGCCCTAGGGTTTTTAAGGGTGCTACATCACGTGAACAGCTCAGATTTTAGGCTCACATGACGTGTGATGAGTCCTCAAAAAGTGCTCACGAGTTCTTGTGAGAACTATATGCAGGTGAGCATTCCTCCCTCTCTCTCTCTCTCTCTCTCTCTCTCTCTCGGGGAAATGCTGCTATGTGGGCCCCACCGTGATGTGTGAGAGACATCCATCCCATTAATTAGATGCACCCTTCCATGTTGAGCCATGGGCCTAAAAATTAGGCCAATCTATGACTTAGGTGGGCTACACCATTGACAACAATTGAGAGTGGATGCCTGCCCATTAAAACCTTTCTAATTGTATATAAGGCCTAATTAGATGTGGTTTAGACATCCAACCCATCCATTGTGTTTGTCACACTTGGATGAGGGGTCACACCAAATTGTTGGCCATTTCAAAAATCATGTGAACCCCCAAGTGCTTTTAGATGTTTTGGGCATTATTTCTCATGGTTTCCAATGGTATGGTCCACTTGAGTTTCGGATATAGCTGATTTTTGGCACATCCCACAACCTAGAGTGAACCTACCAAATGCACGGTGTGGAAGTCTTTCACGCATCACGTTGGGGCCCACATAGCTCGACCTCATGGGAAGCTCCCATGAGGTTGACCTCATAGTACCATTTACACACACATCAATTCATGTGTTGTGCAAGAACACAATAGGGACGAGGGTTTAAAAATTGCATAGATTCAAAACTCAAAGCTTTTGTATCAAGATGATATTTGTGCCTACAGTTTATCTGAGCGGTAATAACCCAATGAACCTTTTGGATGGCATATAAACATCATGGTTAGCTCTTGGAAGGTTTCAATGGTGGATATTTCTATTCCCACTGTGTCGTTTGGGTGGTTCACCTGAGTTTTGGATCTGCCTGATTTTTAAATTCCTGTTCTATTATGGTCATTAAAAACAGATGGACGAAGTGGATTTGTAACAGACATCTCTGTGGGCCCCACACAACCCCGGGCATAGGTATATCTGTGTGCCTGATCATAGGCAATCCGCTTCCTATTAATCTTAAGTATTGTGGAATGATAAGATCGTCTATGCATCAACAATGGAGATTCCAAACTATAATCTGAAAGCGTACCTGATTGGGAAGACATTTCCAATGCCGTTGTGTTGCTGAGAGGAGCTCTTGGTCTTCTGCACCATATACCTTTAAGAGAACCTCTCAATGGGACTAGGGTTTTCTCTTGTGTGTTGGTGAGGGGACTAAGACATATATTTATAGGAAAGAGGGCCAGAGAAGCTTACACATCACACTTCTCTCTTCTAGGGTCTCCACACTGTAGGTTTCTATATCCGACTCAATAACCGTGTATAGGGAACATGGTCCAAGCGTTCCGCTTCAAACCTATTTGTAATGATCACAACTATAATGGGGCCCATTGAATCGCTCAATCTGAATAATCCAACAGTCTTAATCTAAACAATGATCATGTGTGGCCCACCTAATGGAGTCTTACATTTCCCTCCTCTTCATATACAGTGGAGATAAGGCAACCCATCTATATGCCAAGCATTCTATGGGCTTTAGAATAGTTCCACCAATAATTTAACATTTTATCATTTTATAGTTGGGTTTTTACTTTTTACTGGAAAAACCCTGAGAGAACATTATACTCCTGTAACATGCTTAGCCTCTCCATATTTACCAAAACCTTCTCTCACTGTATGATGGAAGACGAAATGTCAAAATTACCTAGGACAGGGAGATTTATGCATAATTGGAAGCCCCTTTTTTCAAGAGTGGATCGTCAACTTATTTTTTCATACTGGTTAATTTAGATCCAAATCTTAGGTGGACAATACAATACCATAGGAAACAGTGGTGATTGGTGATTGAAAACTTCTTATGGGCCACCAAAAGTATTGGATCAAGCTGATATTTGTTTTTTTTTCTCTTCATCCAAGTTTATGTGATCTTATGAACATGCTGGATGGAAAACAAATATCAGGCTGGGCTCTAAGAAGTTTTTAATGGTGGGCGTTCAATCACCTATGTTTCCTATAATATGGTCCGCAAAATTTGAATCTGCTTCATTTTTGGGCTCTTAGCCTAAAATGATCTGGCAAAACGGATGGACATGATCATGGATATAGAATAAATACATCAAGACGACCCTATGGTACTGAGGGCCGCACCATGATGGGTATTTGAGATCTACACTAACCATTAGATGTGTAATCTGACATTAGGCCCATGGACAGAAAGCCCATGCTGACTTGTTATATCTCAGATAGGCCATACTAAAGGAAATAATTGGGAGAGATGTCCAAAGTTGTTTTCTGCGGGACCTATTATGATGGTTATAAGAAATCCACTCTAATCATTAGATTCCACAAAAAACAATTAGGCCTAGAGCCTAATAATTATGACAACCTATGATTAAGGTGGGTCACACCTAAGGAAACAGTTAGAAGGTGGGCATTGTCATGTACACTTTTTCCAATCATATGGTCTACCTAACTCACGGATGGAGCTGGTTTTCTACACCTACGCCTAAAATTATGTTGCACAGCTAGTGATTGGATTGGATTTTTGGAAACATAACTAATTAGGGCCAACATAGATTCTGGTGCAATTTCTTTTGGCACTGGGCATAAAGCTGGGCTTTCCCTTCTGTGCACGTAAATCTGACATGAGGGAAATTTTGACTTTAAGGTAAAGATGGGCTTTCCCTTCTGTTTGTCAAATGTTTTGGTAAATATGGAGAGTCAAAGCATGATACGGGAATATCATATACTCCCAAAAATCTTTAAGGTAAAAACCCCTTTTATATTGGTAAATAACAAAAATTGGACTACCCAAAAGTAAATAAATGTCAATTTTCTTTTGTTCTTACTGAGAAGCCTTGGTTGTAACTGGCAATGCAGTGCCCTTGTGTAATATCAGGTGGACTCCATTGGGCAGATGCCTCATCTAAACAATCACGGCTATTCGATTATCTATGGGCCATATGTTGGCGATGAATTTGGAAACATTGGATATTTATTTTTGCCCACCAAAAAACTCAAAATATTCTTTTCCACCATTTAAAATTCTTTTCCATCAATAGATAAAATTATCATCATTTCTTGTAATATCATGGATCCAAAAAGAAGCCCGTGACCTTGTATTTCTTTGGGGGTATTTGCATTCGGAGTTTTATTGGAAAATTCCTCATGAATTCTGATTTTATCAAACAAAGCCTCAATACCATATGTTGGTTTTTGGTGAGATCATTGACAAAAATTCCTATGATTTTTTTGAACAAGTGGTAGAGTTTAGGCATCATGGGGCTCCCATGGTGAGTGCATTGCATCCAACCTATCCCATAGGTGCATCCCACAAATAAAAAAAAAAGCCAATTTATCCATCAAGTGGGCCACTTCAATGAAAAGTAATGTACAAGATGTAGAGTAGGCCGCAGATGCATTCTTAGCTTAGCTGGACAAAAATGAGCTCAAACGAAAGTGGAAGTAGTTCATTAGAACCAGACCCAGACCTACGTAGGGCATGATGTAACTAGGCCTTAAGTGTGTTCGGTTCAAAAAGATTCATTCCAAATATGGAGAAATTGCCCCATAAAGTGTTGATTGTAAAATAACTGTAACTTTTGATCTGACCATTATCACGAAATGCACGACCTATTAATCTTTATGTAATTGTGCTTTTGAGGTCAGCTGATCTGATACATCAATCAAATTTATCCGTTTCATGAGAAAACACACATTTCGGTGTTAAAAGCAAGATTTTAGAGAAATTTTTTTTATTACTTTTGATAATTTTTATTTTTGTCGTATTTTCATATTTTTATAGTTTTAGGATTTTCGTATTTTTTATAAGTTGTTTGTAATTAATAATGCTAGGAATGCCTCGGTAGAGACTTATTGAACATTTTTATTTTTGAGAAATTTAGCCTTTAGAATGGATTTTGCTATTTCAATTAATTTCTATTAGAATTATGGTTTTGGGTTGTTTATATAAATGATGTAATTGAGTAATCTAAGATTATTATGCAATAATATTACTCAAATTTTCTCTCTTCTTATGAACTCAAGAACTTGCCTTATAGATTCGAGGTTTTGATTACTTGAGGAAGACAATAATTTTCTTTATTATTATTTCACTCTTCCATGCACCAATACGAAAAAAAAAAAACTCAAAATTTACTTCTGAATTGCATAATAATTAGATTTGCTTGATTATTGGTTCTTATGGTTATTACAGTGAGTTGCACTTATTGGACAAGTTGGATATTGTAGACACTATGCAACACATTTTTCTATTTCTGAAAACTTGAAGCATCATTGAGTAAAATAAGAATTCTTGAAGAGTTCTATGTAAAAGTCTCCTCTTTTTTTTTACATGTAGGTTTTTTTTATATTAGTACAAGGTGGCCTGTTTTAGGCTGCGAGTTGGAGCCAATCATATCCTCATGCATCATGCGATGAACTTGGATGGAAAAGATTATATTTTCATAAATATATAATTATCTTGAATATATCAACCATTTCTTTAATTCCTAAATCGACCCTAAGGGATGAGAGAGACGAGAAATATATGATTGTTTCTTTGGTGATTTCTATCTTGTAATAGACCTTTCAAAAGCGTTCAAAACTATAAATTGGGGGAAAAGCCTATCACAATCCCAAGTCATCCACAAACCAAACAAGCCAAACGGTCTGCACAATCACGCCACGGCATTGTATAACAGAACGGTGTCGCCATCAATGGTTTCTTGCATTTGTACACCATTGTTTCATAGTTTGAGGTTTGTAATCCACAACATCACAATTTGAAATTTGAGACTTGGATTGTGGAGATGAAAGACTAGCTTATACTAGCTGTCAGGGAACGGTAGTTAGGATGTAGTGGACAAATGTGGTACTTGAAAAAAAAAAAAAGAATAGAAATTCAATAAACCCATTTTTTAATATAAAAGTGCAATTAGTAATGAGAATTAGGGGTAAATTAGCGAATTATATTCATGAGAAAGCAATGGAAAGTGACATGTAAGACTTTGGTACATTGCTTGGCATGCGCATAAGAGAGAAAAGTTATCAACATATTGCATATCCCCATTTGAATTGCATCTGGCAATGGTTTCCAGTAGAAGTATTTCTAAATCCGTCATGATATGCCGACAGGCACGTGAACTTTCGCACATGGCTGGGTCACTCATGTTGTACCATATTGTTATCGTTCTTAGAAGAGCCAATCAAAAGATACATGACATTGCTGGAGAAGTGTACAACACGCATGTGATTTGCTAAGATATGTGGAATTCTTTAGGGTGACAACTGATGTTGATGATGTAAGATGTGGCATAGATGCATTCTTTACGTAGATGGGCCAAAAGAAGGCGAATTGTAAATCGACTATAACTTGTCATCTGGGTATCGTTATGGGACGCACAATCTATGAGTTTGGACCAAAACAGGCCATCTGGGGCCAACTGACTCACAAAGTGGGTAATGTTAGTCCATTTCGTAAGAAAATGCACAGTTATAACTCAAAAAATGAAATTTTGGAAAAAAAGATTATTTTTAGTAATTTTGATTTTGTAGTATTTCCTTGTTTTTAGAGTTTTGTTTCATTAGAAGTTTCTACTTTTACTTAATAATGAGTTTTAGAAAGACTCTACTTACTAATAGCCTTTAGTTAGGAGTTTCCTACTGTTAGTAACTTTCTAATCTGGGAAACTTACTATTTTTGCTAAGTACGAATTAGGCTTTATTTAGATATATATAAAGTTGTTAAATTCATTTTTCATGAATATTCTCATTATTATTCAATAAAACTCTAATTTTTACCAATTTTCTCTTGTGGATTCAAGACCATCTTGTGGATTCATGGTATTTATTCTTTGAGGAATATGGTGATTGCGTCAATTGGTGTCAGAGTGAGGACTTTCCCTCAGATCGATGGCAACTAAAGAAGGATTAGACAACAACCCCACAGACGATGCTTCAGGGGATTATCCTCTCATAGCGGCAGTTTTTGAGACGTCGGTTGAGGCATTTCGGTGGGAGAATTGGTTATATATGCAAGGACTGCAGGTTGCTTTCGACAATACGTATAGCGGAAGCCTTATTGCCACCCTGTAATCGTGACGATCAGGTGGATCGGACGGATCAAGCCTTTAGGAAGAAGGTTGATCTTCTTAGATTCAATGAGAAATTTAACATCGAGGATCAGCTTCTTGAAGTCGAACACTTCTTCAATTATATGCAGATCTATGAGCAGGAGAAGGTTAAGTTTGTGGATTACAAGTTAAAGGGCGGTGCTTTGGCTTGTTGGGAATAACTTCAGCTCGAGTAGGCGCGCCAGATGAAGGCGCAATCCGCATGTGGCTGTGGATGAAGCAACGACTGCAGGCACACTTTCTATACAACAATGATAATCAGGTACTATTCCAGCAATCCCAAAATTGTCGGTAGGAAAGCCGATCAGTGAGGGGTTGTGCCGAGAAATCCTATGTTTGATGGGGAGAGATGATCTGGTTGAGGTGGAGCCACAACAGGTAGCTAGATCCTACAGTGGCATATGTGTGGCCCCTATGAAAACGGAGAACTAACTCAATACTTTTAAAGTGGAGGGGAAGTCTTCTGTAACTGTCCAAGATCTCATCGAAGAATTTGATGGGTCAGGAAAGATTGATGCATTAGAAAAAGAAAACGAAGTACAACCCACCATCATCTTAGAGATTGTTTAAAATTTTGAGAAGGTGGAGGAGATCAATACCTCAGTTGTAAAGGGAAAATAGAAAGAGTTCGTAGATATCCTAGACGTTGTAAAGCCAGCATTGTAGGAATTCGAGGCGATTATACTTGCTAAAATTCCTGACGACTTATCCCCCATGCATGAGATTGGTCTTTCTCAGGTTAAGTCTGTTTTCAACAACATGAAGAATCAATCTACCAACCAGTCCCAATTTGAGAATAAGTCGATGAAGTTTACTGCAACATAGGAGAAAGAGATTAAGGACGCATATTGCGACCTAAGTCCAAAAAGAAACTCGAGAATGAGTTTTTTTCAATTGGAGGGGTTTGATATAAGACATGGCATTGATACACTCATCACATGGATGGGCCAAAAGAAGGGGAACAACCTATGAATTTGGATTAAAATAGGTTATCTGGGGCCAACTGACCCATAAAGTGGATTGCGTTAGTCTGTTTCGCAAGAAAATGCGTGGTTACAAATAAAAAACGAGATTATAGGAAAAAAATACTGTTTTTAGTAATTTTGATTTTTTCAGTATTTTCTTATTTTTAGAATTTTGTTTAATTTTAAGTTTATACTTTTGCTTAATAATGAGTTTTAGAAAGATTGAGTAATAGTTTTTAGTTAAGAGTTTACTACTTTTAGTAACTTTTTATTTATGAAAACTTATTATTTTTAGTAAGTGCGAATTGTGGTTTATTTAGGAATATATAAGATTGTTAAATTCATTTTTCATTAGTATTCTCATTATTATTCAATAAAATTATGATTTTTACTAATTTTCTCTCGTGGATTCGAGATTTCTCTTATAGATTCAAGAACGCCTTATGGATTTAAGGTATTTATTCTTTGAGGAAGATAGTGATCGATCTCATCACGTCCTTCCCTGCGTCAGTTAGTTGATTGAAATACATCCTCTAAAGGCATATAGCAGCCGGGTGAAATTTGCAAACGGTTATTAAATAAATGTCAAGGAAGGGGAAGAAATCGAAGGTTCAGAATATAATACTGAATGACTACCATAATGGCTGAACGTAGGGTGCATCTAGATGGTTCTTTACTTTCAGAAAAGTCTATAAATAGCAGAGGAAATCGACAGAGTAAGATGGCTCACACTAACCAAACCAAATCAAACAAACTTATATTATCGATTATTCTTTACGTTCCTTAGCATACTTAGTTCCTTAGGGTAATCGGTAATCTAGGAGTAGCTGTAATCTTTAGTTGTAATTGAAGTCTTGCTCATACGTTGGACTAAGTTATCTTAATACAAGTAGTTATCCTTTTGGAAAGGTGCTTCGTAGTTGATCCCTGCGAGCAACTGCAAGTTTTAATTTCGATCTACTACTATATTTGAAAAGTCATTTCTTATGAAAGGCAAGCTGCAATTAAGGACAAACCCTACCCTCCTCTAGCTACCTGATTGTTTTAAACAAATATCTTGCGAGTGGCTGAGTAGGCGGCCAATCTTCTCAAGCCTCAGTCATATATGGTTGAGCTCAACATATTCGCCTATCTCGACGCTTGTGATCAAAGTTGTTCAGTTGAAATAGAGCCGCACATTCGGATCTGGCATACCCACAAACATTACATGTGGCCAAAAGTGTACTCAAGAGCCGACAAACGAGACAACAACTCCCACGGTTGAGTTGTCATGTGTGTGGTGTATTGGCACAATGCAGAAGGTGGGCCACACCCAGAAGATTGCTTGGCATGGAAATAAGGCTGGTGAACCTAATGAAATCAATGGAATGCTAATGATAGTAATCAGGTCCCATCGTAATCGGTTTAGGTTTTATTGGGTCTAAATTTAAGTCCCTCAAGTTTAAATATCATTCTTAATTAAGGACCTAGACTTAGATCAGATTAGACTGAGGTACTCATTAGGTCGTTTGTTCTGAGTTTCAAGTTAAATAAGAGCATTTACATGGTCAGGCCACTTAATGGATGGATTATATTAAATGAGCATATTCCACTTTGAGACAAGCCTTGCAATTAAATGGGCTCCCTTACATGTCGTGTGGCTTAGGAAACTTCATGAAAGGAATGATCACTTGCGCCCCAGTTCTCACGAGAACTCGTGAGCACTTTTTCACAATTCATCACACATGATGTGAGCCCAAAATCTAAACCGTCCACGTGATGCATCACCAAAAAAAAATAAAAAAAACCCCAGGGCCCAAATGTCAACCTGATACAAAGCTCTGGTGGGCCGTAGTAGGGAAAGAGAGAGGCAAATCAGGGGAGAAAATTGTTTCCTTTCGCCATGACCCTGGATCAAGGTATATATGTGGAAATGGTGTTATGAGGTCGAGCTGTGTGGGCCCCACTGGGATTTTTTCGAACTTCTACCCCATCAGTTAGATGCACGATTCCATGATGGGTAACAGGCTTGAATATCAGGTCAATCTATTACTTAGGTGGGCCACACCACATACAATGGTTGAGAGGGGTTACCAACCCAATAAAACCTTCATGATTGTTTATTGGGCCCACTGAGATGTGGTTCACAAATCCAGCCCATCCATTGTGTATGTGTCACTTGGATGAGGGGTTGGACTAAGTTTCAGCCACATTTAATACTCAGGTGGGCCCCACAAAGTGTTTTTAGATGTTTTAGGCATGCCTTCACATGGTTTTAGATGGTATGCCCCAGCAAGTTCTGTATATGGTTGATTTTTGGGATATCCCATATCCTAAAGGGACCTATCAAATGCATGGTGTTAATGTTCGATCCACATCATGGTGGGGCCCACACAACTCGACCTCATGGGAATTTCCCATGAGGTCAACCTCATAGTACATCCCCACCCCCCCCCCCCCCCCCCCCCCCCCACACACACACACACACACACAAAATATATATATATATATATATAGAGAGAGAGAGAGAGAGAGAGAGAGGAATGCTCACCTGGGCACTTCTCGTGAGAGAGACTCATGAGTACTTTTTCATGGCTCATGGCACATGATGTAAGCTCAAAATCTGAGCCGTCTATGTGATGCAGCACCCTAAAAAATCCCTAGGGCTCATCTTTCAACCTGATCCAAAACTCTGGTGGGCCGCAGCAGAAAGCAAGAGGCAAATCAAGGAAGGAAACTGTTTCCTTCTTTCATGGCCCACCAAAGTTCTGGAACAAGTTGAAAGATGGGCACTAGGGGTTTTTTGGGGTGCTGCATCACATGGACAGCTCAGATTTTGGGCTCACATCATGTGTGATGAGCCAAGAAAAAGTGCTCACCAGTTCTCTCAGAGAAGTGCGCAGGTGAGCCTTCCTATATATATATATATATATATATATATATATATATATATATATATAAACACACACACACGAGGCACTCTCAAATCCAACCGGCTGGACAATACCTACGGTCCAACTGCCACTGGAATTGAAAGTTAATTAATAAATGTTAATAAATAATGAGGTAAATAAGAAAAAAGGATTGCTCGATTGGCTCCACCATACTGTTTATGTGAAATCCACCCCGACCATTATGTGAGTCTCCTCATGTTAGGCCCAGAGCCAAAACCTCAGCCCAATTCGTGATTCACGTGGACCCCACTAATAGAAACATCATACAGGGCAAAGATCACCTTCATATTGTTTCCCTTGGTGGGGCCCACATGAACCACATACGAGACTGAGTTTTAAGACCCCAAGCATAAGTTTTAGTGTGTCATCTTATGATTGGAGTAGATTTCATACAATCACCACGGTGTGCCTAGGAAAATCAAGGGGAGGATGTCTCTCTCACAACTTTTTACATTGGTTTGGCCCACTTAAATCATGGTTTAGCCTAACGTTTTTGCTATGGGCATAACATGGAATTATGGGAGTGGATCTTACATAGGCATCATGGTGGGCCTTGTAAAAAATAAAAAATCAAAGGTGGGGGAGTCAATCTCCCACCCATTTCCATGTTCTCAAAAAGGTCAAAAGGCAGAGGAGTTCAAGTCCACTGGGTTGCCCTACAAGCTATAAGTCTACCCATAAGATAATTTTTTAAGCATAAGCAAATGTCACATCTAAACCTTCCATCAGGTTGGCCATACCACCTGGATCGCCTAGTGAAATGTTTACTCCTATCTACACATTAAATAGGTCACATCATAAAATAACAAAGGGACTTTGGTAAACAGAGTGGGTGTGATCCACCCAATGACTGCTCTGTTTAGAAAATTTCCAAAAGATGATGCCTATGTTGGGTCAATCTATTAAATGAGTTGGATTTGGTAGTTACATCTAAGGATAGAAGTAATGGCTGGTCAGCCGTTAACCTATAGTCCAGCGTGTTGGACTTAAATCTCTCCCTTTCAAGGTAACTTCCTGGGGTAGCTAAGTGGAGTCCACCGAGATGTTTGTGAGAAATCCACCACGTCCATTCATTTTTTCAGACCATGTTAGGACGTGATCCCAAAAATGAGGCAGATCCAAAGATCAAGTGGGCTGCACGACAGGAATCAGTGAGAATTGAATTTCAACCATTGAAACATTTGTGGGGCCTCAGAAGTTTTGAATTAGGTTAATATTTTTGTGTCTTCAGTTCATCCCAGTAGGAATGAACACATGAACCGTATGGATGGCATATAAACATCACGGTGGACCTTAGGGAAATTTCAACGGTTGGCATTTCCCTACCCACTTTTTCCTCATAGTAGATTTCTCACAAAAATCACAATGGGGCCCACCTAGGTCCCCGTCCAAGTTCCTTCCAAAGGCTTTCTGCTACTGTAATTATCAACATTAATTACATATTAACTCCTATCCAATTTCAAAGCTGGTTGGACGTCCAACCGGTTGGACTTGATATATAGGGAATGATGCCAAACATGAGGTAGAAAAACATCTCGGGTGGACCAGACCACAAGAAACAGCGGAAATTGAATGCCAATCGTTGATAACTCCTTTATGGCCACAAAAGTTTTGGATCAAGTTAATATGTGTTTTCACTTATTCCATTTTTTTGTGACCTTATGAACAGGTTGGACGGCAAAGAAATATCATGGTTGGCCCTAGGATGGTTTCAACGGTGGTCATCAATCCCCGCTGCTTCCTGTGGTGTGGTCCACCTGAACTTTATTTCTACCTCATTTTTTGTCCCATGCCCTAATATGACCTGGGAAAATGAATGAATGATGTTGATAAAACACAAACATCATGGTGGGGCCCACGGAGTTTTGACAAGTTATACGGTAACGGGTATGGGGTAGTTTGTTCTCCACTAAGCAATT
Organism: Liriodendron chinense; assembly: GCA_003013855.2. Classification (NCBI taxonomy): domain Eukaryota; kingdom Viridiplantae; phylum Streptophyta; class Magnoliopsida; order Magnoliales; family Magnoliaceae; genus Liriodendron; species Liriodendron chinense. Next base: position 6,135,408 of record PVNU02000439.1, on the reverse strand, counting down.
CGAGCCCCATTTCTAACAGGGATGTTTCACGTCCAAGCGTGCTGAATAATAGGTTATGTACCAACCAACTAATAAACTTTAAGCTTTCATATGTACACAACATCCAACCCCTTCAATAGGTTTTTCCCATTATTAGAATCACATTTTTGAAAATTTAGCATCATCCTCTCATTGCGTGGACCATACTAATGATTCACTATTAATCAGTGGTTGAAGAATTTTTCTATGGTGTGACTCATTTAATTTGTATCTAGGATTCACCATTATAGTAAATGATTCACCAGTGGGGGTCAACCTATTGGAAGGTCTGGATTTTACATGCATTTAATTCTTTTGAAGTCACTAAATGGGTGGAGTATAGCTTGTTGTCTAACCCAGTGCTGGGAGTATTATGCGCTCGACCTCATGAGAAGTTCCCATGAGGTTGAGTTGTGTGGGCCCCACTGTGATGTGTGATGGGCATCCACACCATCAGTCAGATGAACCATTCTTTGTTGGGCTGTGGACCTAAAACTCAAGCCAATCCATGACTTGGGTGGGCCACACCATAGGCAACAGTTAAGAGTGGATATCCACCCATTGACACCTTTATGATCATTTATAGGATCGACTGAGATGTTGTTGAGAAATCCAGACCATCCATTGTCTATGTACACTTAAAAACAAGAGGTCACATTAAGTTTCGACTGTATCCACAACTCAAGTGGGCCCCAACAAGTGCTTTTAGATGTTGTAGCATGATTTTGCACCCCTTTAGGCCACTTGATTTCTGGATACAGTTATTTTTGGGATATCCCATGACCAAAAGGGAACTCACCAAATGCATGGTAGGGATGCCCATCACATATCACAGTGGGGCTCACACAGCTCCCATGAGGTCGAGCGCATAGTGTGTGTGTGTGTAGAGAGAGAGAGAGAGAGAGAGAGAGAGGAATGCTCATCTAGGCACAATTCTCATGAGAATTCGTGGGCAATTTTTTAGAGATCAGCACACATGATGTGGGCCTTGAATATGAAACATCCATGTGATGTAGCACCCCAAAAAACCCCCAAGGGCCCAAGACCGACCCCCCCCCCCCCCCCCCCCCCCCCCCCCCCCCCCCCCCACAGTGAGCCACAAGAACTTTGGATCACGTCGAAAGTTAGGCCGTGGAGTTTTTTGAGGTGCTGCATCACATGGACGGTTTAGATTGAGGGCTTACATCATGTGTGATGAAATCGCGAGAACTTTTTAAGAGCTCATCACACGTGATGTGAGCCCAAAATTTGAGCCGTCCACGTGGTGTAGCACCCCAAGAAACCCTCAAGGCCCAACTTTTACTAAGATCCAAAACTTTGATGGGCCACGGAAAAAGGAAACAGTTTCCTCCCTTGATTTGCCTCTCTCTCTCTCTCTCTCCTATGGCTCACCAGAATTTTAGATCAATTTGAAACTTAGGCCTTAGGGTTTTTTGGGTTACTGCATCACATGGATAGTTCAAATTTTGGGCTCACATAACACGGGGGCGGGGGGGGGGGGAGGGAGGTCGAGTTGCATGGGCCCCACCGTGATGTGGATTGGACATCAACACCATGCATTTGTGGGCATGGTACTATGAGGTCGAGCTGTGTGTGCCCCACCATGATGTGGATCGAACATCAAACCCATTAGTCAAATGCACCATTGCATGGTGGGCCACGGGATTAAAAATCAGTTCATTCCATGTCTTAGGTGGGCCACACCACATACAACAGTTGACAAGGGTTACAACCCATTAAAACGTTCATGCTTGTTTATTGGGCCCACCAAGATGTGGTTCAAAATCCAGACAATCCATTGTGTGTGTCCCACTTGGATGAGGGGTCAAACTAAGTTTCAGCTGCATTCAAAACTCAAGTGAGCTCCACCAAGTGCATTTAGATGTTTTAGGCATGTCTGTCACATGATTTAGATGGTATGGCCCACCCGAGTTCTGTATATGGCTGATATTTTCGATATCCTATAAACTAAAGGGGACCCATCAAATGCCCAGTGTTGATGTTCGATCGACATCACGGTGGGGCCCACACAGCTTGACCTCATGGGAAGTTCCATGAGGTCGACCTCATAGTACCATTTCCTTTTCCTATATATATATATATATATATATATATATATATATATATATATATAGAGAGAGAGAGAGAGAGAGAGAGAGAGAGAGAGAGAGAGTAATGCTCACACACAACTAGTTGGACGGTCTAACTAGCGGCTTAATTTAGGAGTAATTAATGCTAATAAATGTCGCATAGATAATGATATTTTAAAGGAAAATGAATTGTCCGCTTGAGTAGGCCCATTGTTGTGTTAATGTGTAATCCGCCCCAACCATCAAGTGTGTAAATACATTTTAGTCCTAGGGCCCAAAAATCAATCCCATCTGTGGATGTCATATGTTCATCATGGTGGGTCATGCAAAAATCAACTGTGGACGTCTCTCTTCCAATAGTATCCGTTGTTATGGCCCGCTTGAATCATAAATTAACCTGATTTTTTAGCACTAGGCACGGCATAGGGTTCCACATCTAATGGTCGGAGTGGATCTCAAGCACACATCACGGTGGACCTCGTGAAAAATAAAGGGGCGTCCTTCTCGTCATGCTCAGAAGTTAAGGAGCCTATTTTGTGCGAGCTAGTTTCAGTTTGGAATCCCATGTTAATGTGGTAAAGTTTTGTGGGGCCCACAATGATGTATGTGTTATATCCACACCACACATATTTTTCCAGATCAATTTAGGGCACGTGCCCAAAGATGAGGAACATTAAAAGTTCAAGCGAACCACACCACAGAAAGCATTTTGGGCGCAACAGAAGTTTTGGATCAAGCTGATATCCGTGTTATCTCTTCATTCATGTCTGTGAGACCTTATTAATAAGCTGAATGGAAAATGAAGATCATGGTGGGCCCTGGGAATGTTTCAACAACAGGGTCACTGTTCTCAATGCTTTATGTGGTGTGGTCCACTTGATCTTTGGATCTACCCAATTTTTTTATTATTACACAGAACTAATCTGAAGAAAAAAAATGGATGGGCGTCGTGGATATAATACATAGATCATGGTAGGGCCCATTGAACTTTGGCACTGCAGGTACCAATAAGATTATATGCTACCCAATCTACACAATCTGAGTCTAGATTAGGTGTAACTTGGTTAATAACATACTGGGTCGTGTTTTACATACACATCGTCCATCAGTTATTCCACCTCAATTTAGGTTATGGTGCCAAAAAGGACATACATCCAAATTTCACGTGGACCACAACACAAAGTTATGAATGATGGGCATTCAATGTCTACTATTTCCTATGGTGTGTCCGCTTGAGATTTGGATCTGCTTCATTTTTAAGGCCATTCGCTAAAATGATCTATAAAAACTAATGAACCTAGTGGATATAGAACACATAAATTAGTGTGGGCCCCACAGTCAGGGAAAGATCCAATAGGGTGCTATAGAGAGAAACCTGATCCACTCCATTATTCTCGAGAAGGTCACGCTTTTATGAGAACTAACACTAGCAGTGCGGAGGCTTGCCCCTTGCCCTTCATTTTTAAAGGGCCCATTATGATGTATACATGATATCTTCCAACGACTAGATGTTTAATCTCATATTAAGCTCAGAGCCAAAAAATCATACTCATTTGTCGTTCAAGTGGGCCATACCAATGTAAATAGTTAAGAGAGATGTCCACCCTTGAATTTTACATGTCCCACTATGATGATCATGTGAAATCCACTCCAACCATTATATGCCACACCAAAATATTGGCCCGAGGCCCAAAAAACAGGACAACACATTATTCAATGGACCACACTAAGGGAAACATTTTAGAGGGTGAGATTTTTATATACACCATTTCCAATCGTGTGGTCCGCTAAACGGATGTGGCTGATTTTCAAGCCCTGGGTCTATCATGTGATGGCGCATTTGATGATTGGATAGATTTCACATTAACACCACAAGAGGGGCCCACCTAAGCCAACTAACATTCTTGAGAATATTTACTAGCAATAATTTCTCAGAGGCAACGAGTTGGACGTAGTTAAAAGGTCCAATTAATTGCGTGTGAGTATATATATATATATATATATATATATATATATATATATATATATATATATATATATATATATATATATAAAAGCTAACTGCAGCTGAGATTTTAATAAGGGACCCAGCTAGACCCAAGTTAATGGACCCAGTTAGACCTGAACTTTAATGTAATCGAAAGAGGTGAGACCAACCGGATGTAATATCTCACTAGGTTAAAAAAGTGGGATCGAGACGCATTAAAATCAGGTCGGGCCTATTGGGTACCTGTGGGTCGAGCTGCCCACTGACAGGCCTGTCCGATTATCTATTAAGGCAACAAGTGGTGGCCACTGCCCCACTTAATGGGTGGATCAGCGCTGTTTTCATGACCAGTCATTGTTATGTTCTGGATTACTTTTTGAACGGATAAGAATTCATAGGGATGCCAAATGGTGACAATGGAAGGGACGGCTTTGTTCATGAATGTTTACAAGTTCAGATGCAATGTCACATCTCTACTATATCCAATCCGTGCAAAAGATGGAACCTCTAGATTAGGCCCATCCACTCATTTTTCATGATTCGACAGCATGAATAATATTAGACAATTGATGGAATCATTCATTGTACTGCTGTGGTCCACCTTATTACTTCATCAGCCTAATTTTCTTACCAAGTTATCATCATCATGGTGCGGCCCACCTTTTTGTGCCAGCTGGATATTCCACGTATGTCCAACGTTGACGGGTGAGAAATGGCAGTATCCGAAAGTTCGCATTATCATTTCTCATATGAATAGACGTCTATGTTCCATATCTATGATTTTTTTACCCTGACAAATCATCAAACTTGGAGAATAATCAACGATTTTATGATTTTTTTTTTTTTTTTTCAGGATTATGTGGACTTTCTTTTGTTTAGATGGAGAAGTGGGCTAAGCCCGGATATACTTATAAAAAATGGACGGTGCTCCGTGGGCTCCACCATGATGTACGTGTTTTATCCATGCTGTCCATTCATTTTGTATCATTATTTTATGGCATGGACCAAAAATTAGGTAGATCTAAATCTCAGGTGGGTCACACTATGGGAAAAAATTGTTGATTGAACAAGCACCATTAAAATTTTCCTAAGGCCCACTGTAATGTGTATTGCCATCCAATCTGTTTATTAGGTCACACATCCACGGGTACGAAGGAAAACACAAATAGCAGCTTGATCCAAAACTTTTGTGCCCCTAAGAAGTTTTTAATGGTGGATGTTCTATTGCTACTGTTTTTTTTGGTGTGGTCCACCTGGGATTTGGAACTGCCTCATTTTTATGTCTCATACCCTAAAACGAGCTGGAAATGGATGGACGGTGTCGAGAAAGCACATACATCATACTGGGTCCCATGTAGCACCGTCCAGTAGCGGCTCTACGGGCAGTATTAGTATGCAATCGGCGTCCCCAAAAACGGAGCTGATTCGGTCCGGCCGTAACTGTGGGGCCCACCTTGATCTATGTGTTGTATATGTACAATGTCCATCCATTTTTCCAGCTCATTTTAGAGCATGATAAAAAAAAAACGAAGCAGATCCAACTCCCAGATGGACCACACCGCAAGAAACAGATGTGATTGAACACCCTCCGTTAAAAACTTCTTAAGGCCCACCATAATGTTTATTTTCCTATCCAACCTGTTGACAAAGGACCTTGATGAAGGGAAAATACAAATATCAGCTTGATCCAAATCTTTTGTTGCCCCAATAAATTTTTAATGTTCAATCACCACTGTTTCCTGTGGTGTGGTCCATCTGCTATTTGGGTCTGCTTCATTTTTGGGCTCATGTCCTAACATAATTCGGAAAAATAGATGGATTGTGTGTATATACATCACATGCATCAAGGTAGGCCCAAATCTGAAGTGGACCACACCACAGCAAACAATCGTTACTGAATTCACACCACTTAAACTTCACACATGACATGTTACATGTATGAAAGGAAAACACAAATACCAATTTGATCCAAAACTTTTGTGGGCCCCGTGAAGTTTTTAATGGTGGGATTTCAATCCCTACCGTGTGATCGACCTGGGATTGGTATATCAGCTTCGTTTTTGGAACATGCACTAAAATAGCCAACAAAACGCATGGGCAACGAGGATATGCCCATGGTCAGGGCGGCACCCACCTTGTTGGATCCTGGTCACACCTAATCCGGGTCCCCAAAAAGCAGGACGTGGACCACACATATACAAAAACCATAATGTTTTATGAAAAGCTCCCAAATGTCCAAATTCGGCATGCGCTATGGCCTGTCTTATTAGTGGGCCATTTATATTTTTGGCAAAATCATCCAATACGTGTGTGTGGAGAGGTGCATGAAGGTATCATCCTTTCTGGGAGTTGCGTGGATGACTGAAATATGACCTTCAAGCCCCATTGAGTGTTTTTAAAAGTCGGCATACATGTTGATTGGGAACGCTAAGCTGTCCATTCCTTTATAGAGATGTTCACATATAGCAACGTCCCTTTCAGCCGAAAGACAGACAACACCACCCATTGTGTATTTTCTCATACGGTGAAATGCTCACCTGCGCGCCTTTTTAGGTGAGCACCTGTGTGCACTTTTGCACACGTCATGGGAAGAAAATCTGAACGGTCCACATGATGAGGCACCCCATGAAACCGCCAAGACTCAACTTTCATCCAGATGCAAAACTCTAGTGGGCTATAGAAAAAGGAAAAAGTTTCCTCCCTTGATTTGCCTCTCTCTTTTCTATGGCCCACCAGAGTTTTGGATCAGGTTAAAAGTTGGTCCATGGGGATTTCATGGGGTACCGCATCACATGGACTTTTCGAATTTTTGCTCATGACATGTGTGCAAAGTTGCACACCCCTAAGTAGATATGCAACTGAGCATGACTCTATCTCTCTATTGAGTGGAGGTTTTCATGGTGTGGATCACTTGATGGTTGGATAAAGCTGATTTTTGCATGAAGAGCGCTCCTCATGGTGGGGCTAATCTATGTTCAGGTTGGAAGTTATCTAGTGAGTGGATGGTAGCATGTGGTTTCTATGGTCCAACCACATATGGAAAAACTAGCCATGGTTTGGTTAGTATAGCACTTGTTTTCTTTTAAAATATATTATTAGCCTCTCCCAAATCTCTAAAATCCCAGCCAAATCTTTCTTCCCAATCTTCTTCCAAATCCAAACCTAATGGCTGACTTCTCCCAAACCATGGGTGAAAGGTCTTTTTTTTTTTTTTTCATTATTCAAACGTCAAACATAGTGGCTCTTTCATAGTTGGTCATGTTTTGCCCACACATATTAGCCCAAGGTTACTTTTTGCTTAATATGAAACACCCAAAGGTCCTACTTGAAAAAATACACAAGGTAGGATGTTATTTGTTTTTTAGCCAACATAAGGGCTCTCTACAGAAATGCAACCCAAAGAACTAGGGTAGGGTTAAGGGTTAACCTGAGACCAACCCAATCTAACCCAACTCAAATATATGCATTTTTTTTTTCTTTTTTATTTTTACACACATCCCTCACTTACTCACACATACACCCACACAACATGGGCAGTGGATCCCATGATCTCAATGTTGAAACATAGTCTGTCTAACGCTAAGCCATGAAGCCACGTCATTTTTTTTTTAACAGTCTGTCTAACACTAAGCCATGAAGTCACATCATTTTTTTTCAATAGGTTAGTTCGCACACCCCATCGTTTGTATACCCACCCATCCTGGTTAGTCGCATCACAATGTTAGCCACCTCAGTATGGGAATCGATACCATGACCTCAGTGTTAAAACAAGGCTATCTTCAGTCAGTCTACCACTTGAGCTATCGACTTGGGTGTCACCCAAAGTCTACCTGAATTCAAATCGAGTTGGTATTTTGCAACCCCAGATGCTTGACAATGAGACCCGAGGTTGCGTTAGGTCAATCGGTTCGGGTTGACCCCCAACCCAGCTCCAATGTCAGATTCTCTTTTAAATATAATGATGGCCAGCCCAGCAGGATGAATATGATCGGATTCGCAGTAGGTGTGGTCCATTTTACAGTTACCGGTGCAATGCAAGAGAGGAAAGCAGCTCGCTCAAGCTACCTTCTACGGTCGGGCGGAGCATGATAGTTCACACATATGCACTCAAGAAAAGAACACGTGGCACACTTCAACTAAATCTACACCGTCCAATCATGGAAATTATACATCCAAATCAGTTTGTTTGACCAATTTTTTGTTAGATTGGATCTGCAGCATCGAATATTTCATTTGAACTGACGTCTGTCCAGCAATCGCGCTGTTTGAGACGGTTTGATTTACCATGTGGCGGGATGTTCCTACCCTCAGAAGCTAGGTGGAGGCCACCCTGACATTTGAGAGAAATCTACTCCGTCCATCTGTCTTTCCAGCTCATGTTAGGACATGATCCAAAAAATAAGGCAGTTCTAAACTCAAGTTGGCAGTAAGACCGGAAAAAGTAAGTATGAAAATGTCCTACTGTTGAAATCTCATTGGGTCCACCTTGATGTTTATATGCCATCCAAACGCATTCCTACTGAGATTAACTGGAAATACAAAAATATTAACCTGGTCCAAGAGTTCTGTAGCCCCGTGAATGTTTCACGGTGGATGTTCAATCATCACTGTTTCCTATCGTCCGACCAAATTGAGTTTTGAATCTGAGGTATTTTCAATCATCACCGTTTCCTGTCGTGCGACCAAATTGAGTTTTGTATCTGAAGTATTTTGGCTCATATCTTAACTTAACATTAACTGTAAAATGGGATGGCCCAAATATCACGCCGATCAAAATGGATTTTCCACAGAAAGCACAGTAGACCCCACCTAGCCTCTCAACACAACAACTTCCCTGCAGTAAATGTGAGAGTGCATGTGTACGCACCTTCATCTCGGGATGGAAGCTGACTGCATAGTGTGCCACTCCCTGTGAAAAAAAAAAAATGAAGGAGAAGATAAATTATTTTATTTATATTTTTTTAAAGAAAAAAAGGAAGAAAATATTAAAAATAATTATCAGTATTTAAGCAGGAAAAATAGAAGAGTAAAAGGCACTTTCATTAGGGAGTGGCTAATCTCGTAGGTTTAGAAAAAGTTGTGAAAAAGCTACCTAATTATTTAATTAAGGTAGACTAGAGATCTAATTCATTAATAAATCATTTTATACATGAATCTGTCATTAGTGTAAGATAACGGTTCGTGAAAGCCAGGATGACAATGATCATGAAGATCATTTAGGATAAAAAGAAAGGCTAATAAGCTAATCAGGTGGGCCATATCATTGAAATCAATGAACGGTCGATTATGTAGGCAAAGGGGTAGGACGGTAAGCTTCTAGCACTGAATAGCTCAGCGTTTCTCAAGCATGCGATTGAATAACGAGATTTCGTCCACGCAATCAACGGTATGGCGAGTCGTCGTGGTGGGCCCCATTGAGAGAGGGGTCAAATTAGGAAATGCCACGTGGCATCCAATCATTTATTAGTCTCTCTAATCTCCCCGTTCACGCGACTGAACCCCCGCTCCAAAGTCAGCCACGCTCAGTCCTCCCCTAAACCCACCTTTGTCGTTACCATAATTATCAAAATACCCTTCCTTATCTGAAAATCAAGAAAGACGAAAATGCCACCGATGCTTTACTAGAATTACCAAGTATAATTATTGAGGTTATCACATCCAACCGGTTGGACGATAAGTTACCATCCAATCAAAATATAAATCTCAATTTTCTATGTAAGATAAAAATCCACAGCATTCAGTAGATTCGTCCCACAATTTAGATCATATTATGAAAAAATAATCTCCGTCCACTTATTAGGTGGGGTACACTGAAGAAAATAATGTATAGTCGTTGATAAATTATAAAAAATAAAATCCATTGGGCAGGTTGGATGCCACGTGTAAATGAAATGTTGAAAGTTATCATCTCGGTGGACGGTAAGTTATCATCCAGCCCGTTAGATGTGACCATTTCTCCCCCACATTTCAGGTGAAATGACCTGATACTGTGGCTCATCATAAATTAACGATCCAACGATTTTTTTATTTTTTTGTCATCCAAACCACTTATTTTTAGGCGACACCAAAGACCCTGCAGCCCTTACCGTGGGGTTAGCTTCGGGCCCACTTTAATTAATATATTATGTATCCACTCCATCCATCCGTTTTTTCAAATCATTTTATGTCATTATTGGAAAAATGAAACATATCCAATTATCAGGTGGACAATAAAAGTTTTGGATCAAGCTTATATTTGTTTTGTCCGTTAATCCAGTAGTATGTGACCTTATCAACATATTGGATGGTAAATAAACTCTATGGAAACATTAATGTGATACCTAAGAAGTTTTTAATGGTAGGATGGTCAATCGCCACTGTTTCTTATGGTATGGTCCACCTGAAATTGGACATGCTTTAATTTTTGGGATAATACTCTAAATTATATGAAATAACAAATGGACAGAGTGGATCTATAATACATACATCAAGGTGGGCCCCACTGTAAGGGCCGCACCGTCTTGGGTGAGGTCCGGTTCTCACCCTATCCGATCTCTAAGAAGCCACACCTGGGAGATTTTTGAGCAATGGTCCATCCATGATGGGACTCCCAAGAATAATGGCCTAGATTTTAAAGACGTTGGTCCCACCCATAAGTCATGACTGAACATCCGTTTATACGGTGACAAATTTACTCTGTACATCTATACATCACAGATGTAGGTGCCTAGATAGGAAAGAACAGGGGCTCTAAGGGGCCACCGTTTTATCCACACCGTTCATCCATTTTTCCATATCGTTTTAGGATACAAGCCCAAAGACAAGGCAGTTCCAAGGCTCAAGTGGACCACTGAGTGGGAATTAAACACGTACCATTGAAAACTTTTGGGGGACCATGGAAGTTTCGGATCAAGTTGATATTTGTGTTTTCCTTTCCTCCAGGTATACGTGACCTTATGAAAAGATTGGATGACAAATAACTATCATGATGGTTCTAGGAAGGTTTCAACTGGGGTGTCATTATCACCGCTGCCTCCTGTGGTGTGGTCCACTTGAGCCTTGGATCTGCCTCATTTTTGTTCTTGATCCCTACAATGACATGGAAAAATGAATGGACTGTGTGGATTAAACCATACATCATGGTGGCCCCTTGGAGCCTGTGTTTGTTTCTAGCTGGGTACGGGCAGGGTTGGCACCCAATCCGCGTCACCACACCAAACTATGACAAGAGAAATGTACACCGTTGAGACCTTTATAGAGCTGACCATAATGTTTATATGCCATCCAAACCATTCATAAGGTTATTATCGTTCAGATAAGTTGTAGGAAAAATATATCCTGTGGCCCTCACAAGGTTTCTAATGGAGGGTTTTTCTTATGGTGTGGCTCATTTACGTTTTGGATGTTCTTTATTTTTGGACTCTTATCTTATTGTGATGTTTATAGACTGATGGACGGAGTGGATTTGTCACAGGAATATATTTGGACATCATTCATCTTCCAACCACATGAACTCTCTGGGGTGGGTGCACAGGCCTGTGGTCGGAAGCTATGTGGGGTCCACAGAGATACCCGTTATAAATCGACTCCGTGCATCGGTTTCTCAAGTCCCAATAGGACATGAATTAAACAATCAGCCAGATCCAAAGCTCAGCTGGGACACAGGACAGGAAACAGCGGGGATTGAACTCCACCATTGGAAACATTGTGGGGGCCACAAAACTTTTAGATTAGGATGATATTTGTGATTACAGTTTATCTCAGTGTTAGTAACCTTATGAACGGTTTGGATGGCATATAAGCATCATGATCTGCTCTAAGAAAGTCTCAACGGTGGACATATACGTTCTCACTATTTCCTATCGTGTGGCCCACCTATGTTTTAGATCTTCCTGATTTGTGGATTACTGTTCTATTGTGAGCTTAAGAAACAGATGGAAGGAGTGGATTTCTCACGAGCAACTTTGTGGGCTCTACATACCTTTCGACCACAGGAACTTCCTGTGGCCAGGGGCACAGGCAATTCGCATCTTCAAACATCACCCTACCCTATGGTGCTACTAGAAATGCCCCTTTCAATCTCAGTCATCGAATTATTGCCCCAACCCCCCCGTGGGCCCACTGCCTCTTGACTTTGTGACATTGACCTTGAATGACCCAGCCTTGTAGTGGCATGCCATCAAAGGATCAAATCAGTTGATGGGCTGTTTTCCCACCTACTTTTTAGATTGATGTGGTGGTTTATTGGGGAGCGATCGCATGCGTTCGACCTATGTGGGGCCCACCAGTGATCTGTATCTGGAATTTAAACAGTGAATCTAGTGCCAATCCCATGGATAACCTACATGTCAACAATCATGCATACCTATCAAAAACTCAGGTGGGACACACCACATCAGCAATGTAGAGTCATCCCCTACAGTCCATTGCCAATCTAAATCTTGTAATGAATTGAGTTTCGGTGTGTCCCTTTTTCCCTGGTGTCTCGCACCTGATGACTGGGTTGGATGATATATAAAAACCAAGGTGGACCCACCAGGCAGTTTCTAGTGTGGGCTCCACCCACACAAATGTTCCCATTATTCCCTTTGGTGTGGCCCACTGATTGATGAATTAGGCCGGATTTTGACACTTGTGACTAACATCAGCGTCCTACATCTAATGGACGGGTGGCATTCAAACAGAAGGATAGGCCGCACACGGGCTCGGAACATTCCTATACATATGATAATTCTGCTTCTTTATTCGCATGCACAAGTGCATGTCAGTCATATACAGGATAAATGACAAACAACGGATGGGCTCATCTGACGTCTTCCTCAGCAACATCGACGTGGACCGTTCGATCGACCACTAAATCCATTGTAGCTTATCTGATTATCCTACAGGAAGAATGTGAATGTAAGTACTCCCTCTTATTATGCCGGCAAGCTTAGACATAGACTGTGTACGAACGGGAACACATGCATATATGCACAGACACGCTTTTGAGGTGATCAGTCGCCGTTGATTTGTGTGTGGGCAATGTTGTACTGGTTGTGTGGCCCACCCAAATAAAAATGTCGTGCTTTTTCATGGACCCACTTCAGTCCGTGTGTCTTGATAGAGTTGGTTAGCAACTACACCGGTGTCTTCCATTGCCAGGAGTCTTTGAGTATGGTGTTTGGATTGAGTTGGTTAGCAATTACACCGGTGTCTTACATTCCGAGTGGTCAATACCCATTTGAGTGTTAAAGAATCTTGACTTGATTTCATCAACATTTAAATTATGTGAACTCACCGTCAAAGCAGCAAAGTGGTTGCAACCATCAAATCCTAATAAAAGCTAATGAAATTAAGTTGAATAATTATTGTATAAAACTTTATATAATTTCATGTACATCATATGATTCGGATCAAATTGTAAAAGAAAGAAAAGTTGCCGAATCTACTTTTTTATATGCTATCAGAGCTACAAGCTCCGCTAATGGCGTCAAACAAACTCATTGCATGCCACGTGGTATTTGATATAAGTTATCATTTCTATGTAAAACTCAATTACAACCATCCATTCCTTATATACTTCCCTCCTACTTTAGCCAATCTCTATCCCTACCGTCCCAAGTAATGGGACCACCTCCATGAATCCAACAGCCCACCTTACCGCAAACAACTTATAACGAGCAATACTCCTTGTTACTGTTAGATGTGGAAAAAAATAACTAAGTGAGGAAGAAATTATTGAATTTTGTAGTTGAGATGTGATTTGGAATCACTCAATTTCTTGGATGATGTCCCTTAGTGCAACTAGATTCTCAAACAGTCAACCTCAAGGATATAATGACGATTGCCTGGTCACAATGTAATGTGTAGTTATTGTAGATGGGCCCAACCACCTTGCAACCTTAACCTGAAAAGAAAGAAAGAGTTTGAAAAAGAGAGTTTGAGAATTCTGAAAGAAAGAAAAGTGTGAAGAAGACTAAAGAGATTTTGAGAATGAATGAATATAATTGTGAAGAGTGAGGGAAGTCTTTAATAGACCATTGGATACTGACTACCATTACCTTAAACAAATACAAAATTCAAAAAAACGAAAGCAACCCTTCAGGTATGCACGGGACTGCATTTTCTCATGCGCACATGTACACCCATGCATATGGGCACATGCCACAGCCTGGCTCAGCTTGTCCATTGCAAAGAAATGGTGCATGCTCACTTGATGGTCTAAGCCTTCTACTCTGATTTCCACTTATAAACCATTTAACAATCATATATATTTTCAATGTGGGACTAAAAATATACAAAACATCAAGGGGATAAAAGAACCTTGTGAAAATTTTGGAGGAAAATGGTAGTGGAATATTTTGAAACAAATAAATTTTAAAAAGAGCTTCTCTTAAAATAGAACAAACCCCCATGTGTAGAGTTGTGCATTAGTACTGATGTCTATCAAATTTTAATTGACGCTTAGAGAACGCAAGACATGTTTAGAGAAGTTAGGTGACAATCCATCATTAACGTGACTCTTTTAGTATAAATCAGCTACATGTCACACATGTAACTTTTCTATTACAAGTGGTTTTGTGGTTCGGTATTATTTGACTATGCACTATTACTTGAATTTCATCAGTACTTTAGAGAATTAGCATCTACTCTCATAGGCATTATGTGGGGGTCTACTAAGGTGTTGTGTATACTCTTTATTTAGACCACAAAGTGCCATCTCAATCCATGTGTTAAAGGAGGCTAGGATTCGTGCCGGGGGACCTCAATCCATGTGTTAAAGGAGGCTAGGATTCATGCCGGGGGATGAGAGAGAGAGAGAGAGAGAGAGAGAGAGAGAGAGACGTGAAACTAATGGAGTTTGCAATGAGTTCATTGATGGGTAATACTCGCCAAAAACCTTATAAAGAGATGCTCAATTTCTAAATCTTCTAATGCAAAACGATTCTTTCCCATCAACAATGCGAGAGGAAAGGAAGAAGCTCTGATGACACCATTCTTTATCTTTGACTAGCTACAATATAGGCATTCCTTGATGATGCTTGTCCACTTGAATCTTCGGTCTTTAGCTTGTCAAGGCTCAACCGACATTACAACACATGAACGCACGTGATTGACAAATAAGGTACACTAGTATGCTACAGAATAGTATACTAACAGGAGTCATTAATAGCCAATTGCTCAGATTTTCACAGTTGGTTAAACCCTGTAGAAACCTTAAGAGAATGAATTAGAAAATTTTTGTTTTAAAATGACTTATGATCTGTGACTGAATATTCTGAATAAGGAACCATGACGGCAAAGAGGGAAGGTGTTAAGTACCCTCTATACCCATACAAGCATATGGTCTCTACTTCACAAGACAAAATGAAATATTAAGGATTGGATTCATTCTTATGCATCGATGATATAAGTGTGTGTAAAATGTGGTGTGGCAATGCGGTGCCTACATTAAGAAATGAATCGGGTTAGAATACTCTACCCAGACTCACCCACTTAAAGAAGTGGTTAGAAGCCTAATAGATCTAAGTTTTTTTATGGGCAAGATCCGGTATACCGGTGAATTGCATAGCTTGCACTTAAACCGATTAAACCAGCTGGTAGGTTGGGATTGAAAATGATGATGCACGACATTAATGTTAAGTATGAATGAAATTGATCAGAGCTAGGCAAGTGGGTGAACAGGTTGTCACAAGGGTTGATTTGAGTGGATCAGATCGGTCTTCGAGTGACTGAGGTGGCTAAGGGTTAAACTCTGCTTAGCTGTTTTAGGCTAGAAGCTCCTCTCCTTACACTCTTTTCTCTCCTTGGTGGATGAGTGGGCTAGAATCACTCTCCTTCTCTCCCTCTTCTACTTCTTAAGGCACTCTTGGTATGGTGAGTGATGGAAGATGTGAAGTGAAATGCAGTATTTATGAGGTTTTGGAATGGCATTATGGTGATTCTTGAGAAGTCTAGGAGTTAAAAGAGCTCTAAGGGCTGGGATGAGCTAATAGAATGGAAGTGTCATGTGGCACAATATGGATGGTTGGATTGAGTGACAAGGAATGTAATTTTGAGCAAAAGTGGGGCAAAGGGGTCATTTCACCCCAAGTGGTTTGTCCGATGCAGGTTCGACTTTTTCACCCTCTCACCTAACCCTCGATAAAATACCGCAAGAATCCACGTGGCGGGCAACGACATCACACATGGATGGGCTCCAATTTTTGTAGGGGCCCTTTGTGGGGTGGTATTCCCCCCTAGTCCACTCACTTCTGCCTTATTATGGTCCTAAAGGTTGATGAGCCTAGGCTTGGGCTTAGATTTTGGCTGGGTTTTAGGAGTCCTATGGTGCTCTAATCAATTTGTTAGCCCTGGGTGGGGTGTATTGTCTGAAAGAGAACCACTGAGACTCTCTTTCACAAAACAACTCAACTTTCTCTCCTATTCCCTCATGCTCCCTTCTTACTACTCCACATCTCTCTCTCTCTCTCTCTCTCTCTCTCTCTCTCTCTCTCTCTGGGTTAGTTCACGCATCCCGCTTTTAGTACACACCCACATTGTTAGTCACCTCCAATGTTAGCCACCCCCATGTTGGGATTCGATACCTGGACCTCAATGTTGAGATGAGGTTATCTTAACTCAGTCCACCCTGTCCCAAAGGTGTGGGTGTCGGCTCTCTCTCTTCTTTTCATGAGCTTGAATAATGTATAATTTGTAGGCCCACCACATAGTATATGTAAAACCCACACCGTCCATCAGGTTCTATCCATGACCATGCAACCAAACTAACAGTTTGGATGGGAAATAAACATTACAGTGGGCTCTAGGAAGTTTTTAATTATGAGCATTAAATCACCATCGAACTAGGTTTTTACAGTCCAGTTTCAGATGGTTCTAGGGTACAAATGGTCCAATTCCGGTTCTGGTTCTCCTGAAATCATTGGGAACAGTTCGGTTGTGGTTTTACCCCAGAATCGGACCGAACCAAACCGTGTGCACCCCTTTCCACTCATGTGGCCCACCTGAATTATGGATATGGCTGATTGTTTAGCTTTGTCGCCACACACCTTATAATCAGAGTGGATTTCACATACACAGGTCATGGCGGGCCCACCCCCAGCCCTCCCCCTCTTCGTTTCACCGCCAGATCCAGACTCATGGGGCGCGGATTGTGTAGTGAGGAGCTCACAAAGCCAGTGAGGTGTGGATTCTCTGTGGGGCTACCATGATGTTTTATCGGCTTCATCCATCTGTTTTTACAGCTCATTTTAAGAAACGAGACCAAATTCAAAGCATATCCAAAACTCAAGTGGACACCACATAAAACAGTGTGGATAAATGTCCACCATTGAAACCATCCTAGGGCCTACAGTAATGTTTATTTGACATCCAAACTGTTCATAAAGGTCACACAGGCCTGGATGGAAGGAAAAGACAAATACCAGCTTGATTCCAAGCATCGTGGCCCTCAAGAATATTTTCAATGGTAGTCATGCAATTTTCTCTATTTCCTATGGTATGATCCACTTGAGATTTGGATATACTTCAATTTTGGTCTCATGCCCTAAAATGAGCTGGAAAAATAGACGGACAGCATGGATAAAACACATACAGCACAGTGGGTCTCACAGAGTCCTCATGCCAAGGTAAAGCCTTGTAGCACCTCAGTATAGAATTCATGTGGATTAGGTAAGGAGTGGTCTAGTTGGGGTGCGCCCATTATCAGGTATTTTTAAAATCCACTCCATCCATTAGGTGAGTGACCATATTTTAGGCCAAGAACGGAAAAACCAGCTCCATCCTTGTTTCAGGTTGACCTCAAGTTTAGAGGGTGTCGCCCTTCATTGTTTCCACTCTCAACTGTTTCCCTTAGTGTGGCCCACCTGAATCATCAATGGACCTGATTTTTTGAGCCTTATTACTAAAGTGGGCTAACGCATCTGATTGCAGTGGTATTCACACACATATCATGGTGGGGCCCACTTGAGTTTTGGAATGGCCTGATATTTGGTGTGACCCCTCATCAAAGTGGGACACACGCAATGGATGGGCTAGATGTCAAAACCACGTCTCAGTAGACCCTATGTATAATCAAGAAGGTTTTAATGGGTGGAGAGTCACTCTCAACTGTTTTTTGGTGTGGCACACCTAGGTCATGGACTGGCCTATTTTTTGGCCCATGGATCACCATGGAAGGGTGCATTTGATTAATGGGATGGATGTCTCCCACACTCTGCCCTCAGGCCTGGCATAAAACTTCAGGCTGGGCTCGGGCTGGACTATTTTGACCCATCAGGGGCCTGGGCCTGGCCCTGGCTCGGACAGTTGGACCTATGTCTTACCATGCAGGCCAGGCTTGGACAGAGCCTGGCCAGCCCAAACCCGGTCCGTGACACCCCTCCCTATTGCCAGTAATTATCTGAATATGCTCTAACATGATGGATGCTTCAAGGAGTTCCATGGAATTTGCAGCAAAACATCTCCACCGTCCAGTTTTGTCACTTGTGCATGATGAACAGGACGACTAACTCTCGGACTATGGCCCAAAAATCAAGGTGATCAGCAGTCAAGATTACAGACGACTGGCTGCAAATGGACGGTTTAGCTCAAAAGTTGACCAATGAAGCAGTGATCCACATTCAATAGGCAATAATAACAAAATGAGCGGGCCTGTAGGGTTGTCCAATCAATGCAATTTTGGGTCTGTAGACCATCAGCATGGTCGAGTAGACCAATGATATCCTACTTACTGTGGGGACTATGAAGTGCCACATCTGTAGGAGTTCACACCATTTTCGAAATGGTGGTGTGATTCATCTTCGCGTACAGAGCATCCAAATTTTCATGATTGCTCAAAGTCACACCAATCGACAAATTCTAACCATCCAATTGGTGGACGACTATCAAATGGATGGTTAGTAGTAAAACAGCCAGCGGTCTAAATTCAACGGACATAATCAAATATTTAGTGTAATCTTCTCAGGGACTGTTTGGAACATGGGATTAGGCGTATGGAATTGTGTTTGGTCCAATGTAAATTTCTCTGGCATTTGGAAAAGATTGGAAGGAGATACCATCGGAAATTGAAATCCACTACATTTGCAGAACCCACATCGATGCATGTGTTTTGTCCACTCTCCATCTAGATGCGCCCTTTTACGCATGACAATCAAGTTGCATATGCATACAGGTGACTGGCATCAGTTGTAAAATCTAGTCCGTTGATTACAATTCCATGATCCACCAAACACAGGTTTTACTTAATACTTTTTTTTTTTTTTCCAAAAGAAGAATTTGATCCCAAACATGAGACTGGACTATCTAAATACCATAGTATTTCCAGACATGTAATCATTGTGCAATAATGGTATTAATTCCACCTAATGCAATTCAATACAATTCAATCCTGTGTTCCAAACAGGCCCTCAAGTGTCACTAATGGGTAATGCTTGTCCCACACCTGGACCAACAATCTGAAAGGTCCAGATTCCCATGCAACCATGCCACATCCATGATGGATGAGTCACCACCATTTTAATCGCACGACTATAACATGCACATAGCGTAGCTTTGAAGCACAAGATGGAGAAGAAAAAAAATTCTAAAAAATTGAGATTCCTAACAATAATGCAGTGAGATTCTCACTTTGATGTCTACACCCACCAACAAATGCATCCGCTGCTGCGACAAGGACTGAGAACAGAGATTGCACACTCACTTTTGCAATAGAAGCAACGTGCAAGTTGCTGCTTATTTGCAATGAAACGCTCATACAGTCCCTCAGATGCAATGCCTTCTAGTCAAACGCATCATCGTCGTCATCGGGAAGAGGCTGTGCAGCTGCTGCAATGAGCTCGTCCTCGTGCCTGTAACACCAGATATTTGTATTAGGGTGTATAAAAAAATGATCAGAACAGACAAACCATCTGTTGCTTCTTTTAATTGCAACAAAAATTAAGCAATCATCGAGTTATTTGGGACAGAATCATGAGTTGGGATATATATAGACTGAGGTGTGGTAATTTCAAATGGATGTATAGCCTGGGTCATTTATCAGATGGCATGTATTGTAGCACCCAAGTCGGCCTTCAGGCAGGGCCCCACCAGCGACCATATAGATTCCTTTGCTGAAAAATCAGGCCAATCCATTCACCGGCTGTGCCTGTATCCACGCAAATGGGCAGGTAAAAGGTTTTATTGCTGTCCTTTTTGCACCCTGGCCCACCTGATGAGCAGACCAGCCTGATTTTTGGGCCAGAACATCTACTCAATGAGGATAACCTGTAGAGACACTAAGAACAAAAAAGCCATGACTGCTTTTTTCTATTTTCTACATTGATACATAATAGGTGACAAAGATCAAAGAAACTAAAGGCAATAAAAGAGATCGAAAATTTTTGCTATATCATGGAACTTTAAGAAAACGTGAATTAACAATTGGCAGGATATCATCGTTGTCATCATCTAAGGCACTGCAATTTAATGAATGGAGATGGACACAATTTATTCGCTTTTTCAATCAAAATAGGGTTGTAAACAGAGCAACAGTTTTTTTTTTCTTTTCTTTTCTTTTTTTTTTTTTAATCTCTCAAGGTTATTGTTATTATCTACATATATTACTTGAGTGGAAATTGATTGGTAGAATGCAAGAACTATAGTCCTCAATTTTGGTGGAAATGGTGGAACCCACTAGAAAACTGATTGAGACCTCCAGGCCTTGTGTAGGCATCCAATTTCAGCAACAGTTGGAAGCCATAAAAACACGAGTATGTCGACTACTGACTAGTCCCCCTCTAATTAAAATAGAGTTTTGAGTTTTGAAAAGCCCACAAGCACGCATGCTCGCACACAGCCAGATGCTAGAATTGGAACCTTAGGCAAATATTTTTGAACATCCGTTCTTTTTATGTGTGACCCACCTGTTGAAAGTTGGTCAGCCTGATTTTGGGCCTAATATTTAGGGCAGGTCACCCACATCTTTTGTCCCACCTGATGCACTGCTCAGATGTCTGACTCACTACCAACATGGCCTCATGTTAAAGAGGCACATGGGATTAGCAAAGTATTTAAAAAGTTTCTTGACACCATTA
Organism: Liriodendron chinense; assembly: GCA_003013855.2. NCBI lineage: Eukaryota > Viridiplantae > Streptophyta > Magnoliopsida > Magnoliales > Magnoliaceae > Liriodendron > Liriodendron chinense. The sequence continues at coordinate 6,114,280 of PVNU02000439.1, read as the reverse complement.
TTTCATATGCCCCTATGAACCAATACTCTATTTGAGAGCCGACTCCATATATCTAAATAACTATAGGGAAGTGACAATTATTATGACTAACTGTGGGGATGTGCTGACAAGTTGCACGTTGTGTGGTGGCAGTTTCTGATAGAGGAATTGTATGATACTCAACTGTGTATGATGCTTATACGCAAGCACTCAGAAATTGTACACATGGCATATCATCATCTAAGCCTTATCCCAATTAATTGTGGTCGGCACACATGGCATATAAACTCAAATAAAACTAACTTAATTGTGCAGGCCATTGTTTCCAAGTCACGATCACAAGAATAGATTGGTTCAAAATCCTAACATCTGATTTGTAGACGCCTGTGGAAATAGTACCATTAGATATTTTCATTTTTAATCGTCCAATAAATGCCCACCAATCCGATAGTCAGATAATCAAATAAGCTGAATTTTTGTATCACGATGCATATACAGTGGTTATGATATTTTGGATGGTTTATTTGACTAATTTTATGCCACGTGTGCAATTTCTAACTAATTTCTAAGTGTTTGCATATCATCCATCACACGCTGCTAGAGTATCAAAGTTTTTCTCATGTCTGATATCAGAGGAGGAGACAATTTGTCAATTTTCTAGAGTCTAGGCTTCATTGGCAAAGCAGTTGCAAGGACAGACTGCAGAAAAATAAAATCAAAAGCACATACTGTCGCTGTGTAGCCATGTCAATCTGAACTTCTGGAGGAGCAAGGGCAGGGGACTCAACAAAGTGGAGACTAGGATCCCTGCAAAGGCATGTTTTAATGTGACAATCTCATTCCATGCACTTAAAAAACGAGAACCCAAAAGCAATGATAGAAATAGAAAGCCTTCTTTTACGTTACCCTGCAAGCTTTCTAGCAAGATAGAGGAATGGCTTCTCGAAATTGTAATTGCTTTTTGCAGAGATCTCATAATATTGAAGATTCTTCTTCCTGTGGAATGTCACCTGCTTTGCTTTCACCTGCCTGTTCTTGACATCAACCTTGTTGCCACACAGAACGATCGGTATATTCTCACACACCCTGTTTGACATGAAATACAGTTCATAAAGTAGGTGAGCAAAAGCATAGTAGGCGCATCTTTTAAAAATCTATGTAAATATGATTTCATAAATCCCTCAGTCGCACCGGCAGAGGTCCCGGTGCCATGTAGGAACATTCTTGTATGTCAACCGAGCTGTGACATCGAACATGATGATTGCACATTGTCCATGAATGCTGCACCACAAGAAGAAAATCAGTTACAGTTAGCTGCCAAAACATGAAGACAGAGAGAGGATTCTCTCTTGATCAGACAAAAGACAGAAATTGTAGCCAGCAAGTACATTATAAGGCAGAGAGCAACTCCTGCTCCATTTGTAATTTTAGAGTTTATTGATTGGATATTACAACATCAGCCTGTGTAAAACCCATAACCAATCGGGGTACATCACAAAATCCTACCAATGAAATGATATAAATAGATCAACCACAGAAAGTGAATATCAACTATCTCACTAGAATAGTTCCGATTAGTGGAGTAGCCAACCATGTTCCTGGCATCTTTTCTTGTAGATACCTAACCAAAGATAAATGTTTTAAGGTTCACAAAGTAATGGTATGAATCAACTGCAGTGTGGGGTCAAGATACAAGCGTCAGAGGCTGCTAATTGGATCCTCTCAAGCAATTGGGACGTTCTTAGTACTAGCTACCAGCTGCCACATGTTTGGTCCAATCGTGGCATGCAATTTGCAACAAGTGCTCATATTACAAACGTTAAGCATTAGATACCTGGTTCTTCAACTACTTGGATTCTTTCCAATCCCATAATGTGACAACATCTCATAATTTTTAGGACATGCCCACCCAACTGAAAAGTGATGGGGTGCTCCTCCTTAGGAGCAGAGGAGAGAGTGCAGCTCGGGGATTGTCGAGCGCCCGACCAGACTGGGTCGGGCGACCATAACTATACCCCGGATGAGGCAATTGATTGTTGAACTATTTCAGACAAGTTCAGGCAACCGACAGTTTGGTCATCAGGCAACCAAGGCCCAGATCGGGAGATCAAAGGAGGAGTTCGAGCGACTGAAACTCAGAAGGTTTTCTCAGTTTACTCTCTAGATAGATTATGGTGTTATCAGGCGACCAACGGTGCGCACAAACTGCATTACGCAGTTTCTTGTTTTGGCTCTAACTATTGCAAAGTGTTATATAAACACTTGCTAATCGGGATTAGGGTATTGGAATAGAGACTCCATGTCCACACACACACACACACACACACACACACACACACACACAGAGAGAGAGAGAGAGAGAGAGAGAGAGAGAGAGAGAGAGAGAGAGAGATCGAAGGGAGAGAGTTCCAGGCTCGCAATGCTTCATCCACGGCGCCAGTTCATCCTCAGCTACTTTAAAGTCCTCATATCAGTGAGATCTCTCTTGTTTCTATTCTCTTTGGTTGTTATCCGCCTTTGGGGTGAAGATTGATTGGATCCGAGCTTGTGTTGCTCATAATCGCTGTGTAAACGTTCATTACATGACGGATTTGTTTATCTAGACGAGGTCCTATAGTTTTTACCTCTGTTAGAGGGTTTTCCACGTAAAAACTCTTCTGTCTCGTGGTGTTTGATTGTTGATTGTGTTTTCGCATTACCATATCCCATAATTCACGGTAGTTGGGGTTGCGAGATCCTGAAGTTTGTGCATCCACCCCAACAAAAAGCTATCATAAGGAACTACATCAACTAATATAAACTTGTGTAAATAGCAATACACGTGAAGGTTAGCACGTCCCCACTTAAATGGAACTATTTCCATTCAACATAATATGTATATAAATATCAGTGAAACAAATAGATATAAAATTGGATTTCCTATCTACAATTAATCCACTTTGCATAAACAAAATTAACAAGAAATTCATCAAGTACTAATAAATTGCATAAGCATCTTATATTTTCATATAATCTAAGAAAAGGTATCTATATCTCCTAAACAAGTAATACTTCATCTGTGTATATAGCAAAATCATTGACAAAATAATGACAATATGTATTTATCGGCTAAAAAGGGCATAAAATGCAAGCAAAATTCTATATCCATATAAAAATATCCAAAGCAATAAAATAATCTTACGATAAATCGAACTTTTTATATGAACAACAACAATAGGAAAGGGCGCAGCACAAGGAGATGGGATCACCAATCTCCAGCTTGCGTAAAGGAAGGTTGATATCAAATAGAAGATTGTTGAACTTTTGCCAAGCAATCGTGAGAATTAAGCCAACCCCAAATAGCATGCAAAAGGCTATGATGATGGTGGTGGTGGCATCACCTCAGCAGAAGGACTTTCAAGGAGGTCAACCATCCTAGAAATAACGTCACAAAAATACTTAATTGCAAAGTTCTGATGTGCTCCAGCGCCCAATTTCTGGGTTGATCCCACTAAAAGACAGGATAATGATGGGATTTCCTCAAAAACAGAAACACACTGGTTTAAAGTATTGTCCCAAACTGGTATCGCCAGATAGGTACACTTCGTCCAAAAACAATATGGTTCAGTTGGCCTCTATCAGCCTCAATGTTATCAAAATTGCGTGATTTGTGATATCATATCGTGCACCACACCATATGAATCGTAGGTTCAAATCGCAAATCCCAATTTATCGCAACCTAATCATATGAATCGTATGAATCAGACGATTAGCAATACAGAATCATAAAATAATTGTGGACTGCATAAATGAGGCCCAAAATTACATGAGCATTATTAAACATGCATGTGGGCTTAGCAAAGCTCATCACAAAATGTACCATTTCATTCCCAAAATGGAAATTTGATGTACACAAATCAAATAAGGTGAGTGTAGATAGTTGCTGCATAAATGGTATTTTGTTGGATATAATCACATTTTTACATAAACAAAGGGGGGGGAAAAATCACTAACAGAGATCAACACTTCCACCAGAGAGAGAGAGAGAGAGGAAAAAGCAGCAATCTCATAAAATCCAACAACTTACTAATAGCCATCTCTGAGACCGCCGAACTTCTCCTGGCCAGCTGTATCCCAGCAATAGAATCGGATCTTGCCGCAGTTCGTGAAGAAATCCAACGGATGTACTTCGACGCCAATCGTCGCTGCAAAAATCAGATCAAACAAATAAACAAAATATTAAAAAGAAAAGAAAATACATCTGTAGAAAAAATAGAGAATCAGATGAATTGCATGCTTACGCTCGTATTTCTTCTCGAATTCACCAGTGAGATGGCGTTTGACGAAAGTAGTCTTTCCAGTGCCACCATCTCCGACGATGACGAGCTTGAAGCTCGGGTACTCAACCTGCTGCTGGTTCGGAAGTGCCTGCCGAGATCGACAAGAAGAAGATGATGAAAACCCTAGAAAAGTCCAGGAACTAATAAAAACCCTAATCCTAGATGGGAAGAAAAGATAGAAATGTTGAGATGGTAAGAAGAAGAAAAATCCAAATGCAGTAAAATAAAGAAAAATCAAATCCTTTTCGTAATATAGAAATAAAAAAATAAAAGGAAAATACCATTCCTTTTCCTTTGCCTTTCCCTTCTTTCTCGATCGATCGAGAGAGAGAGAGAGAGAGTTGGGGAGATTTTGAATGGGAGAGAAGGAGCGTTTGTCTGTCTTAAATATAGAGTGCATTGGCTTTCATTTGACGCGAACGGTCTTGACCGTCGGATTGGATCCCGCTCCTTTTCAATAATTGAATTCGTCCGTACACTTGGCAACTAGAATCGGGTTCTTTTTCAAATTTGAACGCTGAAATATAAGTAGCTGCGAATCGAGCGGGTGAACTTTTCTGGTACACTTCCTCACACACGTCGACTTTAGGACATTTGTGCAAGATCCAAGCTGTTCATCAGACGAGGACCACCGTTTATATGCGTTTCGTAAAAAAGAAGGGGAGAGAGAAGATTATTAAATGGGATAAAAGCCGTCCATATCATTCCTGCAGGTGCTGCCCAGCTGTTCATCTCTTTTGAAAAGAGATGCACGGAGGACCGGACGCGGATTGCGGGAGGCGAACGCGGATTCGGTACTGCCATGCCACGTCTACGCGGGCATGACGTAGCGTAATTTGATTAGACGGTCCACCAAAAGTGAAAAAGTTATTAATGTTAAGGGCCCGTTTGGATTGTAAGTTACTTAAGCGAGTCTCTGCTTAATCAGCACATAAGCGTGTTTGGTAAACAATATATTTATCATTCAAAAAGTAAAAACGCATGTTTTATTTCCGACATCATAAGTGATCATCCCTAATTCTAATTGGTTCCCTTCACATTCATTGTCCATGATGTAGGGCCAACGTTTGATGTGGACCGTTCATTGATCATGTGAGGGACCACCTTGGATGTGGGCCATTTAGCATTAGGTCCGATCTTTAATGTGCACTATTCATTAGGTAGGACCCACCTCTGATGTTGGTCATCCTTCATGTGGGGCCCACCATCATGTGGGGTCATCTTCAATATCCACCGCCCATCATGTAGTGCCCACCTTTGAATTGGACCATCCTATCAGGTGGGCCTACATTCCATGTGGGCCGCCATCATGTAGGACCTACCTTGGATATAGGACATTCTCATTAGCCCGACCTTTTACGTGGACCGTCCATCATGTGAGGCCCATCTTGATGTGGATCATCCATCATGTGAAGCCCACCATTATTAATTGCCCATCATGTGGAGTCCACCTTTGATGTGGATTGTCCATCATGTGGGCCCCACCTTCAATGTGGAGCCAATATTTGATATGGACCATTCATTGTGTGAGCCGTCCATCATGCAGGGCCCACCTTGGATGTGGGCAATTCTTCATTATAGCCCGACCTTTAACATGCACTATTCATTATGTAGGGCCCGCCTTTGATGTTGGTCATCTATCAAGTAGGGCCCACTGTCAATGTTATTATCCATCATGTGGGGGGCCACCTTCAATATACACTGCCCATCATGTGGACCCATCATGCACACCCACACTGTCCTTTCATGTGGGGATGGCCTTCTTGATAGGATATTCATAAAACCTTATGTTCTCTTCACTTTGGTCTATGGGCTGGGATTGGTTAACGATATTTAGGTGGTGCAAGTGATTTTATACAGACCTAATCTGATCCAGCCCATCCTGACCTAACTTTATATGCAGATTGATCCTGTCCCACAAATATGACATTCCAATCAATCGGTCCATCTTGAATTCGACCATTTTTTTCATTCTAGTAGAATGTCTATTTCTTTGTGCATGTGTGGCCCACTTGATCAAATTGGTAGATTGAGTTATTAAAATTTGAAGGTATGCATCATCCTTGAAACCTGACTAGTGGGCCATAGCTTATTATTGGTAGTGCTAGAAAGATGAGAGGTTCCGCTTATTGGACCATTTCTGCATGTAAGCCTCTTGGGCCTAGAATTACCCCAGGCCTGTCCCACTAACAATCTATCAAGCACTTATAAAAAGTAAAAAAGCTAAATTTCTTAGCTGAAGTGATTATGTTCTTTAAGTAGAAAAGTTACTCATTATTAATCATAAACCAAACTTACTTATCTCAAATAAGTAACTTACCTACTGCTCTAAGTAAAAAAAGTAACTTTTTGGTAGTATCCAAACGGGCCCTAAATAACTTTCGGTTAACGGATAATAATTAATTTTGTACAAAGAGTGCATCCCATGGATTGGATTTGTAAAATTTGTAGGTCCCAGCGTGAGCTATATGTTTAATTCACACCGTCCGTCCATTTTACAAGCCTGATCTAAACTTCAGAATGAGTTCCATTCGGGCCTAGGAATATGGCCCATCCAAGCTTTGTATTGTTGGATCAAACTCGAGCTGGGCAACTCAAACAGAGTTCACATAGCGAAAGAAATCCCAAGATCGAAACCATTCATCTGGTGGACACCACTTTGGATGGATGCGATCTCAAACTGTTCAGACGATCTGATGGGAAAATGATAGATGGTCCTTTTTGGGAAGCGGATTCTACAAAACTGGGATTAATTGATGGGGCCTGTAACCCTCCACTTGAGATTTGGCGTAAATGGGCTGGGTTTTCTGGTTTATGTCCGTCCAACTCCATCTCGGGAGAAACGCCAGGGACCCAAAACTACAAAAGCCTACTAGCTAAAGATCAAGCCCAAACAACAAATAGCTCACTTCCTATGCTAAGAACTACACTAAACCAGTGTTCTTAGCCGCTGATTGGAGGACCTTTGACCCAAACTTTTGTTGATCAGAGCTCTACTAACTCTCCCTATCTTCAACAAGTACTATTGTTGTCAATGATTAATGGACCACTATGATTTTCTGGGTAATGACACTCCAGGGCAGGGCCCATATAAATGGACGGTCTGGATCTCACACATGGGCTTCACCTGTACCAAGAGAAAGTGCTAGAGTTTGTTTTTTGGCACCGTAGATTTTCTACGTCCAGTCATCACAAAAGGGCTAGACTAATCTGTGGCAACTCATCATCCATGCTCCATACACAAATCAATCAACTGTTTGGACAGCTTGGATTGACATTCATGGTTTTCACCTCATCCAAGTAGAGATTATCATTTCAACTCAAGTTGCATGAAACTCAATAAAAATCAACTACTAATGATTTTTCTATCAACTTAGTATACCTGTACTCAACACATGATAAAGCTTAAAACAAGGCATCTTACCAAACATTACAACAAAATATCTAAGTACATAGAAAAAGAGGTTATACACCCCACAAGTGCACCTACACAATCAATGCTTCAGATGTGCAGTGGCCGACGAAGGCTAAGCAACTTCACATCGTCGATCACAGGCCCACATAGAGAACTATAATCATCGCTTCTCATTGTGTAAAATGTGCTATAGAACATGATCCGAGTGCGCGTCGACGTGGCGGTGAATTTGAGAACAGCGCGCTTGAAGCCACCCTTGCCCTTAGATTCATAGGGGACCTTGATTGTGTCCCTACCGGCAAATGCCTCGACCACCATCGACCCTTCGCATGAGTTGCTAGCGTCTCCGACGGCGAATGTGAGTGTGTAGACCTTCCCTGGAACGGTGCGGGCCACTTGAGCGATCGCGCTCTCTTTACCTGCGACAAGTTCCACGGCTCGCTTGCCCTCTGGAACGGCAAAGTGGTTCGAATCAATGTATTTTACGGCTTTTAGAGATTCAACCATCCAACCAGGCAATGGAGAGTGATCATCCTCTATATTAGGTGGGATTAGGACGCCCCACGATGTGTTAGGGAAAATGTATGGGCCTTCTTCGAAACCGCCATTTTTTAGAATATTTTCTGTTGAATCATGAAATTGAAAGGAGTGTTAATTAAAACATATTGCTCGCCTCACCTCAAAAAAAATGGACAAATGTACATCATTAATGCAATGAACGCGTTTGGATGTTACAAAATTTGGATTGAACAGAATGGCCATTGACCCAAATGGGTATTATGGTCCTGTCTTCTATCATCACTGGTCCAAGCTGAATGGGCAGCGTATCAGGGTCAGGCTAGAAAATGTGACCCGTTTAAGTTAAGTGGGCCGAACTTGAGTTTAACCCAAGTGGGTTGTACAAGTGAGCTGGGCCAGATGACCTATCTCAGAACCAAAAACAATATTCTGTATGTGGAGATGCATATATTTATGATGTATGTGTCTACTAATTGGGCCCGGTTCGGCATTCCTTTAGACCATCATCCATCTCAACCAGAGCTGGGTCATGTCGGGCTGACCTAACCACATGGACTGCCACCCATAAACAGCTTTGCCAGCGGGCTGGAAAATTTCAGGTCAGCCCAGCCCTTTTCTGTCAAGACCTTTTTCTTTCTTCTTTCTGGCCAGTGTAATCACTACGATATCTTCCTTTCGGCAATTACGACTAATCGTAGGCTCATCAGGATCGTTGACTAGATTAGGGCCCAAGGATAAATTGGCAGGCCCAACTGTAGTTTATCCGTATCCTTACCTAAACACGTCCCATTCCATTATTGAAGGGTTGCATTTACTTGTTACTATTAACAACGTAGGATAGTATGATGACCATTATGTTAGACTTTGTGTAGTCCATTAAAGCATTATTGACATATATACATATTTATTCATTAGATTTGATTAAAAAATTTCAAAGGTTACTCCGGTTCTCATATGGTGTACACTATTGTGTAGAGATGCACAATTGTAGTTATGTATATTGAGATGCATATACATATGATATCTACCTTCACTCTGATTTATGAGATGATTAGGATGAGATCTCATAGATATCAATACCATCAACTCCGCATCCAGTTAGATCATATAATTAGCCTATATGTTGTATTAGGGATGGATCATTAGTTGATTGGATAGATCTGGCGCACTACTTACGTAGTTGACAAACACCTGATTATTCATGATGTATGAATTGTGCCACACGAGCTGTTAAACAAATTATCTACAAGTGACGGATCGATTTCAATCTAGTCATTGTGCCAATATGCTAGTCTCGTAGGTAATTTTTATATCCTTATTACTCTACGCTACGTGGCAAAGTTACAATAAAGTGACGCTACTTTGGCCTGCATTCTAAAGGCTGTGTAAAGATTCAATTAGGGTCGAAAGCACGCTAGGAGAGCAAACAAATCAAAATCGAGTAATGGAGATGAGCTAGAAAAATATTGTAAATTATCGTACGGTAGTAGCAAAAAACAAGTAATGATACACAAGAGACTTATCTAAGGCATCAGATTGAATGGATGGCAGAATTTTATAGTGAACATTTTCACAACAACTATATAATAATATTTTGAACGGATTTTAATTGATTTAGTTTGGAAGGATAGAATCCATTCAATTTCAAAAGTAGAAAAGTGTGCTTACGATCAGAGCACTAGAATTTGTGCACTTGCACATATGGAATCAAACATGTTTGATTGAGTGTGATCGTATCAATGGTCTAAGACAAGTGGCAGGAGATTGGCACAAATCGTTTCTGGTCCATTCGTGGATTTAATTCGATGTCATTTCCTAAGATAGACAATAGTCTCAAAGGTCTCACACTTAATCTACTTCATTAGAGGCTGTAAATTGGGTTTTGTTATTAGGAGGAAGCTTGGTAATTAACTATACCTTATCACCACCATAACATAAAAGACAATGGAATTAGTCTCTAGTTGGATTTTTCACAAATGGAAGGTTATATAGAGTTGTAGGATTTTAGTTTGAAATACTTCTTTCATCTTTCAAACCTCAATCTTGGAGAAATCATTCCATCCTGAAAACCTTAACCCACCAAATTGAGAGATCCCATGATACATATAGTGTTCTCTTCCCTTATAGTTGAGAATCAACATCTCTTGTTGGCTTAGCTTCAGTCTCTGTGCTTGTTTCCATGTAGCGAAGAAGATGATCAATGTTACCATTTGAGATAATTTTGTTCATGGAATTTTTTAAAATTGACATACTCTACAATGATTCACTTTCACATTATTAGGGGTAGTAATGGGAAGGCGGGGCCTGGCCTAACCAAGCTTGGGAGGCCCAACCTTGTCAAGATGGAACTTAGGCCCCTAAAATTGGCCAGGGGACCAAATCTAGGCTCAAAATTTAGGCCTGGTGTTTAGGCAGGGCCTAAATCCAAGCCAGTGATAAGTGGCACAGCCTGTCCTGTTAGCTCAGTGCAATCATCAAGTAGCCAATTGTTATTAAGAAAAATATTGATATATAGGTTTAAAGACACTTGTGAGTTATTCCCCTTCACCAATTTATATGTAGTCTAAATAAACTAACGTAAGTCATGCTTTAATGATCCAATACTACAGACCTAAGTCATGTTTTAATATCCGATTACAATTACAATGGGGCTTGTTGTATGTGGAGGACGCCCAAAAAAATCCTTAAATTGAACTATTTCAAACCTTTGAACATTTAAATTACTTCCTTTTAGGCCAATATTATAGGGCTAGGGCCGGGCTTAAAGGACTAAAGCCCGACAAAAGCCCTCCCTAGCCCGACCCATTGCCACCTCAAATCATAATAAGATCATGACCATAGCTAGAAAACCACTTTGTGGGTCCACAGCTCTCAAGTAGGTGTTTAGCACCGTTTGTTCTATCAGGCCATGACCTAACGTGATTGATCTGTTGGTCATTCTTGTTTGAGGGTTCACTAGCAATTATCTTTCTTCTTCTTTTTTCTTTTCTTTTCTTTTCTTTTCTTTTGCAATGTAAGATAAACTAGAGAGAGCAGAAAAAATCTTACTGTTTGTGGGTCTTGGAGGGTAGAGAGCCTTTATGGCCACAGAATCGATCAGAGGCCCACAGGCAGGGTCTTCCTCGACGCCAGGGTTGTGGATCAACACCTCCACCTCTGGATAATCAGCCTGGAAGGCCCATGCATATGAGTCCCAACCGTTGCTACTGTACAACGTTTGCATGGGTAGCACCCCAGTGTCTGGCGCGACCGACACGTTCAAACGCTCCTCCTGCGCACATGTGCGGGCTGCACTGAACGTTATCACATAGTACATTCCCTTCACCACCTTCACCCTCTGCTTGATCGACGCCTCATTCCCTAGCCTGACTGCAAACGCACCCTCCGGCACCACTAGCAGCATGTCACCTTGCTTGTGCCCTGACTCTATGTATTCCACGATGCCTGAGATTTCCCATTCGGGTATTGAGTTGTGCCCAATCACGACCGTCCCTTTCATTTGTGACGGCTTTGGCCCGTATTCGAAGTTGCCATTCGGCAGTAGACCTGCAATTCCGATGGCATTCATCAATATTGGAAGACTCAATTTCATGCATTTTGCTAAGTTTTGGGTTGGGTGCATGGGGTGTATGCAACTAGGTGGCAGATGGACTTAGGGGTGCCAATGGGTTGGCTCGACCCACTGGTCACTGGGCCCGACCCGGTCTAGAGGTGGATCTGGCACCAAGCCAAATTGGGCTTGGGCTCGAAAAGTGACCTGTTTAAGTAAAGCGCTGAGACCGAGAGTTGAACCCCACCCGACCGGCCCAGCCTTTATAGGCTATCAATAGGTTCAGACATATGACCTGGCCCGGCCCAACCCAAAAACCGAAATATAAGTAGAGATACATATCCATGATGTATGTATGACTGTATGCAGGCATGCGTAGCCCTATGTTCCACTCATAGAGCTGAGTTGAGTCGGGTCGTCGAGCCTGACCTGATTGCAATTTAATGGTTTGGGTCTGGCTAGGGATGGGCCCAAAGGTAGTGGTCGTAATTAGGGACTGGCCAGAATCCTTGGCCCATTTAGTAAATGGGTCAGGCTCAGGCTCAGGCCCAACCAGCCTATGATGTTAGATCCATCCCATGAGCTCTGGAGTCGGGCTCGGGTAGAGAGGGGCCCACAAGTGAAACACTCAGCCCACCAAAGTTGAAGAAACCGGGTTGGCCTGGGCCTAATTGTCGGCCTTTACACAAACGACAGTCCTTGCTTCGCGGATCCAACTACCCGAGGCTCAGCCCGAAACGGGATACGAGCAAGATATGCATCGCAGAATCAAGGGCTAGTAAAAGTTACACGTGCCAAACAGAAGGACCCACATATGCCAACCGGCACAAGTGCGAGATCGGTGAGAAATGCCACCTGCAATCTACACGTGACAAACATAAGGACCCACATGTGCCAACCGGCACAAGTACGAAATCGGATCATCCATCGGCGCCTGGTGAAATTGCCTAGCATAAAATCAAGCGGGCCCATCATTTCAGACCAGATATTCGTTGGCTGAGAACAATCGATTACGCTTTTTGACTTCATTGGTGAGTAGCTGGTCCGCCAGGTGGGCTAGATGGCTATGTGCTGTGGACTGTGGACAATCGATTGTACTTTTCATTTCTTTTGTTGGTAAACAGCCTGTCGGCAGATTAACCGCCCTAAGCCAACGTACGGAGCGGCGCGTTGCGGATCAGCTGTTACTCGCATAACACCGTAGTGGGTGTTTCCCTGATCGTAGGTCCTACCTTGATGTATATGTTGTATATCCAAGCCGTTCACCAGTTTTTGCAGCTCATTTTAGGACATGGTCCCAAAAATGAAGCAGATCCAAATCTCAAGTGGACTACACAATAGGAATTAAATGTCCAACACTAAAACTTCTTGAGGGTCACCCTTGGATTAATTTTTTTTCCCTTCATCCAGATCTGTGGGGCCTTATCAACAGATTGGATGGCAAATAAACATTACGGTGAGCCCTAGGAAGTTTTTAATGGCGGGCGTTCAATGAACACTGTTTCCTGTGATGTGGTCCACTTGTGATTAAGATCGGCTTCAGGTTTGGATACATTCCATAAAAGAAGCTGGAAAAACTGATGGACGGCGTGGATATACAACATATGCATCAATGTGGGCCCTACGTGCAGGGAAACACGTGTTACAGAATTACCCGCGTAACACCTAATCCGCTCCCCGCATTCACGTGCGCGACCAGAAGTAGCATCCTTCTGACAAAAATGGGCCAGATTTTGAAAATCCGGCTGTATCTCCTCAACCATATAAGCGATATTTTCAAAATATCACCTTTAGTTCTATTTTTCCTAATTTATCGTGAAATTGTCCACTTTTTATTTAAATTTTAGTAATTTTATTACTGAGAAATGACCCAGTCCTCTCATAGTCATCGCATTGCAAGTTATAGTGCTCCTAGTTGCATTGGAACAATTGGACAGTCTAACCAGTCGATCTGAAGCCGTCCATGAGGTCCAGAATGCATTTCATTGCCTCTCAAGTAAAAATTACTCCAATTCGACAATTCTAGGCATCATCATGGCCAGTAAAATAGATTGTCAAGATCATTTCAAAAATAGGCCTAATCACCCATTTCAGCACCCACCGACGATTGCTTATGGTTGAAAATGACCAATTTCATCAAAAAATCCAAACCAATCTTATCAAGTCAGGAACAAATTTCATTAGCTACCCAGAAAAAATCACACTGATTGGATAATCCAGTCCGTCCTTGATTTAGCCTTATTTTCGTAACCATTCTTTTCCCAACCCTAGGATCCGATGGTTAGGATTGCCCAACCAAACTAATTCTTTGGAATCATACGCAATCCGTGCTGGTCCCTATCAAATAGATGGAATAAATTTTTACTGGGCCTATTTTGTGGAAATGATCTGGACCGTCTAATAAATGACGGGTTCGGGTCATGAAATGACATAATTAGCCCTGCATCCTGGCCTCTGACCGGCAGTGCAAGGACAAAAGCAGTCATCTGACCAGTCCAATATGACAGGAGGAGGTGACGTGTACAACGCTGGAAGCTCAGTCAGGGTGGTCCATACAACGGTTCATCAATGATCCACCCAATTGGACGTACACGTGGCAGGATGGTGAGGTGGATTGGAATGTCCATGTAGTTTGGACCATTCAAAAATCACAGCACCCAGACACTCCTTGCAATCACTTCTCCCTGCGGGTTTTCCCTCTAACCTTTTTTTCACACCATTCATTTAAGGCCCACCAATTGGATCGCTACAAACTTCTGATTGGTGCGGCACTATCACTGTGGTTCATCACCCTTGTGTCCTAATGGATGGACGGTCCCGATCAAGCTTTCTTCGTATACCGTGGGAGGCAGCATGTATGGAAGTTCACATGCAACCGTTTGTATTTTATCTTTTACACAAGAAGGGCAGTTCGGGAAATCAATGCAGTTCTGAAAGTTTCAGGTTTCCAACGAAACAGTGGCGAATGACCAAACCACCCCGAACAGAAAGTACATGGAAATGGGAAGCTCGAACTCCCCTTTAGGGGCATTTTGGTCATTTACAGGAAGGCCTCATACATCGTTACTTGAGATTTCAACTTGGACATAAATACCCCGACGTTCTAGTAAATAACAAAAATGCCCATGCATTCATACAAACAAACACCGTCTCTGCGCCAGGGCAGATTCGTAATTTGGAAACCAACAGAGCGAATGAGGATCCCGGTTTTGTATTTTTCAAGCTTTGAGTGAAGATCTTATAGGGAGCGGATAATCAAAACCGTAAAAAGAAATCCAACGGTCAGAATGCATTTGCGAACATGGGAGTAGCTAACAACGAAACGAGCAACGGAAATAAGAGATCGAAGAAAACCCAAAGAGAGAAATAAAACCACGAAACTGCCATACAAATCAAATGCTGGGAAAACGGTTCAAGGCTTCGAGCTTACCGTCAGTGAAGGCTAAGGTGGCTTGGCCAGCGGCGCACAATAGCAGCGGCAGCACAGCGAACGCAAGCATTGTGACCGGGAGAGTGTAGGAAAGGAGTTCGGGGATGAGTCGGAGAGAATGGGGCGCATCGCGTTTTATTGAGGGTCGGCAACCAATAGGGTCCTAGATTTGCGGTAAATATCAGAAATGCCATTGCGTATGATGACCCCACCACCTATTGCACGTGGTAGCGACGATCGAGGCCTAGCGAGATATACCTGCTCACGGAATTTCTTCATTCGCGATATGTGACGATATTTTGTCCTCCACGAGAATATGGCGATAATTGGTAATGATTCGCATGCGTGCGGACTGTATGTGAGTTACCATACGTTCAAGCTTCCGTGGGACCCAACTGTGATATTTTCCAAAGAATCCAAACCATGAATCAGGTGAGATGACTTATTTTCACTGTGCACCCAAAAAATCGGGCCAATAAAAAACTCATATGGGCCACAACACAGGAAATAATTTACAGTTTTTCCCATCGGAGATCTTACACGTAGCAGGCTGAGCTTAACTCTGGATTAGGCAGATTTTTTACTCTGTTGTCTAACATGATGTGTTTCATCTGATGGATGGGTTGGATCAAGAAGAAAAATTAATGTGGCCCCACATAGCTCAAACATAATAAAATTAATGAACAACATAAACTAAGGTAATATATTGTAAAAATGGAATGACTGTAAATTCCTTTTACCAATCATAAAAACATTGCATTAGTAAAAGTATAATGATGGCACATTTTAAAATCATTAGATTAGTGTCCATGTTTAAATTTGATATGCATGCTATAATGTAATATAAAGTTTTAATGATTATAAATTCTTTTATTTGTAACCATTATAAATTCTAATATAATTTCTAATCCAAATAGGCCCCTATGAAGTGGGATCCCATTAGGTGTTACCCTGGGTAACACATTAGTGGGTGTTACCCTTCTCATGGGGCCTACCTTGATGATATTATGTATATTCATGTTGTCCATCAGTTTTTGCACTCCAATTAGGGCATGGTCAAAAAAATTAAATAAATCTAAATCTTAAATGGACCACACCATTGGAAACAGTGGTGGTGATTGAATGCCCTATCAATAAAAAACTCCTAGGGCGCACCATAATTCTTCTGTAATGTTTATTTGCCATCCAACCTGTTGATAACGTCAAGAAGACTTGGATGAAGAGAAAATAAAAAGATTAGCTTGATCCAAAACTTTTGTAGCCTACAAAAAGTTTTTTATGATTATTAACCACCATTTCCCATGGCATGGTTCATTGAGATTTAGAGGTTATTAAATTTTAGAGTCACGTCCTAAAATAATATGAAAAAAATGTAGATAAACAATACATTCATCAAGGTAGGCCCCACATGGTCAGGGTAACACCCAGTAAGGTGTCACCCAGTTATCAGCTAATGCCCTCCCTTATGAAGTTGATTTTCATGCATATATGTGCTTACGTGTTATTTTTTTATAATTTTTAATTCTTTTATAACAAAAGTTTGCCTTCTATTTTTTTCTCATTTCCCTCCTCTTTTTATCTCTCCTTTCATGGATTTTTCCCCAATTTTTTCTCCATCCTCCATTTTTTTTATCTCCTGAGTATGTATTTCTTTTACTGTTTCTCTCAGTCCTGTTCTGCTCTCTCTCTCTCCCCCATAAACGTTTTAATCGTTGGCCTTTTTCCAACTGAATTTCAGTTGCTCGATTTTATTTTATTAACCATCTGATTTTCTGGATACCGATCGAACGGTTTGAGAAGAACAAAATTGGAAAAAAGTAGAAGGCAAGCATCATCAAGTAAGACCTAACATACCAACCGTCTAGATCATCCAACCATAGGTGACATTGTACAGACTGATGAACCAAGGATACTAAATAGTATTATCGTCCATTTCCACTTCTTTCTTAGTGTAGCGCCAGGTGGTATTAGATAATGATCATTTTACCGTTTCTTCTCTATAGTAATTAAGGACAGAAGCTGTCCCATTCACATGGTTTATCATGCATTTAACGAGCCATGTGAATTCATCTAAAATTCAGTGATAGACCTGGAAGAGTTTCAACATGAGGTCATGGGTTCCGGTACTCATTGTAGTGAAATTATACTGTAGTATGAGTGTGTGGGTATATGGGGTACTGTGAGTGTGTGTGTAAAAATAAAAAATAAAAATCATTCATCTAAAATTCGTTCGCTTGCTGTCTGAAAATTAAATATAAAAAAAAAAAGATAGATTTTATGGCCATTTAGGAAAAAATAATTTAGCTAATTTAGGCTGCAAATATATATCATCGTGCAAATGAGCTACTTGGTAAATGATCAAGTCCTTTCCATGGTGTAGCCCATCTAAATTAAGGGTGTGCCTGATATTTGTAGAGGTGGTATTGGGCCGGCTATTCCAATGGGTACCCGAACCCAATCTGATATTGGCCAGGTATGGGTGTAGCTAAATGGGTGTGGGTACTAGTTCGGGTATTAATTTATACCCCATTAATAATCCGGCTAGATGTACGAGTGTACCCTTATGTGTAGTCGAATCAGCCTGAGCCCAAGTATGTTATATATCATGCACCCCATAATATATATGATTAATACTCCAATTAATTACTTATAATTAATAGTCGGTAGTGAGAAAAATTAACATTTTTTAATTCACAAATCTATAAGAAATAGTATGACTTCCTCTATAGCTTTGTAAGATAAGTGTATTACACAACACTTCGAGTGTGGGGTCCACTGTGGTGTGTGCGGTGTACATCCAACTCATTCGATAAGGTTGCCCTACCATGAAGTGTACCCCATAGTTCAAGCCGATCCAACCATCGAGTGAGCCACCAAATGATTGTTCATTATTTTCTATGGTGTGGCTCACCCAATGATTTGATTTTTCTGATTTTTAGAGCATCTTATCATCATGGTGAATCTTGATATGTGGGGTGGATGATACGCACACAATGATGGCTCCACACATAAAATTACTAAGAAAGGAAATTAAAAGCAATATAGAAAATTTTTAAAACTCTAGTAAAGTTTGATGAACTAATCATGGACACACAATGCTTGATCATAATAATGGTGGTACAATAAGAATGCTATGTGGCATTGTTTTTATCACAAATAGGTACTCGATGTTGGGTGCGTTTCACACAAGCATTAGGATCTCACCCCCCAATGCACTA
Source organism: Liriodendron chinense (assembly GCA_003013855.2). Lineage (NCBI taxonomy): Eukaryota > Viridiplantae > Streptophyta > Magnoliopsida > Magnoliales > Magnoliaceae > Liriodendron > Liriodendron chinense. The sequence goes on along the minus strand of PVNU02000439.1, from coordinate 6,095,850 downwards.
GAATTATGGACTAAGATAATGCAATAATCAAGAATAAACAAACAACCACACGACACAAGGAGTTTTACATGGAAAACCCTCGAAAGAGGTAAAAACAACGGGACCTAGTCCAGATCAACAATCCACTATCTCAGAGAACTGTTACAACCGATCACAAGCACACACCGCTTGGATCAAACCTTCTTCACCCACACAGGGATGGATAACAATAAAAAGAGTAGAAAACTGAGAGATCTCACCCGAGTACGAGGTCGTTAAAGAACCGAGACGTCGTTGCACCGAGGAATCACCTTCTCGAGCAATGCCTCCTCTACCAACAAGCTTCCTCTCCCTCTTTCTCTTCCTCTCTTTCTCTTTTTCTCTCTCTCTCACCTTGGACGTGTAGAACAACTTGTCGGAATACCAAATTCCGAATTAGAACTCCATATTTATATATTTGCAAGAGTCCTAGTCCGATTTGAAATGTAGTAGCAGTCCGAGCACACCTCCGACCGGTCGGCCAAAACTGCCGGCCAGTCAGCCATACACAAAACCTGTCCAGAGAAATTTCTGTGTTGAAACACACAGCTCGACCTATCTGCCGACCGGTCGGCCAAGACCACTGGCCGATTGGATGACCGGTCGGCCTTCACAAAAAACGTCCAGCTGAATTTTGTATTTCCAGGCACTTTGTCCGGCCGGTCGAACCTCTCAAAATGAGTTTATTCTCTCTCCTCTGCATGAGGAGGAAAACTCCAACAAATCTCCCCCTTTCCGACTCAGGAGGAGTTCACCGTCTTCAAGCCAACCCGGCTTCTACATGCCTCAACTTTTTCCTTAAGCAAAGCCTTGGTCATCATGTCTGACCCGTTATCATCCGTGTGGACCTTCTCAAGTTGTAACACCTTCTGTTCCAAGGTATCCCTGATCTAGTGATACCGAATCTCTATGTGCTTTGACTTGGAATGCTGACTTGGATTCTTGCTCAAGTGTATCCGCTCTAGCTATCACAATAGACCACGTGCTTCTCCTGCTTCAAGCTAAGTTCCTGTAGGAACCTCTTCATCCAAAGCATCTCCTTGCATGCTTCTATGACTGCAATGTATTCGGTCTCTATCGTCGACAATGCTACGACCTTCTGTAGATTGCTCTGCCAAGAAACCGCTCCCCCTAGTAAACGTGAACATGAAACCCGATGTGGACTTCCCGGAATCTATGTCACATATCATATCTGCATCTGTGTAACTCTCTAAAACAGGCTTCCCTGTCACCATAGCATAGGCTCAACCTAGATGAGTCTCTCAGATACCGTAGTATCCACTTCACCGCTGCCCAATGTTCTTTACCAGGATTGGTAAGGTACCGGCTGACAACACCAACCGCATATGCTATGTCTGGGTGCGTACACACCATAACATACATCAAACTTCCTACAGCCGAGGCGTAGGGTATCTTCTGCATCTCTTCCACCTCTACCTTCGTCTTGGGACACTGCTTGTCGCTCAATTTGAAGTGACCATCCAGTGGAGTACTGACCGGCTTCGCTGCATTCATATTGAACCGCTTTAGGACTTTCTCAATATACCTCTCCTGTGACAACCAAAGCCTTCTGCTGCTTCTGTCACGGGTTATCTCCATTCCTAGGATCTGTCTGGCTGGGCCCAAGTCTTTCATCGCAAAGGACTTGCCCAACTCCTGTTTCAGCCCGTCAATCTTCTTCATATCTTTTTCCATGATGAGCATGTCATCAACATATAAGAGCAGAACTAAGAAATCACCATCTGTGAACCTGCGAGTGAACACACAGTGGTCCGACTCCGTTCTATCATACCCATGTGTCAACATGAACGAGTTGAACTTCTTGTACCATTGCCTAGGAGCTTGTTTCAGCTCATACAAGCTCTTCCTAAGCCTACACACTATATGCTCTTTGCCCTTGACTTCGATCCCCTCTGGTTGTCACATATAGATCTCTTCTTCCAGGTCGCCATGGAGGAAAGCAGTTTTAACATCTAACTGCTCTATTTCCAGATCCATGCTAGCCACCAACCAGAGTAACATCCGTATGGATGTCATCTTCACCACTAGTGAGAATATCTCATCGAAGTCTATTCCTTTCCTCTGACCAAAACCTTTCACTATGAGTCTGGCCTTGTACCTTGTCTGTGAATTCTTCTACTCAATCTTCTTTTTGAACACCCACTTGTTGCTCAGAGCTTTTTTACCCTCAGGCAATTTCACCATGTCATATGTGTGGTTCTTATGCAAGGATTTCATCTCCTCTTGCATAGCTTTCAACCACTCCCCCTTATGCTCGTCGGCTAGGGCATTAAAATAATCTTCTGGCTCTCCCCCATCAGTAAGCATAATATACTCATGCGGCGAGTACTTCTTGGACGGGTGCCTGTCCCTAGCTGTCCTCCTCACCTGTGGCTCAACTAGGTGAATCAAGTGGGGGCTGCTCCCCCTGTCCATCTCCTGTAGGAACTCCCTCGTCCTCTGCACATTGCTGTACTCCCCCGTCATCAAGCACCATGGGAGGAGTAGTGGGATCCAAATCTTCAAGCTCATCTGAACTGGGCTGGGTCTTCTCTGGCTTTCCAATGTCTTCTATACACTGATCTTCAATGAAAACCACATCTCTGCTCCTGACGAGCTTCTTCTCAGTCGGATCCCACAACCTTAAGCCAAATTTCTCATCACCGTACCCCAAGAACACTACACTGTCTGATCTTCGTATCGAGCTTGGACCTCTCGTCCTTTGGTACGTGAACGGATGCCCTGCATCCAAATATCCTGAGATGACTGTACGAAGGATCACGTCTAGTCCATACCTTCTCAGGTACTTCTCCATTCAAAGGGGCTGATGGAGACCTGTTTATCAGATACACTGCTATGTGCATTGGTTTTCCACAGAACATCTTGGGCAACTTAGCATGGGATAACATGCATCTAATTCTCTCTACAATTGTGCGATTCATATGCTCAAATACACCATTATGCTGGGGGGTCTTGGGTACCGTCTGTTCATGCCGTATACCTAGGAACTTACAATACTCATGGAAGTCACCAATGTATTCACCACCATTGTCAGTGTGAATGCACTTCAATGATCTACCTGTCTCCCTCTTGACCATGGTATGAAATATTTTAGACACACTAAAGACCTCGTCCTTGGATTTCAAAGCATAAACCCAAACCCTCCTAGATGCATCATCTATAAACGTGACAAAATACAATGCCCCACCCAAGGTTTTTGTCCTCATAGGACCACAAACATCAGAATAAACCAAATCTAATGGATGCACTTTCTTAACATGAGAAGCAGTTTTTACAAATGAAACCCTATTCTGTTTCCCTGATAAACAATCAATACAGGTTTTAAGAGGTGTACTTGTCAACTCTGGAAGGAGGTGCTTCTTCGCTAGTAGCTAAAGCCCTTTCTCACTCATGTGGCGAGCCATCTGTGCCACATGTCTGTCGCTAAATCTTCTGTTGCGTTCAACTCACCCTTGCATATACTAACACATGTCTTGTATAGGGTGCAACACATCCTCCCTCTTACTGCGATCATCAAACCCTTGATGAACTTCTAGTGCTCACCAAAAAATCGACTCTCATAGCCGGCTACATCCAACCTTCCCGTCAACATCAAGTTGAGGCGAAGGTCTGAAATATGTCTCACATCTTTTAGAACCAATGTACAACCTATATCGGCCCTTACACAAATATCACCAACTCCCACAATCTGGGACACTCCTAGAGTTCCCCATCTTCACTGTACCATAGCTGCATTGCTTGTAACTTGTGAAGAAATCCCTTCGTGGAGTTGCATGAAATGACTCTCCCAAATTGACCACCCAATCAGTGTCCAGATTCATAGCGGTGAGACAAACATCATGATCTGCTGAGAGAATGACTACAATGTCGCCATCTGAGGCGACCATAGTAGAATCTGATTCATCATCTTTTTCCTTCCCTTTTCCTTTCTGATCATTTTTCTTGCGACATTCACTTTTGTAATGGCCCTTCTTGCCACAGTTCCAACATTCAACATCTTTCCTGACACTAGACTTGCCTCTGGATTTCTCTCGGGCTTTCCCACCCTTTCTGTTCTTTCATCTCCCCCGATCCTGTGTCACAAGGGCCTCTTACTGAGTAGACCCTTGAGACTTCCTCCTTGTCTACTCATTAAAGAGACAACCCGTTACCTATTCCATGGATATCTTTCTGCCTGGCGCAGAGTTACTTGAAGACACCACCAATGTCTCCCAACTATCAGGTAATGAGCTAAGTAATAGCAAAGCCTGTAGTTCATCGTCCAGGTCCATCTTCATATCGGAGAATTGGTTCATAATATTGCTGACTTCATTCATGTGCTCAGCCATAGAACCATTATCCTTGAACTTGAGATTTACAAGTCTTCTAATCAGAAATAGTTTGTTGCCGGTTGTCTTCCTCTCATACAGCTCTTGTAATTTCTGCCATAGGCTAGCGGCTGAGGTCTCTGTAGACACATGGTGGAAAACCGAATCATCCAACCATTGTCTAATAAACCCCACCGCCTTCTAGGTCCAACTTCTTCCAATCATCATCTGACATATCCTTCGTTTTCACTGATACGCCTAGAATTGGAGCATACAAGTCCTTGTAATAAAGCAAGTCCTCCATCTTAGCCTTCCATATGGTCCAGTTGGATCCATTGAGACTAATCATCCTTGATGAGCCACCTTCCATAATTCAGAATCAATCCCACTTTATGTTCAATCAACCTGAACTCTCTGATACCACTTTGTTGGGTGCGTTTCACACAAGTCCTTAGGATCTCGCCCCCCAATGCACTAGAATTATGGACTAAGATAATGCAATAATAAAAAATAAACAAACAACCACACGACACAAGGAGTTTTACGTGGAAAACCCTCAAAAGAGGTAAAAACCACGGGACCTAGTCCAGATCAACAATCCACTATCTCAGAGAACTGTTACAACCGATCATAAGCACACACCACTTGGATCAAACCTTCTTCATCCACATAGGGATGGATAACAATAAAAAGAGTAAAAAACTAAGAGATCTCACCCGAGTACGAGGACATTGAAGAGCCAAGACGTCATTGCACCGAGAATCACCTTCTCGAGCAATGCCTCCTCTACCAACAAGCTTCCTCTCTCTCTTTCTCTTCCTCTCTTTCTTTTTTTTTTCTATCTCTCTCTCTCACCTTGGACGTGTAGAGCAACTTGTGGGAATACCAAATCCCGAATTAGAGCTCCATATTTATAGATTTGCAAGAGTCTTAGCCTGATTTGGAAACTGCAGTAGCAGTCCGCGCACACCTCCGACCGGTTGGTCAAAACTGCCGGTCGGTTGGCCATACACGAAACTTGTCCAGAGAAATTTCTATGTTGAAACACACAGCCCAACCTTTCTGCCGACCGGTAAGCCGGCCGGTCGGCTAGGACCACCGGCCGGTCAGAAGACTGGTCGGCCTTCACAAAAAACGTCCAGCGAATTTTATATTTCCAGGCACTTTGTCCAGCCGGTGGGCCAGGGGCGCCAACCGGTCGGACCTCTCAAAATGAGTTCATTCTCTCTCCTCTTCATAAGGAGGAAAACTCCAACACTCGATGCCCTAATGGGTATCCCACATCCTAATGGTTACGCATTTCATGCGTATTGGTTATGGCGCAGTACTCATTGGTGTGTATGGGTACGGGTACCCTTGTACCTGGCCCAAACCCGGCCCCCACCTCTAGATATTTGGGGTATAGTATTTTCACATCATGGCATGATACATAGATGGTTGGGATCTTCCTCGCGTGTAGTACAACATGCTCGAAAGTACTTAAAAAGGGTGGTATCTCCCAAACTAACTGTTTTAAAAATAGCCATGGACTTATCTTCCTATATATCATTGAACAATCATGTGATAGCTTTAAGATTAATTGATCTTAGGTGTCACTTAAATAGATTTTAGAAGCGCTTAATCACCAATTCCCACCGATTCCTTAATCCAAATGTATAGACTAATAATTTTAATTCCCTTTTGGAGAAAGACTTTTTTGTCACACCATTTATGTTCATGCATCCAACCTGACCATAGAAGATCCACGGGGTGTTTGGTTTTCCACTTTCTTGAGTGATGCAAAGTAAATGCACTATCATTTTCTTCTCAAGGTGTTTGCTTAAATATATAAGAATTATGGTATATAAATTGAGAGTCAAATACACTTACAAATAAATAAGTAAATAAAATTATAATCATTACATTTTATTATGAAACTAATTTTTCTACAGTGATTTTTGGGTGAAACAAACAATAATAGTAAAATTCATCACTACAGTCAAGTGTAGATGATGTTACCATATAATTACAACAGTAATTAATACTCATTTCCAGCCATTTATTGTTGTGATTGGAAAACCGATAGACAATACACAAGGATAAAAGCTCCTTGTTTGGTTACCCTCAAAGTTTCGTTTAAATAAGCTATTCTACACACATTTAATCAGCTAAGGCTCATCTACATAATTATGCATGGATAACTATATTACTATCATAATCGCTATTTTTCAAACACAGTATAATAAAAATAGATGGATAAGCACATGTGGAGCCCATACACAACTGGCAGGTGAGCACATGGATTTTATATTCATTTAGGGAAAAATAATTTAACTAATTTAGTCTCCAAACATTATTTTGCCTATCAGCTATGTGGTAAATGATCGAGTCCTTTGCAAGGTGTGGCCCATCTGAATTAATCATGTGCCTGATATTTGTAAGGGTGGCAATGGGCTGGGTATCCCAATGGGTACCCGAACCCAATCCGACATTGGCCGGGTATGCGTGTAGCTAAATGAGTGTGGGCCGGTACAAGTTCGGTTATTAAGTTAAACCCCATTAATAATTGGGCTAGGTGTATGAGTGTACCCTTACGCATCTGGCATGTGGCACATGTGGACATTCGAAACGTGTATATATTGATGGTAACCCATGTGGGTCGCTTGAGGATGAATGGTGCGAGCGCATTGGCTCATGTGGGGCACTCTAAGGTTGGATGAGACCAATGCATTTGAATGAGCTCATTTGTAGCACATCAGCATATTCAGTTGACACTCACTTGTAAAATAAATAAATAAATAATCCATCGTATACCCAATAAAAGATAGCCTTAAAACAACTTCTTTCCAAAGTAACTAACTCCAGGTAATGATACAATTTTGAATGCCTAAACATTCCTCAAAGCCATGATAAGTGCTTCTAAGTCTCTTTGGATGGAGCTTTAATGCCTAAACACACCTCTTATCAACATTTTGGATCATTCAATCACGTCCCACACCTGTAAGAAATCCTACACCGTGCATAAGTGATGAGCAGCGAGCAGAACCATGTGATTTGGGGAGGAAACTTCTTGTGACCACTTGTGTGGGCCTTCATTTGATACGGTGAAAGGGTAATTTAGTCATTTATCTATTTAAGAACATGACTTAAGTGATCTTAAGCTACCAAGAAATTTTTATATATGATTACCTAAGTCACATGGTTTGAAATAAACTAACGCCGACCTAAGATTCTTGTCACTGATCGAATTTGCAGCTCTGCCAGAGTATGACCATCCATACTCATGTAGATTGATGTGGCATGAGTTTGCATCAATCTGAGACGTTAGTCCAAACGATCGATCGATCGATCAGGAAACTTCAACCACTGATTTTGGGCATTTGTTTATTGAAACTGGAGAGTACGGTTTTCTTTCTTCTGTTAGTTTCAATTATCAAGTGGCTACAATTTGAACTGTTAAATAATCAATTTGGTGCAAGTTCTTGTTTATGACTAAACTATAATTGGAACATGGGATGGACGGTTTGTATTGAGGAACATGTGGGCCACATGATGATGATCTATGTAGAAGTGCATGGATGGTCATGTTCTATCAAGTATCATATGAATCCTCTTATTTTATTTAACATGGATTATGACAACAGTGGAAGTTTAATCATCAGATCATGGGTGGTTAGGGTATAACCTGGTGATGGTATCAAAGAAAGGATACATAAATAAATAATCTTATAAAGAATATATATTTTTATAATAAAAAGTTGCTGTTTTACAAAGGCAAGACTATCTAGATCTTCGATTGGGTATAATGGACTTTCATTGCCAAACAAGCCACCGAATGGTCAGGAAGAAAGATCAATTAGCATTAGATGGGGTTAACACTATTGATGCATGATGATTGCATGTCTATCAATATTATGGTATTTTGACTATCCAATTCAACATTTGGGATTAGATTTTTCATATGGGAAAAATATTGTATTAAAGCAAACCCATGTTTGGTAGACTAAATTGTAATCAACAAACCAGATTCACAACTGACGTCTATCACTTGCACATGTATATAACTCGAATATCACATGTAAATGGTGCATATGGATGGATGACATGGATAAAACACATGCACCAATGTGAGCCCACATATATAGTAGATTTCAAAATCCACCTGATAGGGCCAAATGCAATTCCATCCCACCTAATCCCAACCCTTTCCATGACCTTCAAACCCGATGCAATTCCATCACACTTAATCCCACGTATCAAACTGGCCATTAAATCTTCAACCCAACTTGAAAAGCTTGTTAAGAGTAGAGAGGCATGTGAAATGACAAATTTACCCCAGCACATGCATCAGAGTCTCTTAATAGTGCAACTGATGGACCACGAGGTTGGCTTTATTTTAATAATTCCAATGTACGGTATTATCACTACGAAAGATTCCTGAAAATTGGAAAAATATCAAAAGTCCCCTTCTCTGATTCGATGTAGATTAATGTAGACTCATGTGGACCATCCGGCCCATTGGAACGATCCACCGTGTAGCTACCCTGGCCCCCAAAATCAGTCTGGTCCACTTATCGCGTGGTGAGTGGGTAGCTAAATAGATCTGGCTTATAGCGTTCCATCTTGTCTTTTTTGGCAAGCCCTAATCAAACCGATCAGTTGGACCACTTGCTGGTTGTTTTTCAGCCATTCATTTGATAGCCACCAATTGGATGGTTGGGATCATTAGATCAGTGTGGGCTTTTACTTATGCTCCATTCAAAACAGTTCCAATAGCTAAATGCCCCTAGAATCATGATGCACAAGCTATGTGGAGTCTGGATAGGGGATCAAGGGACAGGCCATGAGGGATGTGATGGGCCTTTGCTGTGTGGGTGGGGTTCTGAAAATCTGGCCGACCTAACAGTCCTTGCTACGTGGCTGTTTGTAGGCTTTTCTGAGAGGGGCATGTGGGCCCATGGGATTAAAGTAGGACGTGGCACTGCTTCAGTTGCATGTGATACAACTCAACAAAGCCGCAAATCAAGGCCTTTGTTTTCTTAGAGCGGATTACCTACCCCTAGACGCACGGCATTCTCGTGCTCCAGATTGTGGTCCATACATGTGGATCATGTGTTTGATGATCCAGACCGTGCATCATGTGGAAACAATCGTTGATTGGCCCCCCATTAAATTTCTCTAAGATTGGGATATTTTAAACCTCTAATAAATGGGTATTTACTCACTTAATGTGAGTCGTCACTAATCTTTAGTCTTTTAGTGTTTCTTTATCTACCGCCAATTGAAGGGCTAGAATCGCGAAACTTCGTGATTTTTGTACCATGGTCCATTCAGTAATGAAAATAATAAATGGATGGCTTAGATCTCATCTGAGATGATCGATAATTTGAGCCGTCCATGTAACTATTTTAGTTTAATAATATTCTATTAATAATTCCAACATTTGATTTTTGGAATTAAATGAGGATCGTTGAAATTTTCCTTTTTTTATTATTCTAATTTTATCCGCAGATGGTAATGGTCACAACTATTCCTTCAGCTTAACGTTCTTCAGATGGGCTGTATAACATAAGAGTGCACATGGACTGCAGTGCGAGGCTAGACGCACGATAGTTCCTAAGCAGCGATAGAGGCAAAACGAACTCATACAACTAGCTGGTGTCAAAAGTCTGTGGGCCCCACCATGATATATGTGTGCCATATGCTTGAAACCTACTAAGATAAGTACCATTATATCCATGAATGATATGACTGCATTGGTCCATGTTGACCCACAATAACCAGATACAAGGGCGGTATTGGGGTGCGGGTTGGGTTGGGTTGGGTTAACCAGAGCCCAACCGAATCCAAGAGGATCCAACCCAACCTGGATTCCAACCAGACCCAAACCTAAAAGTCTTATATACTTGACCCAACCTGGCCTGATATGCAAATACATGTGATTATTTTGAACCCAATCTAACCTGACCCAAATTTACTCAACCTAAGCCTAACACCGATTTCTAAATAGGCTGGCATTTATTAACCCAAACATGGCCCGAGGACTTGCCAATCCGACCCAACATGGATCTCTGACACCTAAAAATTGGGCCATGCAAAATGCCCATCGTACTGGTCCTCATAGAAAAAGGATGATGCTTGCGTTGGTTGAGATAGGGAACGGAACCCACACGTCCATGCATGTCAACACCATTTGGTGTTCGGTTAGACAATCAAAGGCTTAGTCGTTCATTTCTTAAAGTGAGTCTGTGATGTAGAACAGGTCGCTGATTATTTCATGGTTCCAGATGGAGCAAAAGAAGACCGTTCGGGGTCGAAAGTGATCCGGACCGTCAGGACCGTAAATCGATCGTATCTCACAATCCGGAATGAGTTACGGGACGTATAATATATCAATTTGGGGTAGCTTCGAGCTACTTTAGCCAACCAACCCTGCTACGCCGGGTTGCCCAAGCCGGAATCGTGAGAATCGACCATATCGACAGGTCATTAGGCTAGTTTATTTTCAGTTTTACTATTTATAGTAAGTTTTAATTCGATCATAACTTTGCATCTGTATGGCTTTAGAGTTAGTGTCCAACATGAAAAGGGCTTAGAATATTTAGTAGAACAACGTGGTTGAGGCCGTTTGAAAACTTTCTATTTTTGGCCGAAAACCAAGAGTTCTAGTAGGATTGAACGACTTCTATAAATAGTAAGTTTACTATTTATAGTAAGTTGGGTTTTCTAGGAGTTTAAGTTGGAGTTGGATTCTGATACTTTACCTAGGGTTTAGTTTCCTATTTATATGCATTGTAATTTCGTTATTATTCATTCAATTATCAATAAATCAATTATTTGGAATTTATTTCCTCTTTTTATCTTTTATTTCTTCTCGTGGATTCGAGAACTATCAGTTAGGGAGACGGTGATCAACCTACCACGTCCTCCCTGCGTCAGTCTGATTTCTGAATAATGGGCAATGATGTGATTCAATATGTTTTTTTATATTAGCATGACATTTATGCTTGATCTAATCATATCATATTTAGCGATTCAAATGATGTCATGTAGCAACAAAATCTCAATAAGTGATAAAAGAGATCTTTTCAACTACTATAACAATTAAATTTGATTAGAACTTGAAAAGTCGCGAGTAACCTAAAAATGATATGTTCAGCTAACTATACTATCACCGAATGTGTATGTTTCATGTTTCACTCACTTAGTAAAGTCGACCACTCAACTCAAAAGCCTCATGGCCAAAATGGATAGCGATTGAAATACGATAATGGCTAGTGATGGATTCGGTCGATGCAACGTGGCTTCAATATAGAAGATACCCCTAAAACCAAAATCGTTCAAGGAACTAAGAAGCAACGTAAAAGTAACATTGAGTTAGCTACTTTAATTCCATGATGCACAATGCACATTAGAGTCGAACAAAGGATAAAGATCATCTACACATGGCACCTTACGGAGAAACTTAGCCCACATAATGGACTTGAGATGTGCTCGCAACTAATAGTCAACTCATGACGAATGACTAATACACGTGGTGTTGTACAATAGGCCACAACTATTCACAAGCCCGAACGGTTATTTCCACATTAGCGAACATAAAGAATGGGTGCGAAGATACCTCTACTACTATTACCTAATTTTCTATAAATAAAAGGAAGATTGAAGAGCTCTTGTGCCCTCATCAACCCAACGCAACACAAGACAACTCTAGTACAACATTGTTTATCCACTAATTTGGCTCTTAGTATAATCCAATCCATTTATAATGCTACGCTGGACCAACTTTAACTTAAGAGTACAAGTGTAACTTCATTTGCTTATGCCTAGGTGATTGGACTAAGGAAGACTTTTTTCTTTTTTCCTTTTGTAACGTAGTTCCCTTCGTTTATGCCTTAGTCATTAAACTAAGGAAGACCTATTTACTTCTCTTTTTATAGTATAATTTCTTTCATTTGTACCCATGTCGCTTGAATTGTTGGTTATTCTTATATGGTGGGACCACTTCAGGCCTGCTGTGTAGCAAGGCGAAGAGCAGAACATTGGCCTGCGCTGCTCATACCGGTGCGATTTTCATCAGTCAAGGGCATTGTCGTCGGCAGAGAGTGTTTTACAGTGCGAAGAAGATTGCTGTACCTTCAGGTAATTTCTCCGTCTTCTTCTCCGTTTTGCACTTGGAAAGCTCCTGTCCGTCTCTCATAATGGGACATCCCAAAAACGTTCAAAATAAGGGCCGAGACCTACCCAGGCGCCGCCTATTAACAGCCGCGATTGTGGTAATTTTGATTTCTTTAAGTAGCCCGTTTTAGTGAATTGTTGGTTATTCTTACATGGTGGGACCACTTCAGGCCTGCTGTGTAGCAAGGCGAAGAGCAGAACATTGGCCTGCGTCATTGAAAGCAACGGTGGGAATTTTGCTGAGAGCCCCAAAACTCCATCCGAGGATGAAAAACCAAAAATGAATTTTCGTAAAAGGATGGTAGATTAGGATCAAAAGTATCTTGAAAAGGAAAGGTTGAACAGAATGATGCAGTTATATCTGGAGTACACTAGGTTTCTGGAGGAGAATAATACGGTGTCACCTCAAGAAACGAAGGTTGTTGATGCGCCAGATGCTTCCGCTTCTGTGGAGGTGAATGGGGAATGTCTTCAACAAGTGGAGGCTGATGCAGGAGCTGAACGGGGAGACTCTTCCAACATCTTTCAACTTCAGACGAAGTTGATGCGGTCCATTTATTTCGTCCGCACTTATTTTAGTAAGGGGGCAATATGCTGACGGGGATGCCAATGTCGGTTGGCCATTGGATGCTTGAAACTGGGAGGCAGCAAATACCATCGCTGGTATTTAATCTTTCGGTATATGTCCTGCGGTGAGCATTTCTAGTTCCATTGATATTTTTTATTTTGTTCAACTGATAATTTTTTATTTTGAAATTCTTCTTCTTTTATTGCTAATGGATAGAACTGGACAACGAACCGAACAGAGTCGTGGGCCAGATCGGTTCGTTTGCTGAGCTGCGTTCGAAAAATATCCGAACAATGGGCCCTGTTCATGTTCGTATTCGGTTCGATCTTGTCCAGCACATGTTTGAACATGTTCAACCATTTTTCAGTTCAAACGATTTCAAAAAATTTATTTTTTCGAACATTTCTCACATCACATTTGTAAAATCACATCACATTTGAAATTAATAATATTAAATATTTAAAAATAAAAAAAAAGATCAAAGCATCAGATTTGAACCTTCGGAGTTGGACGAGCAGAGCAAAGTATCAGATTCGGACCAACGTGCAGAGTGACGAGCAGGATGACCTGATAGAAATCAGATGGGCGAGTAGGACTGACAAGTAGGAGCAGAGAGATGGCCGGATGGTAAGGGAGAAAGGATGTGAAGGACGAGCAAAGCTGAGCATAGGAGAAGGGATCGGGTTAGCGGGTTAAGGTTTGGTCGGTTCGGTAGGCATGGGAGAAAGTATGGGATTGGGAAGAACGAGCATAGCTGCAGAGGAAGTGGAATGGACAGAATCGCTGGATGGGCGAGCAAATGAGCAAGCAGATGGCGGACGGGCTGTCTTAGTTAGGGTTTCGGTCGTTCATCAGGTAGGGTAAAAAGATGGCTAGGGCCGGTAGGGGGTCAAGTGAAAACGAGTGAGTAAAAAAGATGGCTAGGTCCTGCTCTGCTAATACCAGTGCGATTTTCATCAGTCAAGGGCATTGTCGTCGGTAGAGAGTATTTTACAGTGCGAAGAAGATTGCTGTACCTTCAGGTAATTTCTCCGTCTTCTTCTCCGTTTCGCATTTGGAAAGCTCCTGTCCGTCTGTCGTAATGGGCCAGCCCAAAACCGTTCGAAATAAGGGCTGAGACCTACCCAGGCGCCGCCCATTAACAGCCGCGATTGTGGTAATTTGGATTTCTTTAAGTAGCCAGTTTTAGTGAATTGTTGGTTATTCCTACATGGTGGGACCACTTCAGGCCTGCTGTGTAGCAAGGCGAAGAGCAGAACATTGGCCTGCGCTGCTCATACCAGTGCGATTTCATCAGTCAAGGGCATTGTCGTAGGCAGAGAGTATTTTACAGTGCGAAGAAGATTGATGTACCTTCAGGTAATTTCTCCGTGTTCTTCTCCGTTTTGCATTTGGAAAGCTCCTGTCCGTCTGTCGTAATGGGCCAGACCAGAACCGTTCGAAATAAGGGCCGAGACCTACCGAGGCGCCGCCCATTAACAGCGATTGTGGTAATTTTGATTCCTTTAAGTAGCCCGTTTTAGTGAATTGTTGGTTATTCTTACATGGTGGGATCACTTCAGGCCTGCTGTGTAGCAAGGCGAAGAGCAGAACATTGGCCTGCGCTACTCATACCGGTGCGATTTTCATCAGTCAAGGGCATTGTCGTCGGCAGAGAGTGTTTTACAGTGCGAAGAAGCTTGCTGTACATTCAGGTAATTTCTCCGTCTTCTTCTCCGTTTTGCATTTGGAAAGCTCCTGTCTGTCTCTCATAATGGGCCAGCCCAAAAACGTTCAAAATAAGGGCCGAGACCTACCCAGGTGCCGCCCATTAACAGCCGCGATTGTGGTAATTTTGATTTCTTTAAGTACCCAGTTTTAGTGAATTGTTGGTTATTCTTACATGGTGGGACCACTTCAGGCCTGCTGTGTAGCAAGGCGAAGAACAGAACATCAGCCTGCGTCATTGAAAGCAACGGTGGGAATTTTGCTGAGAACCCCAAAACTCCATCTGAGGATGAAAAACCAAAAATGAATTTTCGTAAAAGGATGGTAGATTGGGATCAAAAGTATCTTGAAAAGGAAAGGTTGAACAGAATGATGCAGTTATATCTGGAGTACACTAGGTTTCTGGAAGAGAATAATACGGTGTCACCTCAAGAAACGAAGGTTGTTGATGCGCCAGATGCTTCCGCTTTTATGGAGGTGAATGAGGAATGTCTTCAACAAGTGGAGGCTGATGCAGGAGCTGAACGGGGAGACTCTTCCTACATCTTTCAACTTCAGACGAAGTTGATGCGGTCCATTTATTTCGTCCGCACTTATTTTAGTAAGGGGGGCAATATGCTGACGGGGATGCCAATGTCGGTTGGCCATTGGATGCTTGAAACTGGGAGGCAGCAAATACCATCGCTGGTATTTAATCTTTCGGTATATGTCCTGCGGTGAGCATTTCTAGTTCCATTGATATTTTTTATTTTGTTCAACTGATAATTTTTTATTTTGAAATTCTTCTTCTTTTATTGCTAATGGATAGAACTGGACAACGAACCGAACAGAGTCGTGGGCCAGATCGGTTCGTTTGCTGAGCTGTGTTCGAACAATATCCGAACAATGGGCCCTGTTCGTGTTCGTATTCGGTTCGATCTTGTCCAGCACATGTTTGAACATGTTCAACCATTTTTCAGTTCAAACGATTTCAAACAATTTATTTTTTTGAACATTTCTCACATCACATTTGTAAAATCACATCACATTTGAAATTAATAATATTAAATATTTAAAAATAAAAAAAGATCAGAGCATCAGATTTGAACCTTCGGAGTTGGACGAGCGGAGCAAAGTATCAAATTCGGACCAACGTGCAGAGTGACGAGCAGGATGACTTGATAGAAATCAGATGGGCGAGTAGGACTGACAAGTAGGAGCAGAGAGATGGCCGGATGGTAGGGGAGAAAGGATGTGAAGGACGAGCAAAGCTGAGCATAGGAGAAAGGATGGGGGTTAGCGGGTTAAGGTTTGGTCGGTTCGGTAGGCATGGGAGAAAGTATGGGATTCGGAAGGACGAGCATAGCTGCAAAGGAAGTGGAATGGACAGAATCGCTGGATGGGCGAGCAAATGAGCAAGCAGATGGCGGACGGGCTGTCTTAGTTAGGGTTTCGGTCGTTCATCAGGTAGGGTAAAAAGATGGCTAGGGCCGGCAGGGGGTCGAGTGAAAACGAGTGAGTAAAAAAGATGGCTAGGGCCTGCGCTGCTCATACCAGTGCGATTTTCATCAGTCAAGGGCATTGTCGTCGGCAGAGAGTATTTTACAGTGCGAAGAAGATTGCTGTACCTTCAGGTAATTTCTCCGTCTTCTTCTCCGTTTCGCATTTGGAAAGCTCCTGTCCGTCTGTCGTAATGGGCCAGCCCAAAACCATTCGAAATAAGGGCCGAGACCTACCCAGGCGCCGCCCATTAACAGCCGCGATTGTGGTAATTTGGATTTCTTTAAGTAGCCAGTTTAATTGAATTGTTGGTTATTCTTACATGGTAGGACCACTTCAGGCCTGCTGTGTAGCAAGGCGAAGAGCAGAACATTGGCCTGCGCTGCTCATACCAGTGCGATTTTCATCAGTAAAGGGCATTGTCGTAGGCAGAGAGTATTTTACAGTGCGAAGAAGATTGATGTACCTTCAGGTAATTTCTCCGTCTTCTTCTCCGTTTTGCATTTGGAAGGCTCTTGTCCGTCTGTCGTAATGGGCCAGACCAGAACCGTTCGAAATAAGGGCCGAGACCTACCCAGGCGCCGCCGATTAACAGCCGCGATTGTGGTAATTTTGATTTCTTTAAGTAGCCCGTTTTAGTGAATTGTTGGTTATTCTTACATGGTGGGACTACTTCAGGCCTTCTGTGTAGCAAGGCGAAGAGCAGAAACATTGGCCTGCGTCATTGAAAGCAACGGTGGGAATTTTGCTGAGAGCCCCAAAACTCAATCCGAGGATGAAAAACCAAAAATGAATTTTCGTAAAAGAATGGTAGATTGGATCAAAAGTATCTTGAAAAGGAAAGGTTGAACAGAATGATGCAGTTATATCTAGAGTACACTAGGATTCTGGAAGAGAATAATACGGTGTCACCTCAAGAAACGAAGGTTGTTGATGCGCCAGATGCTTCCGCTTCTGTGGAGGTGAATGGGGAATGTCTTCAACAAGTGGAGGCTGATGCAGGAGCTGAACGGGGAGACTCTTCCTACATCTTTCAACTTCAGACGAAGTTGATGCGGTCCATTTATTTCGTCCGCACTTATTTTAGTAAGGGGGGCAATATGCTGACGGGGATGCCAATGTCGGTTGGCCATTGGATGCTTGAAACTGGGAGGCAGCAAATACCATCGCTGGTATTTAATCTTTCGGTATATGTCCTGCGGTGAGCATTTCTAGTTCCATTGATATTTTTTATTTTGTTCAACTGATAATTTTTTATTTTGAAATTCTTCTTCTTTTATTGCTAATGGATAGAACTGGACAACGAACCGAACAGAGTCGTGGGCCAGATCGGTTCGTTTCCTGAGCTGTGTTCGAACAATATCCGAACAATGGGCCCTGTTCGTGTTCGTATTCGGTTCGATCTTGTCCAGCACATGTTTGAACATGTTCAACCATTTTTCAGTTCAAACGATTTCAAACAATTTATTTTTTCGAACATTTCTCACATCACATTTGTAAAATCACATCACATTTGAAATTAATAATATTAAATATCTGAAAATAAAAAAAGATCAGATCATCAGATTTGAACCTTCGGAGTTGGACGAGCAGAGCAAAGTATCGGATTCGGACCAACGTGCAGAGTGCCGAGCAGGATTACCTGATAGAAATCAGATGGGCGAGTAAGACCGACAAGTAGGAGCAGAGAGATGGCCGGATGGTAGGGGACAAAGGATGTGAAGGACGAGCAAAGCTGAGCATAGGAGAAAGGATGGGGGTTAGCGGGTTAAGGTTTGGTCGGTTCGGTAGGCATGGGAGAAAGTATGGGATTGGGAAGGACGAGCATAGCTGCAGAGGAAGTGGAATGGACAGAATCGCTGGATGGGCGAGCAAATGAGCAAGCAGATGGCGGACGGGCTGTCTTAATTAGGGTTTCGGTCGTTCATCAGGTAGGGTAAAAAGATGGCTAGGGCCAGCAGGGGGTCGAGTGAAAACGAGTGAGTAAAAAAGATGGCTAGGGCCTGTGCTACTCATACCAGTGCGATTTTCATCAGTCAAGGGCATTGTCGTCGGCAAAGAGTATTTTACAGTGCGAAGAAGATTGATGTACCTTCAGGTAATTTCTCCGTCTTCTTCTCCATTTCGCATTTGGAAAGCTCCTGTCCGTCTGTCGTAATGGGCCAGCCCAAAACCGTTCGAAATAAGGGCTGAGACCTACCCAGGCGCCGCCCATTAACAGCCGCGATTGTGGTAACTTGGATTTCTTTAAGTATCCAGTTTTAGTGAATTGTTGGTTATTCTTACATGGTGGGACCACTTCAGGCCTGCTGTGTAGCAAGGCGAAGAGCAGAACATTGGTCTGCGCTGCTCATACCAGTGCGATTTTCTTCAGTCAAGGGCATTGTCGTAGACAGAGAGTATTTTACAGTGCGAAGAAGATTGCTGTACCTTCAGGTAATTTCTCCGTCTTCTTCTCCGTTTTGCATTTGGAAAGCTCCTGTCCGTCTGTCGTAATGGGCCAGCCCAGAACCGTTCGAAATAAGGGCCGAGACCTACCCAGGCGCCGCCCATTAACAGCCGCGATTGTGGTAATTTGGATTTCTATAAGTAGCCAGTTTTAGTGAATTGTTGGTTATTCTTACATGGTGGGACCACTTCAGGCCTGCTGTGTAGCAAGGCGAAGAGCAGAACATTGGCCTGCGCTGCTCATACCAGTGCGATTTTCATCAGTCAAGGGCATTGTCGTAGGCAGAGAGTATTTTACAGTGCGAAGAAGATTGCTGTACCTTCAGGTAATTTCTCCGTCTTCTTCTCCGTTTTGCATTTGGAAAGCTCCTGTCCGTCTGTCGTAATGGGCCAGCCCAGAACCGTTCGAAATAAGGGCCGAGACCTACCCAGGCGCCGCCCATTAACTGCCGCGATTGTGGTAATTTGGATTTCTTTAAGTAGCCAGTTTTAGTGAATTGTTGGTTATTCTTACATGGTGGGACCACTTCAGGCCTGCTGTGTAGCAAGGCGAAGAGCAGAACATTGGCCTGCGCTGCTCATACCGGTGCGATTTTCAACAGTCAAGGGCATTGTCGTCGGCAAAGAATGTTTTACAGTGCGAAGAAGATTGCTGTACCTTCAGGTAATTTCTCCGTCTTCTTCTCCGTTATGCACTTGGAAAGCTCCTGTCTGTCTCTCATAATGGGCTAGCCCAAAAACGTTCAAAATAAGGGCCGAGACCTACCCAGGCGCCGCCTATTAACAGCCGCGATTGTGGTAATTTTGATTTCTTTAAGTAGCCCGTTTTAGTGAATTGTTGGTTATTCTTACATGGTGGGACCACTTCAGGCCTGCTGTGTAGCAAGGCGAAGAGCAGAACATTGGCCTGCGTCATTGAAAGCAACGGTGGGAATTTTGCTGAGAGCCCCAAAAGTCCATCCGAGGATGAAAAACCAAAAATGAATTTTCGTAAAAGAATGGTAGATTGGGATCAAAAGTATCTTGAAAAGGAAAGGTTGAACAGAATGATGCAGTTATATCTGGAGTACACTAGGTTTCTGGAAGAGAATAATACGGTGTCACCTCAAGAAACGAAGGTTGTTGATGCGCCAGATGCTTCCGCTTCTGTGGAGGTGAATGGGGAATGTCTTCAACAAGTGGAGGCTGATGCAGGAGCTGAACGGGGAGACTCTTCCTACATCTTTCAACTTCAGACGAAGTTGATGCGGTCCATTTATTTCGTCCGCACTTATTTTAGTAAGGGGGGCAATATGCTGACAGGGATGCCAATGTCGGTTGGCCATTGGATGCTTGAAACTGGGAGGCAGCAAATACCATCGCTGGTATTTAATCTTTCGGTATATGTCCTGCGGTGAGCATTTCTAGTTCCATTGATATTTTTTATTTTGTTCAACTGATAATTTTTTATTTTGAAATTCTTCTTCTTTTATTGCTGATGGATAGAACTGGACAACGAACCGAACAGAGTCGTGGGCCAGATCGGTTCGTTTCCTGAGCTGTGTTCGAACAATATCCGAACAATGGGCCCTGTTCGTGTTCGTATTCGGTTCGATCTTGTCCAGCACATGTTTGAACATGTTCAACCATTTTTCAGTTCAAACGATTTCAAACAATTTATTTTTTCGAACATTTCTCACATCACATTTGTAAAATCACATCACATTTGAAATTAATAATATTAAATATCTAAAAATAAAAAAAGATTAGAGCATCAGATTTGAACCTGCGGAGTTGGACGAGCAGAGCAAAGTATCGGATTCGGACCAACGTGCAGAGTGCCGAGCAGGATTACCTGATAGAAATCAGATGGGCGAGTAAGACCGACAAGTAGGAGCAGAGAGATGGCCGGATGGTAGGGGACAAAGGATGTGAAGGACGAGCAAAGCTGAGCATAGGAGAAAGGATGGGGGTTAGCGGGTTAAGGTTTGGTCGGTTCGGTAGGCATGGGAGAAAGTATGGGATTGGGAAGGACGAGCATAGCTGCAGAGGAAGTGGAATGGACAGAATCGCTGGATGGGCGAGCAAATGAGCAAGCAGATGGCGGACGGGCTGTCTTATTTAGGGTTTCGGTCGTTCATCAGGTAGGGTAAAAAGATGGCTAGGGCCAGCAGGGGGTCGAGTGAAAACGAGTGAGTAAAAAAGATGGCTAGGGCCTGTGCTACTCATACCAGTGCGATTTTCATCAGTCAAGGGCATTGTCGTCGGCAAAGAGTATTTTACAGTGCGAAGAAGATTGATGTACCTTCAGGTAATTTCTCCGTCTTCTTCTCCATTTCGCATTTGGAAAGCTCCTGTCCGTCTGTCGTAATGGGCCAGCCCAAAACCGTTCGAAATAAGGGCTGAGACCTACCCAGGCGCCGCCCATTAACAGCCGCGATTGTGGTAATTTGGATTTCTTTAAGTAGCCAGTTTTAGTGAATTGTTGGTTATTCTTACATGGTGGGACCACTTCAGGCCTGCTGTGTAGCAAGGCGAAGAGCAGAACATTGGTCTGCGCTGCTCATACCAGTGCGATTTTCTTCAGTCAAGGGCATTGTCGTAGGCAGAGAGTATTTTACAGTGCGAAGAAGATTGCTGTACCTTCAGGTAATTTCTCCGTCTTCTTCTCCGTTTTGCATTTGGAAAGCTCCTGTCCGTCTGTCGTAATGGGCCAGCCCAGAACCGTTCGAAATAAGGGCCGAGACCTACCCAGGCGCCGCCCATTAACAGCCGCGATTGTGGTAATTTGGATTTCTATAAGTAGCCAGTTTTAGTGAATTGTTGGTTATTCTTACATGGTGGGACCACTTCAGGCCTGCTGTGTAGCAAGGCGAAGAGCAGAACATTGGCCTGCGCTGCTCATACCAGTGCGATTTTCATCAGTCAAGGGCATTGTCGTAGGCAGAGAGTATTTTACAGTGCGAAGAAGATTGCTGTACCTTCAGGTAATTTCTCCGTCTTCTTCTCCGTTTTGCATTTGGAAAGCTCCTGTCCGTCTGTCGTAATGGGCCAGGCCAGAACCGTTCGAAATAAGGGCCGAGACCTACCCAGGCGCCGCCCATTAACTGCCGCGATTGTGGTAATTTGGATTTCTTTAAGTAGCCAGTTTTAGTGAATTGTTGGTTATTCTTACATGGTGGGACCACTTCAGGCCTGCTGTGTAGCAAGGCGAAGAGCAGAACATTGGCCTGCGCTGCTCATACCGGTGCGATTTTCAACAGTCAAGGGCATTGTCGTCAGCAGAGAATGTTTTACAGTGCGAAGAAGATTGCTGTACCTTCAGGTAATTTCTCCATCTTCTTCTCCGTTATGCACTTGGAAAGCTCCTGTCTGTCTCTCATAATGGGCTAGCCCAAAAACGTTCAAAATAAGGGCCGAGACCTACCCAGGCGCCGCCTATTAACAGCCGCGATTGTGGTAATTTTGATTTCTTTAAGTAGCCCGTTTTAGTGAATTGTTGGTTATTCTTACATGGTGGGACCACTTCAGGCCTGCTGTGTAGCAAGGCGAAGAGCAGAACATTGGCCTGCGTCATTGAAAGCAACGGTGGGAATTTTGCTGAGAGCCCCAAAAGTCCATCCGAGGATGAAAAACCAAAAATGAATTTTCGTAAAAGAATGGTAGATTGGGATCAAAAGTATCTTGAAAAGGAAAGGTTGAACAGAATGATGCAGTTATATCTGGAGTACACTAGGTTTCTGGAAGAGAATAATACGGTGTCACCTCAAGAAACGAAGGTTGTTGATGCGCCAGATGCTTCCGCTTCTGTGGAGGTGAATGGGGAATGTCTTCAACAAGTGGAGGCTGATGCAGGAGCTGAACGGGGAGACTCTTCCTACATCTTTCAACTTCAGACGAAGTTGATGCGGTCCATTTATTTCGTCCGCACTTATTTTAGTAAGGGGGGCAATATGCTGACAGGGATGCCAATGTCGGTTGGCCATTGGATGCTTGAAACTGGGAGGCAGCAAATACCATCGCTGGTATTTAATCTTTCGGTATATGTCCTGCGGTGAGCATTTCTAGTTCCATTGATATTTTTTATTTTGTTCAACTGATAATTTTTTATTTTGAAATTCTTCTTCTTTTATTGCTAATGGATAGAACTGGACAACGAACCGAACAGAGTCGTGGGCCGGATCGATTCGTTTGCTGAGCTTTGTTCGAACAATATCCGAACAATGGGCCCTGTTCGTGTTCGTATTCAGTTCGATCTTGTCCAGCACATGTTTGAACATGTTCAACCATTTTTCAGTTCAAACGATTTCAAACAATTTATTTTTTCGAACATTTCTCACATCACATTTGTAAAATCACATCACATTTGAAATTAATAATATTAAATATTTAAAAATAAAAAAAGATTAGAGCATCAGATTTGAACCTGCGGAGTTGGACGAGCAGAGCAAAGTATCGGATTCAGACCAACGTGCAGAGTGACGAGCAGGATGACCTGATAGAAATCAGATGGGCGAGTAGGACTGACAAGTAGGAGCAGAGAGATGGCCGGATGGTAGGGGAGAAAGGATGTGAAGGACGAGCAAAGCTGAGCATAGGAGAAAGGATGGGGGTTTAGCGGGTTAAGGTTTGGTCGGTTCGGTAGGCATGGGAGAAAGTATGGTATTGGGAAGGACGAGCATAGTTGCAGAGGAAGTGGAATGGACAGAATCGCTGGATGGGCGAGCAAATGAGCAAGCAGATGGCGGACGGGCTGTCTTAGTTAGGGTTTCGGTCGTTCATCAGGTAGGGTAAAAAGATGGCTAGGGCCGGCAGGGGGTCGAGTGAAAACGAGTGAGTAAAAAAGATGGCTACGGCCTGCGCTGCTCATACCAGTGCGATTTTCATCAGTCAAGGGCATTGTCGTCGGCAGAGAGTATTTTACAGTGCGAAGAAGATTGCTGTACCTTCAGGTAATTTCTCCGTCTTCTTCTCCGTTTCGCATTTAGAAAGCTCCTGTCCGTTTGTCATAATGGGCCAGCCCAAAACCATTCGAAATAAGGGCCGAGACCTACCCAGGCGCCGCCCATTAACAGCCGCGATTGTGGTAATTTGGATTTCTTTAAGTAGCCAGTTTTAGTGAATTGTTGGTTATTCTTACATGGTGGGACCACTTCAGGCCTGCTGTGTAGCAAGGCGAAGAGCAGAACATTAGCCTGCGCTGCTCATACCAGTGCGATTTTCATCAGTCAAGGGCATTGTCGTAGGCAGAGAGTATTTTACTGTGCGAAGAAGATTGATGTACCTATGGATATGGAAGAGAGAATAAGTCTCCTCAGCTCATCAAATTCTACGGTAGGTCCCACTATTCCTTCCCGACAGCAATGTCACTTCTTTTTCTTTTTTTTACTTTTTGTTTTTACCCAGCAAACTCGAAAACAATATTGGCTCTTGTTTTGTGGGATGATGGATGATAGAGCCAACCGCATGATGATGTGACAGAATGCCCCCATCAACATAAGCATGACAGGAGAAGTAGAATATCGAAACCGCTCACCCAGTGGGTTATCACATGGATGGCCTATAGTTGAAAAACAACTCAAAGTGGCTGATTGTATACATCCAATCCATGGGCTCCAAACCAGCGGTGTTTACAAAGTTGGTTAATAATAAAAAAAACTTGTACCTAGGATTTTTTTTCTTTCTTTTAAGATATGGTTTTTCAACCGTGAACCATGCACGCCGAAGCCGAATCCCCCCTATATGGACGGTTCAGATCCACAATATCCCATGCCACGTGCACGGTGGAAGGAGAACCGGCCGGTTCTATCATGACTTCCTTGGCCCTTCCCGCGGACGCGAATTTCCTGTAACCCAGGTCACCCGGATCACCTGTAGCCATAAGCTCTGTGAGGCCCACTGTGATATTTACGTTGTGAATCCGGATCCTCTTTTGGCTTCCAGGCAGGAAACCTTTTTATTGGTCAACATCATCACGTAGGTCTGCAGTCCTGTCACATCCTCAATGCAACCAGGTCACACCTCAGTGCAACCTGGTCACATGACGCCATGCATCGTGATTTGGACCAATGAAGAGGATCCAAGCAGGAATTTCTGCTTGGAAGCCAACAGAGGATCCGGATTTCCATTTTATCCATCCATTTATATTATTTCCACTTTATCCATCCATTTGTCCGGTTCATTTTAAGGCATGATTTAAAAAATTAAGCAGATTCAAAAACTCAAATAGGCAAGAAAGAGTGGGATGGAATGCCAACCCTTTGTAACTTTCCTGGACCCACAAAAGTTTTGTAACAGGCTGATTTTGTGTTTTCCCTTCATCTCAGTGGGAATCACCTTATGAACAGGTTGTATATATAGTATATAAACAGGCTTAAGAAAGGTTTCGAACGGTAGGCATTTTCACCCAAACTGTTTCCTGTGGTGCAGCGCACATTTTCATCCTAACGGTTTGACATTGTGCGGCAGCACTTGAGTTTCAGATTGCCCCAAATTTTTGCTCATTTCCTAAAATAATGTAGCGCAACAACATGTGGATGCAGTAGATATACCACAAACACATTATAGTGGCCCATGCCTTAAGGCTTGGGTTATAGTGAAGTCAAGCTCCACACATACCCCAGAGAAAATCACACAATGCTATAAAGAAGAGGATCTTGGCTTCTACATATGAGACGAAGAAAAAATACAAGAAGAAAGTGCAGAGAATAAAGAAGGTGAAATGAGAATTAAAAGCTAAAAAATTACTTTATTCAAAAAGTAAAGGAGAAAGGAGCTTTTACCTGTGTGTCCTATATGTAATAGCTAGCCTTTTATGTAAAAGATTCTCTATTTTCTAATTATGGTAACTATGACTTTAAGAAGAAAATTTCTTAACTAGCTATTTTTTTTTTTAATTTGACTCAACCAAAACTACTTTGATAGTTATGTATCCTAACTAAATTAGGACTTCACAATGATTCTCAACAGGCATGGCCACAAATTACTTTAGATGCAAATTGCTTGCAATTTGGGTTGAAACATGGTTGAAATGCACTACATGTGTACCAGAGGCCAGGCCAATAGTGAAAAGGGTAAAATAGTCATTTCACGCATCATATATTTGAAAGTTGATTGCAAATTCACGTTTGTTGTACTCAGATGGCGTGCTTTCATTGGACCATGTTAGGGGTTATACGAGACTCATGTAACTCTAAGAGGCAAGTTGGTCCAATTACCATCAAGATTCTCCCGTGGTGAAAATGATACTTTTACCCTTTTCACTTCCGGCTTCACATCTCATAGGCACGCATGATGCTTCTCAATGGAACAGCATGAGGAGCTATGGGAATTCCCTACGGGTAATTTGTGTTAAGAAGTAGTGGCATCTTGCACCGACACACAAGTTATTGCACAGGTTGTCTTATCTTACTCAATCTTTTTGCACATAAGCTAAACTACAAATGCATCATTTTCTTATGAAATATACATGTCCATGCACGTAGGGTCCTTTTGGATGGGTGTGGAAAAATCTATTCAAATAGATAAGGCCAAATCCTCTTAACATTTGGAGAAAAAGGTTCTCCTACAACTCTGTTGTGAGACCCACTGTGGTTTGTGTACAGAATCAAACCCATCTAGAAGGTCACCCAACCAGGGAAGTGGGACACCCCAAAGAAGGCTGATGCAACCATTATGTGTGCCTCCTAATGATTTCATAGACAGTTTTTTAGGCATCCCATCATCACAATGGAGCTCACTCAAAGATGACGTACATATAACATGGTGGACCCGCTCAGACAGGTGAACCTTAACACATAGGTGATATAATTACATTAATAACTTTTACACACATGCTAATCAACTTTGAAGTTGAGGAAAAGGCTTTTTCTTCAAATGTTTGTGGAGGATCCTGCCTTTGGATGGATAACCCTCCGATTTTAGGGTTGTTTGAATGCAAGGAACTTCCTAACTTTGGATTATATTACAAGGGCTTATTCAGATTCACTTTTTTTTACGCGCACTGTACCCACACACACCACAATGGGCTCAGTTCAGATTCATTGAAAGGAAAGGAAACATTGTTTTCTATGAAACTCACTCACTGTTGTTTTTCAAGCCATTCTTTTGTGAGAATTAGTGGGAAAAACCATTTCTCCGCTTTTGATCTTTGTTGAAAAATAAACAAATTTATTCTCCCACCTTCACTCAAAAGAAAAACATTTCATTATGATGGAAGTAAAATGAATTTCTCAAAGGTTAAGCCCGAATGTCTTACCATCCATCTTCAATTGACTCACATGTTCCCCATATGTCAATATGGCGAATGAGCCATTGCTCATCTCATGTTATGCCCAACATGTATGCCATTATGTGGCATATAACATTATGCCTCTTGCATCACGATCCATCTTCTCTTACACCCTACATATGTAAAGCATCCCACATGTGCTAACATGCCACAAGTGACACTATCCATCTTCTCTTGTATCCCACACATGCTAATAAGCAGCACGTAGCACCATTCTCTTCTCTGGCACCTCACATATACCATCATCCATCATCAATCACTCTAAAGATGCTATAGGGTCCAAATGGTGCCAATGTGCACAAGTATTGCCATCTAGCTTCAAGTGCTCACGCGTCAAATGTGTCAATGCATGTTCGGTGCCACATGTGCCACTACAGCTTTAAGCACCTCACATGTGCCACATGCACCTCAATTCAGCTTCAAGTGCCCACATATGTTGCACATGCCACATGTGTCGCTAATCCATCTTGAAGCATGCCACATGTGCTAATTTTCCATGTGCTAATGATTACCTAGAATTTTTTTTTTTTTTTTAAGAAAACATTTTACATTGTCAATCAAAAAATTTGAAAATAAATATGACATTTCTAGGAAAAAAAAATTTTAAGAAAACATTTTACAATGTCAATCAAAAAAATTTGAAAATAAATATGATATTTCTAGGAAAATTTTGTTGAAAGATAGGTAAGGATAACAATGTTTTGTTTTCCACAATTTCTAGGAAATAAGGTTTCCCAAGAAATATAATTTACTTTCCTATGTTTTCCATAAATCCAAACATGCCCTAAGCTTATGGTTCAAGAAAGCAAGTTCTCTAGATGGAGAAAACTTTGTTTTCATGAAAGAACTTTTCTCTTCTTCATTCCTCTAGCTAGGCTGCTGGTTCACAGTAAAATGGGCTTGTGAAGTTACTCTCATGTACATAAATATTCAGCTGTGTATTAAATTTATTCATTTACTTATACACTATCAGATGTGTGGGGCCCATAATGATGGTGTACGTCATCCAACTGGTAAGTGGGCCTACCACAATGATGTGATGCCTAAAAAATCAAGACTATACGATAATTAAGTGGACCATACCATAGAAAATCTCCAAATCAACCACCCAAAAATCTCCAAATGGTTGGACCAGACTGATTTTTGGGGCATCCAACTTTCAACCATGGACCAACCCTGCCAAACAAGCTGGATCTATAAACACCCCAACGTGGGCCCTTATTTTACAAGGACTTGTGTGGGAACCAGCCTCCTATTTCTTAAGTCAAGAGTTCCATGAGGCATCCAAGCATTAGATGGTGTACCATGCATGTGGCACATATGTACAATATGATCTTAACTAAGTTTGGTTTATGATTAATTATAAGTAACTTTTTTTATTTAAAGTTAATCCCTTCAGCTTAATAAGTAGAAACCAAGATAAGTTACTTGAGGCAATAGTTACATTTTCATACTTGTAGTAGCAGATATAATTAACCAATTTGAGATAAGTAAGTTTGGTTTATGATCAATTATAAGTAACTTTTTTATTTAAAGTTAATCACTTTAACTTAATAAGTACAAATCAATATAAGTTAATTGAGGCATAAGTAGCTTATCTTAAGTAACTTACGATCCAAACAGCCCATTAGTATTTAGAAATCTCACTCTATTTTCAAAATCCGAACTTTTCTTATTTTTCTAGATTTTATCATGGGATTATTATAACTTTTTTATGTTGGTTTCTGTCATTCCATTATATAAAGATGAATATATTTTCTTAAATTTGAAAGTATTTATGGGATTAAAATAAATATTTTTAATTTTTTAACATAAAATTTCCTGAAAATAAGAAAAATCTCAAAACTCAAAAATTCTAAACCAGGAAATTGCCGACGAGACATGTCACAATCCCATTTGGATGCACCCATGCACGAAAGTGATGGCTAAGATTATGTGATTGGATACAATTGAAACATGACCGTCCATGATAGAGCCCAGTAGCTGGACTGATACATCAACCAGCCATGAGTAAAGGTACGGATTGACGTTTGGGGAAAGTGAAATGCATCGGTTGGGTGGCGTGCATGTGTTTGTTTGTCTTTGGTGCTAAGCTGGCAGCCGACTGGAAATAGTGATCTGTCATGCTTTCGATGGAAGTGGGATTAGGTAGTCAGCTGCACCACCCTAGCAGGAGGTTGCTGCACTGAAAGCTACGTGTAGCCCTCCAAGACATGATGTTTGTGAGAAATACACATTATTCACATTTTGCCATCTCATTTTAGAACATGTGATCAAAATTAAGGTGGATCCAAAACTCAAGTAAGCCATGTAAGAGGAAACAATGGGATATTTTGTTTGCATTTTCAGTTTATCCTAATGGAATAGCCTTATAAACTCTAAGGACCTGTTTGACGCAAGGGACTAAATGGTATTAGCTTGGATGGAATTTACATAGCATCATGATTATCACTGCCAATTGGATTGTTGTGGAACTGGCAGAATACCACCTAATCCCACTCTACGTTTGGGATGGAGGAGAATCCCACCCATATCGTTAATTCTGATTATTACCATGTTTGGTGTGGAGTTGGATCGACGGAGAAGAAGATTGCGCATTAACCGTGTAGAGCCTCTCAGGGGAAGTTCTTACACCAGGATGCTAGGTAGAGCCAGCGTGATGTTTATGGGAAATACATCCTGTCCATCCATTTTGAGAGCTCATTTTAGGACATTCCATTAAAAAAAAAATTGAGATGTATCCAAATCTAAAGTGGGCCACATGAGAGGAAACAGTGGGGAATTAATGACCACTATTAAAAGGTTTGTATGACCACAAAAGTTGCAAATTAGGCTACATTTTTTTTGTGTTTTCACTTCATCCTGGTGAGAATGACCTTATAAATGGTTTAGATGGCATATAAAAATCAAGGCGGAGCCTAAAAAGGTTTCAACGGTCTTATTTATTCTCTCAATTTTTCCTCTCATGTGGCCCCCCTTGAGTTTTGGATCCGCCTCATTTTTGGTAGAATGCTGTAAAATGGGCTCACAAAATGAATGGACGGGTGGATTTCCAACAAACATCACTTTGGGCCCCACCTAGAATTCCAATGTACGACTTCATGCGAAACGACTTTCGCAAAAAATTCCTGCGGGTTATGGCAATCATTCTTTCTTGAATCGTGGATCGATATCCTTAG
The DNA here is from genome assembly GCA_003013855.2 of Liriodendron chinense. Classification (NCBI taxonomy): domain Eukaryota; kingdom Viridiplantae; phylum Streptophyta; class Magnoliopsida; order Magnoliales; family Magnoliaceae; genus Liriodendron; species Liriodendron chinense. The sequence continues at coordinate 6,065,697 of PVNU02000439.1, read as the reverse complement.
CGGATGAGAAAAGGCACGGGTTTCATTATCATGTGGCCTCCTTTTGTTTTGGATCTACCTCATTTTTTTTTTACACGCGTCTTAAATTTTGCTGGAAAAATTGATGATTAGGGTGGATTTATCACAAACATCATGGTGGGCCCCACCTAGCTTCTCCAAGTTTCTACTAAAGCTTTCGAAGGCACTTTGCGTCTACCCTCATCAATGTTACAGTGACATGCCTGGCAAGATGTGATTGAGGCTACGACCCTTAGAAATGACCACGCTTATCTCTAACAGTGTACAACCCCATCAATCACATCTCGCCGCATCACCACAGCACCACCCTGACCACCACCTCCTGAAGGTCGTGCGTGTTTAACTACGTAATCCACATCCGCGTTCGATGCTCTTTCCGCCCTTGGAATCTATGTAACTTTTCTCTTTCCTTGGAAAATTACATCACAGTCGGTTCAAGCAAGATCGAAGCATGTACATCACGAACATCAGTCGGCTTGATCCCATATCTGCCTTTAATCAAGGTGAGAAATCCTATCCTGGGGAGCAATGAAGAATTTTTCAGCATATTTTCCAATTTTGAAGATTTTCTCATCATAAAAGAAGAAAAAAGAAATCCCTGCACACTAGGGAGAAAATCTTGCTAAATAAATAAACAATGACAGAACTCACATCTAACAGATTGGATGATATCTTCAGTAACTGTCAACCTGGTGGATAACTTAATGCGCATGCCATCCACCGCATTTGGTTGGTCTCAACACGAAAATCACCTGTTGTAAAAAGTACCCTCATCAACTCATCAGGTGGGCCAAAAAAAAAAAGCAGATCAAGGTTCTGTCTTACTCATGACTTAGGGGCAAACGCACAAGAATTTCAATATAAAGGTCATGACTCATGAGTTCTCAGGACCTTTCACCTCAAGAAGCTAGATCTCAGTTGGCTAGGACATTCCGCCTTAAGAAATGAGAGGTCTTGGGCTCAAGTTTCCTTGGTGACCACTTCCAACCATAAAAATATTACCCAGCCCGAGTGGATAAGGAGGGTTTGCACGTGCCTCTGGACCTTGAAGGGTTCTCCAGTTAGGAGGCCAGCAATCGTTTAATTCAAAGTGTGTGGTCTACTTAAGCCTTGGATCTACCTCATTTTTTGAATTACAAAATAAAATAATATAGAAAAATGAATGGACCGTGTGGATTAAAGACACAAATCATGGTGGCCCCTCAGAGTTCCTGCCTGTGCGTACCTCAGGACAAGCCCGTGTATACCCAATTCGCGTCCGTGACACCCATGATGTAGACAATAATTCATTCGACAACTTAGATGTTGCATGCACGTGAGATGTGACATGTTAAAAGACACTCGTTGGGTGGCCACAGAAGCTTAATGGTCCAACTAGATAGATGTGAGCATTTCCAACTAAAAAATTAAAATGTACAAGTATGCAATGAATTAATTAAAATTTTAAATAAACTTGCATTAATTTCATGATAATACAATGAAATTTTTTAAAAACAAATGATATTTTCAAAATCCTATAATAAATAAATTAATTACTTGATTTTTCACGATAATATCGAGAGATATTTGTCAAACGTGGCACCGCTTAGATCACAAAGGCCCATGGGACGATGCGTCGCCAACTGATGTGCTTGTGGCTGTTGGATCTTATGGTAGATAGGTCGGTTTGATGAGGTCTGTGGACAATATCAAGCCACGTACATCATGTTCAGAATCTTGCACGGTGCTCAGATCTGGGGTTTTGGTCGACTTAAATGAAAGTACTGAGGACACATCTCTTCCACCATGATTTTCAAAATTTAAGAGAATCATGACAAGTGGCATACTGTTTCAAAGAGCTGCACCGTCCGTTTCTTGTGGGCTTTTATGGCTAGAGCTGGATTGAAAAAGATGCTCATGAACGATACTACCTAGTCCTAAAAACTCCAAAAATCGACTTATTGGAAGGTTCTTATTTTGTAATTACTTAATTATCAAGTTGTTTTGTTGGAATATTTTCATTAATTTTTTAAATCTTAGTAGTTGGTTATTCTTTTTAAAAAGAAGTGTGTGTGTCTATATATATATATATATATATAATCACTGCATCTTATTTTAGGCGTGGCCCCAAAATGGAGGCTGATCCAATGCTAAGGTGCGTCCTATAGTAAGAGCAAGTGGGTCTAGAAGTTAGTACCATTGAAACTATGTTTAATGTTTCCTGTTGTGTGGCTCACCCTAAACTTCTCATCTACATCGTTTTTTGACCCAAGCCATAAAATGATGTGCAAAATGTGGTGGACGCCTTGGATTTCTCTCAAACATCACAGTGGGCCCCACCATCACCGTAACCTCCTAAATGGAGTCTTGACCCGTGGAGTCGGCGTCACGTCAGTTGTCGTTATCTGCACCCGTTGAATCTTAATGAGGCCCACTTCGACCCGTCTACCAGTTTGGCCATCTCAATTTAAAGCATTGGCCTAAAATGGAGGTTGATTCAATGCATAGCCTTTAATGGTCCACTATTTGTTATCTTGTGTCCCACTTGAGCATTGAATCTGCTTCAGATATCGGTCCTCTAGGTAAAATGACCTGGCCAAACTAGCGAACGGGTTGGATCCCTCTCAAACATCACAGTGGGCACCACGAACATGGAAGTCATCTTCTAAGCCACGTCTGAATAGCGAGAGATGTGACACGCGTCACATTGTTATCATGCAGTCGTCGAATCTAGGTCTGGCCCACTTTAATGATGCCTGTAACAAATCCGATTGTCTACCAGTTTAGCCATCTCATTTTAGAGTGTCTACCTTGGATGTGGGCCTTCATCATGCGGGGCCACCTTTAATGTGGACCGTCTACGTGCACGGCCCAACTTCAAAGATGAGTAATTACAGCCATCGGTTAGCGTTAAACTAGGCCCCTTTAGACCATTAGAATGATCTAATGGTAGAGATGTTTGGGGACTTTAATGGCCCGTTGGATGCCATCCAATAAGTAACTTTTTTTTTTTTTAACTTATGTAAGTTAATAAGTTATTTTTTTAACATAGTTTGGGTAAGTACCATTACGAAAGTAACGTGATGACAGTTACTTGTCTCCATGAATTTTTATTTTTTTTGCCTTCCCACTTTTAACTTTTTTACTATATCTCTCTCTCTCTCTTTCTCCCATGAATGATACATATCAAATGAGGCCCCACATGATGGTAGTCAAATCAAAGGTGGGGCACACATGATTGGACGGTCCACATCAAAGGTGGGCCTCACATTATGGATGACCAACATCAAGGTGAGCCAACATATATAATGAATTGTTCGCGTTAAAGGCAAACCCCTAATGATGAATGGAGCCATCCAAAGCAAGCCCCACATTATGGATGACCCACATTGAAGGTGGGCCCATCAAGTGGGGCCCACCTTGATATGGGTTATCTATCTTTTGGGCCTACCATCAATGTTATTGTCTATGGACAGTCCATATCAAAGGTAGGCTCCACACGCGGGGCAGTAGATATTGAAGGTGGCCCCTCATGATGGAGAATAACATGGAAGATGGGCCTCAAATGATGGATAACCCCACATCAAGGTGGGCCCTACATAATGGATGGTCCAAATTAAAGGTCAGCCCCTAGTGATGAATGACCCACATCCAAGGCAGGGCCCACATGATGGACGGTTCCACCAAAGGTGGGCTCCATATTGAGTGGTGGATATTAAAGGTAAGCCCCAAATGTGACTTTATGAACAGGTTAGGTGACAAATAAACCTCATGGTTGGCCTTAGGAGGGTTTCAACGGTAGTTCCTTCAATCCCCACTTCTTTTAGTGATGTGGTCCAATTGAGGTTTTGATGTGCCTTATTTTTTTAGGCTCGTGCTATAGAATGATCTGCAAATATTAATGGATGGTATGGATCTTTTTTTTTTTTTTAATCAGATGAGGAATCCCCTGCCTGGACGTTATTGCATCAAAAGCATTTACAAACTAGAGATTTGGGTGGGCTCCACAAAAAGGATGGGTCTCACCCATCATATCTACTATATGCACAAAATTATCGTGGATCTAACACAATTCATTATAGGGGCATATATTGGTTCCACACGTTTAAACTCGTGTCCCTTTTCTTTCAACACTTAAATCATGGATGCAACTTCATAACCCTAGCACTTAGTCTAGTGTAACCCAACTTCGTCACTTAGTCTAGTAGAACCCCATCACTAATTTGACCAACAACCTTGCCACCTTATCTATTGTAATCTCATCACTTTGACAGAAAATTGTGTCACTTAGTAGAACCTCATCACTTTATCCGACAACACCAACACTTTATAGAATGGAATTTGACAGAAAACTCTATCACTTAGTAGAACCTCATCACTTTATTCGGCAGCATCAACACTTTGTAGAATGGAACCTCGTTACTTTGTCTAGTGGAGCCTCGTCACTTTGGCTTGCAACCCCGACACTTTGTATAGTGCAACCCCGTCAAATTAGCAAGCAACTAGGTTACTTAGTATAGTGGAACCTCGTCACTTTGTCTAGTTGAAACCCCGTCACTTTGGCCTGCAACTTCGACACTTTGTATAGTGGAACCCCATCACTTTTGCAAGCAACTCCATCACTTAGTACAGTGGAACTACTTCACTTTATATAGTTGAATTCCATCACTTTGGCCGGCAACGTCATCACTTTGTCTAGTTAAACCCCGTCACTTTGGCCGGCAACCCCGTTACTTAGTATAGTGGAACCCCATCACTTGTCTAGTTGAACCCCATTACTTTGGCCCGCAACCCCGACACTTTGTATAGTGGAAACCTGTCACTTAGTATAGTGGAATCATAGCACTTTGTCTAGTTGAACCCCGGTCGGTGATCCTGTCACTTCGGCTAGTCGAACACTATCACTTTGGCTAGCAACTTCGTCACTTTGTATAGCGGAACCCCGTCACTTTATAGAGCAGAACCCAGTCACTCTGGTCAACAACTCTATCGCTTTGTATAGTCTAACCCCGTCACTTTGTTTAGTGGAACCTTGTCACTTTGGCTAGTAACCTCGTCACTTTATCTAGTTGAACCCCATCACTTTGGCTAGCAATCCTGTCACTTCGAATAGCGGAACCCAGTCACTTTAGTCGGCAACACTGTCACTTTGTATAGTGAAACCCCGTCACTTTGTCTTGTCAAACCCCGTTACTTTTGCCCGCAACCCTGACATTTTGTATAGTGGAACCTCAATACTTTGTATAGTTGAACCCTTTAACTTTGTCTAGTTGAACCCCGGCCAGCAACCCTGTCACTTCAGCTAGTTGAATCCTATCATTTTGGTTGGCAACCTCATCACTTTGTATAGTGGAACTCGATCACTTTGGTCGGCAACCCTGTCACTTTTTATAGTGGAACCCGATCACTTTGGCCAGCAACCCTGTCACTTAATATAATGGAACCCGATCATTTTGGTATGCAACCTCATCACTTTATATAGTGAAACCTCATCATTTTGGCTAGTAACCTTATCACTTTGTCTAGTTGAACCCCGTCACTTTGTATAGCAAAACTCGGTCACTTTGGTCGGTAACACCGTCACTTTGTATAGTGGAACCCCGAGTCGAACCCCATCACTTTGGCCCGCAACCCCGTCGCTTGCATAGTGGAACCTCGTCACTTAGTATAGTGGAACCCCAACCGGCAACCCCATCACTTTGGCTGGTTAAACCCTGTCACTTTGGCTGGCAACCTCGTCAGCTTGTATAGAGGAACCCATCACTTTGGCCAACATCCCTTCACTATGTATAGCAGAACCCCGTCACTTTGTATGGTGGAACCCTGTTACCTTGTATGGTGGAACCCCATCACTTTGGCCGGCAACCTCGTCACTTTGTCTAGTTGAACCTCGTCACTTTGGACTACAACCCTCACACATTGTATAGTAGAACCTCCTCATTTGTGTCGTTTCCAAATGCCCCCCTCATAAACGTTAGCTTCTTTCCCAAAAAATTATTGTGGAATGTGATTTCAAGGACCCCACTCCTCTGCACCACCCCTTCGGTGCGGGCACCTATAACAATCACACTCTTTGGACCCCACCATGCTATCTTCGTGAAATCCACAAGGTGAAAATAACGTCTTTGATCTTATAGATGGAGTGGATTTCAGGTAAACCATGAGGTGGGACCCCATAGAGTTCGGGTGTCTTAAAAAAGGTGTTGTAGACAATTTTAGTACTGCTTTTAGTTTGTACTCGTAAGAGTGCTTGCTCCAATATTGCACTTTCCTCACCACACATAATGTGCCCACATGCCACTCAATCTATACCCTCTAAAATTTTAAATTTGGAGGCTATGTGTGGATGGAGCATTGCCCAAAATAGAACGGATCAAATGATCTTACAACCCCTTACTCTCTCTCTCTCTCTCTCTCTCTCTCTCTCTCTCTCTCTCTTTTCCCTCTTGAATTTGCACCGCCATTCATTTTTAAAGCCACCTGTTTAATGGATACCAATTGAATGGTTAGGATGACTTGATCAGTGCAAGTATTAGGTTGTGCTCCATCTATAATTGGCCCTTGTGATCCTCCTAGTTCTTTATATCAGTCCCCTATTTGATCAAATTTGCATAAATGAGCAGATACAACATTAATAGTGATACATCAATAGCCTATACACCAAAACCACAAGATAATGATAATTGATATATAGTTAACTTTTTTCCTCATGTGAAACATAATATACAATTATCAAGTGGAATATGATTGCTTTGTTATTGGAGAGAGGGGAAGGAGGGTGTTCTCAATTCTCCTTTATAATTGGAATATGACCATTTGGTGAGAAATTTCTTCTCAGAAAAAATAAGAGGAATCTAGAGAAGAAGATTTGAAAGTAATCCCAAAAGAGCATGGATTAATGGGTGGTTTCAAAGTTGTGTGAGCCCTACCATGATGTATGTGTTTTATCCACGCCGTCCATCCATTTTGTCTTCTTGTATTAACGAAAAATTCCAACAATGAGACAAATCTAAATCTGAGGTGGACCACACCACAGGGAAATAGTGGGGATTGAACGTCCACCATTAAAATCTTCCTAAGGCCCATTGTAATATTTATTTGCCATCCAACTTGTTGATAAGGTCACATAAAGCTAGATGAACAGAAAACAAATATAAGCGTGATACCAAACTTCTGTGGCCCCCAAAAAGTTTTCAATTGGAAACGCCAATCCCCACTGTTTTCCTATGGTGTGGTCCACCTTAGATTTGGATCTGTCTCATTTTTGGGATCGTGCCTTAAAATAAGATGGCAAAATGGATGGATAGCGTGGATAAAAACACATACATCATGGTGGGACCCACAGAGCTTTGAAACCACACCGGGGCTAGCAAATATGCGCTCATCCCAAAGTAGGGTTCCCCTTGTGGAAACCCCCCATTGGAAAGCTCCATCAAAGAAGAAAGATTAATTTGATAGAAATCCAAAAAATAAGGTTCCTCTATGGAAATCCGCCTTAGAAAGCTCCTAACGGTTGTTGAATGAATGGCCTAATTTCTGACACGTGTTACGTGGACATGGATCTCCTAGTTGCATTGAGATACTTAAACAGTCTACTCTATTGATCCAAATTGCTCATTTGGTCTAACACATTTCATGAGCTACCATTCAAATATAACACTAATCTGATCATCTTAAACATATGATCAATGGCCTCTAATATGGAAGGCCAAGATTATTTGTACAACAATAGTTCTAACCGACAATTCGAACTATATTTTGTAGCTCCCACCATGGATTGGTTATGACTCTAAAGAATCACTCCTGTTATGCAATCCTAGCCATTCATCCATGGAAAAAGGAACGGCTATAAAAGAAAGGCCTAATCTAGTTTGGATTTGATAATCCGATCAATCTTATTTTTGAATGGTGGCCCTTTAAATATGTTCCGAACTTAATGGACGGTTTATAACGATCTCTTGGGCTGTCCAAGATGGATGCGGATTGTATACCTACCCGGCCTGTTGAGCCTGGGACAGGTTGGGGCTCTGAGGGTCCACCGTGATGTATGGATTTTATCCATGCCATTCATCCATTTTTCCATATCATTTTAGAATATGTGTGAAAAATGAGGCAGATCCAAGGCTCATGTGGACCATACCATAGGAAAGCATCAGTGCTAATGACGCCCACTGTTGAAACCTTCGTGGGCCTACTGTGATGTTGACTTGCCATCCAACCTGTTCATAAGATCATATAAACCTGGATGAAGGTAAAATACAAATATCAGGTTGATCCAAAACTTCTGAGGCCCCTAAGAGTTTTCAGTGTTAAGCATTTAATCCCAACTGTGTGGTCCACTTGAACCTTGTATCTGTCTCAGTTTTTGTCTACTATCCTAAAATTGTATGGAAAAATGGACGGACGGTGTGGATGACACCTGTACATTGTGATGGCCCCTTGGAGCCCCCACCTGCTTGGGACAGGCGGCGTAGTACCCAAACCGCGTCCGTCCACGATACCAACCCAAGATACCAGATACAACTAGAGCCCCTTGGAAAAGTGTTCCAATGTTCTCAGGGGCTCTAGTTGTATCTGGGATTTATACAACCCACCAACTAGAGCCCCTGAGAACATTGACGATCCACTGGATTTATACAACTCGCCATAATTTCAATACAATGACGATCATAATCATCTGTTTGCCATAAATTTTTTTCCCAGTGACCCTTGTAGCATTCCACATTAACATGGACGGTACAGATGATAGAACCATTCTGCATGTAGGCTCTAGCAAGCTGCGACACATGCTGGATGCTGTGCCGCGACAGAGGCAAAACGAACTCGTTGTGGACAGCTATATCTACTGGTGAAAAAAGAGTATGCATGAGGACGCGACAACCGTACGCCCCTTTTACGTTTGCAATAAATCCCACGTGAAAAGGTATCATGAAAATGAAAGTTGAGTGCATGAAAATGCATGTCCTTGTTGCCGTTTCGGAAGAAGGGAGTTATTTGATACTCTGGCTGTGTTTGATGGTTGGTATGTTGTCTACTTTGTAATTGTGGACACGTCACATGTTAACTCAAGTTAAACCATTTCATGTGTTGTACCCAGTGTGGTTAGCCATTATCCGAGTGGGTACTGCAAGTCAAACCAGCCATATTAACTCGAGTGGGTTTGGGCCTTGCCTCGTTGGTAGACTCTGCAGAGTTTCAACAAGAGGTCTCGGTCTCAAAACCCATCAGTATGAAATTCCCATTACTGATAGCACTAGTGGGTGCGTTGCATGACTAACTGGGTGGGTGGGTTGCATGACTGACCACTAAAAAAAAAAAACTCCTAGTTAAACTACTGTTGGAAAATAGAGTGATGGTTTCTCAATTGCATTCTAGTGGGTCCTAACCTAGATGGCCCATAGTTGTAAACCAACCCAAAGGACCATAGTTCTTAAGATAGCCTTCAAAGTAGGGGCAAAATTACGCTAGGCGGTCTTGACAACAGTATATATTTATGGCTTGCCAATGGTCTTGTCCTTAGAATTAATGTATTTTAGGATATCTAGTCATATGTAACCATTAGACATATATTTGGTGGCCCGTGGTACTCCTTATAGATGACACTATAGGCTGTAATGTACATGAGGATTATAGTTATACATCCACATGCATGATATTTTTCAATGTGTCATGGTACAACCTTCCAAGTTCAAGCAACTTAAATTATATACGTGTACTATAATTAATTTTCTAGGACTAAAAAAATGTAGTATATGTCTTGTTAAGTATATACATGTATGTGTAAATATATCATTAATTAACCAATTTTTAAGCTCACTTCTGCGGCAATCTATTCTATCTATGTTATAAAGCTTTGACAAGTATAAGGGATGGAGGAACTCATTGGCAATAGCATGTACATGTCCATGACTAACCTATCTTGATTGGGTTCGGAGCATTGCCTCATTGGTAGACTCTACAGAGTTTCAACAGGGGTCTTGGTTTCAAAAGCCATTCGTGGTGAAAATCCACATTGCTGACAGCACCAATGGGTGCCAAAAAAAAAAAAAAAAAAACATTATTTTGACAACATGTCATGAATTGTTAGTTGAAATGAACTTTATTGGAAGAAGGATTTTTTCTCAATCACACATATAACAATATCGAAATTAAAAAGAAAAAAGAAAAAAAAATTCAAACTATGGCATGAGATTTACATGATTCCTTTTCGATTTGTTTGGAGATTTACACCAATCTACTATGCTCAAAGGGAAAAATCGAAGTAGTCATCAATATAATGACATCTCTCTCTCTCTCTCTCTCTCTCTCTCTCTCAACAGAATATATATTATACATCTCAAATGAATTAGAGTTTACATAAAACTCCAAGTGAAACTCTGAAAATGCCTTCTAAACTGGGGCTAGAGCCCTAGAACCCAATCAAATGACTAATACCCCTACAACCCAAATGAGCTTAGCGTAGAACTCAACTTGCGAAAGTGCTAGTTGGATAAACATTACATCTCTAATGAGCAGACTCCACATACCCTAACAAATTAACTTTACCCAAATCCATATGAGCATTATGATTGTGCTTAGTCATAAGGCAAGTTCTTAAAATACAACCCAAGACAATCATGAAATATCATGCAAATTTGCACCAAATTAGATTGAATATTCATGACATTTGGTGTAACCAAACGCACCTTAGACCATTTTTTATTTTGCAATTCAATTTAACACTGCATCCAAACATGCCGCAAGACATCACATCTAAACATAATGTCAAGTTTGGACTTTTGCCACACACAGATCCTAAATTTCGGACCCTACCCTTAGCAATTAATGACACTCTATGATTGCTTTGGTAGACACAGAAAAGCTGCTTTGATAGGCTAGTAAAGAGCATTTAAAGCACTGGCTCGTGTAACCACATGGAATGTCCAATGGCGGATGGAATATGATTGGATCGATTTATTTCGAATCCATTCAAGGCCACCCACTTCCCTTGCAATCACGTCCACCCATTTCCTTATGATTATCCTCACTCCTATATATCGTTCAGAAAATATAGTCCATTAGTGGTCCTGCAGTACTGCATGTAAATTCATTCGATATGAGGGCCACGTAGCTCAAAAATCAATAAAGGCAAAAAGTGCATGGCACGTGCGTACGCACACAAGTGCAATAAAGCTTTCTACATGCCACACGTGTGCCAACATAGCAGGATAGCTTTCAAATACAATAAACAGGACAGGACTGCTATATTCATGCCTTGGACCTAGAATCATGTTGGTCCACTAATTAGGTGGTCCACAGTTCGTGAAACAAATCCACTGCCCTGAAAAACTTAGATGAGGGCTTTTAATCTGTACGTTTCCAATATTGGAACTCACATGATAGTTGGACAATATTTTATTTTTAGGAAAACGTGTGTAAGGTTGGATAGACCCCATGGATGGAGGTACAGACCATGTTGGCACGTGTATGGCATGTAGATGAGATTCATTGCACCTGTGTGTGCCCTTAACAAGGCTCTTTTCTGTCTCTGTCTAGGTAGGTTTGGGAGGGTGTGGCTGAGTTTGTCTTGCATAGGACCAAAGATCTTGCGTCGCTTTGCTGGGCCACGTGCAAAGATAGTTGGATGATTAGAACCATCTTATGGATGTTGTTGTGTGTGGGTAATCATAATATTGAGGTGATGATCCTGACCATTGATATCTGGAATCGGACGTGAACAATTTAATTTATTTTCTTTTGTACTGGTTACATTCAACCATGCATATATGGATGATCTGAAACATCCCCACATGTTTTTGACAGTTTTCAATTAATGGGGTACCCAGAAAATGGATGGTTCCTATCATCCTATACCATCTCTGCATGTGGGGTGATGCATGCTGGATGAGCATGAGTCAAAAGGTTTTTTTTTTCTTGGAATTTTTGCAAACAACTGCCTAATGAATACTGAAATTACATACCGTTATCTTTTTAGGAAAGGTTGAACTCGATAGATTAAATCAGTAATTGAATTATTATTAGTCCACTACCTTCCCTTATATTTCTTAATGCCTCTTGTTAGCTCGACTATCCAAACAAATGGTATGGGTCTTGAGCGTGGGCCCAACTTGATTATGTGAAATTCACTCCGACCATCAAGTGCGTCAAGCAATGTTAGGCTCTGTGCTAAAAAAATTAGTCCCATCTATTATTCAAGTGGACTACATAATTGGAAAAAATGTACAAGATAATATCGTCATCGAAACTATTTTTTTTGGTGTAGCCCACTTGAAACATGGATATGCCTGATTTTTAGGCCTTGGATCTAAACTATAGTGTGGCATCGAATGGTTGGAGCGGATTTCATACAAACATTAAGGTGGTTCATGTAAAAATCAAGGGCAGACATCTCTCCAAACTCGATCTCTTTTGGTGTAGCCCAACTGAATCACAGGTCACCCTGATATTTTGCTTTTAAGCTAAACATAGGATTGCATGTTTAATGGTCAGGGTGGATCAAACATGCACATCACTGTGGCCCTCACCAACATCAAGAGTTGGAGCCCTTTTCTAAGGTCTAAGGTCTAACCGATTGGACCTTTAATTTAGGGTCCACCTAGTGGATGACTTCCAACCTGTTTAGTCCCTGTGATATCCATTCCTCTTAAAAGGTTGGTCCTACCATGATGTTATGTGGTGCAAACATTAGCCATATCCATTCATCAAGTGAGCCACACAATAAAAAATAATATATAACCACAGGTAAATAGCAAAATGCAAGTATGGTCCGATTGATGAGTGGATAGGGATGACTTATTGTACAAAGTGTTTCTCATGGCCGGTCACATGCAGTAAGTTGGAAATTATCCACTGGATGGATTGTAACCTTTGTTCCAACTGGTTGATCCTGACCTTCTCTTATTTTAAAATATGAGGCGACTGACGGTCATAGTGGTTCGGACCAAAAGTGGCCACTTGATTTTTGAGGGGCACAATGTGATATTTACGTGAAATTCATTCCAACCATTACATATATAATCTTAATTTAGGTATAGGACCAAAATATTAGGCTGATTTGTTCTTCAATTGGGGCCACATTAAAGACAACAGTTTAGAGAGATGCATCCACTCTTGATTTTATGGGGCTCATTGTGATGATTATATGAATTCACATCAACAATTAGATGTCACATCATAATTTATGCCTAGGTCTAAAATTCAGGCCCATCAGTGATTCAATTTTTTTTTTTTTTTCTTAAATAGGTAACTTGGGCCGACCCCAAGGATTGATGACTCGGTCGAGTGTACTCAGATTCTTTGTCCGGTTCAGGACCATGAGTCAAAATTTAAAAGACCGGTCACTTACACCCCGGCTGTGCCAGTGAGTCTTAAAAATTGAAAGAAAAAACTCAGGGATTTTTATTTTTTATTTATTATTTTTGCTGAAAACTCTGTGTAACACAAATAGAGAGCAGGCATTGGTGAGCAGTTCGAACCTAATAAAAAAAAGGGAAACATTTCCTAAAGTTAGGGAAACATGGGAAACCATCATTTTGCCTTATGATATTAAAGGCGAATTAGAAAGCACAGTTCAACCATGTATGTGTTCACAAATTAGGTTTCCAAAGCTCCACGGACAGCACACGTTCCAACCTAGAGGGGAATGAGGTGGCCCCCACTTCAAAAATGACCACACAGGAAAATCGGCCAGACTCGTCAGACGGGCTACATGCATATTTTGACTGTGGACAACTTGAAAATCTATTGGAACCATTCATTCTAGATGAGTGAAAAAGGATGCAGTCTCTAGAATGAGGCCCACCTTATACGACACTGAAAGGGTTAGCAGTACGTATATTAATTTCTCCTTGAAAAGGCGCACGCTCGGCTTACTGTTATGATACACCAATGTTAACGTATACCTACTAGTAGGCTCCTGTTACATCAGTTGTCACAGCTGGATAGCTATTTCGTACGGTTGCTAAAGTGACTGGGAAATTGAAAGGCCAGGATTGCGCTGTCACATCTTCCGGTGGGTCTTAGATCTACAAGACATTATGGAAAATGTTTCATTGGAGAGGTGAGTAAATATAAAGGAGAGATTTGGGGACGCGGATTGGGTGGACCCTCAGCAAGTGTGATGGCTTGGTGAGATCTGAATCGTGGGGCTGTCGGTAGGGCTCTCAATGGGTAGGATAGTTGGATCTTGCTCCAAGTCTAAATATCTGTAGATGGATTCAGATCCAAAAGGTGATATCCATGGCCATTTATAAATAGTTAGATCCATTTTCGATCCAAAATCCATATTACCATTGGATTTTGGTTAGATCTAAGTTTGAATCCAACCCAAATACAAATCTAAAATAATATATAATATAATATATTTAATTCAGTAGCAAAATGATTCAAATCCCACTATTTTATGTGATATGGTCAACCTAAGAGTGGCATGTCTCAATTTTGAGACATGACCTAAAATAATATGAAAAATAGATGGCCAGCATGAATAAAACATACACAGTAAGGTGACAATGAGTCAGATATGGATCGGATTATGATCCAACTTGGATACATTTCTGTAAATCCAAATTCAGTCCATTTAAGTAATTGGACTTATTTTAAGATACAAATCTGGTCCATTTAAATAATCAAACCTATTTTAAGATCCAAGTACACATTATATGGATTCGGAGCAGATTGGATCTCTGATCTAACCCGCTCCATTAAGAGCCCTAGCTGTCAGAGATTGGCCCAAGCCTTTTTGGGAGCAGATTAGGTGAGACCCCGGACCAAGCCAGGAGTTGGGATCCTGACTATGGGGCCCACTGTGATTTATGTGACTACATCCACGTTGTCTATCCACATCGAAAGCTCATTTTAGGGGATGATCCAAAAAATGAAGCAATTTCAAATCCCAAATGGACTATACTACGGAAACAGTGGTGATTGACCATTAAAAACTTCTTGTGGCCCACGAAGGCTTGATATTTGTGTGGTATCTTCATCTAGGTGTTTGTGACCTTATCAACAGGTTGGATGGCAAATAAACAGTCTAGTGGAATCCATGAAGATTTTAATGGTGGGGATTCAATCACGATTGGTTACTGTGGTGCGGTCCACCTAAGATTTGATTAAGCTTCATTCATTTTTGGTATCATGCCCTAAAATGAGCTTTCAAAATGGTTACGCAGTTGTGGATTTAAGGCACATACATAACTGTGAGCCCCAAAGCCAAGGTCCCACCCACCTACGTGGATCCAGGGTCTCACCTCCGCTCCCCTTCCCTAGGTTTTTCAGTTGAATGCATACTCAGGCCATCTCTGGCAGCGTACAGCTCACCAATCAAAACTTGCTATATCACCCCACTATCGTTGATGTTGGTGCAGACCTTACTACCTCATCTGTGTCACGACAAACGAAGCTATTTGATACTTTGGCAGAATGTGATGAGTCATTGGGTAGCTTTAGTGAGCTGTTGTGCATGGACTCGTGGTAAAAAAGTAATAATTCCTTACATAAAGGGCCTGTTTGGATACCATCAAAGTAAGTTACCTTTTCTATTTGCACCAACAAATAAGTAACTTATTTGAGATAAATAAGTTTAGTTTATAATCAATTATAAGCAGCTTTTTTTTAAAGGCACTTAATCATTTTAGCTTAATAAGTAGAAATCAAGATAAGCTCCTTAAGGCATACATAACTTATCTTAAGTAACTCACCATTAAAACCTCCTAGATGCCACCAAAATGTTTATTTGCCATCCAACCTATTGATAAGGGTCTATTTCAATGCAACTAGATAAGTAACTTTTCAGGAGTTAAGTTACTTATTTATGAAAAGTAAATTGGTTAATACTTAATCATTAGCTACTTATTTGCTAAAACTTGGTTAAGTATTTCAATGTTTCTTTTTTGCTTTTTGGCTTTTTTTCAATTGCTGAAAAGTGGAAAGCCATCATCAAGGGGAGAAAAGCACGGGATCCAAATCTACTGCACATGGTGATAGTTCACCGCCATTCCAACATGGTAGTGACTCTTCAACCGCACACCTGTCACAATTTGACTAGGTGGGCCTTTAATCACCACTGCTCCCTATAGTGGGGTCCTGGGGTCCATTGGAGCTTGTGGACGAAGCTGATACTTGTATTTTCTCTTCATCAAGGTCTGTGTGACCCGATCAACTGGTTAGATGGCAAACAAATGGTAGGGTGGGGCCAGGAAGGTTACAACGGTAGAAATTCATTCACCATTGTTTCATGGAGGGTGGGGCCCACTTGAACTTTGAATCTACTTCCTTTATGTGGCTAGGCCATGACGAGGCCCGAATGACCTTATGGTCAATTAGATGGCAAATAAACATCATGGTGGGCCCCAAAGGAAGATTTAACGGTAGGTGCTCCATCTACACTATTTCTTGTAGTGGATGTTTCATCAACATTGTTTCTTGGGGTGGGCCCATAGATGGCAAATAAACATCACAGTGGGCCCTAGGGAGTGTTTCAACGGTGGAAATTCATCCACCATTGATACATGAGATGGGCCCACTTAAGCTTTGCGACAAGCTGATATTTATGTTTTGGCTGTACCCAGACCCCATGTGGCCATACCCACAAGTTGGGTCTTAAAGAAAAAGCATGGTGAGCCCCACAGAAAATCTAAGGATGGGGATCATATCTCACTGTTTTATACGCTACATGAGTTCACTAGAACTTTGGATCTGCCTCATATCTGGGCCCGGGCCCTGAAGTGGGCTAGAAAGTTGGATGGACAGTGTGTTTCCAACACACTTGCCATAGTGGGCCCAAGGAAGGTTTCAAGGGCAGGTGCTTAATGACCACAATCTTCAGTGGTGTGGCCCACTTTCAGCCTTGGGTCTGCCACGCCTTAGGGCCCAAGCCCTAAAATGATTAGGAAAATATGGAGAACGGTAGTGGTGAGACAAATAAATCGGGTGGGTCTCACTGCTGGATGGTTCACATACAAGGTTGGCCCCACATGATGTAGAGTGGATATAAGGGGACCAAGCATACTAGAATGATTGAGAGTGGATGTAAAGGGGACCAAGCATACTCGAGGGATAAATACCTATGATGTTGGAAACCAAACATACTTATCTACATATTGGCTGATAAGTATGTTGTTTACAAAACATACTTATCTACTTAATAAGTAGAAACCAAGATAAGTCGCTTATCTGATAAATAGCTTATCTTAAGTTACTTACAATCAAACGGACCACAAAAATATCATCTTGATCCAAAGCTTTTGTGGCCCACGAGAAGGTTTTAATGGTCAATTACAACTGTTTCCTGTACTATGGTCCCTATTTCAGTTTTTGGATCATGACCTAAATTGAGCTTTCAATACAATAGACGGCATGGATGTAGTCACATACATCATAGTGGACCCCCACAGTCACAATCCACTTCGAAAAAGCACAATAGAAACATTAATGTGCGTTTTAATGGTCGGGTGTTTAATCACCACTTTCTTATAGTATGGTCCTGATGATTGGATATTCTTCATTTTTGGGATGATGATCTAAAATTATCCCGCAAACTGGATGAGCGGGGCGCGACTTTGGTGAGACCCCGGAACCAGATGTGAGTGGGACCCCGAACCTAGGGCCCACCTGAATGCATTCATTGTATATCCATGCTGTCCATCTGTTTCTTCAGGTTATTTTAGGACGCAGTCCCAAAACTCAAGCCCATGAAAATTTTAAATAGACTACACCACTGGAAGTGGAGCTAATTGAACGCCTACCATTAAAAACTTCCTAGAGTCCACCGTAATGTTTATTGACCATCCAGTCTGTTGATAAGGTCACGTAGACGGGGATGAAAGTAAAAAAACAAATATCAGATATATAGAAAACTTTTGTGGCCCACAAAAGGTTTTTAATGGCCATTAACCAGTGTTTCTAATGGTGTGGTCTACAAAAAGTCTTTATCTTCTTTGTTTTTGGTTTCATGGCATACAATAATCCTTAAAAGAAGATGAACGGTATGGATATACAATTCATACATAGAGGTGGGCCCTATGTTCAGGATCCCACCCACATAGCTGGTTCCGGGGTCTCACCCAAGTCGCGCCCGGATGAGCGGGGTGGACACGGAATGCACACATCAAGTGGGCCCCACGGTAAGGGCCACACTGTCTTAGGTGAGGTTGGGGTCTCACCGAATCCACTCTCCTTAAGAAGATACTTGAATGTAATTTGGTATTCTTTAGAAGGTTGTGCTAATGTAAGCACTAATGTGCTTGCCTAATGAAATTTCAGAATAGAGGGAAATCTCTGTATCTTGGAAACAGAGGATCCGCACTCTTTTAAGCCAAACTCCAGTTCACACGAAATCGGATTGCGTGCGGAGTTACCCCGCACGCTCTTGTCGTGCGGAGTAAACTCTGTTGGGCCCACATAGAATGTATGTGCTTTATCTATTCCGTCCATATGTTTTTCCAGCTCATTTTAGGGGTTGAGCCCAAAATTTAAGCGTATCCAAATCTCAAGTGGACCATGCCACAGGAAACAGTGGGAATAATGATTTCCACCGTTGAAACCTTCCCAGGCCCCACAGTGATGTTTATTTGCCATCCAACCTGTTCATAAAATCATATGGGCATAGATGAAGGGAAAACACAAATATCAGCTTGATCCAAAATTTCTGTGTCCTCCGAGAATTTTTCAATGGTAGACATTCATTTCACACTTTTCATATGGTGTGGTCCACTTTAGATTCTGATATGCTTCTTTTTTTTGAAACCATACCTAAAATTATCTGTTAAGATGGATGGACGGAGTGGATAAAATATATAAATCACGGTGGGCCCCACAGAGTTTACTCCGCACGCTTAGCGTGCGTAGTTGCTCAGTACGCAATCCGGTTCCAGTTCACACTATGCATTTCGATTTACTTTTCAACCCCATCTCATTCCCTATTTGGCAGAATAGGTGTTAGAAAGCTAATTAGGCAAATCAACCAAAAGCAAGTCCCAAGCCTGGAGAGTTAGGCTGGGATAAAAACCCATCGGCCCAGATAGGATGATAGAAGTCTTGAATTCTTTAAAATCTTATGAAAGCCGGGTTGTTCATTGCACATCCAAATGCACCCTAATGGTTTTATATTATGTCAAGTGCAATGGTTTGGTGAGTGAAAGATTGCTCTGTGAATCCTATACCATTCATTCAAGATGGGACATGATGCTAATTGGACCACACCATCTTCTGAAAATTCAGTGGGCTACCACATGAAGGGTGTTAGCAGTGATGAGTTTACTCGCAAGATGACCGATGCCCACATTTGGACCTTTGTTCAAATTTTCCCAATCATTCATTTAATGTGAATGTGTGGACCACCTGATGATCTTATTAACCTGGTTTTAGAAATGATAGTTATTCATTGGCGATCGCCTGATGGGTGGCTCCGAAGTTGCACACGTCCTTCGTTTCCATGGTTAGGGAGGACACTGCATTTTTCATTCCTCTCTTACTGTCATGGGTTGGGACTCAAGTGGCCCAAAAATGCACAAAGAACTTGGGCCAGTAGACAGCTCTCTATCACCAATCATATACTTAGTGCATTTGTGGCCCACCTGATGAACGTATGAAGTAAGGGTGGGAAAGGGCCCCGCAGCCCAGCATGTAGGGTCAGGGCCTGGGCACCTAACTTGGCCCAAGGGCTGGGTGGGCTTAAAATCTTGGCCCAATTCCTGGGCTAGGCCCGGCCTACGCTAAAGATGAATGGCTCGGCCAAGCCCCTTGGCCTGCCCATCAACAAGATAGTCCAAGGGTTTTCAAACAAGCTTGTGAGTGTTTTTTATTCGACGTACATATGCAGTCTAAAGGTGCTATTGGATCTGAGGTCACGTTTCAGTGATCAAAATCAATTGTGTGATGTGACTTGTCGTGGGTAGATACGATGCTCTTAAAATTCTCAGATTGGGTTATTTTGAACCATTGATCATTTTCACTCTTTCTGCTACAGAGCAGCCCCTGTAGGCCCAACCCCTAGCCTGCCCCATTGCCACTCTATCATAACCTTATTCTCTGAAACGTATAATCCAGCCAGCCGGGATCGTGACCGGGCTTTAATTTGTGCAAGTGGTTTTCATTTTCTGCGGGACGCTGATTGAGTAATAAACCGTGGGTCGGTCCTTAGCTAGGACAATAAGGATCTCCAAGGGTTCACCTTGATGTATGGGTTTTATTAGAGTTGTACATGAACCAGCCAGCTCAAAAAAACTTGTTCAGCACGGCTCAGCTCAAAAAAGCTCGATTTGACTTTGGCTCGTAGGGTTGAACAAGCCAAGCCAAGCTTATTTTATAGACTTGTTGAAAATTCAAATAAAACTCAAGCCTGACTTGAGCTCAATCCGGCTCCAACCAAGCTTAATTTAGCTTAGCTTGGCTTTGTATCTAAAGTATATTATATACTAATATTATTATATAATATATAAAAAAAAAAACTCTAAAAGACTAAAAGTTTTTCATTCGAGCGTGCTACCCCCTCTCTCTTCAATCTCTCTCTCTCTCTCTCTCTCTCTCTCTCTCTTCGAACCCCCTCTCTTGCCCTCCCCCCTCAAACCGTAGTCGCCCTCACTCGCAGCTGCTTGACTGCCTTCCAGCTGTCCAGCCCACACAAGGACCACAACCCTCTGATCTCTCTCTCTCTCTCTCTCTCTCTCTCTCTCATATTCTCTCCTCCCATCCCCTCTCTCTTTCTCTGCTCATCGCCCAGCCATTCTGATAGTCCCCAACCTTGTCTAATAGTCGACCGCCGCTGTCCGATGGCCGACCTCCCTTCAACCCTGGATAACACTCACTCCAATAGTCCCCAATCTCAAAAGCTCAACTTGAATTTAGACTTCAAAGCTTGAAGCTCGATTTCGGCTCGAAAGCTTGACCAAACCAAGCCGAGCTTACCAATTGGGCTTGAGGACCGAGCCAAGCTCGAGCCCCAGTCGCCCATTGACCAAATCGAGCTGAATTGTGCAAAGCTAGGTTCAACTTGGCTTGCGTACAACTTTAGGTTTTATCCACGTTGTTCATCCATTTTTTCGTACCATTTTAGGGTGCAATCCCAAAAGTGGGATAGATTCAAGGCTCAAAGGGACGTATTATCCAAAAAAAATGAGACAAATCTAAGGCTCAAATAGACTCTACAATCTAAATTTAAAAAATGATACAGATCCAAGGCTTAAGTGGACCACAACATAAGAAGCAACGGTGATAATGACATCCACAGTTGAAACCTTCCTAAAGCCCACCATAATGGTTAATTATCATCCAACCTGTTCATAAGGTCACATGGACATGGACGGAGGGAAAATGCAAATATCAGCCTAATCCAAAACTTTGGAGGCCATGGATGGACGATGTGGATAGAACCCATACATAAGGGGTGCCCCTCAGAGCCCGTGATGTATGGGTGTTATCCACACCGTCCATCCATTTTTCCATATCATTTTGAAAATGAGACAAATCCAAGGCTCAAGTGGACCACACCATTGGAAGCCGTGGTGATAATGACACCCACCGTTGAAACCTTGCTAAGGCCCACCGTGATGGTTAAATTACCATCCAACCTGTTCATAGGTCACATAGAACTGGATGGAGGCAAAAACACTAAATATCAGCCGGTGCTGATAGAACCCATACATCACGGTGCCCCTCAGAGGCCCTGTCCGTTCCTAGCTGCGGAGTGCGGAGGGGCGGGGGTAGTGCACGGTTAAACGTCCTTTCCAGCGAGGCAGGTCAATTGGGAGGCGGCTGCGGTGGATCCCTGACTGTGGGGCCTACGTGATGTATGTGTGTTATATCTACGCGTCCATTCATTTCTCCTGCTCATTTTACGGCACGAGCTAAAAAATAAAGTAGATAGAAATCTAGATTGACCGTTGAAAACTTCTTGGGGGCGACAAATTTTTTCGATCAATCTGATATTTGTGTTTTCCCTTCATTTAGCTCCGTGTGACCTAATCAACAGGTTGAATGGTAAATAAACACTACGGTGGTGCCTATGAAGTTTTTAACGGTGGCATTCAACCATCAATGTTTCCTGTGGTGTGATCCACATGAAATTTGGATCTGCTTCGTTTTTGGGCTCTTTCCATAAAACGAGCTGCCAAAATGGATGGATGGCGTGGATATAATACAAATACATCAGGCGGGCCCCACAGTCAGGGATCCATCGAAGCCACGTGCGGTGCATTGCTAGTGTAACTAGGCTAAGCATGGAGTTGTGCCTAGGGCCAACCGAGGGCATGAGGGAAGAATGTGCGTGAGATCCGCACCGTCCATCAGGTTCTCTGTCTCATGTTGACTCTGTGATCCTAAAATCAGGTTGATCTAAAACTAGCTTAGGCCACACCATAGGGAACAGGTGGGATGGGAACACCTGCCATTTGTTGTCTTTGGGTCCACTATGGTGTTTATACACTGTCCAATCTATTCATCCGAAGCACCCCCAACAGGATCAAGAGACTCCCCAAAAATACACAATTTCAAAAATCCAGGTGGGCCACACCATGTAAATGTAGTTGTTTTAAGCATTGTTTACACTGTTACCTATGGTGTGACCCACCTGAGTTTTGAATTCTCCTGATTTTTGGATTAAGAGCCATGAAAGGTGTTGAGAATCTGATGTACGGTATGGATCTTATAAGCACAAAATCAACCCCCCCGCATGATCCATGGCATTCACAAGGTGGATCCCACCAGTTTTTTCCTGATGAATGGTCCGGATCTCATACAAGCATGCCACATTATCCCATGTGACACGAGTCCCCCATTTGCCCCCTCCATACTCACCCCTCAGATCGGCTGCCTACAACTGAACGGTTAAAAATTCAACCTGAAAAAACCCAACAATGGATGGACAAGAGACTTGAGATTTGGGTTCTACCCCAAATTCAAGATGCGACCCACAATTCAACGGTCTGGATTGCCGAGGCATAGGCCCCATTCGCGTCTATACGCTACATCGTAGAACCCGAGGACTCAACACTTATTCTCGGGCGTAGGATGACAGGGATTATATTTATAACCCGAAGAAGACCGTTTCTTTTCTTATTCTTTGATCGGCCGCCATGGCAGCATCGCATCCTGATCTCTCCAGTGGGTATGATTTCTTCTTCTTCTTCTTCTTCTATTTGTTTTCTTTATTTACACAGAGAATCTTATTTATTTCTATGGAAAATTCAAGTGCTTTTTGGTAATTTTGTTAATTTTTTTTTTGGGGTGAAAGGGATCTAGGTATGAAGAGAGAGCAAAGAAAGAGAGGGCCCCCTTTCAAGTTCTTGGTACCTCTCATATACGCCCCTATTCTTCCTCTCAGTACGTGTTCTTCTTTTTCTCTATTTTCTTTCTCTATTTTTAATTTTGGGTTCTCTTGATTTTTTTTTTTTTTTTGTGCAATATCATTTCTATGTTTCTTTTCTTTCTTAAAATCATGTAGTGGATAACCTTCAAAAAAATAAAAATAAATCTGACAGTGGATTTACTTGTGGGGTTTGTTTGATGATGGAACGTAGACCGTTCGACTGAGTGGTTTCTCCAGTTTTACATGCTTTACATGTGGGGCCCACCTTTTAGTTATTGGAAGCGTTTGTACTGTGGGGGTCCGTCGATGGATGAGTAATATCATGAAATTCGAGTAATTTGTACTGTTTCAGTCATATGCGTTATAGGCTGAGGCCGTTTATCAGGTGGGGCTTGTTGAATTGTAAAGAAAAAAGAGGAGAAGAAGAAAATAAGAGAGGAGGATGACAAAGGAGAAGAGAAGAAGAAGAGTTTAGTGTTTGGTGTATGTTCACACATTCCATGCCAAAAAAGATTTAACAATATTAAAACTAAATTACAAAACTACCTTCACATACCTAAGTTAAACAGGTTCATCATCATCATCTAAGCCTTATCCTAACTAATTGCGGTCAGCTACATGAACCCTGTTTTGCTGTTCCATTATATCAACTACCATATCCTTAGTTAAACCATATGTCATCAAGTCTTTTCTTACTACCTCCATACACCACGTCCTTTTGGGCCTTCACTTGCCCTTTTAAAGTCTTCGACTTGAACCCTTACTCCCAACCATTGCAGTTCTTAGTCTCTATTGCACATGGCGAAAACATCTAAGTCTACTTTCCCTCATCTCATTACCCATTGCCTCTACTCTAAAGTTCCCTCAAATGCATTCATTTGTAATTCTCTCCTTCCTCGTTTCGCCACTCATTCATCTCAACATCCTCATTTCAGCTACGCTCATCCTATGAACACATTGGCCCACAATTGCTCAACATTCTTTCCCATAAAGCATGACTAATCTTATAGCTATCCTATAAAGTTTTCCTTTTAGTTTCATTAGCATGCGGCGATCACATAAAATTCCAGAGGCGCATCTTCACTTCATCCTCCTTGCTCTAGTTCCATGAGAAACATCATTCTCGATATCTTTGTTGTCCTGAATTATCGACCCACATTTTGGTGAACTTCTTGGTCAGCAACCTTAACTATTCCTCATTTCCACTCCTATTGTTACGTAAGTTTCATTCCCTGTTTTAGTTCGACTACTTTTGAAATTTTAGGTTCTAAAGCATCCATTCATAATTCTGGCTTTGCGTTTTCTTCATCTTTGATCTTAGAAACTTTCTGATAGGCCATTCTAGAAAATTTCCAACCCAACCTAATAGCAGTGATTTATGTCCACGGGCTTTCCATTGCCATAATACACTGTGGATGATGCTCTGTTCCCTAGATTTGGTCACATTTCTTATGGCAAGAAACATCAACATCCATTGATCCTACCACACAAAGAATTCCAATTTTAGAACCAAACTCAATCAAGATTTGGAGGATCATGTAATCTTCTAGCACATCAAAATAGAACATGTACCTGACATGGATGTGTAAATTAGATAAAGAAGGACTCAATGAAGGCCCTTGATTTCCTAGAAAAAAGAGGAGATCTGACTGGAAGATGTCGACATCACTTATAAGGTGTGGGAGAATGGCTTCCATGGATTACATTCATTGTTGGAAATGTTTTCACTTGGAATACCACTCTAATACCAAGTTGAATTAACAAGAAAAGAGGGGGGAAAAAGTAGACAAGAGGATGACAAAAGAGAAGAAGAAGAGTTTAAGGTTTTATGTATGTTAAAACGTACCACACAGAAAGGGTCTTATTGTATTATATTCGAATTGAAAAACTACCCTCTCTTAACTAATTTAAGCAAATGGCATGTAATGTAAAAGGACATCATAGTATTTATCAACAATGCCTTTGTTCAAAATTCAGTTTGGTTGAGAGATTAAGTGTGACATGCTTGTATGTTGGAGCAGGTCTGGGCTGGTATTGGTTTTTCTTTAGGGAATGGTTCCAAAATTCGGTTTTGGGATGATCCCCAGCTCAGAGATAGTTCGCTTCGTGATGATTTTCCAAGCATTGCTAGTCTCAACCCTTCGGATGCCATCTTGGTGGCAGATTGTTACTCTGAATCTGAAGGGGCTTGGATCCCTCCCTGCGGGCGAGCTTTAAACGACTCAGAATTTCAAGAATTTTGCTAGCTTCTTTCTTGTTTTCAAGGGTTTGCGCCAGCTTTCTGGGTGATCCTGATTCCCTTTGCTGGATTAGAGACGAATCTGGCTCCTTCATCTCAAATCCCTGTACGACTTTATCCAGCAGAGAAGCCTCGATTCAGGTGTAGTGCATGGTGGTTTGGTGTGGGTGTATCGGGCCTCTCCTAAGATAGCTGTTTTTGCTTGGTTAGCAAGTCGGGATTGTATTCTCACCATCGTTAACCTTTACAAAAGAGGTATGGTCATTCCAAATGTCTGTATCCTATGCTACAGAGATGCAGAATCTGTCGACCACCTTCTTCTCTGCTACCCCTTCGCTACAGAGATCTGGTCAAGTATTTTCCACACACACACACACACACACACACACACACACACACACACACACATATATATATATATATATATATTTAGTCTTCACCGGTCCATGCCTAGCTCTATGGAAGGTTTTCTTTTAGCTTGTCATGATGGAATGCCAATAACCTTTGGCCAGGAAAAGGTGGACACTCTCGATGTTAGTGGCTTTTTGGACCATTTGGAGGAAGCGGAATGACCGCTGTTTTAGAAACTCTAGCAGTCCCCCCTCGGTAACTATATCTAAGGTCTTTTCCCTTGTAAAGGATTGGGCTACCCTTTAGGTGTCCTAATAGCGTGTTTTGTTTTGTTTCTTTGTATTCTTTGCCTTCGGGCTTCTTTAATATATTCTTTACCAAAATGGAGATCTGGGAAGCTACCTACCTAAATGGAGAACATTAGAAGCATATCAATCACATTATGGCTTTTTTCGCTCTTTAGAGCCATCTCGATCACTCCAGAGAAAGGCAGACCTTAAAAAAAAAAGCTTGTATGTTGAATATGGACCCTTAGCATAGCTTAGTTGCAGGTACCTTCTACCAGGGTGCGGCTTCTGCTGCAAATTTTGCTTTAGACTCTCATTCCTAATCCTACTTCCTAGTTGTTTATACATGCCAACATTTTAAAATAGACGCCTCCCTGCTCCTGCACCCAAATATATTGCTGCTTCTCTTCACACTTTGTGCAACTATTAGCCATGGTTTTCTAAACATCCATATCTCATGCACTAGTGGTTTGGCACGTGCCTTTAAT
The DNA here is from genome assembly GCA_003013855.2 of Liriodendron chinense. NCBI lineage: Eukaryota > Viridiplantae > Streptophyta > Magnoliopsida > Magnoliales > Magnoliaceae > Liriodendron > Liriodendron chinense. The sequence goes on along the minus strand of PVNU02000439.1, from coordinate 6,039,033 downwards.
CACATTCTCTGGAGAAAAATCCTTGATTGAAAGGTAAAAACCGGAGTGAATTAGGTTGCTACATGGTACAGTGTACATATGCAAGTGATGCATAAAGTCCTAATCTATGGTTTTTCGTCTTTAGAGTGTCCAGATCATCGAATAGGCTGAAGAAACCAGTGACAACCTTTCATGTTTAAGCATCAAGTATAGCCAATTGGGCGTCGGGATACTAGCAAATGATGCATGCCAGTATCTTGAGAGGCATCGACTTTTGATAACCATGTAGCCTTGTGGCGTACACAAGCTTGCATCAATCCAGCATTGTCAGAGGTCTCATATGCCAAAGATGGTGAAGAGAATGATCGATTGCATGTTCGCACTAGCCATTTGGCAACATGGACCTTGGCGCCTGGCACTAAGGGGTATATGCTTAGCTTAGTGGGTTAGGCTGAATAGAGAACTGGTTTTATGTCATAGCTCCTATTGTCCTTGAATAATGGCTATGGGAATTGTATTCTACCTATGGCATAAATGTTGCATTAGGTCTATGTTTGGGCTCAGAGCTCCATCTTTTGGGAGCCTAATGGTTGGCGCTAAGGCTTCATCTAGGAGTTCTAACACTTGACGTAGAGCCTTCTCAGTGGAGTGGCAATTCTCAGACTAGTGAGTCTCACCTAAATGAGCTTTGGTGTCTGAAGTCCCGAAGTCTAATTGTCAAAGTAGAAGATTCAAAGAAGAGTCTTGCAAATGAGTTGTGCTAAGGGATATTTATGGTCCGTAGGGTTTTGATTCCTTTCAAAAGGTAGTTACATGGTTTTTAACATGTGTCAACATCTCATTGAACGAGAAGTTCATTTTGTGGAATCTTGAGAGCTAGGCGGACTGATGCCCCTGCTGTACAAGAGACTAATCGCTTGACAGATTGGTGCTAGTTGCTTAGCGCCTGGCATAGAGGCTTTTATGAAGGAACCTCCTATAGGGTAGGCATAGAGGGTGATGTTTAGGCATAGAGCATCTGGAATGGGAGCTAGAGTGCCACAAATTCCTTGTATCTTTCCTGGATAGGTGCAGAACCTTAGGGGGTGTTTGATTTTTTATTTACCATGGTAAGTGGTGGTAAATAAGCAATTATTACTTACCACACATGTTTGGTTGGAATGGAAATACATCATTAATTACACCTCGGTCTATGTGATAGCATGAATGAAATCCAACGGATTGCATACTGAAAAATTTCGTGGGACCCATCATGATGTATGTGTCTGATCCATGCCTGTCAATACGTTTTACCAACTGATTTTGGGGCACAATCCCAAAATTCAGGCAGATCCAAAGCTCAAGTGGACCACACACTAGGAAATAAGGGGTAAAGACGTCCACCGTTGAAAGATGAACCCTTCCTAAGGCCCATAGGGATGTGTATTTGTCATCCAACCTGTTCATAAGGTCATAGAAACATGGATGAAGGGAATCCACAAAAATCAGCTTGATCCAAAACTTCTATGGCCACCAAAGAAGTTTTCAACGGTAGGCACTCAATTCAGCCTTTTCCTATGGTGTGGTCCATTTCCATTTTAGATCTGCCTCATTTTTGGGCTCATGCCCTAATAATCTAATATGATCCGGTTAAACTGATGGATGGAATCAAGTGCATAGATAACGGTGGGCCCCACATTTTTTTTCTTCACATTTCATTTCGTCTGGGTTTTGGCGATGGTTTTTGTCAAACACGGCAGTGGTCAACATCAGCATTGGGTTTGCTGCTGGAAATACACAAGTAATAATTATTCATTTTCAGGTATTTACGGAGGGATTTGAAAAATCAAGCACCCCCTTAGAGTCACTCATTAGTGGGTGCAATTGTTGTTAGAGGTCTCAGAATCCTTCAATTTTCCCACTAGAGTCTCAAAAAATTGTAAGTGGGAAAGAAATAAGGGTTAAAAAATGAGGGAAATCCTTATCCTTGTGGGGAAATTGCGGCATGGACCATCCCTCTTCTTCATATGCAATGGCAGTACCATGCTAGCTCTTGGTGGTGTTTGCGAGGCCCCTCGTGCTGGCCTTGGCTTTGGTACAAGATGGAAATTAGATTTTTCCTATTTCAGCAACATGTAAACAAGTTAACTAGTCTCCCTATAGATCCCCATCCAATTATCTTAACCATCTGGTTGGGCAAGCGTTTTTCCTTTTAAGTGAGGACCATTAGATGTAGTAGTCCATTTGCAACTTACCAATAAGATGACGAGGATTATCCTTTAGGGGTGGATGTTGGGGCATAGCCTTATCATGATTTAGCCCGAGAGATGAATTGTAAAGATTTCCAAAAGGTGGGCGCCACCCACTTGTGCGATTGCTAGTTCAAACAAAAAATGTTAGTTCCTTTACATCGAGCATCGTATTATAACCTCTTGTTTGGTTTATTTCTTTAGAGACTTTCTAATTCCACAGGCTTGTAGATCCTTACCCCTTTATTACCAGCTCATGTGTGCCATGCTGGCATGTGTCTTGAACATCCAAGATGCCCATCAGGTGGCTCATCTGCGTAAATTTTCCGTAGACAAAAATTCTGGCCACTCATCAGGTGGGCCACAGTGTACAAAATCAATGGTAGCCAACAGAAATTGGCCTCCCTTTCTTAGCTGTTAATTTGTTTCATACATTGCGGTGCACCTGATGAGTGGACCAGCTTGATTTTTGGCCTAGGCATCGACATGGTGGAACCTATATGATGGACAGCTTGGATCCGGCACAGTGTGAGAGAGGCAAGGATCCACATGTGTTTGGATTTAGTGAACCCCTGTTTTTCCAATTCATGAAGTTACTTTTGGTAGATGATGTTTCTTTTCTTTTCTATTCTTTTTTCTTTTCTTTTTCTTTGATGAGCATTTCTGATTTTCAGTTCGAATTGGGTTGCGAAGGAATCCAGTCATGAGGGATCGATTGTTTACTGCTGTATTGGCGGGTGGTTTCCTTCATGGTTCATACTTGGTGTATCCTTTTCTCATATGCATTTTGATATTGATGTGCTTTTGTGTAATTTGATTTGGTCTGGTAGACGTGGGTGGTTGTTTTTCCTCACAGTGTCGGTAATGGGATTGGGGTTTATCTGACCAGAGTGCAGCCTATGAATCTTATCAATTGATGCGCTACACTCTGGCATGTGGCACAACAATCCATGATCAGGACTAATGATTGGGTGAGCCGTGCGATGGATTGGCCACTATAGAAAATTGTCACTGATTGGATGATTTTAGCCATCCAATCAGTGTGATTTATGGACAACAGTCCCTCTGTGCTGGGTACCCATCCAATTGACGGTCTAAATCATTTTTCCGTGATTGTAACTGAATCAAACTTTGAATGGAATTGAGTAAGGATACCATTGGAATTGACTCTAGTTCTGCAATTGGAATTGAATCATGTATCCGAAGCTCAAACTGAATCCAGTTCAGTAAAAGGAATTGAATCAAGTTGGCATAATTAGAACTGAAGCCAGCAAAAGTTTTCATAATTGCATTGAATCAAGTTTCCAAGGATTGAATTGAATTCAGTTTCTATAATCAGAATTGACTCACAGTTTCCCCATTTCAAATTTAACCAAGATTCTTTTATTAGGATTGAATTGAGTTCCGAAGTTCAATTCAAATCCAGTTTCCATAATTTGAATTGATTCGAGTATCCATAATTGGTGGCAGATTAAGTTTCTAGAGTTCAACCTTATTTAGTTTCCATTATTGGAGTTGAATAATCATCATCATCATCATCATCATCATCATCAAAGCCTTATCCCGATTAATTGCGGTCGTCTACTTAATTTAGTTTCCATTATTGGAATTGAGTTCAGTTTCCATAATTCGAAATGAATGAAGCTTCCAATGATCAAATAGTATCAAGCATCCTTAATTGGGATTGCATCAAGTTTCAATAATTGGAATTGAATCAGGTGTCCATAATTGGAGTTGAAACTGGTTTCCATAGTCTGAATTGAATCCAATTTTCATAAGGGCTGTTTGGCAACATGGAATCAGAGGGATTTGCTGTTTTTTGGGTGTTTGGTAGCTAGGAATTGGAGGGATTTGGATTTGAGAGGAATCCAAATCCTCCAAAAAGAGCTCTTTTTCAACCCCCCCTACCTCAAAGCTCTGATTTCAAATCCACTCAATTTCGTATGGTCTAAAATCCATGCTGCCAAATGAGCCCTAATTCATGAGAGGGGGAAGACAAATCCCAAATACGATAGCTCTCTCCCTTATTGGCTCCTCGCCTGACATGAAAAGAAAAATAAAAAAATGTTTGGCCCTAGGCAATAAATTGAGAATCTAGTTGAAGATAAAATGCCACTCCCCAATGCTTGGAATGCTTGTGTAAAACCAGTAGGTGACATTCTTCGAGTCCTCTTCAACCAATAAATTTTTAATAAAAACTGATAAAGAGATTCTAAACCCCTCTCTACTTGCTTTCATATTTGCTTCATTAGTCTTACTACCAGAAAACCATCATATTTATACCATTTTCACATTTAAGCACTCCTCTACTAGTTGAACTAGGATTTGGCCCCATCAATGTAGAATGTCCATAGTTCTCCATGTGGCTTTCTTCAACATCCACTTCTTTTTGCCCTTCATTCAACCTCTCTCTTGGGAGTCCTTGAAGTAGTTCTCTCTTCATATAGGAGATGTAGATTGTAGTTCATTGTCTATCTTTTTTGGGTTTCTTCACGGAGCCCTCAAAGGAGCCTGGAGGTTTTCCTCTTTGAAAACCTTGGGAGACAAGATCTAAAATCTCTATAACTTTTACTATATTAATCAATTGATATGATTTCGCAGCTTTATCTCATATCAAATGATAATGGTTCCAACGTTTTGCGTGATTTTTCCTTGGTCATTTGGAGATGGAATGAAATTATCAGGTGAAGAAATGACTGATATGGGACATTGATTTCGAGAAATGAAATGATTTTAGATGTTGAAGATATGGGATCTAGAAGTTTTAAAACGATTTTAGATGTGTTGAAGATGTAGGATCTAGAAGTTTTACTATTTTTTTTTATTTTAAAGTTGGAAATACCAGAAGTGAAGGTTTTGAAGAGTTGATTAGATGGTGATTGAAGTTCTAGAACTTGAAGATTTGCTAGATTTAAAGAAAACCCAATTTCCAAATTGCCAATTTTGAGAAGGATGGCAAGACTTTTGAAGAGCTTATTGATACTTTTTTAAGAGAAGGGGAAAATAGGCTCACTAATAAGCAAAAATAGGTGAACATGAATAAATAAATCGCAGTTAAAGAGAAGGTGAAGATGACTTGCTTAATCAAAGAAGAAGGTATATCCTACTTCTTCTTCTTTTTGAAGATTCCGATCACAAAACTTGTTGGGGCTAATAAGTTGTCATTGAACCTACGTAGAATGATGCAACCATGTTCTGAGAGTTCAAACTTCAAACCTTTGTAATCAAGATTCCGATTTTCACACAAGTAGGTTTGCTAATATCCACTTTGAGTTGATCTACCTTTTTTTGGTGAAATATTTTTTATCAAATTCAATAATTTAAGTTTTACCCTTTGGGGCTTGATTTTAATGAGGATATTAACCGTGGTTTTTGGATTTGTTTATTTTTGTATGCGATATATTTGGGACTGGTGGAGACTGAATTGGTTTATAGTTGTTTCTTATTATTCTCAGTTTTCTTGTTAATTATATTTAGTTTTTAACATTTCAAGAGTATGCATACACAAAGAAAGTCACATACTATGAAACACATATTTCTAGTTGTTATGGAGCCTACATAATTCATAGGTTTTAATTATGAAACATAATCATGTGGATCATGGAAGTAGAGAAATTTCTCCTACATAAAAAACTTAATCTTTCCGCTCTTTAATAGATTTGAGTTATCTTAAAAGGTTGGGGATATAACTAAACTTCATCATTAGAATGTTCCAACTTTGTTGTACTGATGTATAGCTATCTAGACCGTCCAAATTACCGGTCGCATTTTTTATTGAGCATATATCTAAAATAACACGAATCGATCAATCCTAACTATCCAACTAATGGATACCAAATGCATGGCTAAAATTAAAATAATGAGTTGTCCAGATTCAAAAGAAATAAACCAGGTGGTTAATATTGTCTTCTCAAGGCAATTTTTTTATTCTGCTCCATTCACAATCAGGCCAGTAATTTGGATTGCCGTGTAATGACGCTATGTGTATGCTCAGAAGGTCACCTTCTTTAAATTGAAAACTAACATAGAGACTATTGCAATCTTAAAAAAAAAAAAAAAAGTCTACTGCAAGTCACCACCACCCACAAGGCACTCGGCGAGCGAAAGTCACGCCACCCATATACCTACACAAGTTATTCTAGTGTGGACCTTCTAACATAACGAGGCATGATAGAAAATGAATATGCATCTATATTCAAGTCTATATTTTGAAATTCAAGTCGGATTGTAAATGTAATAGGAATAGCTTACACCATAAGTCTCTACATCTTTTACAATTTGTAAAACTGAATGGAATTCTTAAAAATATGAAAAATAGGATGTTGCCCTGTGAACTCATACTATGTTAAAATTTAGTCATAACCTTCCATCTAATTTCTATGCAATAACCAACCATATACATTACCCATATATAATGGCAATAGCTTTGGACATTTTTGCCCTCATAATTAGTCTTCACAGCAATGGCTAAGATGGTAAATTCATCACAAAAATTGTAGCTGCTTGGCACGGAGTGGTTGAGATTTTATCATCACAAGGGAACAATTGAGAATTCACTGGCTTTCTTTCATTTTTAATGCGTGTAGCCTGCACGCCTTTCCTCTTCTCTGTGTGTAACTTGTACGAAGTTGCATCTAATTAGGGAGACCATGCGACAAATGCTTTGTGGGGCCCGCCCTAATGATTGTTTGACATCCACTTCATAATTTGTTGCATCGGCTCATGTCAGGATATCAGCCTAAAAATTAGGTGGAACGGGGATTGGAGTGGGTGACAACAAGGGAAACATTGAGGATAGTCACCCACTATTCTCCTCTTTCTTTCTCTGAATCTCTATGGCTTCTACACGCGTTATAGTCCCCACCTTTCCCTTTGCCTCTCTCCTTTTTCTCTCTCTCTCCTTTGGGTCTCTCTCATTCTCTCTGTATCTTCTCCTCACTCCATGTGTGTCGCATGTGCCATACCCCAAGCATATATGACCCAGATTTTAGACCAGTCAAAGTGTAGTAATTTTAGCATGAGTACTGAAATTTCACCTCATCAATCCTGGAGGTATAAGATAAAACTAACTTTAAAACCATTATTATTGATGCAACCCTATTCTAGTCCATTCTAAAGTGGAGTTATATGATCCTCAGCCCAAGAATATGCATATATCTTTGGGTCCTCAAGTTGTGTGATCTGTGACTGTTGTTTGGTGTTTCAAACCATTGATCTGGTGGGATGCACCTTTGATGGACCATGCCAAAAAAAATCATCGGTTTGGTAGCTTGTAGCCATCCTATCTTTGTCATTTCTATTGACTGTGTACTGGTGCTACATGTTGTTTTTTAATCATCTATCTGCAACCTACTTACTGGAGGGTTAGTATTGTCAAGTTGAGATTTGTTAGGCGGGTGTCTAGTCTGTCCATTGTGGGGCCCATCCAAAGTTACCTGGATAGCAGGTTGCTTTGTTATGTATTATGGGAATGGGTACGTGACATGCTACTTCAGTTTGTGGTACACTAGTGGTAGGTTTGCGTGAGTTGCTCCAATACATATACTAGGGGTATATAATATCAGTTTCTATATGCATTCATATTGCAATTTGCATATGAAATAAAGAATGTTATTATTATACACCTGCATACATTTTATTATATTATATGCATGATACTGAATAAATCAAAAGCATAAATATCTACGTTGTAAGTATAAATTTGCATTACAACTTAACTGTAAGAGTACCCCAATTTCGGGTTGCTAAAATAGTGATTTGGATCACGATCCATAATCCAGATCGTACTATTTGGAATGGAAAATGTAGGTTGGTTGGTAATTCAGGTAACATTGGGCCCTTTAGTTCAAATGGTCTCAATTACTGGACCATGTGATCAGCTTGTTCAAGGTTCAGTATAAGAACTGGAGGTTGCTACACATCATCAGGACATTGTTTATATCATTGTTCAAAGTTGGCTTTGTGAACTAGAATGTTTTGTGAACTTATTTTTATAGAGGATTTTGTGTACTCTTCATTGCCGTCTTGGTACTCCACTATTTTCCCTTGACAAATTTATTCAGATCTGATTTGTATGATTCTGAGAGCAAGTGATGGGTGGGTCAGAGCTTCTCAAGAAATCCATTATACTTTTTCCTTCTTCACAACTTTTCTCTCAATTTGCCAATTACACTTAGTTTTACTGTTCTGGTTATAGTAGAACCTGAAGTTCAAGAATCTCTTCTTATGGGTTAATATTTTTGACATCTTTTTATGTTTTTCATTTGGAATAAAAATGCAAAGAAATTTTGTAAGGCTACAAAGCTACTGTCCTCAAAGTTAACATGTGGTTTTTTTTTTAAATTTTTTTTAGAGACATAAACATGTGCTTCATTTCTCAACGAATTTATGATATGCGTTCCATGCTTTATTACCCTATAAAAACTGATATGCTCCAGCTTGAAATATGCGTGGCGGAGGAAGTCGCGAATTGCCTGAGGTATTATTGAGTGCAATCTACTCTAGGTCCTGCTTGGATAGAGATTTTCCAAAATGTGGACATATAAAACCCCTTGGGAATCCTCAGGTAATGGAGAACTACAGAATCCAACAATAATTCCATCGTTTGGTTTGGAGTGTAGTTTTCCATGGAAATGTTAAAAGGTAAACTGGTGAAACAGTAGGGGCTGTCCGTTGTAACCTTGTAAATATGCATTTAACAGTTTTTTTTCCCAAGAAATCAATATCCACATTTTTTAGTAAAACCTTGTAAATGTAAATCAATTTCCATACCTACCTTTTCTTTTCTCAAACAGGGGAAAATTAGTTAATGGATATCCATGGTTATAGAAATTTTTTCCCCTGAAGTTTTCATTGTTCCCAAATGGGCAACGTGTTCCAAGTAGTTTGGAGTCTTGGACGCATCTTCTAGTGCTAAACATGGTCACCTTGGAAACCCAACTTATGCTCATGTGGAAAGATATGTTATTGATATAAAAATATCTTTATAGAAGCATAAGATATACACCAAAGTGGCTACTTCCAATATCTTGGGTCGATAATTCATGAGAATGAAGATGTTGAGAAGGATGTTGCTCATTGAATTAGAGCTGGGTGGATGGAGATGTGCCTTTCGAGTTTTATGATCTCCGAATATCAATCAAACTGGAGTGGATATTTTATATGACAACTATAAGACCAACCATGCTTAATGCGATAGCATGTTCTGCAGTCAGGGAACACATGTTCATAGAATAAGCATACCTAAGTGAGGATGTTGAGATGGCAGAGTGGCAAGACGAGGAGGGAGAGAGTTAGAAATGAACACATTCAAGGTAACTCATGAGTAATCCTGATAGGTAATAAGACGAGGGAAAGTAGACTCTGATGGTTGGTTTATCCATTCGTATCGAAGACCAAGAACTCTAGTTAAAAGGATTAAGTTGGTTCAAGTTGAAGGCTATAGAAGGGCAAGGGGAAGGTCCAAAAGGATGTGGTTGGAGGTAGTAAGAATAGATTTGACTGCCAATGGTTTCGATTAAATATATGTTCCTTGAAGAGTGGAATGCAGAACAGGTTCGTGTAGCTGACCCCAATTTGTTGGGATAAGGCCATTATCTATTGGGGGATCTCATTAAGCGATGGAGTGAAATTTATAGGTGTACAAAAATGAGGTTGTGGATTTTAGAGGTATGCTTTGGAAGGCCTGATAATGGACTAGAAGCAGGGAAAATTTAGAGGAACATAGAATCACAAAAAAGAACACTAAGAGAGGAGTGAGGCTAAACTGAGGGGTCGTTTGGCACCATATATTCAGTGGTAATCGATGGTAATAGTAAAAGGCAGTTGCATTTGGCGGGGTGTACGGAGGTGGTAAATGGATTCCTTTTACCACCGATTCATCCGTTTCGAAATCGTTGGCAGTAAGTGAGATTTTAAGCTTCACTACCATTGATATGTTAGTATCAAAATCATCGGAATTTGACTTCAAGAATTAATGGGCCTGTTGTGATGTTTAAGTGAAATCCACCTGGATCACTAGGTTTGTCATCCCATTTCAGCTGGAGGGCCAAAATATCAATCCGGTCCGAGCTTCAGGTGGGCCATACAAAGGGAAATGACCTAGGAGAGGGATGCCCACCCTTATTTTTTCAGGGCCGACCATGATGATTATATGAAATCCACTCCAATTGTTCGATGCCAACCTAAAATTCAGGCCCATTTGTGATTTAGGTGGGCCACACGAGGGGAAACAGTTTGGAGGGCGAGCATCATTGTTTCCCTTCGTATGTCCCACTTGAATCACGGACAAGGCTGATTTTTGGTCCCTATTGATAAAATGGGGTGACACACCTGGTGATCAGGGGTGGATTTTACATAAACATCATGGCGGGTCACGTGTGAACTTTGTTTAGTTGTGCATGTTGTTCACATTGATGCAAATCGCCCAAATTTGACTTCAAGAGTTAGTGGGCCCCACCATGATGTTTAAGTGAAATCTACTTTGAACACAGGCTCGTCACCCCATTTTAATCTTAGGGCCCAAAAATCAGCCCAGTCTGTGATTCAAGTGGGCCATATGAAGGGAAACAGTTGGGAGAGGGACGTCTTGTATTCTATTTGCAATCGCATGATCCACTTGAATCATGGACCAAGCTGATTTTTAGGCCCTATGGTTAAAATGGAGAGACATACTTGGTGATTGGGGTTGATTTCACTTAAATGATCACAGTGGGCTACATGTGAGAATTTGTAGCATCCATCTCATGTATGTAAGGAACTTGCCAAAAGCAAAATTTTTATTCACATGGATTCCATCTACATAGTCCCAAACAATCCCTCAAGGCATTTGATGATATGTACAATAAATTGGAAAACAAAAAAACGTGAGAAAGATGTTCTCAAACTTGCAAAGATGAGAAGGGGAGGGACCTGGATTATGTTATATGATTTAAGAACAGTGATTAGAGGTTATTAGTTGAGGAAGATGAGATCAATGAATCCTACATTACTGGGAAAACTTGTTAAATAATAACTAGTGTGAGAGTTTAGGGATAAAAGGAAGGTGAGAAAGATGTTCTCAAACTTGCAAAAATGAGAAGGGGAGGGACATGGATTATGTTAGATGCATTAAGAACAGTGATTAGAGGGTATTAGTTGAGGAAGATGAGATCAATGAATCGTAGAGAAGTTATTTCGAAAACTCGTTAAACGATAACCAGTATGAGAGTTTAGGGATAAAAGGAATCATAAACTCAAATGAGGCTGGAGACTGCTAAAAAAGGGGGAGGTTGGAGACCTGCTAAAAAAACACGAGGCAGAGGCCATAGCTACTTCTGTAGCATTATATATCTAAAATGAAAGAAGCTTTGAGAAAGATGGAAACAGGAAAGACCTAGGACCAGATGGTATACTAAGAGAATGCTAGATGAATGAAGGGAAAGTGCTGGGGTGCCTATATTTAGAATTGCACTATCATGGGATTAAATTCATGAGTCATGCTATGAAACCTAGGGTGAGTGATTGGGCAAAGATTCAGGCATGAAATAATTGCTATCAGCAAATTGGTTCTAAATCTATGCAAGGTAAACCATGAACGCTATTTTCCTATGTATACAGCTAATGGAGAAATCATACAGAAATGAGTCATGAAAGCGGAGAGAGAATCTGGTAGGGAGGGGAGGAAGATCCCCAAATGATCTCTATTGACTTGCAGAAATCATACAATAGGGTTGCTAGTGAGAGAATCTGGTAGGTGTTGAGAAAGAAAGGCGTCTCAAGAGAGCAGAATGATGAATCGTGAAAATGGAGAGATTGAGAAGGATGTTGGTCATAAAATAGAGCTAGGTGGATGGAAGTGGAAATGTCTCTTAAGTTTGATGTGATTGTCGCATGCCATCAAACTTGGAGAGATTTTATGTGATTGTAGCATACCATAAATTAGACCAGCCATGCTCATAGCGGAAATGAGGATGTTCATGTGGATGAGTGGCGGGACTAGGAAGGATAGAACTAGGAACGAATGCATTTGAGGGGACTTTGGAGCAGCAGGAATAGTTAATAAGATGAGGGAAAGTAGACTTCGATGGTTTAACCATGTGCTACGGAGACCAAGAGCCACACTAGTTAGGCATGAGCTGGTTCAAGTCGAAGGTTCTAAAAAGGTAGTGGAAAGGCCTAAAAGGATGTGGGTGGAGGTAGTAAGAAAAAGATTTGATGACTAATGGTTTAACTGAGGATGTGGTCAGTGGCGATTGTCGGAATAGGGTTTGCTTAACTTAGAACTGAGGATGTGGTCAGTGGGGATTGTCAGAATAGGATTTTCTGAACTGAGATGATGACAATATGTTGAGTGATCTACAGCATGTCTTGGAAGTCTTTTCAAGATCTATGGAATGCATTTCTATTGAGTTTCACAAGATTCTGTTGTTTAGGGCAGGAGAAGAAGAGTGAGCGATTTCTTTTGCCCCATTATCTGTTGAGGGATCTACTGCTTGTGTTGAAAGTTTTCGTCAAGATCTGTGACAACAGTTGAGTCTCTTTGTATAGGGAGGATGAATGGGAGGCGAATGTTGTTCATGATGTGAGTTCTCTTTGGGCGTTGCCAATGAATGGTACTGAATTGCTTTTCAGTAGAGTTGACCGGAGAGTTTCATATTTCGGGTGTTTCTCCTGCTTTGGAACCCCAACATTCATTTCATGCTTGAGGTTATAAAGAGTTTCATCCCACTGCTTCCGGTGGTTAGTATCGTCAACTGCAGCATGTTGATCTAACGAATACACTTCCGAAGCTTTATCAACTCCCATCTCCACTTCCAAACAACCAAAACGATTCTGCCTACTTACTCAGACAATGCTCTCCCATGCTGAGGAAAGGCCTGCCTACTCAATCGGACAGTACTCTCCCATTCTGAGTCACAGGCAGCTCACTTAGGTGAGCCCACACCACAAGGAACAATAATGGGGGAGAGTAATGGAGTGCAGGGGTTGCTTAACTTGCTTCACCTTCGAAACCTTCCAATCCAGCCATCAGATGGCCTCCATCATTATGAATGGACATGCCAATAATTGGGCCCACTTAAGGCTGATGATCTTGGACTGAAATGTTAGGCTGTAGGATAGACTGGGCCTAAAAGTTGAGCCCGTTTCTTAATCAGGTAGACCTGTCTAGATCTTTGTACGAGCCCATCAACCCCACCCAAGGTAGATCAGCATGGCCTACTTGGGGTTTCAACTTTCAAAGGCGTTTGTCATATATCATGCAAGGTGGAGCAGCTCATTTGCTTTGGGTTGGACCCTTAAATAAAAATATTATGAAATCGATTCCGGCAGGCCAGGCCAGCAGGCCATTTGTTTTCGAGGCTGACTAGCCCAAGCTTGCCCAGAGGACTAGAATTGGGACCAAAATACGTCTAATGATTCTTGAGCGTGCAACAAACATCATGAAATATCATGTGCAACCGAACGCTCCCCTGACCTTGAGTCTGCAGTCCGTACAAGGATGCCATGGTTTGTTTACCTACTATCATCTGATGGGCTAAATTCTGGTGATTAGACTACTTAATTCCTAACACTTTGATAAGTGGGCTGCAAATAGACGGTTAAACCAATGACAACAAGTGATTGACTGAAATAATGGATGGCTAGCATCATCTTTAGAATATTTTTGAGACATGCCTATCCATTGTGGGGACAATCAGACCAACGGACTGGATAGCTCTACAATGACCTTCAAGCTTGTGAAGATTAAAGACCCCATGATAGTTTTGAGGAATTAGATGATCGATAACCGTAGACGACCAGAGTTTGTATCAAGTAGGTTGTCGGATCAATGATCTAGTCCATTGGAAGGATTGGTTTTACCATTGATGGACCATGCCTTGAATATTTCATGCACAAGGAAGATCACTGCTTTTGATCCGTGCCTGAGATGGACAATAAAAGAAACAAAAAAGCAGCAGACCACATTATATAGATGTAATCTGAGAGAATGTTGCGGTGTTGTGAAACTAGTTAAAACGCAAGGCTGAGGATCGTATACTTACCGTGGGACGGCCAGACATTATTCTTCGAGGAAAGCAACCAGTGCTCCTGAACATACAGGATGTCGACTTCCATCTCAACACACGTGGCGCACATGAATGAGATCCAGACCATTGATTTCTCGTCCCTACCATGGATCACGACTCGCAGTAGTTGACCAACAGTCGACATCTCATGGGCAAAGGTCTTCCAATAGGTCGGTATGATTGTGCGATTTTGGCTGCATGACATATCCGTAGGCCACATTATGTGCCACGTGTACGGTCATTCTATACGTCCATCTCACCAGGTCGAGGATATAATGCTGGAGTTGTGCCCCCTTGAAAGCTAATGTAAATCTGATCCATAGATGACATGGATAGTATTCGTTGGTACTAATGATCCTAACCGTGGTTCATGATCACCATGGGTCCTACATGAACATATGCTTATGAAATAGTTAATATATGGGAGTATCACAATTATATATAAATATGTGTTAAAAGGAGAAGGTTGGAGTATCACAAATATACATAAACATAGGTTAAAAAGATAGGATTCTTCTAATTGTCCTTGGAAAGTTGAGAGTGGGCATATGGTCACTAATCAAAATAGAGTTGTGGACCATAGGATTCTGGATACCCTAGTCATAACATGATTACCTTATAACCTACCTTATAATTATTACTTTGTATGTGGTCATCTTATACGAAGAGATTGATGCCAAGTCAAGATGTAAAGTCTTCATCCATAGACATGAGGATAAGTCGGTGTGCCTTTACGGTACGTAGGAATGTGAGTGTATCAGCTCATGATACACATTGATTTGAGGATGTATTACATTTGATCAATTTTTCGGCCTAGGACATGTGGGGAATGTAGGTCTTAGTCGCATGAACTTTGGCTTGCTCTACGAGATTATCATGCGGCTAACAAAAGTGGGTGTGGGTCGCGCATCTATCAAACTCCATTAAGACTCATATGGGCCAACAACGGATTTATTAGTTTCCTTAGAACTCATTTATGGCTTATATCTTAGGGATAAAATGTTTATGAAGTAGTTTTCCATTGCTACTAACATTTAAAAAGGTTTTACAAATGTTTTCTACTATTAAACTTTTCTTTTAATTGTTAAAACAGCTTTGATCACAATTAATGATGATCCAATGGCTTAGATTTAGCGTGGTCTACTACTTGATTTGCATGGGTATTGGGCCTGTGTTGAATGACCATGATAGAGGAATGATTTGATCAATTTAAATACATGGGTTAAGGCAACTTCACTTAATTTCAATGCAGTGGGTATAAAAAAAGAAAAACCGAGATATTCTCATTTTTCTTTATATATATATATATATATATAATATGAAGTTGTATGCTAGAAAAAAGAGAGAGCCTTGAACGTCTCCAGCTTGAAAAATGAGTTGGGTCCTAGCTCAACTCGGTCCAAAATTTGACAAAATCCCTATTTTCCACTTTGAGTATTCCTAATCTAGCCATTGATCAAGTGGGCCACACTTGCAAAAATTAATAGATATTTTAGAGGAACGAAACCATGAATGGGGATTAGAATGGCATATTTGTGTGATACAACACGTCCATGTAAAGTCTGGTCAGGTTGGGCTTCTTTGACTGGACCCGAGCTCGAGCCAAATATTAATAAGGCCATGCATGAAGGGCCCAAGCCTGTCCCTGGGTCAGGCGAGCTACTAGGCCCCCCATCGGACACCCTTAGATCCAAAACTATTGGCCCCAAGAAGTTTTCAATTGTGGGTGTATTAATCCTCACTTTCCTATGCGATGGCCTACTTGTGTTTTGAACCTAACATTCTAACGTGGGCTGGTTCAAAGGATGGACGGAGTGGATGTAACATGGACATCAAGATGGCCCCACCGAGATGAGGGTAAGACGGGATTGAGGTACAAGAAAAGTCGAGCCCACGAATTAGGCCAGGCTAGCCCCTACTAGCCCATGTCTAGACCACATTGGGCAGGACTTGGGCTGGCCCCTACTCTTCCAGGTTAACTTGAACGGAGTTGTGCTCATAATTGGATATAGAGGGTGACTAGCCCGACGATTGGCCGTATCTCGGCTCAATTCAGGACCCCAGTCTGAGTCGCCTTTTTAAACCTTTACTTGGATTAAGAGTTTTGAGGCCCGATATCTAATTGGGCTCCCTGAGTTTCACTCATGCTTGAAACCTTTAAATTCACTTCCCATGGCCCACTTGATCATCGAATCAGGCTAATTCCTGCTATTTTTCCCTTATGCTGATTGAGCTCACCTGATGAACGGGTTGGATTGCACATAAACAGCACAGTGGCCTCAGGAAGGTTTCTATGGTGGGCTTCCCTTATCCCTACTGTTCGCCTGGTATGGTCCACATGATTCTTGGATCAGATTGATTTTTGAGGTTAGGTCCTAAATGATGTTTCCCAACCAATGGATAGAGCGGATATCAGCACAAACATCTCAGTGGGCCCATCGTTCGGGCTTTTCAGGCTCTTCCTACGGTCCAGATGGTACTGACCCTACATTGGTTATGGTCTGTACGATCACATTGGTCTGGCGAAGCTAACCATCCGATGGTTATATGAAATGGGCCAACATATGGATGGTTAGAAATCATTCCAATGGTTGGATTTTGGTGCGGTGGCCTAAGAAAAGTAGGCTGGACCTAATGGACGTACATCCGGCCTGATTTTTGGGTCACCCCACATACAATAGGACCTACCTGATGAACGGCTCGAACAGTCGCACACGTGTGAAGTGTACGATACGTATCGGCTCTCTGAAAAGTGGATACGTGCTGGTCCACTTGAGCTTTGGATCTGCTTCATTTTTGAGCCCATGCCTTAAAAATGAGCTGGCAATGGACGGCATGGATATTAAAGACATACATCATGGTGGACCCCACAGCACGTGCCATCAGGGAATCCGCTTCCGATATTACCACCATTTAGCAAGTTATGGTGTCATACGTGTTCGTACACGTGGATTGTTCAAACAGTGGGCTTCATTAGCTCTAATCATCTTAACCATCTATCCCCCAGCGTTCCTGTGACAGACACGAAAAATATGGCCCATTCATCTGGACCACGTGTACGATGGTGGTGAACTCTCACTCAGTATAGTCGTTGACGGTCACCTCGGGCCTTTAGCTTCCATGTTTGACGTTTTTTTTTTTTTTTTTTTTTTTTTGTTAGATGGACTTATGTCACCTCGTGGGGCCCACATGCAGACGTACTCGGATAATCATAACGTCCGTTCTATGTTAGTTTTTTAGAATATATATATATTTTTTTGTAATAATTACGCTGAAAAATATGATCCTTACCATTGATTTGCAGGGATGATTTCAGCCGTTGAAAATTTTCTTTTCCATGGTCAACATTCAGAACTACACAGAAATTAGACATCCAGACGGTTGATGGGTCACATCGTGACTGGACCATGCCCAAAATTCTCCAGATTCAGAAATCTAGCCCTCTAATCTTTGAATTTTTTCATTTGAATGTCAGGATATTTCATAAGAACTTGTCTTAACCGTTGCAGGTTTATTGTGATATCGACCAAATTTCTAGGCATGCTCCAACCAAAGTGACTGGGGCCCAGTATACCAAAAGGTTTGGATCACTCAACTGTGGGCCCCACTTTTGCAAACTAAAATTTTTATGATAGGGTTAGGGTGATAAGCTAGACTTAGGCTGGCCCACAAATGGCCAGGGAGCTGGTACAACAAAAGGCATCTCCACTCCTTCCATCATTTGCATCAGCTATGTTAGGACATGATAGGACAGAGGCTAAAAAATCATGCAATCTATAGCTAAAGTAAGCTGCACTATATGAAAGAGTGAGGATGCAGACATCCACAAACCGTCCTAAGCCCACTATGATATTAATTTATATGGTCTGTCCTAAGCCCACCATATATGATATTAATTTATATGGTCTGACGTATTCATGAGTCCTGAAAAAGATAAAAGGTAGAAGCCAACTATCATCCAGAACTTTAGTGGGCGTCACCATCCTCACTTTTCCCAGTAGTGTGGCCCACTTGAGTTTTGGATCGATCTCTTTTTTAGGTTCACGTCCTAATACGAGCAAGAGCAAATGATGGATGGAGTGAATATGTGTTTTGGATCAGCACACATCACATTTGTTATAGTTTTGAAAACACAACAAAAATTATTATTATTTTTATATATTTCAAAGTTCCAAATCAACAAACTGAACGCTGAGGATTGCCCGTTTAAATATCAACAAGTTTCTATTGCAAGCTAAATTCGGAGATTTTTTTTAATTTTTTTAATCTAGATATACCTTTAGATCACTATTGTTGAATACCTTTTGATTGTTGGTGTTGCATCTTTAAGAAGGTTCTCTTCCATATTTATTCCAAACGAGGAGAAGAGGAAAGTTAATACACTATTCTTAGAGTCAGGCTAGGGGCAATGCAATGAGAGACGAGCGCACATTTCGCCACATGCATAGATTATTTAACAGACGGGCCGGAGTGGAGATGGAAAGGATTCTTTTCTCTTCACTTTTCACTTATGTTTGAATCTCTCTCTATATGAGGTGATTCTCAAGGGGTCTTAGAGGTCCATGGTGTTTTCTTTACCCACAAAATGCCTCTCCAACGAATACATTTTCTATCGAGAGAAGTATTCATTCATGCAAAGTGTGATGGATCATATGCCACTGGTTAGAAATTATTGAGAAATTGCATCCCGGCATATAAGTAATTCAAAATACACCATCCAAACTATGGGTACCTACTTAGATGTATCATTAATGAAAACCTATTCTTATTTGGTTACTAAATTACCAGATCACCCAACATTTAGGGCCTATTTGGATACCACGAAATAAGTTATTTTTTCTACTTACGATGATAAGTAACATATTTAAAATAAGTAAGTTTGGTTTATGATAAAATATAAGTAAATTTTCATTTATTTATTTAAAGTTACTTAATCAAGTAAAAATAAAGATAAGTTACTTGAGGAACTTATCTTAAGTAACTTGCGATCCAAAAGCCCCTTACTCAAGGGTAAAATATGAAACCTATTTATTAGCCTCATCGTGTTGGGTGAAGCCAAGGCTACACCTATTTAGTAAACCTTTAACCCACAGCAAAGACAGACGCAGATTGCCAATGCTCCCTAGACTTCCCTAGTCGAAAGCTGCGTGGGGCCATATGAATTTCTGTAGCAAATCCACGGCATTCATCAGTTTTGCAAGGCAACAAAACACAGGAATTTAAAAACCAGGCAGATCCAACATTCATGTGCACAACGCCACATGAAACAGCAGGATTGAACGACCACCAATGGAAACTTTGCGGGGCCGCAGAAGTTTTATATGTGTGATATTTATGCCTATAGTTTATCTGAGTGCATGGTAATAACTTTATGAACGGTTTGCATAGCCTATAAACATCTTGGTGTGCTCTGGGAAGGTTTCAACAGTGAACATTTGCATGACCACTGTTTAATGGGATGTGGCCCACAGGAGTTTCTGATATGCCTGATAACCTTGCAAAATCTGATTGACGGTGTGGATTTGCCCCACATCATTTATGGCTATATAAACTTGATGTGCCAGGGGCACATGCAATCCGAATCCCTTCATTTTTGGGCTCATGCCCTAAAATGATCGGGAAAAATGGATGGACTGCGTGGATACATCATGGTTGGTGCCACGGAACACCGAACAGCTGCAGATTTTTCATTTATTATTATTATTATTTCACAATAATCCATATTTACAATTTTTATATTTATTTTTATTAGTCATGCAATGCACCCACACAGTTAGTCACTCGCTGCACCCACCCACCAATGGAGTTAGTGTGCCTCCTTAGGACTCTAACCTGAGACTTGCTTTTAAGACTTGTAGGCGTCTTCCGCTGGGCTAGCAGGCGAGAAACAACTCATATTTACATCTAGTTACCTTCTTAATTCAACTTGATTATTGAAAACTTAATTTAAAAAGATACTGAGATGTAATAATCATATTACGGAGGTACTATGATGTAATTATCATATTAACGAGGTACTATTGTGTAAGCATTTCCTGTTTTTATGAAAGATAATCCATTTCCTTACGACGCAAATTGCCTTGCCTCCGGCCATGGGAAGTGACTGTGGTCGGACTCAATATGGGGTCCACTCCGTCCATCAGTTTCTCGAGACAACAACAGGACAGGAATAAAAAAATCATGTATATCCACAACTCAGGTGGGCCACACCACATGAAAGAGTGGGGATTGAACGCTCACCATTGGAAACTTTGTGCGGGCCACAGAAGTTTTGTATCATTTTCTGCCTACAGTTTATCTGAGTGGTAACAACCCTATGAACGGTTTGGACGGCACACAAAAATAATAGTCGGCTTCTGACTGATTCATGTGGTGCGACTCACCTGAGTTTTGTACCTTCCTGATTTTTGTAATCCGGTCCATTTGTGGTCTTCAGATGGAACCAGTGGATTTATCAGGGGCATCTCTGTGGGCCCCACATAGATTCCGACCACAGTTATAACTTACTGTTGCCGGGGCACAGGAAATTCGCGTCCGTTTCATTGTACCAAACTCATTGACAGTTGTCCTGATGGACCCTACCATGCATGACAGAAGCTCCATTAATCCATATTGGAAAATTCTTGCCGTCCAATATCTGGCCTTTGTGGGCCTCTGGTTGAAGGCTTAAGATCTTCTAGCTTACAGAATTTTTTGGGCATCCCTGTCAATGACAGTAGCCATCAGATCAACGGACTAGATCACCTTACCTTTGGACCCACTTGCGTGGATGCATCGGGCTATATTATTCAATGCATCGGAATTCCAGGCCTGGATCGGCTTTGTAGCATTTAACCCAAGGAGAGGGATGCTTGAGGCTAGTGTTGAAAATGGTGGTGTGAATGGACTCATCCTCCTAACGTGGCACTGATGTAAGCTATCCGGAGCATTCAAATTACTATGAAATGTAGTAAATTCACGTGGCACTGATGTGAACCTATCTGAAGCAATTCTAACCATTAAATAATGACTAAGAAATGAATGGCTAAAATTAAAAATGGAGTGGTCCAAATTCAAGACAAAGACTATCATCCTTTCACTGTAATTTATGGGTTAGGTGCAATTAACAGTTGCGTCAGCTATTGTAATGGTCTAAAATCTTGACCTATATTGCATGTGTCGTATTGAAGAGTCTCCATCAATTTTTGAACTGGTGAAAGCATAAGAGTCTGACCACATGGGTTGGTCCAATCAGGCGACTGAAGAAGAGTTACCCCAGGATCCAACCACCCAACCCAAGATGTTGATGTTGACTACTCAATATCACACCATTTGGGTTGGATAGGATTCGGTCCTGTCCATAGCATAGCTTGAACATCTCCAATCATGAACAAAGGATTTTACATTGATCATGCATATTAGCCATAACTCATACATAAGATACATGTAAGGTTGAGCTTGGTTGACTTGCCGTGGATCTCAACATGAGTCAGGATGAAGATTTTAAGCCCAACCTTAACCTAATGCGACCTAAAATTTAGGTTGGGTCAATTAGATTTAGGTTGACCCAACTCGAGTTGCACCCCTACCTGTAACACCCGTAGAGTGGACCAAAAGACACTAAGTGCTGTGGGCCATCATATTGTTCATGTGATATCCACTCTGTCCATCAGGTGTACTTTTTTTTACATATGTTCGTTGTAACGCCAAAAGTCAATCTAATCAACGGATTGGCCCTCATTTAAAAGTTTGATTCAATAAGTTATCCACATTTGTTTATGATTTGATGAAAAATGTGATGAGAAAGATCACCTTCTTTCTTAAGTATGCAAAATCTTGAATAAACAAAGTAATTTCTTGAATCCACAATGAAAAGAGATATGTTTCGAATATTTTATTAAATAATGTGGCCTCTTCCAAGACTCATCTATCTAAATCAGGTCTACAAGGGGCCAACTTGGGCTTGACACAGAGGATGGCTATTTCGGGATCAGGTTTGGGTCCCCCGGCTGACCCAAGCCTCATCGCATTAGGCCCAGCCCTCTCGCATATCAACAGCTGGTGAGCTCGTTCTCTTCGTACTCAGGCACTCACAAATTGTACGTACGATCGCAAAAACAACTTAAAACTAATCTGACTCAATTTTGGAACCTATTCTCGTTAAACCACAAGCCTAAAATCTGATTGGTTGAACAATCCTGACCTCTGATCTTAACCGTCCCTTAAATGTCCACAATCAGACAGTCAGATAATCAAATAGTCTTAAATATTGGCTCATAATGTATTTACTCTGGGAGCCCGTAATTTTGACAGTTTAGATTGAATTAGGAATCGTATACATTTATATAACTAAACTCTAAGTGCCTGTATATGATCCATTGCACTCTACCAGAGTATCAAAGTTTTTGGCTTCGCTTATCTAGAGGGATGAATAGGAAGCTTGCTTGTGATTTCTGAGAGAATGAGACGTCGACGGTCCCATTTTTATTTTGCTTTTTTTCTTTTTATTTATTTATTTCTCCATCGACTAGTTTGTACTCATTTGAAAGTCGTATGAAAGCAGCCTACGGCAGAAAATGGGAGCAACCAAAGCAGAAAAAGGACGAAAATGACAGGATGCCCATATCTTGAGATCCTTCTATGCAGCCACTCGCGAATTGAGTCACGTCGGGGGAAGGTTTGAATAGAGAAAAGCCAACCCAAACCGTTTAAAGCGGGCCTCATTGTGGGCGGAACATATCATGAACGTGCACGGCTCCGGTGGGATCCCTGACCAGTGGGCCCTAGCATGATGTATGTGCCTTATATCCACGCCATCCATCCGTTTTAAAAACTCATTTTAGGACACGATCCAAAAAATGAAGCAGATCCAAATCTCAGGTGAACCAAAATATATTAAAAGCTTCTCATGGGCCACAAAAGTTTTGGATCATATTACGCGTGGCAAATAAACATTCAGGTGGCCCTCATGTAGTTTTTAATTGTGGGGATTCAATCACAATGATTTCTGTGATATAGTCCATCTAAGATTTGGATCTGCTTCATTTTTGGAATCATGCCCTAAAATGAGCTGTCAAAATGGATGGACATTGTGAATGTAACCCCACAGGCTAGGGATCCACCCAAGCCACGCCCATCATGAACATGTTTGCTAGAACACTGAATACATCCAAAACGGATGGGTGGTCATCTTTCGATCATTGTTTACAAGGTGCGCCTCAACTTCGATGGTGATATGGAGGTAAGGGTGACTATGGTTTGATCCAACCCTAACCTTTTAAGCCTTGGCCCTGGTCCTACAAGTGTTGGGTCATGTGATGTAGGACATGGATCAAGCACGATTCTAACATAGATGGATCAGAAGAAACTTAAAGAGAAATCGATAAATTCAGCATAGTTCGATTGATCGACCAATCGAGTTGACAGGTCAAAATTCTGCTAGAAATTTTGAATTGGTTGCTGGATAATTTCTGTTGGTTTAGACAGGTCGAAAGTTCAGTTTGATAGGTCGACCAATTAAGTCGACAAGTCGAAATTAAATTAATTTTTAGTTTTAGTATCTTGACCTTTTTGGGCCAGTTCGACCAATCAACGCGAGACAAAAATTTGCGCATTTTCTAGATTTTGTTTCCTTATTCATTTAGGTCTCTTCTAATTATATTTTAGAGTTTGTTTAGGTTTATTTAAGCATGCAAACTTGTTTATTTTGAGGAGCTTATTAATAAATTTTTGATTTTTTTAACAATTTTCTTGTGGATTCAAAAATTTCTCCTGTGGATTCAAGAGAGCCTTGTGGATTCAAGGTATTCATTATTCGAGGAAGATGGTGATCATCCTCATCATGTCCTTTCTTATGTCAGTTGGTATCAGAGAGAGGTTTCTCCTCGAATTGATAGCTTCTAACGAAGGAGTGGGTAATCCCATAGACGGTGCTCTAGAAAATTATCCTGTAATAGCGGTGGCTTTTGAGGAGGCACAACAGGAGAATTGACAAGTCATGTAACAATTGTAGGATGCTCTTGATTGTATGACAGAGGCCTTAGGGTCAACTCCGTGTTCGTGGCAATGATTTGCCTCCGATGGGCATTGAACTTACAATCGTGCTGTTTGCGATGCGATGACGGTGATGAATCACATAATCACACCTGATGATAATGGATCCAGCGATGAAGAGATTGATGACACAATCCTACAACATCCCAGACGGGGTGGCGATCGGGTAGATCAGACGGATCGAGATTTCACGATGAAGGTGGATCTTCCTAGCTTCAACTACTAACTCCACGTCGAGGACTTCCTCAATTGGCTTATTGAAGTCGAACGCTTCTTCGACTACATGGAGATCCCTGAAGAGAAGGCAAGTTAAACTTGTGGCTTACAAGTTGAAGGGTAGAGCTACATTTTGGTGGGAACAACTTTAGCTCGTGTGAACAAGGCAGATGAAGGCTCCAATCCTCACGTGGCAGCGGATGAAGCAGCTGATGCGTGTGCGATTCCTCCCCAGTAGTTATGATTAGATACTAAAATTGTCGGCATGATAGCCGATTGGTGAAGGATTACGCAGAGAAATTCTATTGTTTGTCGGCAAAAGGCGAGGATCGCCGATTAGTGAGGGGTTGTGCAAATAAATCCATTATTGTTTGCGAGAGGTGACCTGGTCGAGATCGAATCGTGATAGGTCGTCAGATTCATCAGTGACGTATGTGTGGTCCCTATGGAAACGGAGAACCAACCCAATACTTTTAAAGTGAACGAGCAACATCTCATAAACGAACGTGATTTTATCAAACACTCTGAGGAGACAGGAGTGATAGTGGTGTTAGTAGAAAAGGAAGTGGATGTGGAGTTTGTGAACATCTCAGAAGATGTAAAGCCAATGTTGCATGAGTTCAAGGTGATTGTGCTCACCGAACTTTCCGACAAATTGTCCCCTATACAGGAGAGTGGTCTTTCTAGAACACGAAGAATCAATCTATCAACCAGTCTTAATATGAGGTTGTGTATGACCGAGTTCTTAAACCTGCACTCGACTTGTTTCCATTACCTAAACGACCTGGAATGAGTGTTGCGACAGAGAATATGATAGTTCGGGTATCAACTATTCATGTTGATGTCCAAGAGAAGTCAAAGAAGCTTACTGTAGAGTACAAGGAAGAGGCTAATAAACATCGACACCTGAAGTTGTGTTGAGTGTGGAGACAACCACACCAGACCATGGTCGGGCGCCCGGACGGTCAAATGACCGGGCGCTCGAAATTCATCCTGTTTTGGCATCAGTCCGCTGGACTGTTTTGTGAGTAGCCGGGCGCCCGACGGTCAAAGTGACCGGGCGCCCGATAATACCCTGAATTATGCCTTTTGTTGCTGGACGTTTTTTGTATTGGCCGGGCGCCCGACCCAGTTATGTCTGGGCGCCCGACCGGCCGCGGGCTTAAGACGCGGGTTTCGTATTTTTTATTCTAATTGCGGGGTTTACTATATAAAGGAGTGTAAACCGGGATTAGGTATGGGGATTAGGGCTTCTATACGTCCAAGCTGAGAAAAAGGCGAGAGGATTAGGAAAAGGGCCATCTCTGTGCATGGGAGCATAGGAGAAGGTAAGTGTATTACTTATAACTTTGTTTTTCTTCATAGTGAAGTTTGCACCCGTGGTTTTTTTTACCCTTATTGGGGTTTTTCCATGTAAATCTCTGTCTTGTGGATCGTTGGTTTGTGTGATTCTTTTCTAGTTATTATTTTCTTCTTGTTTATCGTTTGTGGGTGAGATCGGAGATTAGATATCGGTTCACCGGCGTTGTTGGCGTGCTGCGCAACAAGTTGAACTTGTATTGTGAACCAAGTCTGTTGAAGAACTCGAGGATGATTTTTTTTTTTTTTAAGTGGAAGGGTCTGATGTAGGGCGTGGATCAAGCATGTTCCTAACACAGATGGACTAGAAGAAGTCCAAAGAGAAATCGACAAAATTCAACATAATTCGACCGATCGACCAATTGAGTTAAAATGTTGAAATTCCATCAGAAATTTTAGATTAGTTGCTAGACAATTTTTGCTAGTTTATATAGGTCGAAAGTCCTGTTCGATTGGTCGATTGATGAAGTCGACAGGTCGAAATTTACATAATTTTTAGTTTTAGTCTCTGAACTTTTTTAGGCCAGTTTGACTGATCGACGAACAATGGAAATTTGCGTATTTTTTAGATTTTATTTCCTTATTGGTTGAAGTCTCTTCTAATTGTGTCTTAGAATTTGTTTAGGGTTATTTATGCGTGCAAACTCATTTATTTTAAAGAACCTATATATCAATAATATTCCAATTTTTTAACAATTTTATTATCGATTCAAGAAAGGGATTTAAGTGATTAAAGGCTTGAAATAGTTAAATTTAATAATTTTGTTCAAACCTTCAATCTACTTAGGAGCCAAGTCATATAATCCGTTTGGATCATTGGAGCCATCCTTTTTCATGACGGCAGCAGCTACTTCATGATTAGATCTGGCCAGGCCATTTATCATTGGCATGAGTGATTAGGCCTTTTGACGTTTATATAAGGAAAATAATAGATATACATGCAAGATAATAATTAAACTTGGATATATGTGAAAGATAATAAACTTGATCAATATGCATTAAATATACACTTAATTAAAATCATCTATACATAAAATGACAGTTTAGAATAAATATCAGCTCTTAAAGTTTAAGCTTGTTTGGCCTTTATGCCAAGTTTAGGGTTCAAAGCCCCAGCCTTTCAGGACAGGCCACTCAAGCTGGTCCCTGTATAGCTTTTGAGTAAATATTTAAGGGTTGGAATATCTTAATTTGAGTCCTTTCGGGAATCCACCATCAGCATATATTCAGTGCATCCTACCCACGTATTGGTCCGCTGAAAAGGACTCTGGTCCAGCAGCTACGCCTTCTAGTGTGGACCTCATTCATGAAATGGACAGTCAGGGAAAGGGCCAGCAGATTGATCTGATCTTTTTATTTTTTGGCCATTGCTCTGTCCATGATGGGGACTGTAATAATATTCTTGATTGCCCACATCTCTGTCATGTGTAACGTGTATGAGTTGCCACAATTTATACTACATTACGTGTTATAGGGAGCTTGGGCGAAGAGATTTGTACGGTCAAATGTAGTACTCATCTAAAATGTTGATGTGGTGGGGCCCATCATGGATGGCCCATATCTCAAAAATCGCCTAGATTCGAAGATCCTACCTAGCTGTAGAATTTTCGACCTTTTTGTTGGTTGAATAGGAACACTTACTGTACTCTACCTTTTGACTATTCCTTTGCTGGCCACCTATAATTGAAAGGTTAGGATTGTTCCATGTTTGAGATCTTTTGTGCATGGACCAGTCATGGTACGGATCATAATGTTAACGGTTTGGATCACTGAAAAATGGACCCACTTGTACAAACTCATCCAATGTACACATGAAAGCGTACATGAACGAGAACCTTGAAATGGTAGTCCCCATAGAAGGTGGAGCGTAGCCCGAGAATCAGAAGTTCAATTAATTAGGTGGGCCCCAACTTATAGACGGCTCAGATGTAATATTACAAAGAATTCGAACCGAGAATGGGTTGCTTCCATTCTCTCTACTTGCAAATATTGAATTGTAAACAAAAAAATGAAGCTAGAGATGGCAAATGCACTAGCTTCACACGTGAGAATGATGCACAAGCGTGTGTAGATTTCACGTCTCTGAAATCGGGCCAAACGATTACGTCAGCTGGAAAAAACATGTACATCGAATCTGAGCCGTTCATCCATTTCTCTTAACCGTTCATTTTTATGTACATATGCGGTTCAGATGATGATGGCTACCGGCGTGATTCTTGAAAATTGTAGTGGCCTTTCTATCACACGTACCCGCCTCACTCTTACGTGTGAGGTGAGTGCACGGTGCATTCGAGCGAGTGCACTTTAACATTTCTCGTAAATCTCAAATGAAACAAGCTGGTACCGTTGCTTCTCCGATGCTGAAGATGATCGACGGCTGCCAATCGTTTAAACTTTTGGGTAATGATAATAACATACTTTCTATGATCATGTTCGTTGAGCCGTGGGATGCTCAGATGTTTCACTCTGTTCATTGGCCCACTGCACTCCTACGCGAATCGGATTGCTAATGCATGTTAGCCCCACTAACACAGGAGCAGATTGCTGTGTGGGATCCACAGAGATGTCCGTGATAAATCCACTCCGTCCACCTGTTTTGAAAGACCAAAATAGTATAGGAATCTAAAATTCAGTCAGATCCAAAACTCAGGTGGGCCACACGAACAAAACACTGGGAACATCAACGTCCACCAACGTTGAAACCTTCCTGCATCTTACCATGATGTTTATATGCCATCCAAACCGTTAATAGAATTATTCCCACTTAGATAAACGGTAGGAACAAATATCACCCTGAAAAAAAACTTCTCTCACTGCTAGATGTTCAATTCCCACTGTTTCGTGTGTATGGCCTACCTGAGTTTTGGATCTTCCTGAATTTTTAGAATCATGTCCATATTGTGGATCTTCAAAACAGATGGACGGAGTGGATTGGTGATGTATATCTCTACGGGCCCAGACAAGGGTCACACGCAATTCGCTCCCCGCTGAGAGCACAGGCTTCTCGTAGCTTTACATGAAGCTCGTTAATGGTCCGGATTCAATGAAAACATGGCCCACCTAATGAATGGATTGGTCTGTCCACTAGACAGCGGGTTTGGTTGCCGTCCAACTTATTGAAAATAGCACGCAAATCTAAGTTGACGGAAATTAAATGCCAAAGCTTTCGTGGTCCCATGAAGTGGGGCCCACCGTGATATTTATTTGTCATCCAAACTGTTGACGAGGTGACACTGGATAAAAGGGGAAAATCACAAAAATCTACATGATCCAGGACTTCAGTGCTACCAACAAGGAAGTGGGGCCCACCATGGCGTTTATTTCCAACCGACCTGTTGACACGATCACATGCATAGGCCTAGATATATGGAATATACCAATGCTATAGCTTGATTCCAAGACTTTTGTGGCCTCACGAAGTGGGACCCACCATGATGTTCATTTACCTTTCTAGGCCGTTGATGTGGTCATTACCCAGGTTGGATGAGCGTAAAAATTATAAATATCAGTTCATCCCGAACTTCTATGGAGCCAACCGATTGGATGAAGTAAAAATACAAATACCTGCTTTGACTTTTAACTTTCTTGATTTCAAGAAGTGGGACCCACCTTGACATTATTCATGTTGTCCAAGATCATGCAGGCTGGGATGAACGGAAAACACATGTATCCACTTGGACCAGAACCTTTGTGAGGCCCTTGAGTCAGATAACATGATGCATAGAATAATGATTAGTATTAACGTTTAACCATGATGGGTAGATTAGTGGATTAACCTTGTGAATGTTAAGCCTAAGCTAGTTTACTCAAGTGTGTTAACTAAAGGCTGCATGATTCACTATACTTAAGGAGAATAAATCTATTGGACTTATGTGATGTGCACTGTCTAGTGTGGATTGGAACTCATGTTCAAGTATGCTCCCAAAAAAGCATTAGATGGATGAAATGCAAACAAATAATATTCGCATGGAGACTGTTGTTTGGGTATATTCAAATAGCACATTTGATTTATGCAATGTATGCTAGTATGATGTACAAGTAGCCTTGCTCGAGTATTTTAATGAAGTCACTTTTAAGTCTGCCAGTAGACCCTTTTATTAAAGAGGTCTAACGCTGTATGGTAGTATCTTGTAGCCAGTCCAGTTGTATCGATACGAATATTTATAGTCTCTTTAATAGTGATACTGTGATTTAATGCTATTAAATTTATGTTGTGGTTGTTCAAATAAATACAATGTATCTCGTATACGTCGTACTTAATCTTGATTATCTTTGTTATCGAACCATATGAAAAATTGTCATACATAGAATGCATTTTGAATTCATGCATCCTAATTATTCATGCACTGAGCATTCCGCGTACAATTGAGAGGGGTTAGATTTTTGGCTGTTGGATTTGTGGGGCCATTTATTTGGCTGTGATTGTTGGATATGTTGACCATATGATTGGTTGTATACATAACGCTAGGTTTCCCACTGTTGGGGTTAGGAGCCCCGCAGCGGCAGCAATCGAAGTAGGTGAGGAACATACCATAATGGCAATCAACTAGCAAATCATCACACACAAGAAGGCAATCCGATTTTTACGTGGAAAAATCCCTCAAGGGTAAAAAACCACAGTACAAAGCAACACTAATCCACTATGAATCAGAAGTTACAAGAGATTACAGAAGAATACCCTTGGATCACAGCCCACAAGAGAAATCCCAAGCCACCCGAAGCTAATTCTCACATGAGGAGGACAAACCCATCCCTTCCCTCAAACCAGAGAATTCCAAGCTTCTTCCCTAGCTCTTTCCTCTCACCCTAGAACTCTCTCAATCCCTTGGCCCATTGGTGGCAACCCTAATCTCGGATTACATCTCCTTAAATAGAAGAAAACCAGAATTAGAAACTCCTTGCGCAAAATTGCGCAAGAAACTCAATCCAAAAAGGAAACTACCGACCGGTCCGACCCCCCCACCGGCCAGTCGGCCGGCCAAATGGCCCAAAAAGGTTCTAGCAACCTGCTGTTTTGCTCCATCGTGACTGACCGGCCGGTCGATGGTCTTCATGCTTAAAGCTTTGAGGCGTCCAAGCCCAACACCCCCATCATTAGGTCTGAACTTGGTGAACATTTTGATTATGCGAGAGTCTCTACTGCTGAGTACAGGTGGATAAGAGGTGTGACGAGCCTGCCGAGTGTCAGACCGAGTTGGCTGATATGATTGCAAAGTGAGATCTCCAATTGTTGAGGTTGGCTAAGGTGTGAAACAAATGTCTCTTCATCGCCGGTCGAGTCGGATGACATGCATTGGTTTTTACTGCAAAGTCCTCTTATTGAGGAGTAGAGTACAAGGGGTACTCACCGGTGGGCTTGAGTAGGATGCACAACTATCGAGGACGAGTGTAGGGTGAATTTGAATGGGAAATAGATACCGATGTTAGGGTATAACTTTATTGTTAACATCCATATGCAATATATGGTTATGTTTGAAGGTGGCGTTCATATTCATAGCATTCATACTTGCATTGCATCTATTGATTCAACTCTACTAATTTTAGTATTCCATGCCTGTGGTTGCACATTTATACATCTCACTTATTGTATTCTTTATAGTTTATCATGTTGTGATGGAGATGGATATGTTGGAGGTGGCTTTCATATTTATCGCATTCATATCCATAATTTCACTGATTTTAGTATTTGATGTACATGCCTACATGTTTACACATCTTACTTTTTACAAATGTTGTAGTTTATCTTACCTAGTGAGTAGAGACTTACCTATTAAGCTTATAAAACTCATTCCAACTGTTATCTTTTTTTTTTTTTTTTTTTTTAGAGAAGTCTAGTCAGTCCAGATAACTGAGCAAGAAGAGAAACTACATTCCATTTAATTTAGTCTTTCTTTAAAAATGTAACAATGCAACTGAACAGTTGTATACATTTAGAAATAAAATAGAATTTTATTTTAGGTTGCTCTAGGGGAAACACTATCAAACCAAACGAGAGAGAGAGAGAGAGAGAGAGAGAGAGAGAGAGAGAGAACTTAAGTCGCATCCAAGAGCGAAGTCAGGGGCTCTAGCTCCATCTTCGAGACGTTTGTGTATAATCATCTTCGTGTTGGTAGATCTGTGGGGCTATTAGACATTATGGCAACTATGTTTGGATTCACAAATAAACTCATGAATTGCGAAAAGTTAATTTAAACAAAGAGTAAATGACCAAAGACGTTTGCAGGAACCAATTACCTTTAAATCTAGGGTCACTATTTCAATGATCCAAACTTTTTATGTACGGGTGGGGAAAATAAAAACTCTTCAATTGGAATATTTTAACCCATTGATTATTTGACTCTTTTCTTCTAAATATGGGCCGTGTTCTTAAGCTTTGCATTCAAATGGATTGAATATTTGAACGACCATAATTTTTTTTTTTAATTACCCATCTAGGGTGAGGCCCATCATTTGAAAGGCTTGGGTCGTTGGAAAGGACCCCCATCCAACAGCTAAAGTTCGGAGGGCTGCAACTGAGCTAGATTGGTTGGGACTTGGCCCTAATGGAGTCTGCCTTGGGCTAGCTTTTGGCTGAGACCAAACAGGGATGGGTTGGATCCAAGAGTGAAGTTTAGGCCCAATAACGAAACCTGGATTTTTTTATTTTTTTATTTTAAAAAAAATTTTAGCATTACATTATTGGGCTGAATGTTTTGCTGATTGGTCGGATCTGATCTGGGCCTTCATCCTTAGCTTATTCGCTGGTAATGATTGGATTGAGCCTGGACTTGTTAAGCCCAGTACAGTTGCAACGCTATCTGTTTTGCTTCTGGACTATCTTTATGAGGTGTGGCTTCAATTTCTATCTTGGACCACTTTCTAGTCGACTGGGTGGACCTGATCCTACATTTCTGTCCCAAACGATGAATGAGGATGCTCAATCGGACCATGTCGCTCAGTCTATTTGGAATCAAGCTCAAGTTGGTTTTGAATCCTTTAAAATGGGAAGTAGGTTCTATGAGGTTGACCCATGAGGTCCAGCTTTGTGGGCCCCACAATGATGTGTGTCGGACATCCACATGGTGGATATGTCCCGAAAATCAACCCAACTCAAGTGGGCTACACCATCCGAAACCATGTGAAATAATGCATAAAACATCTAAAAGCACTTGGTAGGGCCCATCTGAGTTTTGGAATGGCCTGAAATCTGTTGTGATCCCTCATCTAAATTGGACACGTGTAATGGATGGATTGAGTGTCTAAACCACGTGTCGGTGGGCCCTACAAAACATTTAGAATGGTTTCAATGAGTGGGCATCAATCTGCATGGTCCACCTAAGTTATGGATCGGCCGAAGGTCCCCGCCAGGTGCATCTAATTATATGGGGTGGATGTCCAACACACATCATGTGGTAGGGTCTATAGGGCTCAACCTCATGCCAAGCTCCCATGTGGTCGATCTCATACTTCCTTCTTCTTCTTTTTTTTCCTTTAAAATGTAGTAAAAAAAGGAAACCAATAAGAAGAAGAAATAATAATTTGATCTACCTAACAATGAATGGCCCACCTGAGAACCAAAGATACATGCATCTATTATTAGAAAAGCCACGGAACGAGGGCTCCGTGGGACCATCACAATGACTACATAACATTCACACCAACTAACGTTAGGATGCCCATATGAGAATTAGATCTAAAACTCAGTGAGCCACAACATTAGAAGAAGCAGGAATAACTTACCAATGATAAATGTAAGCGGACCAATCTAACATTTTTGCCGGATCATGATCACAAATCTCCCCACTCGATGGCCGCCCTAGATCTGAAACATGAGCTCCATATTCACATGACACTCAAGGTCACTCTATCTCTTACACTAAGCTGAGCCCATGCTGCTAGGCTGCTAGCAATAGCTTTC
This sequence comes from Liriodendron chinense, assembly GCA_003013855.2. Classification (NCBI taxonomy): domain Eukaryota; kingdom Viridiplantae; phylum Streptophyta; class Magnoliopsida; order Magnoliales; family Magnoliaceae; genus Liriodendron; species Liriodendron chinense. The sequence continues at coordinate 6,005,275 of PVNU02000439.1, read as the reverse complement.
AACTTTCACGAACTTTTTTGTGTGGGTTGGTTAGTTCACACACCCTATTGTTAGTACACCCGCCCACCCTTGTTAGTTACATTATAATGTTAGCCACCTAGGGCTGTAAATGGGTCAGTGAACCAGATGGGGTATTCGGACCCGACTCATTTAGACCCGACCCAAACCCGACCCATTTGTTAAATGGTACGGGTCTGGGTCCAAGAACAAACCCAGTTGCTAAACGGGTCTGAGTCTGGTTTTCTTTATATTAGGCCCGATCCGACCCGACCCGAACCATTTAGTAAGTGGGCGGGTTTGGTCTATGTTTCAACGGACCAGCCCAGCCCAAACTCGTCCAGACTCGGTTTTAAGCCTAATAAAATGCTTGCATACTTCATCCAGACCCGGACCCATTAGACTTGACCCATTTATAAATGGGTCTGGGTGGATCTCTCTCTACCAGACCCGGACCCATTTATAAATGGGTCTAATGGGTTGACCCAGACCCCACCCGGACCCTGCCCATTTAGTAAAAGGGTCTGGGTCTAAAATTTGGACCCAAACCCGTTTAGTAAATGGGTGGGTCTGGTTTTGGCTAAACCCGCCCCGAACCCGACCATTTACAGCCCTATAGCCACCCCCACTATGGGAATTGATACCATGAGCTCAGTGTTGAAACGAGGCTATCTTCACTTAGTCTGCCACTTAAGCTATAGACCTGGGTTTGTCATGAACTTATTCGTCAACAACTATCATTGTTATCTTATGTTACGTGCCGTATGTTCGAACTTTGTGGGGTCAGCTAATAGAGGATAATACCATTTCTTCTATGCAAGGGGTGATGTGTGTGTGTGGAAGCTAAGGTCTACATTAGAATCATCTAATCCAAAACTCAAGTGGGACAATTGGACAATTGGAGCTCCGTGCTAAAGCAAAACTACCAAAATAAGAGCGAAAGAATAATAAGAAATAAGAAAAACATATACCTTACGTGATTCGGCAATTTGTCTGTGTCCGAATGATGCAATAATTCAGAGTTTTCTAATTTATTACTATAAATAACTCAATCAATTAATACAATCTTTTCTTCACCTACTCTCACTGTATTAGAAAGATGTCTTATACAGAAATTAATCTCTCTCCTAACATGTGTTTGGATCTTCTGGTCAATTCGAGGGAAATAGAATTGCGGATTTGATAGACTGGATTTGATTTGACCAAACTTGATGCTATTAGAGATGGGCCTACTCAGAAAGTTGTTATGCCTAATTAGCCTACTCTCTCTTTGTAGTATATCGCCCAATCAATTCCTGTCATGTCAGTTCACCCAATCGAATCCGGCAATGTCGGCTCACCAAGGATAGCAAATCACCAAGCAATCCATGATTAACGTCCTATGTAAAGTATATCTGGTGTTAAGTCATATCTAACCAATAGATTCTTATCTAATTAATATAAAGTGAAGGGACTGCGATGTGGAAACATCAACTTTGGTGTGTTGACATGGCAAAGTTTTGTATCCCACCATGATATGTGTGTTATATCTACAGCATACATCCATTTTGCTAGATCATTTTAGATCATGAGTTTGTCATGCTTCAAAAATGAAGCCTTGGTCCTGGCTCTACTCCTGGGAGGTGAGTTGTCAATTTTTTAGGTATTTTTTGTTTTTATATATATATATATATATATATATATATATATATATATATATATATATATATATATATATGTTTGTTAGTGTGTCTGTCAAATACGATATCCAACAAGGTAAGGGAACAATTTAAAGTTTTATTCCACTAGATAAAATTTACAAGTACAATGAATGAATGAGTGAGCTCAAATTTACATAGATAAATTTTAGGAATCTAAAGAATAAAACATCAAAGCGCATTAAAATAATCTATGCTACGTTACTTTTATAGTCTGCCTTGGTCAGAAAGGATAAGAATAATGAAGCTCAACAAGTACATCTATAATGTGTGCCATGTTTTTGCCCCGTGCTATGCAATTTACCAACATCTCAAGAGCTTAGATCTTATGTTTGCTAGCTACAAACAAGAAATCCCTGTGTTGGATATTTGAAGGGATTTCCTATTTGAAGCAAACGGAGGATCCAGGTTCATATCTCGAATATCTAATGTATCCTTCCAAATATCCAACACATATCATTATATTTCAAAGTTTCAAAAAGCAATGGGGACAATGACTCCCATTGTTGAAACCTTCCTAAGGCCCACCATGATGTTTATTTTCCATCCGACACAAATATCATATTGATCTAAAACTTTTGTGGCCTCCAAAAAGTTTTCAATGGTAGGAGTTCAATCCCCATTGCTTTACGTGGCGTGGTCCAGTTGAGCTTTGATTTGCCTAATTTTTGGGCTCATGCCCTAATATGACCTTGCAAAATGGATGGACAGTGTGGATATAACACGTACACCATGATGGGGCCCACAAAACTTTGCCACGTCAACCCACCACCGAAGGGGGGCCACACCACGTAATCCCCATCGAAGGATTTGGTGATGCACGTGTAACAGATCAATGGGTGAGGCCCTTGGGGCCCTTCTCATTGCATGTGTTGTATATCCATATTGTCCATTGATTTTGCCACCTCATGGTCCAAAAAATAGGCAGATCTAAATCTCAAGTGGACCACACCACAAGAAATAGTATTGATTGAAGGCCCACCATTAAAAACATCATAGGGCCCACTGTAATGCTTATTTGTCATCCAACCTATTGAAAAGGTCACACATATATATATCTGGATGAAGGGAAAACACAAATAACAGCTTGATTCAAAACGTTTGTGGCTGCAAATCAGTTTTTAATGGTGGGAATTCAACCCCTATCATCTGGTCCACTTAATATTTGGATTAGCCTCATTTTTTATACCATGCACTAAAATGAGATGGAAAAACGTATGAATGGCCGGACATACAACACATACATCTAGGTGGGCCCATGGTGGGGGCCTCACCCACTAATCTGTTACTCCTCCCTCACCTCATCCGCACCTGCAGGATAACAAGGCCAGAAGCGGATTAGGCAAGACCCTGCCCTCACTCAAGACGGGGCTCAGTATTCTAAATCGATGCACCCACTTAGTCAATTCGTTTTTCCTTTATCATTTTAGGGTATTATTAAAAAAAAATGAAGTAGATCTAATTATCAGGTGGACCATGCCATAAGAAACCATGGTGATTGAACGCCCTACCATTAAAAAACTTCTTAGGGTGCACCTTAATGCTTAGGTTGTATTTATTTGCCATCTAATCTATTGATAAGGTCCCATAAGCCTGGACAAAGGGAAAAAAAACCAAATATCAGCTTTATCCAAAACTTTTGTGGCTTATCAATACTCAATTACTATTTCCTATGGTATGGTCCTCATGATAATTTGGATCTGCTTTATTTTTTTGGGTAATGCCCTAAAATAATCTGAAAAATCGGACTGCAAGGGGTGGACGCAGAATATATAAATCAAGGTGTCCCCACAATAAGGGGAGCCGATTAGGTGAGACCCCGGTCCATCGAGGTGGGTGGGACCCCTGACTGTGGGGCTCACAGTTATCTATTTGTCTTAAATCCACACCGTCAAACCATTTTGAAAGCTCATTTTAGGGTATTTTCCCAAAAATGAAGATGACTCAAATCTTAGGTGGACCACACCACAGAAACAGTCGTGATTGAACCTCTACCATTAAAAACTTCATGGATTCCATTCGAATGTTTATTTGCCATCCGACCTGTTGATAAGGTCACAAACATGTAGATGAAGAGACCACATAAATATCCTTGATCCAAAGATTTTGTGGCCCACAGGAAGCTTTTAATGGTCAATCACCGTTATTTCCTATACTATGGCCCATCTGGGATTTGGAACTGCTTCATTTTTTGGTTCATGCCCTAGAATGAACTTTCAATACGGATGGACAGCATGGATGTAGTCACACACATCACAGTGGCCCCACAGTCAGGGGTCCCACCCACCTCAGTGGATCCAGAGACTCACCTAATCCGCTCTCCACAATAAGGCTCGCACCGGCTTAGGTGAGTCTAGGGTCTCACCTAATCCGCTACCAACAAGGACGAGGCACTGTTTCGGTGGATCTGAGTAGGGTTGTCAACGGACCGGATCTTGGTTCGAATCCGCTCCGGATCCAATCCGATTTTACCAGATTCGGATCAACAATCTAGATCATTGGGTCGGATTCGGATCTCGTTAATCAGATCCGTTTAAATTTTGGGTCGGATCCGAATCACCTTGGATCCGCTCCGATTAAGATCCGATCCGAATTTAAAATGATTTAAATAATATTATATATATAAAAACATATTAAAAAACCACATATATTTTATCTCAAGTGGACCACAGTAGTTTATCATCCAACTTATTGAATAATATCCACATGTATTCGGATCGGCCAAATCTCAATCGGGTCGGGTTTGGATCAAATTTTTAAAGATCCATCGGATTTCGGGTCGGAGTCGGATAATCCGGATCACAAATCGGGTCAGATTCGGATCAGCCCTGATCCGCTCCAAATTCGATCCATTGACAGCCCTAGATCTAAGGTTCCAGCAATGTGGGTGGGACCCCTGACTGTGGTACTCAAAGTGATGTATGTGCCTTAAATCCACACCATCCAACCATTTTAAAAGCTCATTTTAGGGCATGATCCACAAAAAAAAAAGAAGCTGACCCAAATCCTAGGTGGTCTATACCATAGGAAACAGTCGCGATTGAATCCCCACCATTAAAAACTTCATGGATTCCACCAAGATATTTATTTTCCATCCAACATGTTCATAAGGTCACAAGGACCTAGATGAAGAGACCACACAAATATAATCTTCATCCAAAGATGTTGTGGCCCATAAGAAGTTTTTAACAGTCAATTACCATTGTTTCATGTACAATGGTCCATCTAAGATTCAAATTTGCTTCATTTCTTGAATCATGCCCTAAAATAAGCTTTCAATGAGGATGGACTGTGGGACTGAAAGTGATGTATGTGCCTTAAATCCACACCGTCCAACCATTTTAAAAGCTCATTTTAGGGCATAATCCCAAAAATGAAGCTGACCCAAATCTTAGGTGGTCTATGCCACATGAAACAGTCGTGATTGAATCCCCGCCATTAAAAACTTCACGGATGTCCCTGAAAAATCTCTTTGGTGCTCATTCTCACGTTCGGATTCAGCACCTTAAAACGGAGTTGTAGACCATTACCAAAAGTTCTCGATCAATTGCCGAGTATATTGAGCATGCCAAGTCTTTGGCACTATCATTGGCGAGTGCTGTCAAACCTGTCGATGATGATGATCTCTCAGTTATGGATCCTTAATGGTCCCGGATATGAGTTTGATCCCATGGTGGCAGCGATCAATGTTCAATGCCTTACTCCTTTGGATGAAATCATAGGTTTGCTTATGGATTTTGAACTTCGCTTATCTGCCAACAATACTACTGTCTCTAGTGCCTTCCATGCTCGTGGCCAACCCTCTGCTTCTCCACCTAGCCGCAGCCAATTCCGTGGTCATGGGGCTTCTCGTGGTGGACCTCATGCTCACGTTCGCGGCACTCCTTCTCGTGGTTTTGCACCATCAAACTCCATGAGTCAAGGTCGCTCCTCGACCTCTAAACGTGTTGGTCACAACTCCTCTGCTCCAAGAAGGATTACTTGCTTCAAGTGTGGTGGCCTTAGTGAAGGCCTGGATCGTAGACACCAGCGCCACTAATCACATGACATCCTCAGATGCTTCCTTATCTGGTATGTGTTCATATCAAGGTCCCGATAACATTATGGTTGGTAATGGTTCTCATATGGATATCTCGCATGTGGGTTCTTCTTCTCTATCCACTATGATTGGAACTTTATCAGTTGAGAAATGTTTATGTGGTACCTGCACTGCGTCAGAATTTGCTATCTGTGGCTAGATTCACAATGGACAACAACTGCTTATTTATCTTTACTCCCTCTGGTTTTTTGACTAAGGACATGAAGACATGAATAACACTCCTTCGGGGACCAGTTGATGGTGATCCTTATTTAGTTCCATCCTACCTGATGAATAAGCCCTCTGGCGTCTCCTCCATGTGCTTCCTTGGTACAAAGGCTACACCAGACTTGTGGCATGCTCTCTTGGGTCATCCATCTGATTCAGTTCTTTAGTCCTTAGGCTCTACTTTGCAGTTATCTAATAAGGTCTCCAATCGCCAGTTTTGTCCTAGCTGTCCATTGGGCAAAAGCACTTAACTACCTTTTCCCATTCATAATAATGTTGAAGTCTCTGGTTTGCTTTATGTTATCCATTATGATGTTTGGGGCCCGACCTCTACTACATCTGTTGAAGGCTATTGTTATTATGTCATTTTTATCGATGCTTATAATCGTTTCACTTGGTTTTTTCCTCTATATCGTAAGTCTGATGTTTATTCCACATTTTTATCTTTCTAAGCTCTTGTGGAAAATTTATTTGACAGGAAAATTAAATACTTTCAAAGCGATGGTGGTGGCAAATTTATCACCACCACTCTTAAGCATCACTTTGACAAATGTGGTATCTCTCATCGGCTCTCCTACCCTCACACTACCAAGCAAAACGGGGTCGCCGAAAGAAAGCATTGCCACATAGTGAAGATGGGCCTCATACTTCTTGCTCATTCTTAGGTGCTAAAGGAACTATGGTTTCATGCTTTTAGCACAACAGTCTATATTATCAACTGGCTCCCAACACCAATTTTACAAGGACGGACTCCCTTTTTTATGGTTTTTCATAAGCAACTCGATTATGGTCTCAAAGCTATAATACGAGTCGGCTCAATGCGTTTTCCTGGGCAACAGTGGAGCACACAAAGGCTATAAGTGTCTCAATCCAGCTACTGGTAAAATTATCATTTCTCATTGTTGGGTGTGTTTCACACAAACCTTAGGATCTCGCCCCCCAATACACTAGAATTATAGGCTATGATAATGCAATAATCAAAAGCAATTCAACAACCTCACGACACAAGAGATTTTTACGTGGAAAACCCTCGAAGAGGTAAAAACCATGGGACCTAGTCCAAACAAACAATCTACCATGAAGTAGAACATTACAACCGATCACAAGCACACACCGCTTGGATAAAACCTTCTTCACTCGCGTAGGAGTGGATAAACAATAAGAGAATTGAAAACGGAGAGATCTCACCGATCACGAGGACGTAAAAGCGCTGAGACGATGGTTGCGCTGAAGATCACCTCTTCAACTAATGTCTCCCTTCTACAAGCTTCCTCTCTCTCTCTCTCTCTCTCTCTCTCTCTCTCTCTCTTTTCTCTCCCCTTCCTCTTTTTCTCTCTATCTTACCTTGGATGTGAAAACACCTTCATGGGATAACCAAAATTCATTTTGGAACCTCTTAAGTAGAAAATCGGGGTTGGAACAAAACAAGAAAACTGCATATAATCAGTCCGCGTCGGGTTGGGCGCCCGGTTAGTGGACCGTTGGGCGCTCGCCTAAGTTAAAAATGGTCCAGTGAGAAAACCAAAAGAATCTGCCGAATATCGAGCCCCCGGACCAGTCTGCTCGGGCGCCTGCCCTGGGCACCGGGCGCCCGGTCATTAGACCATCGAGCGCCCGCCTGTTGTGAGATCAGTCCAGCGATAACACACCCACCTGTGTGAATTTCGGTTGCCGACCACAGTTGGTCCTGGCGCCTGACCACACCCAGGCTGCACCTTCTCTGTACTGACGAGGAAAACCCCATCAAATTTCTCCCTTTCCAACTCAGGAGAAATTCGCCTTCTTCAAGCCAGTCAGGTTTCTACAAACCTCAAACTTGCCCTTGAGCAAAGCCTTGGTTATCATGTCTAACCCATTATCATCCGTGTGGACTTTCTCAAGCTGTAGCACCTTCGATTCCAAAGTATCCCTGATCCAGTGATATCGAATCTCTATGTGCTTCGACTTTGAGTGCTAACTTAGATTCTTGCTCAAGTGTATAGCACTTTGGCTATCACAATAGACCACGTGCTCCTCCTACTTCAGGCTGAGTTCCTGTAGGAACCTCTTCATCCAAAGCATATATTTACATACCTCTATGACTGCAATGTACTCGGCCTCTGTCGTCGACAATGCTATGACCTTCTGTAGCTTACACTGCCAAGAGACCGCTCCCCCTGCAAACGTGAACGTGAACATGAACCTCGATATAGATTTCCTGGAGTCTATGTCACCTGTCATATTTGCATCTGTGTAGCCTTCTAACACAGGTTTTTCGTTACTATAGCATAGGTTTAACCTGGATGAGCCTCTCAGATATCGTAGTATCAACTTCACCGTTGCCCAATGTTCTTTACCAGGATTGGCAAGATACCAGCTGACAACACCAACCACATATGCTATGTCTCGGCGCGTACACACTATAGCATACATCAAACTTCCTACCGCTGACGTGTATGGTATCTTCCGCATCTCTTCCACTTTCGCCTTCGTCTTGGGACACTGCATGTCGCTTAATTTGAAGTGACCATCTAGTGGAATACTGATCGGCTTCGCTACATTCATATTGAACCACTCTAGGACTTTCTCAATATACCACTCTTGTGACAGCCAAAACTTCCTGCTGCTTCTATCACAAGTTATCTCCATTCCTAGGATCTATTTTGCTGTGCCCAAGTCTTTCATTGCAAATGACTTGCCCAACTCCTGTTTTAGCCTGTCAATCTTCTTGATGTCTTTTCCCATTATGAGCATGTCATCAACGTACAATAGCAGAACTAAGAAATCACTATTTGAGAACTTGTGCGTGAACACACAGTTGTCCAACTCCATTCCATCATATCCATGCTTTAACATGAACAAGTCGAACTTCTTGTACCATTGCCTAGGAGCTTGTTTTAGCCCATACAAGCTCTTCCCAACCCCTATGGTTGGTGCATGCAGATCTCTTCTTCCAAGACACAATGGAGAAAGGTAGTTTTAACATCTAACTACTTTATCTCCAGATCCATGCTAGCCGCCAACCCAAACAACACCCGTATGGATGTCATCTTCACCACTGGTAAGAATATCTCCTCGAAGTCTATACATTTCCTTTGACCAAACCCTTTCACTACGAGCTTGGCCTTGAATCTCGTTTATGAATTCTTCTACTCATTCTTCTTTCTGAACTACCCACTTGTTGCTCAGAGCTTTCTTGCCCTTAAGAAATTTCACTATATCATAGGTGTAGTTCTTATGCAAGTATTTCATCTACTCTTGCATTACTTTCAACCACTCCCCCTTATGCTCGTCGGCTAGGGCCTCAGAATAGTCTTCTGGCTCTCCCCCATCAGTGAGCATAATGTACTCATGCGGCGAGTACTTCTTGGACGGGTGTTTATCCCTTGATGTCCTCCTCACCATGGCTCAATAGGTGAATTAACTAGGGGCTGCTCCCCTTGTCCATCTTCTGTAGGGACTCTCTCATCCTCTATACCTTGTTGTACTTCCTCGTCATTAGGCACCACGGGAAAGAATAATCGGATTCATGTCCTCTAGCTCACCTGAGCTAGGCTGGCTTTTCTTTGACTTACAAATATCTTCTATACATTGATCTTCAAAGAAAACCACATCTCTGCTCTTAACAAGCTTCTTCTCGGTCGGATCCCATAATCTGTAACCTAAACTTTTCATCACCGTACCCCAAGAGTACACACTGTCTGATCTTCGTATCAAGCTTGGACCTCCCTTCCTTTAGTATGTGAACGGATGCCCTGCATCCAAACACCCTGAGATGATTGTTCAACGGATCTCGTCTAGTCTACACCTTCTCAGGTACTTCTCTATTCAACAGGGGCTAACGGAGACCTGTTTATCAAATATACCGCCGTGTATATTGCTTCTCTCCAGAACATCTTGGGCAACTTTGCATGGGATAACATGCATCTGATTCTCTCTACAATGGTGCGATTCATTCGCTCAGCCACACCATTATGATGGGGTCTTGGGAACCGTTTGTTCATGTCGTATACCCAGTGACTTACAATACTCGTGGAAGTCACCAATGTATTCACCACCATTGTCAGTGCGAATGCACTTCAACGATCTACCTGTCTCTCTCTTGACCATAGCATTAATCATTTTAAATACACCAAAGACCTCGTCCTTAGATTTCAAAGCATAAACCCAAACCCTCCTAGATGCATCATCTATAAAAGTGACAAAATACAATGCCCCACCCAAGCTTTTGTTTTCATTAGACCACAAACATCAGAATAAACCAAATCTAATGTATGCATTTTATTACATGGGAAGAAGATTTAACAAATGAAACTCTATGCTGTTTCCCTGATAAAGAGTCAATGCATGTTTTGATAGGTATACCTGTCACGTTTGGAAGGAGCCGCTTCTTCACTAGTAAGCTAAAGCCATTTTTCACTCATGTGGCTTAGACGCCTATGCCACATGTCAGTTCTGAATCTTCCACTGCGTTCAACCCACCCTTGCATACACTGACACTTGCCTTGTAAAGGGTGTAACACTTCTTTCCTATGGCTGCGATCAACGAACCCTTGATGAGCTTCCAGCGCCCACCAACAAATCGGCTTTCATAGCCATCATCATCTAACCTTTCTGTCGACATTAAGTTGAGGCGAAGGTTTGGAATGTGCCTCACATCCCTGAGAACCAATGTGCAGCCCACATCGGTCTTTACACAAATATCATCGACCCCTAAGATCTTTGATACACTAGAATTTTCCATCTTCACAGGTCCCATAGTCACTTGACTTATAGCTTGTGAAGAAATCTCTGCATGAAGTCGCATGAAACGAGGCTCCCGAGTCTATCACCCAATCAGTGTCTTGACTCGTAGCCGTGAGACAAACATCGTGATCTGTCGAAAGAATAAAAACAACGTTGCCATCTAAAGTGACCGCAGTGGAGTTTGATTCATCTTCCTTCTCCTTTCCTTTTCCTTTCCTGTCATTTTTCTTCTTATGACATTCATGCTTGCAGTGGCCATTCTTACCATAATTTCAGCATTCAATATCTTTCCTGACACTCGACTTACCTTTTGATTTATCTTGGGCCTTCCCACCATTCCCGCCCTTCCTGTTCTTTCCTTTCCCTCAATCTTATGTTACAAGGGCCTCTTGTTGAGTAGACCCCTGAGACTTCCTCCTTGTCTCCTCATTGAAGAGACAACTAATTACTTATTCCATGGATACATTTCCGTCTGGTGTGGAGTTACTTAGAGACACCACCAATGTCTCCCAACTATTAGGTAATGAGCTAAGCAATAACAAATCCTGTAGTTCATCGTCCAGGACCATCTTTATAGCGGAGAGTTGGTTCAATATGTTGCTGACCTCATTCATGTGTTCAACCACAGAACCATCATCTTTGAACTTGAGGTTCACAAGTCGTCTTATCAGAAAAATCTTATTGCCGACTGTCTTCCTCTCATACAACCCTTACAATTTCAGCCATGGTTAGCGGCTGAGGTCTCTGTAGACAAATAGTGGAACACTGAATCATCCAACCATTGTCTAATGAACCGCACCGCCTTCCGGTCCAACTTCTTCCAATCATTACCTAACATACCTTTATCTTTGCTGATACGCCTAAGATTGGAGCATATAGGTCTTTGCAATAGAGCAAGTCCTCCATCTTAGCCTTCCATATGGTCTAGTTAGAACCATTAAAACTGATCATCCTTGACGAGCCACCTTCCATAATTCAAAACCGATCTCACTCCGTTCAACCAACCTGAACTCTCTGATACCACTTTGTTGGGTGCGTTTCACACAAACCTTAGGATCTCACCCCCCAATACACTAGAATTATGGGCTATGATAATGCAACAATCAAAAGCAATTCAACAACCTCACAACACAAGAGGTTTTTACGTGGAAAACCCTCGAAGAGGTAAAAACCACGGGACCTAGTCCAGACAAACAATCAACCGATCAAAAGCACACACCGCTTGGATCAAACCTTCTTCACTCGCGTAGGAGTGGATAAACAATAAGAAAGTAATGAAAACGGAGAGATCTCACCGATCACGAGGACATAGAAGAGCTGAGACGATGGTTATACCGAAGATCACCTCTTCAAGCAATATCTCCCTTCTACAAGCATCCTCTCTCTCTTTTCTCTCTCTCTTCCTCTTTTTCTCTCTCTCTCTCACCTTGGACGTGAAATCACATTCATGGGTGTAGACACCCCACCTTCGGCTACACTGTTGGTGGAGATAGCTGGTTGAATGGAGGACCATACCCCCAAATCCCAAGTCCAAACTCAGCCAAACTCACCCTTGTAAGCCCCATTCCATAGCCCAGATCAAGCCTGAACCCAGTCAACCCAGTCTTAAACATCAGCCTGAAAAACCCCCCAGAAAAAAAGGGCCAGTCAAAAAATCCTAAAAAATTCAAACTCACTGAGTCAACCCGCTGAGTCAACCCGCTTAGTTAACCCGCTGAGTTAACCCGCTGAGTCAACCCGTCGAGTCAAAACACCGAGTCAACCCGTCAAGTCAACCCGTCGAGTCAAATCACCGAGTCGACCCGCTGAGTCAACTCACTGAGTCGACCCAGCGAGTCAAACAGCAGCCTCGAGGGAGCGACCGTACTCGCTGGAAACTGAGGAGCGGCCGTACGGGCGGCCCATAGCAGGCCGCCCGAAAAAAATTACGAAGAGTGCCACTCTCCGCTGCTATAAATACCCCCCTCCCCTTCTCATTTCAACATAAAATTCGAAGCCCAGTCAGTCCGAGAGCTCTGAGTCCACCTCTCCACCCTTTTAGCCCATTTTTCCACCAAGGAGAGCCCGAGTGAGGAGAGCCTAACCCTGGTCCAGCCCAGCCTGACCATTGGTCCAAGCCTCTCAAGCCATCCAAATCTTGATCCAGCCACTCGAAGCCAATCTTTGCGACACCTCCGTCCACCCAGCTACTCTTTTCCAGCATCATCTCATTTGCATCTAGCATAAGTGCAACATTTACTTTTCTTCCAACCCCCCTGCTTCACTGCAAACACTTTGATTATTCAAACACACCGCATGCATCTCGCATAAAGCACCTGTCAGTTCGAGCGTATGCTCTGGGCTTGCCCGTTGTTGGAACCTGCCTATCAAAAACTCTTACTGTTCAGACCTGCATTCACATACATATCACTATAAACACTTTGAATATTCAAGCACACAGCATGCATCATCTCGCATAAAGCACCTGTCAGTTCGAGCGTACGCTCTGGGCTTGCCCGTTGTTGGAACCTGCCCATCAGAAACTCTTACTGTTCAGACCCGCATTCATGCATCATGTCATCCATGAGAATATACGAGGATTAAACTAGACTTTCAAGTATTCGATCGATTCTGTGAAGTAGAGACCGTACTTCGGTACGGGCAGTGTGTGGGGTGCTTAACCTCTTCCCACCCTGTAACCGTGATCCCTTACCTTGAATCTCTGACCGCAGATCAATAGGAGTCATTTTAGAGGAAGGAATCTTCGGATTCCCTTCTCTAACGTTTCTACGGGGTCTAGCTGACTGTAGATTCGAAGTAACTGGCTAGTGGCGACTCTGGTACTTAAACATATCCAGCTTAACACGACAACCAAACGAAGCCCTCGAGAACGAGGCAAGCCAGTGGCACAAACGGCGAGTTCGCACTCACGCATCCTCATCTCCTTCTTTTCCGAAAGGAAAGGGGAAGGGAGAAGAACGTTGTGTGGAAGCGCGGAAACGGCGAGGGTCTACAGAATGGCGACTCCACTGGGGAGGAGCTAGTCCCACTAGTTGTGATCCGACTTGAAAAACAGAATCCTTTCCGTACTTGAAAGTCATTAGTCCTCATATAATCTCATCTGCATAGCATTCTACCCAAAACCAAAAAAAAAAAGAGAAAATCCCAAAGCCAACAAAAAAATAGAAAACCCCAAAACCCAAAAACAAAAATAGTGTATACTTCCCAACCATTACTCCTCCAAACCAAATCACCCTGCCACGTCCAATACAAAACCAACATGGCTCTCCCATTCCCTGCCCTCGAAATACCGGAGGCTTCCTCTCCACAGTTAAACTCGAGAGAATCCATGTCAATTCCTGGCATCCAAGAGCTACAACAAAGCATGAAGGCCATGCAGGAAATGCTTCTCCGATTCACACAAGCCCAAGTTTCAACAGCCAGCAATCAAGCTAGTCCAGTTCAACAACCACAACAACCATCTCTTCCAGCCTTCAGTTCATCCCAACCACAGTTATCAGGGTTGGTGCAAGACTTTCAATACCCTCCTAATGAAGGCCCTCAATCAGAACAACCCTCGACCTCATGGCATTTCTTCCAGTATCCTCTTGCAAACAGGAGCCATTTTCAGGTTTCTTTGCAGTCTCCCTTCGCAGCTCCAGTCCAACAAAGTCCTTACAATGGGAGTAATTACCAGGCCCAACCTCCTTCAAGCAGGAATCATAGGAGCATTAATGACACCAATTACTATGAAAGGGGGCCATCTCAGTGCTGGCAAGGGGCAAGATCTCCCTCATCTGGTCCCTCTGAAATCGAACAACTCCGAGAGCAGATGCAAGAGATGAAGAGAAAGTTGCACAAGCAGCAAGGGGTGGATCTTCTATCCACTAAGTTCAGGGACCTCTGTCCCTTTCCAGATGCAATGGTACCTCAAGGCTTTCATGTACCAAAATTTAAAAGATATGATGGGACGGGATGTCCTGCAGACCACTTACGAGCTTTCTGTGGAGAGCTTAATGCTGTGGCGGGCAATGATGGAGCACTCATCCGCTTGTTTCAAAAATCTTTGAAGGGTGATGCCCTAGACTGGTACACATCATTGGACTGTCATCGCATCAGGACTTGGGAGCAACTCTCTCAGGCTTTCGTCGACAGGTTCGCATACAATCTTAACATGGCACCCAGGAGAGTGGACCTCGCAGCTCTCAGGCAAGGAAGTGATGAAACATTGTCAGCTTACGTTGGACGGTGACGGGCGATGGCCGCTAGAATGAAGACTCCCATCGACGACGAGGAGCAAATCTCCATGATCGTCCACTCGACAAATCCAAGTATCTCTGGATACCTTGTCTCACATCCATATGCGAACTTCAGCCAACTCATCTGCGCCGGGGAACAAGTCGAAGCCGGAATAAGGGCTGGGATGATCTCCCCTTGGTGGCCTCAGCAAGCCTCTCCAGTACAACCGATAGTGGAGGGTGAGCCTACCGGATACGAGAGTGATAATGATAGTGTTCCCATCTCCCATCCAATAGAAGAAGATGATCTTCTCGCCTCTACCGAAGATGCACTATTCCTCCCTCAGCATGGACAACTGCAACAACAGCAACAACCGAGATGGAACTCACAGTTTCCTAATCAAGATTGGGAAGGGGCACCTCTAACAAGTCCAGTTTCAGAACCCCTCATCCTGCAAGGGGCATCTCCAGTCGATCCAGTCTCCGCAATGCAAGGGGCACTTCCTGCCTGTCCAGCTTTCATCAGCCAAGAAGAGCCTCCTCTCCAGTTTATTCGTGCCATCGACTCTAGTTTAGAGTTCGAGCCTCTCATCCTGCAAGGGGCACCCTCGGTTATTTCAATCCCAGAGACCATCATTATGCAAGGGGCACCCTCGGTTATTTTAATCCCAGAGCCCATCATTATGCAAGGGGCACCTTCAGTCGATTCATTCTTCGCACCCATTTCTAACCATGGGCGCAATCAGCCCATCTCAGTCAACCAAGGGGACAGTCTCCCTAACACAGCATCAGCAAACCAGGGGCACAACCTGCCCGTCTCAGCAATAGTCAGCCAGGGGCAAAGCCTGCCCGTTTCTTCAACAAACAACCAGGGGCACGACTTGCCCACCGCACCTGTCTATTCGGCTTCTACTTCAGCCATCGTCCTCCAAGAAGAAGTCCCTTCCTTGGACAGCATGCCACATGCCCTAGCAGAATTGGGGCCCAGCTTCAATTATGTGGCCACTATCGAGGAGGTCGAAGGGGAGATTGATGTCCAGGTTCGGATCGATCCAAAAACATCAACCATCACTCTTCAGGTCTTGGACATCTCAGCTTCATTCCATCTCCTTTCCGATCGGACCTGGTTTCACAGAATCGGTGCCATCTCTTCAAATCTTCACCAAAGGGTCAAGCACATCTTCGGAGATAGGGCGATCACCATCATTACCGATCCCGGACAATTTTCCATGGTAGAAGCATCCAACCTCCGAGAGCCTACCATCCCAGTCATGGACGTACAACGCTCTAATGGGGAGGTCTCATACCATCACAATGCAAATTACTTCCCTCGCGCATGTCCCATCGGATCGAACTACGTCTTCCTTCCTGTCGAGCGTCAAACCTTCTACTATCAGCTCGAATATTAAGACTCGACCCGAATCATGGGAGTTCAAGAGAATGTGGATAGAGAAAGACTGCGATATCGGCCCACTCGGATTAGGCACAGAAGTATCAGAAGAAGACGGGGTCATCAAGAAGAAGGGAACCTCTGCATCGTCACACCAATCCAGTTCATCAATGCAAGGATTATCTATCCTGATGATGGGCTGGATTCCACCTTCGATGATCAAGCGATCAGATTGAGTCTGATAGAGTTGCTCAAAGAAGACTCAAGCAAGGGGCAGGAATTTTCCCTGATCGATTGGACTGCCGTTCTGGTCCCACCTCAGCCGGATGAACCTGAAGAGCTGCAATTCATCGGGGACGAACCAGGAGAAATCGCATCCGACAATGACTCGGAGCCCAATTTCAGATCTACTATGACGTTTGGGCACAACGATGAGGGTTGGCCTACTGATCCCTCTGGCCCTGCCTCCTGAGGGGAAGGAGTGCAGGGCAGTAACAGGTTTGTAGTCCCCATGACGGTACAATAAAAGCCGACAGTGCTCGACTCCCCGAGTCGAATCAGGCAACACCTGGTTCACATCGCCGTCTTGCTCGGGTCCTTTACAAAAAAATTCAAAAAAAAAAATCAGAAGATTCAAAAACCCAAAACACCAAATATTTCAAAAAAAAAATTTCAAAATTTCAGAAAGTCCAAAAAGTTCAAAAAATCCAGATATTCACAAAATTCCAAAAAAAAAAAAAATCAGAAAATCTTTGAAAAAAAAAATTTAGAAATCTCTTTTTCAATAAACTGTCAAGTCTGTCTGTCAAAGCACTTGAGAATGAAGTTGATTCATGTGATTTCGATCTAGAGTTGGACTTCAAACTCAGGGATCTGGATAGAGCCAATGATGAGGAAAATGATGAGCTGACTCCCAAACTTAGAGGGTCTCCTCGAAAGTTCGAACCAAAAGCCAATGTCATCTCAAAAAATTTCAAAATTATAAACCTAGGATCTCCTGAGACCCATAAGGAAGTGGGCATTGAGAATCCTTGTCCCCGAAAAATAAGCAGAGAATGATCGAATTTTTGAAGTCATGACTTCCCAATCTTGCGTCCTATGAAGACTTATCCAGACTCGATAAAAAAACTCATCAAGCCTATCAAGAAGATGCTACCAAGACTATGCTTGCATTCCATGCCGGAGTGTGCGACTTGACGAATGATCGAAGAAACCTCACGGCTAGATGAAGACAGATTGTTGCTAACATGTCAAAAAGCATTTCAAGTGTCAGCAACATGCACTCGGATCCATGTGTGTACTTTGAAACTCTGCAATCTGATAACACTCCAGCTATTCCCTGTACGAGGTATCTACATCAACAGAAAGATCGACTCGACATCATCTAGCAGTCATACGCATATACTTGTGGCAGTTGATTGCAGCACAAAGTGGATGGAGGTAATATTCTGATCTCGCATGATAATTCTCATGAAGAATGACATCATCAATTGTTAAGGGTTCCCACATGCTATCAACATTGGCAATGGGACGTCCTTCGAAATCTAAGGATGGAGGAGTTCCTCAAGAAGCTTAAAATCAGAAGACAGACCTACGAGTTCGAGTCAAAATCATGTCACCATGAGTGCTGATGAAGAATGAAGCCGAAGAAAGAAAAGTCATATCGGGTTTACAACAAGCACTGCCGCATCTATCAGACTCAAGGAGCAAGCCCTGAAAATCAGAGAAGTTCTTCTGGGAGTCACCGTTCAACTCACCAACCTGAGGGGTAAAGATCTTCCAGAGCCAATCAACGCCGACAACGTGAGAATCTCTCACAGGTAAGTCAATCCAACCTTATCAAGAGTTACATTAGTAGAGCTGAAGTCAAGAGGCCAAGGTTTAGACCGCTGAGAATCCCTTCCTGTCCACCAATAAGTATTCCAAATAAAGGGTTCAAAAGCCAAAAAAATAAAAAGAGAAGAGAAAAAAAAATGTTGCAAAAAAAGGGGGGGGCATAAAAAAAAGAAGAAGAAGAAGAAGAAAGAAAGAAAGAGAAAAAAAATCGACCCAAAAGAAACACATCTATCCATCCATCCACCTCAGAAGGGTCTATAACTAAGGCCGACAGCTCTGCCATTGTAACTTAAGATAAGGGCCGAAAGGTTACCATCGGCCGGCAACGACGGATTCCTGACCTCTGGTCGCCGCAGTTATCCAAAAAGAAAAAAAAAGAAAAAAAAGAAAAGAGATGTGTGCTTAAACAAAGAGGGCGGAGTGAAAACCCGAAAGGGCGCTCCGAGTAAAAACAGTGGGCACACAGCGGACTTGGTGAAAATTCGAAAGGGCGCCAAGGGTAAAAACAGCATAGTTGCCAAGGGGCAGGCAAGATCAAATACCCGGGACGTGGTAAAAACCCGAAAGGGCGCCACGGGCAACAATGACGGGCAAGCCGGACGCAGCGAAAACCCGAAAGGGCGCTGCGGGTAATAATGGCTAAGAAAAGAAAAAGAAAAAAAAAAAGCAGGTACATGAGAGATCCAAGCGACATGAAGATTCAATGGAAGCAAGGATGGCGGCTATGAGTCGAGAATTCTTTCAAGATCGGCCCAAATTCTAGGGATAGGATTCCATTGCACACTATCTTAAGAGGACCAGGATCCTTGATGAATAATTAAGAAAATCGAGTATGACATCGGGCTGAGTTAAATGTTCTGATTCCCACGTCTAAAAGCACATGTCCAAATCACGCACAAACAGATAAGCACTTGAGATAAATTTTTACTTCATGATTTACATATATTTTCCAAAAAAAAAAAAAATCATTTTTCCTTATTCGTATATATGCAAAAAAAAAAAAAAATCTTACAGGGCTTTCAAAGTAAACGTCCAGTCAACTAATGGGGTACCTTCCGTGAGTGCATTTCTCCCGATCATTCCTCCCAGAAGGTAAGTATCTCTCTTCCTGCTTTAATGCTTCAATCATTTTGCTAATGTGTTTTCTATCTTCACAGGTACCAGAAGGCAATCTAAAAGCATCTCACCATTATTAAAGCCCTCACCAATTGCTGGAGTGTGGGACCCACTGACCTCTCCCACAATGGCCCCCAAGCCATCATCAATGGCTGCCCAAGAGAGGATCAATAAAGAAAAAGACAAAAAGAGAAGGAAAGAAGGGACAAAAGGAAGAATCATGGCTGCGGTCGAACCTGTGAGTACACGGAATGTGGGGACAAGAACAGGGGACAACAGAGAATGTCCGAACCCTAGCCAACCCAGGCCGCTCAAGAGGC
Source organism: Liriodendron chinense (assembly GCA_003013855.2). Lineage (NCBI taxonomy): Eukaryota > Viridiplantae > Streptophyta > Magnoliopsida > Magnoliales > Magnoliaceae > Liriodendron > Liriodendron chinense. The sequence continues at coordinate 5,985,671 of PVNU02000439.1, read as the reverse complement.
GAGCCTTGGACGGCCTGCTCTGGGCCGCCCGTACGGACGCGCTCCCTCTCTCTCCCCGGGATTGGCTCCAGGGTTTTTGGTAGGTGAGGCTGACAGTCCACGTCAGCAGATGGCATCCTGTGGGCCGCCCAAGGCTCCGGTCCACTCCAGATTTCGACTGAAGTTGATCAAGATCATATAAAAGGTGCCCCACCGGTCCAATCACGAAGCAATGCGGCCAGAACATGGCTGATCAAGTTAAAGAGAAGGAAAAGTGATCAAGTGGGGGCCACAAGCAATCCAAGTCATTCAAAAACTAGATCATCATGATCTAAACCATAGAAAAGCTCGCATGGGTCATCAAACAACAAGATCAAAGGTTGGATCGTCTCCAAGATCTAATCATCAAGTGGGCCCACAGGGCCAAATTAAGCAATCTGAACCGTCCAAGTCATCATCCGCACCATGAAAAGCCTTCTTAGCCTCACAAAACATCAAGGATAGGTGCTCTAAAGCAAAGCTAAAGTTTGGAAAGGGCCCACATGGCCCACTCAAGCAATCCAGACCATTCGAATCACAATCAGCCCTATCAAAAGCAAAATGAAGCAAGGTAAGTATGCCTAACCATACAAATTTGGTCCGAAGACCTTAAACTACGTCGGGATCGACATCCCGAGAGATTTTCAATAAAAGCCGGTATCGGTCTTGATCGCTCAAATCAAGATCCGACGACACCGAGTACTTTCAAAAAAACAAAAAAAATGTCTTTCCTGTTTTGTGCAATACGGGTCCGAAGACCTTAAACTACGTCGGGACCGACATCCCAAGAGATTTTTAATAAAAACCAGTATCGATCCCAGCCTTACAGGCCAGGATCTGATGATCTGGATCATTTCGAAAAAAAAACAAAAAACAAAAATATATTGCCAGCCCCTCTTTTGTACAGTTTTTTGGTCCGAAGACCTTAAACTACGTCGGGATCAACATCCCGAGAGATTTTTAATAAAAAACCAGCATCGATCCCAGCCTTTCAGGCCAAGATCTGATGACCTGGATCATTTTCAAAATACCAAAAATATTTTAAAGCTTTCCACAAAAACCAGCATCAATCTCGATCGTTCGAGCTGAAGTCTGGAACCTTTTCCAAAAAAAAAAAAAATGATTCACCAAAAATTTCAACCGCACAAATTTATCTCCAGCGGTCCGAAGACCTAAAACTACACTGAGATTAACTTCTCGGGGGCTTTCTTTCCTAACCTGTTCCAGACATGGCTGACACTTGATCGTACGGGTGTCTGGAATCCTTTAAACAGGTAAGGGCTGAGGCGGGCAGAACTCCGCAATCCTGTTCGTGTTGAACGCACCGTGATAGACAACCTTGATTTGGAAGTCGCTGTTGAATCTGACGGATGTTCCCTGTTCCTAAAACTCATGAAGGGGATTAAGGCTGTTGGGAGGTGGAGCGCACCCTCACGGAATTGTGAGCAACGTAAGGCCCCAAACTGGATTGACTAAGGGAAATGTGAGGATGTGGCTCATTTTGTGGCCGAAGGAGTCCGTCGGACGACACGTGGTCTATGTGCATTGCACATGAGGAACATGCAACTTTGTGGGTGTGTTGACTGAAAACCTTCAAAATCCCCTCATCCGAAGATGTAAAACTACGGCACTTAACTGTGTGAGACTCGTCTTGCTCGCTGACGTAAAATGGATCGGGTGCCTTACCAGCAGTAGAAGCTGGAAGTGGATGAAAATTCCATACTTTTCCCTGCATTTCAGAAAAATCACAAGATACAAAAACATTGTAAAATCACCTTTTCAAAAAAATATATATATATATATATTTCCCTTGCTTTCAATCAAAATATTGTCAAAAATAAAAAAAAATATTTCCCTTGCTTTCAATCAAAATATTGTCGAAAATCACAAAAAATTTCTCTTGCTTTCAAAGAAAATATTTCAAAAATCACAAAAATATTTCCTGTGTTTTCAATAAACCGATCTCTATCCTGACCACTTAGATAAAGACTCAGACCACATAATTACAAAAAATCACAAAAATTGTCAGTATCCCTAGCACTACACTTCAGGAGTCTTGAACTCTGCTCACTTCACAGTATGGGATGACAGGTCCGATCGCCCGCAAATTGGAATCTTGACCAAAAACGGGCAACCAAACACCATCTCAATCGCATGTATGCCCAGAAGAACATCTTGAAGTCAAATAACATCCTCGTACATTCTCATTCGCAAAGAAACAGCATCTTGGGACGATGGACCTGATCAACCACGGGTCGGGATCTTGACCAACCCGCTGACCAAATATCCGCTTTAAAAAGAAAATCCCCTGGGGAGCACAACCCTGCAAGCAATAAGCTCAAAATTCTCTGCACCCATAACGAAAGCAAAATCATCGAACTGAAAAGAGAATGAGCCAAACCATGCATTCATCCTGCATCTCCATACATCAACATCCATTGTATCAATCATCATGTTTGCTTGCTTTCAAAATAAAGTCGGTTAGCCAAAGACCCCACAGGCATCCCTAGTGGAGGTGCATGCAAACCGGATTCCCATTTCAAAAAGACAAAAAAAAAGTATCTCTATAAAAACCCCACGGAGTATCACTCCCCAGAGTGGGTATCTTTTCAAAAATCCAAAAATATTTTTCCTAGTAGAGCGTTCTGTCTCCAAAACACCAGGAGATCTTCCATATCTCTGGGTAGGAGCCGACGCAAAAATCAAATAAGATCCGATGTCTCGCGGTTTCCCCGGAGACCATTAGATCCAATGCACTCAAAGTACGGTCGAACTGAACTCCAGTGTCAGTGCGGTCATACCACATGCCAAGATACAAAAAAGATGAAAGCCAAAAGGCTCGGTCACAGAAACCATTTGAACAGGTGGAAACGATGAATTGTAACCCAAGTATCAAAATCAGCTGATTGGGTGTAAAGAGTTCACCCGCACATACCTAGGCATGGATGCCTGAAGTACCTTGACTGAGTCCAAGTCGGCGTAGTAGAATCCCGTAAGACTATCTGACGCAGGGCGTCTAACCACTTTGACAGTCAAGCGAAACAAGTACTCCTGGAGTGATCTGGGAAAACATCAAACATCACACAATCAGTCTCAGGGTCAGCAACCTCGTAAGACTACAGACGCAGAGGCTCTGCTGTACCTTTCCGATGTTAGTACCTATCGGGAATGGAAGGGTTGCGATTGGGTATCCAGGTTGCAGCGCATGCAGGGACAATCGCAACGTTTTCTCCAAACTCTCGCGGTATGTGCGAGTTATCAATTTCCAGACAATCAACTGACTCAGATACAAAGGACAACAAAGATTCCAGACCACAATCAAGGAAAGAATGAATTGCCAACTAAGCATCGAAACCAGCGGATCGGGTGGAAAGAGTCCACCCGCACATACCTAGGCGTGGATGCCTGAAGTACCTTGACTGAGTCCAAGTTGGCGTAGTAGAATCCCGTAAGACTATCTGACGCAGGGCATCTAACCACTTTGACAGTCAAGCGAAACAAGTACTCCTGGAGTGATCTGGGAGAACATCGAACATACAATCAATCACAGGGTCAGTAACCTCGTAAGACTGTCGACGCAGAGGCTCTGCTGTACCTTTCCGATGTTAGTACCGATCGGGAATGGAAGGGTTGCGATTGGGTACCCAGGTTGCAGCGCATGCAGGGACAATCGCAACGTTTTCTCCAAACTCCCGCGGTATGTGCGAGTGATCGATTTCCAAACGATCAACTGGCACAGATGCAAAGGCAAGCAATGATTTCAGACCATGATCCATGAATGGCCGGGTCAGAAGTGGGGTGTCCACTCGCTTTGGCATTCGGTTGCACGCAACCTCTGCCAAAGAGGGGCATCTGTAGACACCCCACCTTCGGCTACACTGTTGGTGGAGATAGCTGGTTGAATGGAGGACCATACCCCCAAATCCCAAGTCCAAACTCAGCCAAACTCACCCTTGTAAGCCCCATTCCATAGCCCAGATCAAGCCTGAACCCAGTCAACCCAGTCTTAAACATCAGCCTGAAAAACCCCCCAGAAAAAAAGGGCCAGTCAAAAAATCCTAAAAAATTCAAACTCACTGAGTCAACCCGCTGAGTCAACCCGCTTAGTTAACCCGCTGAGTTAACCCGCTGAGTCAACCCGTCGAGTCAAAACACCGAGTCAACCCGTCAAGTCAACCCGTCGAGTCAAATCACCGAGTCGACCCGCTGAGTCAACTCACTGAGTCGACCCAGAGAGTCAAACAGCAGCCCCGAGGGAGCGACCGTACTCGCTGGAAACCGAGGAGCGGCCGTACGGGCGGCCCATAGCAGGCCGCCCGAAAAAAATTACGAAGAGTGCCACTCTCCGCTGCTATAAATACCCCCGTCCCCTTCTCATTTCAACATAAAATTCGAAGCCCAGTCAGTCCGAGAGCTCTGAGTCCACCTCTCCACCCTTTTAGCCCATTTTTCCACCAAGGAGAGCCCGAGTGAGGAGAGCCTAACCCTGGTCCAGCCTAGCCTGACCATTGGTCCAAGCCTCTCAAGCCATCCAAATCTTGATCCAGCCACTCGAAGCCAATCCTTGCGACACCTCCGTCCACCCAGCTACTCTTTTCCAGCATCATCTCATTTGCATCTAGCATAAGTGCAACATTTACTTTTCTTCCAACCCCCCTGCTTCACTGCAAACACTTTGATTATTCAAACACACCGCATGCATCTCGCATAAAGCACCTGTCAGTTCGAGCGTATGCTCTGGGCTTGCCCGTTGTTGGAACCTGCCCATCAGAAACTCTTACTATTCAGACCTGCATTCACGTACATATCACTATAAACACTTTGAATATTCAAGCACACAGCATGCATCATCTCGCATAAAGCACCTGTCAGTTCGAGCGTACGCTCTGGGCTTGCCCGTTGTTGGAACCTGCCCATCAGAAACTCTTACTGTTCAGACCCGCATTCATGCATCATGTCATCCATGAGAATATACGAGGATTAAACTAGACTTTCAAGTATTCGATCGATTCTGTGAAGTAGAGACCGTACTTCGGTATGAGCAGTGTGTGGGGTGCTTAACCTCTTCCCACCCTGTAACCGTGATCCCTTACCTTGAATCTCTGACCGCAGATCAATAGGAGTCATTTTAGAGGAAGTAATCTTCGGATTCCCTTCTCTAACGTTTCTACGGGGTCTAGCTGACTGTAGATTCGAAGTAACTGGCTAGTGGCGACTCTGGTCTTATATAAACTCACTTAAACATATCCAGCTTAACACGACAACCAAACGAAGCCCTCTAGAACGAGGCAAGCCAGTGGCACAAACGGCGATTTCGCACTCACGCATCCTCATCTTCTTCTTTTCCGAAAGGAAAGGGGAAGGGAGAAGAACGTCGTGTGGGAGCGCGGAAATGGCGAGGGTCCACAATGGGATAACCTAAACTTGTTTTGGAACCTCTTAAGCAGAGAACCGGAGGAGTTAGAATCAAACAAGAAAACTGCATATAAGCAGTCAGCGTCGGGTTGGGCGCCCGGTCAGTGGATCATCAGGCACTCGCCCAAGCCAAAAATCGTTCAGTGAGAAAACCAAAAGAATCTGCCGAATATCGGGCGCCCCGACCAGTCTGGTCGGGCACCTGCCCTGGGCACCGGGAGCTCAGTCATTAGACCATTGAGCGCCTGCTTGTTGTGAGATCAGTCCAACAATAACACACCCATCTAGGTGAATTTCGGCCGCCCGACCACAGTTGTTCCGAGCCCATCACTCGCCACGTTCTCTTTGATTAAAAAAAAAAAATCATTTCCTTACACTTCTGTCAACCCTACAACTAATAACCTCAACAGCCCACCTCTCTTTACCACCCAACCTCTTCCTACAGACAACCCACCGTCCCTTACCTCCCCACTGCCACCCATCTTACCCATCTCTTCCCAGCCTGACCTGGTTCCCCCTCCCGTCTCCACACCCCCATCTGCGTCGTTCCCCACCTCCTTACCACTAACCACCTCCCTGTTGCCAGACCCGGCTCCACCTTCAGCACCTTTACCCCTCAAACTCTCCACTCCTTCCTCTCCCTCTATTGACGACTCCCCTCCTACCATCGAGCCCCTTCCACCCACTATCTCCACAACCTCTACACCAACCCCTTGCCACTATCCCATGGTTACCTGTACTATGGATGGCACCCACAAGGCTAAAATCCTCCTAGCCACTAAATATCATATTCCCTCCTTTCTTACCATCACATACTGTGAACCTACTACATATACAGAAGCCTCTAAGGATCCCCATTGGCAAGAAGCCATGACCACTGAGTTTAATGCTCTTCTAAAGAAAAATACTTAAACTGTTGTACCACCGCCCGCATCAACAACATGTACTTGGGAACAAATGGGTCTTTCACATCAAGAGACAATCCAATGGCACAATTGAACGCCATAAAGCCCACCTTGTCGCAAAGGGTTATCATCAATAGCTCGGTATAGACTTCTTTGAGACTTTCAGCCATGTGGTTTTGAGTTGTACTATCCTTAGCAGTTTCACTTCACTGGCCTCTTTATTAGTTAGATGTCATTAACGCATTCCTCCATGGTGATCTATTGGAAGAAGTCTACATGTCTTAACCAACTAGCTTTGTTGACAAAGAGCGACCTCACTATATATGTCTGTTGGCTAAACAAGTCTTTGTATGGTCTTAAGCAAGCACCACGTGCATGGTATCATACATTTAGTGCTCATCTACACAGAATTGGTTTTCATGGCTATCCCTGTGGCCCTTCATTGTTCATCTATTCTTATTGATTAGAGTTGATATTGTTACTCATCTACGTAGATGATATTATTCTTACCGGAGATTGTCCTAGTCTGATTCATGAACTTGTGACATTGGGCATCACTTTGAGTTGAAGCCACTCGGGGATCTTCACTTCTTTCTTGGAATGCAGGTCTAATGTGACTCTTCTAGCCTTTATCTTTCACAAACAAGGTATGCCTTGGATATTTTAAAACGTTTTGGTGTGGATGGAGCCAAACCTGTTGCCATGCCCATTGCATCTTCCACTAAATTGTCACTTCTTGATGGCATCTCTCTTCTTGACGCTAGTGAGTATCGTCAATTAGTTGGTGCCTTGCAGTATCTTACTCTCACTAGACCTGACACCTCCTTTGTTGTGAGCAAAGTTTGTCGGTTCATGCATGCTCCTCGAGACACTCATCTTATTGCAGCAAAAATGATCTTACATTATGTCAAAGGCACCCTTAATCATGGCCTTCATTTTACAGCATCTATAGATCTTCATTTACAAGGCTTTTTCGATGCAAATTGGGCCGGCGACTTAGATGGCCGTCGTTCCATCACTGGATACTGTATTTTTCACGGGCCAAATCTCATCAATTAGGGTGCGAAGAAACAGGCAACCGTGTTGCGTTCAAGTTCTGAGGCCAAATACCGCACCGTTGCTATTGATGGAGCTTAACTTTTGTGGCTGCTTAATATATTTCGCTCCATCCCACTCCAACCTCCAAAGCCACCCACCATTTTATGTGATAATGTTAGCACCACCTACATGGCAACTAACCTTCTTCTATGGAAGGACCAAACACATAGAGATCGATGTGCCCTTCATTCGTGAAAAGCTCTGTTTTGGTGTTCTCTCTACTTGTCATGTACCTAGCGCCAGCCAATGAGCTGATTTGTTCACAAAGGCCCTTCCTCATCCTTGGTTCAAAGAGCGTCAGAACAAGCTTCGTGTGGAACCTGTCCCCACTTCAGCTCGCGGGAGGGTGTTAGATGATACAAAGGAACCATGCAGGTCCAACATCCCATGCCAACCAAAGGCCAACGTGTACAGATTCTCCTAACCAATTGTAACAATTTTTAGGTGCGATTGATAAGAGAACATCTCTCCCATTTACAGGTGATTGATGAGTGGAGTTCTCTCGGTTATGTAACGAACAAATAAAAAAAGATACTATAATAATGTATATAAGTCAATGAAAAACACCCGATCAAATTGACGGGTTCACAAATCTTACAAGAAGGTCACGTAGACCTGGATGAAGAGACCACACAAATATAATCTTGAATTTTCAGTGTTTTTCATCACTTCCGCTGCTGCCTGAACGAAATCCGATTGCGTACCTACTGAGTAAACTCTATTGGGCCCACCATGAATGTATGTGGTTTATCCACGCCATCCATCGTTTTTCTAGATCGTTTTAAGGGCTCATCCCAAAATTGAAGCATATCCAAAGCTCAAGTGGACCATGCTACAGGAAACAGTGGGAATAATGACTTCCACCGTTGAAACCTTCCTAAGGTCCACAGTGATGTTTATTTGTCATCCAACCCGTTCATAAGATAAAACAGATATGGATGAAGGGAAACAAAAATATCATCCTGATCCAAAGTTTCTGAGGCCCCCAAAAATATTTCAACGATAGACGGTCAATTCACACTGTTTCCTGTGGTGTGGTCCACTTGAACATTATACATGCTTCATTTTTGGTTCAAATACCTAATATTATCGGGTAAAATGGATGGACGGAGTGGATAAAATATAAAAATCATGATGGACCCCACAGAGTTTACTCAGTACGAAATCGGCTTCCTACCCGAACGCGTGGTACAAAAGCCTAGAACCGACAGCATCCACTGCCTCAACATGTAATGTCATGAGCATAAGCTACAGTTTCACTTGTTGTGGCCCACGTAAGATCTGGAATGGCCTTAGTATCGGTGTGTCCGTACTGCCTACCTAAGTTTTGGAATGACTGGATATTCGGTCTGTCCCTTTATCGTGTGGATCGCACTTGAGGAATGGGTTAGATGAAAAATAATCAACAACGTACGTTCATACACGTTCCATTTGGAGGTTTCTTTGGTGGGCGTCCCCCTCCTCATTATCTCCCTTGACTCCATTTGTGTGGCCCATCTGAGATATAGACGTGTTAGGTAGCACACATACATCACACTGGGCCCCACACAGTTCAGATGCGAATTGACTGCACCCCTTGCCGACAATAAGTTACTGTGATCATGATGTCGGTGACAAATCCACTCCGTCCATCAGTTTTGCAAGCTCTCAATAGAACTGGAATCTAAAATTGAGGCAGATCCAAAACTCAGGTGGACCACGCTACATGAAACAGTGGAGATTGAATGTCCACCGTTGGAAAGTCCATGGTGGACACAGTAGTTTTGGATCAGGATGACATTTGTGTTTTCGGATTGTCCCAGTGGGAATAACATCATTAACGGTTTGTATGGCGTATAGAAATAACGGTGGGCTCTGGGAAGGTCTCAATGGTGGGCAATTTCATCCCACTGTTTCCTTTTGTGTGGCTAACCTGAGTTTTGGATCTGCTTCATTTTTTTTCCTCCCATCCTACCGCGAGCTTTCAGAACTGATGTACGGAGTGGATTTCTCACGGACATGGCAGTAGACGCCACACCACTATTTCTGCAGGAACTTCCTGTTGGCGGACGCAGATTGCGTGGTCACACCACACCACGTAAACTCTGTGCAGCGCCACCGTGATGGATATCTTTTATCCAGCTGTCCATCCATTTTTCCATTTCCTTTTATGGCATAATCCAAAATTTAAGTATACTTAAATTCAAGTGGACCACACCAGAGGAAACAGTGGGGATAGAACGCATACCGCTGAAAACTTCTTGAGGCCACATAAGTTTTGGATCAAGCTGATATTTGTATTTTACCTTCATATAGGTATGTGTGACATTATGAACGGGGTGGATGACACATAAACATCACTATAGGCCCTAAAAAAGTTTCAACAGTCTACAGCATTGTCCCCACTGCTCCTATGGTGTGGTCCACTTGAGCTTTTGAGACCCACACAGTTAGTCACACAATGCACCCACCCACCGGACCTGCTGTTGAAACACCTGGGCTAGCAGGCGGGAGACACATCAGCAAGGCCCACTACTATCACGTCCTGGCCCAAAAAATCAGGCGGTTCTTCCAGCCATCGGGTGGCCCGAATGTGTATGTCAGATCACCGGTTGTCTTTTTCTGGTCAGCCTGATTTTTGTGCGGACCATGTACATGCCAGTCCCATCCGATTAACGGCACAGTAGGCCTCACAGAGCTTATGTTGCACAAACACCCTACAACAATTGTACGGAGTTCACGTGTTAACCACAAAAAAGAAAAAAAGAAAAAAAGCACACCAGGGCCGTTAAACCCGTTGAAACAGTTTAGAATAGTAGTGGCAGGTGGGTCAGATGCGCGTAGAACCCGGCACCGAAAGACCTTGGAATACACAAGATCCCCAATGGGCCATGCAAAGAGAGACAGGATCGGTTGGAGGTGGGTTATGGGCCCTGATGTGGTCAGAAGAGGAGGGTGCAGACAGAGGAAGATTCATTGGAGGTGTACTACAATTACAAAAAATGCAACACCCCTTCCACATGCTAATCTTCAACTTTCTCCCACTTTACTCCACAAGGAAAGACAAAATCATTCAAACCTTTTCTATTTTTGTCTTTTGAGGGAGACATCAGACATTACATCTACCTTTGTTTCATACAAATGACCAAACTACCCTCCAATTTTCCCGAAGGGCTGAGATTCCACTGCCAGGTGTCGGGGGTTGTCGTGAGTCCTTTAAAAGGTCACCTAGTTATAAGATGCGGGATGAATCAGTCCATTATGAAAAATGGGCCTTATATGCCTGTACGTTGGACGACATATTATTTAAGACTGATATGCAACTATAATATGGCCTATTTTGAAAAAAAATATATTATTTATTTTTCTCTTTTTCCACTGCTTTGTTCATGCTAAATATGTAAAAGTTTAGAAATTAAGTTTAAATTAGATGTAACATTATTTTGATGATCAAAATATAAAGCTGAGCCGGATTTGATGAAATGAAGCGGAATGAATCATTTTGGGAGATATAGAGAAAGTTCGACTATTTTTCCTTCATTTAACATTTTTGTTTTGTTGAACTTTTTTGGGAATCAATACCACGGCCTGATTGTTGAAATAAGGTTATCTTCACTTAGTCTACCACTATCACTAAGGTGTGAGTGTTTGTTTTGTTGTACTTACAGCAAACCCTAATTCACCAAATTATACTCGATTTGTGTTTTGAGATTAAACAATACTTACATTAAGGGCTTATAATTATGTCACCAACTCAACATTACTCAACTTAATAATAATCTTTATCATATATTAATATTAGATGTATATCTATGCCCAAGCCTATCCCATGAGCCTAAAAGCATGCCCAGTCAGCCTAAAATACATGTCTAGCCCATGGGCAATCCTGGCCTATTGACAACCCTGGTAGTATGTGGTATAAATATTTTTTTAGTGCATGACCTGGCAGGTCAAGTTCTCCAACAAGTCTTGATTTGAAAGGAGGCCTGTTCTCTTGATGGCCTATCTCAATTTCTTGTATGTGGCAGGGGGCGAGGGTAATTTTACCAACAACTATATTGGTATTTTGTAGATTTAAACAAGTAATTATTGAAAATCAAATGTCATATTAGAAGAAAGGAAATTTTTGTAAAAAAAATAATCAACGTTTACTTATTTGAAAATGTAGGTTTAAGGTTTTAAAGGGGAAATGAAATTTTCATTTCTTTTAGGGGCACCTTTGGATTCATAGATTTTTTTTTTTTTTTTTTTTGAGGAAAATAGTGTTTTTTCTTAAAACAATGTCATTTCTAAGAAACAGCAAGAAATGAAAAGTTGTTTACCTTAATTGTTTTCAAGAGATGTTCTTTAAAAAAAAAAAAAAAAAATCTTTATTTCTAAGTCGGTTGGAAAAAAATTGATTATAATTTTATTAAAAGATGGGAGGTGACATGTGTGCATTGAAGATGGATTGTGGAAAATGTATCATAGTTGTTACACATGAGACACTAGCATATGTGGGACATTAGTACATGTTCGATACTTGAAGATGGATGGTAACTCACGTTGAGCGGGTCGCTGACTTATTACATGGCTTAGATAGACCAAAAGAAGACTGGTCGAGGTCGGAAATGATCCACACCATCAGGACCATAAAACTGGTCGTATCTCGCAATCTGAAATGAGCTTCTGGACATATAATATATGATTTTGGGATAGCTCGAGCTACTTTAACCACCCAACCCCGCTATGCCGGGTTGCCCATACCGAAATCGCGAGATTCGACCGGATCAACAGTCATTAGGCTAGTTTTTTTTTTTTTTTTTTCAATTTTACTATTTATAGTAAGTTTTAATTCAATCATAACTTTTTATCTATAGGGTTTTAGAGTTTATGCCCAACATGAAAAGGGCTTAGAATAATTAGTAGAATAATATGGTTGGGCCCAGTTTGAAAACTTTCTATTTTTGACCGAAAACCATGAGTTCTAGTAGGATTGAGAAACTTCTTAAATAGTAAGTTTACTCTTTATAGTAAGTCGGGTTTTCTTTTATAGGAGTTCGAGTTTGAGTACGAGTCTAATACTTTACCTAAGTTTAGTTTCATATTTATATGCATTCTAATTCCGTTTTAGAGATTCAATCAATTATTCAGAATTATTTTCTTGTTTATCCTTTTACTTCTTCTGGTGGATTCGAGAACCACCGGTGAGGAAGACGGTGATCGACCTCCCACGTCCTCCCTGCGTCAGTGACACTGTTATAAGCGTTGTTGTGCTTTAAGGCAAATGAATTTTAAACCTTACCTTGTAACCTCGGGTTGGTGACCATTAACGCTGACAACAAAGCTAGCTAGAGAAGATGATAGCAACCGTTGATCTTCCTCCTTAAGCTCCAGTATTGCAATGGGAAGAAATAACCTCACTAGTAAGCGAAGTTGGGGACCAATGATCGATTTTATAACCTCTAAGGTCAACAATAGAGTCTTACCCATTAACGAAACTCGTCGGTCTTTGTATCCTCCATATCTCTCTCTTTTAGAGAGAGAGAGAGAGAGAGAGAGGGAGAGAGAGACAGAGAGAATAATCCCTTTTTCTTAATATTCTTTCATGTATGGTACTATATGGGATATACATGAACCGTACACGCCACATGATTGTGGCCACATCCAAAACTCTTTCTAATGATCCAGTCCAACCATTATGTTACTCAAGCAAACCAATGCCATAAGTGGGTCATAAATAGAGCTGGACAACAAGCCGAGTTGAATCAAGTCGGGACTGGCTTGTAGCGCCTTGGTCCCAAGAAATCCCGACTTATGTGTGGCTTGGTCCTAGAAAACCCCGGCTTGTGTGTGTGGCTTGGTCTTGAAATTAAGCTAGACTTTTATGCTTGATTTGACTTGATCAAGCTATCAAGTCGAGTTCAAGCTGCATTCAAGCTCAAGCTTTTCAAGCTTAAGTCGAGTTAAGAGTCGAGCTTAGTAATAATCGAGTTGACACTAATTAACTTCATTCATGCTCCCACTGATAGGGAGTCGAACAAAGGTGGATGGTGCTGATGAGAAGGAGGAGGTGATGGTTTGAGATGGGGTAGCCGCCATAGGCAGGAAGAATTAAAAAAAGGCGGAGATTGATTCGGAGCGAGAATCGTATTCTTCATCGCTGCCATTGGACGATTGCATGCTCCCATTGTTACCAGAATTTATGGCCAGAGAGAGAGAGAGAGAGAGAGAGAGAGAGAGAGAGAACCTGGTCCTAGACTCGCAGGACGGTGAGTAGATGGGAAGTATGGCGGCCGGTATGCTGCGGGCGTGAGGAGTGTGGGTGGAAAGTGAAAGTTAAAACAGAAAAGGGGAAAATAAAAGTGAAATAGGGTTAGGGTTACTTTTTAACATTTTATATTATAAATATATATAGAATATATATTGTATACTTAATATAATCTATTTATTATTATCAAGCCAAGCCAAATCAAGCTAAGCCAAACGCAAGCCGAGCCGAGCTTCAAGTCAAGTTAAGCCAAGCTGGGTTGGACTTGTGTGTGGCTTGAAACTCCAATCAAGCTGGAATTTTAGCTTGGCTTGGCTTGAAAACGGGCTTTAAGTCAAGCCGAATCAAGCTCAAACGAGCTGAGCCATCAAGCTGGTTTAGCTTGTGTCCAGCTCTAGTCATAAATTCCAACATTCTTCCACTTGGTCCACTAATGATGTTGACTTATATATACAATAGATTGGTATATCCAGTATATCCTTATGGCCTCAAAATCTTACTAGATATTTATTATGGATTAAGAATAGTACCCTAAATAATTTGGTCCACTAATACTAGTATAAAACCATATTAGTCATCTCTACATTTATCGCAATGAGACCAAACATGATTACACACAACATCATTTTCAATTACATGAATTCTAAAAGTTAGGGAGCATGGTATGAAAAACTCATGTTTAGTGTAGCCTTCCATGCAGATTTTCAAGCGGTCCTACCACATGAAAATCTTTAAAGTATTCTGTTCATTTATTTAATCATGCGCATGAAAACATTACTCTAAGGAATAGAAACCATAATGTCATAAACTAAATTAGTCCATTATATTAAATAAAACTGAAGTAACACATAATTAGAATATTTGTATCTCCCATTAATTAAATATATCTTTAATACTAACCAGTCCCATATCAATCATCAACTCCTTGAATGCATTGGGAGGTAAGCCCTTACTTAATGGGTTTGCAATTATCAGCTTCGTGCTAATGTGTTCCACAAACACAGACGACCCTAAATTCTTTCCTTCATAACTAGAAACTTTAAGTTTATGTGCTTCAACTTAGAGAACTTTTGCTACTATTGGAGAAGAATATCACTGTAGTGTTATCACAGTAGATTTTTATAGGCTTTAAATAAAGTTCTATAACCAAATTACTTGACACGTGGCTTCAAAACAGGCAATAAATTTCGTTTCTATGATGGATGAACTTGAAAGTGTTTGTTTTGCACTTTTTTACGAAACAGTTCCATGGGCCATCATGAATACATATCCTTCGTCCAATCGATCAGTCTATATATGAGCATGAGATCCTTCGTCCTTGGCAAGTACCGCATCACTTTTTTTTACAGTTCCCCAATGATCCATTCCTGAACTCGACATGGATCTCTTAAACATTCCAACTGCAAAAAGCTATGTTAGGTCAAGTGCAAGACTGCACATACATAATACTTTCCCTTCCTTTCGATATCATTCTTGGGACCCTATAAGAGGCAAAGCTTATCGCCCTTAACGACAGAAGCCTCTCTTAGTACACAACTTTGCATGTTGTATCTGTTAAGAATCTTTTCAATGTAGGTTTTCTAAGATAATCCCAAAATACATCTTTCTCTATCATGGTATATTTCTTATTGGAGTTAGGAGCCCCGCAACGGAAGCAATCAAAGCAAGCAAGGAACACACCACAATGGCAATCAACAAGCAAATCATCACACACAAGAAGGCAATCCGATTTTTACGTGGAAAAACCCCCTCACGGGTAAAAAACCACGGCACAAAGCGACACCAATCCACTATGATATCAGAAGTTACAAGAGATTACACAAGAAAACCCTGGATCACAGCCCACAAGAAAAATCCCAAGCTACCCGAAGCTAATTCTCACATGAGAAGGATAAACACAAGCCTTTTCCCTCAACCCAGAGAACTTCAAGCTTCCTCCCTAGCTCTTTCTCTCACCCTAGAACCCTCTCAATCCCTTGGCCCATAGGCGGCGACCCTAATCTTGGATTACATCCCCTTAAATAGGAAAAAACTGAAATTAGAAACTCCTTGCGCAACAAACCCGCGTAAGAAATCTAGTCCAAAAAGGAAACTGCCGACCGGTCAGTCGACCGGTCGGACACCCTCCACCGGCCGGTCTGTCAGGCTAGCCGGATGGCCCAAAAAAGTTCCAGTAAACCTGCTGTCTTGCTCCATCGTGGCCGACCGGTCGGTGGTCTTCATGCTTGAAGGTTTAAGGCGTCCAAGCCCAACAAACTTCACAACGACTCAAATCTTCATGCAATACCTTGCCACATACATCTTCATCTCTACTATGTCATCATCATAGCTCCACCACTTCTCATGCCTCATCGACTTCATCCTTGTACCTTCATCACCCGCTCAGCTCATGTGGCCCTTGCGCACACCACACACGAGCAACCATGGATCCCGTTGTCGATCCCGGAGCTCCACCATGAATAGTGCTCCGGATCAAACCCGATCGTAGTCGATGAACCTGATTGAGATATTGGCGTACTGATCCACCTTCTTATACTCTACTTCTTTCATAGATACCGATCGTTTTCTATGTTTTTCTTTCACGAAATCCTTCTCCACATCGAATCTCATGCTAAAAGAAGTCATTGATGCCTCTCCTCAGATTCTCTCTGCCTCATTCCCAACTTTTATCTCTGATACCACTTTTGTTGGGTGCGTTTCACAAAGCCTTAGGATCTCGCCCCCCAAACTACTAGAATTATGGGTTATGATAAAGTATGAAACTAAATCAAATCAACAATCACACGACGCAAGAGATTTTTAAGTGAAAAACCCTCAAAGAGGTAAAAACCACGGGACCTCGTCCAGTTCAACAATTCACTATGCAGTAGAACTGTTACAACCTCAATCGCAAGCACACACTGCTTGGATCAAACCTTCTTCACCCACGCAGGGATGGATAACAATAAAAGGACTAGAAACTGAGAGATCTCACCCGAGCATAAGGACGTTGAAGAGCTGAGACGTCGTTGCATCGTGAATCACCTTCGCAAGGAAAGCCTACTCTACCAACAAGCTTCCTCTCCCTCTTTCTCTTTCTCTCTTTCTTTTTCTCTCTCTCTCTCTCTCACCTTAGACATGTAGAATACCTTGTAGGATACATAAATCACGAATTAGAGCTCTATATATAGTCGTTTGTATGTATTAGAGTCCCATTAGGAAACTACATTAAGCAGTCCGCACGCACTGTCGACCGACCGGCCACAACAGTCGACCGGTCAGACCACACACAAAAAATGTCAAGAGAGTCGCTGTGAGAAAAAATGTATAACTCAACCTGTCTGCCAACCGGTCGATCGGCCGATCGGCCAAGACCCCCGACTGGTCGGACGACCAATCGG
The DNA here is from genome assembly GCA_003013855.2 of Liriodendron chinense. NCBI lineage: Eukaryota > Viridiplantae > Streptophyta > Magnoliopsida > Magnoliales > Magnoliaceae > Liriodendron > Liriodendron chinense. The sequence continues at coordinate 5,968,626 of PVNU02000439.1, read as the reverse complement.
ATTAGACAAAAATAGTCTAGCACTTGTGTAATTTTCAGCAACATGTCCGGCCGGTCGGCCAGGGGGCACCGACCGGTCGATGACCACCACGTCGCCATTTGAGGCGATCGCGGTAGAATTTGATCCATCATTTTTTTCTTCCCTTTTCTTTTTTGATCATTTTTCTTGTGACATATCACTTTTGTAATGGCCCTTCTTATCACAATTCCAACATTCAACATCTCTCCTGACATTAGACTTGCCTCTGGATTTATCTCGGGCTTTCCCGCCCTTTCTGTTCTTTCCTCTCCCCCGATCCTGTGTCACAAGGGCCTCTTACTGAGTAAACCCTTGAGACTTCCTCCTTGTCTCCTCATTAAAGAGACAACCCGTTACCTATTCCACGGATATCTTTTCACCTGGCGCGGAGTTACTTAGAGACACCACCAATGTCTCCCAACTATCAGGCAATGAGTTAAGCAATAACAAAGCCTGTAATTCATCGTCCAGGACCATCTTGATAGCTGAGAGCTGGTTCACAATATTGCTGACTTCATTCATATGCTCAGCCACATAATCATTATCCTTGAACTTGAGATTTACAAGTGTTCTAATCAGGAATATCTTGTTGCTTGGCTGTCTTCCTCTCATACAGCCCTTGTAATTTCTGTCATAGTCTAGCGACTGAGGTCTTTGTAGACACATGGTGGAAAACCAAATCATCCAACCATTGTCTAATAAACCCCACCACCTTCCGGTCCAATTTCTTTCAATCATCATCTGACATATTCTTCATCTTCGCTGATACGCCTAGAATTGGAACATACAAGTCCTTGCAATAAAGCAAGTCCTCCATCTTAGCCTTTCATATGGTCCAGTTAGATCCATTGATACTAATCATTCTTGATGAGCCACCTTTCATAATTCAGAACCGATCCTACTTCCTGTTCAATCAACTTGAACTCTTTGATACAACTTTTTGGGCCAGTTCCACCTCAAAATGGCTAGTCATTGTTAAGGGGCTTTTTCCCAATATATAGCCCAGCAATCTCCCTAGCCTCTAGTCGATGTGGGACAAACCCTAACATTTCCCCCCTCCACAGCGGATAGGGGCTCCCGAGCACTGCCCTCCCAGGGTTGTTGGGCACTGAGCTCTCGGGCACTGACCCCCTCGCTCGTGGGCTTTGGGTGTGGGCGAATAGGAGCTCCTGAACACTGCCTTCCCTGGGCTCTCGGGCACTGCCTCCCCTCACTCACGGGCTTGGGCGTGGGCACCATCACATATTGGCTTGGCTAGGCCAGCTTTGATACCACTTTTTGGGCCAATTCCATTTTAAAATGGCTAGTCATTATTAAGGGGCCTCTTCCCAATATATAGCCCAGCAATCTCCCCAACCTCTAGCCGATGTGGGACTAACCCAACATTTCTATACCTGTGACAAATGATGTGGCGCCTAGATCCTTCATTTTAAATTTCTATGATAGAAATCCCTCGACATCGCACATCATCCTTTGTACTTGTATGCTAACAGAATATCATTGATATAAAACATTAGGAACACAAACTCCTACTGATCTTTATGTATGTACACTAATCGATCATGTTTTCCTTAAAATCATATGAAGAAATTATCTCATGAAATTTCAAGTACTACTGACGTAATGCTTGCTTAGACCGTAGATGGACTTCTTTAACTTACATACCAAATGTTCATATTCATGAATCTTAAAACTTTCTGGTTGTAACATATACACGTTCTCCTTTAGTTCCCTATTAGTGAAACACGATCTTTATTTTCATTTGTTGTACCTTAATATCATATTGAGCCACCAATGCTATAATAATCCGGAATGAGTCTTTCTTTCAAACTAGTGAGAAAGTTTTTTTTTTTTAAATCATTGAATTTTTTTAGTTGACCCCTTAGTAACTAACCAAGCTTTATATCTTTCCATATTTCCTTTCGCATCCTGTTTGGTTTTATAAACTCATTTATAACCAATCAGTACATCCCCTTTGAGTAGATCGACTAAATTTCAGACGACGTTGTCTTTCATAGATTTTAGTTCATCTTCCATGACATCAATCCAGTGAGAAGAATTAGCATTTTATTTTACTTGTGTCTAAGATTCGGGGTCATCTTCCACACCTACATTAAACTCATAATCCTGAAGATACACAACGTAATTAGTCAAGTACCATTGATTTTCTCTCCCTTACAGATCTCTTTAATGGAATAATTGTTTTCATTTTAGGTGATTCTTCTATCGTGGGAGTGTCATGTGGAGCCTAGGATCGATCTTTCATTGATTCCTCATTTGTAGAATGAGAAACTTGTTGACCATCTCATGTAACTTGATACTCGATCAATCATCATTTGCTCCTCAAAGACAAAGTTCTTAGGTTATACACTATTATTATTGTTCTCAAGAAATTTTGCAATCCCTGATTTAGTTATCCTTGGGGTATGGGAGAGATAGTAAAATTTGAATATCTTTAACTTCTTTTTTTTATAACTGATAAAATAACCACCAATGGTCTCAGGGTCCAATTTTCTTTCCTGTAATTTGTTGATACTTACTTTAGTGGCGCAACCCCATATATGAAGGTAATTTATACATGATTTCCTTCACGTCCACATTTCATATAAAGCTTTACTAACAGCCTTAGTCGAAACACAATTTAAGATGTAAATTTTTGTATTTAAGGCATCACCCCATAATGATTTCGGAAAGATGTAATAACTTATCATTGACTTGACTATGTCCTTTAGAGTTTTATTTCGTCTCTTAGCTATACCATTCCGTTCTGATGTACTAAGTATGGTATGTTAACTATTGAGAGATGATACCATATTCTTTTAAGATTCTAGTGAATGACCCTGAGCTCTGTCCTGATTTGTCATATCTACTATAGTATGCATTACTATGGTCAGATTTGACGACTTTAATCCTTTTGTCAAGTTGCTTATCGATCTTAGCCTTAAAAATTTTAAACATATCCAGGGTATACGATTTATCATGTATAAAGTATAGGTAGCAATAACGAGAATAGTCAACTATAAAGGTGATAAAGTACTTTTGCCTATTCCAAGAAGCCATAAGAAATGGACTGCATATATCTATATGTATCACGTTTAAGAGACTAGTACTCCTAATGGCATCCAACTTCCTTAATCTTGTTTTCTTTTCCTTAATGCAATCTACACAAACTATAAAGTCTATGAAGTTTAATGCTCCTAGAATTTCTTCTTTAACAAGCCTCTCAATTCTCTTGCGAGAAATATGACTGAGTCGCTTATGTCATAACATGAAGGAATTCTCCTTAATCAAATTTCTTTTTATGCCAACATTCATGTTCTCATTCACATACACAAACCTTGATTGGAGGTACGAATGGTTGAAGTGTAACTGATATAAGTTGTTTACTAATAAGCAAATATCAATGATATCTAAACCACGTGATAACATAAACTTTCCATTCTCAAATAGGAATGTATATCCACTAGCATTAAGATGTGATATGGAAACTAGATTGTGCCATAGGGGCAACATGTAAAAATGTGTTGTTCATGTCCAAGTAATGTCTTGACTTCAACTTCAATATCAACTTACAAACCTTTACTGCCTTAACATTCGCTTGAGTGCCATTGGTCATGAGAATATGGAATTCTCCATCTGTTGGCTGACGACTCCTAATGAACTCATGCATGGAATTGAAAGTATGAGTCATAGTTCCTGAATCGATCCGCCGTGAATTTTCACGTACATTAACTAAGTTTGATTCATAGTAGATTACAATTTTTTTATATTAGATTTACTAGAAGTTCATTTTCTATGTTTGTGACTTAAAGACTTTTCTATAAGTGGATTGTATTCTGATCTCACTGGAACCAAGATCTAAATAACGTTGGAAGATATCATTCAGATCCATATACAAGAAAGATAAGAAACACACATAAGAAAACATCCCATGTTCAAACTTTATCCAATCGACTCAGTGATCAATTAAGTTATCTAGGATGACGAGCTTAAATGTCCAACATAGGTGTGAAACCTAGTGCATCATTGATGTCCCTCCTTTGGGTCAAAAGCACAACATGTACATAAGTAGTTTATAGCATGAGCCTGGATGACTGTCAATAATATGAGCCCAAATGGTCTATCACATTTGTAGCAAAATGACCAATTTGATCTCACTATATTAATATTATCTACCTCATCCTTTTAGCTCCCACCAGACTGCAAACTCTTTTGGGTCGAAGATAGACTGTTTAGAGACAAACACCACTCAAAATGATCCTCTAATACATAATATGTACATTGTACCCTTAATCTTATAAATCAATTTACATTTATGGTCGCCGTCACTTTAGTGGAGCACACAACTAGATACGCTCATCAATTCCTAAGAACTCGAATCGCACCCAATCCACTACCCCAAATGGATATCCTCTTAGCCTAGAGGCCAATAAGCAGATAACCGGGTCATGATGGTCACAATCTGGAATCCCGACTAGTTGCTTTATTGATCTTTGACTTATTGAAATCTGGACAAGTGTAAACATGTATTTTAGTCCAAAACCACATTCTAGAATGGGAACTAAGCCTTAGTGACCACTAGACTAAAAATGAATTATGAAGAACAAATATACATATAAATTGATCACATCATAATTTAATGAAACTCATGCATTATTAAGATATAAAAGTTCGTATATAAGCCAATGTAATATATAAATTACTCTGGAGAAAGTAATATTCTAATACGAAATACGCCATAAAAAATAGGCTTGAAATATGGGTCTTTTATCCCCAAAAGCCTCGATGACATGGTGCCAAATGGACTAAATTTTAGACACTCGCGTTGGATACTTACAACTAGATCGATCCATGATAGGCAGTTAGAAGGATGGTCCCTAATTGTTATATCAACCCACTACGTGCAGTGGAGTTCCATGTCTACACACATGGGTGAAAACTAATGAATGGTGGAGCGCAAGTGGTGTGATAGATCTAATTAAGAGTCAAACTAGGTTACATCCTAGACGGTTGTAAATTGGCCTGAATATCTAACGATATTTATTGTATGTGTCTGGTTCAACACATAAGCTTTTAAGGGTTGTCTCAGATGTTAAGCCCAGGAGCACCAAAAAATAGCCTTGAATCCATGTCATGATACTAAACTACAGCACATCAAATTACAACCTATGATCTGAATGCATGAATAGTTGGATCACCCCATATGAATAGGCCGACAATCAGGACCTATAAGGTGTGATATCAACAAAAAAGAAAGCAATCATGGTTGCCAATGGATAAGCAACATCTGAAACAGAAGCAATGATAAGAACCGACACAGGGGAAGCAATCACCCATTCTCGAATTTATGGCGAAATCATCGGCACATATGAAGAAGTGAGTCTTAGATGCACAAGGAAAGTAACTTGGCTCTGATACCATATGTTATAAGCGTTGTTGTGCGTTAAGGAAAATGGATATTGAACCTTACCTTGTTTGCCTGGATTGGTAGCCATTAATGCCGGCGACAAAGCTCGCCTAAAAAGATGATAGCAACTGTCGATCTTTCTCCTCACGCTCTGGTATTATAATGAGAAGAAATAACCTCACCCGTAAGCGGAGTTGGAAACCGAGGATCGATTTTGTAACCCTCTAAAGTCGATGGTAGAGTCCTACCCATCAATGGAGCTTTTCATCGGTCTTTGAATCCTTCATGCCTCATCTCTCTCTCTCTCTCTCTCTCTCTCTCTCTTTCTCTCTTCACCCCCCCCCCCCCCCCCCACACACACACACACAAAGAGAAGAATCCCTCTTTTCTTAATACTCTTTCATGTATGGTATTATATGGAGTAGGCATAAACCATACACACCACACGACTGTGAGCCCCATTTAGAACTCCTTTTTAATGGTCCAGTTCGTTCGTTCCATTGCTCCAGCAACCAATGCCATAAGTGGGCCATAAATTCTAACAAATGCATGTTGCACATGTTGCATGTTAACACTCATGTGGCGAATGTGGAGCGCTTAACGATAGATGGTAACACATGTAGCATAATAGCAGATGTGATACGAATGCACGAATGGGTGCTTCAAGATGATAATAGCACATTGCACATGTGGCACATTAAGGCATGTGGCATGTTGTTAAACTTGATGATGGGTGGTTTACAAGTAACACATGGCATATTAATTAGCATGTACTGGCACATGTGAAGCACTGAAATGAACGTTTGCACTTGGCACATGTTGCATAAGCTGTACATTGGTGTATGTTGCATGTGTGAAGAATTTAAAGATAGAAAACAGCCATTTGGCACATGTGGCTTAATAACATGTGTCGTACATTTAGGGTGTTTGAAGTTGATGGTGGCAGCACGTGTTGCAGTTATTATACTAGGATGTGTGACCCATTAAAAAGTGGCTCATGAAAAGAAAGTTGATATTGGCAAATGTTGTGAATGTGGCATAATGCTATTCCTATGGTGCTTTAAAATGGATGGTAGTATGCTTCACATGTTTGGTACTTTAAAATGAACGGTGGCCTGAGCCCAAAATTAAAACAGATCCAAAGCTCAAGTAGATCACACTATAGGAAATAGTGGAGACTGAAGGCCAACCGTTGAAAACTTTTTAGGAGCCACTGAAGTTTTGGATCAAGCTGATATTTGTATTATCACTTCATCTAGCTTTATATAACTTTATAACGAGATTAGATGGCAAATAAAAGCTGCAGTGGCCCCCAAGAAGTTTCAATGGTAAGCACGTTCAGTACCACTGTTTCGTGTGGTGTGGTCTACTTTGAGCTTTAGATCTGTCTCATTTTTGCATGCCTTTTTTTAATCTTTTTTTTTTTTTTTTACACATGCTCACACGGGGTGCGAATTAGGTGTTACACCTACCTGTGGGGCTCATATTGATGTATTTTTTTAATCTACCGATGCTGTATATTTGTTTTCTCGTATCATTTTAGGATACAACTAGAAACAATGATGAATAATCATTAAAAACGTTTTGTAAGCCAAAAAAGTTTTAGATCAATCTTCTATTTATATTTTCCTTTCCTCAAGACATTATTGACATTATCAAGAGCTTGGATTGCACATAAACATTAACAAAACCTTAAAATGGGCTCTTTGGAATTTTTAATGGTGGGGCACTCAATCACATTATTTCTAGTGATATGGTCCACTTGAGATTTGGATCTGCATAATTTTTGGAACCTCATCCTAAAATGGGCTGTAGATATGGATGGACGGAGTGGATATACAAAATATCATCCATGTGGGCCATACCGTTGGGGTAACACCCACTAAGTTGTTCCTGGGTAACATCTAATTCACGGCCACTCACACCACACACATTCGTACACCCACCCACACCACAAGGACACTCATCCTTGGTCTCTGTGTTGAAGCAGACTCATGCCCTTAAAATAAGCTGGTAAATTGAATGGACGTAGATAAAACACATCTATCATGGTAGGGCCCACCACTAAGCTAGGGAGTGTTGGGGTCACCACCCAATCCGCTTCCTAGTTGTTAAAGGCCCAAAAATAAGTAGAATCGGATATGCTGAACTGGTCATGCCAACGCTGGTATTTAGAAGCCTGGACCTAGCCCATCGACAGGCCCACCCGCACCAAAAAAATCACGTCGGTCCCGGAAGCGGATTGCGTCCTTCCTCAGTATGTACGGAAAGCGTCCATGCTGATCTGTGGAGGGACCCACCAGTGGTGTATCTGTTTATCCACTTCGTCTATTCCTTTTCTATGATCATTTTAAGTCATATTAAAAAGAATGAGGCAGATCCAACGGTCAGGTCGACCACACCAGATATTACTCTTGCATTTAATGCTTTGTGCATTTAATTCCATCAAGTTCACTATTTGGTGTGCTCCACCTGACCTGTTGGATCTGCGTTATTATTGATTTTATATCTTAAAATAATCATACAAAAGAGATGGACCGCGTGGATAAACAGATACACCACGGTGGGCCCCTCCACAGATAGCATGGACGCTTTCCGTCCATACTGGGGAAGGACACAATCCGCTTCCATCGGCCCTCTCATCATTATAGAGCTGTCAACGGGCCGGGCTTGAGTAGGTTTCGACCCGAATTTTGAACTGTTTCGGGCCGGGCCTATTTAAAAGGGCTTATTTAAAATTTTAATTTTTCAGGCCCGAACCCGGCCCATTGACACCCAGTCATCACGCGCATTATTGGGTGTTCCCATGAGAGAGGATTCGCTGTTACCCGGTAACACCTTAGTGGGTGTTACTCCAACGGTTTGGGGCCCACCTTAATGTAGTTTTTGTGTATCTACACCGTCCATCTGTTTTTACATCTCATTGAAGGATGTGATCCAAAACCTTAAGAAGATCCAAATCTCAGGTGGACCCTACCACCAAATACAGTAATAAATGACCATTAAAAAAATTTATACACCACAAAAGTTTTGTATCAAGCTGATATTTTTCTTTTCCCTTTAAAATTTTTCATGCTCCACAAAAGTTTTGTATCAAGCTGATATTTTTCTTTTCCCTTTATCCATGTCTTCTTGTCATTATCAACAGGTTGGATGGAAAATAAACATCATTAAAACCTTACAATGGGCCATTTGGAATTTTTAATGGTGAGGCACTCAATCACCACTGTTTCCTGTCATGTGGTCCACTTGAGGTTTGGATCTGCTTAATTTTTGGGACCACATCCTAAAATGAGCTGGAAAAATAGATGGACGGCCTGGATATACCCCCACGGTAAGGGTAACACCCACTAATGTGTTACCCAGGTAACACCTAATCCGCTCCCGTTCACAGTGGGCTCAACGGGATGAACGCTCCTGATCTCACACACATATGCCACGTTGGCACACATGCCCCGAAAATCTCATCCACTGATCTCTCCTACTAAAAGAATTCCCACACCAGTGGCAAATCAACACCAAGTGCTCTTTCAGCCATGTTAGTCGTGACAACATTTTGGTAATTTGCCAAAAGACAGTGAAATCTACCGACAGAATCCGACGGACTATGATGTTTGATTCATAAAGGAGGTGGGCCATCTTCAAAATTCTTTTATATACAACGAGAAACTACCTTCCAGAAAGTAAGAAGCCCAGTATATACTTAGACATTCGATTGCTTTCTTTTATTATTATTATTTTTTTTTTTAAAAGGCAACACTGTATGATTCAAAGTCTCGATGCATAGGGAGGGCTTTCAATTCCCACCAAACAAAAGCTAAAACCTATCAAAAGTCCTGTGTCTTTCTTTATAGATTGTAGGGCTAGATTCCTCGCACATTCCATCCCCATTTTTTTAAATGCTCCTTACATGTGATCCTCATTTACGTTCATCCATCCTTCTAAATTGTGGGACACATTCTCTAGATTCAAATATTAAACGGATGATTAAAAGGAAAAAAGTGAGTGGTCCAAACTCCCAAGTGCAGAATCATATTATGGTTACTATAATATTCCTAGTGTGATTTTTGAGTTTTGCTTCTTCCACAGGTAGGAGAGGTTTGCATGGTTATTGGTTAGGTATGATTTTACATTGTTTCCTTTGTTGTGATCCACCTAAGTTTTCGATCGGCCTGAGTTTTGGTTTCTATGGTGAGCATGAGGGGAAGATCACAATGGACGGGGTGGATCGGATGCACAGGTGATGTGGGCCCCACAGTAGCGTCATAACACCACAAGTTGTGGTGGCATGGGACCACATGAGCGCACCTCTTTTGAAGATGGTGGTGAACAATCATAGGTGAACTATCATAGGATAATATTATAATATGAAGAGCGAGTTAGGTAGTTCACCAACTTAGGGTTAAGTTAGGGTTAATTTATGATGATTAAGTGCATGCACTCTGGAGGAGTTGTGTTCATATGCAGAGGTAAATGTATATACGTTTTAATTATTACCATTTACACTTGTTTGGTATGAACCGGTTCTTTCCTCCATGTAAAAAGGGTTTGAAAATTATCTATGTACATTGGTGGGCCCTATTATGATGTTAGTGAGATATCAATGCCACCCATCTATTTTATCGAAACATTTTAGGGCACAAGCCCAAAAAGGAGGCAGACCTGAAGCTCAAGTGGCCCACATCATAGAAAATCGTGGTCATAAAAGGTTTTTAACAGTAGGAGTTCAACCCACTATTCTATGTGGCGTGGTCCACTTGAGCTTTGGATTTGCCTCAATTTTGGGTGTATGCCTTAAAATCACCTCACAAAATGGATGTACGGAGTGGATAAGCCACATGTATCATGATGGGCCCTACAAAAAAATTCACACTTGCTTCCATTTCACCGCACAAAAAGCAAACATCAATTGTCATTATTAAAAAACGTGTAGAGAAATACATTTAAATAATCATTACCCATTTACCATGTATCTATAAAGGAAACGAAAACAAACACGCCATTTAACCCTCCCAAGTGTGCATGACATCATCCCCATGCAAAAGGTGGACCCAATGATGAATATAACCAGTGTGGAAATTGGGCAGCCCATTCACACATACAATTAATTCAAATTAAATTAAACATCCAAATTATGAGTCCAGTTTAGATGTACCATGCATGCATTAGAGGTTGGATTGTTCAGCCAACTAATCCGACTTTGGGATTAAGGGGAAGTGGTTTCCACAATTTACTCAGTTTAATTTGAGGTGATCTGCCATGTATACAGTTTTAAGTGCCCATGTAACAAGTGTAATACCAACCAGTGTATCATATCATCATCGTCAACATCCAAGCCTTATCCCAAAATTGAGGTTGGCTACATAAATTCTAATTCGCCATTCCACTCTATCAAGGTCATATATTAATTAAACCATCGGTTATCAAGTCTTTTCTACCTCCATCGACATTTTTTGGCCTTTCCCTTGCCTTCTTAGAGCTTTTAACTCATATCAACTCCTTCTAACCAACCCGGTTCTTTGTCTCTATTGCACATGACCATACCATTTAGGTCTATTTTCCCTCATCTTATTATATATTGGCAGCATTCATAAGTTCCCTCGAATGCATTCATTTCTAATTTTATCATTTTTCTTCTTAACATTCATCCATTTCAATATCCTCATCTCAATTACACTCATCCTATGAATATGTTGTTCCTTAATTGCCTAATATTTTATCCTATAAAGCATGATTGGTCTTATCACTATCCTATAAAGTTCTCCTTTTAGTTTGATTGGTACACAAGGGTTAATAAACTCTAAAGGCACATCTCCATTTCCTTCCATCTAGCTCGAATTCTATAGGTAACATCCTTCTTAATCTCTCCATTCTCATGAATTATTGAGAATAATACAAATTGTTGACCTAACTATGGACGGAGCATAACCAAAAAGTTATATTATGAAGATAATATACATTAACTATTTGATTTTTCACTTAAAATTTGGACTACTCACTATTTTACTTTTAACCATTCATTTAATAGGCATTGATTGGATGGTTAGGACTGCTTGGTCAATGTAATTTCAAAGATATGCTCCATCCATGACCATCACAATCTAGATGGTCTGGATGTTGGGAAACTACACAACTTTCCCTTATGTGTGCAAATTAATGGGATTAACAATATAAAATATTTAGTTGATAAAAATCACTTCTAACACAAAAAAGCAAATCATCAAACATGTAAGATGCAAGAGACATCAAGATTTTTTTATGTGGAAAACCCTCCAATGTGAAGGAAAAAATCATAAGACCTAGTTCGGCATAAATCTATTATAATAAAAATAATGGAAGTACAATCATCAAGAGACATCTCTTGGATATCTCAATTACGCCACCCAAAGATGGATTATAAACAACATGAAAGAAAACAATTTCTCACCAACTAGGTATTGTAGACCCCCAACACAACCCTTAAAGAAGATAATTAAAGAAACCGATGTTATGGATGGACCCTCATGAATGCAGATGCAAAAATTTCGACATATAAGGCTCTTGTTCTCCTCTTTTTCAAAACCCCCATTTCTCCTCTTTCTTCTCTTTTTCTCCAAGAAATAAATCCCTCTTTTTGTTGCTATAACTTCTCTAAACAAAAGACTTTTTTTTTCTTCTTTTGTTTTACTTGCTTGGCCAAAAGACCAAAATACCCCCTACACACGTGGCCAAAGAAAACTAGTTAGGTTCACACATGTGGGTCCTACCTCCACATAAGGAGGGACCCCAACACTGGATTACCGAGCCATGAATCACACTTGTTGGAATTGATAACCTTGACCCATATCACAACATGTCAACCCACATGGGGCCAATATATACATTATTTTATGAATTCTAATGGACGTAAATTCCTTGTAACCAGGAGTTATGGTAATCTCATGTAATCCCCGACATAGATCAACGAAAAAGTATCATCCTTGTGTATTGAATGTAGCCTCATTTCAACATTGAGGTCATGGTATCGATTCCCAAACCGGGGGTGGCTAACATTGCAGTGTGACTAACAGGGGTGGTGGGTGTACTAACAGTGGGGTGTGTGTGCTAACAAAAAAAAAAAAAAAAAATCTATGACCTTGCTTTAATCATACACCCCAATTGACCAAATCCCTCCACCCTCAATGGCTACCATTCTTAACCAATATCCTCTACCGACCTAAGGTACAAATCACTAGATCTGAACCACTTAATATTCATCAAACTTAGTTTAGAACAAATCAATGTTCAAAACTAAAAGTTAACGACTGAAAAACCTCAATTAATTAATAAAAATCTTCAATACACTAACTAGCCTTTAAAACATTTGATGAATGGTCTAAACCATAAAATTAGTTCATAAGTTATGTTTTGAGTAACCAAGCGAACCCCTTTGTTGAATCATGTAAGCCTCAATGGACTTTGATACATGTGCATGCATTTTTTTGTTATAAGACGACCTCATAAAGTGAGTGAAAGCATATGTTATTGAGACATTTCACTCCACATATCCTCAAGTCTAGGAATTAGTCAAAGCTAGTACATCTACACGTTAATCTAATCTAGGCAAGATAGGCCCCTCGGTCTAGAGACTTGTATTTGATCTTGCCAATGTAAGTGCGCGCCCAATAGGTCTACCCAAGAGCATATACCTATGTCACACTCACATTCCTAAGTGGAGTTTGGGCCAAGGCATGTCAACTCGTCGTTGTGCTTAATGGTGAAAATTTTCCATCCCAATTCGCTGTCAATCCCAATGTGGGGGTGGCTAACATTACAGTGTGACTAACAAGGGTGGGTGTACTAAGAATGGAGTGTGTGTACTAACCCATTAAAAATACTTGTTGTCATTCCCCTTACATAGAATAACCAAAATAAGAATAATCCTAGGTTTCTCCTAAACCTATGAAGTGGTCATGGTCATAGCTAATAGGATACTAAGATCCATAACCTATAACTCTTCCTTAGCCAGTGACTGTTGTGTTCCAATCTCAAGTTCATGAGGATAACCAAAGGAGCCCCTCTCTTAACTCATTCATATAGTATGATTATAATATTCCATGTACATATTAACAAGGCCAACGAACGATTACATTAGTGATAAGCAATGTATAAAAGAGTGTAAACATTAGTTTTCTAAGGCACAATCTCAATAGGATCTCATTTAAAAGGACAAAAAATCATTGACCTAGAGGAATCTTTGGTTTTCACTATCAGTCCCACCTCCAATATGTGCACATGATGCTTTTTCATTTAGCCATGTTTGGGGTTATAAACATAATTACATATATTTCACACTTTGGTGGCGGCCAATATAGTACACCAAAATCAATTTTAACCTTAGATATTGCATTTGTATCATAAATCATGATCCAAACATTTTTTTATGCCAACATGTCACGTATTTAGCTTATTCTATCAATATAAGACGTGGGCTATAACTGGAGTATAACCTAGTATGAAAATAAGGGCTATCCACTCATTGGGTGGGCCACACTAGTAGAAGTGCACCATGTTTTATCCGTTGATATTTTAGTTGTCCTGTTTTATGTGTGGATCAGCCTAATTTTCATATAAAGTGATCATTATGGTGTGGCACAGTCTGTACAGATATGATAATATTCTACATATGTCACGCATTATAAGTGGGAGACGAATAGTTATATCATAACTTATGAATAGCCACTGTATTTGGATCATTTCTCTGGCATGAGCTGCATACATGCAACTAATCCAACCCATCAAATTAGCCATAATTAAGGTTCCAATTATGGCATGTGTATCGTTGCATAGAGAATGTATTCTGATACACACATCAGTATAGCAGTACTTCCTTCACATACCTTGGAAGCAATCTTTGTATTCTTAATGCATTGTGCTCCAACAGGATTGGACATGCGGCAGGATGCTTGCAAGGTATGGATGGGTCATCGATCCTGACAAGTACGATCATGCTTCAGTGATCCAAGCCATGTATTAATCAGTTTCGTAGATCGTCGATGGGCCATGACATAAACATATCCCTGATTAGAAAATCTTAGTAACCAGTTTTGGACATTTTCATTTGAATACATGATAAGAAAGCCTTCAAGTCCCCACACACGTGAGATACATGTTCACAAGTCACATTAACTTTATGTATCCTCTACTTCTACTTCCCCTACTACTCTACTTCTACTTGTTCTTCTCCCTTTTGTACTTTGATTCTTCTTATTGTAAAGATCCATCATAAATGCATTGAGCAAGAGGTATAACATGTTAAAGTGTGAATGCCTCTCATCTCCCTCTCTAGTTTATGAATTTCTTCATGGACTATTGTTGCACTTCTCTTCTTGATTATCTGTTTCTAGGTCATAAATCGAAGAGCTTACTTATTCTCTTGTTGAGGTGGTCTCTTGGGCATGGCTCTAAGCAACTTACGAGTGGGTGATTTAAAAAAAAAAAAAAATTTACCAAACGCCTCATAGTAGATAATGTTTAGACCACTAAGCTACACTTATTTTTACTCTCTAAAACCCCCATTTAATTAATAGAAAAGAAATCTTTGGTACTCGATGATATGCATGTTGGAAATTTGGTCAGCAGAAGCATCGAAGAAGATCAAACAATCACCACACAGCCACACAAGCAATCAATGCAAAAGCAAATGAATTTTTTGTGGAAAACCCTTGCGGGAAAAAACCATGGCACAAAGCGACACCTCCACTATGAATCTCAGATGATTATGAAGCTAATCTACCGAAGTAGATCCCAAAGATGAACAAAAGCTCTTAACACCTCACAAATCACTCCCCCAAAGCCCTAATCCGAGTTTGGACTCCTTGAACATGATTAAGATACCTCCTAACACGATTAGGAGGTGTTTAAATATGAATCCATCCCGACTTGGGAACTTACAACGTGAAACCGCGTAAGAAAAGCGTATCCTACACGTCAGTCGACCGGTTGACCAAAAACATCCAGAGAGTTTTGCAATAAAGCTGTCTTCAGCCTCAATAATTCGACTAGTCGAGCGACCGGTCGAAGCCTCCAGCAGACCGGTCAGCCAACTGGTCTGAGACCCCAGAAATCTATCCAGTCTCTCGCTATGACAATCTGTCCACTAGCCAACTGGTCGGTAGACACTGTTTTTGCACAGTTTTGTAAACTCAACAACAAAATCCACCAAGGCTTCAAAACTTCAAACCATTTACTCTTCTCTCCATAAACCAGCTCCTCATCAATCATAGTGTTGTCACTTCTCATACATCACTGCGTCTTCGTTAAGCCTTCGCCAATCATAGAGAAGTTACGCGGAACTTGAACTTCTCTGTTGGAACCACCTTGGTCAGCATATCCGCTAGATTCACGCTAGTGCTGAATCTTGTCCAGGGTCACATCTCCTTCCTCAAGTACCTGTCGAATAAAATGGTGATGCAAATCAATGTGTTTAGTATGAGAGTAATAAACAGAATTTTTAGCCAAATCGATAGCACTAGAGCTGTCACAATTAACCGACACGACTTTCTGCTGAAGCCCCAACTGATTTATCATTCTTTTCAACTAAACAGCTTCCTTGAAAGCTTCTGTCACCATCATATACTCAGCTTCAATAGTGAAAAGAGCTACTACAGACTAAAGCTTAGACATTCAACTAACCGCTCCACCCACTGATACAAATGAGTACCCTAAAGTTGATGTCCTACTATCCACACTTACCTGCGTAATCAGAATTGACGTAACCAACCAACTTGTCCTTGGACTTTTCAAACGTCAAGACGTAGTCTTACGTACCCCGAATGTATCGAAGTAGCCATTTCATAGCTTCTCAATGTTGTTTGCCCAGGTTAGACATGAATCGGCTAACAACACCCATAGCATGTGAAATATTCAGTTCTTGTACAGACCATTGCATACATTAAACTGCCCACAACACTTGAATAGGGCACATGAGACATAACATGTTTTTCTTCATCTGTCTTAGGACATTGTTCAGAAGAAAGCTTGAAGTGAGCCGCGTGGGGAATGCTAACCTGGTTTAGGACTTGTCCATCTCATACTTCTTTAACACCTTCTCAAGATATTCTTCCTGAGATAACCATAACTTGCTCCTATTCCTGTCTCTATGAATATTTATGCCAAGAATCCTCTTTGTAGCCCCCAGAACCTTCATCTTGAATGTCCTTGAAACCTGAGTCTTCAACACATCGATGTCAGACATGCTATGACTGACAATAAGCATGTCATCGACTTACAATACTAGTATGAGAAACTTCTCATCATTCAGCAGTCGTGAAATAGACATAATGATCGTACTCGCTCCTGGAAAAATCCTAACTCATCAGTGAAGGAATCAAATTTCTTGTACCACTTCCTAGGCGACTGTTTGAGACCGTACAACGATTTGCCTCAACCCGCAAACCTTGTTCTCGGCCCCTTGTCACTATATAACCTTTTGGTTGCACCATGTAAATATGCTCTTCCAATTCTCCCATGCAGGAAGGCAGTCTTTACATCTATCTGTTCCAGCTCGAGGTCGTATTGGGCAACCACTGCCAACACGAACTTGATAGATATTTGCTTCACAACTGGCGCAAAAATCTCACCGAAGCCCACGCCTTCACACTGAGCATACCCTTTCGCTACCAACCTTACTTTGTATCTATCCCGTTTCTTCCGAAAAATTCACTCGCACCCAAACGCTTTTCGGCCCACTAGGAAGCTTCATAAGCTCCCAAGTCTCATTCTTATATAGGGAGTCCATCTCGTCTTGCATTGCCGTCTTCCACTTTTCAGTATCTATATCCTGTAGTGCCTCCTCAAAGTTAGACAAATCTCCATCATCTGTAATGAGAGCGAATACAATGTTCGAGTCATCCATATCCCTTGCCAGTAACCTACGATTCTTAGGTGATTTTCTTCGCACAGGTAGTTGCTCCACCTGATCCTGTACTTCTGTCTGCGCCTCAGTATCAGCCCGTGTCTCATCTTGTCATTCTGTATGTCAACAATCTTTGATTTTTCTAGTTCCTTTGTAGCATCGTTTCGGAATAAAGAACCCTCATCAAACTTGACATTACGACTCAGGGTGATCTTTCGTGTGACAGGATCATATATATGATAACCCTTCACACCATCACCATAGCCCACAAAGATCCATTTTCTTACCCTATGGTCTAGCGTATCTCTTTCAACTAACAGTACATGAGAGTAAGCCTCACAACCAAAGACTCGCAGACTTGAGTAGTCTAACAGTACGACCACTCAACTACTTCCTCAGGGATTTTACATTCAATTGCCATAGAGGGTGACCGATTTATCAAGTAACAAGCCATGTTAATGGCCTCAGTCCATAGCTCTTTGCCCAACCCAACATTACTAATCAATGGATCCGGTTCTCTCCAGGAGAGTTCGATTCATCCGCTCTGCCACACCATTCTGCTCTAGCGTGTGGTGCACTTGTGTTGTGCTTCACGATCCCCTCCTTACAATACATGTTAAACTCCCTAGAAGTGAACTCACCTCCATTGTCGGTTCTCAAAATTTTCAGTTTCTGCCCTGACTGATTCTCCACCTATTGCCTTCCAATACTTGAAGGTTGTGAAGACAGTCGGATTTATTTTTCAAAAAATAAACCCAAACCTTCCTGCTATAGTCATTGATAAACGACACAAACCACGATGACCCCCCAATGGAAAGTAACAGGCGATGAACCCCATACATCGGAATGACATATTCAAGCACCATTTTACATACATGTTTCCCTCATTTAAAAGACAATATAGACTGTTTCTCATACATGCAGTGTTCACATATACTAAAGTCTACAGATTTAAAGGAATGAATTAAAGATCGGTCAAAGAGTACCTTCATGCCTCGCTCGCTCATGTGGCTTAAGCGTGCATGCCACATACATGCAGACGTGGAATCCGCTACAATTGCTGCAGTTCCACCTACTGAAGAGCTTCCAATCAACCTGTAAATGTTTTCATGCCTCTGTCCCTTCATAATTACAAGGGCCCCCTTTGAAACTTTATAGAACCGGTCAAAACAGGTAAACTTGCACCCCAATGTCTCGAGTGCACTAAGGAAAATCAAATTTTTCCTCAACCTGGGAATGTACCTCACTTCCGTCAAGGTCCGTTCTATCACATCGAACATCTTGATGCGCACAGTACCAATCCCACAACCTTGTAGGCGAAGTCATCACCTAGAAATACCAAACCTCCAACATACTCCCTGTAAGAAGTAAAGACACTCTTATCTGGGTACATGTGATACGAAGCCCCAGAGTCTATGATCTGCTCATCGCTGAGAGATCCTATCTTAGACGCCGTTAAGACCTCGCACACATCACTACCACCTTCTTTAGCTTCAGTAGTATTGGCTTCCTTAGAGGAGTCTCTTGACTTCTCCTTCTTATACTTAGGACTCTTGTAGACCTTCTTCATGTGCCCAACTTGGCCACATCCCTAACACTTCAACTTCGCTTTGCCCTTGCCCTTCGACTTAGATCGAGAATGCGACAATCCTTCACCTCGCTCAGAATTTCTTCCTCTCATAATCAGTGCATCGGAGGAAGAATTAGTATCACCACTCTTTTGTTTCATTGCCTTCGACTGAAAGGCTGAGACAACGACTCAACACTAATAGTGTCTCTACCCACACACAACGAGTCCCTGAGAGACTCACATGAACTAGGAAGCGAGTTCAGCAAGATCAAGGCTTGATACTCGTCCTTCATCTGTTCACCAAAATCAAGCAACTTGCAAATCAACTTGTTGAATGTGCTAATGTAGTCCTCCACATCTGTTCCCTCCGCCATCTTCAAAGTGAAGAGTTGCATTATTAAATATATGTGATTTTCTAGAGACTTCTTCGCATAGATGTTCTCTAGCTTGATCCATGTGTCTACAACGATCTTCTCCTTCATAACGTTATAGAGGACGTCATCTACAAGGCACAATTGAATTGAGGCCATAGCCTTCTCATCCATCTTGGTCTACTCATCATCTTTCATATCGGTAGGTCACTTTCCAAGGGCGTTCACGACCCCTTAATAAGTTAGGATGGCCCTCATCTTCACCTTCTACAACTCAAAGTTGTTTTTACCCGAAAACTTCTCAACGTCAAACTTCACACTTGAAGCCATGAGATTCCAACAATATCTCTGATACCATTATTGAAAATCCGGTCAGCGGAAGCACCGAAGAAGATCAAACAATCACCACACAGCCACACAAGCAATCAACGCAAAAGCAAACGAAGTTTACATGGAAAACCCTTGTGAAAAAAAACCACGGCACAAAATGATACCTTCACTATGAATTTCAGATGATTACAAAGCTAATCTACCCAAGTAGATCCCAAAGGTGAACAAAAGCTCTCAAAACCTCACAAATCACTCCCCCAAAGTCCTAATTCGAGTTTGGACTCCTTGGACGTGATTAAGATACCTCCTAACACAATTAGGATGTGTTTAAATAGGACTCCATCCCGATTTAGAAACTTGCAATGCGAAATCATGTAAGAAAAACGTATCCCGCACGTCAGTCGACCGGTCGTCGACCGACCAAAAACATCCAGAGAGTTTTGCAATAAAACTGTCTTCAGCCTCAATAATTCGATCGGTCGGAGCATCCAGCAAACCAGTCAGCCGACCGGTCCGAGACCCCAGAAATCCATCTAGTCTCTCAGCTGTGACAATCTATCCATTGGCCGACCGGTTGGCCAACCGGTCAGTGAACACTGTTTTTACACAATTTTGTATACTCAACAACAATGCAGGCACTCAGAAAATTGCATATGTGGTGTGCAAGTAGTCAAATCAAAGCATTGAAATTACCTGGCTTAGGAGAAATTACCTGACTTAGGAGTTGTGGACATTTATTAGATAGAGAGAAAACCAAAATATTCAAAGATCCTCTTTCACCAAACAATTTTCCACGGAATAAGTGACTTAAGTGACTCTGCAGTTGTTTAGTTCCACGATCTAGTCATTGTACTTTTAGTTAGTGTCTTCCATGTGCATAATTTCTGAGTGCGTGGGTATCAAATGTCTTACTCTGATAAGGTATCAAATAACTACCTTTATGTGCTTGAGAAAGACGTTAATACTCTGGCAAAGTATGATAGATGTTACACAGGCACTTAGAAATTACCCATGACATGCATGAAGTGCGTCTGTGGCATATAAGTAAGTCAAACTGCCCAAATTATTATTATTGTTCGTACATACCATGAACCAAAATTACACTTCTTTAATTACCTGATTATGAGCAGATGTTAATTAGACAGTTAAAATGAAAAATATTAAACGGTTCTGTTTCAACAAATAAGAGGCCGTGAATCACAGGTTTGGATCGTTCAACCAATTTAATTTTGGCACTATAACTTAGTAATACTGATTTTCATAATTCAATACGTTTAATTTAAGTTAACGCACACCATATGTACAATGTTAGAGTGCTGGTGCATCAAGCATCGTACACAGCAAGAGTATTATGTAACTACAAGGTACGAATGGGCATCATACACAGTAGGAGTATTTAATAACTTCCAGGTGCGAATGCCTGCCTAGAAGGATCCTTGTGGTGAGAACCCTTCCCCATTGTTTAAGTAAGAATAACCATATTTTCACTTTTACATCTTTTTTTTTTTTCGTTTTTTTTTTTTTTTTGGAAGAGTCCGATTCATCTGTATTCACTGCATGGCCGTGTATAAAAGCTTATTCTATCAGCCGTTTACATGTGTATGAAAAGTCATTCACATGAGCGTAAAGGATATGCATCCTTAGGGCTTGATTGGATTAGATTATGGTGCGGTAAATAATTGTAAATCAGTAATTATAACATGTCACTAACATTCACATGATTCGATGCTCTGACAATGCATGATGCTTGATAGAGAAGCACAAAGAAATAAATTGCCATGGCGTGGCTTACATGACTTTTAGAGCGGCCTTAGTTTTTGTGTCCTTAGTGGGTGTCACCTGATCAACGGGCTGAATGACATGTAAGATCATACCTAAACAGCCTACGTCAACACTCTCGGGTTCATATGCTGAACCATCCAATTTTTGTAGAGCATCTGCGGGGGTTAGGCTCATGCCCACCCCTTTTTAGGTGTACTTATGGCTTCAACATTCCTAGAGGTAGTGTCCACCCACCTTTCTCCAGAAAATATATAATAATAATAACAATAATTAAAAAAATACATTTTTACTTGAAAAAAACATCTAACCCTTTTAAACATCACTAGCGCCTATTGTGTTGTGTATTCCATCCAACTCACACATTAAATGGTATAGAATGCCGGATTAAATGGTATGAAATTGCATTAGATGGAATTAACACCATTATTGCATAATGATTGCATGTTTGGAAATATCTTGGTATTTTGACTGTCCAATCCCCCATTTGGGATCGAATTCTTCATTTGAGAAAAACATGATATTAAGTGAAACCCTAATCATATTTCACAGCCAATGCCGGTCACCTTAGGCATATACAACTCAAATGTTACATGTAAAGGGTACATGTGGATGGATAGTGTTGATAAAACACATGCATCAATGTTCAGCCCACAATTTTAGTAGATTTCAAAATCCGTATGAAATCCCACGGTATCTACTATTAGGACTAGATAATATGATACTTGAATTAATCCAATCATTCCCATCATTTCCAAACGTTGGATGGAATCTGTGGGACCAAATGCAATTTCATTCCTGTGCAAATTCCATCTAGTCTCTGTTGGAGAGCCTTCGAACATATGCACGGATTGGGTGCTCAGACCGGTCGGGCAACTGGTCTCTGCGTTGCAGCCCAGATGCATGAAGGACGCTGGACAGTTTTGTGTGGCCCTAGACCGGTCGTGTGACCGGTCTAAAGGGGGCTCCGACCGGTCGGCTATGAGGCAGTGTTGATGTATTCTACCTAGACTAGTCTCTGTGCGAGGTGCGACCGGTCGGCTGTGCGCGCGGATTTCTTGCGCAGTCCGTAGTACTGCGCAAGGTGTTTCTATTTTCGAATTTCTGCTTATTTAAGGAGTTGTACTTAGATGGAATCCTAAGGTGTCCAAGGTTTCCTATTCGTACTTGGAAGAGGGGAGAGAGTTGTGAGAGAGAGGGAGCTTGGGTTTTATCTGTTCTCCTTGCTTGTGGGCTGTCATCTTTGTAATCTTCTATTTAATTCATAGTGGATCGTTTTGTGCCGTGGTTTTTTACCCATTGAGGGATTTTTCCATGTAAATTCGGAGTCTCTTGTGGTGAATGCTTGTGTGTGATTGATTGCATCTTGTTTCCTTGTTTGATTTCGTATTGCTTCACGCGTTCTGCATTCCGCTTCCGCTGCCGACTTTCCCAACAAGTGGTATCAGAGCTAAAGTTGGGGTGGAGTGGATTCGAATATGAGACGAGAAGATGGGATCAAGCACAAGGTTTGAGATAGAGAAGTTCTCCAGAAAAATAATTTTGAGCTATGGAAGGTGAAGGTTGAATCCTTCCTAGTTCAGCAAGGGCTTGATGAAGCTCTTGGAAAGTGACCCGAGGCTATAAAAGACGATGAGTGGACGAGGCTCGACAAGAAGGCTAGAACCTCAATCCTGTTAAACCTTATGGATGATGTTCTCTATCATGTCATGAAGGAGAAGACTGTAGCTGAAACGATGGCGAAGCTAGAGAAGGTTTATGCCAATAAGTCTCTAGAGAATCGCATGTACGTGTTGATGCAGTTGTTCACCTTGAGGATAGCTGAGGGAACGGAGGTGGAGAACCACATGAGCACGTTCAATAGGCTGGTTTGCAAGTTGGTGGAGATCGATAAACCGATGAAGGATGGATATCAAGCATGCATCTTGTTGAATTCTCTTCCAGATTCATATGAGTCATTCAAGGACTCTGTGTGTGCAGGGAGGGAAACCATAAGCATCGAGACCGTTATCTCAGCCCTCCAGTCGAAGGCGATGAGAAAGAAAAGCGGTGACGTGGCTTCCCGTTATTCCTCAGAGGCACTGGTTATGAGGGGAAGAAGTTCTGAGCATGGAGGATATTCGAAATCGGGATCTAGGGCCAAGGGCAAAGGTAAGGCTAAGGTGAAGTGCTGGAATTGTGCTCAGGAGGGCCACATGAGAAGGGATTGTCAGAATCTCAGGATGAAGCAAGAGAGGTATGGAAATTCTTCAGGAGAGGGAGCCAATACCGTCGAGGACAGTGGCGATATGTGTGAAGTTCTGATTGTTTCTGGTAAGGAATCTCACGGTAGTGAGTGGATCCTTGATTCAGGGGCTTCATGTCACGTATGTCCTGAACGGAGTTCATTCACGACATACAGGGAGTATAGTGGAGAATCGGTGTCTGTGGGCGATGGAGTCGCTCATAAGGTTTGGGTATTGGTACTGTGCGCATCAGGATGTTCGATAGGGTCGAACGAGTCCTGAAAGATGTGAAGCACATTCCCATCTATCTACATTAAACAGAGTCGCTCATAAGAAGTGTTATGGGCATACATTAAACTGCCCATAGCATTTAAATAGGGCACATAAGACATAACATGCTTTTTTTCATCTGTTTTGAGACATTGTTCAGAAGAAAGCTTGAAGTGAGCCACGTGGAGAATGTTAACTGGTTTAGACTTGTCTATCTCATACTTCTTTAACACCTTCTCAAGGTATTCTTTCTGAAATAACTACAACTTGCTCATCTTCCTGCCTCTATGAATATCTATGCCAAGAACCCTCTTTGTAGCCCCCAGATCCTTCATCTCGAATGTCCCTGAAAGCTGAGTCTTCAACATATTGATGTCAGACATGCTATGACTGGCAATAAGCATGTCATCGATGTACAACACCAGTATAAGAAACTTTTCCTCATTCAGTGTCACAAAATAGACAAATTGATCGTACTCGCTCCTGAAAAAATCTTAACTCATCATGAAGGAATCAAATTTCTTGTACCACTACCTAGGCGACTGTTTGAGACCATACAATGATCTCTTCAACCTGCAAACCTTGTTCTCGGCCCCTTGCACTGTATAACCTTTTGGTTGCACCATTTAAATCTGCTCTTCTAATTCCCTATGCAGAAAGGCAGTCTTTACATCCATCTGTTCTAGCTCAAGGTCGTATTGGGCAACCCGTGCTAATAAGAACTTGATAGATACTTGCTTCATAACTGGTGCAAAAATCTCACTGAAGTCCACGCCTTCACGCTGAGCATACCCTTTCGCTACCAACCTTGCCTTGTATCTATCATATTTCTTCCGAAAAATTCACTTGCACCCTATCGTTTTTCAGCCCACTAGAAGCTCCATAAGCTCCTAAGTCTCATTCTTATACAGGGAGTCCATCTCGTCTTGCATTGCCGTCTTCCACTTTTCAGCATCTACATCCTGTAGTGCCTCCTCAAAGTTAGACAGATCCCCCTATCTGTAATGAGAGAGAATACAATGTTCGAGTCATCCATATACCTTGTTAGTAACCTATGATTTCTAGGTAGATTTCTTCGCATAAGTGGCTGCTCCACCTGATCCTGTACCTCTGCCTTGCACCTCAGTATCGGCTCGTGTCTCGTCTCTGTCATTCTGTATGTCAACAATCTTTGATTTTTCTAGTTCCTTTGTAGCATCGTTACGGAACAAAGAACCCTCATCAAACTTGACATCACAGCTCAGGGTGATCTTTCGTGTGAAATGATCATATATACGATAACCCTTCACACCATCACCATAGCCCACAAAGATCCATTTTCTGGCCCTATGGTCCTAGCTTATCTCTCTCAACTGATGGTACATGAGAGTAAGCCTCATAACTAAAGACCCGTAGAGTTGAGTAGTCTAACGTACTACCATTCCACACTTCCTCAGGGATTTTATATTCAATTGTTATAGAGGGTGACCGATTTATCAAGTAACAAGCCGTGTAAACGGCCTCAGTCCATAGCTTTTTGCCCAACCCAACATTACTAATCATGGATCGGGCTCTCTCCAAGAGAGTCCGATTCATACGCTCTGTCACACCATTCTGCTCTGGCGTGTGGTGCACTATGTTGTGCTTCACGATCTCCTCCTTACAATACGTGTTAAACTCCCTGGAAGTGAACTCACCTCCATTGTCGGTTCTCAAAACTTTTAGTTTCTGCCGTAACTGATTCTCCACCATCGCCTTCTAATACTTGAAGGTCATGAAGACATATGATTTATTTTTCAAAAAATAAACCCAAACCTTACTGTTATAGTCATTGACAAATGACACAAACCACGATGACCCCCCAACAGAAGTAACGGGCGACAACCCCCATACATCGGAATGGACATATTCATGCACCCTTTTACATACATGCTTCCCCCCTTTAAAAGACAATCTAGACTGTTTCTCATACATGCAGTGTTCACATATACTAAAGTCTATAGATTTAAAGGAATGAATTAAAGATCGGTCAGAGAGTACCTTCATGCCCCGCTCGCTTATGTGGCCTAAGCGTGCATGCCACATACATGTAAACATGGAATCTGCTACAATCATCGCAGTTCCACCTACTGAAGTGCTCTCAATCAGCTTGTAAATGTTTACATGCCTCTGTCCCTTCATAATTACTAGGGTCCTCTTTGAAACTTTGCAGAACCGGTCAAAACAGGTGAACTTACACCCCAATGCCTCGAGTGCACTAAGGGAAATCAGATTCTTCCTCAACTTAGAAACGTGCCTCACTTTCGTCAAAGTCCGTTCGATCACATCAAACATCTTGATGCACACAGTACCAATCTCACAACCTTGCAGGCGTAGTCATCGCTTAGAAATATCGAGCCTCCAACATACTCCCTGTAGGAAGTAAAGACGTTCCTATCCGGGCATATGTGATACGAAGCCTTGGAGTCCATGATCCACTCATTGCTGAGAGATCCTATCTTGGACGCAGTCAAGACCTCGCACATATCACTACCACCTTCTTCAACTTCAGCGGTATTGGCTTCCCTAGAGGAGTCGCCTGATTTCTCCTTCTTATACTTAAGATTCTTGCAGTCCTTATTCATGTGCCCAACTTGCTCACATCCCCAGCATTTCTACTTCGCTTTGCCCTTGCCCTTCGACTTAGATCAAGAACGCGACGATCCTTCACCTTGCTCAGAATTTTTTCCTCTCATAATCAGTGCATCGGAGGAAGAATTAGTATCACCGCTCTTCTGTCTCATTGCCTTCTACTGAATGGCTGAGACAACGGTTTTAACACTAATAGTGTCCCTACCCGCACACAACGAGTCCCCGAGAGACCCACATGAACTAGGAAGTGAGTTCAACAAGATCAAGGCTTGATACCCGTCCTTCATCTGTTCACCAAAATCATGTAACTTGCAAATCAACTTATTGAACGTGCTAATGTGGTCCTCCACATCTGTCCCCTCCGCCATCTTAAAAGTGAAGAGTTGCATCATTAGATACATGCGATTTTCTAGAAACTTCTTCGCATAAATGTTCTCTAGCTTGATCCATGTGTCTACAGCGGTCTTCTCCTTCATGACATTATAGAGGACGTCATCTACAAGGCACAATTGAATTGAGGCCATAGCCTTCTCATCCATCTTGGTCTACTCATCATCTTTCATGTCGATAGTTCGCTTTCCAAGGGCGTTCGCGACCCCTTGCTGAGTTAGGACGGCCCTCATCTTCACTTTCCACAACTCAAAGTTGTTTTTACTCGAAAACTTCTCAACGTCGAACTTCGCACTTGAAGCCATGAGATTGTCTTAGAAAACTTCTTCTACAACCTTCCAACGATATCTCTGATACCACTTATTGAAAATTCAGTCAACGGAAGCACTGAAGAAGATTAAACAATCACCACACAGCCACACAAGCAATCAACGAAAAAGCAAACGAATTTTACGTGAAAAAACCCTTATTGGAAAAAACCACGGCATAAAGTGACACCTCCACTATGAATCTCAGATTATTATAAAGCTAATCTACCGAAGTAGATCCTAAAGATGAACAAAAGCTCTCAAAACCTCACGAATCACTCACCCAAAGTCCTAATCTGAGTTTAGACTCCTTGGACGTGATTAAGATACATCCTAACACGATTAGGAGGTGTTTAAATAGGACTCCATCCCGATTTGAAAACTTGCAACACGAAATCGAGTAAGAAAAATGTATCCCGCACGTCAGTCGACCGGTCGTTGACCGACAAAAACGTCCAGAGAGTTTTGCAATAAAACTGTCTTCAGCCTCAATAATTTGACCGGTTGAAGCCTCCAGCAGACCGATCGGCCGACCGGTCTGAGACCCCAGAAATCTGTCTAGTCTCTCGCTGTGACAATCTATCCACTGGCCGACCGATTGGCCGACCGGTTGGTGAACACTATTTTTGCACAGTTTTGTAGACTCAACAACAATGTAGGCACTTAGAAAATTGCATATGTGGCGTGCTAAGTAAGTCAAATTAAACCATTGAAATGACCTGACTTAGGAATTGTGGGCATTTATTGGATAGGGAGAAAACCAAAATATTCAAAGATCCTCTTTCAACAAACAATTTTCCACAGAATAAGACTGTTCATCCAATCTGATTTCAGGAACATGACTTAAGTGACTCTGCAGTTGTTTAGTTCCACAATCTAGTCATTGTACTTTTAGTTAGTGTCTTCCATGTTCATAATTTCTGAGTGCATGGGTATCAAATGTCTTACTCGTATAAGGTATCAAATAACTACCTTTATGTGGTTGAGAAAGACTTTAATACTCTGGCAAAGTATGATAGATGTTACACAGGCACTTAGAAATTACCCATGACATGCATGAAGTGCATCTGTGGCATATAAGTAAGTCCAACTGTCCAAATTCTTATTATTGTTCGTACATACCATGGACCAAAATTACACTTCTTTACTTATCTGATTATTAGCAGATGTTAATTAGACAGTTAAAATGAAAAATGTTAAACGGTTCTGTTTCAACAAATGAGTGGCCGTGAATCACAAGTTTGGATCGTTCAACCAATTTAATTTTGGCACTATAACTTAGTAATACTGATTTTCATACTTCAATAAGTTTAATTTAAGTTAATGCACACCATATGTACAATGGTAGAGTGCTGGTGCATCAAGCATCGTACACAGCAAGAGTATTAAATAAATACCAGGTACGAATGGGCGTCATACACAGTAGGCGTATTTAAAAACTTCCAGGTGCGAATGCCTGTCAAAAAGACCCTTGTGGTGAGAACCCTTCCCCCTTGTTTAAGTTAGAATAGCCACATTTTCACTTTTACATTTTTTATTATTATTTTTTTTTTTTTTTTTTTTTTTTTGGAAGAGTCCGATTCCTCTGTATTATCTGCAGGGCAGTGTACGAAAGCTTATTCTATAAGCCGTTTACATGTGTACGAAAAGTCATTCCCATGAGTGTAACGGATATGCATCCTTAGGGCTTGTTTCGAATAGATTATGGTTACGTAAATAATGGTAAATCAGTAATGATAACATGTCACTAACTTTTGCAAGAGATGAATTAATTACGCCTTAAAAAATGAATTAACTTGCACCAAAAATAGTAATTAAAACCTTGAATGCAAGAGAAAATAGAGAGAAAATTTAAGTATTTTATTGAATAATTATTTAAAGCTTTTTTATTACATCACTTGTATATAACCCAAGGCCCTAATTGAAAGTTATTCAAACTAGCAAAATTCTAACTCTAATTTAAAAGTTCCCCAAAATGATAAAATTTATAGCCTGATTCGAAAGATTTCCAAGTTAGTAAAACTTTCCAAAAATGGAAACATCCAAATAAATCTTATTAAAATATTCTTGGCCTAATTACGAATAACTTCTAAAAAGGTGAAAATCTTAAAACTATAAGGAAATAGAAAAATACGAATAAAATGGAAACTTTAAAAAAATAGTAACAATCTCTTTCTAAAATTACAATTTTGAACCAATAGAGTACATCTTTTGGTGAAACGGATGAATATAACTAGCATAGCACCTAAAAGCATCGTTATATAAAGATTAATAGGTTGTACATTTCGTGACAATGCCTGGATCAAAAGTTACAAATGATTTACAGTTCACATTTGAAGCAATAATTTTTCCCCACCTAGAATGAATTTCTTTGATCCAAATATACTTGGGCCCAATTACATCATTGCCCATGTAGGACTAAACTTGGATCTTACGAACTACTTTTGGTCTAGCTATGCCAAGAATGCGTCTAAAGCCTGCTCTACTTCAGGCTCCCACCGACAGACCTGTGATGTCATATTTGCATCACAGTTTACGGACTTGGATTTGGTAGTAATCCCTCCAGTACTGATGTCGTTGTACCTATGTCGGTACTGGAGAGGTTACCGCCGAGTACATGGAAGACAGCTGAGTTTGAAGGAAGTCTTTGATACTCCGACAATGCATGATGCTTGATAGAGAAGCACAAAGAAATATATTCCCATGGTGTGGCTTACCTGACTTTTAGAGTGGCCTTAGTTTTTTTGTCCTTAGTGGGTGTCACCTGATCAAAGGGCTGAATGACATGTAAGAAACACTATGAACCCCATGTTTGATATGGACGTTTCTACAGCAGGTGTCCCTCTTCCAAGTGCCCTTCACTGTTTGCTTTGGTATGGACCATTTGAGTAATGGATGAGGCTGCGGCTTGGGACCATTTGGGTGGAACTCAAACCTCATGGTGGTCCCAAAAAGCTCATTGGAAAATATGTGATCATTTGCCAAAAAGTAACAACAATACAATGGATTTTTTATGGAACATAACTAATGGAGCCGGGTCTGCCAAAACTTCCTTGTTTCGGTATGATCTTTTTTTCCTGTGGTTTGTACTGTAGTGGTCTCTCTCTCTCTCTCTCTCTCTCTCTCTCTCTCTCTCTCCTTCTCCTTCTCCTTTTTTCCTTTTTTTTTTTATATATATATTTTTGTAGAGCATATGCAGGGGTTAGGCTCATGCCCTCCCCTTTTTAGGTGTACTTATGGCTTCAACATTCCTAGAGGTAGTGTCCTCCCACCTTTCTTGAGAAAATATATAATAATAATAAAAATAATTAAAAAAAAACATTTTTACTTGAAAAAAAGCATCTAATCCTTTTAAACATCACTAGTGCCTATTGTGTTGTGTATTCCATCCAACTCACATATTAAGTGGTATAGAATGCGGGATTAAATGGTATGAAATTGCATTAGATGGAATTAACACCATTATTGCATAATGATTGCATGTCTGGAAATATTTTGGTATTTTGACTGTTCAATCCCTCATTTGGGATCGAATTCTTCATTTGAGAAAAACATGGTATTAAGTGAAACCCTAATCATATTTCACAACCAATGCCGGTCACCTATAGGCATATACAACTTGAATGTTACATGTAAAGGGTACATGTGGATGGATAGTGTTGATAAAACACATGCATCAATGTGCGGCCCACAAATGTAATAGATTTTAAAATCCATGTGAAATCCTGTGGTATCTACTATTGGGACTAGATAACATGATACTTGAACTAGTCCAATCATTCCCATCATTTCCAAATGCTAGATGGAATTTGTGGGACCAAATGTAATTCCATTCCCGTGCAAATTCCATCTGGTCTCTTTGATAACAATAGGAAAGATTGGATTAATCCTAATATCAATATTCAAATGTCAATGGTGCATACTGTAGGATTCCTGGTGGATTTCAAAATCTGCTACAATCATGGGCCCCGCAATGATGCATGTGTTTTAACCACACCATTCATCTATATGTGCCTTTTACACGTGACATTCAAGTTGCATGTGTACAAGCAACCGACATTAGTTGTAAAATGTGGTCCATTGATTACAATTTCACATTTTTTCAAAAGTAGTATGAAATCAAAAGAAGGTTGGCATAAGATAAATCTTGTTGTCAAATCACCAGTTGATCTAATAGCTCGAGCTTTTAGATCAACTTGTGATTTGACATGGTATCAGAGCATGTCAATCACCACTTGATAAAAAAGCTTGAACTTTTAAAGGATGGCATATCAATGTATATCAAGGGACTTTAATACTCCCCACATGTGCGGGGTGGAACTCTGCACGGGAACATATTGGGCAAGGGTGGAGGGATACTCACAACTCATACCATAAACGGCCGTATGGGAGAATATATTACTAGTGGCATATTCGCTACTCCCAAAATTTGAACACAACATCTTCCTCTCTGATACCATGGTCAAATCACCAATTGATCTAAAGCTCGATCTTTTAGATTAAGTGGTGATTTGACACTCATGAAATGGGAGACAATCACTGCTAGTAGCATTAATTGCAAAAATGTATTTCAATCCCTTGCAATTCATCTTAATCTTATATGCCAAATAGGCCTTAAGTGATCTCTACCGTGAGGATGGGATGTTCCAAAAATTAAGCCTATCCAATCATTAAGCAGCACAGCATTGCAAAACTATCAATAGCTACCCAAAAACCTCCAAATTCATTTGGTGGCCTGTATGGTGGCAGGATTAGCTCAATTTTTGGGGTGTCCAAATTCCACAATAAGCTACCCTTATAGATATAAGTGGGATGCCATTCACAAATTTGGATAGTCACACACACAACTCTTGTAGAATAAGTTTATGCCACAAGGCCTTGTAAAGAGTAACTGCTCTTTGCAGGAATTTATTGAAGAACCACCCTCTTATTTGAAACATTGCAAGGAGAGAATCAACCACCTAAAAGTGCCTGCACCACTAATAGCAGTGCATGCCCTTTTTAGCCATGGGATGCATTAAATAGTTATATGAGGTTTTAATGTGTAACACCTTCTTTTTTGCCGAAAGACAAATAACACCCTCATGTTTCTAAAAAAACACCAGCTATTTCCCAAATATGATACAAAAGCATGTGACTCATTTCTCTTTGGGGGAGGGGGGGTAAATAGAAAGAGGGAAAAAAAAAACCTTTTTTAAAAATGACAATATTACACCTCTCCCCCAAAACCCCAACCCTTACCCTAACCTCTCCTCTCCTAGACCAAAACGGTAACTCTATCCTCTCCTAAACTAAGGTTAAAAGGGCCTTGCGACGTGGTTTCGATGGTGACCCAAACAACAAGCCAACTAGCTGGTGTCAAATCTTTGAGGGCCCTGCCATCACGCCATCCATTTTTCCAGATCATTTTATGGCATGAGACCCAAAAAAGAGGCTGATCCAAATCTCAAGTGCACTACAAAACAGGAAAATAGCATTTAATTGAATGACTACCATTAAAAACTTCCTAGGGCTCAGTGTGATGTTTATTTGACATCCAACCTGCTGATAAGGTCGCACAGTCGTGGATGAAGGGAAAACACAAATATCAGCTTGTTGTGGCCTCCAAGAAGTTTTCAACAGATCGTTCAATCCCCATTATTTCTTGTGGCCGTTGCGTGCTCAGTAGTTTTGAAGTCGGGCATCTGCCTCATTTTTTTGCTCATGCCCTAAAGGGAGTTGGCAAATGGATGGACAGTATATGGATAAAACACATATATCATGTTGGGGCTCGCAGAGCTTTGACACCATCCAACTGCTGGTGTTGGGCTCACTAGCCAAGCCATGTCCCTTTTTCTGGGACAACATCAACTGTAATGAGTGATGACTTTGATGAGGTTAACCACTGGTAGTTTTTACCAAATATGATAAACATAAGGCATTATTTGGAAAATGTAAAATATTACACCTTTCCTCCCAAAACCCCAACCCTTAAACTAAAACCTATTCTCTTTCTTCTAAACCAAAACACTAGGGACCTATTTGGTTGCAGCATCTAGACTCTAGAGAAAATCTAAAATTCAGTGTTGGAATCCAAAATTGCAAAAACTGAATTGGAAACCCAGGTTCCATCGAGAACTTGCTGTTAAGTTGAAAACTATATAATCTAGATTCTGTTTGGTTGAAAATTGTGTAATCCAACCATTGCCCACTTTTACTTCAGATCAGCCTGAGAACTTGACCCCTGGCTTATAATAGTCCTGCAAGACAGATGATCGGGTTGGATGGCAAATAAACATTATAGTAGGCCATAGGAAATTTTTCATGGTGGACATTCAATCAACATTGTTTTCCTGTGGTGCGGTCCACTTGAGATTTAGATCTACCTCATTTTTTGTCCAATGCCCTTAATTGAGCTCTCAAAACGAATGGACCACGTGGATATAAAACGCATACATCATAGATGTACAATGCATACATCGAAGTGGGCACCACCCTAGGAGTATTATCATCAATATTGAATGATGCTCACTTCCGCCTCTTTTCCCTTGTGGAGAAACGGTCCGCCACACCGTTTCCACTAATCCCGATTCCAACCTATTTAGGTTTCCAGATGGAATCTTATTTAGCTGGAATTTGCCATTAAACACACCAGCTAAAATTGAATTTCCTTGGAATCAGGTTTCTAGATGCCAACCAACAGGCCCTAACCCTTTTCTCTCCTAAGCTAAGGTTAAAATGCCTTTTGGTAAACAAAAGGTCTTATTTGGAAAAATGTACAATATTACACCTCTCCTCCCAAAACTTTAACCTCTCCTCTCTCTTCTTCTAAGCTAAAACATTAACCCTATTCGTTCCTAAGCTAAGTTTAAAAGGCCTTTTTCTGTATCAACATCAGCCATAATGGCTTTAACAGGTTAACCACAGGTGGGTGCGTTGCATGACATGCATAAAAAAAAAAAAAAAAACCACATGTGGTTTTCACCAAATATTATAAACAAAAGGTGTTATTTCGGAAAATGTACAAGGGAGTAGGGCTGCACATCGATTCGATCAATTCGATTTTAGATGAAATTGAAATTGAATTGATCTTAAATTTTTAAAATTGAAATTGAATTAATCTTAATTTTGAAATTTCAAATTGAAATTGAATTGACCCAATTTTTTTTAGAATTGAATTGAGATTGAATTGATGATTTTTCTATTCAATTCGATTCGATTTTTCACACATTGAAATTTAAAAACTTATAGGTTTTGTAGGTTTGTATTTTATAGTACCTCAAATAGTAATATTGGTAGAAATACTTCTGAAAACATATGCATAATAACTAGTTCATACATGAAAATTAGAAAGATCGTATTGATCCAAAGCTTTTGAGTCCCGAAAAAATGTTTTTAATGGTTATTCATCACTCTTTCTCTTGGTATGGCCCACCTGAGATTTGATCTTCTTATAGTTTGGATCATGTTCTAAAATGAGACGTAAAATTAGATGGACATAATGGATATATATACAAAAAATACATCAAGGTAGGCCCCACATAGTAGGGGTAACACCCACTAAGTTGTTACCAACGTAACACTTAATTTACTTTTGAGCGAACTTCAAACTGCGTACTAAGTTAGTACGCTTTTGTCATACTAAGTAAACTTAGTCGGGCCCACTTTGAATGCATTTAGTTTACCACACCATCAATTCGTTTTGCCTGCTCATTTTAGCCATTGAGCCCAAAATGGAAGCATATCCGAAACTTGGGTGGACCATGCCACATGAAACAGTGGGAATAATGATTTCCACCATTGAAACCTTCCTAGGGCCCGCAGTGACATTTATTTGTCATCCAACCTATTCGTAAAATCAGGTAGACATGTATGAATGAAAAACACAAATATCAGCTTGATTTAAAACTTTCGCGTCCTACAATAATTTTTCAATGGTAGAGGTTCAATTCACACTACTTCTTGTGGTGTGTGCCACTTGAGCTTTGTATACGCTTCAATTTTGGGCTCGAGCCATAAAATTATCTTTTAAAGTGGATGAACAGAGTGGATAAAATGAATAAATCACCGTGGGCCCCACAGAGTTTACTCAGTACGCCAAGCGCATTGAGTTACAAAGTAAGCAATCCAATTCGTCTTGGACTCTTGGGTGGGCGCGGATATACAAAAGGGTGGTTTCAAAGCTCTGTGGGCCCCACCATGGTGTATGTGTTTTATCTAGGCCCTCCATCCATTTTCCACCTGATTCTAAGACATTATCCCAAAAATGAGAAATCCAAATCTCAAGTGGACCACACCATAAGAAAAGAAAACAGCAGGGGATTGACACATTGTTGAAAACTTTTTGGGGCATTAGAAGTTTGATATCAAGCTAATATTTGTTTTTTCCTTTCCTCAAGGTCTATGTGACCTTATCAATAGGTTGGATGGCAAATAAACATTACAATGGGCCTTAGGAAGAATTTAATGGTGGATGTTCAATCCCCATTATTTTGCTGTGGTGTGGTAATCTAATATATATATCTTTCTAATTTTTAAAATTTTTCTTTAAATTCATATACAAAAATGAATAGACAGCATAGATAAAACACACTATGATGTATCTATTTCATCCATACCGTCCATTATATATATATATATATATATATATATATATATATATATATATATATATATATATATAATTTAATTTGATCAATCAATTCAATTCGATATAGATTAATTCGATTTCGATTTTCGATTCGATTCAATTGATCGGAGCCGAAAATTGAAATTGAAATTTTTTTTTTACAAAAAATTTGAATTGAATTGGTCTTGGAGAACGATTCGATTCGATTCAATTTGTTCGATTCAATTCGATCGATAAATTGATATAAATTGAATTGTGTACAGCCCTACAAGGGAGGGTGTCATATGTCCTTGAGCCCAAAGGAGGGAGGGTGCTGTATGTAAAAACCTCTAGCTATGTGCTCATCGCCCCAGTTAATGCATCCAACGGCTAAAAAAGCCACTGGAGGTAGGTAATCAGTTCTTTTATAAAGAAGCCAACGCCTAAATGAATGATCCAAGATAAAATAATTGATGCTCCAATCTCAAATCAAGAAATCAATGGTCAAGATTGTCTGATTACTTTTGAGTCTTGAGACCCGCTTTATCAACAGTGGGACCCACGAAACAGGTGAGTCAAACTGACAACGTACGTCTGACATGTTTTCCACTACACATGCCAAACACGACACATGTGGAAAAGGATCTGGAATTAGTACGGCCCCCCGCTGGTAAATGTCACTTAGCCCAAATGCTATGATGTTCCATTTACGAAGTGGGTCACGCATGTATAAAGGATAACTAAAAAAAATGGCAATCAACGGTTGAGATTCATCGACTCACTTGGCAAGTGGGTTGGCATGATTTTCAACGTAGAAGAAATGCACTGAGGCCGCCATCCATGAAACAAGCCATGCACGTGTTGTATACTGCCCATCCACACGCGGAAACATATGCCATTATGGCACGCATGTGTCGGATGGTTAAGTCAACCATTATTTAAAGGGTGTGGGTGCACTATCCAATGGTTGAGTCGGTGGTGGTTCGCGAGTACCATAATATGTACAGTCGCGTGAATATGCTTTCTATGACTGCTCGCCTCACACATTTACAAAATAAGGCACATGTGTACAAGATTAGAGCCGTTCATCTGGAAATCCACTCTACATGACACGCGTATAAGATCAAGCAGATATGATGATTACATGTGCCCTGCATTTGCATAGAATCTGGACCTTCCAAACAGAAGGTGAAGCTAAAACTTACGATCGACCACTCTATCTGGGCAGTGCAAATCCTTGAGCCACGTGTTGGATAATTCCAACCGGACACGGATTACCCGGGACTCAGTCACCAGCTTTATCGGACGCGGATTAGCTACTGACCGGTTGAGTAGCTATCTTGCTACTAAAGTGACGTCACCAACTTTTGTGGGCCCACCGTGATGTATATGTTGTATCCACACTGTCCATCCATTTGCAGACATCATTTTATGGCATGAACC
Organism: Liriodendron chinense; assembly: GCA_003013855.2. Lineage (NCBI taxonomy): Eukaryota > Viridiplantae > Streptophyta > Magnoliopsida > Magnoliales > Magnoliaceae > Liriodendron > Liriodendron chinense. The sequence goes on along the minus strand of PVNU02000439.1, from coordinate 5,931,443 downwards.
AAATAATGAGGCAGATACAAATTTCAAGTGGACCTCACCAAAGAAACAGTGGGGATTGATCTCCTACCATTAAAAACTTCTTGGGGCCACGGAAGATTTCGATCAAGCTGATATTTTTGTTTTCCCTTCTTCCATATCTGTGAGAACTTATAAACAGGTTGATCTCAAATAAACATAATGGTAGCCTCTAGGAAGGTTTCAACCGTCTCGTCACTATCCCCGCTTTTTTCTTTGATGGGTCCTCTTGAGCCTTGGATCAGTCTTATTCTCAAGATCATGCAATTAAAATGATCTCGGTGTGTGGATACAACACATACATCACGGTGGCGCCCACAGAAGTTGGTGACGTCACTTCAGTGGCAAGATAGTCACTCAACCTGTAAGTAGCTAATCCGCGTCCCCCCTTTGCTCCATTTTCGCCACGCGTATGCCGAATTACTTTTCATAGGAAAAACCCTTGCTTGACTTGAGGGTGAAGAGATTTGGATTCTGTGGTTACTCCACTACTGACGGTGCTAGAGAAGCTATGTGTGCCCATCATGATTGTGTTTTACCCACGCCGTTTTTCCATTATGATAGTTCGTTTTTGGACATGAGCTAAATAAAAAAAAAAAAAAAATAGACGAATCTAAATTTCAAGTGTACCATATCATAAGGAAACCATGGTGATTGAATTCCCACCCTTAAAACTTCTTAAAGCTCGCTCTAATGTTTATTTGTCATCCAACTTATTAATTAAAATTTTGTTTGGCATCTTTATTCTAATTCAATAAGAGCTTTTTGAATAAGAGCTAATTCAATAAGTCTATTTTTGCTTTAGCTCGGTTTTAAATAAGCTCATTTGGTAAAATCTCAAAAAAAAAAAAAGATCTTATTTAAAATAATTACATACGATAAAACTTTCAAATAAGAATTTTTTTAAGGATAGTTAACATCATTTTAAAGATTACAACGACTTTAATATAAGAGCAATTTGAATAGTTATTTTGGTATACTGTCCATCGTGTGAGGCCCAATATCATTGCTAATTGTTCCTTATGTGGGGCCCCTCAATGTCCACTACCCATCACGTGGACTTCACATTTGATGTGTTCATAGTGTGGGCCCTACCTTTGAAGTGGATTGTCCGTCATATGAGGCCCACTTTTGATATCCACCATTCATCATGTGGGGTGCACCTTCTATGTGGATCATCTATCATACGACCCACTTTGGATTGGGTCATCTATCTTGAGAGACCTTGGATGTGGACTGTCCATTAGGTGTGGCCCGCTCGATGTGAACTGTCCATTATGAGGGGCCACACTTTTATGTGGGCCATCCATCATGTGAAGCCCATTCACATGATTAGACTTTTACCAAACGGTCTAAAAGCACTTTTTTAGAAATAAGCTAATAAGCTCTTATTTGTAGAGATGTCAAGCACCCCCTAAGTAATAAAATACTAGATGAAGGGAAAACACAAATATAAGCTATTAAGAAGTTTCTAATGGAAGGCACAACTTTTGTCCTTGAAGAAGGTTTTAATGGTAAGCGTTCAATCACCAGTGCAGGCCCAATTGGGATTTGAGTCTGCAACATTATTGGGCTTAACTCTTAAAACGAGTTAGCAAAATGGATGGATCGTGTGGATAAAACACATACATCATGGGGCAGCCAACGGAGCTGTTCAAGCACCGACGCGGTAGTCTTGCGGTCTCTACTGAGTCGAGTCCAGTAGACAAACTGGGGCGTGATTTTCATTGACATGGTTGAAATGGCTTTAGGGAGATGAGATCCAAAATGTCAAGTGTGCCACCTTGTGTGCATAGGCCTAAAAATTAAGCTGCTCCAATAGGGTGTGTTTGGATGGCGACTTACAAAGTAATGCAGTCTAAAACTCACATCATTACTCTTTGTAGCCTGTTGGATAAACAAAGTTGTCAAATCATAGTAATCCGTCAAGCTACATAATTTTGTGAGGCCCATCACAATGTATTTGTTATATGAGTCTGTAATGCTCCAGATTTTTTTTAGAATTTAATCGGAATTATTTTAAATTTTATTTTTTATTAATTATCGTACATTTACCGTTAATTTGCGAATAGCAGGACATCCGTAGGAGATCCGATAAGGGACCCTTTACAAAAGTTGCTTAGAATGATCCCATAAACATCGTAAAAAGATCAGATTTTAAAAATCACGTACTTTTCAGATAATTATAAAATGCCATTAGTTAAATTTAAGTTAAGATGTCATTTTTAAATATTATAGTTTCTAACGATCATTTTCATGCAAAACCCTGGACTTAAGCTTTTGGGCACATTTTAGCCGTACATGTCAAATTTCAGCTCTTGGATCAACCTAGAAATAGCCAGATCAGAAATTGATCCGTATGTGGCCCACCCGATCTCGGATCTGTCCCATTTTTTGTGTCAACGCCTAATTTTAGGTGGGCTCACATTCTGATTGGAGTGAATTTCATGTATACATCATGATTGGGCCCACGTGTGTATTGCACACGTTAGGATGTGCGATCAAACGTACTTTGACCGTGTGTCTCGCGCATGGTAGTGGGTGTGCCCGCCAATGCACGTCATAGCCGACGGTTGTTCCCTTCTCTGGCAACCATGTGGCCCCTATCTCTCTAATCTAAGCCGTCCATCTTCTTCCTAACAGTAAAAAACCCCCTCCTATCAAGTAGTTCTTAGTTTCATCGCAAATCAAAGACGATCTCTCCTTCTTTATCAACTTTTGAGTTTTGTGATCTCCTAATCCAGAATTTCTTTTAGCATGAGAAGCTAGGGAACCTTCTAGAGGATCTTGAGTACCCTTCTTAGCTATCCAATGTAGCAAACCTCATAGAAAACAGAGCTTTCCAATCCTTTGAAGAATCATCCCTTAAACTCTCTTGCCGCACAAAAGACCAACCAAACGAGTATGTGCCTTCGTTTTGTGGACCCCACATGCCTAATTGGACTCATCCAAACCTATCCTAAGTGTCTGATCATCAGATAAATCGTCTGTTCAAAAGTTTCCATTTTCATTCTTTCTATTTCCAATTCGTTTCACACCGACCGTTCATTCGTGTGTGGGCCCCATTCTGAATTCTACTACGTCTATTTTGTGGCCTATACTCATCATAAGCCTCACTCGAAACCTTTTTTCCATCCGTTGTGTGTGTGCCTCCCAAAGTGATCCGAAATATCTTAAAAACTCATCTTAAAATAACAACCGTCCATCTATTGCTTTCTTATCTACTCTAAACCCTAGAATCCGACTCAAACTCTATAAATAGAGCCTCTCTTGGCTATATAGAGCACTACCCACGAATTTAGAGAGAGAAAGAGAGAGAGAGAAAGAGAGAGAGAGAGAGAGAGAGAGAGAAGAGAAGAGATGGGAGTTCTTTTTCATATTTTTCCAGCGGCTAGGATCTTCTACAACCCTCTTCTAAGTCTATCCTAAGGTGAAGATTTTACTTCAAGCCTTTCATTAATAATATCACGATTATCAAAACTTCTTTTATGGCATATGAAATTATTTTATTTTGAGTTATTGATTCATATAACATGAAGTTTAACGTAGGATTTGCAATGAATATCATTACATAATGATGTGATCCCTTGTTTAGATTTTTTACTAAGAAGCATGTGTATTTGTGTTATTTATCTTTGTGAAATCTATGCCCTTATTTTCTTAGCCTATGTGTTACAAGTAATATTGGTTTTCTTATTGTAATATGAAATACGTGTATAAGATCATCATATGGACATCCCATTATTGCATACTCTTTGTCCCTAAGTTGGTAAAATTATTCGATGTAGAGAGATGGAACCCATGAGAGGTATCCATGATGGAAGAATATATCTTGACTTAACTGAGAGAATGAAGTGATTGTTTATCAATGAGTCCTTACATGTACATGATGCTTGATGGGATCCATTTACATTACATGAGTATTTTAATGACTTTAGCCATGATGTACAACATTGACTTCTTGGGACATGATGAAATCATAAAATGGGACAATAAGTTGACACTAATGGTATACAAATTCTCATGAGCCGGGGTTGGTGCCATGGACACTAAGTCCGAGCTGTCGGCGTATGCTGGGTCGCTTACGACTCCCCATAGTGTCCAGTGAGCTGCTAAAACAATGGTTGTATGTAAAATACTTAATAAAAGGGGAAACAAACTCATGTATACACTAGGGCTCGACTTGGTGAGCCAGCCCCTCTGGGTGCCATGGATGAAGTTTTGGGAATTTGTTCCACTTCTTGCCATGCACTATCTAGTGGAAGTGTATTGGGAGTTTCCTACTTTCATTAGTTGTGTTAATTTCACTCTGGTGACTAGTGACTGACAGGTGTGTATGGAGTGTCTCAACCTTGGCTTCTCGCATTCGTTTAGTCAGGGTGACTAGCCTAGAGCATGCATTCCATGCATCGCATTAACAAAGATTTTTACTTGATTGTTTTGTTTTGAATAAGGATATCATTGTGTTGCGTTACTCTGAGTTTTGTACATTATTATTCTTAATTATCTTGGAGGGAATATTCCCCACTATGATAGCGTTTAACACTATCCCAATCGCAATTTAGATGATGCAGGTGAAGATCCAGGTATTGGACCCGACTTTTATGGTGAAGAGTTCGATGGTTCGTACGAACCCATGGCGGATGAAGACGTTGAAGGAGTTTAGTTGATGTTTTCATTTATTAAACATTTCTTTTGATTAGTGGTTATATTTATGGAAATTATAATAAGTCTTCTAGAGAAGACATGGTTTGGTATTTTGATTGATTAGTATGAATATTGATTGATTCCCTTATTTAAACATTGATGACGAAGTAGTAAGTTTGATAGAATAAGATGAACATTTGTTTCCGCCATTGTGCTTGAATGTTATATTTCATTATTTAACAAATCAATTAGTTCATGATTTACTTGGGAATTCGGCCGTCGTGTTATACACGAGAGTCGAAAATCTCAGGTCATTACGGCATCCATGCCTCTCGAAAGATCATTTTATGAAAAGAGAAAAAAATGAGCCTCATCCAAAACAAAAATTGACCACACCACAGAAGTCAAGATTGAATACTTACCATTAAAAACTCCCTGCAGCCCACAAAAATGTACGTTGGATGTAACTAATATTTGGGGACACACATGGATGGATGGTGTGGATATAACACATATTAGAGAAGTTATATCCATGGATATCTAATCACATGAGTACATAACATGCATGTCAAAAACATTAATTGATGCTGACTAGTGCGGTGCCCATTTACACTGGACCACACCACATTTTGTTAGAACTCTACCATCGAAACCCGCGCTGATGTATAATGCACTATGGAAAGCAGTTGAAATGTCAATCCCACCATTAAAATCTTTCAAATTGTGTGTTGGGTCCACTCTCATATCTATATGCTATCTAATCCACTAATTTGATGCGCCAGACTAGGATTAATGGATTCCCAATCAATCAGGGTATTACAAGACATACTCTTGTAGGCCGCATCATGTGAATTTTGACATTTTAAGTATGATTTTACACCGTTCCCTACGGTGTGTCCTATCTAAGTCTTGCATTAGAGGGATTTTTAACATCGATTGTGAAATTGTAGAGGCGCACCTGAAGAACGGTGTGGATCTAATGCATGTTTTGTACTATTTTAAAATGATGATGATTCATCTCCCCACTTATGGCCCAGATGTATAGCTACGGTCCAAATTGCGGGTGGTCCCATGTTGATGGAACATGGATGTAAGATCACATCCTTTATTAAATTTTAACCATCCAATTAATTATAACTATCAAATGGATTGTTAAAAGTAAAATAATGTGTGGTCCAAATTTGAAGTAAAAAAATGGACAATTGATATTATCTTCTCAGCTTAATTTTTTTCATATGCTCCATCCACCATTGGGTCATGTGATTCAGACGGTCTGGATTAACGTACCTCTATAGCATGCATTTTCTTGAAGAGTTACCATAACAAGGCATGGTTAGTTACTGTGCTTACGATCAGAACCGTTCATTGTGTACATCAAACATTGAAAGAGCAAACTTCCAAAAATTATACTATTTTGGGAATTTTATCCCCTTCAAATAATGTGGCATGTGTAGACAGTTAAGATCGAGTGCATTCATAAGGTGGGCCTAAAATATATGTGCGATGGTGGCCCCACCAGCTAGCATGTAAAAAATGGATGGTTGTGAAAAAGGAAGGTGGAATGTGATGGAGCCCACTTGGCACTATAGTTATTTGTGCATCTAGACCTTCAATCTTGTGGAAACTATCATGTACAAGTCAGATAATGTAAATGCCACCTCATTTGCCAACTTGGTAGACAGGTACAATATCCAAGCCATCCATCAGAAGGGTGGCAATATATAGATTCCGTATCCTAAGAATCAAGTCCGTCCACTAGTCAGGTGGGCCATAATTAAATGAACGAATGTATGGTTGTATAAAATCAGCCAGAGTTTTCTATCCTGTCGATTTATTTTAATATGATGGCTCACCTATTGAACGGACCACCTATACCTACGGGCAGTAACATCTACACTATAAGGTCTATTTGATAGATGGCTTGGACGTTTCACCTGTCTGCCACGCTGGCATATGCGATGGCACGTCGGAAGATCTCATATGTGCTGGACTGGATAAGTACATAGAGATCTTGAGATCTTCGTGAGATTGGGGAGGCAGTTTCAATTCGATATTTTCTAAGATTCTTTATCACGCTATGCACTGATTTTTTTCCATTGATAGATAAAAGGGCTCCCCCTTGAACAGACACACGTAAACTAAGAGAAACGTTAAGGGCCTATTTTGACAACGGTAATAAATGGATTAGGTGGTATGGAATTGCATTTGGTCCTGTGCTAATTTCATCCTTTGTTTAATGTCAAATGAAGGTTTGGATTAATCCTAAAATCACAGTATTTCAATGCCAATGACTGAATTTGGTTGAATTTTTTTTATAAATTTCGAAACTAATATAGTTGTGGGCCCACATTAATGTGTGTAATTTATCAACGCAGTCCATTCACAAATGCCTTCTACAATAATCATTCAAGCTATATATGAGGACCGGTAATCCAAATTAATTATAAAATGTGGTCCAAATGTGAATTCACATGAGTGAATAAATGTGCAATAAATGCAATTCCTATAGTATTGCCAATAGGCAATAAATGCTGTAATCCTATCTAATACCATTCCATCCTACTGGATAGTACTGCCCTATACAGGCCATAAAGAGCATAATCGTCCAAGCAAGTCCGGATCTTTTGTTGGCTTCCAAGCTGGGATTTCCTTCTTCGAGCTTTTTCGTTGGTACACCTTTTCACATAGGTCTGTAACCCTGTCACATCCTCAATGCAGCCTGGTCACACCTACAGTGCAACATGGTCACACGACCTAATGCATGTGACGTGGACCAATGAAAAGCTCAAGCCAACAGAGGATCCATACTCCATCCATGCACGTGCGCATTGCATATATGTGAGTCAAAGCTAATTAGCCAAGAGCATGTTGAATCTGAGCCGTTTATGTTTTGCATTTTAACCGTCCATTAATTTCGCTACAAACGGACAGCACTGTTCGTGGTGGGTTCTTTTTTCTTTTTTTATTGCGGAAACTCCTCGTACGATGACTCGTTGTTGATGAGAAACCGCTCATTTATCTCCATGTAGACCCCACCGTGGTGTGGTGTATGCCATCCAACGGGTCTATCAGAGTCGCCCCGCATCGTGAAAATAGCATACACTAAAATTCGTGCTCATCCAACCATCATGTGGACCACCACGTAAATTCGGAGTGTTTTCATGGTTGTTCATTTCTTCTGTAGTGGGGCCCACCTGACTGTTGGAGCAGCCTGATTTTTGAAGTGTTCTATATATGGAAAATGGTGGGGGATCCTGCTGGACGGCTTGGATGCGATTCACACACCTTGGTACGGCCACAAACGGCTAGTTATACGATTTTTCTCATCTCCAAATAATTTACCTGGGGGACATTCATATGTTAAGAAATTTCTGATCTTTAAAAAATAAATAAATTGAAAAACTGAGAAATAAGGACAGGCTGAAGCACTGTGAAAAACACGCTGTCCTTAAAGCGTAATTCGCCCCTACTCAAATTATTTTGCGTCTACTGATAGGTTGCAGGCGGATTGCTTCCAGGATACGACGAGTCTTATGTGGTTCTGCGTTCAGCAAAAAACGAAGGAACCACTATGGAATTCAGTAACACACTCTGACAGATGAAGAAAAGAAAGAGAGAACAAGAACGGAGGTCTTCTTCTTGTAGCAGTAGACCACTACGCTGGTCTAAGTGGCTTGGTTTGAATTAACCAAACCGAGAGGCTAATAGTTTCAGATGGGTGCTGGTTCAATATTGATGGTTGTGTTTACTGTTGTTGTGTTGGAATGAACCAGACCTGTCCGGTTTATATAGGCAAGGGTGGCTGACAGTTTTAGTCCAGAGCCATAATGGCACTAGCCGTTTTCTGGCTGTTGTGAGAAACTAGCCGTTTATGGCAGTTTCTGACTGTTGTGCATGTGGGAGTTATGCACCTGCATGCTGGCTGTTTAGACTCAATGGCTAGCCATTTCTGACTGTTAGGCTAGCCACATGCAGCTGTTACTGCATGGTATGGACCGTTACTGCATGAGCAGTTACACAGGTCCCTCTAATTAGCCCTGCAGCTCTCTATAAAAAGCAGAGAGGTCTCTCTGTCAAACCTCCCACCCACAGCACCTCCTCTGTTCCGAATCCAGCCACCTGACTTACTACCTAGCCTCTGTCACACCAGTCTTGCTCCGGTCCGCGAGGTCGCGACCCAATGCGCACGTGCGAAGTGCCAAGTGCGCCACTAGCGCCTCTACAGCCACACTGCCTCACGTGCCCACGCCCTCGCACCTAGCCCGAGCCCGAGCCCGAGCCCGAGACCGAGTCCGAGACCGAGACCGAGCCCGTGCCCGTGCGCGTGCGCGGTGTTCCAGTGCGAACACGCAAGCCACCATTCTCCCTCTCTTCCACCATAAATAAGTAAGGTGCACAACACCCTACTTATAAAAGAGGTAAAAAATTCTTTCTCCCATCCGATATGGGACAAAAACCAAACGCCTATTTTTTCTTTTAAAATTATTTTTAAAACAACTTTTTCAACAATCCCCCACTTATTTTTTAAAATAATTTAAAACAGAAAAAACGATGTCTGCCAGAGTATAAAAGATTATATGCATAAAGAAATATATCTTTCGATTTGAATCCTTCCTTAGTGTAAGTATTTCAAAGACCCATCGAAATTATTGGTAGCTGTAGCTTTGAACCAATTATTTTTAGATAATAGGACCGGAAATATCACACACATACTTTCTAAGTGTTATTTGAGTCCCCACAATTCTTGCTCAGCACATTTAATGGCCTTGTGCTTATCCTGTTTCATGAACTGATCCTGAGAAAACTCTCATTCTCATGAGAGGCGGCACCACCTCTACGTTCATATAGGTGAAGTCCTTCCAGTGTCTCCGTTACTTTCAGACACTTGTCCTTAAGACTGGACTGCATTAAGAGTTTCTAAGATTCAACCCTCTTTCTGTAATGGCCAGTACTATAATCCTCGATGAGGTATATATATATATATATATATATATATATATATATATATATATATATATATATATATATAATTTAGTGCTAAACTTTTCACGTATCAGTGGCTTATTTTTACCCATTGAACCCTTATATAAAGATTTTCTAATTTTAGGTTGGGTTTCCATCACTGGTGAAATCTTTTGAAAGAGTTTCAACCCCATCCCTCTGGATGTTGTCCTTACTACCTCTCTCGTTAGAGGTTTAGTGAAAGGATCAGCTAAGTTATTACTTGACTTTACATAAGATATTGCAATGATTCCATTTTGAATCAGTTGTCTTACATAGTCATGTCTCAGACTTATATGTCTGGATTTCCCATTATACGTATCGCTGTAGGCTCTAGCTAATGTGGCTTCACTATCGCAATGTAGCGAAACAGCCGGTATCGGCTTCGCATAAAATGAAATTTCTAGAAGAAGATCCCTAAGCCACTCAGCCTCTTTACCTGTTGCAGTAAGGGCTATGAACTCAGACTCCATAGTTGAGTGAGTTATGCAAGGTTTATTTCTTGGATCCCCAAGATACAGCTGCACCTCCTAAGGTGAAAACCCATCTAGTAGTGGATTTGTTGTCACCTGCACTCGATATCCAACTTGCATCGGTATATCCTTTCAGTACAGCTGGAAATTCTGAATAAAATAACCCTAAGTCTTTGGTTGCTTTTAAATAACCAAGTACTCTTCCTATTGCCTTCCAGTGTTCTACACTGGGATTACTAGTAAACCTACTTAGTTTACTCACAGCATATGCGATGTCTGGTCTAGTGCATTGCATTGCATTGCATACATTAGACTTCCTATAACACTCGCATACTCTAATTGTACAACTGTTCTTCCAGTATTTTCATTTAACTTAATACTTGGATCGAATGAGGTTTTCGCTTCTTTAATATTCAGGTGTTTAAACTTGTTTATTATTTTCTCAATATAATGAGATTGGCATAGCGCATAACCCCCACTATGAGTTTTAACTTTAATACCTAGAATGGTATCAACTTGTCCAAGATCCTTCATTTTAAATACGGAAGACAGAAACTTCTTTGTTTCAGTTACACCTTCCATCTTGTTACTTATTATTAACAGGTCATCAACGTATAAACAAATAATAATTATATAGTTACTACTTGTTTTGGAATATATGCATTTGTCTGCTACATTATGTATGAAACCATGAGAAAGTATTTTAGAATCAAACTTCTCATGCCACTGTTTAGGTGATTGTTTTAGTCCATACAATGATTTAATTAGTTTACAGGACTTTCTTCTCATTTCCTGGTAGAACGAACCCTTCAGGTTGTTCCATGTATACCTCCTCGTCGAGGTTTCCATTCAGGAAAGCAGTCTTTACATCCATCTGATGTATATACAGCTGATGTATGAATGCTAAAGTAAATATAATTCTAATAGATGTTATTCTTGCCACAGGTGAGTATGTGTCAAAATAATCTATTCCTTCTTTTTGTCTAAACCCTTTAGCTACTAGTCTAGCTTTAAAGGCTTGAATAGTTCCATCAGTGTGATATTTCTTTATAAATACCCACTTACACCCTATGGGTTTAGAAGCTGGAGGTAGATCCACCAGTTCCCAGGTTTGGTTTGACATAATCGAGTCCATCTCATCATTGATAGCTTCTTTCCAAAAAGCTGAATATCTAGAAGTTACAGCTTGGTTGTTGGATCATCTTCTATAGTCATAACTATAGGTATCTTTCTAATGACATTCTCTCTATCTCCTTCTACGAGATGAAAAGAGATACGTTAAGAGTCTATCTGTTCAGGATCAAGACTCTTTTCTACTCTTACCCTTTGACTCCTACGTGGTTCTATTGGAGCTTCAAATTCATGTTGAGCTTCTACCATAGGTTTCTCTGTTGGAGTTTGGATTTCTTTATCCTTTGACTCCAAGGATAGTGAGTTTTCAAAGAACTCAACGTCTCTAGACTTTATGATTGTATTAGACTCTAAGTCTAGGAGTCTATATACTTTGCTATTTTGTGCATACCCTACAAAGGCGCACTTAATAGTTCTGGATCCTAATTTAGTTCTTTTGAGATCAGGCATTCTACAATATGCGAGGCACCTCCACACTTTAAGATATCCTAGATTAGGTTTTCTACCTTTCCATATCTCATATGGTGAAGTGTTAAACTTCTTAGAAGGAATTCTATTTAGGATGTGGCACGCTGCGAGAAGTGCTTCTCCCCAAAGTCCTAGTGGCAACTTTGCTTCTATTAGCATTGAGTTGACCATTTCTACTAAGGTTCTATTCTTCCGTTCAGCTATACCATTTTATTGCGGTGTGTACGGCGCAGTGCATTGGTGTATTATGCCATGTTCTTCACAGAAGTTAGAGAATTCATTTGAAAAATACTCTCCTCCTCTGTCGCTACTACAAAGAACTTTAATTTTCTTCTTTAGTTGATTTTTCACTTCTGCTTTATAAATCTTAAACATGCTGAGTGCTTCATCTTTGTTCTTTAGAAGATATACATGTATATATCTGGAGCAATCATCGATGAAGGTTATAAAGTATCTTCTTCCTTCACGTGTAAGAATGCCATTTAACTCACAGATATCACTGTGTCTTAGGTCCAATATTTGAGATGATCTCTCAACACTAGGAAAAGGTTTCTTTGTAAATTTGGACCTTATGCATACTTCACATTTGTCATTTTGACTATCTGTGTATGAGATTAAGCCATTATTAGACATGAATTTTAAGGTACTATAACCTATGTGTGCTAATCTACCATGTCACAATGCTACAGATTCAATCATATACGCAGAAGGGTTACTTTCATTCAAGAAAAATTTTATCATCCCATTACAAGCATATCCTTTACCAACGAAATTTCGGTTCTTAGATAGAATCAGTTTTCCTGACTCAAATACTACCCGTATTCCAGGTTTTTCAGAAGATCCCCAGAAACTAAGTTTCGTCTCATGTCAGGGACATGCAGTACATTAGTTAGGATCACTTTCTTTCCAGAGGTAAAGACTAGTTCCACGGTTCCTTTACCTACGACATTCGATCGGACTTCATTACTCATTTGGACCTCTTGACCATCGGTCACGTCCTCATAAGTTTTAAAGACTGATCTGTCATAGCTTACATGGACTGTGGCTGCTGTATCATACCACCAACCGGGTACTTTGCCTGGATCATGTTTACCTCAGTGATCATGGCAACTATGTCTTCTTCAACTGCACTTGCCTCATTCTTCGATTTTCGAAGACGGCATACTCGAGCGTAATGCCCGATTTTCCCACAGACATTGCAAGGGCCTTTGAACTTTCCATTCTTCTTCTGTGATTTCTTGAATTTCCCTTTATTGGGTTTCAGGGAACCGTTCTTCTCGAGATTCTTGTTTTGGGCACTTTCTACTGCTCGCACCTTGGATGAGGAATTCCCATTTCCATTTTTCTTTTCACGGTTTCGGGATTCTTCCTCTATTCGGATATGTTTCTGGATTTGCTCCAGTGAATAATCCTCGGTTTTATGTAACAGTTTCTTCCTGTATTCTGTCCAACTCGGGAGCAATTTTACGATAATAGCCCCGACTTGGAAAGCTTCAGGAATATCAATTTTTAGGGCACTAATTTTGCCAACAATTAGCTGTAGTTCTTCGATTTGGGCTACCAGCGATTTGTTATCTACCATGGTGTAGTCGAAATATCTAGCTATTAGATATTTGTTCGTACCTTTTTCTTCGGTCTTGAATTTGAACTCGAGTGCGGTCTAAATTTCTTTGGCAGATTCAGTTCTTGTGTATTGATCATACAGACGATCAGATAGCAGTATTCAGAATGTGTCCTCGACACAGCAGATTATCTTCTTCTCTCTTGATGCGTGCGTTGATCTGCTCAGTCGTGTCTGTATCAGTAGCTGGAGGAAGCGGCTTCAAGTTCGGGTCTAAGATATAGAATATCTTCAACGCCGTAAGCAGGAACTTTATCTTATCCTGCCATCTGGTGAAATTGGTTCCATCGAACCGATCCAGACGAATCAGATCCTGGTTCATCAGTTTGATTGATGATACCCCTTCGGTTTCCATATCAGAAATATTACGCTTTAAGATTGTTGAGAAATTTCTGATCTTTAAAAAATAAATAAATTGAAAAACTGAGAAATAAGGACAGGTTGAAGCATGTGAAAAACATGCTGTCCTTAAAGCGTAATTCGCCCCTACTCAAATTATTTTGAGTCTGCTGATAGGTTGCAGGCGGATTGCTTCCAGGATATGACGAGCCTTATGTGGTTCTGCGTTCAGCAAAAAACGAAGGAACCACTATAGAACTCAGTAACACACTCTGACAGATGAAGAAAAGAAAGAGAGAACAAGAATGGAGGTCTTCTTCTTGTAGCAGTAGACCACTACACTGGTCTAAGTGGCTTGGTTTGAATTAACCAAACCGAGAGGCTAATAGTTTCAGATGGGTGCTGGTTCAATATTGATGGTTGTGTTTGCTATTGTTGTGTTGGAATGAACCAGACCTGAGCAAGGGTGGCTGGCAGTTTTGGTCCAGAGCCATAATGGCACTAGCCGTTTTCTGGCTGTTATGAGAAACTAGTCGTTTATGGCAGTTTCTGACTGTTGTGCATGTGGGAGTTATGCACCTGCACGCTGGCTATTTAGACTCAATGGCTAGCCGTTTCTGACTGTTGGGCTAGCCACATGCAGCTGTTACTACATGGTATGGACCGTTACTGCATGAGCAGTTACACATGTCCCTCTAATTAGCCCTGCAACTCTCTATAAAAAGCAGAGAGGTCTCTCTGTCAAACCTCCCACCCACAACACCTCCTCTGTTCCGAACCCAGCCACCTGACTTACTACCTAGCCTCTGTCACACCAGTCTCACTCCGGTCCGCGAGGTCGCGACCCAATGCGCACGTGCGAAGTGCCAAGTGCGCCACTAGCGCCTCTACAGCCACACTGCCTCACGTGCCCACGCCCTCGCACCTAGCCCGAGCCCGAGCCCGAGCCCGTGCCCGTGCGCGTACGCTTCGCACTGGAACACGCAAGCTACCATTCTCCCTCTCTTCCACCATAAATAAGTAAGGTGCACAACGCCCTACTTATAAAGAGGTAAAAATTCTTTCTCCCATCCGATATGGGACAAAAACCAAACGCCTATTTTTTCTTTTAAAATTATTTTTAAAACAACTTTTTCAACATCATAATGGGTAGGGCGCGGATTTCCTTGGAGACCCGGTCATCATATATATACCCAGTTACCTAACTCTTTGAGGCCCACCGTGATGTATGTGTTTTATCTAGGCCGTCCATCTGTTTTCCAACTCATTTTAAGACATGAACTAAAAATATGTAACGGATTCAAAGCTCAAGTGGACCACACAACAGAGAACAATGGGAATGAACACCACCTGTCAAAAGCTTCTGGGGCCCAAATAAGTTTTGGATCCAGCTGATATTGGTGTTTTCCTTGGTCATGATCGGTATAAATGAGCAAGTTGGATTGCAAATAAACATCACAGTGGGCCCTAAGAAGTTTTCAACCGTGAGTCTAATTGAGCTTTAGATCTTCTCAATTTTTAGCCCATGCCCTGCACACAAAACGGATGGACAACGTGGATTGAACTCACGTCATGGACCTCACGGCAGGTCCCACATAATCGTCTCACATAGTCCATCCATTTGGAGAGATCATTTTAGGGCATGATCTAAAGAATGAGACAGATCCAAAGCTCAAGTGGGACCCACCAATGAAAACAGTGGGGATTGATATTCTACCATTAAAAACTTATCGAGGCCACAGAAGTTTTCGATCAAGCTTATATTTGTTTTTTCCCTTCTTTCATATTTGTGTGAACTTATGAACACATTGGATCTCAAATAAACATCATGGCGGGCCCTAGGAATGTTTCAACGGTCACATCTTTATCCCCACTGTTTTCTTTGGTGGGGCCCAATTGAGCTTTGGGCCTGTCTCATTCTTTAACTCATGCCCTAAAATGATATTTCCAAATGGATGAACGGTGTGGATACAACGCATACATCATGATGGGCCCACAAAAGTTGGTGACATCAGTAGTTATTGAAGTGACGTCACAACTTCTATGGCCTATGTGTTGTATCCACATTTTCCATTCATTTGGAGAGATCATTGTAGGGCATGAATTAAAGAATGAGTAAGATCCAAAACTCAAGTGGATCCCACCAAAGAAAACAGTAGGGACAAGGATGCCATTTTTAAAACCTTCTTAGGGCACACTATGATGCTTATTTGAGATCCACCCCTGGTCATAAGTTCATGCATATATGGAAGAAGGGAAAACACAAATATCAGCTTTTAGAAAACTTCAGTGTCCCCAAGAAGTCTGTAATGGTAGGAGATCAATCCCCACTGTTTTCTTTGGTGGGGTCCACTTGAGCTTTGGATCTGTCTTAGTCTTTAGCTCATGCCCTCAAATGATCATGGACGGTGTGGATACAAGACATACATTATGGTGGGGCCCACCAAAGTTGGTGACGTAACTTCAGTAGCTAGATAGCTACTCAACCTACAACCTGTCAGTAGCTAATCCGCGTCCAGCAAAGCGCCCGTAGAAGTCGCCCTCAGCGGATCCCGTCACCACAGTTCGTCGGTTAATTATTTCATGCGGAGTGTGACGTTTGATACACATGCATTCACAAACTGTAGCTATGGCGTAGATGTAACTCAAATTTTGAGCATCCAAATCGTGGGTCCCACTTTTGATAGGTCATATCTAAAATATCAGATTTCTTGGAAGGTCCTAACGTCCAATCTAAGAGTCTTTGTCTGTGGAATTTGAATACTTGACTATCTCTGTTTTAACTAACCATAGTCTCCACCGCAGGTTTACGATTTCGGAGTGCATGGGCATCAGCCATCACAATCTGCGATCCTGCCTATGTCGGACTAGGATTCCCTGTGGAAGCCTTCCCCGGCAACTTCTTGCAATGGAAAGCCAGATTGGGTCCACCGTCATGTTTGTTAGATATCTACCCCGTCCATTCTTTTTTCCAGATCATGTTAGCGTATGGGGGAAAAATATGAGACAGATCAAAAACTCAGGTAGACTGTACGAGAGAAAATAGGGAGGATTGAACATCGACCGTTGAAGCATTCGTGGAGCCACAGAAGTTTTGGGTCGGGCTAGTATTGATGTGTTTTCGGTTCATTTAAGTAGGAATGAACTTATGGACGGTATGGATGGCATATAAAAATCACAGTGCACCCATAGAGGTTTCAACGGTGGCATCTCCCAATCCAATTTTTTCCTCAATTGCGGCCTACTTGAGTTTTGGATCTGCCTCATTTTCAGCATCATGATCTAATATGATTTGGAAAAATGGATGGTCGGGGTGGATATCTTAAAAACATCACGGTGGGCCCCACCTAGCTTCTGGTCCCAGAAGTTCGAGTGAAAGGCTTTAGCGGGTCATCTGTGTCTACATCCTCGTAACCTGCCAGCTCAGCAAGCAGAACCTAACTCCCGTGTGTCACATGAGCCCAAGAGATGTTACTCTTCGTACGCGGATTTCCTGCCGCTCGTAACCTGGGTGGGGGCCCAAAGTGATTTTTTTGATAAATCCACCCCATCCATCTGTTTTAGGAGCTCATTTTAGGACAGGAAACCAAAAATAACCGGATCCAAGACTCAAGTGGGCCGAAAACGTGAGGATAGAACTTCCACAGTTGAAATATTTGTGGGGCCACAGAAGTTTTGAATCAGGCTAATATTTGTGTTTTCAGTTCATCCCAGTAGTAATGACGTTGTGAACGGTATGGATGTCATATAAACATCACTGTAGACCCAGGGAGGTTTCAACCGTAGTAATTTCCCTACCCATCTTTTTCCTTTAGTGAGGCCCACTTGAGTCTTGGATCCGGTTCATTTTTGTTATCAAATCCTAAAATGATCTCAAAAAACGGATGGACGAGGTGGATTTATAAAAAAAAAAAAAATCAATTTGGCCCACCTAAGTTACTAGGAACTTTCTGCGAGGCTTTGCAGGAAATTCGCGTCCAATACTTTTCCAATCGCAATCCGCACTCGTGAAAAACCACGGATTTTTTTAAAAATCTTTGATACTCCGGCGGATTATGATGCACGATACGCGGTAAATTATAAATTACTTCACCGTTGAATAATGGCATAAAATTAATTCAAAATAATCTTTGAAAATTCATGGACCAGATGTATGAAGATCTAAAAATTAATATTATTTGATCATCTAATTATCCAATCTGTGAACGTTGATTGGACGGTTAAAAATGAAAATTTCCACTGGTCTATTTTGAAATGTGCAGACCATCTAATTTTGAAATTTTACTTTTATACAGTTTTTCATCCATAATTTAGTCTGTTTTATTTATGTTAAATTATTTCACGTGTACAATTTCCTGTGGCCTGCGTATATAAAGCTCCATGTTCTACCAGAGTATCAAATAACCGTCCAGAAATATTACACCCGTGTTCACACGGCAAGGGTAATTCCGTCATTTTGGCATGTAGTCAAGGAGGAGGTTCCAATTTCGACGTTTCTTTCCGTTCTTGGTAACGTCGAGCACATTTGTCGAGGACAGCTATATGATACTCGGGAGTGTAATATGCCTGATACACAGGCATTCAAAAATCGTATACGTGGCATACAAAATTCAAATAAAACCAAAAAAAATTGTGAAACCCTGTGTAAACGTGTCATATAAAATTCAAATATCGGTTGAACAATCCTAATCTCTGATTCGCAGATAATTATTATTGAAATAGGACTGATGTAACTTTTCATTTTAGCCGTCCAATAAATGTTATCCAATCCGTTTGTCAGATCATTAGATAAGCATAATTTTTTGTTCATGGAACATCCAGACTGTAAATTGTAATTTGGACAGGTTGATTTGACTTATACGCCACATATGAAATTTCTAAGGACCTGCTTATCACCCGTAACATGCTGCCGGAGTATTAAGGTTTTTCTCTATTTCATATTACGTGACAGAGTGCAGTTACACAAAAGAACTGTGGTTCTGAACGTTTCAGTTCACAATCAACGGATTTTCTTGGACGCGGATTTCCTACTAAAGAAGTTCCTGCACTAGGAACATAGGTGGGGCCAGAGTGATGTTTGTAAGAAATCCAACGTTTGTGAGTACATTTTAGGACGTGCGACCAAAAAAGAGATGTATGCAAGACTCAAATGGGCCGCACTAAAGGAAAAGGTAGGTAGGGAAATTCCTACCGTTGAAAACTCTCTGGTGTCCACAATGATGTTTATATGCTATCCATACTATTCATAATTTCATTCCCGTAGATGAACTGAAAAAATATTATCCTGATTCAAAACTTCTATGGCCTTATGAATATTTGACGTTCAATCCTCGTTATTTTGGCCCACTCAAGTCTTGGACCTGGCTGATTATTAATATTACACTATTGTACATTAAAATGATCTCAAAAAACAGACGTACAAGATGAATTTTTCACAAACATCACAGTGGGCCCACTTAGGTTCCGAGCGTAGGAATTTGGTGCAAAAGGCTTTCACAGGAAATCCGCGTCCGACCTTCCTTTCTTTTAACACACATGCGACGAATGACTCTTGATATACGTAGGCACTCATGAATTGCACACGTGCCATTCAGTAACTCAAATCAGAACCGATTAGTTGAAAAGTCCTGACGTCTGACTGGTACGGACCTTTTTGTTGAAATAAGAAGACAGGATGGTTTTCATTTTTGACCGTTGATTAGATGTCCATGAATCTGATCATTAGAATAGACATAAGCCATAACTTTTTGTTGACGATACATCTAGACTGAGACCTATTATTTCGACAATTACGTTCTGTGCCAGCTTATGCAGTCTGTAAGTAGTTTGTTTTAAAGGGTCTGCGGATCATATATCACAGTCGGTGAGAGTATCGAAGTTCGTCTCTTTTTTCGCTACTCTGCTCTGCTGATTTTGGGAGTGGCCCCTCTTGTGAATACGTGACTGAGAACCGTGTGGACAGACGACTTGTGATAGATCCGGTCCATTCATCATGTAGGGTGCCTGGTAAGTATGCCTTATGACAAAAATCAGGGTGGTGAGCTAGTCAAGTGGGCCATGTATCTACGTTGAATTAGGGCTGGATATTTTTCCAGTACATGTTTGACTAGACTGATTAGCCACGATGGAATATTCACGTTGGTGAATAGCCCCGATTTCTGACACGTGTGCCTTAAACGCGGGTGCGACCTTTAGTTGGCGTGGTATCGGTACCACTGTATCAAACCGCTTATTCAAAAATATGCGAGGGTGGATATATCTTTTCTAAGGTTTCCTTGTTTGGAGGATTGTTTTATCCTCAACCTCTTCCGGAAGATATTCACAGTATGCACGCGAATTGTGGGGGAGCTATCTTGGGCCCACATAGATTCCCATGAGAAATCTACTACGTCCACAATAGGACAGGATTCCAAATAGGAGGTAGGTGAGACCCCGGGTTCACCCAAGACGGTGCGGCCATTTACTGTGGGGTTATTGTGGGCCCACCTTGATGTATGCATTATGTATCACGCCGTACATCTGTCTTTTCAGATCATTTTAGGGCATTATACCTAAAATGAAGCAGATCCAATTAACAGGTGGACAATAAGAAACAGTGGTGATTGGCTGTCCTACCAATAAAAACTTCTTAGGGCAAACCCTATTGTTTAGGTAGCGTTTATTTACCAACCAATCTGTTGATAAGGTTACATAAGACTGGATGAAGGAAAAAAAAAAAAAAAACAAAACAAAAAACAAATATCAGCTTGATCTAAAACTTTTGTGGCCCATTAATGGTCGATCACCACTGTTTCTTATGGTATGGTCCACCTGGCAATTGGATTTGCTTCATTTTTTGGAATAATGACCTAACATGATCTGTAAAAACAGATGGACGGAGTGGATACATAATACGTACATCAAGGTGGGCCCCACAGAAACCCCACGGTAAGGGCGGCACCGTCTTGGGTGAGGCCGGGCTCTCACCCAATCCCCTACAACTCAGGTGGGCACACAACAGGAAACAGTGAGCATGCAAATGTCCACCGTACGTTGAAGCCTTCTTGGAGCCAACCATGATTTTTTTATTCCATCCAAACCGTTCATAAGGCCATTACCACTGGGACTAACTGTAGGCATAAATATGATCCTGGTACAAGACGTCTGTGGCCCTCACAAAGTTTTCAATGGTGGGTGTTCAATCCCCACTGTTATTTGTGGCGTGGTCCACTTGAGTTTTGTGTCGACCTTAATCTTGGACCCTTCTCATATTTTGAGGTTTAGAAACTGATGGACGGACTGGAATTCTATGGGCATCTCTGTAGGCCCCACATAGCTTCCAACCACAGGAACTCGGTGCACGCGGAGAGTACAAGCATCATGCACCTGCACAGCATCGTACAAGTGGGGCACGTGCTTCCTTGATCCACACCTTTGGTATGTTAGGACCCACCGATATGTAATATGGCCCAAAGCGACCCACTAATCCTCGGCTGCTTGTCAAATGAATGTGGACCCATTCCCTATTTCCCTAATTGACCATTAAATCTGCAGGCCCAATGAAAGAGACTTTTGATACTCTGGCAGAGTGTGATGGATGATGCGCAGGCACTTAAAATGTTACTTATAAATTGCATATGTGAAGGTAAGTAATTCAAATTGAACTCACTAAATTCTGGGTTCTTTTTTAGATGAATCATAAACCAAACATTAGTTTATTTGATTAACCGATCATTTGGACAGCGAAATATTATTGGATGGGTAAAAAATTTAAAATATCCAAATAATCCTATTTCAACCAACAAAGCATCCATAAGTAAGAGGTTAGGACTTTCGGAATAATTTGATCTTGAGATGGGCCAAGCGCTTCGCCCATTTTCCTAACTATATAAAGGGGTTGTTTGGATGGAGTAAATGGAGGTAAATTGGAAAATTGAGAGTAAAAAGATGTAAATGGTATTTGATATTAGTATAGTAAATGCATAGAAATAAAATGATGCACGAGTACATGCGGCTGTAAATGAAGAAGGTTTGGAAGTAAATTTACGCCGCGGGGGGGGGGGGGCTACATTGTGATGTGACTAACAAGGGTGGTTGGGTGTACTAACAATGGGGTGTGACTAACAAGGGTGGGTGGGTGTACTAACAATGGGGTGTGTGAACTAACCCATAAAAAAAATAAAAAATTAAAAAAAAAGGTACTACCACATGTCCACCATACACATAATAGTATGATGATGATATTTCCAAACCATTTAATTATCAGTTACATCACTAAAATCACACCAATACAATGATCCAACTTCTTCAAAGGTTAGCCATCTAAATGGACCGTTTGAAATTGTTGGCAAATTTATTTATTATTTTTTTTATAGTTTTTTTTTTTGGTTAGTCATGCAACGCACACTCCCAATTAGTCACACGATGTTCTCACCCACTGGTGGGGTAAGTGGGTTTTGATCCTGAGACTAGCAGTTAAAACTTATTGGCAAGTTGCTTGTTGGTGATGTTTATGTTTGTGGCCCACCTAAGGCACGCTGATGATAATACTCCAAAACAATAGAGTCATTGGTTACATCACTAAAATCACAACAATATATCCAGCCCATTCAAAGGTTAGCCATCTAAATAGGTAGTTAAAAAATTGTTGGCAAGTTGTTTGTTGGTGACCCTTATATTTGTGGTTCACTTAAGGTTTGAAATTTCTTCTTTTTTTGTAAAAGTATATATTTTAGTGTACTTATTACAATCATTAAATTAAATATCACATATGTACACTAATTAGGAATATTAAAACTGATTTGAGATATCACAAGTGCTACTGTGAATGTATTGTGAAATCCAAATGCATTCTAATACCCTCCCATTTACACCCATCACATAGAATATTTAGATTTTAAATGCATTTCATTTACTCATATCCAAACACAACTAAGTAAGCCATTTACTCCTAATTCATTTACCCTCATTCCATTTTCCATATACAATCTTAAAACAAGCTGGCTTAAAATTTAAATGCACAATGGAGTTTCACAATGGAGCTCACAAACAAACCCAGCTTCAATTCCTCCCATTATAAAGTGGGATTTCACCACAACGGGTACTTAAGCCCATGATCTCATGTTGAAGCTCTTACAAGTCTACCAATGAGGTATGAGTAAAGATCCACTAATGAAACAAACAAGCCTTAGGTAACAACATTTCAATTCAATCAGTTTATTAAACATGACACATGTTGGGAATAGGGACGCCGACAGCAGAAGCCAAACAAACACCACAGCAGTATATAAGATCAAACGAGAAACACAATGAAACCAATCCACAAAAGCATTCAACCACAAGAGATAATCCAATTTTACGTAGAAAAACCCTTCAACGGGTAAAAAACTACGGCACAAAGCGATCAACTATGATTAACATAAGATTACAGAGATTAACAACCCACAAGTAAAGAAAACAGAGAAAACTCAAGCTCTCTTTTTCTCTCTCTCAAAACACTCTCCCCTCTCTCAAACCCACTTTGGAAACCTTGAACACCTTAGGATTTTTCTTAATCTCGAATTCATGCCATATATATAGCAAGCAACTCCGAATTAGAAACGTCTTACGCAAATCCACGCAATAGAGAAAGAAAACGCTTGTTGCGCAAGACATCACGTAACTGGCCGACCCAAAAATCAGTCCATGAAAAAATACACTGAGAAACCACGTCTGCCTTAACACTGGCCGACCGATTGGCCCCCACTGTTCGACCGGTCGATGCACAGTCCAAGAATGCCGTTTGAAGACTCCCAACGGTACACAAGTATTATGTTAACCAAAGTATATCCTATGACATGATATGTCCAAACTATAACCATTGAATTTTGATTTATTTTTCTAATAGTCAATTATAAATATTTATTTGTAAAAGAGTATGAATACTCCAACCTTCCAATTAATCGAACCAAATTATCAAAAATATAAATGATAGAGAATTAAAAGCTTTACTTTATTGACTTTCTTAGACTCATGGGAAGATGCCCCAAATTCAAAGATTCAAAGGGTACGTGGCCCCGCACTGGTGAACTTACCCAAGCGTAGATAAGGAGGCGGATTGCAAACTGAACCCTGCTGGGGCGATAGTTGCTATTGGTCGGTGCTCCATGGGCCCTATAATAATATATGTGTATTATCCACGCCGTTCATCCATTTTGGCAGTTCATTTTAGGTCATGATCCAAAAATAGGCAGATTTAAATCTAAGATGGACCACACTACAGGAAAACAATAGTGATTGAATGCTCACGATTAAAAACTTCCATGGTCCACTGTAATGTTTATTTGTCATCTATTAGGGGACGGACCTGGATGAAGGGAAAACATGAATATCAGCTTAACTTTTTGTGGGAAGCAGTAGGTTTTTAATGGTGGGTTTTCAAACACTACTGTTTACTGTGGTGTGGTCTACCTGACATTTGGATCTGCCTCATATTTGGGTTCATACTCTAAAATGAGCTGGCAGAAATGGATGGACGGCGTGGATAAAATACATCATGATGGGTCCACAAAGCACCTATCACAAGCTACTCGCTAATGGCAGGGTCAGTGACTCAGTATGCACTCTGCGTCCTGAGTAAAACGTGCATGTAATTTCCCTACACGCTTTGGACACAGTAGACTCTGCCCATCCGCACGCGTGCATGGGAGATCCAAACCATCCATCAGGCGGGAACACTCATCAGATATTCTCACTCAACAATCAGGGCCGTTTGACTCCTCAGCTGGACCACATTGTATAAATCTAATCTAATTCGCACACGTGGAGACTCCCATATTTTCAGGCTAGAAGATATGGACGCGGATTGCATCTGACCTCACCAGTAGCGACGTCGTCGGTGCTCTGTAGGGCCCACACTAATGTATCAACTCATTCTACTGCGTGAGCCCTAAAATGAGGCGGATCTAAATCTCAGGTGGACCATACTACAGGAAAAATGGTGAATGTATGCCTACCATTAAAAATTTTCCTAGGACCCACCTGTTGACTAGGACACACGGACTGAATGAAGGCAAAAAAATAAATATCAGCTTGATCCAAAATTTTGGTGGCCCGCAAGAAGTTTTTAATGGTGGGCGTTCAATCACCACTCTTTGCTGTGGTGTGGTCCCTTAAAAATAAGCTGAAAATGGATGGACGGTGTGGATTAAGCACACACATCATTGTGGGGCCCACAGAGAGCACTCGTCCAGGAGATACGCCAGATTTGACCCATATAATGGAAACACGTGTGCCTAACTGTCACATGTGTGGCGAAACCTCTTTTTGTTTATCAGTCCTTGCGCGCCCCGTGAAGGTTACCGAGAAAGAGTTCGTTTGCATCCGTCGCGACTATGGACCAGTAGTGTGTTTCCACCCACTGATGCTGAATATTCCAATGTTCAGAACCGTCCATCTAGCGGAGAATATGTTACACGTAACTGGGCCCCAAACGGATGATTCTGATCATCGCTACCTGTATATGAACCTATAAAAAGGAAAAGAAAATTTTCAATGGCTGGCATTCAATACTAAAAATCAAAGGATAGGATCATCATTGAAGCATGGGGGATAATAGCCTATTTACTGCAGCCAAGGTTATCTGGATGGCTCAAATCATCGGACCATCCCAGCATGTGGGCCCAGTGGTGATAGCGACGGACGCTAGATATCGAAAGCGCGACACAGGCAAAACGAACTCAAGTGGAAATCCCTCCGGCCTTTCCCGCACAGCAACTGGGAATGAAGGCAGAGCTGCATACGAACACATGCCTATATAAGCGCGAGCCAGAGAGAGAGAGAGAGAGAGAGAGAGAGAGAGAGGTCTTTGATCGGTTGCAGCAATGGCGGAGAGAAGGAATCAGAGAGGAGTATTCAGGGTGTCAGTATGCGGGGAAGAAGCGGCGGAGCAGATGTCAAGGGACGGAAGCCAGTACAGTCTATCTAGCGGTATGCTTCCGTCTCTCGGCGCTCGAAGCAATCGCAGAGTCAAGCTCCAGAGATTCATTATCTCCCCTTACGATCGTCATTACAGGTCCTTCTTCTTTCTTTCCTTTTTCTCTCATCTCTTTCGATTTCTTGAGTATGGGTTTCTCTTCTCTCCTGTTACAATGGATTTTAGGAATATTCTTATTCTTTATACTCGTTTTTTTTTTTAAGATTCTGAATGAAATCATTTATTTATTTATTTTTGGATTCTTGGAACCGTTTTGATTCGTGGCTTCTTTTTATTTATTTATTTTGTGTTTTTTTTTTTTTTTTTTTTTTTACATTTCCCCTTTTCAAATGTTTTTTTTAAAGAATTTTATTAGTGATTTATTATGTTTTTCTGTGTTGAAATGATATTGAAATGTGGGAAAGAAATGATGGTTTTTTAGTCTTTTTTATTGGTATGATGTATGTTCTCTTGAATGTTTTTGCATGTTCTGTTTTCAATGATAATTAACTGACAAATAGTCGTTTTAATGTGAGTATATGGAAAAATAAGAGTGAAAAATAAAATGGTTTTGATATTTGAGGTTTTATTATTTGATTTTGCTCTGAAATTGCACTTCTAGTTTTTACAGTTTTCATTTCATTTCTTAATCTCTTTACGTTTTCTCTTCTTGATTTTATGGGAAGAAAGTTACCCTTTCAGTACAAAATTTTATTTTTTAATGCTGGATTTTAGGTATTTTCTACGTGATTTTTTATTGCATGTTGTATGTACTTTAGTTGATTTGATGAAGAAAAGGCGGATAACAAAATAAAAAATAAAAAACTCGTTTGTGTAATTTACTTGTAGATTTTGAGGATTTTAGTGACTAAAACCATCCCCATCTGCATTGGATTTTTTTGTTTCCCTTTCTGTGAAATTTTCAGAAATGTTTGTTAGCTGTGTGTGTGTGTGTGTGTGTGTGTGTGTGTGTGTGTGTGTGTGTGTGTGTGTGTGTGTGTGTTTTGAATTTTTCTTGATCAGATGGTAGAAAATGATTCAACATCATCTTCTTCAAAACAGAACAGAAAAAAAAAAAAAAGGAAAGAAAGAAAATTATTCGACATCATGATTTTTAGGACCCTTAAGGTTTCATTAGAAAAAGGTTTTTGTATTGAATTTTAGATCATTTCGAGGTTTTGAGGCAGTTGTCAGAATTGAGGATTTCATAGCAGTTGTGCTTGTAATTGGATAGATGTCGAATAATTTTCTTTCTCGTCATAGTTGACGGAATTTGGAATTTAGTACTGAGATTATTAGAAGATGATGCGATTTCTCGCTTGAATTAATGTGGATTGAATCTGATCTGTGCAGAGGATGGGAGACTTTTCTTATCATTCTCGTCATCTATACTGCTTGGGTATCCCCATTCGAATTCGGATTCCTCGAGAGGCCTAAGGGTCCTCTATCTGTGGCTGACAATGTCGTCAATGGATTCTTCGCCATAGATATCATCTTGACTTTCTTTGTCGCCTACCTCGATAGGGGGACTTATCTGCTCGTGGACAGCCAAAAGCAGATCGCTTGGAGGTACTTGAGCACCTGGTTTGCTCTTGATGTCGTCTCCACGATTCCAACTGAATGGACCCGGCAGATGTTGCCACGAAAGCTCCGGTCGTATGGTTTCTTCAACATGCTTCGTCTCTGGCGTCTACGTAGAGTCAGTTCAATGTTTGCCAGGTATGACCAATTTCTGTTTCTCGTCGAATTAGGTAGAGAAATGGAAGATAGTTTTTTTGTTTGACTTTTCATTCACTGATTTTGATGTGAAGCACTAGCATAAGTATTTGGACTTTTGAATCCTTTCATGGAATCTTGCAAATGGGATGCAATTTCCATTTTTCTTTTCTAGAAGGAATTAGAAGGCCCTGGTGCATCAAGATGTGCTTGTTGAAGCACCCAGACTGTGTGAGTCAGGACCTTGGTCCGGTTATCGAGACCATTGATCTGAAGGGCCCCATCATCTTTTGGAGATGCCCAAAAAATTGTGGATATTGGACAATCCTAGCCATTTAATTAGTGGCCCACAAATAGGCGATTGAGGAAAGATACAGAACAAATTGGTTTAATGTTTGCTGTGATAGAGGCTTCATGATCATTTCTATACTGTTCAGTGTTCAGAAGAGTAACATTTTTCATTTTTCTCTTTGATTTTAACAGGTTGGAGAAAGACAGAAAATTCAATTACTTTTGGGTCCGATGTGCGAAACTTATCTGTGTAAGTTTTTTTTTTTTTTATCAAATATATATTTTTTTAATGTTTTTCTTTGAAGGGAAATCTTTCACTAACAACTCTCGCTCATTTCGGAATGTTTTTTCAGGTTACTCTATTCGCAGTTCATTGTGCTGGGTGCTTCTATTATCTTCTTGCCGCAAGGTACCATGACCCTCATAACACATGGATTGGGATTGCTATGGGCAATTTCCGTGAGAAAAGCCTCTGGATACGCTATGTGACTACCATGTACTGGTCGATCACCACTCTCACGACTGTCGGATATGGTGATTTGCATCCCCAGAATACAAGGGAGATGATTTTTGACATCTTCTACATGCTCTTCAACCTTGGTTTGACAGCTTATCTGATTGGAAACATGACCAATTTGGTCGTCCATGGGACCAGTCGAACTAGGAAATTTGTGCGTTTTCTTACTCACAGTTTCTTGAGCTTTTTTTAATTTTATTTTATTTTTATGTGTAGAATTAGTAAATATTGAGAACAAGGCTCTATTGGAATGCACCTTCAGTATTTCGTAACTCTAATCACAGGCAAGACTACTTTGTGCAAATTCCACAATTTCCCACATGGCAGTGCTTCAAGCACAGTACATGTGGCAACCAATCTAGACCATCTGAATCATGATCCCCATTGTGGATTGAAAATATCCTGAAATTTTCTCTGATTAGACAATCCTAACCTTCCATTTGATGGCCCCATCAAATGGACAGCCAAAAGGAAAGCTTTCAGGCTCCAAATTTTGATGGCTTAAATCAGACTGTCAAGATCTTGGTTTGTGTGATTGCGGTCTATGCTTCATAAAGTATGGGGCCCATGATTTAGGTGGTCCTGGCTGAGATGAATGCGATGTTTATGGTGGATGTCACTACTGTATAAGAAATGGTGGGAAAAACACATACTGTACTATGATATTCACTAGTATGCGATGATACATCGATGGTTAATAGGTTCGAGTTCCCCTGAGTTATGTGATCCTTATGTTTTTGGAATGGCAGAGGGACACAATTCAAGCAGCTTCGAGTTTTGCACAACGAAACCAGCTCCCTGTCCGGCTTCAAGATCAAATGCTTGCACACTTGTGTTTGAAGTTCAGAACGGACTCGGAGGGGCTGCAGCAGCAAGAGACTCTCGATTCCCTTCCAAAAGCCATCCGGTCCAGTATTTCACATTTCCTCTTCTACTCGCTCGTAGATAAGGTGTACTTGTTCCGAGGGGTTTCAAACGACTTGCTTTTCCAGCTGGTAAGCTGCTGTAAATGTTCCCCACTCTATTTGCCAATGCCTCTTGATTTTATTTTTTCTTCCTATTATGCTGCCTTATTGTATTGTGGAAATTCGAAGGTCTCAGAGATGAAAGCTGAGTATTTTCCTCCCAAAGAAGATGTGATCTTGCAGAATGAAGCACCAACAGACTTCTACATAATGGTGACTGGTGCTGTGGTAAACTCCGAACTTCTTTTTTGGAAAAAAATTCCCTAAAGAAAGTGAAATAAAATTAGTGCTTGGATTGAATGCTGCTATCCGGCACATTTTCTGCTGCAGTTCTGAGTTGTTCATTGGTTAGGCCCCACTGTTAATATGTGCTGGAAACCTGTTGAGCACTCTGGCCTGCTCTTGGGCCAGAACACAGTAATGGTGGGTTGATGTAATGAACAGCCCAAATCTTGCTCGTGTGCCATGTTGGCATTTGGGTTGGGGATTGTTCATGGCTGTCTGCAAGAATTCCTCCAGATCAGAACTTGAAGCATAGAAAAAATTCATTGGCCAACGAATCAAACTACTGTTGGTCTAGTCTCCCACTCATTAGATGAGCTGGTAGAGCTAGTGTTGTGTGTATCTGAGTGATCCAGGGTTCAATCCCTTTACTATCAAAAAAAAAAACTACTGTTGGTCTACTTTAGTTGAAACTCAGGAACTTCTTTTGCGGTCTGTCATAATTTTCTGCTTTCTCGATTAGTTCCTACGACTTACAGTTTCAAATTCTTGCAACTTCTGTGCAGGATCTTATTCGAACTGAACAGGCAAGCAGTACCATATCAGTTGCACAGAACAGTCAAACTTATAGTGTAATTGAGAGTGTCCTCTAACATGGGTGGATGCATGGCATGAGTGCAGGTTGTTCGAGAGGCAAGGGCAGGAGATTGTTTCGGAGAGATAGGAGTGCTTTGTTACAGGCCGCAGCTGTTCACAGTCCGCACCAAACGGTTGTGTCAGCTACTGCGGTTGAATCGTACTTCCTTCTTGAACATCGTTCAGTCCAATGTTGGAGATGGAACTATAATAATGAACAATCTCCTTCAGGTCTGTAAATGCAGGAACCACTTATGCAATTATACATAAATATGAAATTTCATGCCATCATGGGATTGCATCTTACTGCAGAGGAATCATACGGGTACTGAGCATCAATGAACTTAGTTCTCAGATGAGCTGGATTATGTGCATGTGAGGCCCAAGGTTAGGCGATTCACATGATCTGATGGGACTGACCCACAACAGGGAACACCTGGAGTCCCCTACATTGGAAACTCCTATTCCTAACCCTTGGCAGTGTAAAACGAGATAAAATACAATAATGTCCACATTCAAGGAAAATAGACCAAAGTTTGAAGGATTAGGATCTTTGACTATGGGGACTTTTTGGAGCATTCCCCATCCATGGTTTGGCCCATGGTCTAGGTCACTGAACCATGGGCCCGCATGTATTGGAATCCTTGCTGAAGTTATAATTACTATCAATAGAAGATGTTCGAAGGTTACTATTTTCTTTTTGAAGAATTTCATTTACATTTTGAGTTTATAGTTTTTGAACAAAATTCAGAAGTGGTATACAGAACAGATGAAGTTATTTCCAAAATATACTAAAACAAAGTTGTATGGTATGACATGAATATAGTTACAGTCTCAACATGCAGTTTATGTAATGTGATGCCCTCTGTGGTTCCTTTTTTCCTTCTTCAGCATCTGAAAGAGATGAAAGACCCGGTGATGGAGGGAGTTTTAGCGGAGACAGAGAACATGCTCGCTCGGGGTAGGATGGACCTACCTCTCAGCCTATGCTTTGCTGCAATTAGAGGAGATGATCTTTTACTGCACCAGCTATTGAGACGTGGCTTGGACCCAAATGAATCAGACAATAGCGGGCGCACCGCACTGGTTCGTAGATTCATTTCTTTCAGCTTCTATACTACATGATTTGATCTGTTCTCCCAATGGTCACTGATTCAGTTTTTCTCCCCTGCTCTTTATATGTAATCAGCATATAGCAGCATCAAAAGGAAGTGACAACTGTGTTCTCCTCCTCCTAGATTATGGGGCAGACCCCAACAGCAGAGGTATGTTCAGAACCTTCTGAAATCATCGATGCTTGCGTGGACTCCAATTCTCTAGAAGCCATCTTTCAAAAAAAAAAAAAAAACATCTCTACAAGCCCATTTTTCTTTTTTTACTCTCTTGCTGTTTGCTTATTTTCTGATTGTGTTTTGCATTTTCTCCTTTCGATTCTTTTTTCTTTCTTTTCTTCTTTTAATTCCTAGAGCAGATGTATAGCTAACAAAGCTGGATCACATTCTAGTGAGTCCGTTAGGGCTCATTTGGACATACCCAAGAATCAGGATTTTGGTTCAGCTTTTTCAGCGGAACAAATCCACTATTGCATTTGGGCCAAAGCTCACGTTACAGGAACCGCACTTTTCTGATCAGGAACATTCTCATCTCATTAGTTTTTTCCATCTGAGAAAATCTCATCTGTCACCAAATGGGGAAATTTCCAAATGTACCTGCAGGAATGTTGTTGTAACCCCAATTTTCTTAGACTTCAATGCGGTCCATCCTACCAAATTTCAAGATTTCTTCCTCATAGTGTCAGTTGTTGTACTTTAGACTCCTTCCTCTTGCAGTTGATTTGTGTGATTTCCTTCTTGGTATATCCTTGTTCACTTCCCAAAATGGTATGGTGGAATATCATTAACCGAAAACGGGTCGTCCTTTGTAAATCTTGGTTGACTTCGAATTTTTTGATTTGAATATCAACCACAAGAGTCACTTTCTGCTATAGAAATCAGGATATTTTTAAATGGATTCTCTTATCCTTTATCCACAAAGGGGGTGCATGTCTACATACCCTTTCTTGATGTCTCCTTTGCCATTTTTATAAGGTTGCCTCATGGAATACATTAATGACTCAAGAGTGTTGACTTTGATAGAGCCATACTACTTGCACTGCATCTACAAAAACCCATGTTCTCTTGTCATCAATGCCCATCATCTCATGGTGAGGGTCTCTTTTTTTTTTTTTCCTTATAAAATTAAGGTCTATTGATATTATTTGCTGTGGTTGTCTCCTATTCCATATTCTACTCTATTATCAATGATAAACCAACTGCCGCTCTTGCATTTTGCGGAGTGCAACCCCATTTTGTAGTCGTCATTCGCTGCGAATGTGTGCCTTTAAGAGAGTTCTTTAACCTTCCATTCTTTCCATGCATGTGTGGCCCTCCTGATGACTGGACAGGCCTATATTTTGGGTCACAGCATCTAAATGGTGTGAGGGCCACACAACCCGGGGCTTGGGTGTGGCACATACATCCCCACTTGTCTATTAAATCAACTCCAAATTTATTTCAATCTTCTTCCTTTTTTTTTTAATATTCACACAGATTCAGAAGGAAGTATACCTCTGTGGGAAGCAATTCTCCAAAGGCATGAATCGGTGATCAAATTGCTGGTGGACAATGGCGCGAATATCTACTCTGGTGATGTGGGCCACTTCGCGTGTACGGCTGCTGAGCTAAACAACTTAGAACTGCTCGAGGACATTGTCCGGTATGGGGGTGATGTCACTCTGCCTAAGAACAATGGAACAACCGCTCTCCATGTCGCTGTCTGCGAGGGGAGTTACAACATAGTCAAATTTCTATTAGACCGAGGGGCCGACATTGATAAACCCGATGGCCAAGGTTGGTCTGCAAGGGCTCTGGCTGATCAACAGGGCCATGAAGAGATAAAAGCCCTCTTCCAAGCCAAGAAAGAGTGTGCTGATCAATCCATCAGAGTCCCCAAGCCACCAAGCGTGAAGTTCATTGGGAAGTTCAAGAGCGAGCCATCAATCCGCCCATCATCCCATGACAACACACCCCTCATTGCCGAGGGGGGGTCTTGGGGGACCAACCTTCGCAGGCGCAAGATCAACAACTTCCACAACTCACTGTTTGGGATCATGTCAGCTGCTCACGCAGATGAGAGGAGCCCACTTCCATCCGCAGGCCCTGCGAGTTGCATTGGGCCATGCGGCATTCACTGTGCTAGGGTCACGATTAGCTGCCCCGAGAAGGGTGATGCAGCAGGGAAACTTGTGCTCCTTCCACAATCTCTTCAAGAGCTGCTCGACATTGGTGCTAAGAAATTTGGTTTCATGGCTGCCAAAGTCCTCACCAAAGATAGAGCTGAAGTTGATGGTATAGAGCTGATAAGAGATGGTGATCATCTGATTCTTGTTGGTGATGATCAGGCAGGAGAGGCTGACAGCCAAAAGACAGGAGAATGAAGGGTGGTGAGAAAGGTGCATGGAAACCAATCTTTTTTCCTTAAGACGGATGCTTTTCGGCCATTTGGGGCATGATCATTGATTACCACGTGGGATTACTGGGCTTGGGGGTGGACAAGGGAGATGGTGGGCCACTCTGTTTTTCATGGGCTATCACTGGATTTGGTTGGTGATCTTGGAGGAAGTCAATGGGAAGTGGGACATGGTGTGGGGGGGAAGGAATTGTATAGAGAATGAATGAATGAATAGATAGATGGAATCGAGAGATTGAAGAATGTCTATGATCAATGTAGCTGTCGTGGGGGGGCGGGGTATTGAGACTAATGTGTTTTTGCTATGTCATTTATAAAGTTCCAAAGGGAAAATCTGTCTCCAGAGGGCTTGTCTACAAAGCTTTGTATCTTATCCTACAAGAGTAGTTGTGGGGCCTACGGTGACATAAAAATGACATCCAATCCGTCTATCATGTGTGGCCCCCTCGTTGCCAAAAATCAGGCCAATCCATAACTCAGGTGGGCCACACCAGAGGGAACTTTTGATGCATGTATATTGTAGACGTCACATGTATTAACTCAGACTCAAATCAACTAAATAATCTTAACTACAAGTCACTATACAAAATCAGATTCCTTAAACAAATTCTAACCTTATCTTTGTCTTTGGATGCTACATACTTGTTTGTTGAAACAGAAACTTATCCTTGCAATGCAGTGCATAGGCCATCCAATCCATTCATACGGTGCGTCTTATCAGAGAGATGTACGGTGAAGATGAAGAGTCTCACCCAATTATTTTCTTGATTCCGACCATTCATCATTTTGGGGCCCACATAGCTTGTAGATGTGATTATATTACTATGGAAAGGAACGCGTGCAATAGACTCCACAGTCCACAACTCATCCCTTTGTGCTGAGGACCTGTATGTAGAGAGTTGTTTGATACTCTGGCTGTCCATTACCTTTGATTCGCAGGTACTTGTAGATGGTGCATGTGTCATATATTAACTCAAATTCAACGGAGTTAATTGTTCAGCCCACTGTCACTAATCAACCCTCCAGAACTCAGGGTGATTGAACAATCCTAACCTCTAGTGACTCATCATTGTATGGTAGGCATCCCCTCCCCTTTGTTCCCTTTTCTGTGGCCCCCTGTAGACACCTCACCTTCGGCTATAATGTTGACTGAGATAGCTGAATGGATGAAGGTCCACAACCCCAAACCTCATGTCCAAAATCAGCCAAACTCATTCTTGTAAGCCCCAATCCATAGCCCAACTCAAGCCTGAACCCAGTCAACTCACCCCTAAATATCAGTTCGAAAAACTATCCATAGAAAAAATTAGTTCAAAAATCCCAAAAAAGTTAACCTTTTCAAGTCAACCCGCTGAGTCAAAATACCGAGTCAACCCACTGAGTCAGTCTAGCCCTCATACCTACTCGACTCACCCAGTCAAAACCATCTTTCAAACCCAGTTGACTCACCTAGTTCCGAGCCGCAACTTCAGAGCAGTTTTGAACTCGGACTTTCGACCATTTTCTGCTTCAGGTTCAGAGCAAGTACACTTCGAAGCTGGAGCAAGATGGTCGTACGGGCGGCCGTCTGATGGCCACCTGTCCCTATTTACGAGAGCTGTCACTCTCCACAGCTATAAATACCCCCTACACTTCTCATTCTTAGCATCCATCCACTCCCCCTCTCCACAGTTCAAGAGTTCCGAGTCCATCTCCACCCCTTTATCCCATTCCTCCACCAAGGAGAGCCCGAGTGAGAAGAGTCTAGCCCCTGGTTTAGCCCAGCCTGACCCTGGTTCAAGTCTCTCAAGCTACCCAAGTCCTGAACTAGTCACTCGAAACCACCCCTTGCGATACCTCCGTCCATCCAGTTACTCTTATATCAGCATCATCTCATTCGCATCTAGCATAAGTGCAACATTTACTATTCTTCCAACCCCTCTGCTTATCATTCTACTACAATCACTTGATCAGGTCTTTGCATATGTTCTGAAGTTTGCTGGTTTGCTCGGAATTCATTCATCAGAAACTTTGACCTATCAAACACACAGCATGCATTTTGCATAAAGCACCTGTTAGTTCGAGCGTATGCTCTGGGCTTGGCTGTTAATGGAAATCTGCCCATCAAAAACTCTTACTGTTCAGACCTATATTCATGCATCATATCATTCATGAGAATGTACGATGATTAAATCAGACTTTCTAGTATTAATTTGATTCTGTGAAGTAAAGACCGTATTTTGGTACAGGCAAAGTGGGTGCTTAACACCTTCCCACCCTGTAACCGTGATCCCTTACCTCGAATCTCTGACCACAGATCAAAATGAGTCATCTTAGAGGAATGAATCTTCGGATTCTCTTGTCTAACGTTTCTATGGGGTCTAGCCAACTGTAAATTCGAAATAATTGGCTAGTGGCGACTCTGGTTTTATACGAACTCATCCAAACATATCCAGTTTAATCCAATGATAACACGACAACCGAAAAGGCCCTCTAGAACGAGGCGAGCCAGTGGCATAATGGCGATTTGCGCATACCCCTTTTCGAAAGGGAGGGCCGGCGAGTGCGGAAAGGCGAGCGTCCACACCCACCTAAGTGATGGATCATGCTGGATTTTTAGATCTACACCTAAGATCATAAGCCTTGCCTAATGAACGGTTTAGATAATGCTCAGTGCAAGTGGGTCTTAGTTGGTGAAGCCAATGGGTGTAATCAAACCGTTCATCTTCTAGATTAGTTTAATCATAATGTTTATTGTCCACATCGGCAATCAAACCATTCATCTTCAAGATGCATATGCATGATTTGACCATTGATCTTCTAGATTGGTCCAATAAGACAGTTAATTTTCGAGCATGGTCCAAACAGACCCTTAAACTTTGAAATCCGTTCAATCCCACCATTGATCTTTGATAATTGGTCCAAACATACCCTTGATCGTCGAAATTATTTTGATCAAACCGTTGATCTTTGAATTCTGTCCAAAGAAACCCTTGAACTTCGAAATCCATTAAATCTGACCGTTGATCTTATAGATCGGTCCAAACAATCTTGATTACCGAAATCAGTTTGGCCAAACTGTTGATCTTCAAGCTTGTTTCAAAAAAGACCCTTGAACTTCGAAGTCCATTCAATCTGACTGTTGATCTTGGAGATCGATCCGAACAGATCCCTGATCGTGGACATCCACTCGATTAGGCTGTTGATCTTTGAGCTCGGTCCAAATAGACACTTGAACATTGAAACCCACTCAATCCGATTGTTGATCTTGGAGATTGGTCCAAACATATCGTTCATCGTCAAAATCTGTTCGTCAAAACCATTGATCTTGGAGTTTGGTCCAAACAGACCCTTGAACATTAAAATCCGTTCAATCCGACTGTCGATCTTGGTGATCACTCCAAACAAACACTTGATCATCAGAAATCCGTTCAATTAGACAAGCAATCTTCAAGCTCAATCCAAACAGACCCTTGAACATTGAAATCCGTCCAATCTCATTATTGATTCTTCCAGATGAATCCAAACAGATCCTTGGCTGTTGAGATCAGATCAATGTGATCAAGATTCTTATCCTTTATAGGGTTTATTATTATTATTATTATTATTATTATTATTTTATAATGCTCGTGGATAATCTAGTATTTCATATTTCTCATGCTTAGGAAGCATTTGAGTTGTGTGAGGTCCACCACCTTTTATAAGTGCAATCCAGACGGTGCATCTTAATTTTCTTGTGATGTTGGCTATGCTTTCTAAAATTGTACTATATTTGTAGCTCATGAATGCCACACCACAAGGAAAAGTGAACACATTAGGAAGGGCGCCTACTACAAATGATACTTCTACATGTTTTGCGTCACTCTTAAAATTTGGGTCGAGAAGATTCTTTAGATGCATGGTGATTATGAGGTTATTGACCAGATGTAGAGTTTAGATTCCATGTGCACATCACAGGTGGGCCCCATGAAATGGGAGATCACCGTGAGAAGATACGCAAGTAGGAAAGAGATTTTTCATTTGACAAAAATGCCTTCATTGCTCCATGTAGAAATTCCCACTCTACAAAGCTTTGTAGGATCGGGCTACATGTTTTATAGGAAATTTTACCATATATATATATATATATATATATATATATATATATATATATATATATATATATATATATATCGAGAGAGAGAGAGAGAGAGAATTTACATCCAATGTTTTCAAAACAATGCCTCATTGATTGATATATTTATCATTCCACTGCCTTCCGATAGTGTTTTTTTTTTTTTAATGATTGGACATGTGGTTTTTATTATTATTATTAGTAGTATTATTTTCATGCAACGCACCCACCCCATTAGCTGTGCAATGTACCTACACGGTTAGTCACACGATGGACTCACCCAACAGTGCATATAGTGTCTCCTTAGCACTCGAGCCTGAGACCTACGGTTGAATGTCTAAGGCGTCTTCCAGCTGATTGTGCTAACAAATGGTTCAATTGCTTGAGTGGGCCCAACAATCACCCCCATCCATGATTCAAGTGGACCACATGATTGGAAACCATGTAACTGGCAGCATTCACCCTCCAAACTGTTTCTCTTGGTATGGCCCACCTGAATCATGGTATGGCCCAATTTTTAGGGCCGATGATAAATTTTGGTGTGACACCTAATAGTCGGAGTGGATTTCATAGGCATGTAAAAATCAAGGGTACACAGCTGTCTTCGAACTACTTTCTTTGTTGTGGCCCATCTAAGAGACAAGTCAGCCTGATGTTTTGGATCTCATTCTAAACTAGGATTATGCATCTAATGGTGGGAGTGGATTTTTTGTATACACATCATGGTGGG
Organism: Liriodendron chinense; assembly: GCA_003013855.2. Taxonomy (NCBI): domain Eukaryota; kingdom Viridiplantae; phylum Streptophyta; class Magnoliopsida; order Magnoliales; family Magnoliaceae; genus Liriodendron; species Liriodendron chinense. The sequence goes on along the minus strand of PVNU02000439.1, from coordinate 5,893,139 downwards.
CCCTGCCAAAAATCAAATCTTGACTTCCCTCTCCAACTGCACAGGGAGAGATTATTCAAGAAAGCCCAAATTGAATGCCTAGTAGCTCTTGATTTTGATTGGCCCACCGTGATATTGATGTAAGATCTACTTCAACCATTAGATATTTAGTCCCATATCAGGCCTAGAGACAAGAAATCAGGCCAACTTGTGATTCTGGTGGGTCACACTAAAGAAAACAGTGGGGAGAAATAGGTCCACCCTTTTTCTTAGAGGGTAGAGGGGCTACCATGATAATTATATGAAATCCACTCCAACCATTAGATTCCAAACAAATATTTAGGCATCTGGCCCAAAAATCATACCCATTGATGATTCACATGGGCCACACTAATGGAAATAGTTTGGAAGGTGAGTGTTGCCCTCTACACTGATTCCGATCATGTGGTCCACTTGAATCACAAATAGAGATAATCTTGGACCCTTAACCTAGCGATGCACCTAGTGGTTGGGGTGGATTTTACATAAACATTACGGTGAGACCCACCCAAGCCAATGGCCTCTTTTGTGGCACAACTGCTGTAACGGAGGGTGGTTGAATGATAATTGTTTATTTAATGAGATGGCTTTTTGAAAACTATTTTTTAAAAAGAATCAAAATGTAAATTATATATTAACTAGGTAATTATTTTTTGTAAAATTTCATTTTTATTTTTTTTCCGTGCACACATAGAGCCAGCAGGTGCATCTCTCACCAATAATTTGTGGATGGAGATCTTAGCACAGGTTTTAAAATGGGCTTTTGAAAAATTGTATTTTGAAATGTACCCAACATGTGTTGGTGTTGCTCATGAGTGATACAGCCCGTATCAGTCTGAAACAGATTGATAATGTGGTGACAATGGCCGCATCGGTGATGATCGATCATGAGTTAGCAGAGCTGTACATGAGTCGAGTATGCTTGAAAAACTTGCTTGGCTTGGTTTGAAAATGCTCGATTCGGCTTTGATCGGAAGTGAGTTTGAGCTGAGTCGAGTCATTTTTTAGGTGCTTGAATGAGTTTGAGTCTGAGCACTGAGCATGACCCTGCTCGACTCGAACATACCCCCCCCCCCCCCCCCCCCAAAATTCTCTCTCAGAGCTTTGAGCTCAACATCCGGCCACCCAACCCACCATATTCCCTCCCTCCTCTCTCTGAGCTTGACGTTCAGCCACCCCATAGCCGCACATTCCCTCCCTCCCTCCCTCCCTCCCTTAGCTCGACGTCCGGCCACCCCCACTGCCTGTCCGACTATTTGCCATCCTGCACGGCGCTGCTACCTCGCCAACTACCCGTCTACTCACCCTGTCGTCCGCTACCTATTCGGTAATCCCCTTCCCCCCTCCATTTTTTCTTGGATTTTTGGGTGACCAGCCAGGCGCTGTCCAGAGCCGGTCACTCGAACTTAGACTCGGCTCAAAAACTTGTACTCAGCTCGGACTCAAACTCCCTCGATCTGCTGACCGACCAAAGCCATGCTCAACTCGACCGAGTAGAGTTGAGTAACGAGCAAGAGTAGGTGTGTTCGAGCAAGGGTAATACTCGACTCAACTCTTGTACAACACTAACTGTTAGTCACACCGCAATGTTAGCCACCCTCCTTCGATGCCAAGACCTCAGTCTTGAATCTACCACTTAAGCTATGGACCGGAGTGTTTAAAGCTTCTTCTTGCTAGCTCATGAAAACCGCATTTAAATAACACCAGTTAATTTAATACTTTGGAAGAGTAATGGCTTACGGGTGTGCACACAAATTATACATGAGGCACACATGTACATCAAATTGAGATGGCCCAAATAATCGGACACAGAAGATGGGGTGTAGCCCCAAAAGCAGACTGATTCCAAACTCCTATCATTCGGTCAATGGACATTTGTTGGTTGAATTTGGACCGTTGACTGTTTTCCATTCTGACCTTCCATTAGATGTCCACCAATCCTGCAGTTAAAATAGCAATTCTATTTAAGTTTGGTAGATGGCCTAAGGTGGGGCTCATGGTTGTATATGAGTAAGATGCGTGCCACAAATGCCAAAGCAATGGAAGCAGATTGCCTGTGACCCCTTCCTGCCTGGGGCTGTGTGGGTTCCAAGGAGATGTTCATGACAAATCCACTCCATCCATCTGTTTTGAAAGACCACAATGGGATAGTATTTTAAAAATCAGGGAGATCCAAAACTCATGTGGGCCATACCACACAAAACAGTGAGAATTGAATGTCTGGGGGTGATAGAAGTTTTCTGTCAGGATAATATTTGTTCATACAGTTTATCTGAGTGGAAATAACCCTATGAACGGTTTGGATAGCACAAAAACATCATGGTCAGCTCCAGAAAGGTTTCAACGGTGGACGTTTCTGTTCCCACTATTTCATTGGTACGGCCCATATGAATTTTGGATCTGCCTGATGTTTGTAATCCTATCCCCTTGTAGTCTTTCAAAACAGATGGACGGAGTGGATTTGTCACAGACATCCATCATAGCCAAATGGAAATTAGTAGTCTGTCCGTATACTATGGATGGGACGTAGCCAAAAGGTTCACACCCGATTGGATGGCTGTAACCAAATGTACAGCAAGAACAAATATTTGACGGTTCAGATTCATCGATCAAATACCCAGAATTTTCCTCATGTCGTTTTCCCACGTGGGACAGAGGCAACTGCTACTGCAGATCTGTTGGCAAGAGAGGGTGCTGGCTCGGTGGCTCAATGTACGGAAACCTCTTTAGCTCTTTGATTTCATTTTCCCTTTTTAATAGAATCAACCAATCACTTCGAACCTTATCTCATAACTCAATAACAGTAGAGTCCATGATTTTGACGGTTTGGATTGAGCTAAATGCATTCCATACGTACGTTGGGATCCATGCATGCATAAGATATACAAGACTCCGGCAGAGTATGTTATGATTTCAACGACTTTACTCACAACAACATGTCGTAATTCCACACGCGCATACTTACAAATATAAACACGTCAACATCTGAGCCGTCCACTGCCCTGTAGATACCATGGCCAGAAAATCAGCTGCGTCATTCGTCAGTCTTACCTTTAAGCCATCCAATTATTTCATGCATTGTGTACCACATAATAAGTGGACCACCCAGATTTTTATAGGAGTGGATCAACTCACATCTCCCACCTATAGTGGACGGATCAGATGTTCCGTACATGAACCACGTCGGCAGATGGGGAGACTTCATGGTCATAAGCGTGCGTGGAATTAATAAACCTTCAGATTTTAGATGGGGCCCAGTTCGTCGAAAGTCTCCATTGCCTTTGTTTTTTAAGTCAAATCCATGCTACATAGGATAAGAAGGCATGATTAGGTCAAAGTATATTATTTTGCCACAGAGAATTAGATTATTTACTTAAAGAGCCATTGACTTTGATGCTTGCACTCTCTATCAGTCTATCTAGACTCATGTTGAATCGTCACCATCTCTTTCTTTATTTCTAATCGATTTATAAAGTAGAATTTCGACGGCCCTGATGCATCAGTTTGTTCAAGTGCCGCCCATATTTTGGTCTTCCAGACCGCTTATCTGATGGGACCTACAATGGATGGGGTATATCCTGAAGACCCGCATGCTTAGATGATCCCAGCCTTTGATTAGTGGGTTTTAAACAGATGGCCAAGGAAAGCCCACACAGTCAGTGTCTTCCATCTATTATCTGAACCGTCTAGATCACCCAACCTGACCCCACTTGTACACACTCAGCTCATCAAAACACTAAATAACTCCCCTTCACATGGTGATGCATCAGGACCTATAATTCCTCCTATTTTCAATCATAGAAAACCACCGTCACTAATTAATTTTTAAATGGTGTCCCACCTATGATTGTCATTGGCTGCAATTGATCTATCCATACTGTATTCTTCTTATCGACAAATTCATTAGTCGGTGGACATTTTTACCCCCGACGATTCAGCCGTTATGTTGTATTAGAAACAAGTTTATCTTCACCGGAGGTGGGCAACGTTCCATGCCGGCCGAGTTTGGCCTAGTTAGGGTTTGGCTCGTTTTAATGTCACCCCAATGTGTGAGTCAGCCCGGTTTAAGTTTTGGGCCGATCTATGTGGCTTGAGTTTGCTTTGCTCCAGGAAAAATTGGTTCAGACCAAAATTAGTTTGGCCAAAACTTTTGAACCAAATTGCTCCAAGTTTGAACAGGTGACAGTTCTTTTTTTTATATTAATTGTTTAAATAGAAAAGAATTAAAAAAGTTAAAAATAATATAAAAAAAAAAATACAAAAATGTCTTACTAAATGAAATTTAAGATCTTCTAAATGATGATTGCAACTTTAAATTAAAATAGATATATAAGAGTCTTTTTCAAATAAAAAGCCGAGCTTCAGGCCGGGCCAAGCTGGGTTGGCATTGGAATAGATTATGTTTGGCATGTTTATTAAATAAGTCGCGTTAGGGTGGCTCGTCACTGGCTCAAACTTCACTTTGAATCGCGTCAGATTGAGTTTACACACACACACACACACACACATGCCAGGCCGGGCTGGGCCGAACTTTCGAGCTAACGAGCTTGTATCCAGCTCTAATCATCACTTAGTCTACCACTTGAGCTATGGATTCGGGTGTTGTTATATAACACAAACACATACACTATTTTCACTATGTCAAACATCCCATATTCGATCCATATCTTCAATTATATATATATATATATATATATATATATATATATATATATATATATATATATATATATATATATATATATAAAACTTAAGTTGAATTTGGCCAAATTTTCTTCTGTGATTAGTTTTCTTAGTGCAGAGAATTCTGAAGAGGTTCACTCAAATGCATTTGAAAGCAAAGTTGCATTTGGCCAATTTTACCCCTACAATTAATTTTCTTAGGGCAGGGAACTTTGAAAGGGTTAGCCCAAATACATTTCCACGTATTACAACAAAATATATCGAAGTACTATAGCCTTTGGAATAGGCGCCTTTTTGAATAGTAGAAATTGTTCAGACACTCAAAAAATATAATATAATCTCTATTTGAATATTCCAAACTTTTGATTATATATGAGTAATGGTGTTAATCCATGTTAAAGGAAAATGATAAATTATCTAAGGGCCTTATTTTCTTTACACCATACAAAGTGATCCTAATTATATAAACAGTTTTGATTATTAGAATATGATTCAGATTTTAAATCTAAAGTCTAATTATATCCTATTACAATGCTTCATCAGGATATGTTGGAGGAAACCTGAACTTTAAATATTTAAAAGGATATGTGAAAATATTTTAAATAAAATTGAAACTAAAATAATATGGTTGGTATCTGATGTATGATTCAAATTTCATCTAAAAACGTGAATAATTTGAGATAATTTAATGTTCGCAATTAGTTTTTGAATTGAAAAAACGAGAGATTTTTATCAAAGAAGGGACAATCTTGAAAGAGCGTGGACTATCGTCTCCCCACCTCGACTCTCTGTTCCCTACTTCTCTCTTCCTTCTTCCCTCAACGTGCATCCCACGTGCTATAGCCGTTACTGATTGTTTGAATGCCATTGGATCTCACCCACGCCTGAGTTTGTTTATTGTTTTAAAATAATCCAAATTGCTACCAACTGCTAGAAGATCTAATATAAGTTATTGGATGTTGTGAGCCACAAAATTACTCAACACTCCACTGCCAAATGAGTCTCGTGACTTTTCTCAATAACATATTTCCGTTGGTGATCCTAGCCACACAAGAGGTCCTGTGCTTATTGGACGGTCTGGATGAGAAAAAACTTCAGTGACCTGGGTCCATGACAAGGGTGACCATCAAGAATATCATGCGCCTAAAATAGATCTCCACCATATAGCAAGCAAGGAGCCCATACCATATTTCGAAAACAACAAAACTCCACTGGACTCAATATTCAGCCGGGTCAGGTTGACTCGAAGACTCAACCTAATTCCACTTGATAGCTAATTAATTATATATATATTAAAATCTTGAATGGTTGATAGATGTCTAAAATAGTTACCATCTATGGCATATATGTACATGTGTGACAATCCATTTTCAAGAATGATGCATGTGTCACTGGCATTCTTCAAGCACCCTACATGTTAGTCCGTCATCTTTAAGTGTTTAACGTATCACAAGTGATATATACATCTTTATTCCTTATTTTAAGGGTGTTTAACCAAAAGAATGCGGGACAATGGTATAGAAATATGGACAAGCGGATCACAAGTACAACGGACACAACTTTTTTTAGCAACCAAATGGATCATTAATTACCTTTGTTGGGATGAAAGTGGCAAGCGAAATTCCTTGCAGTCCAAGTGAAAAAGCTAGCTTCACCAGATCTCCTCTTGCAATACGCACCTCTACCTTACACTCTGAGAGAAAACACTTGTATTTGAAAGATAAAATCCTGATTTATATCTCTTACAAGCTATAACATAATTAGGCTTAAATACCCTTTATACAAAACTCCGTAACTAAATTGAGTCCATCTATCGCAACTTTGGTTGACTGAGATACGAATAAAGACTTGGTTGACAAATCAGACCTTGATCGACCGTGAGCCTCACAGCATGCTTCAGTCAACCCAAGGTCATGCGAATTCATCCCAAACTGGTTGAGTCATTGATTCACTCAAGATTGGTTTTTGTTTTTTTTTGTTAGTCATGCAATGCACCCACCATGTTAGCTGCGCAACGCACCCACTCGGTTAGTCACACAATGCACCCACCCACCAATGGCATTAGTGTGTGTGTCTCCTTAGCACTCGAACCTGAGACCTGCTGTTGAAACGCCTAAGCGTCTTCAAGTTGAGCTAGCAGGCAAGACACCACTCAAGATTGGTTGAGTCAGTCCTGACTAAGTCTAAAATCCATGATTCACACCCCAATTTAGGGTCCATTTGGACACACTTCCTCAAAAGGGGTTGCCAACCCACATTTTTGGCTGACCTGGCAAAACTAATCTAATTGATTTTTGCGAGGTCGGCATTTTTTAGCACCTATTTTGTCGAAATGCGGATCGTATGTACTAAAGGCAGAGGAAAATTCTGGGATGTGGCTTCTCAGTGGTCTTTGTCATTGCCCATGACACCTGCTCATAAAAGGCATTGGTTTTCTCTCCCCTGGTGTATTATACAGCACAACTTTTAACGTGTGGAACTTCTCTACGCCCCACCATGATTTATGTGGATTTATGTGTAAGATCCACACCATCCATCAATTTTTCTAGATCATTCTAGAGCATGAGCCTAAAAACGAGGCACATCCAACGCTTAAGTGGACCATACCACAGAAAGTAACGGGGAATAAATGGCTACTGTTGAAACCTTCCTAAGTTCCACCATGAGGCTTATTTGTCATCTAACCTCTTCATAAGATCACACGGACCTGGATGAAGGGAAGAAACAAATATTGGATTGTGGCCTCAAAAAATTTTCAACGGTGGGCATCTAATTCCCACTGTTTTCTATAGTGTGGTCCACTTAGCACTCAGATCTGCCTCATTTTTTTGTCTCTTTCCTTAAAGGGCTCTGATCAAGTTGATATTCTGATATTTTTTTTTTCCCTTCCTTTCAGGTTTGTGTGACCTTATGAACATGTTAGATGATAAATAAACCTCACAGTTGGCCCTAGGAAGGTTTCATCGGTAATGCCTTCAACACAGGAGATCCAGACTCTCTTTACCAAAATGTGAGAGGGGATTTGCAAAGTGCTTCCAAATGAACAACAACAACGGCCATTTGGAACAAAATAGCATTTCTTACTTATAAAAACCCCCTAAGGCTGCTGCATTGGAACGGGACCTTAGTGGATAATTTTACTCTTCTTTCTATCGTCCATTACCAAAGATTGATCACACACCACCTTGTAAGTTAATATTCAAAGTTTTAATTCTCTATGGTGTACCATTCCAATGGAACATCTAAGCCATGGAAAGGGTGGCCCCATACCATGAAGATCACTGTTGGAGGAGCCTTCAAACTATGCAAGGCTTGCGTGCTCAGAACGGTCGGGCGACCGGTCTAACCCTTTGGCCCAAATTCACAACAAAGGCTCCTGGACATTTTTTGTCATTCCAAACCGGTCGGGCGACTGGTCTGTAGGGGCCTCTGACTGGTCGGCTACGCACACATTTTCTTACACTGTTACATGATTGTGCGTAAGATGTATCTATTTTCGGGATTCTTACTATATATATGGCATGAATCCAAACTTAAATGGTATCCTAAGGTGTCCAGGGTTTCCAAAGTATGTTAGGAAGAGGGAAGAGTGTTTTAAGAGAGAAAGAGAGAGAGATAGAGAGAGGTTTTATACCCATTAAGGAGTTTTTCCACGTAAAATCAGATTGTCTCTTGTGGTTGAATGCTTGTGTGGTTTTTATTGCATTGTATTTCTCGTTTGATTGCATATTTTACTGTGTTGTTCAGCTTTCGCTTCCGCTACCGGCGTCCCTATTCTTAAGAATCACTTGGACAGAAAATTGGAACAATCCATTCATTAGGTGGACCACACACATACCTCGAGTCAAACGCTGTTATACATTGATTTCAACGATGTAGACTTCATAATGAAAAGACCATCCTGATTTTCATCCCAAGCGGCCTTAATGTTGAAACCCATTGTTTTCACAGCTTTGATGTTATACACAAGTGCCAAATGTTTTATTTTCCGCTGATATGGCACTTAAATAAAAATTTACTTACAGGTGAAAGAAAGTTATAGGTCATGTTTGGATGTAAGCTGTAACTTACTTACAATTACAGGTAACTTAGTTTCTGTGTTTGGATGACCTATGAGTTAGTTACAAGTAATAAGTTGTATATTCACACCAATTAGATCTTAAAGTAGAGAACCGTTCAAAAAATCAGATCGACACATAAGAATGCTTGGATAAAAGTATTTCATTTTATTGAGTCCATGTAAATGAATTGTTGGGTCAATTCTTAGGCTAAACTAATCAACAGGTGCGTCATAAAGGTGGGCCCACGTTTACGCATGATATCACTATTGTTTCATGTGGTGTGGTCCACCTGAGAGGCTAAGAGTTAGATTTTCCTCACTTTTGGGCTAATGCCATAAACTAATAATCCGAAATGAATGGACGGCATGGATACAACACAAATCATGGCGGGGCCGACAGAGCACCATAGTAGCAATCTCTTTTAGGCTACTTTTGGGGTTTGGTTGTTGATGTTCTATGTGGGCCCCAGCATGATGTATGTGTTTCATGCATGCCGTCCATCCATTATTCCGGATCATTTTAAGGCATGAGACTAAAAAGAGGTAGATCCAAATCTCAAGTGGACCCCATCACTGTAAACAGTGATGATTAAACTCTCTGTCATTAAAAAGTTCCTGTGGGCCTCCAAAGCAATCGATCAAACTGATATTTGTTTTTTCCCTTCATCTAAGGTTTTTATGACCTAATCAACAGGTTGGATGTCAAACAAACATTATAGTGGGCCATAGGAGGCTTTTAATGGTGGACTTTCAATCAATATTGTTTACCTATGGTGTGGTCCACAGAGTTTTGGATCAGGTTGAAGGATGGGCCTTAGGGGTTTTTTGGGGTGCTGCATCACATGGACGACTCAGATTTTGAGCAAACATCATATGCTGATGAGCCATGAAAAAGTGCTCACAAGTCTCTCGTGAGAGAAGTGCCCAGGTGAGCATTCCTTCCTCTCTCTCTCTCTCTCTCTCTCTCTCTCTCTATATATATATATATATATAAGCTGGGCCTACGCATCTTCGGGCTGGGCATGGAGCAGCTTTGGCTGGACCCATTTGCACGCATAAGGTTGGGAGATGTTTGGTGCACAATGTAATGTATTCCAAGTTTACCAATTTAAGACTTGGACGTGTCTACTGCTGACTTTTCCTAGTTATCTTGGAATCTGTTGGACACGATTATCCCGAGTTGCGATTTGACTCGAGATGGAACGAGTTGATCCCAGTCAGTCACATAGTCATTTAACCATGATACCAATCATCGGGGGAGCGGATGATTATTCACACTGCCTGGAAACCAGGCATTTGCTAGGTTTTAGGTATTTCACCAATTGCGCAATCGGTCAATCCATCCTGCCCATTGATAACATAGTTTCCACGGTGCTGACAACGCACCGAAAAAAAAAAAGAAACCGCTAAGGATTGTGTCCGAATTATGTCATTTTAGTTCAATAAGTTATATTACTTTTATTATACATGTTTTGGTATATTGGGAGAGGTTACTTAAGGGTCCATATATTAACTGTTAGAAAATTAAAGTAATTTATTCTGTGCCCAGGGCTGTGTGAGGGCTTGCTAGAGATGCCGTTACAAATCCACTCCATCAATCTGTTTTGACAGACCCAATAAGAAGGTTTTAAAATCAGACAGATCCAAAACTCCATGTGCGGCCACACCAACAAACAGTCCGAACAAGCAACGTCCACCATTGAAACCTTCTTGGTGGGGACTATGATGTTTACTAAAAACAACTTATTTCGAGGATCATAATAATGCATTCTTTCGTAAAATTAAATTTATTTATGAGTAAATTAATCTTGAAGTGCAGGAGATATGATGCAGCATTGACCATCAGCTTTTAAGAGCGGCTGTAGACGGACTGTATGATGAGCATAGGCCAACGAGCTTTAAGAGTATAAGTAGGTGGCTGATTGATATTGCGATGTGGTGATCATGTACATGTACACTGTGAAAACGTTATTATTGCCGTCAATTAACTTGTGGGTGCGTAATGGCTGCTAGCGTTACCCTGGGAGCAGCTTTAATTGGGTGTTGATCTACACCGTGTGGGGCCCCACCTTCATGTAATTTTTTGATTATCCAAGCCCACTCATCTGTTTTCTATCTCATTTTAGGACGTGAGGCCCAACCTTAAGAATATCCATGTCTCAGCTGGCCATTACCAGTGGAAAAAGTGATAAATGACCAATTAAACTTCTTTTTAGGCCACAAAAGTTTTAGCATCAAGCTTATATTTGTATTTACTTTATCTAGATATTCTTGTTCATTTTCAACAGGTTTCTTTGCACATAAACATTTACTAAAACATTACCATAGGCTCTTTGAAATTGTTGTAATGGTTGAGGACACTCAATCACCACTGTTTTCCACCTGAGACTTGGATCCTCATCACTTTTTGGAAACCCCATCGTTACAATTCTCTCGAGAAACGGGTTGGACGGAGATGATATGCAAAAGTTTTAAATCACGCTTAATAAGTACTTTCCCTTCATCCAGATCTTCTTGTCCTTTTATCCCAAACCGGTCTCTTTTTCAAATAAACATTATTCTATCATGGGCTCTTCGGAATTTGTAACGGTGAGACACTCAATCACCACTATTACACCTGAGATTTGGATCCTCAAAAATTTTTGGAACCCCATCCTAAAATTCTCTGGAGAAACGGATGGACGGAGTGGATATACAAAAAAAAAAAAAAAATCATCAATGTGGGCCCCCACGGTAAGGCTAAAACCCAATAAGCTGTTACCCGGGTAACCGCTAATCCAATAAGCCATTACACCCATATATCATGAGTCCAAAGTTCGGTTGCAGGTTGCTCCATAACAGGTGGACCAATAACGTGGCCCACCTAACTGAGGCATGGGCTATGACCATCATCTTGAATCTCTACATCAGACGATGGTCACGTTCATCTTGGACAACTTAACATAAACACACGTGCTTTGGTCCGAGTTGGGTCGATCCCAAAGGCACGTATCACATTGCTAGAAATACAAGCAATAGAATGCATGTTTTGGCCAAAGTGCCAAACATGTTTGTTCTTTTCTCTGAAAAATGTTCACCTCCAACCGACTGTACACTACCTATATTTAGTGAATTTGCCCTCTACAATATCATATGCTTCCTGAGGGCCCGTTTGAATCGTAAGTTGCTTAAGATATGCCACAAGTAGCTTATCTTAGTTTCTTTCTTATTAAGAAAATGAGTATTGGTAAACAACATACTTATCAGCTTTTTCTCTCTTTCATCTCTCCAAAAAGTAGAAAAGCTTAAAAAATTAGCTGAAGTGATTATGTACTTCTAAGTAAAAAAAGTTACTTATAATTAATCATAAACCAAACTTACTTATCTGAATATCAGTCAATTATCTACTGCTGTGAGTAGAAAAGTAACTTATTTGGTGGTAACCAAACGGGCCCTAAGTGGGCTGAAGGTTAGGTACAACTGGTCGTAGGCTGAAAGGGATTACCCCCCATTAGCCTTTTGGTCATAGGCCGAAAGGGATTACACCTCGACCTACCCATGTTGAGATGACACAAGGACCAATAGTCATATATTACCATATCAAAATTTGGAGGGTTGTCCACATACAATGTGAATAAACGCATTGGTGGATGAGACTAATTCCACCTACCCTACCTAGGGTTGTTAGGTGAGGTCCACCTTTCATTGCCCATCCCTTTCAAAAATGACTCTAATACTATAATCCTAACTCAATGGAGAGAAAATGGATGATCCATATTTAAAATACTAGAAAAGGTCCCATGAGGGATCTTAAGACCGTCCACCTACTGGGCAATCTTTTCTGTTGAACCCTCCTAGAATTTATTTCGATAGAGATAGACAAGACTAAGGGGCCGTTTGGTAGTAGTAAAAGTTCTGTCAGTGCAAATCTTATCCATGGTTTCTGTACAGCTTGTCTTCACATAATCCACTTTTTCTAACAATTGCCGAGCCAGATTAGAGACCTGGACGAGCTCAACCTAGATAGGTTATCCACGACTAAACTTTTGTTGCTACCAAAAAGGCCATAAATGCATATTTGTGTGGAACCCTATGCAACCAAAATCAAGCTGTTGCATGAGCAAAATATCTGACATGGAAAAATGGAAATAAATCAAATTTGAAAATTTTCCACTCAGATATGCTGATCCAACAGCTGAAAGTTCAATTATTTCCTTCTTTTCCTTTTTGATACAAGTAAAATTTGAATAAAAAAGAAAAGAAAAAAATCAACCGCCAGGAAAGCCCAAGAGATGCCATGTCAGATGAAAAACAAAGGAAACAAAAGAGAAGGCCTCAGTTTACACAATCTTGCATGAAAATGGTAGAGCTCTTTTTCATTTTTCTTTTTACCGAATAAAAGATTAAGATATGGTTAGCAAAAACCCTTAGAAAACCCTTTCTCTATGCACATTTCTGATGGCAACAACAAAAAATGAAAAGAGTGAGAAAAAAAAAAAAAAAAAAAAAGAATTACACATTGACGATTGCCTTTGCTCTCCTTTCTATATTCATTATATTTTTAATGAAGAAGTGTGCTGATTCAAGGAGAATTCTTCCCCAAATCTCACTCTCCAAAGAATATTATCACCACCACCACCACCCCACTTCCCATTACAATCATCTTGAACTCAACTCTCCACTCCATTTTTAGCATCTGCCATCCTCTGGATGAACCTGCACAAAATATGAAAATTTAACTTTATTTGTCCAAACCTATAATGTCTTCTATGCAGAACATGCTTGCCAACATGAACATATGTTGATACATTGCAAGTACAACCAGGCTTAGAAAGTTGTGCACCAACCATCTGATCTAGTCATGGACGTTACTTGAGTGGGCCATCATTTAGCCCACATTCAATCACAATCAGTAGGTGGTGGTGAATGTGCACCAATTATTCTATGTGTACCAACTACATATGATTGTTTCCATTAGAAATGCATCTTTACATAATTACATAGAATGATACTCACATTAGCAAAATATGAACGTAAAAGATAGTAGGATAAACAGTTCAAAATGCAAAAACGATGAAAATCTTCAAATGATTTAAGGTAATTTTGGTCAAAAACAGAAATGTATTAAAAAGAAGAAAAACTTTAAATACAGTAACAATACCATATGGGCTAAGTAAGAATAAAAATAAAATAAAAAGAGGAAATTTGAATGCTCTGATAATACATTGTAGTAATTAAACAAAGACACTACAGTCGTGAAATGCAAAGCCCAATGAAAGAGATGCCATTTTCTTGCCTGGAAACTCTTGTCTTCCTTGATGCTTGCAGTTCTAAGCTTAAGCTCCCCTCTGCGGGTGGTACGTTCATCCAATATCTCAGCATCACACAGTTCCATACTGCTCTCATCACTGTCCATGTTAAGCGCTTCCCGATCCTACAAAAGAAGAGATTACATGGTGGTCATCATCTTGCTAAGGAGATCATTTAAAATAATACTCAGCTGGGAGTTGCCAGCTCTTCTGCTTGCTTCACAAGGGTAGAAGAAGAAGAAAAAAAATAAAATCAAAGTCATTGACATGCACATGTAGGGATAAATCTTGTCTTGCCATATCCACACACATGTTAAAGTGGGCCACATTAGCAATACCCATCTCACCCTTGTCAAATCATCTACATGATGGAAGAACACCATACCTTGAATGAGAGGCTGAGGTCGCGTCGCGGGGCCCCAGCGATTTCCTCATACTCGGCCGCATCCAATTCCCATAGGTGACTTGGTTGAAAAAGCTTGGGGAGGATATGCTGCCTTATGGATATGAGCAGGAAGAATGGTAATGGGAACAGAATGCCAGCTATGGGAATCCACGTCACCCCGAAACAAATCAGAAGATAAACAAACTGGAACAGAGTGAAAGCGGCAATGCTCTTAAAGGGTACTGATTCCACAAAGGAAGCATGATCCCCTTCCAGAACCCTGCCAACAAAATCCCGACAGCCAAACAAAGAAAAAGAAAAAGGTCAATAAAATTCTCCAATAGTCCGAGTGCACAATAACACAACACTTGTAAAATTACTGATCACTTGCTGAGCTGAGTCGAATTCGGCCAAGTACCAAGTGAAGCTTTTAAACATTCATCTTATATTAAGCATTAGTTTGGAAGAAAGACTGCAGGAAACTTACTTGTATCGACGGCCAGGTGTTATGAAGAGCAATAACATCCTTTCCCAGAACTGGTTGCCGGGGAGACTATCGATGGCCATATAGGCAAAGTATCCCCAAAGAACTGACGTGGGAATCATCTTGATGACAGGCATAACAACCATACAAGCACCCACCAGAAGGGATTGCAGGAGGTTGCTCACTCTCTGCTCATTGACCCGCACAGGCAAGTGGGCATCTATGTGCTTCTCAGGATCAAATGCACCTTTTGCATCCCCTCCATCATTCATAACTGCATCCTTCAAATCCTTCAGTTCCTTTACTACCGAGGCATTCTGCATGACAGAATTCATGCCATTATAAAGAGCTGAATGAGGCTAGATGGAAAGAGAATGTTTGTGCTATGCCATAAACATGTTAAATCATATCATCATAATAAGAATTTCTTTGCAAAACCAACATGAACATATGGAGAAATCCCTTTTAGAAGGGTGTGTCTGAGTCCTCTCAAAAGGAAAACAAAGGGCCACTTAGCAGTTTGTCCATGAGCAGAAAACTTACATTGGTGGATTTGTGGTTGTCCATTTCTATGAACACTTCTTGCATCTTTCCATAGATTTCTGAGCTACTGGCTTGTCGTTTTATGCACTCCTTGGCATGCCGTACCATCTTCTTGCGAATTAACTACAACTCACAAAGATTATGCACCCATCAGGGAAAAAAAATTTATGCTACATCTGGAAATAAAAGTAATCCATTTTAAGAGACAATGAGTCATCAACGTCGTTGTAATCCTTCAACACACCTGCCTCTTGAGAACAGAAAGACTCTTCGTGTGCATAGGGGATTGTGGGAGGACCCCATTTGAAGGAGGAATTCCAAGCAACCCACAAATCAAAACCTGAAGTTGTGAATTCAGCACTCAGAAGGCTTGATAAACAGGTATGGCAATAACAAAAATGATATAATTCAAATATGCAAAATCAAGAACCATTTATACCATGAACCCAAGTATCAGAATATCATAATGGTAAGCTGATGGGTTTTTGAGATTAAATTCCTTCTGTTGTGCCATCTGTGAAGCGACACTATGGTCGAAAAAATATAAACCTGCAACCATTATAGCCGGTATAATGGCAGCAAAGATGTACATTGGTGGAACCTTCCCCATATCCTGCAGTATTGCAATATGAAGAAAGTAATTTAGTAAGGCAGTTGTAATAGGGGTCTGCAAGTTCTGGAAAAAAAAAAAAACTTGTAAGGCTAAGCAAACTGACACATTTCATAAGAATGCAACACCTGCTGAAACAATCTCAAGTCTCAGACATTCAAGAACCAAGAAACATGCTTGTTAAAGATGTGGTTGAGGACCATGACTTGACTTTTCAGGTCAAATATATAGAAAAGATTACTATTTGATTGCAAAAATCTCCTACATTTCATTTTGGTAGCACATGTTTTAACACATGAATGAGAAGAGGGGGGGATGCCTGCCACAGAACACATTCCTCCTAGGGTGGTTCTGAAGGCACATTCAACCAAAGCTTCAATGACATCCTAACTAGGATTAAAGGGTTAGTCTAAAGCGAGGAATGAAGATTCTGCCAACTACAATGAACAAGAGCAGTCTATCCAGAACCATATTACCTTCATAACAGTCCAATGGTATAATGATGCAGGTTCCCAAGGAAGAGGACTAAAGAGCCTCCTAGGAACTCCAGATGGAACCTTGCCCGGCACAGAGTATGACAACGCCGTCCATGCCACAACCATAACAGGAACCCCATAGTCTGCAATAAAACTTCTGAGCCAACCCGTGCCATATCGCCATGACCTTGCCTCTCTGCTTTGCAGTGAGGTGAGGACAACACCAATGGTGAAAATCACCCCCAGCAGTCCATTTGTATAAAGCCATTGGAATTGATACTCTGGCAAGTTCGGGTCTCCTTGTTCGGGCATCTGAAATTCGCTCACCATTCCCTGTGATTCAAGAGGTTCAAGATCAACAAGCTTCCCTTATGGGTGAACTAACTTCATGTGTGTGTTTTTTTTTCTTTTTCTTTTTCTTTTTATGGGTAACTAACTTCATGGCTTTTTTCTTTTTCTTTTTTTTTTGGGGGGGGGGGGGGGGGGGGGGGGGGGGGGGGGGGTTGGGGGGGGGTTATTTAAGGGTAACTAAATTCATGGTTTTATTATTATTTAAGGGTAACTAACTTCATGGTTTTCTACCATTTTTAAAATAGAAACTTACCTTTATTGCTTCTTGAATGAAAAGAACTGTAATCAACATGCCGAAGAGTTCCCCCGCAACCCTTGTAAATCTGCTGATAATCGCACTAGCATTGAATATTGCCAGAATAAATAGAAGGAAAGCTGTCCAGACACAAACCCTGCGAAAGAAAAATACTAAACAAAATCAAGAAATTTCAAACAAAAATAACGAGAAACTGGATAAAGAGATGTGGGTTTATTCCTATTACCATCCTGCCCAAGCCAAGAACAGGTGCCCCCCCAATTCTGGTCTTCCTTTGCAGAAACTGTATAAATAAGCATACATTATGACTGTTGGCTCTGCAACTCCTAAAATCAACATGGGCTGTCCACCAAGTATCGCATGTATGATGCCACAAATAGCAGTTGAAGCCAAAGTTTCCACTGTGCTCAGGGCACCCTCTACAGAGTACAAAATACAATGATCACGACTTTTCAAACCCATTGACAGCTCAAAAATTCCCTTTATCAAGAAAATAAATATACCAACCTGTTTCCCTACTGAGTTGCTCTCCAAAGGCAATAACAGGAAGTGCAGAAGCAAAGAAGACATATGTGGTCGGAGCCAATATCCTGACATAGATTAACAAGAAATCAAAATCATAAATTCCTGATAACAGAAACGAACAAGTAAAAGATCATGAATGTCTAGTGGAAGTACTTGAGGCCAGAACAAAGTCCGCCTGCCCAATCTTGCTTATAGCATGCTGCTCTTCCTTTGATATCCTTGATGATTCCATTGAATGGAGCTTTCATGTTACCCATTGCTGAATGCAAGAAGAAAAAAGAAAAGAAATGAAAAGATATGCAATAATTTTGTGAAAAATTACAAATTTTTGGCAATACTTCCATGAATAACAAATTGAAAAGATAAAAAAATAAGGAAAGAAAATCTTCGCTAGAATTCTTTGTAATTTCAAATATGTAAACAAAACAATAATGAAAAATTCACCAGTCACTAGAATCCACTGGAAACAAGATTGATCGTATAAAGTTGCATTTGAAAGAGCAAAATCGAGTTTTTAACTGATTAAAAAGATATACACGTCAACATTCTCCAAAATCCCTAGTCCATGCCTTTTTATAACCAAAATAAACAAATATATCTTAAATTTCTCAAATCATCATAAGGCAACTCCATAATTCAAAAATACTGAGAGAGATGTACTAAAAGATTAATCTGTAACATAGCATAGACATCTCGTTGGCCCCACAAATAATAACGAAGGTTTTAATGGTGACCATCTAGTCTTAACTATTCCCTATGGTGTGTGGCCCACCCAAATGATAAATTAGCCTCATATTAATGATCACAGCCTACCAATGGGAGGGAGAATCTAATGTACCGGGTGGATGTCCAAGACAAATCATAGTAAGGTCCCCAGAGCTTGACCTGAGCTCGACCTCATGGAAGCTCCCATAAGGTTGACCTCACACACACAGACACACACACACACACACACACACACGCACACACGAGAGAGAGAGAGAGAGAGAGAGAGAGAGAGAGCACATCACACAACATAAAGCCAAAAGGACACGAAAATGAGAAAGCTTAGCACATGGGACCAAAGAACAAAACAGAACTAGAAAAATAGAATATTCTTCCAGTGAAAATTCCCTGCAACAAGCAAATCATAGAAATGCATTCCTCCAGCAACGAAAAAAATAATAAAATAAAATAAAAGAATAGGAAAGAAACACATAATGAGGCTTCATCCTCCTCAAACCTTCAAATATATCTAAAACAACAGTAGGAAAAGAGAGAGAGAGAGAGAGAGAGAGAGAGAGAGAGGAGAGAGAGAGAGAGAGAGAGAGAGATTTCTACTCCACCACATTGATCTGTCCTCCCTCCTCGACAACACACGTCTGAAACATGTATGGTTCAGGACAGTTGATCTAATGGGTCACAACATGGATGGCATCTAGGCCAAAACTCACAGCGATTGGGCATCTCTGGCCATCCAGTTGTTGCGACCCGTTGACCATGGACCGCTGCTCTGTTTTGAGTAAACTGACCTTCTTCCAGCCCACTAATCAGGCTGGCTACCCCAGCCCAATCTCAATTACTTTCATGATACGGCCAAATCTCTCAGTGGCCCACCAAACCAAATGGACCTGATCGATGGAGCTGTTTTGATGCATGTACCATGGATAGCCACCGCCGGCAAAAAACATAAAACAACTCTCAAAAAGAAAAGCATTGATGCCTTGTTGCATTGATGCCTTGCAAAACAATCTAAAAAAATCAATCTTTTTAAAGAGAAGAAGCAAGAAATTCAGAATATTCACAAATGACGATATCTCAACGAAATCCACATAATCAGGCATTTCAACAATAAAATCCTTCTGAAAAAATCTTAAAATCCACAAAACCAGAGCATCTGAAGAAACAAATCCAATGACTCGTGTATTAAAAAATGAAAAAAATGAAAAAAACAAAAAAACAAAAAACAAATCGAATGCTTCGAAATCAATAATCCATCAAAAAAGGAAAAAATAAAAGATGAAATCACAATAGATTTCAAGAAAGATGTGATAAAATCGCATTCCGCAGAATAGAAAACGAAAAAAAAATCAGAAAAAAAGCAGATATATTTCTTTGCATGTCAAGAAACATTGCATTACCGATCCTAACAAAGAAAACGCCAATCCAAACTTCCCGGCATGAAAAAACTTCAAAACCAGATCCAATAATCCCACGGAACCAACCGACATTTCCGTCATTTACACAAAAATCATTAAATCTACTCACCAAACACCAAAAGAATCCTAATTCAACCGATTTTCCACGAAAAAGAGGAGAAAATCGAATCAGGATCCAGAAACGGAAAACCAGAATGACAGAACAAAAGGTCCTCAAAACAATAATCAATTACAAAAAAGACATGTACCTTTGACGCGAAAACGTCCGTCAGTAACGGCAAGAGTGGAGAAGCGAGAGCTCTTTCAGTGAGAATACTGAAAGTCGATGACCGGAAACCCTAGAAACCTCTTCCGTTATTGATAGGCGTTAAATTCCCTATCTCTCGCTCTCCGGTCAAGGTTCCCCGGAAAGAATAGATGTGGACGGAAGTGTCAGATTCCGATGGAAGGGTGGTAGAGGATAGGAGTTCTCCGCTCTATATCGGGCGGGAGAGAGCGAGAGACGCGAACCTATGCCTCTCGCTCGCTCTTTTGAAAACTCGCCGGGTGGATGTGGGACCACAAACGGCCTTACATACCCCACCATGGAAACGCGCTGGTTGCTACACATGGCGAGGTGTGACTGGATGGAGCGGTGGGCGGTTCTTCAGTCCGCGCTTCGCACGCGAAACTCGTACAAACACCTGTTAGAGGAGCTCGTGCAACAAAAGATCTCTCTAGGGACCATAGTCATGTACTTATAAAATCCAAACCGTCCATCAGATGGATCAGCGCATGATATGATCTAAAGACAAAAATTAGTCATATCCACGTCATAAGTGATTCAAAACACAGGAAACAGTGGATCTGGAGACGGTACCGTTGGTGCTATCCCGGGCCCACCGTGATGTTTATATTCCATCCAACCCGTTCATAAGGTAAAAATCATCAGGATAAATGAAAAAAATATATATCAACCTGACCCAAGAATTAGGTGGTCCCCATGAAGGTTTCAATGATGGCCGTCCCCATCCCCACAGTTTCTTGTGGTGTGGATCTCTTGAGCTTTGGGTCTGTTTCATTCTTCGGTGAACACTATAATATGATCTTTAGAAACTGAAGGACAGACTGGATTTAAGATATACGTCACGGTGGGCCCCACGGATCTTTCCATGCGTGTAGCATTCGATCAAGGAGTATCAGGGATCTACTCGCGATCATAGGTGGCATTTGGACGACGTTTAGCGGATCTTACGTCTTGTGGGGTCCACTTTTTATACTGTTTGCTGTAAATACTTAAATTTCTTGCTGATCCAGTCGTTATAAAGGTCATACATCCAGAACAGTTCAACCAATGGCTCGCATTCATCATACAATTATCGACCACATGATCATATAACTAGTCTCATTTTAAGACCATCTATATATACGAGGGATTCCACATGATGAACGACTCAGATCGCTAACAAGAATTCGGCTCTGATGCAAGAAGGAATATTGGATTAAAATCCAACTCGCGCAAGTACAGGCCCTTCGAGTTTTCCGAAAACTAATGAAATCGAGCGAGTAGTTTCCTCTCACACGTGGAAACCATATCCATGTGTTGGATATCGAAACCGCTCAGATGATGGGGTCCAGTCGTTAGTTTCATGCTGCTAAAATGTAGATCTATCGGACCATCATCTGGGCCACACGTACATAAAATAAATGACGGTTGAGAGAAATTGCCAACGCTCAAAATGCAGGAAATACGCTTGTTAGCATCTATTCAGTGGAATCCAATTAACGAAGATCTGCCATCTCGTAGGAGCGAAGGACGCGGGTTGGGTACAACCCCCGCCTGTCCCATGCTCTGAGGGACCCACCGTGATGTATGGGCTTATCCACACCGTTCATCCATTTTTCTATATTATTTTATGGCATAAGATTAAAAAAAAAGAGGCAGATCCAAGTCTCAAATTGACCATCCGGTGAGGATTGAACGCCCGCCATTAAAAACTTCTTAGCAGCCGCAGAAGTTTCGGATCAAGCTGATATTCATGTTTGCCCTTCATCTAGGCCTATATGATCTTATGAACAAGTTGGATGGTAAATAAACATCACGGTGGACCCTAGGAAGGTTTCAGCAATGAGGGTCATCATCACCGCTGCCTCCTGTTGTGTGGTCCACTTAAGCCTTGGATCTGTCTCATTTCTGTTCTTATGATTTAAAATGTTATGGTCAAATGGATGGACAATGTGGATAAAACACTACATAACGGTGGGCCCCTCAGAGCCCCAACCTGTGCCCAGCTCGGGACAGGCGGTGCAGTACCCAACCCGCGTCCAGAAGCAAATGACAAAACGAGCATTTACTCTCTTGAGTTGATGCGGCATTTCCTACAAAATCTTTTTATTTTCATCTCTGATTAAATAGAAACTGACGGGCTATCCTATCAATTAAAAAAATGATATGGACTAAAGTAACCCTTAAAATCTGTAATATCTAGATAAATCACCTTATTCTTATATGAATAAACATGGGTATTAATGTCCACTTATTTTTACTTTCTCCTCCAGCTACAAATATAGCTATTCAGTAAATTTCTAATGAGAGGTTTTCAACAATCAGTCCGAGGATACTTCGGACCGTTGGATCCGAGGTTATTTAAGGTAATCCAAACCGTAGGTCTGACGAGATGCACATCTGAAGGAGAATCTTCAAGATTGCATGATATTTAAACTTTGAAAAATATAATGTAAAAACAAGGAGTAAAGGAGACTGTTCATATTTAAAAACAAAAAAAATTAATGATAGAGTATTGAAATAATCAAACCTGAGAATTTATCATACTTGATGATCCATCATATAAACGGCTTGGATCATCGCAAAGAATTACCATGATCAATTTCTGTTGCCCGGATGTATACTATAAAAATACATCGAGGCGTATTGTAACGAAAGAAGTAAATAAAAACAAGGAAAACGTGCGCCAGGCAAACTGTCTTTCCATTTCTCCAAAATTGAAAAGTTGTTATTTTTAGTTAAAAGAGAAAATCTTTGATACTCTGGTGAAGCGCATAGATGATACACACAGGCACTTAGAAATTAACTAAAAATTACATATATGGGATACGAGCAATTCAAATTAAACTGTCCAAATTATGGATAGATATCTCATGAACAGAAAATCAAGATTATCCAATGATTTAACAATCCGATCGGTAGACATGCACTGGACGGTTAAAAAAAAAAAAAAATCCAATGGTCCAATTCCGCAATTTAGTCAGAATGATTTGAATTAATCTATGCCACGTGTACAATTCATGAGTGCCAGCGTATCAAGTAACCCTCTTCCACCGAAACGCGTTTTGTAATTATTATGGAGAAGATTTTCATTAGTGATGATTTTTAGTAAAGCTTCACATCAAAGCATCGCTGATTACGGCTAACAGAAAAAGACGTGAAATGAAACTGGCCCAGGTTGGGAGAGTTTGGAACCAGTTGCATGCATTCCAGAGGGTATCTACGCCCACACGCACGCCCTTCAATACCATATTTACACACGCGTCAAGCATGTTAATGTTGAATATGTGTGGGAGATCTGAGCTGTCCGTAAGGTGAGATCCATAGTTTAAAGGATGTAACGAAAAATCGGGTGGAACCCACTTAGGAGGCTGGCCAGATGGGGAGCGTTGAATGTGGACCGTTGGCGTGATCTAATTAAACCGGTCGTTGTTTCGTACAGGTCTGACCGGGCTGATATTCGGTTGGGACCATCTTTCCTGGGTTCGGCGCGTGCTTCTTGTGTAGAGGCGAATCCAAAGACGATGGGTGTGGGCCGCGAGACTCGCTCCGGTAAATTAGCTTACGAGCGCGAGCAGCGCACGTGAGTGCGCGTTTCTCGTCAGTCATAGCTGGCACGCGTGCCAGCTGGGATAACGTATTTGACCCCTGTCGTCTACGTAGGAAGAAGACAAAAATGCCTTGAATGGGGAAGAAACGACAATGCTACCTTCCACTCATCATTTGGGTCTTGGGTTAGCACACACTGCCTGGCAACGGGTCGTGTTTAACCGTGTTCATGTCATGTCGTGTCGTGTCGTGTTGTGCTATTATCGCGTTAAAAAATTGCTAACCTAGGCTGTTAATTAATTAATTGAAATCTAGAAATCTAAACTCATTTGTTAATTTAATGGGTTACCCATAACTCGACCTGTTTAACCCATTAGGCTAGTCTATTCATCATATGGCCACCCTGTGGATGACGACAATTGACAATATGACCCAACATACAGTAGTGGTCTACCTAATGAGCCCATTCTATCACCAGAAACAATAAGTTTCACTAATGAGATGAGGAAAGAATCACCTGTACATTGCAATATTACATATGATGAAGTGCCAAAGTTTATAGGTGGGCCATGGTTTGGTAATCTAAACTATTATGGTAACAGGTTAAACAGATTCACGGGTGAAACACTGACCCGACCCATTATGCTACCAGGTCTTAACGGGTCAACCCATAGTGACCCAACACGATAAGGCTAGACCTAAATACCTAATTTTTTTCATGCGGATTTTGTGCGGGTTGACGGTCTTATGGAATTTTGTCAGGCCAAAGGTTAGGTCATGTTCCCTTGGAACGTGGTTTCTGTGAGGCAGGCAAACACCACTTCGATGAGGCCATGACCATGGGCCTACTTTGATATATGTGTTGTCTATCCATGCTGTCCATCCATTTTGACAGATCATTTAATGGCATGGGCCCAAAAATGAAGCCAATCGAAATCTCAGGTGGACCACACCATAGGATAGAGTGGTGATTGAACACACACCACTAAAAACTTTTCAGGCCCACCGTAATGTTTATTCACCGTGCAACCTGTTGATAAGTTCACACATACCCAAATGAAGGGAAAATGCATCCAAAACTTTTTTAATGGTGGGTATTCAATCATCACTCTTTCATGTGGTGTGGTCCACCTGAGATTTGTATCTGCTTCAATTTTGGGCGATACCCTAAGAATGAGCAGGAAAAAACGATGGACAGTGTGGATATATAAACATACATCAAGGTGGGCCCCACGGTCACAGCCTCATCAAATCCACATTCCTGCCTAGGACTGGTTTGTGGGCTGAGCCAGGCTAGGGGCAGTGATCAATGGCTCAATTTGCCTGTGGCCTCAGTTCAATCATCAAGTTGTCACTATTATATAAAAGGATAAATGATTTGAAGACAAATGAGCACTCTCATCCAACAAACCTTTAGTTTAAAATTATTTTTATATCTTAGGCCATGTATCTATCACCAAAATATTTTTTATGGTGGGATTCCTTGTTGAAGGGATGGAGGAAATACTTTCAAAAGATTTCAATAGACTTAGACCATCTCCAAACATTTAATCATGTTAGATTTTGCGGGTCCCCCAAGCCCAAGAAGGGCTGAGCCTTCTTTAGCCTAATAAGCACTGGGACTGAGTGGGGTCTTGACTCAGGGTGCAGGCTAAGCTAGGACCAACTCCAGCCCAAACCTAGCAACTGCAGCCCTAATTGGCTTATGTGACCACTCATGCCTTGGGCTGACTCTAGCCATTTAAAATTAGAGCTGGACACGAACTGAGCTAGCTCGGTTAACTCGCTCAGCTCAGATAAGCTTGAACAAAGTTGGGCTTCAACCTAATTTTTTGAGCTTGAGTTGGCTCAAGCTTGACTCAACTCGGCTTAAACTTGACTCAGTTCGGTTTGGCTCAGTTCAAGTTATAATTTAATTATATCTTATATATTATTATTATTATTATTATTATTATTATTATAATATAGGGAAAAGGTACTATGCTGTCAACCTCATAGAAAGTTCTCATGAGGTTGAGCTGCGTGGCGCGACTGTGATGTGTGATGGGCATCCACACCATGCATTTGGTGGGTCCCCTATTGGTTATGGGATATCCCAAAAATCAAAGAACTCAAATGGGTTATACCAACTGAAAGAGTGTAAAATCATGCCTACATCATCTAAAAGCACTTGTTGGGGCCCCCTTGAGTTTTGGATACAATTGAAACTTGGTGCCACACCTTGTTTAAGTGGTACATGCACAATGGATGGGCTGGATTTCTCAACCACATCTGATCCTATAAATGATCATAAAGGATTCAATGGGTGGATATTCACTTTTAACTATTATCTATGGTGTGGCCCACCCAAGTCTTGAATTGGCCTAAGTTTTAGGCCCATGGCCTACCACGAAATGGTGCATCTAACTGATGCTGTCAATGCCTATCACACATCACAGTGGGGCCCACACAGCTCAACCTCATGGGAACTTCCCATTTCATATTATATAATATAAAAAATGGACCCACCCATATAAAAACTAAAAAGAAAATGTATGAACTCAACTAGGCTCGAAAGCTCGAGCTCTACTCATCTAAAACTTCGCTTGAGCTAGCCCAAGCTGTTAGTCGAACCAAGCTGATTTGGTGAGTAACAATTGAGGATGAGCCGAGCCAAACTCGAGTTGGTATAGGCTATTGGGCGAACTGAGTTGATCTGTGCCAAGCTTGACCCGGTTCGACTCGATGTCCAACTCTAAGACAAGTATGGCAACCAACCCAAGGAAGAGTTTACTCAAGTACAACCCGACATATTATAATAAGATAGGTTGGGACTCTAACCATTGGCTACGAGGTTTTTCAACTAAGCAAACTGATTTTTGGACGAGGATTCCTTGGACACCCCAATCCATAGCTTAAGCGGTAGATTGAGTGAAGATAACGGCATTTCAACGCTGAGGTCTCGGTATCGATTCCCAAGTGGGGGTAGCGAACATTACGTGTGACTAACAGTGGGTGGGTGTACTAACCCAAAAATAATAATAATAATAAAAGAAGCTTGCCTAAAACAACCTTTACCTATTCATGTTCAAAGTAGACAGGCTAAAAATGATCTAAGGGTTGAAATAATCTAACTGAGAGAAATTTTTTTTATTTTATTTTTTCATATTTGGTCTTTCCACTGGACCCATTATTAACACTTGTTATGTTGGTCAGCATTAATGGAAGACGGCCGACGTTAAGGGCTCGTTTGGATACTACCAAATAAGTTACTTTTTTATTGAGCTTAAGACGTTAAGTTACGTTTGGCACTTAAGTTCGTTTGGTAAGTATAATTGAAAAGTAACTTATCTTTTAAAAATTAGTAATCATCTTAATAAGTCTTTTTTTTTTTCTTTTTACGGGTTGGTACACACTCACACTGTTAGTCACCCTCCAATGTTAATTAACCACCCTCCAATTTGGCTTTTCTACTTATCTCTCTCAAGTCACACTAAATATCAAAGTTCTCTCTCATGGTTCACTCAATTACTGCTCTCTCATACCATCCATGTCAAAGGAGGCCCCACATGATGGACTGTCCCATCAAAGGTGGGGCTCACACCAGACGGCCCACATCAAAGATGGGCCCTACATTAATTGGTGCAAGATCTAATCCACCAATCAGGTTGATCTGATCTTCTACATCTTTCCCAAAAATGGTTCTAATCCATTCACCATGCAGATCGACTATTGAAAACAAGTGGATGGGTTAGAAAACTTCAACCAAGTCTTCCAAAGCTGTACATTGTTTTGCAAACTGTGGCCCCACCTGACCAATGGATCAACTTGATTCTTGTGCCAGGGCATCCATATAGTGGTCCTATTCTGATGGATGGAATGTATCTCGGACCAATCATGCTATACTAGCATATGCATGCCATGTACATGAGCTTTATTGCACGCACATGGGATTAGAAAAGCTCATTTTGCTAGGAAAATTGCCTCAACGCTTAGCTTTTTCTTTTCATGTAAATATGTTGCTTATTATAAGTAGATTTGAAATTTTCTTTTGAAAGGTTACTTATCATTACGTTATTATCAAACATACTTATTTACTTATTAGCTCTGCTTAATAAGTAAAAACCAAGATAAGTAACTTATCTGATAAGTAGCTTATCTTAAGTAACTTACAATCCAAACGGGCCTTAAAAAGCTAAAGTCCTAACCTACTTGTTGTAATGCGTCTGGATGTATTCTATCAAACCTGACTGTGGATGAGGATGCATTGTATGTAAAATCAGTCCGGTAACGGGCACATCAAGTGAGTTCATTGGCTTTGTACACTTGCTTTTCTCGGAAGTAAGAACAACTTTGCCGTACCTTGTCAACAGATTGGATGGCCAATAAACATTACTGTGAGCGGTAGGCATTCAATCACCACTGTTTCCTATGGTGTTTTCCGTCTGAGTTTTGGATTTGCTCATTTTTTAGCTCATGCTTTAAAATGAACTAGAAATGTCAGCCCCACGGTCAGGACCGCTCCCTTATAGTGTAGCCTCCTTGCAAATGGCCCAGATCTTTCATTAGTGCGCTGGATGTCTCACACGTTTTTCAACCCCTCACATGAAGGGAGCAGATTAGGTCCAGACTAGCCTCACCCCAGATGGTTCGGCCCTAACATGGGAGCCCCCATTATCCATGTATTATATATCCCACACAAGTCAATCCATTTTGCCATATCATTTAGAACGTGAGCCCCAAAATTAAGCAAATTCAAATCTCGAGTGGACTATACTATAGGAAACGGTGGGAATCAACCATTAATGGGCACACAAGTTTTTTATCCAACTGCTATTTATATTTTCCCTTCATCCAAGTTTGTGAGACCTTGTCAGCAGATCGGATGGCAAATAAATATTACCAGGGCCCTAATATGTTTTTAATGGTAGGTCTCGCCTGCTGGCCCAGCTGGAAGAGGCCGGTCTGCACCTAATCCGCTCCCCACTAAGAGGGGAAGTGGATTGTGTACTTAGTAAAATCTTCGGGTCCACCAGGATTTATGTATTTTATAAGCTCAAGTGGACCACACCACAGGTTCAAAAATTCTTGGGGCTACCAAAGTTTTGAATCAAGCTGATATTTTTGTTTTCGCTTCATCCTTGTCTTTGTGATCTTATGAACAGGTTGGATGACATATAAACATCATTGTGGCCCAATAAGGTTTCAACGGTTGAAATCTTATTCTCTCTATTTCCTCTGGCATGGTCTACTTGAGCATTGGATATGCTTCACTTTTTGGCTCAACATCTAGAATGAGCTGAAACAACGGATGGACGGTGTGGATAAACCACATACATTCATGGTGGGGCCAACTGAGTGGATAAACCACATAAATTCACCACCGTTTCCTATAGTGGATACAGAATATATACACCAAGGTGGCCCGGGGCCGCACCGTCTTGGGTGAGTAGGGCTGTAAATGGGTCAGTGGACCCGATGGCGTACCCGGACCCAACCCATTTAGACCCAACCCAGACCCGACCCGTTTGTTAAATGGTACGGGTTTGGGTCCAAGAACAGACCCAGTTAATAAACGGGTCTGGGTCTGGTTTCCTTTATATTAGACCCGACCCGACCCGACCCGACCCGAACCCATTTAGTAAGTGGGCGGGTTTGGTCTATGTCTCAAAGGACTCGTCTAGCCTAGACCCGTCCAAACCCGATTTTAAGCCTTGTAAAATGCTTGCATACTTGATCCAGACCCGGACCCATTGGACCCGACCCATTTATAAATGGGTCTGGGTGGATCTCCCTCTACCAAACCCGGACCCATTTATAAATGGGTCTGATGGGTTGACTCGGACCCGACCCGGACCCGCCCATTTAGTTAAAGGGTCTGGGTCTAAAATTTGGACCCAAACCCGTTTAGTAAATGGGTGGGTCTGGTTTTGGCTAAACCCGCCCCGAACCCGACCATTTACAGCCCTATGGGTGAGTCCGGGGTCTCACCTAATCCGCTCCCAAGGCCCTCTCTGACGGAATCGGATTGCGTACGCTCTTATCGTACTGAGTAAACTCAGTTGGGCCCACTGTAAATGTATGTAGTTTATCTACACCGTCCATCCGCTTTTCCAGTTCTTTTAAGGGGTTGGAACAAAAATTGAAGCATATACAAAACTTAGGTGGACCATACCACAAGAAACAGTGGGTATAATGATTTCCACCATTGAAACCTTTCTGGGGCCTACAGTGATGTTTATTTGTCATCCAACCTGTTCACAAGATCACACAGACATTGATGAAGAGAAAAACCAAATATAAGCTTGATCCAAAACTTCCACGGCCCCGAGGAATTTTTCAACGTTACATATCAATTCATATTGTTTGGTGTGGTGTGGTACACTTAAGATTTTGTATGCTTCATTTTTTGTCCCATGCGATAAAATTATCTGTTGAAATGGATGAACGGAGTGGATAAAATACATAAATCACGGTGGACCTTGCAGAGTTTACTCAGTACGCTAAGCGTACTGAGTTACTCAGTACGCAATCCGCTTCCCTCTCTGACATTCCTCAGATACATTACATCTATGGTGCTCTATGCAGGAAGCGTTGTACATCTAACAGGGTGTGTGCATTGCATGACTAACCCATATAAAAAAAGAAATGTTGGACTGACGAAAAACAATCTCTGGATGCCATAGTCTCATCGTGTTTATTTTTTATGATAAAAAAAAAATACATTAACATCAATCTTTGCAAGTTAATCTTTTTACAGTGGAATACATTCTGGATTCCTCATCACTGAATCACAATCACCAGAAAATTAGTGCAATTAAACAGGGAAAGAAGAGGAAGAGAGAGAGGTAGAGAGAGACCTCGTTCCTTGATGGAAAGACAGGAGAAGTGATGACAATCCCGCAATGGCACCGCGACGACCGGCGAGAGAGACCAAAAGTGTCTGAGATGTTGAGATTGAGTGTTGGACAAAGGGTGGGGCGCACGCGGGAAAGGAAAGATAAAAGAAGGGACGGCGTCAACGAGAATGAAATTTTTTTTTTTTTTTCTCCTTTCTTTCCCAATTCCGGCCTTTTTTATTTTCGGCCGACTGCTCGTCCGTTTCTTTCGTTAACGGCGTTTCTCTCTGTCGTCGTCCGTACATTTCAAAATTCAATAACTGACGACATCTTGTGGGTCTGTCACGTCCATGCACCAGGGTAGGAGCTGGTGCATGGTGCACTAAGGCATTCCGGGTCCCCTCTCCGCAAGGGAAGGGGTTTGGTAGAATAATAGAATACATCACGATATATATTTGCAGCATCATACTTCGGATCGTAGCTGTTGGATCTGTGATTATTTTTGGCGATCCAAACACTTTATAATATAGGCCACACCTTCAACGTAGGATATCTAATGACGGAAGTATTTTGATTATATAATATTTTTCCATTGAATGTGTACGATGACCGTTGCTTTGGGGTCCATTGATTCAACAGTCTATGATTTTCCAATCACGAAGACTTTTTAGCCAACCACGTCCATCATTGTGTTGAGTCAGACCCATCAGTTTGAATCACTGATTATGACCCAAGATCCAATGGCTATAGTCGCACGTATCCTATAGCAATACATCCTAATGGATTCTACCAAAAACATGGTACAGTTGGACCCACAGTCATAGCCCATTTCTCGAAATAATTGCTCATTCCTCGAAATAATTGCTGTCGCGACTCGATGGCGTCCTGACTAGAAGATCCTGACCATCCAACTTTTGGCCCTTTTTTTTGCTGGATTTGAGCCGTTGTTACACTTGTTTTCATGCCACTGATTGGAATATTAGGTTTGTCCAATCACAGAATATGTCAGGAATGGTCCATCGTCGCTATTAATAAGGGAATAGTTCGTAACATCGATTTAATTTTCCACCGTTCATCCTTCACAGATCAGTATGCATGAAAGCGCCACTTTGTTGTACTGCTCCTTCAGTGCACCGTCCAGTGGTGGGGCCAGAGATCCCAATCATGCGATCAGGTTGACATACGTATCACACATTAATAGCACAACGGTGACGTACCGCTTAAAAACGGATGCCAATTTTCGTACAGGGAGCTTGTGTGACAAAATCTGTCGGGCCCACTAGAAGTATGCAACATCCACTCCCTCCATCATTTGCACCAGCTCATCTTAGGATGTGGACCCAAAAATCAGGATGATCCAAAACTCAAGTGAGCTACATCACAGAAAACAGTTGGGATGGGTCGCCACCATTGAAATCTTCCTAGGCCCACCATCATGTTTATATGCCACCAACCCATCCTAAGTTTTGGATTGACCTTATTTTCGGCCCACGTCTTAACATGGTCTGGCTTAAATGGAGGGAGTGGATGTGCCACATACATCACGGTGGCCCCACGGACTTTTTGTTGCAGGGGCTCATGTCACCATGTATGTCCATCCAGACCATCCTTTTAGTGTGATTTTTGGTTCATGATCCGCGTAGAAATTGGGCCATTGATTTGGATGGTCCGGATTGTCCTACAATTCTGACACTTGCATGCTAAGATCCTGGCTGATTGTGTCCAGGTCCTTTAGGACCCGATCTCGTTTTTCAGGAGCCGGACCCAGATCTAATCAGGTATGCGTACCCATCCCAGTCTTTGGACCTCAATTTGGAGTCCAGTTCAGGTGGGTCCCGTCGGTCTACATCAAATATGAGCATTGCATGGTTGGATGGAAAATACATTGTTGTGGGCCACAGAAGTTTTCGATCGAGCTGATATTCGTTTTTTTCCTTCCATCCAGGTCTGTGAGAACTTTTCAACAGGTCGGATGGCAAATAAATATTAGGGGCACTAACGTGGTTGCTACGAATTTTTTTAACGGTGGACGCTCAATTACCACTGATTCCTATAGTGTGGTACACCTGAGATTTGGATCCATTTCATTTTTGGGCTTTTGCCATAAAATGGTCCGGAAAAATGGATGGACGACGTGGATATTAAATGTATACATCAAGGTGAGCCCCACGGTCAGCGCAGCACCGTGTTGGGTTCGGACAGGGCGCACCTAATCCGCTCCCACTAAAAAAAAAAAAAAAGGTGCGCACATGTATGTACCTTATAATAATGCTTCATTGATGAACTTGATCTTCGAATCTTGGTTCCAAATACCCACCATTAAATATTCATCTTGGTGCACAATCGTCCATGCAATAGAGCACAGGGTCCAGAATATGTACGGTTCAGATTTTCATTTAAAACACAATGAAGGATTATGTAAACGGACGTGGATGGGGTACTTCCCGACTCTTCCCTACTCTTCCCAGCTCCGAACAGCCCAGGCTTGAGCTCATTTTTTCATGTTATTTTGTGTTATGAACCCAAAAAATGTTGGAAAAACCGACAACAGAAGTAGAAGCCGAACGCGCAGAGTAATGCAAGATCAAATGAGAAATACTATGCAATCAAGTCACACACAAGCATTCACCACAAGAGAATCCGAATTTACGTGAAAAAACCCCTCAACGAGTAAAAAATCACTGCACAAAACAATCCACTATGATAAACAGAAGATTACAGAGATTGACAGCCCACAAGCAAGGAAAAACAAAGAAAACCCAAGTTTTCTCTCCCACAAATCACTCTCTCCTCTTCCTAACATGATTAGGAAACCTTAGACACCTTACGATTGCTCTTAATCCCGGATTCATACCACATATATAGCAAGCAATCCCGAATTAGAAACATCTTACGCACAGCCGCGTAATGCGTAAGAAAATGCGTGCACACTCAACCAATCGCCCGACCAGTCAGACCTAACAAAAAAACAGTCTAAAGAAAAGAAAAAAAAACACACATCTGCCCCACCTTAGACCTGTCGCCCGACTGGTCCAAGACCCCTGCATCTGGCGACAGGTCTAGGGTAAGAAAAAAAACAGTCCAGCGCCTTCTATGCATCTGGGCAGTGCATCGTTTAAAGGCTCTTCAACAATCTCCACCGAGGCTTCAAATATCAAATCAAACCATCCTCACTTCGTCATCTTATCTTCATCATAGCTTCACCGCTTCTCGTGCCACTATCAACCTTAACCTTGCACTTTCACGCCCTTTTCCTCTCTTCTCATGTAGCCCTTGGGCACTTGCCACATACAAGCAATCGTGGATCTCGCTGCCGATCCTGCAGCTCCATCGTAAATTGTGCTCTCGATCAACTTATAAAGATGACCACACCTCCGTGCCTTCATACACACGAGTGTCTTTTCAACACTACACAACAACGATCGCAGCCGATGAACATGCACCATTTCGCCTCGAGTGCACCAAGATAAATCACATTCATCTTCATATCGGGAACATGCTTCACATCTTCCAGGACTCGTTCGATACCATCGAACATCCCAATGCACACCGTACCAATACCCATTACCTTATAAGTGTAGTCATCGCCCACAAACACTGATTCATCACCATACTCCATGTATGTCGTGAATGAACTCTGGTCAAGACAAACGTGACATGAAGCCCCTGAATCTAGGATCCACTCTTTACCGTGAGATCCCTTGCCAAATACAGTCAAAACTTCACATAAATCTCCACCGTCCTCTACGGTATTGGTTCCCTCTCCAAGAGAATTTTCATACCTCTTTTGCTTCAACTTGAAATTCTGACAATCCCTTCTCATATGGCCCTCTTGACCACAACTCCAACACTTCACCTTGGCTTTTCCTTTGCCCTTGGCCTTAAATCCTGATTTCGAATATCCTCCACCATACTCAGTATTTATTCCCCTCATAACCAGTGTTTCTGAGGAAGAACGAGAACATACGTCACTGCTTTTCTTTTCCATTGCCTTCGACTGGAGGGCTAAGATAATGGTCTCGACGTTAATGGTCTCCCTCACCGCGCACACAGAGTCTTTGAATGACTCATATGAATCTGGAAGAGAATTCAATAAGATGAATGCTTGATATTCATCATTCATCGGTTCATCTATCTCTAACAACTTACAAACCAGCCTATTGAACGTGCTTAGATGGTCCTCTACATCCGTCCCCTCAGCCATCCTCAAGGTGAACAACTGCAACAACAGGTACATGCGATTCTCTAGAGATTTCTTGGCATAAACCTTCTCTAGCTTTGCCATCATTTCACCCGCAGTCTTTTACTTCGTGACGTGATAGAGAACATCATCCATAAGGCTCAACAGGATCGAGGTTCTAGCCTTCTTGTCGAGCTTCATCCACTCATCATCTTTCATAGCCTCAGGTCACTTTCCAAGAGCTTCATTAAGCCCTCGCTGAACTAGGACGGATTCAATATTCACCTTCCATAGTTCGAAGTTATTTTTGCCAGAGAACCTCTCTATATCGAACCTTGTGCTTGATCTCATGTTCTCGTCTCAAATTCGAATTCTACTACACCCCAACAATATCTCTGATACCACTTGTTGGGAAAAGCGGCAACGGAAACGGAAGCCGAACGCGCAGAGTAATGCAAGATCAAATGAGAAACACTATGTAATCAAGTCACACACAAGCATTCACCACAAGAAAATCTGAATTTACGTGGAAAAACCCCTCAAAGGGTAAAAAACTGTGGCACAAAACAATCCACTATGATAAATAGAAAATTACAGAGATTGACAGCCCAGAAGCAAGGAAAAACAGAGAAAACCCAAGTTCTCTCTTCCACAAATCACTCTCCCCTGTTCCTAACACGATTAGGAAACCTTAGACACCTTAAGATTGCTCCTAATCTTGGATGCATGCCATATATATAGCAAGCAATCCCGAATTAGAAACATCTTACGCACAACCGCGTAATGCGTAAGAAAATGCATGCACAGTCGATCGGTCGCCTGACCGGTCGGACCTAGCAAAAAACAGTCCAGAAAAAAAAAAAATCACACATCTGCCTCACCTTAGACATGTCACCCGACTAATCTAAGCCCACCTTATACCTATCCCCCGACCAATCTAAGCCCCCTGTAGACCTGTCACCAGACAGGTTTAGGGTGAGAGAAAAACAGTCCAGCGCCTTCTGTGCATGTGGGCCATAACACGCAAACCGGTCATCCGACCAATTTGAGCACCCAATCCATGCATCGTTTGAAGGCTCTTCAACAAAAAATAGATAGATCCAACGCTCAAGTGGACCATACAACAAGAAGCAGCCTTGCCAATGATACCCAATTAAAACCTTACCAAGCCCCACTGTGATGTTTATTTGTTATCCAACCTGTTCATAAGTTCATATGGACCTAGATGAAGGGAAAGCATAAATATCAGCGTGATCAAAAAATTTTGTGGCCCCCCCAAGGTTTTCAACGTAGGCATTTAATCCCCGTTGTATGGTCCACTTGAACATTGGATTTGCTTATTTCTGGGCTCATAACCTAAGTCATGGATGCCTAATGTCAGGAGACCTGGGGACCCGATTTTGTGGGGCCATCATGATGTATATGTTTTATCCATAACATCCATCTATTTTGACACCTTATTTTAGGGCATGAGCCCAAAAATGATGTAGATCCATAGTAAAAGTGGGCCACAACATGAGAAACTGGGCATTAAATGCCTACCATTGAAAACTCCCTGGGTCATGGAACTTTTAGGGCCCGTTTGGATTGTAAGAAGAGAACTTCATGTTTGTGGAGAAAATTTTTGCTAAACCCATGCGTTAACTACCCTAGATATGCCGGGTGTAGCAATGACCCAACCATGATGTATGTGTTGTATCCACGCCGTCCATCCATTTGCGAGATCATTGTAGGGCATGACACCAGAAATGAGGCAGATCCAAAGCTCAAGTGAACCCAACACAGCAAATAGTGGGGATTGAACGAAAACCATTAAAAACTTCTTGGGGGACACTTGAGCTTTGGATGTGCCTCATTTTTAAGTATAATGCCCTAAAATGATCTCGCCAAATGGATAGACGGCGTGGATACAAAACATGCATCATGGTGGGGTCATTGCTATACCACCCGGCGTAGCTAGTATAGCTAACGTATAGCTAATGCGTGACCCACAGCGCAGGGTCACAGGGGAATCCGCTCCGCAGGCAATCCGTGTGCAGCACCAACCCTCCACTTTTTTTATAGGTGATGTAGATGTTTAAGTAGGCTTTTAGACACATGAAAGCAACCACTAGAAAAGGGTCAAAATGCAAGTATTCAAAAAGTCCAAAAAGTCACTCTCTCCATGTGAAGCTGATGCTGATGTTATTATCTATTAGCTGGGCTGTGGGCCCATCGACATGCATGAAGGGGGTTCACCCAACCTCGGACGCGGATTGCCCCGTGAAAGCCTTCCGCACGAACTTCCTTGGACGAGAAGCTAGGTGCGCCCCACCATGATGTTTGTGAGAAATCCACCCCGTCCATCTGTTTTTCCATATCATCCTAGGACATGGGCTAAAAAATGAGGCAGATCCAAAACTCAAGTGGGCCATGTGAGAGGAAAAAGGGGTTGGGAAATGCTTACCGTTGAAACCTCCCTGGGTCCACCTAGATGTTTATATGTCATCCATACCGTTTATAAGGTTATTCCTACTGGGATGAAATGAAGAAACAAAATATTAGCCTGATCCAAAAGTTCTGTGGCCCTAGTAATGTTTCAACGGTGGACGTTCAATCCTCACTGTCCCCTGCTGTGCGGCCGACTTAGAGTTTTGGATCTACCTCATTTTTGGCCCCATGTTGTAACATGAATTGGCAAAACGGATGGACATGGTGGATTTCTAACAAGAATCACAGTGGGCCCACCTAGCTCCCCGTAGTAGGAAGTCGGTGGAAAAGGCTTTTGCAGGCAATCCCCGTCTTAGGAAGTCGGTGGTTCAGCAGGTGGCGCTCATTTTGTGTGTGTCTTGGACGTCAGGACCGTCCATTATTGCCTGCCTTGTTAGTATCAATAGAATTTCTCTCTTTAAGTGGGCCACCGATCTACTGGACCGCAAAAGGACTTATTACACATAAATCTAGCTCTTTTTTTTTTCTTTTTTTTTTTTAAGTTAGTGCACACATCCCACTATTAGTACACACACCCAAATTGTTAGCGACCCTCGGCGTTGGAAATCTATACTGCAATGTTAGCCACCCTCGATTGTAAATCAATACCAAGACCTCAGTGTTAAAACGAGGTTATCTTCACCCAGTCTACCGCTGTATTATTACAAGTCATTAATCAAAGATAGTTGATCACTTAACATGGATTGCCAACCAATACAAAGCCAATCCGACTCGTCCATTCAGGACCACAAGTTACACCTTCTAAATAGGCCCGACTCGGATGAGTCACCCGTCATCTGAGTCCCAACTCGACAAATGACAGTACGAGTTGGTCCAAGTAGCAGATTAAAGAATCCATGCCACCTAAGCAACCAAGCAGCATATCATCTTTCCCATGAACATGAAACTTGTGTGTGTGTGTGTGTGTGTGTGTGTGTAACAAGTACCACAGAAATGTCAGGCCCCAACATGTAGAGGTGGGCAACCATCCGGGTCGGGCCGGGCCTAGTTAGCCTTAGTTTTGGGCTTGGCTTTTTTTGTGCCACCCCAGTTCATAGATCGGCCGGTTTGGGTTTCAGGCCGACTCATGTGGCCCGAGTTTGGTTTGCTCTAGAAAAATTTGGCTCAGGCAGGATTAGTTTGGTTGAAAATTTCGAACTGGGTAGGGCCAAGTTCGAATAGGTGGTCAAAATTAGTTGTTGTTTTGTTCTTTAAAAGAAGGCTGTAGATCTAGGGGTGCAATGGGCTAGGCTGCTTGCCCTGGCCTGGGTCCTTAAAACCAGCCCAAGGACCAGGCACCAGCTTGAAATCTAGGCCTGATGACTTCCGGGTTTGGCCAGGTCCGAGGCCAATGACGAATTGCCCAGTCCAATAATTAAGCGAGCCACCATTATACAAAAGAATAGGCGATTTGAAAATAGTTGTAAATGGTCTCATTCAATGCACATGTAAAGCAAAAGAATTTTTGTACTCAGCTAAATTCTTATATTGGGTATTTCAAACCTTTAATCATGTCCATCTCTTTTATTCTAGGACTAGTTTAGCCTGATTAGGGTTAGGGCCTAGCGCTAACCCAAAGCCTGACCCATTGACAACCCTACCGCAATAAGCTTAAAAGCTGAGGGTAGACTCCTATGATAGTTCACTGCCATTTTCGTGCCATCAGCCATCCAGAAACATGGCACTCATGTACTGCTATCAAAAGCAATTCAAATTTTGATGAACATTGTAGGTGGAACATATCCTGAAAATCATACTTATCAACCAAGCAATCCCGATGATGATCGCTATCAAATGGGCGGTTAAATGTAAAATAGAGAGCTGACCAAATTTTGAGGTATATATCATGTAGCTAATTAATCATCTCAGAGTAATTTCTGGACAAGAAGTAGTTGAGATGACTATTCAATTAAATGATATTGAGCATATTTTTCATCTCTTGTGGAGAAACAAGTGGGGTATCTTTTTTTTCTTTTTCTTTTTCTTTTTATTAGCAAAATTGTGCTCAATTTCATGTGTGGCAATTTCGCCAAGATCTCTTCATTAGCTGGGGGAAGAATCAACACAAATAGGATATTTTGAGGAACACATTGAGAGAGATTGAATTTGGTAAGACAATGTACGGTTGATAAATAAGGATTGGTTTTTTAACAGAATGTATCGTCAAATATTCAGTATGATTCCACAAGATCTATTATACTCCATTCACATTTGGGTTAGAAATTTGGATTGTCTAGACTATACAACTATGGCATTTTACAATTAGGAAGTGTTGATCGAGTGCCTTAAATCCTAGTGCTAAAGAAGGAATTTCAATTCGATTGAATTGAAGAATCTTTGGAATTAATTCGAAATGTCAAATTGCTCGCTGGAATGTTTTAGATGTTGTCGATTAGATTGACGATGTGTTGATACTTATTGATTCGATCGACAGTCAAATTGATGAGATTGTGTAAGTGCTAGTTTTATTTTCTAATCTTGCATGGGAGTATATAAATATGCTTCTTAAGGTAAGCAGAACGTGTGGAGTAGAGCCAAAAGAATTCTAGGGTTTGAAGTAAAATGCTGGGGTTTTCTACTTTTAAGTTGTTCCATCTTTTATAACTTTCTGATTACAATAGATTTATCAATGCTTTATGCCGTGATTTTCTCTCGAAAGGGTTTTCCACATAAAATCCCGTATTCTCTATATTTGCTTGAATTTTTGGTTCTCCATGGCTCATTTGATCCAGTCTGAAGTTGCTTCAGCGCCGAACAAAAAGTTCTGAACATTTTTTTTTAAATGGTGGTTAACTATTGTCGAGGGTGAGAGATTTTAAAAGCAATTAAATATATTACCTTTGGCACCATTATTTAAAAGGATGAAGAGATCACATGTCCCCTCCTAACGAAGGATTGACAACTTGTCCTAGCCGAGTCGGAGTCGGTCAAGCCCAATCCAGTTTGGCTCCGGGAGTGGCGCATTGAGAATAGTGGGCGACTCAGGGGTGAACGAGTCAAAAGGGAAAGGGGTAAAAAAATCCTAATTGCCTGTGGGTCATATAAAGACCTTGGATTTTTTGCCCCAAAAGCTTTACTACTTGAATGGTTGCAAAGGTTGCAGCTGGATCTCAAATCTCGCCAAAGACTAAAGAAAGACGCAGAGCGGGCACCTCTCATTCCTTTATTTCCTCTACACATCTCACCCGGAATAAACCCAACTCTCAATTGTGGATTGGCAGGATCTGAAGGCAAAATGGGAGAAAAATCAGATTCAAAAGTTCATTCCGTCACAAATCTCGCCAACCCAGCAGCTGGGACTTTGGTTAAATACAAGCTATAAAAACAAGGGGTGCAATGGGTAGATCGGCCCGCACGTCAACTTGCCAGACCCGCTTTGAGGTGGATTTTGTCCATGCTAAACAAGTACCAGGTCAGGCTCAGGCAAGAAAGCTGACCCATCTTAAGTAAATGGCTTAGGCTTGGGCTAAACCTTTCCCGATGACCCAACGATAAAAAAATAAAAATAAATAAATAAAAAAACAGAGATTAGATGATGTACATATCCACTGATTGGGCTGGGACAGTTCCATTCTTAAACTGAGCCAGTTTGGGTCGGGTCAATCAAACATAATCCCATGACAATTAAATGGGTCAGGTTGGGCTCAGCTTGATAAATTTTAAGTGGATTTGTGATCATGGGTCACATATGGGCTAGAATTCTTCACCCATTTTAGTAAATGGGCCAGGCTCGGCCAAACCATTGACTAGACCAATTTCCACCCCTAAATTTACACAGACATTTCAATGATGTTAAAGGTATTCCTATATATGCAACAAAACCTGTATAGAATTGTAGGAAAGGCCATGGGGTATTCATCACTTGAGATAGATCAATAATAAGAAAAATCATCATTCAATGCCACTGCTAGTAAGGAAGAAGAAGTCTGCATGCAATCTGTTCAAATCACGCAGTGGGAGCCACATCTTGCTCCTTATCCGAACTAACTTGTTTGCATCGCACATCAGACAGGCATTTAAGATCAGCAGCACACGACGTATATGCTCATTCCAACTCTTAGCTTGAAATGCTTAAGAGTTGCAATCAAAGGTTTGATCCAGATGAGCACAACTGCGAG
This sequence comes from Liriodendron chinense, assembly GCA_003013855.2. Classification (NCBI taxonomy): domain Eukaryota; kingdom Viridiplantae; phylum Streptophyta; class Magnoliopsida; order Magnoliales; family Magnoliaceae; genus Liriodendron; species Liriodendron chinense. Next base: position 5,851,923 of record PVNU02000439.1, on the reverse strand, counting down.
AAGGAACGTAGATTGCCTCCTGCCTCTGCTAGGAAAGACAGTCCTGGCAGGAGCTCTGTTTGGCACGCTATGATGCATGTGTTTTATCCACGCCGTCCATCCATTTTAACAGATCGTTTTAGGGATGATACCAAAAAGGAGGCGGATCCAAGGCCCAAGTGGACCACACCACAGGAAGCAGTGGTGATAATGTTCCCCCTTGGGGCTCACCGCTCACCATGATGTTTATTTGCCATCTAACCTGTTGATAAGCTCACATAGACATGGATGAAGGGAAAAAAATATCAGTTTGATCAAAACTTCTGCGCCTCACAAGAGGTTTTAATGGTGGGCGTTCAATCCCCACTGTGTGGTCTACTAGAGCCTGGGATCCATCTCATTTTTGGGCCCATTCTCTAAAATGATCTGACAAAAAGGATGGACAGCATGGATAAAACACAAACATCACTGTGTACAGCACAGAGACTGAATCCGTCCTGGGAGGGGCTGGACGCAATCAGCATGCTGCGAGGACCATCCTTTTGTTTACTCATTTTGTTTGAGAAAAGAAAAGGTATCATCATTGCTGCATACACAGGACAAACGGAGCAGAGATTAATGTAGAGGTGGCAATGGGTTGGGTCAGGGCCGACGGGTCAAGTGGCCCAACCTGCTTCTGATCTGGATTTGGGCTGAGCTAAATGTGTTGTGGGTTGGGCTTGGGTTAGAAAATGTAGCCCATTTAAGGAAATGGGTCGTCTTGGATTGAACCCTACCCGACCCGACCCATCCATCTAGCTTATCAATGGGCTGGGGTTGAACAATCTGACCAACCCAACCCAAAAGACAACAAATTAAACGTACATATATTTGATGCATGTTTGTCTGCATCCATAAATTTGGCAGCGGTGGCATGCCTTTAGCATAGCCCATTCTTAAACCCAAGTGTGGTCATTGCAGGTCAAGTTGGGTCAGTAGAGCCCGACTCGATTACAATTAAATTGGTCGGGTTGGGTTGGGCTTGGATTTGATGAAATTTAAGTGGGTCTGGTCTGGCCACAGGGTAATAGGTAGCAGGTTAGGTTTGGGTTAGAATTTTTGGCCGGTTTAGAAAACTGGTCAGGCTCAAGCTAACCCCGACCAGACCTGAACCTGACCCATTGCAACTCCTAGACAGATATGCTTAACCTTGGGGTCAGATCTGGATTGGACCCATGGACATGCAGTTGTCAAGATCCGCTTTGTATTATGGTTGACCTGTACAGCGCCACCCATTTGCAGCCCTTGATAGTCCACCAGACCAAATAGTGGGTTCCCGGGCTCTGATTGGTGGAAAAAATGGGATCCAACCACTCATATTGTTGGTTACCAACTGAGCACAGCTGGGCCCATCATTTCCATCAATGGCTGCAAGTAGGCAATGACTACACTGATTTGGACACCATTACCATTACAGGTCGATATTCTGTCCTAAAAGTTGGTGAAACTTCAAAAGAACAGTGCAAACAGATATCAAAGACTCCTGTAATTCAATCACTGCATTTCATTTTCCAACGTACTTTCCTTTGGCTAGCTTGTAATTTTTTTTTTCATAAGAAAATTATAACAAAACATTTTACCAACGGTTAGTAAATTTACATGGAATTATCGACCAAACAATAAAAGAACATACCTGAATCAGAAGCCATTTCTCTATCCTATAAATATAGGCAGGAAATGGGATGAGAGGAAGAATCCAGCAGTGCTCATATGAACATGGAGGCGGAGAAATGGGCTCTCAGCTCTTTGGGCTTCTTTTGATTGGTAGCATTTGCAGCAATCTTTTAGCGCATTAAAAGAAGGGCATCCCGGGTGCGTCCTAGCAGACTCAATGCTGTGGCTGCAATGTGATGTCCAGTTAGGCCCGCAAGAGCAAGCTGCTCCTTGGGTGATGCTTGCTCTATGTAATTGTCGGGTAATACAATGGGCCGCCACTGACCATTTCCAGAGAGATCAGATTCCAAAAGGAAATATAAATGAAGAAATTCACATATACTACCAAATATTTTGTAGGTTGCGTTCTGTTGCACCAAATATCATGATATTTGGTGCAACCAAGCACACCCGTAGGAAACATCTCCCATCGTGCTTTGATGTGTGGTTAAGAATCCCTGTGCATGACCCACTTTCTGGAAAGTTGGCTGGACTCAAAATTTAAGCGTGCATAGGATTCCCACTCACAACCAAGATATGGGAAAATCTCTCTACATAATCACATGAATCATACTCATTATTTATTTAAATAAAAAAGAGGGGTCCTGATGGATGTGTGGCCTGGATGCATCATAAGAAAAACTCCTATGATGCATCAAGGCCAAGCATCCATCAGAGAGGGTCCCTGATTAAAGATATGACAAATCCAGCCATCCATATTGGAGATCCAGACCACATCAAGGATTCAGATTGTTCTTATGGAGAAGCTGGATTGGATCCATGGTCTGATGAAAGATCTGAACAGATTCACTGGTCCGATCAAAGTGCAGAATTCAACAGAATCAGACGGCCCATCCCATGGACCAATTACCTGTAGGATCCACAAGATCAATCGTATACACATACACTAATCAGATGTCTATTTGTGGGTTTATGACAAACCAATGCTAACATGTATGGGATTTGTACCATCCATGCAGCCCTATAAGAGTCATAGGGTTCTGATATGGAGAATGCATGTGATTGAACTCTTTGCTTTCTTTCCTACTTTATTGGTATTTTATTACCAACATCAGATACAAAAAATTCTAAATGGGGCAAAAGGCTTTTAGATAGTTTTCCTCTAAGTTTAGTGGGGCAGAAGGCTTTAAAAGGGCAACGAGAAGGCCAAAAAGGGCGTGGGGGGAGGTAGTAAGAAAAGACTTGATGACCTATGGTTTAACTGAGGATATGGTCACTGAAGGAGTGGAATGGCAGAAGAAGATTTGTGTATCCGGCCCCAAGTAGTTGGGATAAGGCTTGGATGATGATGATGATGATGATGATGATGATGATGATGAACTTTATTCGGACCATATTTCAAAGTTTTTCACCCCCGTCTTGTATAAAATGTTGCTACTATTGGGTTGGTACACCTACTTTTATCCACACAATACTACAAAATTGCACAAACACAACCAAAATAGCAAAAGAAAAGGTGCATCTTGGTATCTACAAAGTAGGGTGGGTCTAAAAATCAATTCTCTAAAATTAAAACTGTTTCTGAAGCAATTTTTAGCATCATCTTGCACTGTGATTTTTCCACTTCTGCATTCTCCCATCAATGAACTTGTTACTGAAGAGGAATTATTGGGTACCAAATCCTGATGCATTATGAAGTGGTGAGTCCTCGAATGCCCAATCCTTACAAATGGGGCACATGGTTTGATGATCTAGACTGTTGATCCTATGGGCCAAAAATCTTCTAAATTGGAAGACCCTAACCTTGAATTGTTGCAACAAATAGAAAGCTAAGAAAAGGGTACATCAATGGCTCAGAAGAAAAAGGCCAGAAACTAAATATCCAGAAACTTCTAATCTTGAACATTTATTAGGGAATATCCAGAAACTTCTAATCTTGAACATTTATTAGGGAATCCCCCTCACTTGGTTCGAAGATTCTTGGGGGAAATCCCCATCCAAGTGTGGGACATCATATCAACAGCCTTGATCACCAAACCAAGGGCCCCACTAGTATGAAGTAACATCAAGAAAACTATTCACATCTTGATGCATCAGGATTTGGTGATTCCTTGTCACCAAAAGTATTAGGACAAATGAGCCACAATTTCTGCCTACACCCATCTTTGGGGATACAACAATAAAAAAGTTGTACCACTGTAGCGTCCAAAGTATAAAGGTGAATCTATCAAAAAGGTTGGGTCTAATATCATTCTTTTCTTTAAAAAAAAAAAAAGGAGAAAAAAAAACCTGTACTTTCTGTTCACTAGAACCTCAAGTTTGAAAAGCAAGTCTCCTGCTCATTAGATGAGCTAGTAGAAACATAGTAGTGTGTGTGAGAATAATCCAGGGTTCAATTCCTGGGTAGTGTTACCTTCCAAAAAATTAAAAAAAAAAAAGTTTGAAAGCAAATCCTATAGCCTAGAAATGAAATAAATAACGAAGAAATATTACCTTAACTCTTCCATCAAGTTGTCCATCAAGTGAAATAAACTGTGCAACATGGGACCCAAATCCTCCGATGGTGCCTTCCTCAACTGTGATCAGAAACTCATGTTCTTTGCATAGCTGCCTGACAAGCTCGATGTCAAGTGGCTTGCAGAACCTTGCATCAGCGACTGTCACCTGAATGCCAAGGTTGGCAAGAAGAGAGCGAGCCTTGAGGCAGTTCTGAACCATCACTCCGTATCCAAGCAAAGCCACATCCTTGCCCTCTGCAAGAATTCTCCCCTTTCCAATCTACATCACATTAGCAGCCAGAATCAAACCCGGGAGCAACTTGAGATAACTTGTAAAAAGTTCAACAACTTTTGGAGTGTAGAATAACCTACGTGGTTTAGACACAGCCAGGGTGTTGGTGTCATACACCCCAACCTAGAAAACCCAACATTGGCGTCAGTGAGATAATCAGTTTACACACGTGTGAGTTGCCTATGGCAGCTTGGACTCATAAGTCATAGACACTAATCCAAACACCACCATTTTTTTTCTTTTTCTTTTTCTTTTTCTTTTTTTTTTTTAATATCTTGGAAGATAGCTCAAATTTATTCAAAATGGGGGAAAAGATACAACATGGGGATGGAGGTCCCAACTCCCAGTTACATTCCTGCCTTTAGCAAATCTATTAGCAAGCTTGTTCACAACTCTACCTAGAATGGTTAAAAGACTCAGGTGACTCAGACCAACTCATTCAGCACTGAGTCGAGTCGGGACTCACCCCAGTTGAGGCTAAATCGGACCAACTCGCCCAAGTCGGGTGAATCGGGATATCGAACCAGACCACATGTTACCAAATCCGAGTTGACTCGGACGAGTTGTATCAGACTTGTTCAAGTCTTAAAACCATCAAACAACCAACACTACCATGTTATCTCGAGATATTAATTCCTTGCCAGTAAAAGAAAATTTGCTCCATTTCAATAGTGGAATCCCAATGGGTGAAGGTCACTGAAGGGAAGGTAATGTAATCCTACTTGATAAATGAGAAGAAGCCATGGAGTGAACATGAAGAGAATTCTTTAGACCGCTGGGGTGATTAATCATCTTAGTGTTTAAGTGCATAGGAGGAATGATGGATTATGGTCATGTCCACTGTAAAAGTCCATAGTAACCAAAAGTGATAAATTCAACCTATGCCATACAATTGAGGTTCAGCCATGTAGATGAAGGTCTGCTTAGTCAAAAGGTCAGTCCCCACATTGTTACTCAATGGTGAGATAATAGATGTGAGTAGGTAATGGAATTTCTTCCACTAGGTTACTGAAGTTTCACAGGTGAGACTTAGTAGGGGTGTAGATCATTCATAAAGGGATATTGATCAGTGTGGGCTGATTTCTACAAGGCCAAGAAAGATACTCATATAGATGCATATCCAGTTATTGGGATACATCTCTCCATTTCTCAAAAAATGCAGGATCCGACAATACAAATAAGGATGTGCCATTTGCAACATGAAATTCATATTTAGTTTTATGATTTTCAATGGAACCATTTGACCTATTCTAGTAGCTTCTCATTTTATTGAACCAGGTAAATCTTTCTAGGATGCTAATTTAGTGAAATCATTTTACAATTTTTACAGCATACATATTCTATGTGTGTGTATACCGTATAAATTGGAAGAGATGTTGAACATAGGAAAGGATGTTTAGGTGATGAATGTCTCTGCGTGCTTAGCAACCAACAGTTCAGATTTTACCTGCTCGCCCCAATGTCTAATGCCGATTTTACCCACTAAGGGGAAAGTTATGCCATTTTAAATTTTTGAACACTCTCTCCGCCCCAATGTCCAGCTGCCATGCCCACTAGTGTGTGTGGGCGTGCGCACGTGTGTTATGCTCTCTCCACGCCCAACTGCCATACCCAGTATTGTGTTTGAGGAAACAAATGTAAGAAAATTGTTGTGATATAAAAAATAATGGGCTTAATACAATATGATTTAGTTAAACATATCCTACAAGGTCCACCATCAGTGCCAATGTCAGCATCATGTCATGTTCCAACATGATATGTGGAGCATATGCAAGCATATGGGCATCATAGGCAAAAAATTAAAAAAAAAATTGTTGAATTAAGGGTCTTTAGTTTCCCAGAATGTCTTGATAGGTAAAGATTTGGGAACAAACAGTATTTCAGAAACTACCAAGCAATCTATTTCATGGAACAAGAGTTTATCAAGAAAATTAGAGATTCCATGGCAGGATACGACTCAAGTAGGCAAGATGAATGATATGTGCCCATTAGAGTTATTATGCATTTGTTTACACCAATTCACTTCTAGAGAGAGAAACGCAATCTATGTTTGTGTAGTTCTTAAATTTAAAATGCTTTAAACATATCTTCCATATTGATATGGTTTTCTTATATTAAAAAGGACAATGATTTTGTTTCATCTCTACTATACACATAGCACAGGGGGGAATTCTCCATGCAATTAGTTTTCCAGATGGCTGGAACTATGCATTATTGAGGGGCATGGTAAGTTTTAGACAAAAAAAAATAGAGGCATTAAGGTAATAACGTGAAGCTGTCTGGATGACTCTCTGCTTCTTTTTAAAACGAGGAAACTTTGACACTCTAGCAGAGTTTGATAGTTGATAGTGTTCGAGTCCCTTGACATACATTGATACGCCATCGTCTAACAGCTCGAGCTTTTAGATCAAGTGGTTGTTTGACAGATAGGTAGGTACTAGAAAGTGTACATGCAGCATGTACTGAATCAAACTTGAATGGTAAAAATCGTGTCCCTCATTTAGATGGCTCTTAAACTAAGAACTACAATTTATGTGTTTTCCTAACTGCCTGAGTAGTAGATGTTTAACAGGGTCAAAATGCAAATCATCAATGGTTCAAATTCAAAAAACGATTTAATTTCTTACTAATAAATCCATTTGAATCTTGTATGATGACCTATTAGAAGTGTGTCCCACAACATGGTCTCTCAAACACAAAAGAAAAGCGCACAAGACTTGGTGTGTCCCACAACATGGTCTCTCAAACACAAAGAAAAGTGCACGAGACTTGGTGTGTCCCACAACATGGTCTCTCAAACAAATAAAAGAAAAGCGAACGAGACTTGGTGTGTCCCGCAGCATGGTCCCTCACAAAAGAAAAAGCACACAAGACTTGGTCTCTCAAACTCATAAAAAGAAAAGCTAAACACAAGATCCCAAGAGGCCTCAGACTCCCTCCCTCTTAAAAAAAAAAAAAAAAAAAAAAAAAAAAAAAAAAAAAAAAAAACGTGAGATGCCCAAAGGCAGCTCAGTAGAAATTGCTTGCATAGAAAATCAAAAGACAAAGGAGCATTGAAAGATTACCTCAAGGGGTAGCCCATTGCATAAAGGGCTGTTCATCCCAACAATAGCACCTATTGGATATCGGAAGCAAACAGGCCTGTCATTGATGCACGCAGCAGTGGCTACCATGTGAACAAGCTCATCCTCATCTGATGGTGCCATTGCAATCATGTTTGGCAAGCATGACATGAATGTTATGTCAAATGCTCCACAATGTGTAGGACCATCAGAACCAACGAGTCCTGCGCTCGTGATAGCAAACCGCACTGGTATACTCTGCAGATCCACATCTTGCACAACCTACCATTGGCCAAAGGAAAGGAGCACTATTTAATGGAGGATAATTTTTCAGTCCGAGAATGGCAGTTTATGAGAATGTATACTGAGCAAAGGATAAGAGGAGCTTGCTATGTGTATTTCACATCATTTGTAAACAGTGGCATGCAATAGATGCACATCAATCCAGACCACCTGGATCATGGACTCCATTGTGGATAAAGCATAGTGCAGTTTCAAAGTCACACTGCTCCAACAATCTTATCCATCTGGAATTTGGACTGCAGACCAATTATTTTCAGGAGAATGATGTCTTGGCACCAACATAGGAAGTTAACTTTTTGGCACCTCAAATGGGGGCCATCATGGTGGATAAATGATATCCAAATTGTGGATTAGATGCACACAACCGACTCCCCACCTGAAAGGAAAAAGAAAGAAAAATGAAAAAAGAACATCCTGCCCAAAAATCAGGTCAGTCCAATCACCAGTAGGCCACACCATCAAAACAACGGAAAATAAAAATAAAAAATAAACACAAAAAAAGCCTCCAAGTTCATGTGATTGCCCACCCAATGATGGTGGATCAGTCTAATTTTGGGGGCATCCCAAGTTTATGGTGGGGCAACCCTTCTAGACAGGTTGGATGCCATACACACACCACAATGGGCCCTCAAGTGAATTTGGGCATGTTTGAGCAGTTGTCCATTCCTTTCCATGGTGGGGCCCACTTGATGATTGGATAGGCCTGGTTTTTTTTGCATTTGGCGTTCTTCATGGTGGATGCACCTTGCAGGGTTTAGATGTCATACACACACAAATCTTGGGCCCTGCATAAGATGTAATTGGCACGAACATAGGATCATTCGCTTCTTGTTACCATCCATTTGATGGCAACCAAATGGATGGCTAGTATCATCTAACCAGGGTATTTTTTGTATATGATCTATTCACAACAGGGCTCAAGTTTTGGATGGCCTGGAGTGATGAACATTTATGCCACGTACAGTTGATAATTTGCTACATTGAAGAGATGGTGGAAATTGCACATAATAGTCTACCCCGTGAGACAATGAGAGAATGTTGTGCAAACAATTTAGAGTTTGTGTACATAGAGAATGGTATGCAAGCAATTACAAATGCATACGCTTGCATCCATGTATGCATGCATGTATGACTGTACACTGTACATGCAAGAGAGAAATGGGTAGTGGATATGCAGAGCCAAATGTCTGCATGGGAGAGAACCTGGTCATATGCTCTCTGCAGAAACGTAGATGGAATGATACAGAAAGGTTTCAAACCCCCACATGACAAACCAGCAGCAAAAGTTACAGCATGCTGCTCAGCCATCCCAACATCAAAATATTTCTCCGGAAATCTTTCCTGAAAAAGTTCGAGTGATGGATCCATTCCCATATCTGCATGAACAGCCACGATGTCTTTATCTCTCTCTGCTTCCCCAACTAAAGCCTCGACAAAGCAATCGCTGTATGTCCGAGAGAAGCTGCTGCTCAAAAGTCTTGAGTATGAAGGAGACAAACCTGAGTTACATTAACCTGTTCATGTTATAATACATAATCTACATTGTATTTATTTCTTTCTTCTTTGATAGACACTGCATGATTGAATATGAAGAAGACATGAAGGATATTTAGAAAAGAAAAAAGTAGTACGGGGGGGTTATATTAACAATCATGTTATTTTAGCCTCCCAATAAAGGATCCCAGATGGAAGAAAAGCTTCACTCATAAATCATGGATATTTCAATAAGAGGGACTATATGATTCACAGCGCTCAAGCATATGCATAGTATCCTTAGGTCTCAGTTTGTATAAAAATAAAAAAGGTCTCAGTTTGTATAAGTGGGGCCAGGGTTGGGCATTCCAATCCCAGTGATCCAATGCACTCCACAATCCCCAAAAATCTCTTTCATGAAACAATCTTAACCCTTTTAACTGGTGACCTGGAAATGGATGGTCCATCATCATCATCTAAGCCTTATCCTAACAAAATGGGGTCAGCTACATGACTCTGGCATTCCATTATATCCAGGACATAACAACTCAGTTAAACCATTGGTCATCAAGTATTTTCTTACTACCTCCACGGCACCACCTACATCCTTTTGAGCCTTCCCTTGCCCTTTTAGAGTCTCCAACTTGAACCCACTCACTCCTAACCAGTGTAGTTCTAGTTCTCCATTGCACATGGCTAAACCATACAAGTCTACTTCTCTTTTCTTATTACCTATTGGTGTTACTCCTAACTTTCCTTTAATGCATTCGTTTCTAATTTTGTCCTTCCTTGTTTTACCACCCATCCATCTCAACATCCTTGTTTCAGTTTCAATCATCCGATGAACAGGCTGTACCTTGACTGCCCCAATATCCTATACCGTAAGGCTGGTCTTGTGGCTATCTTATAAAATTTCCCCTTTGGTTTCATTAGTAGCGGCAAATGGCTGGTTAAGAAAACAATTAGCAACGATCCACATTTGACTCAAAAAGGGCAAGCATTGGCTGGACACGTTCTGGTTAGCTTTTGGCATATGATTCATCCACGGTGGGGCACATCAGATTGATGGTCTGAATCGCTCAACCATGGGGCCCACCTGTGCAAAAAGAAACCAAGGATACTGTGCATATAGGGGAGGATCATACAATTCCTCTTTCAATGATCCCCATAAACATGAAAATTTACATTACATTCCACTAAGTAATGCCATATTGAGCGTTTGACTGTCCACACAAACCTTGGTGTTTGACTGTCATCCCATTTTTGTGGTCTTCTTCTGACCCATCACCCTCCTCTGTAATAACATGAACTAACACAGGCCCAGAAGAATCCAAAGATGCCACTTCTTGGAGTATGCAGACAAGGTCATCAATGTTGTGTCCATTGACAGGGCCAATGTAATACAAACCAAGTTCTTCGAACAGAGTCGATCCCAATGGACCTATCATACCACGTGCATACTCATCAACTTTGGCCGCCAACTCATGCATCCCTCTACCAATTCTCTTCGTAACACCCTGAAATACATATACATGCAAACAAGAGAATAAGTCAAATGTGAAATTGAGATAAATCATGAAACTAAGGATTAAGAGAAAGCAAGCCAGAAAAAATATAAGTGGGATTGATAATATAATAGGGATCACGAATGCGTGCGATAAACAGTATCAGAAACAAGATATTTGATTTTACCATCACAAGTTAACAAAAATATTTTCTTTAGTGCGACATGCAGGTTTCCACTTGCCATGGGACTCACGGCTCACATGTGAAGACACACATGTCCAAGAACAAAGCTGCTCACCAAGCAGGCCCCAACAGGTAGATGTTTGGGCCCAAAAATCAGACAAGTCAACTTATCAATGGTAACACATCACTAGAAATGGATGGTTAGAAAAATTGACCAACTATCCATATTCAAAATATATGTGAAGTTGAATATATAAACAAACATGAGTTAGGTCCAATTCTCTACTTTAGTTTCACTCAATGTTTTAAATATCGATGATATCAGCCTATATATCCCACGATATATCCTGCTTCCCACCTGTACGATACGAAACACATAGGTAGTGCCAATATATCCCACATGTTCAATCTGGTGAGCATTTTCAATTTGGGATCCCTTTTTTGTTGAACTAATGTTATATCAATGCCAAATGGTTACAAACCCATTGGTTCTTCATGTTTTGCATGAAAAATCATGAAGTTGGAGCTTTGATTTCGATATCCATTGTTTCTTCATGTTCTTCATGTTTTTTTTTTTCTCAAAATTTTCCTTCAACCAGTTGTCAATTGAGATTAATTTCGAAGTATTTATGAGTATTTGATGAAATGATTATCACATACACTCTAATCTCGAAAATTAATTGTAGGTGGTTTGATTTGGGAAATTTTGGGGAAAATTCGAAATTTCCCCAATTTCTCCTGAATTGCTTGCAATATTGCACTCCAAACATGAAATCAAGCATGTATGAGGGCTGATCTACTAATTTGATAAGTCCTTGTCAATTTTTGAAAAAAAAAAAACATTTTTTTAATTAAAATTTAATAAAAAAAATTGTTAAAATATTTTTTATTTTTTTAAATTTCCCTCCAACTAGCTGTCAATTGAGACCAATTTCGAAGCATTTAGGAGTGTTTGATGCAAGTGATCATTACATACACTCTAAATGTTATGCATTCAATTTGAATATAGACTATATAGTTGCATTAGTTCAGTCATACAGCCCATAGCTTAGGACCCTATACAAAGGAAACCTATGATGAGCACTTCTTTTTTGAGGTGTTATGATTTAAAAGTGTATATTAAGGTTTTTTTAACAATCCTTGAAGTTTCATTGAAAAATTCAACCATTTTCCCAATGTTTTCCCATGTTTCCCAAAAAGTACGATAAATTACCCGAAAACGATATATCACGTGCGATAACTGATACATATATGCATCCCAACGATACGTAACACGATACAAATATTTCGAACACTGGTTTCACCTAAAAAATCAATTCTTTAACTTCTAACAAAGAATTTCCAAGTAAATCCATGTTACATTTACTAAAACCTGGCCACACTAAAGCCAAGGGGTTAGATACTTAGATTCCCACGCAAGTTGCCAGGAAGTACCAAATAGTGGCAACTCATCCATGATCCACATGGCAGGCAAGCACACCAATCCATAACATCAAAATCTGTCGCTTCAATGTGGGTGGAAGCATGGAGCACAACCTGAAAGATCACGGCCATCTAATTTTGCCCCTTGTATTTGGAACCCCAATCATTTTCCTTTTAACCATGGTTTTAAGACTTGACCAAGTTGGGTGCAACTCAGAAATTTAGCACTTTGTGACAAAGACATGTACGAGTTTTGCTATCTAGAAGAAATAACAAGGAATAAAAAATTATTCTTCTTTAAAGGTCATTGTAAACTGATAAAATAGGTTCATTGGCTAACTTGTGTTTTGCAGAAGATTGATCTTTTCTTGGAGGAAGAAAATCAAAATAACAACAATCAAAAATTACATATGAAGGGGGGGGGGGGGGGGGGGGGGGGGGGGGGATGAAATTGAATACCTTGGCAGCTTCTCGTAACTGTCGGAATGATTTGCTGGACTGGAGCTTGCTTAGAGTGCTGGATAGAGCATTGATCGCCATTTTCGAGCCTTCCTCTGGCTTTGGCTGTAAAGAGTGTCGGCTATCATTCAAAATCACAACCATATTGGAATCTAGATACCCCGCATTGCTCATCGCTTCATAGACCTGACCAGCCATAGTTGTCCCGTTACTGATCACTGTCACAATGCGGTCCTTCTTCCCTTTAAGGTCTCGTGCAACAGCCATACCTGAAACCCATGAAGAAAAATCACCATGTCAGCAAAAAAGGGATCACAAAAAGTTACATTGCCGTCTATTTTTCGATGTGAATTGAGGTTACAATGTACTAGACACCTCAGTTAGCAAATTCAGTTAACTCCACTTGGAGCTGCCCAATTCAATGAGCACCTCTGACAATGGTCTGAATGGATGACCAAGGAATTGATAGGAATTAGCCTGAATTAACCAATTCCCATGTTGAAACAGTGAATCAGCCACCAACTCAACAGAATCGGTCTATTCTGCTTACCTTTAACAAAAGCAAAAGATGGGTCGCCCTAACCCTAACCCTACCGGTTAGGCAGGTCAGCTGGTCTTCAGATGATCAGGGTACGAAAATCTCTACAATCAAACCATGCTATCCTTCTTGACTACAGGTTTTCAAATGCATGGTTCAATAGGATACAACATCTGCATTTAGAGAAAGGTCCATTAATTGGACAGTTAGGATCCTCTGATGGGAAATAATATGGACCGTGCATCTCCCGTGATGGCAGACCTCCACAGGAACAGTTTGGATTGCCAGAAAGTAGGTTCTCCTTTAATAAGGTTTTCAGGCAGAATTTTATGTTCTCATTCCTAATATTTTATTTTTAGGATTCTTAAATGTTTTTCAATTGTATAAATTTACTGATTCCAAATGATCTCGGAGGGGCCACTTCACAAAACGGCCCCCACCTTATTCCAATACCAGATACCACATCTGCAAACCTTGAAAGAAACACATCAATTATGAAAGATTTGATAGAGAAAGGATAGAAAGAGAAGTGGAAGAAAGAGAGGTATTCTTCGTACCCTTTTTCCTTCCTAGATGCTTTATTTATAATCTTAATCCCCAATTAGATTACAATAAGAATACGTAACAAGATAGAGGCTGTATAGGCTTAAGACAAATCTCCTCATACTATACACTGCAGGTGCATTAGAGTCTGTATACACCACCGGCGTTGTGTACTCCTCAGGTGTACACGCACTTCGTGCACATTAACAATATACATTATCATTTAGTAGGGGTCAGTGTTTCAAATAGCAAATAGCGAATAGCGAATAGCATGTAGCGTGCGTGTAGCAAGCATGAGGTGTAAGCTAGATAGAAGTTACACACTACTTCTAGATTTTTAATTAACGATGTGCTTGGTTGCACCAAATATCAACAAATTTCATGATATTTTGCACCAAATTAGTCTAATTAACAACGAAATTTAATGATATTTGGTGCAACCAAACACAACCTAAAATAATCAGAAAAATAGACACATTAAGGTAAAGAAAGAGCAACATAACTTATTTAATTATATTACTCATATTATTTTTCTAAAATTAAGGTAAAGAAAGAGCAACCTAAATTTTATTGAAATTTGAAAAATGTAACAAATCATTGAAAATATTAATTGATTTTAATGTTTTAGTGAAAAATAACTTGTAGTGTACATTTAGCATGTAGTGTAGGCTACACGCGACTAAAGCTATTTTCATAAGCTATGTAGCATTATGGCTAAGCTATGCTATGTAGTGCGAGTTACCCATAGTGAAACTATTTAAAACACTGCTAGGGCTAGGGCACATGTAACACATGCAAAGAGAGTAGGAGAGAGAACAACAAAGTGAGAATGAGGGAAAGGGTGCGGCTACACGAATGTGGGGCTACACAGAGAGGATTGAAGGGTTTCGACGGTGGGCGATGTATGCCCACTTTTGCCAGTGTTGTGATCCACTCAAGCCTTAGATCCACCTCGTTTTTGGGCCGACATCCCAACATGAGCCAGTAAAACATATGTACAGTGTGGATGTTGCAAACTCATCATAATGTGCCCCACAAATATTTTGTCGCACATACTCTCTAACACTGCGATCTTCTATATGGGCTGCACGCAAAGATGAGATGGGCTAGACGTGGGCTACACCCAGGAATAAGAAAGAGCAAAAATGCCATCGGGCTGAAGGGCTACGACGATGAAAAAACCAAAGGGTTTTTTCCCTCCCTACAATTAATTAAAGGGGCAAAAATCTCCTAAAGCTCCTCGCGTTAAGCGTGGTATTGATACTAATTCTTCTGTGTCTCGCCTGCTAGCCCAGCTGGAAGATGCCTAGGCATTTCAACAGCAGGTCTCAGGTTCGAGTGCTAAGGAGACACACTAACCCCACCGGTGGTAGGGTGCATCGTGTGACTAACCAGGTGGGTGTGTTGCGCAGCTTACAGGGTGGGTGCATTGCATGACTAACAAAAAAAAAATTAATTTAAAAAAAAAAAAAGATACTAATTCTTCTGCAATGTCTTGAAACAACAGCTTCCAGTTTTATAATGGTTTACTTAATGACATTGGAATATGGAAAATGGTTCTCTTAAAAAAAAAACGTCGAAAGACGGTTGGCTTCCAACCAAAAATGGCCATTAGTACTCCTGACCCTTTGAAATGCATGCAAAGGAGAAGGATATTCAGGAAATGAATGCATGAATGTTTTTGCTGATCCCCATCAAAAATAAAAAAGATAGAAAGGAAGAAAAACTACCAAGTCCAGCAGAGACACTGTTGCATCCATGCCCAGCACCAAATGCGTCATATTCACTCTCAGAGCGAGATGTAAAACCTGAGAGACCGTTCTTTTGCCTTAGTGTATGCATAAGAGATCGCCTTCCAGTGAGAATCTTATGTGCATATGTCTGTTCAACCAAAACAACCAAACTTATCTCCTTTCAATCAAAATTTCCTTCAATAAACAAGGACAAGACTCCAGTTGTTCTTCAGAACGTGGTGACTCGTCCTCCTTACCTCCTCCTTACATGTGGCACACGCATGCACCTACTCAGATCACCCAAATTGTGGTGCACAATGTGGATGGAGCATGGCTCAAAAATGACATTGATTTAGCATTCCTAACCATCCAACTGGTGGCCATCAAATGAATCGTCAAAACTATGAATGGTCAAAACTAAAATGGTGAGTGGTCCAAGTTTAACAGGCAAAATCAACCAGTTACTATCATTTGTTTGGAGTGTGATTTTTAGGCTATGCTCCATGCACAATAGGTCAGCACTTTCAATGATCTCGAAAGCTATACAACCATGTAAGTCGATAAGTCGCCGCCACTTCTGAAATGTGGTGAATAGTTGTGACAGTGGATCATGCTAGCGCAACCAATTCCCATGTTGAATCGGTAAATCAGTCGGACTCGGGTTCAACCCTAGCTGATCTGACCTGCTCATATAGGTTATCATTACAATCAGCCAGATGACCCAACCCCAACTGACCCAAAACACAAAATGAAAGAGGCAGAGATACATCCATAGATGTGTGTGTTTGTGTGCGCGCGTGTGTGTGTGTCCACTAATCAATCCAGGTTAGGCATACCTCTAGCCCTACCCCTACAAGTGAACTGAAATCATTGTTTGATTGAATTTGTCCACGGGGTGGGATAATTCATCTTGTATTTACTGAAAGTCTTAGGTTGCACAAGAAGGAAATCCAAACAAGCAGGTTGCCGTTTTTCCAATTTTCTTCCCATAAATAGTACTGTTCATTTCAGGGACCACTTGAAATGAACAAAATTTACTCTGTCAGAAACACAATCCAGCCACCAAATTTCCTGCGTTCTCAAATATACCAACACCTATCCTAGTAAGGAGAACCTAAACAGTAGCAGCTACCTGTTCGCCAACATCCCACAGTATCTTGTCCATTGGGGCATGGAAAACGTAATGTATTGCAACGGTCAGCTCCACCACCCCAAGACTGGCTTTAAACGGTCTCCGTGTTCTTGACATAGAAAAGTTAATCTCAGAACGGATTTCATCAGCTAACTGTCTCAGTTCCTGCATTGTAACCATTTCAAATAATTACCTAATCCTGAGAGGAGTTCAAATTTGAATGGTTGAAAGATTTCAAAGAGAACTATTAATACCTTGGGAGATAAGTTCTTCAAATGAATTGGATTTTTTACCATATCCAGCAATGGTGTTGGAGCTTTTTCCCAGAAGAAATCATCAAGATCAGGTAGAGCATTTACTCGTGTCCAAGACCCCTGCATCAGCATCAGCATCAAGATGTACATAACATCACTTCAATGAAGACATCAAATCTATACTATATATATAACACAAGCAGCACACACACAAAATTGTGATTCCTTGCCTAGCACTCATATTGAGATCTGGGATCCAAATTGCAATAGTGTTGCTTTCAAGTCAAGCTTGAAAGAAAGTACCAGGAATTCGAATCCCAAGCATCCCTTTTTTTTAACCATTTCCTGGTGATTGAACTAATGTCCCCAATTAAAACAAGCTGTGCATCCAATCCAACCACAGTCTATATCAGTGAAAAAAATGAAGTTTGGTTCACACATTGTTGGCCTTAAATTCTAAGAAAAAGCTAATGGGGACTTGATACTACTTTACCATGGTTAAGGGGCGGGTTAAGGGGCCTCAGGCCTGTTACAACCACCTTGGCAAAGCATTTTCTCCTGTGCACATTGGAAGAAGGCCGTATTTTCCAAACTGCACCACCCCTGAAGCATTGATTGTTGCTCAAAAAAAAAGTCTTTGATGAAAGAAGACCTTCTAGATGACCCCAATTAGTTGGGATAATGCTTAGATGATGATGATGATGATGATGATGATGAAAGAAGATCTTCTTAAGTGAAGTTTCATCTAACAGTTCAGGGGACAGAAGAGAAGCTCTTAGTTTTGTCCACAATATTTTCCTTCTTTGCATGCGCCAAACAATGACAAGGATCAAGACTAACTCCATGACATGTGTAAAGCCTTTGTTTAAGAACATGAAAGGAAGATGAAACATTGAAGCACCTCCAGCATTAAACAGTGAGGAGAAAGCCCAGACATGAATGCCTAATAGATGCAAATCAAAACCAGAGGTGCCAGTTAGAGACATTCTACAAGGTCATCTAAAACTATGGTTTCTCACATACTGGAATAAACTAATCTGTGTTCGCAAAGAAAATGGCATAGAGCAAAAGAATGATAGCGTCTCCTAGGCCTGTTTTCCAGCCAGCGCCTACTGTTTTAATCCTACCATAATATTACCCTACTCCTCTAATCAAGGTTTTTAAGGTATCATCCAAAACCAGTACGCATTGACCAATACCAAGTCATCTCGTCCATAAACAATATGGTTGTATCAGCCCGAAACAGCCCAATACAAGGCAATATGACCCAGTTTTGGTGGTGACTGAAACAATACATCAAAACCGATTTTCAATCCTTTGCAGTGATCCAGGTTACTTATGGGCTTAGTTCCGACCCTTGCTGTTCAATATGTTTATGTAAAAATAAATAAAATAAAATAAAACAGAGAAACGGAGAACAAACTATTGAAAGTTTCAAACAAAAAATAACTAATAAGGGAATCTTAAATGGCTTGGATATGGTTAGGGTAGCATGACTTTCACCCATTAGATTTGATAAATAGAAATACTCTTTTACATCCTCCATTTTACGAATAATAAATCCAACCAAATCTTTCATCAAAACAATCATTACTCTAGTAATCATGGGAGCCTCTTGTGAGTTGAATCAAAGAACGAATTATGGAAGACTATCCTTACAAACGGGCTAGTTATGAGGTTGTTGATGATAGTGCACTTGTTAGTGCACCTTGTTTGTCAATCACTGTGTCTATATGTCAGTTAGTCGGTTGCCCTTTGAAGATGAAGACCGAAGATAAAGGAAGACTTGAGCATCCAGGAGTGAAGAACAAGTAAATCAGAAGGTGCCTTGGTGACCCTAACCTTAGGTCCAAAACAACTTAGCCTCTAGATGATCTATCCCAAATAGGCAAACCTTTAATTGATCATCCCTTAGCCTTAGGATCCCTTAAAGATCACATTATGAAAGGCATTAGAGGGGCGTCGTGGATCAGGACGTGACAGCTGCGGATTGCTTCTCGTTCATGGGCAAAGGGGGGTCATGGATCCCGCTGTGCAAGCGCAATCTTAATGACAATGAAATTGAAGAGATGTCCAGGCTATTATCTACTCTGGATGGTGTTCAACCTTCTCCTGGCGAGAGAGACACTCCTTTTTGGCGAGCAGACAAATCTGGCCGTTTTTCTATTCGTTCAATCATGAAGGTGTTTCGCCCTATAGATCTGGATTTTGAACTCAAGTTCTTAGCATCAATCTGGCATATTAGAGCCCCTCCGAAAGGAGTATGATCTTAACCAACGTCTGCCTCCTCTGTATGCAAGCGACAAAGTTAGTGGACCACATCTTCTTACACTGCTCTTTCACTAAGGCAATCTGGGACCTCTCTCTCTCTCTCTCTCTCTCTCTCTCTCTCTCTCTCTCTCTCTCTCTCTCTCTCTCTAGCTCCTCTTGGGTTATGCCTGGGTCCATTAGAAAGCTAATGCCTTCGTGGATTGAGGGACGTCATGTAACTAAGGATGACAACAAATGGGCGCAAAGCATGTTGGCAGCGTTTTGGATAATCTGGAAGGAACGGAATGATCGTTGTTTTAGAGGCCTCAGCCATCCCACGTTGATCGCTTTCACCAAAGTCTCTTTGATGCTTAAGGAATGGAATTCTTGCTCTTAGGACTGCCCTGTTGTATATTTAGTTTTTGCTAGTGTTTTTCAGTTGTTTTGCTCTTGTTTTTCTGTTTCTCATTTGGCATTTGTGGCTTTCAATAAAATTCATCCTTCAAAAAAAAAAAGGGCAGTAAAGGCCCCAAGTTGTTGTAAAACAAACAAGCTAAAAATAGCAGGCTCATTGTGCAGTCGATCGATCCATCGACAGCCCTGGTAAATAGGTCGAAGCAAAAAGTTGAAATTCTGTCGACAAGTCAAAATTCTAGTCAACAGTGTCAAAAATGCTTCTGTCGACAGGTCGAAAATGCAAAAATCTAAACAGCAATGAAATCCATAATACTTTGACAAGTCGAAATGTGTTGTCGACAAGTCAAAGGCTCGAGTCGACAGATCGACAGCTAGCCGTTTTCTACCTGTTTTCTAACCGTTGGAACTTAAAGTCTATATATTGCGCGTTTGGTCTTTGGGCAAGATTATGGATTTTTGGAGCAATAGAAGCCTAGGTTATCCCTCACTCTTATTCTCCATCCTAGCCACCAAAACAAAGTGATTCAAGTCATTTTCCTTGTGTTTAATCACTCGAATGAGGATTCCAACCTCCATTTAAAGATGCACTTGATCACTTCACCTTTCTAAATATTAGACTTGAATCTTATACTTAAATCCTTGTCTAAACTCTCTAGAATACCCATTTAGGTGAATCCTCAACATGGAACCAAGTTACATCCTTAGGTTGTAGGGATTTTACCCACTCCCATAGCCTTGCTTACCTCACTGGGACATCATATGCAAGGCAGTTGATCGTAGAAGCTAAAGCATCCGCATCAACGTTCGTGAGAGCACATGAGGAGCCGATTCAAGCATGGGAGAGCATGAAGAAGCAACTCAAGCAGGGTGCAACATCAGAGCTCAATCCGACAAGTAAGGTTAGTCAATTTATAAGGTCCATTTACACTCTTTCCTTGTGTAGGATTGAGTGTGAGTGTTTGTAAGAGTTTGTAACCAAACTCGAATAGGCTCTTGTATAGGACCTAGGCTTTTGTGTAGGGCCAAATTCACCGAAAACGGGTGCGTACGTGTTAGTCTCCATGGGAAGCCTCCGGCGGGAGTAAACGTAGGTCATTAGATTAGAACCGGGGTTGTTGGTTAGCTTTGAAAACCTATTGTAAGTGATTCTTGTGTAAGATCACCATCGAACATGGGTGTGTACGTGTTAGTTTCGACAGAGCCTCCGACGGGAGTGTACATAGGACCTTGGATTAGAACCATAAGTGGTTGTTGCTTAGTCGATAGAAAACCAACTAAGTCTCTGAGAAAGCTGGTTCGTGTGTAGGACCGAGGTTGTTGGTGAACCTATGGAAAACCAATTGTAAAGTTAGAGGTGAACCTGATTTAAAACCTCCGAGATAGTGAAATCCGGTACACTTGAGAAGAGTGCATCCACCTGGGAGTGAAGTAGGGAAACCGAACCACTATACCTTCTTGTGTTTAGATTTGAATGTTTGCAATTCTATTTATGCTTATGTGTTTAATTAGTTAAATTATATAAATACTTGAATTGGATTCTATGATAGGCTACTTAACTTGTAAAAGCACACACAAGCTCACTATTTCACGTAGACTAGTTACTCGTCTTGTTGAATCATTTGAAGTCCTATGCTAATTGGACCATGCCTTAATTATGTTCGTAATCGGTAAATCATTTATAGAAGGCAATTAGTTTTTAATTGGCAAGAATTTTTAAATGCTCATATTCTTGCTAGGACTTAGCTATTCATTCTCAGCTCCGCTCTAAGCTTTCTGACATAGTGTAGGGCTCATCCACATGGTGGGTAGTGCATGATGCCCCGCCTGCCACGTGTAACCCCACAAAATTTTATGACGGGGTTAGGTGCAAGGTGTCCCATAACGGTAACGGTGGCCTGTAACGGCCACCACCGTTACCGTTACAATAGCGGGCCGTAACGTCCGTTACGGACCCCGTATCGGCCGATACGGCCCTTTTTTATTTATTTTTTTAAAAACTGTTATAGGACCGATACGGGCCGTTACGGTCCAATATGGGGCCGATACGTGGCCATATCGGTCCGATACAGGCCGATACGGGGCCGTTACAGGCCGTTTTTTCTGTAACGGCCGTTTCAACCCCGTAACACGTAACGGTCATGACCGTTTCTGTTACGTATCAGCCGATACGTAACTGTTTTGGATACCTTGGTACTTAGGTGAGATGATGACATCAATGAGCATGCATTGGCAAACACGATGAGGTGGAATGACTCCTCTACCTCTCATTTTTGCCCAAAATTACATCCCTTGCCATCCAATCCAACCATCCACATCGCACCACATGGCGCTCCCATCCCAGCAGCCAATCACAACCGTTAGACCCCTTTTACCCTTAGAGTTCCCAGGAATTACCAGAAAACTGCCCAAAACCCTATAAATACCCCACTCCAAGGTATCCCAAAACAATTACGTATCGGCCGTATCAGGCCGATACGTAACGGAAACGATCATGACCGTTACGCGTTACGGGGTCAAAACGGCTGTAATGGCCGTTACAGAAAAAAATGGGCCGTATCGGCCCGTAACGGTCTTATAACAGTTTTTTTCAAAAAAATTAAAAATGGTCGTATCGGCCGATACTGGGGTCCATAACGGCCGTTACGGCCCGTATCGTAACGGTAACGGTGGTGGCCGTTAAAGCCACCGTTACCGTTATGGGACACCTTGACACACTCCCATTTCATTCCCAAACTATCTCTTAACACTCACCATTCATCAAGAGAGCTTAATGGAGAGAAGAGTAAGAGAGGGAAAATGGGAGCTAGCCCATCCATCCACCAAGGAGAGGAAGAGTGCAAGAGAGGAAGCCCTTCTAACCTTAGGTCAACCTAGCCAAGCCTAACCTTAGGCACCTAAGCCATCGAAAGGCCAATCCAATGCACTTAATTAATCCTTGCAATAAACTCAGTTCACCCACTATTTATCTAGCTTTGATCAACTTCATTCCTATTTGCATCGGTATTGTGCATCATCATTTTCACTACCAACCCACTTGCTTGTCTAGTTAGTCCAAGTGTATGCTCTACGGCTCGCCGGCATATCAGATCTTACCCATCAAAAACTCGAATTGACTAGACTTCGACCACTTCTTCAAATGAGTGAGTCCGAGTAAACTTGTTTGACCCGGTCCATTGCTTGTAGTAGGCACTGCATTGCCACACCACATCACATACACTTACATCATCCATGCACAAGAACCGACTAATCCATGATATTTCGTTTTGTCCTGTGAAGTAGAGACTTAATTACTTACGCTTGTATGCGTAGAGATGGTGCCAAACACATTCCCTCTTTGTTACCATGATCCCTTACTTAGAATTTTCGGTTGCAAATAAGGAGTCATTTTATGACAAGGAATCCTCTGATTCCTTCTCTTAAGGTTTCTACAGGGTCTAGCCAACTATGGAAATCTGAGTAATTGGCTAGTGGCAACTCCAAGTCAAATATACAATACTCTAAGCGACAAATACACACGAATGCCTACGAGAAGGCCCCATTAGCATGATCCGCACGCAATCCAATGTCCACACCTACTTGTTGTCTCCTACATACATGACACACATGATCAAGATACCTCATCAAGTGGGCTCTACCATCAATGTGCCTTGTCTCAAAACTTAACTGCCCATTGAATGGTATAAACTGCTGGATTTGCACATTCTTAGAGAGCCGGTGAACTTTTACCACACCCATTTTTATCCTTGGGATCACCCAACTGGGCCTGAATTTTATTTATTTATTTATTTATTTTTTTTTTTTGGGCCAGGGAATATCCAAGGTGGGGCCTGCCCGATGAGCAGTCCAGATCTCATACATGCTTCCAACACATATATGAACAGCAACTAGGTTAGAATTTGCCCATAAACGACAGACATTTTATGATAACAAAACTGCAAGTGTAATACATTCTGTTCACATCGTGCATAAAAAATTGACAAAAATAACCATCAATTCATCATCAAACTTCAAGAACATATACATGAAAAAAAGCAGAAATTTCGACATACCTTGGAAGAACTAACTGGAATCGGAACTTGGGTAGAAACCCGATTTCAGAGATTCTCCTCTTGGGTTGTAAGAAACCTTAAAGGAGTCCAACTTGGGGGGTAAAACAGTAAATCCTCCTCGAATCAGAGCCTTAATTCCAGATGGGCACTGAGCAGAAGCAGCACCCATGTCTAAAACCAGACACCCAACTCCTTCAAACCACTCAATTGATTGAAAAAAACACCATTACAAATATCACTTGAATTGAACAAAAAAAACCCAAAAATTGATAAAAAGACGACCAAAATGAGAAGAGAAAACCCCCAAAAGCTGTTTTATCAGCTCGAAACTGCTAAAAAAGAACTGGATTTTTTAAAAAAGAAACCCCCAAAAAAATGATCGAAACCACCCAAAACTGTAATATCTCTTCTTCTTCGTCTTCCTTTTCTAACTTCGGGCGTGAAAATCGATGGGATTCTCTAGAGAACACAGATGGAAGAAACCCACCCAGCACCAGTTGCAATATACAAAGTG
Source organism: Liriodendron chinense (assembly GCA_003013855.2). Taxonomy (NCBI): domain Eukaryota; kingdom Viridiplantae; phylum Streptophyta; class Magnoliopsida; order Magnoliales; family Magnoliaceae; genus Liriodendron; species Liriodendron chinense. The sequence continues at coordinate 5,827,663 of PVNU02000439.1, read as the reverse complement.
GTGTTATACTTATACTCCGCGTGAGTACGGATAATCATACATGTTCACAAGTGTTTATACACGTGTCATTAACATTCATCAATCTGAACCGTTAAAATTATATTTCTACTATGTAAAGGATACAAATAAAATTTATATTTATTATATGATCCTAATATTCCTATTATAAACCCTTGATCCTTACTACAGCTTCCATCAAAATGATTATTAATATAAAAATTTATTATGATGTTTATATTTAGTACTTATAAGAAGGTCCCACTGTTTTAACGGACTAGATTTACTTTCCTGTACTCCACATGCACGGTGGTGCTGCGTGTGCATTATATATAAGTACACTCCAGTAGAGTATAATAAATGCCTCATTATTAAGGGAATGTTAATAAATCGACTCGTTTGTCGTGTGATAATAAACGAAATAACTAATCTTCATTAGTTATCTAGATTAGTTATCTACGGTACATCTCGCTGTACCGCTGCAGGATACGTCAGGACACTAGTCTTTCGATCTAAGCTCATATTTCAATGATCCAAACTCTCTATACGATGGGCCTCACCTTCGATACCGGTACCCAGAGATAAAAGCTCTTAGATTGGATTATTTAACCTTTGATCATTTGACTCTGTTCCTTGGAATTCGACGATCGTTTTAATCTCTTAATAGTCAACAGTTAAAATGGCTTCAATCTGATATTTCTTTTGGGATGTATCTGACTCAAAAGTGAGTCCATCATATAAACGGTTTGGATCACTGGAAAGGTCATGTTCTAGCATCTAAATCGCCCACGTGTCATTCACAGTGTGCCGTGATGTATTTTAGCAAACGGGATGTGGGCAGAGGACGCGTGATGCACAATGCGCATCCATGCGTTCAGTGGGCATTGCCCCCAACGCTTCATCTGTTTTCTGTGCTACTACGCGCCGAAGGGGCGGATTTTACAGGGGCCGCTCAAGCATATGCAGCACTGCACTGAGATCCCTTTTTTTCGTAAACCATCGAACTGACAACTGCCAGCTTGGATCCCGCCACTGGGGTCGACATAAAGAGATGTCGAGTAATCAGAACCGTTCCTGATCTGTCTGATGTCATAGAAAGGTGGTAGAAATAAAATTGTACTCATGAGATTGTGTAGGCAATTCAATCGAACACAGCTTACGCTATGTAGTTAGATTTTGTGTGGGGTATGCCAAAGTCGTACTCGGCTCTATATTTGATTAAACATCAGTGATTCCACGTCAACCAAATACGTAGAGCTGGATTTAGAAATTAAACTATCAATTTAGCCCTCAGTTTATAATTAGTGATCAATTGATTTATAAAACAAAGTAAGGGTTAGCCTTCTCTAATGGATTTTTTTTCACTTTATTATTTTAGAACTTTTCTTTCACTAGTAATTACTATTTAAATTTCTGGAAAAAATAAAGATATACAAGTAAATAAGAAGAATGTTAAATAATACCAATTTTTATTAACATTTGAAAATATGGTATATTACAATCAGCAATATCAAAATAAAACTAGAGAAAAAATAAATAAAGATAAATACTTGACCCATTTGTAAAAATAGATGATCGTAGCAAATGGTCAGTATGATGTGACTAGATAGATATGATCACCTAAGTAAGAACTCAATTAACAAGAATCCAATAAATTGAGGTTGTAGACTTTTAATATAATCCAATGATATTGTAATGAAAGGGTTGAACAGTAGCAATCTATACTAAAACTAAGCTATGCTATGCTAGAAGAGGCAAAAAGATAAATATAAAGAAGATAGATTTATATTTGGTGTGGGGCTTTGAGTTCTTCATCACTGTGCTCCTTTTATAGGTTGTCGAGGAGGCTAAGCCTTCATTAGGTTTCCTTACTTATCTGGATCCTCTGTGCTTATGGCATGCATTCTGAATGGTAAAGTTTTTGTGCATATCTAAGATCATTAGCTCTCGGGCCTTTGCGTAGATGGTCTCTTGGACACTGTTGCATCTAAAAATAGATCAATTAGGAGAACTTTAATCACTAATTCTGAACCTTAAATCGATCATGATCATGCATCTTAATAGCATAATCGACGACATGACCTTGAATTCTTTCTCCCTTTCGATCATGGTCGTAGGAGGGGTCGAATCATATTGGAGACCCACTACAACACTGCTGCTATAAAAAATAGCTTGATCAGAGTTATCTTCAACATTCCTTCTACCATGGCCCTTCTGATCGTTGAACTTGTGAGACCGGATCTTCATCGAGCCCTCTCATTCTCTTAATTCCGATTAACATGCAAACAGAGTCTGATATGCTTGATGTTCATCCTTTCTTGATTTGGATTTGATTTGCAACTTGAATTTACTTGAATATCATATGATATTCGGATAATTGGTATCTTTGTGGTATTCACAAAACCTCTGAACAGTTTCTGGGAAGATCTCTTATTTTAGAAGGACTGTGAGAAACGGCTGTACCGAAGTATATCATAACCATATCTGTGATAGTATTCTTTCTCTTGGTGGATCTTTATAAATGCACCGAGCACGCTTTCCCATTAATTAGCTCCTTAATCACGTCCATGTGGCATGCATCTGTTCGTTTCCTTAAAGGCATTCGTATGGGTCTATGCTACCACATTAATGACAGATTGTGTATTGTCAAAGGAAGATCAATCCGAATATATCTTTAGGTGTGGGTATGATTTTCATGATTACCAAACCTATAGTGTTGACATGTGATGGCTTTTCATTGGTCCACGTTATGATGCCAATAACAGGTGCAAATAAAGATGATCCTAATTGTTGATATTTGATTTAAAAAATTTCGATGCTCACATTCAGATTCACATATTAGTGGCCAGGTCACTTTGGATCATGGGCAATTCTAAATAGGGCTAGATGATAGACCGTTCAGATTTCTGTCATCGAAATGTAGGGCCCTAAGGAATGATGTGTGTAAGTGATCCTGATTTGCCTCGTGGGCAAAAAAAAATTTCTGTGAGTTAAGGTCCTGTCAAATGGAGTTATTTAAATGACCAATATATTTCAATTAGCATGCATTATTATTGTTCGCAATTATGATTTCTTTATTTGGATTATACTCATTTGTTGGATGTTGTGATTTTAATTTTTATTTTAAAATTTTAATATTTGTATTTGATTAACTTAGAACGTAGAAATCACAAGTGTGATTTTCTATTTTTATGAAGTGATCAGATTTAAAGAATAAGTGTGTCCCATCATTTCATGTAATCAAATTCAAATTTTGACTAAAAACTGTAAATGGTGTGATTAATATTCTAAGCCAATTAGAAGTTGGCCACTTCAATAAAATTTCTACATGTATGGTGCACAAATATATATAGATGGATCGGTGAGCTATATGAATCAGTGCCATCCATATAGATGGTTACCAATGGGCTAAAACTATACCACATGTTGATTAGGTGGATGATAATGACTAGATGGTCCTACACATATTTAATGATATTAACTTAAGTGCACGTATATCTTATGTTCTGCCCATATCATTATATAATCCACATAGACCTTTATATAATTTTTATTAGCCCGTAATCTTTCATATTAGCCCACATCTAATATTTTAGTTAATGACCTAGGTTTAATGGTCAAGGAAAAGCTATAATAATAGCCCACGCTCAACAGGGCAAAATTCCAAAATTGGATGGATAGATTTTCATTAAACCATATTGGTCCCATCAAATCAATGGTCTAGGCGAACTAAAGATGGGCCAACTTGCAAAATTAGGTGGATGATAATGACTAGATGGTATTCACCTATTTAATTATGTTAACTTTATTGCACGTATCTCTTATAATTAATTGCACATATATCTTATGTTCCGTCCGGCCCGTTATATAGGTTTTATATTCCGCATGGACTGTCATATAATTTTTATTAGCACGTAATCTTTCACCTTTCACGTTCTCCACATCTAATATTTAAGTTAATGACCTAGGATTGATGGTCAAGGAAAAGTTATAATAATAACCAACGCTGGATAAGGCTAAAACTCAAAATTTAGATGGATATATTTGTTGGGCTTGGATGCCTCAAACCTTCTTGCATGAAGATCACCGGCTGGTCGGTCACGTTAGAGATGAAGACAGCAAGAACGCTGGACTTTTTTTTTGGGCCATCCGACCGGTCGGCCGACCGGCCGGTGGTGGGGTCCGACTGGTCGGGCAGTTTCCTTTTTGGACTTGGTTTCTTGCGCGGTTTTGCGCAAGGAGTTTCTAATTCCGATTTTCTCCTATTTAAGGAGATGTAATCCGAGATTAGGGTTGCCGCCAATGGGCCAAGGGATTGAGAGGGTTCTAGGGTAAGAGAAAGAGTTAGGGAGGAAGTTTGGAGTTCTCTGGGATGAGGGAAAGGGCTGTGTTTGTCCTTCTCATGTGAGAATTAGCTTCGGGTAGCTTAGGATTTCTCTTATGGGCTGTGATCCAAGGTATTTCTTCTGTAATCTCTTGTAACTTCTAATTCATAGTGGATTGGTGTCGCTTTGTGCCGTGGTTTTTTACCCGTGAGGAGTTTTTTCATGTAAAAATTGGATTGCCTTCTTTGTGTGTGATGATTTGCTTGTTGATTGCCATTGTGGTATGTTCCTTGCATGCCTTGGTTGCTTCCGCTGCGGGACTCCTAACCCCATTAAATGGTATCAGCGCTAAAAGTTGGGAAGGAGGCAGAGAGAATCTGAGGCGAGACATCAATGGCGTCTTTTGGCATGAGATTTGTTATGGAGAAAGATTTCGTGAAAGAAAAACATGGAAAGCGATCGGTATCTATGAAGAAAGTAGAGTTGAAGAAGATGAATCGGTACGCCAATATCTCAATCAAGTTTGTCGACTGCGATCAGGTTTGATCAGGAGCACTATTCATGGTGGAGCTGCGGGATTGGCAGCGGGATCCACGATTGCTCGTGTGTGGCATGCGCAAGGGCCACATGAGCGAGCGAGTGATGAAGGTGCAAGTTTGAAGTCAATGGGGCATGAGAAGTGGTGGAGCTATGATGACGACGAAGTAGAGATGAAGATGGTGAGTGGCGAGATGTTGCATGAAGATTTGAGTCGTGGTGGAGTTTGTTGGGCTTGGACGCCTCAAACCTTCTTGCATGAAGACCACCGACCGGCTGGCCGGCTGGTCGGCCACGTTGGAGATGAAGACAACAAGAACGCTGGACCTTTTTTGGGCCATCCGACCGGTCGGCTGACCGGCCGGTGGGGGGGTCCGACCGGTCGGGCAGTTTCCTTTTTGGACTTGGTTTCTTGCGTGGTTTTGCGCAAGGAGTTTCTAATTCCGGTTTTCTCCTATTTAAGGAAATGTAATCCGATATTAGGGTTGCCGCTAATGGGCCAAGGGATTGAGAGGGTTCTAGGGTAAGAGAAAGAGCTAGGGAGGAAGCTTGGAGTTCTCTAGGATGAGGGAAAGGGCTGTGTTTGTCCTTCTCATGTGATAATTAGCTTCGGGTAGCTTGGGATTTCTCTTGTGGGCTGTGATCCAGGGTATTTCTTCTGTAATCTCTTGTAACTTCTGATTCATAGTGGATTGTGTCGCTTTGTGCCGTGGTTTTTTACCCGTGAGGGGTTTTTCCACGTAAAAATCGGATTGCCTTCTTGTGTGTGATGATTTGCTTGTTGATTGCCATTGTGGTGTGTTCCTCGCATGCCTTGATTGCTTCCGCTGCGGGGCTCCTAACCCCATCAATATTTTCATTCTATTCAAACTAATCCCATCAAATCAATGGACCATGTCAACTAAAGATGGACCAACTTGCATAAATTAAATGGATGATAATGATTAGATGGTATACAGCTATTTAAATATGTTAACTTAATTGCACATATGGGTTTGGCTCTATGGCCAATAGTAGACAGACTCTTATTTCAACACTAAGACTAGGGATCGAGTGCCTAAGCTAATAAGTGCTTACGCTCATCAATTTGGATCATCCAACTGACAAGTGTCAATTGGACTTTGATCAATCACTTTCTGGTGTATACATGAATGTTTAGCCATTTCTTTCCCACCACCATGTCGCTTTCTCAGAGATCTGATTTGTTAAAAAAGGTGGGCCACGCTTTGATGATCGCCAAGTGAAGTAGTTGGATGCAAAATTCACGTACAGCCACCTGGTGTGATCATTTCTCCTGGTGAAAGTCTGCTAAAACTGCTCAAAATGGCAAGCCAGCTGAATATGGTTGGTGGTATGCTTCCATTTATTATTATTATTATTATTATTATTATCATCATCATCATCATCGATGACTGGTCCACGCCCCGACTCATTCAGGTTGGAGTCGAGTTGGGACTCTCCTGAGTTGAGGGTAAGTCGGCCTAACTTGCCAGAGTCGGGCGAATTGGGTGGCGATTCACAATACCGGTATGGCTCATCTACGACCTAAACCGAGGCAACCCGCTTGAGTTGGATATGACTCAAAAGAGTTGACAAACCATGTTGTAGGGTTGGCAATGGGCCGGGCTGGCTCCACGGGCATCCGGCCAAGCTTGGGCTGAATATGGTACGTGGATGGCCACGCCCGGGCCTAGTTTTTAAGCCCTTTTAATAACTGACCCGAGCATGGTTTAAGAGCCCATCAACCTGGTCCGAGCCCAGACCATTTAGGGTTTCAAGGGTAATTTTTGTCACATATTATGCATGAGTAGGGCACACTTAATGAACAGCACAGTTTTGCATAACAGCGGGTGTCCGAGATAGGGCATGGGTGGGTCATGCAAAATCATCACAGGCCTAAGCTGGGCTCTTGCCTAGGTTTTACTTGAGGGTTGGGCTTCGATGGACCTCGGCCTGGTCAGTTGACAGAGCTATTTGGTAGCCCAATTCAGCACAATGGGCATTTGGGACGGTGGCGGAATTTAGCACAATGGCCATTTTGGCCACTTGACATTTCCGACAAAGCCAATGTAGTAACATTCGGATGCACCTCATGAAGCGATCCATAAACAGGAATGGGATAAAAGTGTTGAATCTAGTGAAGTAAGTTTTTAGGCTTGCCATCCCTGATATGAGAGCTTGGGACCCACATGTACAATTAGCCAACCGTGGATACAGAAGATTGAAAGAAGATGAGATCATGAGGTCCTTTTGAGGGGTGAAAATGGGCGGGCTACGTTAAGGTTAGACAAGCCTAGGTCGTGGCCTGGCCCATGACAACCATCAGTCCACCTCCATTTAAGCCCAGGGAGCGGATTAGGTGAGACCCCGGCCTCACCCAAGAAGGTGTGACCCTTACCATTGGGCCCACCTTGATGTATGTATTCTGTATCCACATCCACACTATCCATCAGTTTTTTCAGATCATTTTAGGAAATTATCCTAAAAATGAAGCAAATCCAATTAGCAGGTGGACCATACCATAGGAAACAGTGGTGATTGAACGCCCTACCATTAAAAACTTCTTAAGGCACACCTTAATGTTTCTGCAGTGTTTATTTGCCATCCAATCTGTTGATAGTGCCACATAAGCCTGGATGAAGGGACAGAACGAATTTCTGCTGGATCCAAAACTTTTGTGGCCCATTAATGCTCAGTATCACCATTGTTTCCTATGGTACAGTCCACATGATAATTGGATATGCTTCATTTTTTGGACAATGCCCTAAAATGATTTGAAAATTAAAACAGATGGACAGCATGTACATATATCAAGGTGGGCCCTGTGGTAAGGGCTTACCGTCTTGGGTGAGTCTAGGGTCTCACCTAATCCACTCCCCTAAGTCCATAGGTATGATTTCTCAGGAAAGTGGAGAGAGAGAGAGAGAGAGAGAGAGAGAGAGAGAGAGAGAGATGGGCCAGTGTTGTCCCAACACCCGAGCTACATGGAGTTTGAGTTACTACCTAAGATTGTAGGTTGTGGTTAGAGATGGGTCCAGGTACTCAATTCATCTACTTAGATATTCCCTGTTCAATCAAATCCTACCACATTATGTGCATGCGGAGCTCCATGCCATTAGCGACAGTATTCAATCCAAAACCCAAAGAATGACCTCAAACAGCGCGCGGCGCACACACACACACACACAACACTCTCATGTTCTCAGTATGGGAAGGCACTGTTTGTATCAGTATGCTCTTCGTGAAACATGAGATTTTTTTCGTTTGTAAACAACAATTTTGACCGAAATTTCAAACTAAACCCCAGAACTTTAGTTTTCATTTCTAGACTTATGAGCTTTTTTTTGGACGAAAATACCCTGCAAAATCCATCTTCTTCATTTTTCTTACTGAAAAAACCCTTCTTTTTTGTTTTTATTCCTACAAAAGGCAATCCTTTTCTTCATTTTTCTTCTTGAAAAAAAAAAGAAAACAACATCTTTGTTTTCTTCATGAAAAAATTCATCTTTTTTTCATTATTCTTCTTGAAAATACCAATCTTCTTCTTTGTTTTCTACGAAAAGTTCCTCTTCTTCTTTGTTTTTTCTTGAAAAACCTCATATTCTTCATTTTCTTTCTTTTTGAAAAAAATCATCTTCTTCTTAGATACAAGGTGTTCATTGAAATGTGCATGTGAAATTTCATTTTAATAAGCACAACAACAATTCAACGAGCACTTGTTAGAATTTCAACGAGCATAGCAACAATTTGTGACATTCAACGAGCACAATGGAATTTGAATAAGTACTTGTTGAAATTTCAACAAGCATAGTGGCATTTGAACGAGCACAATGAAATTTAACAGGTATAGTGGCATTTGAACAAGTTTTCAATTGTTCTTATTGAAATTCAATCATTTCAGTGAGTATATGAGTTTCAACGAATACGGCCTCTCACTACGGTTAAAATTCGTAGCCTTTATATAAACTCTGTAGCCTTTATAACATTTGGACAAATTGAACAAGTACAGAGATATTAAGGATACAAATTGTAATCGTAGCCATAATGTATTCAACGAGTACATCTGACAGCTCAATTGTTTGTTGTACTTGTTGAATTTTAAATAAAGGCTATGGACCCTAAATATAAGTTACGAATTTTAACTGTAGCTATAGATTGTACTCGTTAAAATGACTGTGCTTGTTGAATTTCAATGAGTACATTAGAAAACTCGTTCAAATGCCATTATGTTTATTAAATTTCACGGTGCTCTTTGAAACTTTAATGAGTCACTCGTTCAAATGCTACTATGCTCGTTGAATTTCGACAAGTAGTTCATTCAAATGCCTTTGTGTTTATTGAAATTTCTCAAAATTTTCACATGCACAATTCAACTGAACACGTTATATCTAAGAAGAAGATTAGTTTTTTCAAGAAAAAGAAAACAAAGAATATAGGTTTTTTTTTCTTCAAGAAAACTGAAATAAGAAAATAAGTTTTTTTCAAGAAAACGAAGATGAAGATGGATTTTTTTAGAAAAAAAATGAAGAAGAAGATGAATATTTTCAAGAAAAAAAATGAATAAGTGCTTTTTCTTTTTCAAGAAAAAAAATGAAGAAAAAGATTGGTTTTGAAGGGCATTTTCATCCAGAAAAAGCTCAAAAGTCTAGAAATGAAAACTACAATTATGAGGGTTTAGTTGGGAATTTAGGACAAAACTAAGGTTTACATATGGAAAAATCTCTTGAAACTTTGTAATCCAACTTGAGTCATCCAATGGACTACCAAAACAATTTCTAAAAAGAATGTGGTGGGGCCACGTATGCTACGTGTTGAAAAGGAAGGAAAGGGATGCATGTGAAAGATTGCAACCAGGGGTTGCATGCAATCATTTCTAATACTCATGTAATTCCAATGATATTTAAAGTTGGATTATCATGTTCCAATAACCATCAAAACAGTGTTTTCTCATCCTTTTGTCCTATGGTCTATTCGCTATCACATGTACCAAATCAACGGTTATGGTCTTGTCCATACGTGCCACGTGTGTGGAGATGACATCGAGGCTTGGTCTTCCCATGCCTCCCCATGTAATGTACTGGATTCGCTCATAGTGATGCTGGCATGAGATTGAATTGACGTTTTCCTTGCGTCTCCATTGGATTTCTAGCCTGGCAGTGGGATCGGAATCCGCACCGGTTGTACGCAGCGGGTGCAACACCCGAGCTCTGTGGGGCCTGCCGTTTTGTGTGAGTGTAACATTCACTCCGTTCATCAGGTGTGGATGTAGCACATACATTATGGTGGGCCCTACAGTGCTTAGTGTTGTAGGAATCCCTATGGCACATACATACAGCTGCATGGATACTGCATCAATGGGGCAGGCTTATTCGCCTTGCTCCGGAAGCAATCTTAAACTGGAACCATAAGGCAAAAAAGTCAATATGGCCATGTTCAAGTAGAAAATTCAACCTCATGGTTTCATGCGATCATCATTTGAAGTGGGCTCAAAACAAGATGGATGGCTTAAATTAATTTTCCATGGAATATGTTAATTAATATGTACTTTTAGAATGTGATTATTTTTTTAATTATTAGAAGATCAATAGTTGTTAATACTTGAGCTTGACTTGGTATTAGGGTCTTTACTCATGCCTGCTGGTAGACTTACAAAAGTTTCAACACAAGGTCATGGGTTCAAGTACCTACTGTGGTGAAATCCCACTATGGTGTGAGTGCATGATTGGATTTGGAATCCAATACTAGCGTTGGCATTAGAAGCTAGCTAGACATAAATGTGAAGAAGTTACATCTTTCATCAATAAAATCAATATAAACAAGAAAATATCACGACAAAATAAACACACACGCACAAAAAAAGACATTCTTATGCCTCTATCATTTACATCATTCATTAACAACATTTGCATCTTACTCAACAATCCAATACATGTTTAGTGAGTTTATGCACAAAAATATGGGACATTGTCTGTTTAAAGGCATGGCGTTAATGCTAACTCTAGTCAATAGTGGATGAGAGCATTAACCTTGCTTTAGATTTTATGACTCTAATATCATAGAGAGTTTTGGCAAAAATGAGAGAGAGAGAGAGAGAGAGAGAGAGAGAGCTGAGAATAGAGAAAGAATGTAGGAAATGTATTGGTTTTTTCGTTGCATTAATTGTTTTGTGTGGCGTATACATGAAGTATATGTTATTGGGGTCATGGCAATAATCTTAAAGTTGAATCATACAAACGAAAGAGAAATACAAATAAAACAATCACAGAGAATACAAATTTATGTGGAAAAACTCTTATGGAAAAAAAAAAAAAAAAAATTACGACACAAAGCGACAAAAATCCACTATAAAAATAAAATTACAAGAGCTGGAATCAACTTACATGAAAAACCTTAAGAGTAGAAAACCCTAGCTCCTTTCAAAGCCCTCTTAGAAAACATGTAAGCACTCTCTCCTTCACCCTAATTCTATATAAACAAGGTTCATGTAAACCCCCATACAAAATTAGAAACAAAATCCACACTTATGTAAAACTATTCGGTCAATAGGTCCTTTGACAGCCATCGACGGTCCGTTGATAGGATCGAAGCCTCCTTCATAAAATTAAAATAAGGGCCAAAACTATTTAGTGAGTAAATTAGGATTTTGGAGATTTTCTCAATAGTACTGAGCGGTTTGTCAATCATATCGATATACCCAATTTAAGCATAGATTAAAAGCACCCAATTTCAACAATCTTTATCATGGCTTTAATCTCCACGTGTAAGCTTTGTGTCCTTCAAAGGACACGAGGTTTAAATAATTACACATGCAAGTAATATTTTGCTGGTTCTCACCACGGACAAGCTATGGCCTACAATTATGTTTTTGGCATGATCCTAACTGTCTATTATAGGGCTTTTGCAAGTTGAATGTGGATGAAATTCGCCGTCAGCCACTTTTCTACTCTCCACCTCTCTCTATACTCCATCTATGACAACCCTTCAGCTTGGCGTAAACATTTCAGGTCAGGCTCAAGTTACACTATTTTAACCCATCATGGCCCAAGTTAAGCTTGGATCTGAAATGAAGGTAAAACACAAATATTAGCTCCATCCAAACAGCCCCAAGGAGCTTTTTTAATGGTGTTAATCCCATCCATTGCAATTCCATATGATTTAATCCCATACACCAAATAGGCTCCGGTGAGTTTTTTAATCGTGGGTGTTCAATCACTGTTATTTCATATGGTGTAGTCTACCTAAGATTTGGATCTGCCTCATTCTTAGGCTAGCAAATGAACCACGTCCATTAAACACATACAACATGAGGGGGGCCTACAGAGCTTTTCCAGCACCCACATCAATGCTGGCTTGCTAACTACCAAATCCGAGTGAGCAACATCACATTGGGCAGGACTAGTCTAATCTCGCAGCGTCTCCTTGACCACACCAAATCGGTTCACACAATGCGAGTTGCTTCCCCCCATTTGCCGATTTCTATGTTGTCCAGTCCTTTTAGAATTGTTTCAGAGCATGAGCCTAAAAATGAGGTACATCCAATTATCAAGTGGACCATACCACATGAAGTAGTTGGATAATGATGCCCACCGCTGAAACCTGCTGAAACCTTCTTAATTAGGGCCCACCGTAATGTTTGTTTGCCATCCAACCTAGTCATAAGGTCAAACAAACATGAGATGAAAGGAAAACAAAAATATCAGCTCAATCCAAAATTTATATGGCCGGTAAGTTCCCGATGGTAGACATTTCAATTCTCATTGTTGCTTATGGTGTGGTTCATTTGAGCTCTCGATCTACCTCATTTTTTGGGTCATGCCCTAGAACGATCTTTAAAAAAATGAATCAAGGGCGTGGATAAAACACATACATCATGGTGGGGCCCACAAACTTTTCCTACGCATGTGTTCTACATTGCCCAATCCAAGTCGGGAGAGGATTAGGTGCGCCCACTTTGATGTATTTATTGTATATCCATGCCGCTCAACTGTTTTTACAATTGATTGCAGGATAAGCATCCAAAAATGAAGTAGATCCAAATCTCTTGTGACCCTTACCACTGGAAACAGTAGTGGTTGAATGCCCACCATTAAAAACTTCCTGTGGGCCATAAAAGCTTTGGATCAAGCTGATATTTGTTTCTTCCTTTCATCTTTGTCCGCTTGACCTAATCAACAATTTGGATGGCAGCAATTAAACAGTAGAGTGGGCCATAGGAAATTTTTAATGGTGGTCAATCAATCACCACCTCTACCTGTGGTGTGTTCCACTTGAGATTTGAATCTACTACATTTTTGGGCTTGTGGCCTAAAATTAGCTCAATTAGTTGGAATTTTTTTATGGTGGTCAATCAATCACCACCTCTACCTGTGGTGTGTTCCACTTGAGATTTGAATCTACTTCATTTTTGGGCTTGTGCCCTAAAATTAGCTTAATTAGCTGGAAGTTTTTACTGGTGGTCAATCAATCACCACCTCTACCTGTGGTGTGTTCCAATCACCACCTCTACCTGTGGCGTGTTCCACTTGAGATTTGAATCTACTTCATTTTTGGGCTTGTGCCCTAAAATTAGCTTAATTAGTTGGAAAAACGAATCGGATGACGTGGATATACAATAAATACATCAAGGTGGGCCCCACAGTCAGGGCTGCACCTAATCCGCCCCCAACTCTGATTATAATGAGAGAGATACATGCTTGGCAAGGGTACTCTCCTTCATCTACAACAGATGGACTGGCTGCATTGAGGGGGAGGGTTTTTCAAGTGCCTGTAATGGCTTTCATAGTCATATTGCCTTGATTCTTCTCAGATCAAGGTGATGATGGTTGACAAAATCACCTGTTACATGCACTGGCCTTTTCAATCATCTTGAATAAGCAGAGTTAAACAGGCTTGATTCTTAAGCCCCAGCCTAGCCCCAGGCCAAATACTCTAGCCAAGCTCAGCCCGAAATCCAAATGGGCCAACCCAGTCCATTGACACCACTAATGGTAATCCAAGTTTACTTATTTAGTGGACACCCAAAAATTTCTAGAAAGAAATGATCACATGGTAGTAGGACTACGTTTGTCACGAGTTGAAAAAGAAAGGGTCGTATGTGAAAGATAGTATCCACGCGTTGCATGTGAATTTCTACTTCTACTTTTTCGATAGTTATGCAAGTTCAATAGGGCTGCTTTGATGTTTATTTTCCATCCAAACCGTTCATAAGATGGCTTGGACATTGAAGAAGCGAAAACAAAAATATCAGCTTGATCCAAAACTTCTGTGCCCACAAGAAGCCCTTAATGGTGGACGTTCAATCCCCACTTTTTCCTGAGGTGTGGTTCATTTGGGCTTTTGATCTACCTCATGTTTGAGCTAATGATCTAAAATGAGCTGGTGAAACAGATGCACGGTGTGGATACAACATATACATCACTTTGGGCCCCACACAGCTTAGGGCTGCGGGCCGTCCTAGGGCTGTAAACGGGCTGGGCCTGGGTAGGTCTCGGCCCGACCTATTTAAAATTCTGATTTTCAGGCTCGAGCGCGGCCCATTGACACCCCTAGCGAAGGAGACTGACAGGGGCCGGAATACTCTGCAACATCTGCTATATGGGACCCACAGTGCTGTTTTTTTGTGACATCCACTACGTTCATTCGGTGAGACCTTCTCATTTTTACCGTACATCCCAAAGATCATCCAAAAATCGGGTGGACCAAATTACGGAAAACAATGTAAAACCACGAAAACATCTTAGTTCATTCAATGTGGCCCAACTGGAATCTTATTTCAGGTTGATTTTTCGATTTTCCCCTTCATCCTTGTGAGAACGAACGGATGGACGGGCTGGATGGAATTTAAACACCATGGTGGACCCCAGACACAAACCTACGGTTTGCTCCTCCTCTCCGCCATTACTTGTTGTAGCTCACCTGAGTAGTGGATCCAGCCGATTTTTTGGCAAGTAGACTGACATCAAGGGCGCACCAGATGGACGGTTAGGATGTTCACTCACACAACAAGGTGGGCCCACAGATCTCTGCTGTTGCACCCGTACAAGTGTACAACAGGTGTGGTAGAGGATTCTGTTCCCACGGATCTCGGCTAAAAATCACAAGAAGACGGAACGGAAAACGCCAATGCATAGACACGCCGTCCCTTGCCGGCATCACGTGGCACATATCAACGACATCCAACTTAGTACCGTTGATTCGAGGCCCAATTATTAGACGTATGTGATCATCTGATGGATGTGAATTTAAAAAATATATATCATCAATATTACGAGACACCAGATGAACGGTTCCGATTGATAAGCTTCTCGGCCATGTGGGTTTTAGAGAGATAGCTTTACCATATTCCGGTTATACCCTTTTGAGTATTGAGATTCTGAAGGGTATTTTGGTCATATCGAAGACAGAAGAGAGATATCTTGTCGTCATTTTTGGATCTGGTCCACTTAATTATAATAAATGTTGCTTGATTTTTCTCTCTTTATAAATAAATGTTGCGGATTTTGTCAAAGCCAAGTTGGGGGATCGTTCATCACCGTTGCTTAACTTGTGGTGTTACATCGCCCACGTGGCATAAATCGGACAATCCATCTTAACCGTGGGTCACTTTATGTTTTGATCTAAACAATTCTCAATTTCAATGACTTAACCATCCGATTTCCAATTGAATTTGGATTTGTCCATTTGACAGCCGCTAATTGGAAGGTTACGATCCTTTGATCATTACAATTATTTGCTTTTGAATTCCAGGATTTAGACGGTCTGGATTGAAGCATGTGTACGTGGGTGGTGGATAAGACACCACAACTTGAAACATGTGGATGATAATCACCGTAGTCGTATCGTATGTGCAATTTAGTACTATAGCAAAAGAATTCATCCAGTGCTCTCAAGCACCATACGTTATGTTACCCTCTATTTTCATTAACGACAACTAAAAAACTCAATTAATCGATCTGGACCGTCCATTGGATCGAGTATACATTTCACGATCTATCAGGAAAAAAAAAATTGTAAAAAACAAAAAATCACTCACTCAAACGTTTAAAATCATCCAATCATGCTATATAAAATTTTCTCAAAATCATATATACAGGTCCAATCGATAATTTAAGCCGTCTGTTTGTTGGGGCCATATGGAATCATTTCTATATTGCAACCATAACCATCCCATCCAAATAGATGTATACAAAAAAGAAGGCCAACGTACGGATGTTTTTGATCATCGGATTCATGTTTTTTTTTTTTTTTTTTTTTTTTTTTTTGCATGGTCCAGATCTGACCGTTTAAAAGTGTCCAGATGCAACTAGAAGCACTGGACCTTGCCGTGGTCTAAGTGCAATGAATTATTAATTAAGAGATATAACGTGAATTTGTTGATGTTCATGTCTTAAAGCATTAGCTATTTGCAAGCCTTTTGCTTGTCTATGCCTGAAATTCGACTCTTTGGATTTCCACTATCCTTTTAAGCTTTGCAACACCTTGCTTGAGCTTCCATTCTATATTTCTGCTGGTTTTCATCATTTCCAACATTTTGGTTTTTCCAGGTTCCACAGAGAGGTATGTCTCCTTCTCCCCATCTCATTGTAATTCTCAAGCTATATTGCTGCGTTTGGCTCACCTGATTAGCTTTCCTGCTAACATGCTTTGCTGGACGTTGGTACCAAGGAAATGGTAGGCCCCACCATGAATGTCACCTGACAGATCAGGCTGGTTGGATCATGGGTGGGCCACAGCATTAAAATCAATGAACATATGATGGTCTGACTCAACATATGGGTACCTCTTGATTGAATCAATGTGATTTTTGAGAAGAGTGATTCTCATAGTACTAAGCATGATGGTTGGGAAAGATGGTGTGATCAGTTTTCTTTTCGAAATCCTACTAAAATCAAGGCTACCACGTAAATACTGCACAAATCCAACAAGTATTAAACATTCATCAATGGCCTTTAATTAATGTGGATGGTCAAAATTATTTACACAAAAATAGGTCCAATCAACAATCTGATCCATCTATTTGTTAGGGCCGATCACAGATTGATTATGATTCTAAATAATTATTTTTGTTAGATGATCATAGTCACTCTATACATAGCTTGGAAAATGGATGGCCATAGAAAAATGGAGACAAATCAAAGATGGATTAGATAATTTAGTCAGAGAAACTTTGCACGGTGGTCCATGAGTTATGGACTTATAAACCATTTAAATTGATCGATTGAACTGTTCAAATAGACTGAGCATTTTTCTTATTCTTATAATGGCATGGCTACTACATTGTATGTTTCACCCTTAAATCATTGAGCCATAATTCCTATTTAAACAAACACCTAAAAATTATAATGACGGATTGCATTTCATAGAAAATTGGACAACCAAACAGGTCCTAATATTTGCAATACTTGTAATACTTCATGAATTGGCAATATTAGAAATCATCGACTATGCATGCTCCTGTAATCAGAAGGTCAAGGTTCCTGTTTGGTATGATGCAATTACAATGGGTTTTAATGGAGCTGTATTACAATTCAGACTGTTCAAATTTCATATTCAATTGTTGATGGTGCATAACCACAAAATTCTACTAAGAAAATGATACCAACCATAATTTGAACCTCAGAATTTGTGCCACTCATTATTTCTATATTTCACCATTCATTTGATAACTATTATTTGGATGGGTAAGATTGCTTGATCAATCCAATAATCAAGATATTCTCTGCATAGAATGCGTGGGTCCATAGCTAAAAAATCCAAATCATTGGTTGGCCCTCCTCTTTTGACATCAATGTTCTCATGTTCCATCATGGTGGATAGAGTTGTACGCGAGTCGAGCTGGCTGAGTTAGCTTGCTTGACTCGGCTCGAAACAGCTTGATTCGGCTCAATTCAAATGCTGGCTTCGAGCCAAGCCGAGCCTTTTTCCATGCTCAAAATGAGCTTCGAGCCTAGCTCGATTCGGTTCAGCTTGAAACTCGGCTCATTTGTAGCTTGATTTGGCTCGCTCAGCTCAACTCAGTTGACTCAGTTGGAACTCGACTCGACTAGGTATATTGTTTAGTCCCACATCGGTAGAGAGCAAAGAAATGAGAGGTGAAACTCTTTATAAAAGTAGGGGGGTCAATAGGCTTTAGGCTTCCTTTAGACCTAAATTTTAAATAATTTTAGGCTAGGTTTTTGACCTTTGGGCCTGGGTTTTTGTTTTTTCCAAGCTTGAATTGGGCTCGAAAGCTTGGTCGAGCCAGCTCGATCATGTCAGTCCAGTTGGAAGGCCAAGCTGAGCCGAACATGAGCTAGGGTTGTCATTGAACGAGCCTAACTTGAATAGGGCAATGCTCGGCTAGGCTTAGCTCGCATACAGATCTACATTGGTGGATAACCATTACACACACACACACACACACACACACACACACACACACACACACACTTCTTGCTATTCCTCCCCTCCCACATCTTACAAACCATTTCTTCTCATAGCTCTATATGCCATGTGTCATGTCTACTTGTTATATATTAGAAGTTTTCAATGGAGGATCAATGATATTTAAGCAATTAATTAAAAGGTCATTTAAGCAATTTGGTCGCAGCCCTGTGTTGAATATCATTTTTTAGTGGATTAGGTGTGGCCAGCCTCACCCAAGATAATGTAGGGCCCACCTTGATGTATGTATTTTATTTCCACACTGTCCATCCATTTTGCCAAATCATTTTAGGAGTTTAGGTCATAAGCCCAAAAATGAAGCAGATCCATTTCTCAGGTGGAACATACCATAGAAAATAGTGGCATTTGAAGTTTTAGATCGAGCTAATATTTCCCTCCATTCAGGTTTATGTGACGTTATCAATAGGTTGGATGGACCCTGGTTTATGTGACATTATCAATAGGTTTGATGGCAACCCTAGTAAGTTTGAGTTGGAAAAACAGATGGAGGGCTAATTTGCTCCCCAATTTTCTACACACCCCACGTGAGCACTTGAACTTATGACATGAGCCATGGGTTGAAACGACTCTATCTACCACTGAGTCATGAGTTGAAACCCAACATTAAATGCCATGTCTCCATTTAAAACTATCGTGGGCGTGGACAGTATGGTTGTAGAGGCATTAGTGACGCACTTTGCATTTCGCATGTGTCACAAGTGGTCGTTCCCTCACGACCTTATGCAAACCATCGCAAGGCGGTGCGATCACTGCTAAGTATAAGAAGGCCAGCTTATATAGTTTCTATCAAACGGTCAAATCCATATTTTGTAGAGAACAGCTAGAAACTAATGCTAGTTAATGCTAACAATCCAAAAATTACTAACCATCTAGTGATATAAATGGTTAGATCAATGATCCAGCAGATCCAAACAGTCAGATCATTGATCCAATGGTTTGAAACGTCTTGATTAATGAGCTAACAATCAGATCTGTTTCTTACAACATTTTGACCATTGATAGCCTCAGATACAAACGGTCTACTCAACCCCATTTCTATAAACAGGACCTCTCCAGGTCCAACGCATGAAAAAAGAAAATCAAATCAATCCTTCTCTACACAAACATAAGCTCTCTCTTCTTTTGATAAGTAAATAACAAACTAGGTCTTAAAACTCATTGAGTTTGCTAGAGACTGACTGCGTTAGTAGAGTTCCTACAGCCCTTCATGATTGTTGCACGCAGGACCAAGAAGGCTTGTCATATCTTGGAAGTAATTCGCTAGTGATCCCTGATCTGAGAGGAGGGGGTGAATTACGCTTTAAGGACAACTTATCTAATACATATTTCAACCTGATTCTAATTGAACATTTTTTTTGTTTCCAAAATTCTTTAATTTTAGAATTTTTCCAACATGGCGAGTGTTAATTGGAAGCCAAATCACAATTATCATGGAATTCATTATGTGGCTTAGAATCCTTAGTTGGGTTTTATAGCATTTACTTGGAATCCATTGAATCCAAATTTTGTGTTTGGTCGTAATTGGAATATATTAAAATTATGTATCATGTTTACACGAACATGAATTCAAATAAGTAAATCAACTTTAATGCCTTAAATTAGTGAACATACGTGACACTGGATAGAATAATTGTAACAAGCTCATTGAAATATATATTTTAACTAAAAATAAGGAAATTCCCAGCCTCAATCAAGTGACTCGCCAATGTTTACATAGTGAATGTTTGGACAATTTGGATTATTACATTAGTGTGATTTTACTGATGCGGCCGGTAAGTTAAATGTTTAGGGGTGTCATTGGCCTGTCATGTTGTTTGGCTCGAAATTCGATTGTTGGTACATATGTATGATGACATGCATGCTATAGCCTAATATGGCTCAATTCGAACCTAATACCTATGACTCCAAGCACCAAGATAGATAGGGAGGCCATGAGTGGTCGTCGATCTAACCAACAGCTAAACAATTTGGCCATACATTCAACCTCTTGTAAATGAAATCAAATAGTTTACGAATGAGGAGGTTCATCCTTCTAGTAAGTTCTCTTTGCTTTTTAGCAAAAAAGATATTTTCTCATCGTGATAGTGAGATAAAATGATTCGCGCAATGTAAAAGTAAAACTTAATTGTATTAATAAAAATGAAAATGAAAACTTACAAAAATATTCTTCAGCAATTCAGTGCTTATGGCATAGATTGTGAGATCTTAGAATTAAATTTTTCTTAGTCCAATGATTTGTGCATAGATGAAGGAAATTACACTAGTAAAACTAAAATTAAAAAGTCTTCCTTGGTCCAACAACTTGGGTATAGTGAAAGGAATTATACTACCGAAAAGAAAAGAAAAGGTCTTGCTTGGCCTAGCAATTTAAGCGTAAATGAAGAAAATTACATTATTGAAAAGAAAAGGAAAAATGTCTTCCTTGGTCTAATGACTTGGGTGTAGATGAAGGATATTACAAAATTCTTAAGCTAAATCGGTCCAATGTAACAGCATAGATGAATTGGATTATACTACTCCTAGGCTAAAGTCAATCCAACGTAGAAATGTAGACGAGTTAGATTAATTACACTACTCCTAAGCTAGGATGAATTAAGATAAGATAAGCAGCATTGCGTTGTAGTTTGTGTTGTGTTGGGTTAGCAAGGGCTTAGAGCTACTCGATCGTTCTCCTATTTATAGAACTTTGAGGCGGTATCTTAAGAAAAATCTTCGTTGTTACTCCTCATATCGGCTGATATAAAAATAACCATCTGAGATCATAGATAGTCGTGGTTTATTATTATGCAACACCACGGTGCTAGTCGTTTGTCGTACTGTGGCCATTGGTTGTGCGCACATCCTACTCTTATTACATAGATAAGAATTTTTCTCGTGATATCATATATTGTTGAGATATTCATTTCTTTTATTGAGATTTCATTACCATGCCGCATCATCTGAATTGCTAGATCTGACGTAATCGAATCAGGCGTAAATATACCTATGGCGGATTAGTAGCCTAGCGAGACCTTTGCCACTTGTGCGACTCTCCTACTGTTAAAAAGGAAGTCATCTTTTCATTTACTGATTCACTCTATTTCACAGCAAATATATTAAAAAAATAACTTTTCATTTACCAAAAAATATTGTTATTCAATCAAACACGAGGCCACACGTATTAACAAATGGCTAGTATTCAATCAAACACGTGCAATTAGAATAGTGCGGTCATACTAAAGTAGAACTCGACTGGAATTCGATTGAACGCTTATGACCCTAGGCGTCAAATCAGTTGTAAGATGACCTGACTATCCAGCTACCAATGATGCAGCGATATCAGGCGATTTAAAAGGGGAGGATTAAGTTTTTTGAATGAGAACTTTTTGCCTTGAGCCAATGATTTTTCTTTCAACGGTGATTGCAAGCCTTAGGTTTTCCAATAATGTAATAATAGATGGGAAGAATTAAAAACCAAACGCTAAAACATCGATTTATTAATTTATTATTAAAGCTTAGTATAATTAGTGAAGAAACAAAATAAGCAAAAAATAAATAAAAGATAAATACTTGTGATCACTTATATGGACAAACAATCACGGCAGATGGTCAATAGGACGTGACCAAGGTGTGATCTCCCAAGGACTTGGTTGATCGGAAATCCGATACCGATAGGTCATGGATATTTATACTAATCTTATGCTTACTGCAATGATGATACTAGACAATAACGATCTAAGCTATCTAAAACTTCGAATATTCTATAGTGAGGTTAGAATAGAGGAATCTGAAGCTAAAGTTAAGATAAGCAACATTGCGATATAGAGAAATTGTGTTTGGCGAGGGCATGTGCTTTTCATCGGGTGCTCCTTGTATAGTTTTGAGAGGATAATCGTTTGTATTGGGATCTCCTTGCCAACCTGGCTACAAAGATCATTGAGTTAAAGGATTAGTTCATGTCATAGCCGGAATCACATTTCTTACCATGTCCATTGATTTCCTTCCGTTCTATGAGGATCGGTATTTTGAACCTTCGTAGTTGCGGTGAAGGCCCAGCGTTAGCCTAAATTGATTCAGGCACGCCAATGTCACGGCTTCGGCTAATTGAGCGCAACTTGGGAATAGCATACATCAGATCTACCCTGTTCATCGAGTGCATCACCAAATTTTCACCATGGATCATAATATTCAGTCCAATCAATGACTTAGGTGGCCCCAACAAAAATTCGTGTCTAACGCACAAATTCACACGGTCTTGGCCCATGGGTCTTGAAATATCATAATTTTGGACGAATCCATTCATCCTGGTGTAGCATGTCAGATGAGTGGATTGGATGGCATATACATACTACAGTGGACCCACACTATTTGGCAATTTTGATGGTGGGACTATTCATCTCAAATGTTCCCCACGGTGTAGTCCACCTCAATGTTGAATCGGCCTGATTTGTGGGCCTCTGCACAAAAAAGGGTGTCGCACCTGATGATGGATGGTTCGGATCTCATACATATGAAATCGTTTTGTCAATTGCAGCAAAAGTCATGCCTGCCCACGATAGTCATGCGAGCATGTTCATATGGACCGCTGGCCACACAAAGTAATTCCATTGGTGCACGACCCGTTCTTTTGGAAATCTGACTGCGTACCAAGTTACTCAGTGCGCCTCTTATCGTACTGAGTAAACTCTGTTAGGCCCACCGTGAATGTATGTGGTTTATCCACGCCGTCCATCCGTTTTTCCAGCTCATTTTAGGGGTTGACACCAAAATTAAAGTATATCCAAAACTCAAGTGGACCATACCACGGGAAACAGTGGGAATAATGATTTCCACCGTTGAAACCTTCCTAGGGCTCACAGTGATGTTTATTTGTCATCCAGCCTGTTCATAAGATCACACAGACATGGATGAATGGAAAACACAAAAATCAGCTTAATCCAAAACTTCTGTGGCCCCCAAGAATTTTTCAATGGTAGAAGTTCAATTCACACGGTTTTATTTGGTGTGGTCCACTTGAGATTTGGATATGTTTCATTTTTTTCCTAAGCCCAAAAATTATCTGATAAAATGGATGGACAGAGTGGATTAAATAAGTAAAATATGGTGGGCCCCACAGAGTTTACTCAGTACTCTAAGCGCACGCAGTCGACAGGGCATTTCCGTCGCCTTAAAGTTTTGATGTGGGGGAGCGGATTAGGTGCTGTCCTTACTGTGGGGCCTACATTGATGCATGTATTATATATCCACACCATCCATCCGTTTTTTCAGATCATTTTACGGCATGAGTCCAAAAATGAAGCAGATCCAAAACTCAGGTAGACCACGCGGTAGGAAACAGCGGCGATTGACCATTAACAATTTATACTGGGCCACAAAAGTTTTGGATCAAGCCGATATTTGTTTTTTGTTTTTTTTTTTTTTCCCTTCATCCAGTTTTATGTGACCTTATCAACAGATTAAACATTTCAGAAACATTACACCGTGGCCCCTAGGAAGTTTTTAATGGTGGGGCGTTCAATCACCACTGTTTCATATTGTATGGTCCACCTGAATTTGGATCTGCTTCGTTCCTGGGCTCATGCCCTAAAATGATCTTGTAAAGTGGATGGACACCGTGGATATAAAATACATACATCAAGTTGGGGCAAGGTGGGCCCCACGGTATGGACCGCATGGTGAGGCTGGGGCCGCACCTAATCGGCTCTCGGGAATGGGCCAGGTAGCCTGCTAAGTGCAACTGGCTTTGGGCCGGGTTTGGTCCATGCGTGAGGCTTGGGACTCGCACGCTGGGACTCATAAATTTAGGTTGGGCTTGGACTCAGTCATTTTAGCCCAACACACCCCACCTTTTTTTTTTCTAGAGTTAGTCATGCAACACACCCACCTTATTAGCTGGCCAACACACCCACTTGGTTAGTTACACGATGCACCCATCCACTGGTGGGGGTTAGTGTCTCCATAGCACTCGAATCTAAGCCTTGCTGTTGAAACGCCTAGGCGTCTTCCAGCTAGACTAACAGGCGAGAGTAATTTTTTACTCTGTGCAGATGGTTGGTTTTATTTTTGTGAAATACTAATTTTATTTTTTATGCATGTATGGATAAGTTAGCTACATCTAACTAAAAATAGAAAAATATAATCAATTTCAGGCTGAGCTGGGTTTGTTCGAGCAGACTCAGGCCCAACCATTTTTCAGGCCTGGGCCTACCCATGCTGGCTTGGGTCGGACTCAGGCCTTGTGGTCTTAATTGTCGGTCCTGCACATTGCCATCTCTATTTTCACGTCTTGCAAACTGCCTCCTCTCTGCATGTTTACTACGTACAAGTCCATACTTGAAAGGATCAACGGATCACGGCACACGTGTAGATTTGGTGCATGCTTTTAAGGTGTAGGCAGCTTATTTGATAGGGTACCGGTGTGAATGTTCCCTTGCACAAAAGTCAAGCCGATTTGGGTGGCCCCCGCACATGTCATTTTAAATTTAGACCAACGGTCCTTTTTTTTTATTTATTATATATATATCCATCAACTTTTTCACATTCTAGTCTAATATTTTACCAACGGTCTTCTTTCCATGAAATTTTCTCATCCATGTGCGGCACACCTGATGGAGAGCGGATTAGGTGTGGCCCGGGCTCACCCAACATGGTGCGGCCCTGACCATGGGGCCCATCTTGATGTGTGTAGTGTATATCCACTTTGCTTCATCCATTTTGTTGTATCATTTCAGGGAATGATACCAAAAATGAAAAAAAAAAAAAATCCAAATCTCAAGTGGACCATATCATAGGAAATAGTAGTGATCAAACAGACACCATTAAAAACCTCCTAAAGCTTACGATAATGTTTATTTGCCATCTAATAGGTTGATAGGTAACACAGACCTGGGTGAGAGGAAAAAATAAATAAATATCAACTTGATCCAAAACTTTTGCGGCCCACAAGAAATTTTTAATGGTCATTCACCACTGTTTCTGGTGGTGGTCCACCTGAGATTTGGATCTGCTTTATTATTTGGCTCAAGCCTTAAAATGAGCTGGCAAAACGGATTGAAAGTATGGATATACAATACATATAATACATACATCAAGGTGGACTCAACAGTCAGGGCTTCTCTCTCAACCTTTGAACATCCAACCCTAATCAAGGTTTTCCAATAGTGTATGTATCCGGTGATTTTCGTTTTTAATCCAATCCCTAATTAAGATTTTGCATATTTAAATGTTGAGATTGAGATAAAAAGGAAAAGAATGAAGAGGGGGGATTTTTTTTCTTCAAAATCTAATTGGAAGACGACGTGAGGAGAGAGAAAGCTCTCTAACGCCGTTATCTCCCGCCACTGCATGTGTGCTTCACGTGCTCATCCATCCAACTATAAGCGGCCACGTGGGGTAACATATTAATGGGTGTCACCGGTAACACCTAAATCCTAATCCACACCCGGGGATGGCGCGTCTTATAAAACGGCGGGACTGTAAAACAAGGACCAAAAGGCCATATTGAATCTGGAGACACGAGATGATTAGACTATCTCCACGGAAGCGGATTGGCTGGTGTACTCTACACCAGCAACTTGGGAGAATCGGATTGCGTGCAGAGTAAACTCAGTTGGGCCCACCTAGAATGTACTGTGCTTTATCTATTCCGTGCATATGTTTTTCCAACTCATTTTAGTGGTTGAGCCCAAAATTTAAGCACATCCAAATCTCATGTGGACCATGCCACGGAAAACACTAGGAATAATGATTTCCACAGTTGAAACCTTCCCAGGCCTACATTGATGTTTATTTGTCATCCAACATGTTCATAAGATCACATGTACATGGATGAAGGGAAAATACAAATATCAGCTTGATCCAAAACTTCCATGTCCTCCTGAGAATTTTTTCAATGATAGACATTTAGTTCACACTTTTCTTGTGGTGTGGTCCACTTTAGATTTTGATATGCTTCATTTTTTGGCACCATATCTAAAATTTTCTGTTAAGATGGATGGACGGAGTGGATAAAATACTTAAATCACTGTGGGCCCCACAGAGTTTATGTGGATATATTACTCAGTACGCAATCCGCTTCCCAACTTGGGTGGTGTAGGGCAGGTGGAGTTCCCAGAGGAGTGCGCAGTGAACGTACGAACGGTCTAAAGATGATGAAGATTTTATGGGTCACACAATGATGGATTTAATATATCCACACCGTCCATCCATATGGAGAGATCATTTTAGGGCATGATCCAAAGCAAAGTTATATCTGAAACTCAAATGGACCACACCAAAAAAGGCAAAGGGCACAATGTTTTTCACCGTTAAAACATTCCTAGGCCCACGATGATGTTTATTTTCCATCTAAACTGTTAATAATGTCACACATACCTAGATGAAGGTTAAAACAAATATCAGATTGATCCAAAACTTTTGTGACTCCAAGAAGGTTTCGATGATAGATGTTCAATCTCCACTGCTTTATGCAGTGTGGTCCAGTTGAGCTTTGTATCTATCTCATTTTTAGAATAAATCTTTACAACGATCTCGCAAGATGAATAGACGATTTGGATATAACAAATACCTCTTGGTGGGCTCCACAGAACTTACTAACGTCAATACACCAGCTAAGTTAGTGGTGCAGGGTACACCAGCCAATCCGCTTCCTGTATCCACTTCTCATCTAACACGGTCGGGCCCACCTGATGTGCTGCTTGGTTGCGGCATACGTCGCACAGGTTGTCACGTACTCCTGCAGCCAACATGTAACGTTCGGGCAAAAGATTGCGTGTGGGATTGGCGTTTTTTTGGCGAAACGTAACTCTTTCTTGTCATTTCGGGCACGCAACGGGCGCGGATTGCGTCCCGCCCCTGCAGAGACAGATTCGGTTCAGGGCAGGGGCTCTGTATGGCCCACCATTGATGTATATGTTTTATCCACACCGTTCATCCATTTTGAAAGATGTTTTTAGAGTATAATCTAAAAAATGAGGAAGATCCAAGGTTCAAGTGGATCACAATATATGGATTCAACTCACACCATTAAAAAATTCTTGTGAGCCGCAGAAGTTTTGATCAACCTGATATTTGTGTTCGCCATTCATCCAAACCTACGTGAACTTGTGAACAGGTTGGATGGAAAAGAAACATCTCGAAGGGCAACAGATGACGTCATTACCACCCCTTTTTACTGTGATGTGGTCCACTTGAGCCTTCTTATTCGCTAAAACGAGCCTTTAATCTCCTCGTTTTTGGGCCCATGCAGCAGAACAAACACATCACTGTGGCTCCCACGGAGCCCTGCTTGGACCGAGTCAGTACAGGCAGGGGCAGGACGCAATCGAATCCGCAGGCCCCTGCCCGGATGGACTAGGTCCAGGGCAGGGGTTCTGTGAAACCCAAATGATGTATGCGTTTTATCCACGCCCAACCATTTTGACGAATCTTTTTAGGTGAGTTATTTGATACTCCGGATGTACATAAGACTTGATACACAGGCACCTTAAAAGGGTACAATCGGTATAAGCTAACCCAAATTACTATCTAAATTATGTCACTGCCACCAGGTTAAATTCCAAAATCAGATTGATTGAGCAATCCTAACCACTGATTACTGTACATTGGTTTGTTGAAATAAGACTATTGGATCCAAAACATCTTTGACCGTCAATAAATGTCCACAAATCTGATAGTAAGATAATTAAACTGGCTTAATTTTAGCCTTAGATACATCAAAACTTTCAGACATAAATTGGACCGTTTACTTCAAATTAAGTTCACATAACGCATGCAATTTTTAAGTAATTTATAAATTCCTGCCCATAATTCATCACGATGCTTCTGACAGTGTCAAAGTTCTCTCCTCTGTCTTTATTATGTACGTTCAAAAATGCCAGCAAAATGTTCGGCGGTCGTTCAAGATGTTTATACTCTGGCAGCGTATGACGTTGATACACAGGCGTATCAGAAAATATTAAAGCAAATTAAACTCAATAAATTATGGAACCAACTGAAATCAAATTTCTTGAACCAGTCTAATCCCTGATTTGTGCACACTTGTATGTGGAAATAAGACCACTTAATTTTTTCATTTCAACCGTCCAAAGAGTGTCCACAAATCTAGCAGTCAGATAAACAAATAATTGTATAGTACATCCATAATTTCTATAGTCTGATTTGAATTAATTGTATTCCACTTAATACCATCTAAGTAATTTCTTAGTGCCTGTGCATGATCCATCACACTCTACCAGAGTATCAAAGTGTATAGCCCCGGTCTACACGCAGTAAAATATGCGTGCGAGGAGCATCCAACCATCCATAAGGTGAGCCCCACCTAACCCAAAAACTAGGGCTGTCAATGGGCCGAATGGCCCAGTCGTGGACAGGAATAATAGGACCGATGCTCATCTGGGTCTAAAATTTAGGCCCATTAATGAATCTGTCTTGGGCTTTGTGTAAGAGCCCTTTGGCCCAGATTGAGCCTGGCCCAATTACAGTTTCAAGGGTATTTTGTAATGTGTCATGCACGATGGGACACACCAAATGAACAGCCTAGATCTCCAGAAAAAAAAACTGGCTCTGCCGGCTCGATCAAGATGGGCATAATCATCTCAGTCGGGTTCGGGCGTGTTTGTTCGGCCTACCATGGGCCCGCTCAGGTCCGCGGCCCTACCAAACAGGTCAAACCATCATCAGCACATTTTTACAAGGGGACCCATTAATGGATGGCTTGGATATCACACAAGTGCCAGCATGGCAATGTCCTGACGTGCAAATAAATTCTAGTACCGCAAACGTTGACTTCATTTAAAAAATAAGGAAAAGAAAATAAAATGTATAGAAAATTTCAGGCACCGCGGCAGCAAGAAAGTCCTTTAAGCCATGTACATACCTCAACATCTCTCATGGCTCTCCTTCTTCATGATATTCTTCTTTCATCACTCTCATGCCGACGTCGGCACCGCCGCTTTCTACAACCCACCATACCTACGTAAGTGCCCGAAAAAACGTTACACTACATACGTTCTTCTTGTGTACCAAAATTCAGTGATGTTCATGCACCAGCTTTCGATTCAATTCTGTTGTGTTTTGATACAGCGACCGCTTGTTATGGTAATGATGCGAGCCAATTCCCGGCGAACAATCTGTTTGCATCTGCCGGAGATGGGATATGGGACAATGGAGCCTCTTGTGGGAGGGAGTACTTGGTAAGGTGCCTCAGTGCGGCTCAGCCAGGCGTTTGTGTCATGGACCAGACGATCCAGATCATGATCGTTGATTACGTGGACTTGTCAGTTTCGCCACCTTCTAATCCTGGATCGACGATGGTGTTGTCTGTTAATGCGTTTGGCATGATCGCCAATTCGTCGGCATCGGAGATCAACATAGAATTCCAACAGTAAGTTTCCACCTCTTCTTTTTCTTATCTTCTTCATCAGGGTCACGTGGGGCGCTTGTAGCACACGTGTTGGGGTTCAAATTCATTAGGTGGGTCCCTCTGCCGTACATGGCCTGGCCCACCGATCAGGCCAGTTTTCTAGTTTGATGGGCCATTTGTAAACGATGAATGAGGGTAATTGATCAAGTTCTTTCCTTTTTTTTTCAACCCTCCATTTCTTTCTAAAGTGGCTATGATTGATGAACGGCTTGGATCTTGCATACATATGCCACTGGGATAATTGGGCTCTGTTTCTTTGATTGTTTTTTGGTTGGTGGAAGATACTTCTGGTGTTCTTGTTCTAGCTCCTTATCTCAAAGGGAGTTATATGATACTCAGGCAGTCTATGAGGCTTCATACGCATACACTCATAAACTGCACACGTATCATTGATTATTTCAAATGAAACCGACTAAATTGTAGAACCCACTGTTTCTAAGTTGCAGTCCCACGCTCAGATTGGTTAAACAACCGTAGCTTCTGATTTGTGGATACTTGTTTGTGGAAATTGGACCGTCGGAAATTTCTCTTTTTCAACCGTTCATTAAATGCCCACCAATGGAATAGTCACATGAACAATTAAGCATAATTTTTTGTTCATGATACTGCTAAACTGTGATCCATAAGTCAGACAGTCTAATTTAACTTACTCATATGCTGCATATCTATTTTTTTTTTCTTAATTTCTAAATACCTGAGTATCAACCATCTTGATTTGTCAGAGTATCAGAACTTTTCTCTTCTCTTACAGCTGGAATTTCTATGGGTGCAGGGTTTGACTTTGACGCACAAGTGGTGCAGAGACGTGTGATTTGTTGGGAAAGGGAAGAAATGATGCATTTTGGAAAGAGAGTGGAAGGGGCTATTGCTTGCAGGAGACTTGACTGATGATGATTGTTTGGGTCGTGTTTGGTAAATTTGAAAAATGTCTCATAAGACTGTTATTTTTTAATGATTTGTGGTGAAATAAACAATGGTAATTGATTCATTATTGCAGCCAAATATAGTTGTGTCACCACACAATTACAAGAGTAAGCTATCATTACCTGTTTAGGTAAGAGAATGGGGGAGTAAATGGCTTACCCAGTTGACAAATGAAATGAATATGAAATTCAAATATTCTCTTTGGATACGAGCAAGCGCAAAGATGAGAGGAATTAGCTTGCATTGGAAATTCTAATATATTAACGAGGACATGTATAATATGCTAAATCAGCTTTAATACACTAAATTAATGTACATACATAATATTTAATAGAATGATATTGTATTAAGCCCGTTGAAAAATATAAAAATTTTTACAAAATAGTACCTCATTATTACCATATTGATATCCGTACCTTTCTAAATTATATTTTCATTGGGTTGCTTCATTAATCAAGATGATTGCCAAAGGGGTACCTTCCATTTGATATCTCTCATTTCCATAAAAGTTTCTTTTATAAAATGAAAAAAATGCCCATCATTAAGATATAGCTTAATTACCCAGAGACATCTTTTGCTTGCTAATATGGCTACAGTCAGTGCCTGTGGGCCCCACCAAGACATATGTGTTTTATCCACACCGTTCATCCAGTTTGCCATATCATTTTACGTGAGTCAGATCCATATATTAGGTAGACCACACCACAAGAAACAGTGGGCATTGAGTGCCCACCCTTAAAAACTTCTTAGGGCCCACAAAAGTATTGGATCGATTTGATATTTGTTTTTTCCCTTTATTTAAGTCTGTGTGACAGGTTTGGACGGAAAATACATGCATCTTGGAGCCCAACACATCACCACACTGGTGGGCGGTTTTGACACAAGTGAGTCGTGCAGCCCCGCCTCACCCGACATGGTGCAACCCTGACTGTGGGCGGGGCACATTTTGATGCATGTGTGGTATATCCACACCATCCATCCATTTTCCCAACCAATTTTAGGTAACGATCCCAACAACTAAGTTAATCCAATTGTCAAGTAGACCACACCATAGGAAACAGTGGTGATTGGATTCTCACCATTAAAATCATCCTGGAGCCCACTGTAATGTCCACCATAATGTTTATTCTCCATCTAACCTGTTGATAAGGTCACACACACCTGATGAAGGGGAAAAACAAAAACAAATATCAGGGTGAATAAACATCATTAGGAACCTAGGAAGCTTTTAATGGTAGGGCATTCAATCACCATTATTTCCTATAGTACGGTCCACCTAAGATTTGAATTTTCTTACTCATGCCTGAAAATAATCTGGCATAATGGATGGACGGTGTGGACATGGCATAAATACATCAAGATGGGCCCCACATAAGGGCCGCACCTAATCTGCTCTCCCAGACGGCCTCGTCTTGGCAGGGTCTCTATGGGGCCCACCATGATGTATGTGCTTTATCCACATTGTCCGTCCAATTTGCCAGATCATGTTAGGTATGAGCTCAAAAAATGAGCTATAGATCCAAGGCTCAAGTGGACCACACCACTGGAAGCAGTGGGTGATGATAACGTCCACTGTTGAAACCTTTTTATAAGCTACCGTGATTTTTATTAGTATCTAACCAGCTAAACCTGGACGAAGGCAAAACACAAATATCAGCTTGATCAAAACATCTGCGGCTCCTGGAGAAATTTTTAATGGCAAGAATTTATTCCTCACTGTGTTATCCACTCCAGCCTTAGATCTGCTAAAATAGAGGGATAAAATGCATACATCATGGTGGGCCCCACATCCCCTGTCCGGAGCAAGTCTGTCGGGGCAGGACAAGGACGCAAACCGCGTCCATCCACATGGGACCATGACTACAAGGTCCGCAGAATCTGCACAGACGTGTTACGTAGGAATTCATATTTGGAGTATAGCTTGGAAAACCGCGTTCCCCCAATTGTGAACAGTTGAAGAATTCCCGCACGAGTATCCAAAATATATTGATTGCATGGTCAGTCTGAAGTCTTAAATTGATTACTATCGTTAAAGCAGTCAAAAACGTCCATTCCAGGTTGGCATGTTACATCTGACATTAGGCAGCCCCTGCATTTACGGTGCAAATGGATACAGTTGGTTAAGTCCAGGCTCAGTGGTAGACCCTCAAAAGTTTCAACATATCAACATAAGGTCAGCATGGGTGCGTGTGAAATTTTTTTTAAAAAAAGTTACCTAAAATTCATATTTGGAGTACAATCACTTATAAAGAAAAAAAAAACCCTAATTCATTTAAAAGTTACCCAAAATAATAAAGCTTTTCTAAAATGTAATTTGCCAAAAATAAAAAAAACCTCAAATAAGCCTTACCAAAGCATTTCCAACATTATTGCAAACAATTTATAAAGCAAATGAAAATTTTAAAATTGCAAAAATATAGATATACAAAATAGAAAATTTTTAAAATAGTAAAAAAAAAAAACAAATAATTCTAAAATGGCAGTGTTGAATTGTAGGGGTGCATCATCTAGTGAAACTGATGAATTCAGCTAGCATAGCTAGTTGGTTAGCCTAGGAAGCATCGTTACACAAAGATCGCTAGGTCATGCATTTTGTGATGATGCTCGGATCAAAAGTTATAGTTGATTTATAGGTTCACACTTTGAATGATAATTTCTCCTTATCTAGAATTAATTTCTTTGAATCAAATGTGCCTGTGAACTAATTACATTATGCCCTACGTGGGATTGGGCCCATTTCTAGTGAGCTACTTTCACTTCTGTTCATGCTTCTTTTGGTCCAATCATGTTGAGAATGTATCTGCAGCTTGCTCTACATCTTAATTAGTCATGGAAAGAGCATGAGCTTTTGAAAAATAATACATGTTTGACCCTTCAACTAGTGGAATATTTATCTTTTTAATTATTTTATATAATAACCTTGTCTCTTTGGTAGACTCTCAGGAGTTTCAACATGAGGTCTAGGGTTCGGGAGTACCCATAGGTGGTGAAATCCCACTACGGCGTGAGTGTGAGGGAGTGTGTGTGCGCAGAGGTGGGTGTGGGGTGCGTTTATAAATAAATAAATAATTGTTTCCTGTAGTAGCCCACTTTTACATTTCATCACCTTTGCATGTAGCCCATTTTAATAGAGAACCCGGTTAACAAAGTAATGGTTAACAAAGTAATGTGGGGCCCACCTTGATAATTGTGTGACATGCATATGGTGTGTTGCCTCAAGTTAGGACACCAATATAAATATGAGGCAAATCTAAATTCAAATGGGCCACAGCATGGAAAAAGTTTGGATGGGTCGCTCGCCATCATTGACACTTCTCTTTCTATTGATACGTGGCTGTGCTCTTTTCCTTGGTCTTTATCTCCCTTTTTTCTTGTCCCTTGCTCTTTCCACCCAAGCGTTTATTCAAGTTTTCAACTTAAGTTGGATTTAGCTGTGGTTGTTAAATCTCATCCAAGGGTTTCCAATCTTTCACTGTCCATAAGTATAGTATTAATTAATTAAACCAATGTCTAAGTCTATCAATGGGTCAAGTTTTCATGGGGTCCTATAGTACCTGTACTTACCTATTGGGTTCAGGTTTCCATAGGGTACCCATCAGGTCTTTGGATCTAGGTTTCTGAGTTTGGTTTGAAACAAATAAGAGCATTTAAATGTTTGGGCTTACTTGATAGATGGATTAAATCACGCACATGTTTGGCTGAGGAAACCTCGTTTCTTTCATATGGTAGAATAATCAAATATGCATTAATTAAAATAAAAAATTACCTTTAACACTAGTTGGAACCGACTAGACCAATCCGACCTGATTTTAAATGGACCCATCACAAGAACCTGACTAAACTCGGTTTTTAACCAGGTCCAAAAGGTGAACCCCAGCCCAACAAATTTCTTAATGGGTCCAATAAATGGGACCTGGACCCTTTAAATCGGGTTGGGTTCATGGGGTATCCACCAGTCTGAGGTACCCATTGATTTGGGTCCGTATCCTTAACTCGGTGGTGGACTCTCAGGAATTTCAACACGAGGTTTTGAGTTTGAGTACCCATAGGTGGTGAAATCCTACTACGGTGTGAGTGCGGGGGATTGTGTGCGTGGGTGGGTGGGTGGGTGTGGGGGGTGCATGTAAAGAGAAGAAGAAGAAGAAGAAGAAGAAGGTGCCCATTGATTTTTAAACCTTCCTCTACTTATATTAATTATTTTTTAGGAGTTTGGCCTGCATTCAGGCCTATGTTGGTCTATTTTAGGATTGTATAAATTGGACCCATTCAAAATCGATATGGGTTTGGCTGATTTTGAGAGATAGGGTAACCTTACCCACGTGTCTCACCTGCTAGCATAGCTGGAAGACGCTCAGGCATTTCAACAGCAGGTCTAAGGTTCGAGTGCTAAAGAGACAAACTAACCCCACTGGTGGGTGGGTGCATCATGTGACTAACTGTGTGGATGCGTTCCATGACTAACCAAAATAAAAAACCTCACTATTTAGTAATTTCGATAGGTCTTTCTTTTGGACCCAAACATGGTCCATGGACCCAGAGCTACTCACTGTTGTGTTAGATCCAATGACCTGCCGGATCGACCCAACCCAATTGCACCTCTACCTTAGCGCGGTTGCACGTACCAAAGCTGACCATGTCTGTAGGATGGTTAGACCATGTACCTATCAGGTGGGACTCACGGCCGCATTGATCATCTAGCAAAGAACTCGAGAAGAATCATTTGTCACGTAAGCCATACACGTACAAATCAATGGATGATCGGAGATAATGTGCGATCCTTTTCACACACCTAGTTGTTTCAAACACGGTTGCTTGCCTGACTGTTGACTGGCCTCAATTATTGGCCAGATGATCTAAAGTCTAAAACACTGGGCCCCACCAGATACAACGACATATAGTACTGATGAATCTGTGGGTCCTAAGTGTTCCCTTGAGATTATCTTGACCACCCATTTAAATCGCGATCAACGACCACAATTAAAGAATCATACACCTAATTTGTATAGATCAAACTCAGCAAATCGCTTTCGAAGTAATATCTTTCACTTACTACCTTGAAATGGTTATGTGATTATCATTTGATTAGCGGTTTCCGTACAATTTCTATCCATTTTAACGGTTTGTATCTATTTCGATGTGTATGTTTCACCTGTTAATATGAGACAATCTGTGGGTTATTATCATTAGAGACTTTATAGCCAACCACTTATCATGTGACCAAAAGCATCTTTGAATAAGTCGTCCACACAAAAGTCAAGGAAATCATGAAGGTGGGCCACTGATTTTTAAATCTACAACGATGATCATAAATGTGGTTGGATCAAGCAATGGTCCAGTAGCAATTCTTCTTACTGCATTTTGGTGCAAAGTCACTTACGGTGCTCAGGTGGGCCCACCTATGATCACTACAGGGACGGTTTTGCAAATTGGACAGCGAGACCATTTTTCGTCTTACTGTCCATTTTGTAAGCAGCTAATTTGGTGGACGTGATATTTCCATCATGGTGAGATTGGGACCCTATCCAATCTGTGATGAACTCCAATCCAGCAATCACCAATGGGCCCTTGGGCCCAGATGAATTTGAAATCTCCCAATATCACAATATTTGTCTAGATTCATATATATAAGGTTTGGCCATTGACTTTCAAAACTAATACGCGGTTGGAATATATTGGCTGACGACTTTTCCAATTGAAAAACTGGCTACTGGTTAGAACATTCAAAAGTTCATTTCACTCTATTATACAATGAAAAAATAAATAACCATCTGATTATTTTTCCCTTCAACTTTGGACAGCTCACTATTTTACTTTTAATTATTCACTTGATAATCACTAAATGGATGGTTAGGATTTTGCTTGATCAGATGTTAGAGACATGATACATCCACAATGGGACCCACAATTTGGATTATCTGGATAGCCATACAGAGGATGTGCCACACCATTTTTGTACGCTTAGTACCTGTTTGGATGGGCACCAAATTATGAATTTTACAAGCAGAATACAAAATAACAAATTTTCTAATTAGTGAATTTCTAATTTCACAGAGACAACAAACTTCCAAATTCATGAATTGACTAATTTCATGCATCCAAACATGCCCTTATCCTTATGCCGGTTTCTCCATGAAGTTACGTACACTAGAGTGGTCCATTAAAAATTACGAACACTAGAAAATTTAAATTTTAAAATGCTTGTTAGATTCTCACCAACTGTTCCCGGTCCCAAACGACGGCAGGTAGCCGCCAAGAAGAATGAATTCCCAAAGGGTTATGTGCACGATTATGATGGAGCGCATCGAAATCGTGCTCTATAAATAATGTTTTTGACTATCAAAACTCATGCTGATGATAATAAACATTGTTTAAATCAGCAAATCCATGTTGACCAAAATAATAATAATAATAATCAAATTCATGTACTCTCTAGCTCTTTTGTGAGTACCAACAAGGCTTGCTAGATGAAGGTTCATCAGGTGGGACTGGGTTGAAGAAATTTTAGCTCAAAAAACCAGGGAGTTTGCTCATTGGGTACATGTGTGGTCCACTTGATGAGTGGACTAGCTGGATTTTTAGGCCATGACATGTTCACAGTGAGACCATCCTGCCCTGTTTATTGATAATGGTCCTTTGTGAATTTGGATCTTTCTTGAGCTGGATTTGGTTGTGACAAATATCACTGAAATTGGTGCAACCAACTTCACCTTGTACATTTCCTTGAGTTCCAAAATCAATTCTTTCTATTCTTGAAAGGCTGACATGTCATGTGTACAAGGGTTATTTCATGTGTTTTAGTCACTCTTTGCTTTGCTTGTATATAAATAGAGAGACTTGTGCATAATAGTAGAGCTGGAGAATTCTATAAGCTGAACCTTTGTACCCTTGAATATAGATCTTTGGAAGGTTTTGAAGTTCTGCAAGAAGTTTTATACTTGAGAGAAGTGTGGAATAGTAAGGAAGGTTTAGAACATATTTAAACCACTAATGACTGCCAAATAGCATAATCTAAGCCATTGAAATAAAAGGTCCTGAAATTCTTAGTGTGAGTGCATACATAACTTTTTAACTTTGAGTACTTCTCAAAATTGCATTATGCTCCCTTCATCACGTTTGTGTGATCTTATGAACAGGTAGAAAGACAAATAAACATCACTGTAGGCCCTAGGAAGGTTTCAATAGTGGAAATCATTATTCTCACTATTTCCTGTGGTGTGGTCCACTTGAGCTTTGGATATGCTTCAATTTTCGGCTCAACCCCTAAAATAGCTGAAAAAACAGATGGAGGGCGTGTATAAATAACATACATTCACAGTGGGCCCACTCAAAACCACATAAACATAGCCCATTAAGGCCCAAACGGTTCTTATCCGTTCACGACTTGCATCCATGTTCTTAGTTTCACTAACCACACAACAACTCTGCATAGTCCACACTTCGAAACCTGGTACCCATGTGGAACATCCAAGCCATGCATCAGGTGGACCTCATGTATACTTACATGGCCCATTTAGAAAAAGATGAAGGGCTCATTTAATTTGTCCACCGTCCACGTTTATACTCACATGGCCTGCCTGATGGTGGACCGACCAGATTTTTGGGCCAGGTTGAGGGCAGTGAGCCCCACCTGCTTTGTAGCTACTATCCCCTGCACACGTGCTAAGTTGGCCTGTATAGGTGGGCTTGTGCTAGACACGGCACACATGCAAATGTGGCACAATACAGAATGGACTATGGAGGCTACTCATTGATGCAAACCGTAAATCCACACACGTCCTTAGCGTGTAGGGTCCACCTTGATGAATTTGTTGTATATCCACACATGCATATGCTTTCCCATCTCAATTTAGGACGTGATTCCAAACCTTAAAGAAGATCCAAATCTCAAGTGGACCACACCACTGGAAACAGTGGTTCCAGTGGTGAGTGACCATCAAAAACTTTTGGTAGGTAGGCCACAAAAATTTTGGATCAATCTGATCTTTGTATTTTACCTTCATTTAGGTCTGGTTGACCTTATCAACAAGTTGGATAGGAAGTAAACATTATGAAAACCTTACCATTGGCTCTAAAGTTTTTAATGGTGGAGTGTTCAATTACTACTTTTTCATGTGTTCTGGTCCACCTGAGATTTGGATCTACTTAATTTTTGGACCACGTACTAAAATGGTCTTTCCGGCGTGGATATACAACACGTCATCAAGGTGGGGCCATGGTAAGGTTAACACCCACTAAAAGTCTAAAAGGTGTTGGGTGTCACCACTCCAGCTGTCCACGCCAATAAATCGATGTGGATTGTCTTATGAGCTCCTTCGTCAGTCTGATTGGACAGCAATGTGCTATAAATAATAAGGCCACGTAGAACATGTTTGACCAGGACGCGGGTTGGCTGATGACGCTATAATACCAGGTATTAGCAAGCTGGTGTCAAAGCTCTGTGGGTTCCTACCACGGTGTATTTGTTTTTATCCATACCGTCCATCCATTTGTACAGCTCATTTTAAGTCATGATACCAAAGATGAGGCAGATAAAAATCTCAATTGGAACACAACACAGGAAACAGTGAGGAGAATTATGTCCACTTTTGAAACCTTCCTAAGGCCCATAATTATGTTTATTTGTCATCCAATATTTTCATAAGATAAAAAAGAGCTGGATGAATGGAAAACAGAAATATTAGCTTGATCCAAAACTTCTGTGGCCCCCAAAAATTATCTTACGGTGAATGTTCAATCCCCGACTGTTTCCAATGGTGTGGTCCATTTGAGCTTTGTATCTACCTCATGTATCGTCTAATAACTTAAAATGAGCTTTAAAAATGGAAAGACAGCATGGATAAAACAAATACATCACAGCACTGGATAAAACAAATACATCATGGTACGACCCACGTAGCTTTGACACCAGCTTGATATGGCTGGTATTCACGTCATCAGCCAACCGGCGTCCGTTTGACCCAGCTAAAATCTTATCACCTGGTCCAATCAAATCCCACGTCTGAAGGGGTGCGGGCGCACGGCTTGGGACTGGATCCCCGTATCCACTAACTCAACCTTTGTAACCTATTTTTCTCAAAATCCCTAGTTTTCCAAAAAACCAATAAATAACCCTGATCATGAATTTCTGCTAAATAAATCTAGACTCCAATGCGAGATCGCAAGGACCAGCAGCAGAACAGCATACAAGAAATCCCTTATAGATGCCCTTTCACAAATAGCCTCAGATGATGATGATGATTTACTATTAGATACCGCACAAACCAATTATGCTCAAGAAAATGAGGAAACAACTTACGGCCTTGAAGATTATGATCATCAGCTTTACAAGTGACAGTAGACCATCAGCAGTAAAGTAGACCATCAGTAGCAGTAGACCATCAGCAAGTAGACCATCTACAGTAGACCATCAGCAGTAAAGTAGACCATCAGCAGTAAAGTAGACCATCAGCAAGAAGACCATCTACAGTATCTACAGTAGACCATCAGCAGTAAAGTAGACCATCAGCAGCAGTAGACCAGCAGCAATAGACCATCTGCAGTGAAATAGACTATCAGCAAGTAGACCATCAGCAGTAGCAGTAGACCATCTACAATAGACCATCAGACCATCAGCAAGTAGACCATCAACAGTAGCAGTAGACCATCTACAGTAGACCATCAGACCATCAGCAAGTAAACCATCAGCAGTAGCAGTAAACCAGTAGCAGCTGTTCAGCATAAAGACAAGTTTCACCCGACAGCATCTCCGTAATTTTCAGATTTCACAGTACAATGTAGCACTTTTACTGTAGCACTTTTAACTTTTTAGCCTTACCGACAGAATAGTACCAGCCAGCTCCACTAGAAGACAAAATCTTATCTTTCCAGCACAGCATCTCAATTAGCCTCCGGATTCCAGAGCCTCTGAAGTCCGCGGATTCCAAATAATTTCAAATCCGCATAGTTCAAGATCTCTGCTTATAAATACTACTTCCTTCTTCGGTTCAACCATCGCAATTTCAATACCAGCAAAAGCTTTTACGTTTCGTCCCCGTGAGCGAGTGTTCTTAAGCCTCTTCAATCTTCCAATCTTCCTGTAATTCCATAGTCCCAATTAGTTTTCAAAGTTGTATTTCTACAAGCAAGTTTTACAAGTTGTTCGAGTAAGTATTTGTATTTTGTAATCAATAGTCTTTTGTAATCCTTCAGTTATAATCAATAATTTTCTGTAAATCTTTCTCTTTCTTTTAAGAGTGTTTTACGACAAATTATTTATTCATATTTAAATACCCTGAATTAGTAATAATAGACACAACAGTAAATCCTCATATGATTCTAGGAGAATTTTACGAAGCTTGGAAGGTAATCTTACCTCCGCCTGGGTTTTCATATAGAATTTGGTATCAAAGCCAAGTTGCTCAGCCTCTTTGGGTTCAAACTCGAGATTTTACTAGTGAAGGTGAGCCAGACTACAGTAGTCCATTAGTCATTATTGATCCTATCTCTCAGAGGAGACGCCCTCTATTCTCTGTATAAACTATTTGTGATCAATACTGTAGAGATTGAACTACTGTTCTAAGGTGTGAGCCCAGTGGAACGTCTTTGAGGCAGGCAGCCGTTGTGACGTCAGGGAGTCCGAAATTGAACAGTCTAGTCTTTCTACAGTAGCATGATGAATAGTTTATTCAAAAGTAGTAGCAGCTCTTCTAGAAATACTATTGACGATGCTAATACTATTAATAGTCTGCATGAAACCTATACAGACCTTAATTTAAATAACAATCCTAGTAATTGGAAATTACCCGTAGTAAAGAAAGAAGAAGTTTACAAACGAGAAGGTAGATTTGATTTTTCTTATGATTATCATGTAAAAACCATAGAAGATATAGTTAAAATGAATTATTCACAGCAGGAGAATTAAAAATATAAGAAAAAATACAAATTCTTACACATAGGATTAGTACAAGTAGGAGTTCAACCTTTATTTAGACAAGGACTAAATGTTAGTATGTTACTATGTTTACGAGACGCTAGACATATTACAACATTTCAAGATACACTATTAGGTGTCGTAGAAACCAGTTTAAACAAAAGACCAGTTCATTTCGATTGCTATCCAAATTTCAAAGTAAATATTAATGATCAGAATGTATTAAGAAGTTTAGTTCTACATATACAAACACAAGGTATACAATTATTAGAATGCAGTGATAGCCTAGTACTAGTATACAAAGTATGTTATAAGGCATTAAATACAACCCTTAGTCCTTTAGCCCTTAAAGAAAGTCCTAGAGGTAAAACCATGTTATTAGAAACAGATATGCAAAACCTCCATACCATGATACCTAGGATGATCGAATGGGATGAAGTCACTTTACCCTCTACTTGGAATTTAAACAATATACAGACACCGCCACAGGTAGAAAATACAGAAATAGAACAAATCATAGAATCATCAGACGGTAGTATAATCTTAAATTTTACCCCACAAAGACAAACTATTATCAAAGTAAATAGTCCTAGACAGTCCTTATCATCACATTCGTTTCGAACCACAAACTCACAATTTAAACCATCTCCTTCCAATCCCGTAGATCCTATAGTAACACAGTTACATGGAATTAAAACTAATACACAGAATAATTTAGCACAACCTGTTTATGCTCAATCCAATCAACCACCGAGTTTTTCACCAACTCATTCACAAATGGCAGATAATTCCCCCCTAAAATTTTATAAATATGATATCCCATACTTTAGATACTGACTACGTTTGTAAAATAGAATTAGATTACCTTAATATAAACAATTTAGAAAAAAGAAAAAATTTCTGCAACCATTATTTCCCTATTATCCAAGACAAACTCCGTAAAGGACATTTAATGTATTGTGATAAAGTAGAATACATACCTTTTTTCGACTGGATAGATACTTATTACCTTATAAAATCACAAGTTAATGTAGTTACAAAACCCATAAGTACCTGGACAACAATCAATAACCGTAAAATACAAGCTACAAATCCCCCAAATAAAAATTTAAAAATACAAGGTCAGAATGCAACCTTACAAGCTACACCTTTTAAAACCATTACTGAAATAGAACAAAATAGATTATCTAAAGCTATTTTAGATCAGAATAATTATAGTAACTTATATTTACAAAATATAGGAGAACAATTAAGACGTATAGAGAATACAGTAACCCAAACTAGAACTGTCCTTACTGACAACTATAGCGTACTTCGTAGTAGAGATTCTCTTCTACCATTTAAAGAAAATATCGACACCGAACAACCAATGTTTATACCACCCGCACTTTCCAGTGATAGACATCTACATAGTAATAATACAGAAGAATTTCTTCAAGCCATTACGGATAAATTAGCAGAATTACAAACACATGATACCCCTAGACAACAACCTCCTAGTTTTTCCCAACCATCTTCCAGTAATAATTCTCACGTATCTGTTATAGAAAATATTCCCAACACAATTAATACTAATACCCTAAGGCAACGACATCCTTACACCCCCTTACCAGAAACTCGTAACTATTATCCTAGACCCTCAATGATTGATTTACAATTTGAAGAAAGAGGACAACATGTACAGAGTAGTTATAGTGGTGATTCGATATATGAATGGAATATAGATGGATTAGCCGAATATCATATACTCAATATGGCACATGAGATGGCCATGGTAGCAACCACCTATAAGACCAGGAATAACACTGACTTTCAAACTACCCAGCTTCTTGTTACTGGCTTTACTGGACAGCTTAAAGGCTGGTGGGACAATTACCTAAGTCAAGATGATAGAAATGCCATTTTAATTAGATTAAAGGTAGATCCAA
Source organism: Liriodendron chinense (assembly GCA_003013855.2). Taxonomy (NCBI): domain Eukaryota; kingdom Viridiplantae; phylum Streptophyta; class Magnoliopsida; order Magnoliales; family Magnoliaceae; genus Liriodendron; species Liriodendron chinense. The sequence goes on along the minus strand of PVNU02000439.1, from coordinate 5,784,199 downwards.
CAGGCACATCTATCCTAGAAAACGGACAACATGTCCCAGATGCAGTTAATACAATTATATTTACTATCCTTAAACATTTCACAGGAGACCCAAATGTCATTAGAGAAAGACAAAGTACACTTCTAAACAACCTTAGAATAAATGACATATCTGACTTTAGATGGTATAAAGACAACTTTATTAGCAAAATCATGCTTAGGACAGATTGTAATATGGCATTTTGGAAAGAAAGATTTATATTAGGACTGGCAAAATTATTTGCAGAAAGAGTTAGAAATAAATTACTTAGCCCTTACAATAATATAATTCCTTACGATAGAATAACATATGGAGATATAATTTCTTATATTAATAATGATGCATTAGTATTTTGTAATGAACAACGGATAAAAAATAAATTAGATAAAGAATCTAGATTAGGCAACAAACAGATAGGTTTATTTTGTGAACAATTTGGATTCCAATCATTAGTTCCACCTTCAATACAAAGAAAAAAATCATACAAAAAGCGTAAAAATTTTAAAAGAAATTTTAATAAACTCCACCATTGGAAACAAAAATATCCTTAAAAAAGAACGCATTTTAAAAGATATTCTCAACAAAATAAATCTAGAAAACCATTTAGGACATTCTCCAACCAAAATAGAAAAACTCCACCAACCTGTTATAAATGCGGAAAAGTAGGACATTACAAGAACAAATGCCCATTAAAAATCAAGATATTTGAATTAGAAATAGATGATAAATTAAAACAAAATTTATATAATATACTTAAAGAACATTCTTCTGATTCCGACGAAGACCAAGATAATAAATCACAAATCTCAGAATTTTCAGATAATGAAATAGATATTTTAGACGACTCATCAGAAAGCTCAGATAGTGATAATAGTAACTCTACGAAATCAGATTTTAATTACTGTCAAGGATGTGACAATAAAGGAAAATATAAGTCTATTAATGTCTTAACTAAAGAAATTTATACACTCACGGATGAACAAAGGTTACTTATAGAATTTGTAAATAAAATAGATAATCCTAGAATTAAAAAAACATTACTTAAAACAATTACATGATTCTTTAAATAGACCACCAAAATAAACAATAGAAACTTATAATATAAAAGAGATAATAGCAAGATTCGATGATCCAATAATTAGAACACCAACCGTAGAAGATTTACAATATGAATTAAAAAATATTAAAAAGGATATTCAAGATTTAAAAAGACAAATAACCATATTAACTATAAACCAAACCGTATCCGTAACAGACCAACCTTCTACTTCCTCAGACTTATCTTTTATGCCCGAAACAAACCAATTAGATACAATAACCGAAATAGAATCCCAAAAGTGGCATGTTTACGTATCTGTAGTAATTAAAGAACATCATTTCACTACCACGGCCTTAATAGATACAGGTGCAGATATGAACTGCATACAAGAAGGTATAGTTCCTAACGAATATTTTGAAAAAACAACTGAAGAACTTAAAACAGCTAATGGCTCCAGAATCAATATCAAATATAAATTACCTAATATAAAAATTTGCATTCAAGGAATCTGCCTTACTACTGATCTCCTTGTAATAAATGATATAAATAGGCCATTAATATTAGGTACCCCATTTATCGAACTCCTAAAACCATTTAGTGTAGATGATATAGGAATTCATACAACGATCCTACAAGAGAATATTACCTTAAAATTCATCAGTCCCCCACAAATTAGAAATATCATTGAATTAAAACAACAGCATTATAGTAAAGTCATAAACTTAATAGATACCAAAACGAACTACTTAAGACATTTAAAGCAAGAAATACACATTAAAAAGATAGAAGTAGAATTAGAAAAAGAAGAATTTAAAAATAAAATAAAGCAGTTCGAAGAAAAAATTAAACAAGAAATATGTGCTGACTTGCCTCATGCATTCTGGAATAGGAAAAGACATATAGTAAATTTACCCTATGAACAAAGCTTTAAAGAAGAGAAAATCACTACTAAAGCTAGACCTATACAGATGAATTAGGAATTATTAGAATATTGTAAAAAAGAGATACAAGAATTATTAGATAAAAATCTCATTAGACCAAGTAAATCACCATGGAGCTGTTCTGCCTTTCACATTAACAAGAGTGCAGAAATAGAAAGAGGAACATCTAGATTAGTAATTAATTATAAACCATTAAATAAAGTATTAAGGTGGATTAGATATCCTATACCAAATAAAAGAGATTTATTAAACAGATTAGTCAATGCATCTATTTACTCTAAGTTCGACATGAAATCAGGATTTTGGCAAATACAAATATCAGAACAAGACAAATACAAAACAGCTTTTAATGTACCCTTTGGACAATATGAGTGGAATGTCATGCCCTTTGGTTTAAAAAATGCACCATCTAAATTTCAAAATATAATGAATAATATATTTAATACTTATTCTCAATTTTCCATAATATATATAGATGACGTTCTAATTTTCTCAACCAGTATTGATGAACATTAAAAACATCTTAGGATATTTTTACAAGTAATTAAAATAAATGGATTAGTAGTCTCAGCCACTAAGATAAAATTATTCCAGACTAAAACAAGATTTTTAGGACATCACATATACAATAGAACCATAATACCTATAAAACGAAGCTTAGAATTTACTAATAAATTTTCAAATGAAATCAAAGACAAGAAACAATTACAACGATTCTTAGGTAGCTTAAATTATGTTAGGGAATTCATAGAAAATTTAAATCAAATCTGTAAACCCTTATATGATAGACTTAAAAAGAATTATAAACCATGGACTGAAGAACATACGAATATTATTAGAATAATCAAACAAAAAGTTAAACATATTCCTCTATTACATATTGCTGATTCACAAGCCTTTAAAATCGTAGAAACTGATGCCTCAGGAATAGGTTATGGAGGCATCTTAAAGCAAAAGATAAACGATAAAGAAGAAATAGTTAGGTATACCTCAGGAGTATGGAATAATGCACAAAAGAATTACAGTACTATAAAACAAGAGATTTTATCAATGGTTCTATGTATTACCAAATTTCAAAGTGATTTGTTAAACAAAGAATTTCTTTTACGTATTGATTGCAAAAGTGCAAAAGATGTTTTAGAAAAGGATATTAAAAATTTAGCACATAAGCAGATTTTCGCCCGTTGGCAAGTTATTTTATCTAGTTTTGATTTTAAAACAGAATTTATTAAAGGGGACATTAATTCTCTCCATGATTTCCTTTCCAGAGAGTACCTTCAAACCAGTCATAATGAATAGCCGGCCTCGACAAACAACAAAACAAGATTACGCTTTAACACCAATTAAATCTCCAGCTAAACAAAAACAAATAGTCCAGAGTCCTATTGTAGGCAGTACTATTAGTCCCAGACCAACTTTCACAAGCTTCCCTATTCACAAAAATCCATTTTAACCCCTATCACCATCTCCCTCTCAAACACCTAAACCTCAATCTTTCTCTAGAGTAGTCCAAAATCCTCCATCAAGCCCCCAACTAGCTCAAAACTCTCCACCATCAGTTTCTAACTCCTCATCCCAACCGAATGTGTTTCAAAACCAAAGACTGCGTGGAACATAGATTGGAATCAAATGAATGAAAGTTAATATTAAATCATTCAATATGACAGTGGTTGATATTCACCAAAATAAGGAAACATGCTCACTAAGTACACATGATGAAGTCAATAAACGAAAACAAATGAATGAAATCTCTTTAGTCATCATATAAAAGACATCTTATAGGTCTAATCCATTCATTGCCCACAAAAGACAACCCCTCAAGACTTCAACAAAAGGATTAGAAAAACATGAAGATCACACTTCTTGAAAAAACATGCTGATCCATTCACTAGGTGGGTCAACCAGTATGATGAGTCAGAGACTCGATTATCCATTGATCCCAGAAGTGTTGCCCATGATGAAGCTCACCTTTTCAACAATAATAATGTCCTACACAAGTGGAATGTTAATGGAAAAGATGGTATGGTATAAGCAGTGTTCGCATTGTCGGTATCGCTACAAGTTTCGCTGGCTGGAGATAACGATATAATATCGTTATCGCCGATAATGTCGCCGATAACTGGAAATGCGGAGAAAAAGAGGGAAACATGAGGAAAACGGTGGAATTTTTCAGTGAAACTTCAGAAAATGCCTAGATACATATATTTGCATATTTAAGAAAAAAAATTGCATAAAGAATGCATTAAACAATAAGTTTTCATTCAATAGGGCCTAAAAAGCATGCGTTGCCTAAGAAATCACTCTAATAGCAACCAAAATGAGTTTATATAATACAAATGCAGCCATCATATGATAATTAAGACAAAATTAAATGAATTTAAAAAGTATATTTTTTTGCCATATTTCATTCCCACTTGGAGTGACGAGGTGGCTCGTAATCATCATCCGGATCTTGTTGCTGTTGGGGGATTTCAAAATCACAATTGGGCCATAAAAGGTTTCAACCGTGGGCATTTTAGGACATGCTACCAAAAAATAGAAGGATTCAAAACTAAAGTGGGCCACACAATAAGAAAGAATGGGGATTCAATGAGATTTAGATACCCCTCATTTTTTGTCCATTTGAGATTTGGATCCAACTCATATTTGGTATCATGTCCTAAAATAAGCTTGCAAAACAGATGGATGGTGTGGATTTCTCCAAAACATCATTGTAGGCCCCACCTGAGCATCCCAGTGAAAGAAGTTTTTACTGGTGGACATTTAATCACCACTGTTCCCTTTTGTGTGGTCCACCTGAGATGCGTATGTGCCTCATTTTTTTTGCTCAAAATTTACATTTTACCTTCATCCATGCTTATGTGATCTCATGAACAGCTTGGTTGACGAATAAACATCACCGTGTGGGCCCTAAAAAGGTTTCAATGATAGGAATCATTGTCCCCACTGTTTTATGTGGTGTGGTCCACTCGATATTTGGATCTGTGTGAGGTCCACCAAACTTGGTGAGGTCCTAAAATAAGCTTGCAAAACGTATGGACGGGGTGGATTTCTCAAAAAAAAAAAAAATCAATGTGGGCCCCACCTATGCATCCAGCGCAACGGACGTGGGCTCAACTCTGGCTGCATATGACGAGAGCAGATTACATGAGACCTCGGCCTCACGCGAGACCCTGCGGCCCTTACTGCGGGGTTACAGTGGGGCCCACCTTGATGTATGTATTATGTATCCATGCTGTTCATCCGTTGTTCCATATAATTTTAGGGTTATATCCTGAAAATGAATCAGATCCAATTATCAGGTGGACCATACCATAAGAAACAGTGTTGAATTGAATGTCTACTGTTGAAAAATTTTCAGGGACCACGGAGGTTTTGGAACATCAGGATATTTGTAGTTTAACTTCATCCATGTCTGTTTGATCTTATGAGTAGCTTGGATGAGAAATAAACATCACTGTGGGCCCTAAAAAGGTTTCAACGATAGGAATCATTCTCCCTAGTGCTTCTGTGGTGTGGTTCACTCAATCTATGGATGTGCCTCCTTTTTGGAATCATGACCTAAAATGATCTCGCAAAATAAATGGACCGTGTGGATATAACATATGCATCATGGTGGGGTCCATAGCACTTGGTGACGTCCACATGCGTTGGCACACAGCCGCACACTGCGCAAAGCCCCTGTAAAAAGAGGAAGCGGATTGCGTACTGAGTAACTCCGCACGCTAGCATGCGGAGTAAACTCTGTGGGGCCCGCAGTGATTTACGTATTTTATCCACTCCATCCATCCATCTTAACAGAAAATTTTAGGTATGGTGCCAAAAAATGAAGCATATCAAAATCTAAAGTGGACCACACCACAAGAAATGTGTGAACTGAATGTCTACCATTGAAAAATTCTTGGAGGACACAAAAGTTTTGGATCAAGCTTATATTTGTGTTTTCCCTTCATCCATGTCCATGTGATCTTATGAACAGGTTGGATGACAAATAAACATCACTATAGGGCCTGGGAAGGTTTCAACGGTGGAAATCATTATTCCCACTGCTTCCCATGGCATGGTCCACTTGAGATTTGGATATGCTTAAATTTTGGGCTCAACCACTAAAATGAGCTGGAAAAACATATGGACGGAATAGATAAAGCACGTACATTCTAGGTGGGCCCAACTGAGTTTACTCCGCACGATAAGAGCATGCGGAGTTACTCCGCATGCAATCCAATTCCGTAAAAAGAGGCCTCGACTCACCTTCTCTCGAAACAAATAGGTTCCATAAGGGAACCCTCAAAACCCCAAAATCCCCAAAAGATCGGTATGAAATCCCCCCTCTTTCGCAGATTTTTCACGAAAATGAGCATTTCATCCGAAGATCTTCATTTATTCGAAGGAAAGAAATTGAAAGTAGAGAATTTCTCGCACTTACGCCGCACGGATGGATCGATTGGCCCAATGCTACTTCCAATGAGCGATCATCTCCTACGATTGGCCCACTGCTACAGCAGTAATCTTTTACAGACACACAGGTACCGAAATCCAACAATTTCCTCATTTTTCTCCCCTTTTCTTTCGATTTTTTTGGGTATTTACGCAATCCCCCTTTTCTCGTAAAAAATGGATTTTAGCTACAGTTATCCCGTGAAAGGTAGGTAGCTACAGAGATTTCATGCCGATATCAGAACTTTTCGACAAAAAATCGATAAAATCACCAAAATATCGGCGATACCAGGAAGACAAACGAAAAATTAGGGTTTCAGTGTCGCTAGTCCAGCGACACCGATATTATCGGCGATATTATCGATATTTCGTCGACAATGCGAACACTGGGTATAAGTGATGGTACGTGACCTGTAGGTGATTAATTCTCATTCGATATTAGGAGGTACATGAGCAGAAGATATGAATTGCAGAGGTGAGGTTGTCAACATGGATGCATTGGAAGATAGGAGCGATAGAATCAAGAATGGAGTCATCTGAAGCAACCTAGCAGTAGAATCAATAGAATATAATTGGTGGAGACTTGAAAGTCAATTGAGATGGTTCTGCCATATGCTATGAAAATCAGAGATGGTGCTGGTAAGGAGAGCTACTATGATTAGGGTTGGAGGGTGTAAAAGGAGAAGGATGTAGAGAATACTAACGACTGGGATGGAGGTGGTTAAGGATAGGAGTTACACAGGAATCAATGATGAAACGGAAAGCATAATCTAGCTAGGACAAGGCTATGATGATGATGATAATGAACATAGAGTTCATCATCATCTAAGCCTTATACTAATTAATTGAGTCGGCCACATGAATCCCGTTATGCTATTATATTGTTCAGATTCATGAAGAAAGTTATGGCATAAGTTTGAAGCCGGATGCTAATCTAATGGAGCCCTACTTTATCTGGGTTGGGGACCGGCAATGAGAGTACAAAAATCCCATAGGCAACGTAATAGACTATTGCATACGTTGGTTACAATCAAGCGCTTTCTAATAGTCTTTACATGGAGTTATTAACTACAATATAACAAAAGATACTAGGAATCTAATAAAGGAATGGAAAAGATTTAAGGCTGAGCCCAAGCCAACCAAACTCAGTCTTGAATGGGACCTCGGTGAGCATGGTTAAAAGACTCGTGACCCACACCAACTCACTGTCTTAAGTTGAGTAAGGATTCGCCCGAGTCGGGGGTGAATCGGCCTGACCCATTCGGTATCAAGTCGAGTCAGGGGCAACTCATGGTGTCAAACCTATCGGGTCCAACTGGGTCCAAGTCCATTCGGACGAGTTGCATGGGACACATCTGAGTCTTAAAACCATGCCGACCGGCCCAACCAGTTCAAAATCTGGCTAAAAAGTAATTAATAAATTAAGTTTAAGCCTAGAAGTATTTTGTTATTTGATGTCTTTAACTTAAAATTACAGCAACTGAAAACAAATTTGTTTGCAAGAGTTCATCTTGAGCATGGGTGCTCTCTCCCAAAAAATTGCACGTGGCATAATGGAACATGATCTAAACCATTCATTAGGTAGGTCCAGCTGAGGAATGGCTATAAAGAAAATCTCAACGACTGGGCATTCTTAACTATCTGATAGGTGATCTACAAATAGTTGGGAGAAAAGAACTTTGAAAAACAGTCAGCATTGAATGAGAAATGACACATTTATTGGATGAGAAATTTTCGACTGTAAACCTCTCTTTTGACCATTATTCCCAGCTAAACCTCCAATACTTTTCTTTCCAAAAGTAAACTTCCATTATTTCTCTGACCAAACTGCCCCTGTTCATTTCGAAATTCACTGCGATCTCGTTGAATTGATCTCGTTGAGTTGATCTCGTTGAAAATCAACGAGACACATAATTTTCATCTCATCTTCATCTTCATCTTCGTTCATATATCTTCAGTTGTCAACGGTTTTTATGGCTCCTCCATCCAAGATGTACGGAAATGTATGTTTTAGGAATGTTTGGGGGTGATTTTCGTTTTAGGTTGGTTCGTTTGAATATTTGGGAGTGATTTTCGTTTTAAGATTGTTCGTTAACCTTGGCATACAAACTGTTTGTAGAAATGCCAATGTAAACTTAAAATGTTGAAATGGGAGATCGCGTTAAATTTCAACGCGATCCCGGTGAATTTCAACGAGATCGGTCATTTTCACCGCGTCGCGGTCAATTTCACCACGATCGCGGTCAATTTCAAAGAGCACAGATTTAAATGTTCTTTATTTTATTTTATGAATGTTGTTTTTTGGGAATGTGAATGTCTAATATGTATACAACGTATTTGTTGTAAAGTGTATGTGGACAATGTTTGAGAATTTTAACCAACTTTCATTGTATTTCAAATTTGAATACAACATGTTTGTTGAAATGTCACAACGAAGGAAAACGTTGAAAAGTTTGAGAATGTGTTTGAAAGAGTATTCTTTGAATTTTGAAAGAGTACTCGTTGAAATTGTACTCTTTGAATTTTGAAAGAAATCTCGTTGAATTAGTGTTGTGCTCTTTGAATTTTGAAAGAAATCTCTTTGAATTGGCATATTGTTGTCCTCTTTTAATTTTAAAAGAGATCTCATTAAATTGACATTGTGCTCTTTGAATTTTGAAAGAGATCTCATTGAATTGGCACTGTACTCTTTAAACTTTGAAAGAAATCACGTTGAATTAGCATTGTGCTTTGTGCTCTTTGAATTTTGAAAGAGATCTCGTTAGCTACGGTTAAAATCCGTAGCCTTTAGTTAGAATTTAACGAGATCTCGTTGAAATTCAACGAGCACAGTGAGAATTTAACGAGATCTCGTTGAATTTCAACGAGATCGGGGTGAAATTGATCGTGATCGCGGTGAATTCGCGGTGAAACTCACCGCGATCTCGTTGAATTCAACTAAAGGCTACGGATATTAACTGTAGCCATTGAGTTTTTAGCAAGCAAAAATTGACTGCGATCTTGGTGAAATTCATCGCGATCTTGTTGAATTTCAAAGAGCACAGATATAATTCAACGAGCACACTATAAAATTCAAAAAGCACAATGTAAAATTCAAAGAGCACAGTAATTCAAAGAGCACAGCTATCACGAATCTTTGAAATATCAATATGCTCATTGAAATTCAACGAGATTGATTATTACAAAAACACATTGCGATAAATAAAGATCCGACTTGATTATTAAAAAAAAAACGCATTCGTTGAAAAAAAAATTCACATGCTTCGTTCTTACCTGGTCCACACCACAACCTCGTTTCCGATGAAACACGAGTTCAAGAAATAAAAAAATAATGCTCTGAAGTGAAAGTCGATCTCAAAACTAAAGAGATGATGCTTTTTTTTCTATAGATGAGAGAAAAAAATGAGTTTTGAATATAGAAGAGAAGAAAAACGAGGAGAAAATATGTTTTTTTTTTTTAGAAGGAATAAATCCTAACAACAGGGGTATTTCGGTCTGAAAATGTCACATCCGTACAAGTGAAGTTTACTTTTGGAAAGAAAACTATTGAAGGTTTAGCTGGGAATAATGGTCAAAAGAAAGGTTTATAGTCAGAAATTTCTCATAAAAAATGGGATGCGAATTGCTTGTGCCTGTGGCCACAGCAAGTTCCTGTGGTCGGAAGCTATGTATGGCCCACAGAGATTCCCATAACAAATCCACTCCGTCCATCAGTTTATAAAGATCACAGAAGGGGTCGGAGTAGAAACATTAGGCATATCCAAAACTCAGGTGTTCTATACGACACTGAAACAGTGAGAACAGAAATGTACACCGTTGAAACATTTCTGGAGCTAACCATGATTCTTATTTTCCATCTAAACCGTTCATAAAGTTACGTACACTCAGATAAAATGTAATAATAAATATCGTCCTGGTAATAAACTTTTGTATCCCCACAAAGTTTCCGATGGTGGGTGTTCAATTACCTCTATTTCGTGTGGTATGGTCCACCTGAGTTTTGGATCTGCCTGAGTTTTTGTTCCCTATCCTATTAACTTCTTGAGAAACCGATGGACAGAGTGGAATTTTTTATGAGCATCTCTATGGGCTCCACATAGCTTCCGACCACAGTAACTTGCTGTGGCCGCGACACATGCAATTTGCGTCCGCAAAACCATCTAGCTTCGCGATGACTCCAAGTTGAAAAAGACGCAGAAAACCTCCCCTTTCCAAAACGAACTGTTTCCCGCCATCAAAACCCTATTAAAATGCGGAGAAAACGCAAACAATTTCAATCCCAATCTGAAGACTCCTACTGTCTTCAAACTCGATCCAAACAAATACCACATCACCACCGCCAAGGTCTGGTGGCTAAGTCTCCTGCACGCTCCGCGCACGATAGCATTGCCCCTAAAGATTCTAAGAGGAACGTGCCCGTCATGCACCAAAAACGTAACGCCATTTCTGAAAAGCTCAGTCTCCTCAAACGCAATCTCAAACCCATCCCTTTCGTCCCTGCCAAAACCCTAGACTTTCCCAAGCACGAAATTCTCTTCAGGCGCTTAGGGTTATGGGATTTCACACACCTTGATCTCGATCCCGACATCCGACTCGACCCCCTAACCGTCTTGATCGCCAATTACAACCCCAGAGCCCACTGCATTTTCGTCAACGACGACAAAATCAAGATCGGCCCGGCGGAAATGGCCCGGGCAATGAGAATTGCGCGCAAAAAGAAGCGCATCATTGACAAGTCAGATTTCCCTGATTTTGATGAAGAATCCCATTCCTTCGTCTCTGATTTCCTCTCCAATTACGTTCTTTTGCACGATGATGCTTGGATAATGCCGGATGAGGTCCTGAAATCGATCAGGTCCATCAAAGGGGGGCAGCCGCAGGTGGTCGATTGGGCCGAGCTGATCTGATTTATGGCAGAGGAGGAGCTTTCGCAAGGGGAGGAATTGGGGTTCTGCTACTACGCTTCGCATCTGTAATGTTTGATGAAATGTCAGAAGCCGGAGCTCTTTGAAGGAGATCCTGTTGAAGAGGTCTTTTGTCACGCCCTGAAATTCGGAACCCGAGTATAATAACCCAAAGCCCGAGTTCCAAGGTGTGAATTGAAAATTCGAGCGCAGATTCCATGAGATTCCATTTCACACATCGCATAACTAAAAATAAATCCCAAGTACAACGTTTCCTTTCCACTAATATATTATTACATTAAATTTTACAAGATAAAATAGATCAACTACAGTTAGCGTTTGAGTAACCCGTGATCATCTGAATACTCTGCTCTGTCTACGTCTTTTCCTTCCTGAAAACCTGCACGAACTGTGGTGATTTTGGTGAGCTAAAAGCCCAGTGAGGTCATTTCCATCACAGGTAATATTCCAGTTAATAAGAGATAGAATGCGAATCATCAATGGATAGAATTGTGAGCAATATATGAGGAAAATGTTATGATTGATACACTTTATAGTTTATTATCAATAGAACATGATTAGCATGATGTCATGTATGTCATGTATGTTATGATACGTGTAAGAGCATAAACGTCTAGGAACTCGTTGCCACTGAACATTAGGAACTGTCGCAAATCAACCATGCTCACCTAACCGGTACAACGAAGCCGCAAATCAACCATGCACGCCAGTGGGAAAATCAACCATGCACCACTGATCCAACCGAGCAAATCAACCATGCTCAATAAGTGAAACGACCAGAACTCGCTGCCACTGAACATTAGGAACCTGTCGCAAATCAACCATGCTCACCTAACCGGTACAGCGAGGTCGCAAATCAACCATGCACACCAGGAGTCAAATCAACCATGCTCCTGTTCTGTCGCAGTGTATAAAAGATGTATATGACATGAATTATGAAAGCATTCATCAAGCATACAATGCATATCGAATTCAAATCCAATCATACTAGTGCATGATTAATCTTTATTCAATTAGTTCACCATCTAAATGTTTTAGTTTATCGTAAATCGAGAGAGTTATTAAATATGTATGTCACGTAAAGTCACGTAAAGTTTTGTACTACAACAATGTATTGTGCATCTACGTTCTGTTTAACTAGGGTTTTTATATTTGGAAATTAGGAGGCAAATTCGAAGGAAGTGTATTCAATCTATGTTTAACCTCTAAGTAGGGTTACATAGAAAAGTGAAGAAAGATCTACAAGAAAAGCAAGGAATGTAGATATGGAATTTGAGAATACAACAAGAAGTGGAATCCGTTACCTAGGATCAATCTAAAGACTTGAGAATAACGTAAATTGAAACAACTCAAACCCAACCTTGGAAAAACAAATAGAAGGAAGTATTTGGAAGAAATTAACGGAAAAACATGTGAAGAATCACTCACAAGTATGATGAACTATAGGCTCCACACAAGCCCAAACTAGCAACTGAGTTGGTTCAGCGAGTCGCTCAACTAGTTGACTCAGATTGGAATAGAGAACGACTTCCTGCTTCTTCCTTCTTTCTTTCTCCTCTTTCTTCTTTCTTTCTTCTTCTCTGTTTCTTGCTGACTGGGGTGCGGTCCCCGCAGCAACAGCAGTAACAGCTCAGCCACCCCCCCTTTCTCTCTCTCTCACCGTTTCTCTCTCTCTCTCTCTCTCTCTCTCTCTCTCTCTCTCTCTCTCGTTTCTTCTCTTCTTCTTCTTTTTCCTTCTTCCTTTATTTCTCTTTCTTCTTTTCTTCCTCTTTTCCTTCTTCTCCTCTGCCCCAGCAAGAGGAGCAACAGCAGCAACGGTGGCAACAGCAGCAACAGCGGCAGAGGCGGCAACAGCGGCAACCGCAGCCACCCACTCTCTCTCTCTACTCTCACACTTCCTCTCGCTATCCGAACGGCCCACAACTCCTACCAGATCACTCTCTCCCTCACTCCCTCTGACGTGTGCTGAAGAGCAGAAGAAGACGAAGATGAGTTATATAGCCGAGTACGGAGAAAACACGGTCGCGGTGCAACCGGCCGGTTTGAGCTTCCGTTTCCAAGAGAAACTTGGACTCTCTTTTCATGCTACCTACGCCACATGGGGATCGTTGAAAGGATACGTGGGGTCCACACGACTCTAGCGAAGCAAGTCTTCGTCGTCCATGCAAGGTACGGACTTGGATCTTGCCCAATATCTGTTTTAAACGACGAGTTGAAGAGAACTGGCTGATCGGCTGTTGGAATGAAAACTCATGGGGACTATATTCTTTGACGAGAGAAATCAGATGGACGGTTTGGATTTTACGATGGGGCCCATCCTGATGGTCGCAAGGAGGCCCACAATCGACAGCGTGCGGACGCTGTTACAGCGTCTGTTGTTTCCGCGGAGAGAAGACGCTGCGAGGTGGGATTCTATTTCCACCCGCGCTACGTGCGGTGCACGTATACCCACCCTGGGTTCCACTTTCACATGGGGCCCACCTGCTGTGGTCCTCGACGGACGGTGTGGATGAAACAGCGACTGCGTCCGCTCGCAGCAGCGCTGCAACGAAGAAGAAGAAGGATTTTCCTTCCAAACACGCGGTCAACGCGGGTTGACCGGGCCTGTGTGGTGCACGCGGTGCACGTGGGTCCCACCGTGATGTATAAGCAAAATCCACTCCAATCATCAGGTAGGCCACGTTATTTTAGGGTATGACACCCAAAAATGAGACGATTCCGAAGTTAGATGGCCCACTTATGGCCCGATTTCTGATTAGGGCGTTTGTAGGATGATCGGATGGTTGAAATTTGACATGTATGGTTGGATCGTACCCTAGAACTAGTATACTGAGTTTTGCACTGAGAATGATCGCCAGAAATCATGATACTTGAAGATATCATGTAACTTAAGTTTAATTAATGACATCTTTTCTTAATTATTGTAAATCTATGTAAAATCTGACATTTCCATGCTGTTCTAGTGTTCATGTTGGGCAATTCCAATAAAGAGGACCCTACTATAATTCCTTACGGATTGGTTAATATTAATTTATCAATATTAAAGTTATTTAATTTATTAAATACTTAACTAACCTATAATTTAAGTTATTCTAAAATCCTAAGGTGTTACCAATACACCCGAGCAGATTCGTAGGGTCGAGAACTCGTTGGTTTAAGCATGTCCTGTGACGGACATGATGTACGAATCAGATTTATAGACAAACATGTGTACAGGACAATGTACGGCGGTTCACATTGATCGCGAGATTCGAAATCATAATGGAAGGTTAGATCTTCCGGTCTAGTAATGATAGATCCCTCTAACGGTCAATTTGTTGACTTAGTTAAGTATACTGAGTTTTCAAAGGCCTTAAAAGTGTTGGAACGCGTATCAAAGTTCATACGTGTATGTATGCGAGTGAACAACACGGCCTAGAATTTAAGTTCTAACGTCGGAACATGCACTCGTGTACTTACTCGTGCGTTCAAATTTTCGGGGCATTACATCTTTGTTCAAGAAGACAACAACATAGGGCTGAAGAGTAAATCAGATTTTCAAAGACATGGATTTGGAGCAGAATTGAGTGATGTTGCAGGATGTAGGCAAGCAAGCTAGAGAGGATTGCATTTCTGATTTCCAACAATGCAAGGAAGAGCGTGGACATCAGTTGCAGCATTGTGATCTAAATGGCACTGTGATTTTCCAACCTGTTGTGAAAGATGAAATGGATGAAAGGAATGGCCTGGCATCGAATTTAGGGATGTTGAGTTTGGGTGGTGGTCTTATTCAAGATACCAAGATGGGGAATGCCTCTTATGGAATGCCGGTAGGCATTCTTTTTCCTCCTGATCAATTACTGTCTATGGGTGCCTGTATGCAAAAGGGTCCTATGATAAATCCTGGCAGGCCATCTATGTTTGGTACTGCTTATAAGCATGAGATCGATGGTGAATATGATAGAAATGATGTTCAGCATCTCCATCATGAGGATTGCCAGGTGATGATGAGGGACCATGTTGTTTCCCAGGACCACATGCCGAGTGGCTTTGGCACGTTTATTGATCAAGCAGATAGCTTGATGTATAAAGCTAGGATGATGTATGCCAAGAAAGAGCAGGAATGTATGCAGGTCTGGGCAAGCATGGAATTCTTGACTCGAGAGCTGCAGCAACGTGAAAAGTACATTCATACATTGCATTCGACCATGCATGAAGAACAAAATGCAAAGGAAATGACAATTTATCGGCTTGAGCGTGAGCTCTGTGTTATGACTCAGCTATTAAATAGTTATAAGAGAGCATCGAAGGAAACCCACCATGAGTTTGCAGAATATAGAGAACGTTTTCAGCTTCCGGCAGAGCCACTTTACAAGGATGCTGGCCTTGGTGGCTTGGTACTCAGTACCAAGGATTTAGAAAAGTTGCGTTTAGGGACAGAAGAAAAGGAGAGGAGTATGCCTTCTGTCTGGAAAGATAAGATCAAGGATCTTATACAGTATTGGTTTAATTGGTTTGAATCACATCATAATGTGGTTGATTCGTATGATAAAAGGTTGGCAATAGTTGATGAAGAAATCCAAATCCTGAAAAGTACTAGTAAGACATGAGATTTTGCGAAACTTGTTTGTAATTAGGACTAAAATATTGTCGTTTTGTCAGTGTTTTGGATTGTAAAGTGTTTAATTTAAAAGGGATTGGGGCTTTAATTTTTTTAAATGGGATCTGAACAGACCTTTTTTTGTCTCTATTTCTGATACTATTGAAATCTAGGTGCCTCTAGCAAGTCCATAGTTGTAGTCTAGTCATATTTAAATGGGGCTTTTTTAGTGTTACATTCTGTTTCTGTTCTTCCATTTCAATACTGAGTTTTATATTCCATGAAAGAGCTGACTCAAGCATTTGCAGACCCTCTTAGTCTTTTGTGCAGCAATTCCTTTTTTTCTAGCTTCGGACTTGCTTGATATTGTAGCTGGTATTTTGCTTTTGAGTATGCTTGAATGACTGAACTAACTACAACTCCATGCTTGTCTATATATGTTGAGAAATTTGATCGACTTGGAGAATAAAATGCAAATTATGATTTCATGTTTTAGCACTGGAGCGAAGTATCCCCCTCTCAGTCTATGGTGGAATGAACACGATTATGAAAAGACTCATCCCATGAACTGCACTGCTCTCAGTCTATGGTGGAATGAAGATGATTATGAAAGTTAGATTGCCATCTGCATTGCTCCAAATCCGGTATCCTGGTGAAAGAACCAAAAGTGTAAATGTTGATTGTCACTGCATGAGGGAGTGATTGAGAAATAGCTATCAATCCCTTAATACAGTCCTTTGATTGCCTACCAAGTGCCCAGCTGACTATAAACACTAAATTAGATGGATTTGTTGGATTATAGAGAACTTGCAAGCACTTTCCTCACTTTTGGGATGGAAGCCAAAACAACATTTTGCATAACATCACACAGGACCAGAATGTTTGCTATGATATGGTGACTTGTGAAGCAGTGGTCAGTGTATGATCATTGCATTTCACACATTTGGGAGGTCATGGGTTTTCTGGTTGGGTCTTATTAGAATGACTTCTTGGAGCCGTTGGGCCATGCCGATTATGGTTAGCTCAGCAAGAGCTTGTTAGCAAATTGAGTGGACATTGGCAGTTTAGGTTTTGGATTAGGATGGGCTTCAGGATGATGTGGAAAGAATGGATCAGGGGGGAGAACCATGCGTGGAATCTTTGGTCTAGATTAATGGGAGGCCAAAAAGGCATTTTGGTGTCTTAGGGAGCCTGCTGCATACTGAATGTACGAGGTGTTTTCCTCTTGAAATGGTTGGACCGTGTCTAGACTTTTCTCTTACATTAATAGGTTTTGTGGTGTTTGTAATGCCATTTCTTTTGTCATTTTAAATAGATGCAGAAATGGAAATGGTCTATCATCAACGTCACATTCATACTTAGCCTTTTCTCGTAGCAGTTTGGGGTTGGCTTTTAAATGGTTGATTGGCAACAGTTTTATGTTCTTTCTGCTCATAAGCCATCAACCCACCTGAGAAAAATCTTTGATACCCTGGCGATGCAAGATGACCTAATTATGATGCATGCACATGATCATATATGATTCAGCGGACATAAACAGTGATAATAATTCAAAATTCAGCATTCACCACATAGTTAAGAGTTCAAGTATTGCGTGGAATAGATCCGGCGAGGGATGGAACCTCTCGATCTTGCATAGTTAAGATCCAAACATGCAATGGGATTCACTAGCTCAGGTAAATCAAAGGATCTTATGGGTTAGAGAATCAAAACTTGAAGATTAGAGTTTTGGGATCAAACCTCAAATCTTAGGGTTGTAGAGAATGGAGAAAATTAGATTAAGAGAAAGGAGGAAGAATAAGGAATTACTTTAGAAGAATGTTGGAGGAAGAAGGAAGAAGAAAAGAGAAGATTGGAGAAGAAGATTGGGGAAGAAATGATGAAGTTCCAGAGAAAGAGAGAGAGAAGATGAAGCAATTAAGAGGCTTTTCATTCAATAATCAATAGTTAAATTCGAGTTTAGGGCTTAGCCCTCTTAAATAATCACTAAGAATGAAGGAAAAGACTAAAATACCCTTAATACTTAAGTGTAAAAAAAAAAAACTTGAAAAAAATAGTTCGCATAGGGCGTCGGGCGCCCGAACATAGCAAAAAACGTCCAGCGACTAAAACATGAAACGGATGAATTTCGGGCACTCGCTCGGGCACCCGATGAATAATGGTTGGGCGTTCGAAGACAGTGAAAACTAGTCCAATCAGGTCTTCATCATCCTACACACGTATCTTCCCATTCTAAGGTCTTTTACGTGCCAAATTACATGCTGCAGGGCCTTTAATGCTTCTTATGTTGTCACGAATGATCCAAGCCCTTCATCGGGCCAAAGAGATGCATGCATCGCTTGCCTTCTACGCTGATAAACCCTAAAGGAATTGATGTCCACATCACCTAGCAGGGTGGCACGCATGAAATACTTAGAAATTGCACACATGGCATACGAATCAAATTAAACTGTTCAAATTATTATTCCCAGTTTAGATGATGAACCAAAATTTACCCTTATTTGAGTATCTGAATATTAGAATATCCATGAGTCAGAGGTTGATTATTCAATCAATATGCTTTTGGGCTGTGCTTCGGGGACAATGCATTCCATAGTTTAGTTGGTTTAATTTGAGTTATTGTATGCATAGCGAGTCTGAAACCATTATTTGGTTTAGGCTCCGTTTGGTTGAGCCAAATTTCATGAAATTTTGCACAAATTTGTACTCAGTAATTATGAAATTTCATGATATTTAGTGAAGGCAAACACACCCTTAAACGAGCTGGATATTCTCATTTTAATTTTGCTCTGATCTGATAATGGGTCTGTCATTCACCCCACAAATTTGTCCAGATTTGGAATTCTAATCTGCTCACAGACTTTCCCGCTAGAACATGGCTCCTTGTTAATTGGAAATTGGGGAAGAAGAGCATTCGGCAGACTCCAATCTAATTAGGTGGAACGTTAGGAAGGAATGCGAATTAAGGATATTCTTCAGGAAAGCACAATTCTATTGCGTTTGGAAAAGAATTGAAACTTGAAAGCAACCAAAGCAACCAAAAACTCCAAGGATCACTTCTTTTTTTGGGGAACCTTATTTCATAGTAGCGAGTTAGGGAAGCACATTTTTTTCTTCTATTTCAGTAAGATGTTTTGCCATAATTTCAATCAGGAGGCGACTTTGGTAGGTCGCCTTTGAGGTCTATCATGGCCAACCATGATGGGACCTGCGTGGACCACGTCAATGGAAGAATTCACTGTCTATCAGGCGGCCACTGAATGGTGAAAGTTGGCTAGGCTAGCCTGGACATGACCCTGACCCAGCTTCCTTTGGGCTAGATTTTGGGGGGCCTGAACATGACCCTGACCCATCCTGGCCCATTGACAGCTCTAGGTAAATGGAAATATGTCTAAGCTAGGTTGGGCCTCGGTTCAGTTATTTAGCTCATTTAAGTAGATGGGCAGCTTTATAAAGCCCACGTTGATCTCTAACAATACTGTCAGTTTTATTATCCTATTCAAAGAGAAAAAAAAACCATTTATGGTAGGGATAGCAATGGGCCGGGTTTGATTGGAAGGACCGGGCTTAGTGCAGCTGTTAAGTTCCTTGGACCAGTTTTTTTATCCGGGCCAGGGTAGGAGCGGGCAAGGTCCCACAGCTGGTCCAAGTCCAACATGGGTCTATAACAGCAGCCATTGCCTTGTTTGAGCCTGACCCGATACAACCCAGCCTGAAAATTGATAAAAGCCTTTGTTCCCACTTAAATATTTCTAACCGTTGAACAATTGGGCCACTCATGCAGAAAGCAATAGATACTCAGAGGAATCAAATCAATGGTCTACATTCAAGATGCATGGGTTGCCTAGTCAAGGATGAAGCCGAATTAGGCCAATCTGGGCTTGACCGGGTCACGCTAAAATGACTTAAACCAAGCCAGGCCTGAATATTGATCAGGCCATGCATATACTAGGCCCAAGCTCGGCCCGGGAAGCTAAATGTCCAAAGCCGGGTCAACCTCGTTTGACCAGGCAGGTTGCCTGCCCCATTGCCACCTTTATTTGATAGAAAAAAATATGAATTTTGTGCAGTTCCCAGCGGTACTCTTTCAACCATCCATCTTCTCGTAAATGTGTGGACCGCTTGAAGAGGGAAGCAACCGGATTATTGGGCCAGGGCACACCCGCCATGAGACCCGCCTGATGAACGGCCTGGATCTTGCACAAGTGTGGCTTGTTCGCCTCAACATTCCACTTACCTTCTTCCATCAATTTATTTCTGAATAACATTGTTTTCCTTCCTTTCAAATTCCACCACTTTCTTTTCAATGCCTATTAATTTCATTTCCTTTCTTCCATTTGTTAGTGTAAAATCAACTTATGTCGTGCGGTCAAACTCTTTTCAGATATCACCTTCTGGCCTGACAGTCCTTACATTTTATTATTTTGTCTCCATTAAGTAGAAAGAAATTTATTTGGCTTGTGTGTGATTTATATTCATCTTTCTTTTTAAAGTATGTGTTAGCTAGAGTCAAATTTTATGCCACTCCTAAATCAAGGATAACTTCTTTCATCTCATTTCTTCTCCGAAAACCATATCCTCCACATACCCTCTCATATCCTATACTTTTCTTTTCCTACATGAGCATTTAAGTTCCCTCCTACAAATATCCTCTCTCCATTCAAAATTCTTGCATTAGTCCATCCATATCCCCTCTCAGAATTGACTCTTAATTCTATTCTCCAACCCTATCTACAGCCAATATGAACTAGTGACATTGACTATCTCCTCTCCTTACACGAGTTTTAATCCTATTACTTTCTCCCTTAACATCTACAACTTTATCCTTTAAATTTTATCTACACTATCACTACCCACTCTATTATTGTCCTTTCCTATGTACCAATGCTTATATCCATCAATTTCTCTACTTTGGTCCCTTTCCATGTGGTCTCCTGAACACAAGCTCTCTCTTTCGTTTCATCATGTCTATTAACTTTATGTCGTTAGTAGTCAACAGTTCCTATGTTCCATGTGGCAAGATGAATCATATTCCCTTAGACTAGCTTCTTTACTCGCACGTGTCCAGAATGGCATGGGAACCTTTGCCTACTTCTCACAACAACCGAGTGTTGTTGCAGCGCGGCGCTTCTTTGGGACTCCCTAACCAACTCTTGTTCACTTATATTGCACGTGGGTTTTGATGTAGTGTGTCACTTACAAGGAACACCCTAGGCATGAGTTTGGAATGTCATATTGTCCGGAATCATGTTTCATGTTGTAAGTTTTGGCATAAGTTTGACTCCAACTGTCCACCTGACGCAAAGCCTCCTTTATCTGGGCTAGGACAATAGTGAGAACATAAAACTCACACGGGCGCAATGTAATGCACTGATAGAAACATGATTCGGAAAATGCACTTTAATGCATTGCCAACAATGATAGAAACATGTTTATTGTCTAGTTCGATAAGTTTATCATGATGCAACCCGGTATGATAAGAGACGCTCCACTATTTTGAACCTTCGTTAGGATTTAGCCTGATGAGGAAATATAGGGGATGGTCCATGGTGTGACCATATTGACCAATGATCTGGATCACTTGACCATGGGTCCTTGCCCAAACTGAAACCTGCCTATATCATGCATATGCATTGCTTATCCTATAATTCTGTTTTATGCTTTAGATAACCTCTTCACAGCTGCACATGATGCACATTGATTATCCTATAATTGCTGTCCCAATTTTGCTGAGGACAGAGTAATATCTACAAGCGGTGAAAGCCTAGTGGAAAGTTGTATGCGCATATATCCAGAGCAATCAAGTTCACCCCAATACTCTTCTGGGGCATTTTTGGGTATCTTCTAAATCCCCTGTTTCCTCCTCTCCTTTCATGCTGCTACTAATAGGAAATTAAGTTCAAGCCTTTATCTTGATCTAGTGATAGCTGAGCCACTCTTGTAGAGGAGGTTTTAGGGCGCGTTTGGTTGCAACAATTTCATGATATTTTGTGCAACCATACTTAATTCTATATCTTGCTATGGTAGATATCATTTGCCTAAGCTCATTGCTCTATGCTTGTTCACAATTTTCTCTGCAGGTCACCTATACCTTATCAGCATCCCATGCATGTCGTCGTGGGTAGACCCATTAAGGTCATGAAAAATACACATCCCAATGTGGAAGAGGTACGAAGATTTGACATCGCTTGTTCGTCTTTCATGGATCATATCTATATCTGAAGTACACAATAATCATAGAATAAGGGTGAAAATTCACCTCTGGTGTAATTGGTGGTCAAAATTATTTGTGGGAAACTGCAGCTCACCATAGAGAGAAGTAGAATGAGAATACCACATACATTGTTCTTGTTGGTACACACACACACACATCCATGCAGGTGGGCCCCACCATGAAATCACTGGTTTAAAGTGGCAGAATGGAAATAGGTGTAAGAAAATCAGTCAGGGTGGGTGTTGTTAGTGGCTCCCTTCATGTTTATGCATGTCTGTTGGAAGTTCCAGTCCAGAACAGAAAAGGTGTAACTGTGTTTTTTGCAGCCCTTTTTCTACTTGTGCATCTGGAAAACCCCACATCCACCCATTGAAGATGTACCATTATTTACCAAAATGCCTTTTTTTTCCTTGTTGGGTCTGTCAAGAAATTCACAACCAACCCATCATGGAAATGGGAATGAAAAACCCAACATCCCTTGAGATTATGTTAGAGATGTTAAGTGTGCGACTGTATGTAGTCCTGGTGCTCCCTCAGGACACCGTATAATATGTTTTGGGGGTTTATTGTTAATTATATCAGGGTCTCTCTCTCTCTCTCTCTCTCTCTCTCTCTCTCTCTCTCTCTCTCTCCAGATTGTTGTCTTTGAAGCTGTTTGGACAGATCTACTTATTGTTTTTGCTCGTTTGGGCAGGTTGATGTAATTCATAGTCAGTTTGTGGCAGCATTTGAAGAGCTTTTTGAGAAGCACAAAGCTAGTGCTGGCCATCCTCAACTCCAGCTGAGACTTCTTTGAAATGGAGAAGCTTGGATTTCAAGAGTTCTGAGATTTGATTTAATCAGTTGCAAGTAAAACCACCAGAGCCTCCATCTTGAAATTTGGTATTGCTTTCGTCAATCAATCTTATTATACAGAATTGTATCAGTTAATACCAAAGAATAAGAAGAAAAGAAGAAAGGAAAAGAAAAGAAAGGCTCAGTGGTGTGTTGTAATTATTGTATTTTATTAGTCTGCCCTTTTTATGAAATGTGCACAGTAACTGAAAAAAGAGTGGTGCTTCTGATAGGTAGAATCCACATTGTCCATCGAAGCGGGACCCATCTTGATTGAGTCATGCACCCAAACATCTCCATTATTGAAAAAGAACAAATTTTTCATTTCTTAATAATGTGGACCGTTTGCTTAGACCACCCATTTGCAGGCCACAAGCCAAACTGACCTCTCTACATAGGAGCTCTGGATGAAACGTCTAGTTGACCAAATTGAAAACATATGGAATGCGGCCAAACTAAAAATGTCATAGTTTCTGCCGACGATGAGAGTGTTGCTGTATCTTATTTTCTTACTGATCCTACACTTTCACGTAGTTACCGGGCACTCATATTTAATGACGGTCTAGCTCAGGGTTGATAATGAGTG
The DNA here is from genome assembly GCA_003013855.2 of Liriodendron chinense. NCBI lineage: Eukaryota > Viridiplantae > Streptophyta > Magnoliopsida > Magnoliales > Magnoliaceae > Liriodendron > Liriodendron chinense. Next base: position 5,760,626 of record PVNU02000439.1, on the reverse strand, counting down.
TTGCTGTATCTTATTTTCTTTAAGCATCTATTTGTGGGCCACTGATCCTACACTTTCACGTAGTTACTGGGCATTCATATTTAATGATAGTCTAGCTCAGCATGAACCCTGCATGTAATATCAGCTAGGGCTGAAAGTCGGGCAGGTTCAACCCGACCAACCTGACGTTGGGTTGGGCTTGGGCAGGAAGTTTTGGATCCAATCTCAAGCTTGGGCTATGCAAACACCAACCCAATAAAGCTTGGGTTGAGGTCTTAGGTTGCCCGACCCCACCCAGCCCAATCTATATAAAAGTTACTTATAATTTTATTATACTTTAGTTAAGTAAATTTAATAGTTTATATTACTTTAATAAGTAAACATATAATGATTGAAATTTGATATGTTTGAATTTGACATGCTTGAGCGTTAAAGGAGTTGTTATCCTATATTTTAACTTTTTGTTTAGAAAAAGTGAAGTTCTTTACAATAAATAACTACCTATATAATTAATAAAACATAAGTACAAAAAATAAAAAGTATTTAAACATAATAGACTAATGTAATAATGAAAATATTAGCATGTATCAACCCGATCAATACGACTGAACCCACTTGGGTTCGGCTTGGGTCGAGAATTCCCAACCGGAGGTTGGGTTAGGGTTGAGTACCAACCTGCCCGACTTTCAGCCCTAATATCAGCTGCCCCCACCCTAGATCTGGGCCCAAAAGCAATTGGGCTTGAGGTAGGATTCGTTATCAAAAGGTCCACAGCCCAACCATAAGAATAGCATGCTGCATATCGCCTTCTCTAGCCGGCCCTGCAAAGTCTTTTGTTACCATGGGCTACTTTTGCCCTGGACTCTGTTCCTCACTCTGCCCTATCACACCCATCGGCCACTCGGCTGTGCAAGTCCCTGTCATAGGGTTTGCAAGTTTCTGTGCATACAGGAAAGGCTGCATGTTGGTTCACGTTGATTGGACAATTGGGACAATTGAATTAATGGAAAGCTAAATAATTGTAAACGAGCAAACTGATCCAGTCCGCCCTAGATTTTGAGCTATGACCCCTCATCGACGGTGATCCTACCCAAACACTCAAAACTCTAAAACCAAGATTAAAATCTCAAACTGCCGGCCATTTGAGTTTATCATCTGGCAGTGCTGCCCTTACATTGCTTCCTGCCTTTCTTTGGTTTTAATTGGGTGCAGCCCCCCACCCAATTACATCTGGCAGTGCTGCCCTTACATTTGAGTTTATCATCCTATATTTTAACTTTTTGTTTAGAAAAAGTGAAGTTCTTTACAATAAATAACTACCTATATAATTAATAAAACATAAGTACAAAAAATAAAAAGTATTTAAACATAATAGACTAATGTAATAATGAAAATATTAGCATGTATCAACCCGATCAATGTGACTGAACCCACTTGGGTTGGGCTTGGGTCGAGAATTCCCAACCGGAGGTTAGGTTAGGGTTGAGTACGAACCTGCCTGACTTTCAGCCCTAATATCAGCTGCCCCCACCCTAGATCTGGGCCCAAAAAGCAATTGGGCTTGAGGTAGGATTCGTTATCAAAAGTTCCACAGCCCAACCATAAGAATAGCATGCTGCATATCGCCTTCTCTAGCCGGCCCTGCAAAGTCTTTTGTTACCATGGGCTACTTTTGCCCTGGACTCTGTTCCTCACTCTGCCCTATCACACCCATCGGCCACTCGGCTGTGCAAGTCCCTGTCATAGGGTTTGCAAGTTTCTGTGCATACAGGAAAGGCTGCATGTTGGTTCACGTTGATTGGACGATTGGGACAATTGAATTAATGTAAAGCTAAATAATTGTAAACGAGCAAACTGATCCAGTCCGCCCTAGATTTTGAGCTATGACTCCTCATCGACGGTGATCCTACCCAAACACTCAAAACTCTAAAACCAAGATTAAAATCTCAAACTGCCAGCCATTTGAGTTTTATCATCTGGCAGTGCTGCCCTTACATTGCTTCCTGCCTTTCTTTGGTTGGGTGCAGCGCGCCCCCCCCCCCCCCCCCTAGCCGCATTTTCAAGGGGGTACCAAGTACCAACCCACCCACCCGGCATTCCAGATGATTTCTCTCATACCGCCAGACGAAGCAAAAGCAGAGGTGATGGTGTGACAGGCGGATGGGCTTTCATCCAACCACCCCATAATAAGGGAAAGCAAGGGTCCATTTCACATCAAACCACCAAGCACGAGCTAAAACCGAGTGAAGAGCTTTGTTTTAAACCTTCCCATACTGTAGCCTCTGATAATAGGCTTCTATCCTGAATCTGCCATTGACATTTGAAGTAAGTAGTGCCCCCAATTAGCAAGTCATGATAATACATTAAAAGCAACTAATTTTACTAGTAGTGATAACCTAAGTCAATGACTGTTGAGCACAACATAAAAAAACAGTTCCAACTCACCCCATTGCGTTTTTTTTACTACCATTTCTCTCGGTTCCATCACAGGGGACATCTCTGCTGAGCTTGCCTCTTACACAATAGCATACATACAAGAGATCCAAGCCATTCAACAGGCAGGTCCCGCTGTCTGCTCCTCTTGGTACAAATCTTCAAGCCTGTATGTGACAATGCGGAAGTGCCAGAAATTGACCAATTGTCAATGTTGAATGTGTACGTGTAGCCCACCTGATGAATGGACCTACCTGGTTAGAGGGTCACTGCCCACCCACTGTTGGGCCACCACATTGTGCTGCCAAGCCCTCCGCCACCTCATGCAAAGCCAGTACAGCCGGCGTTCCTCCCTGACAAAGAGTACAGTACAACTTTTCTCTACTTTTGGAATTAGACCAGTACCAAATGCACCATTCTAATGCCAAGAGTTGAAAGAAAAAAGGGTGCACGCATAAAAGAAGAAACAGTGGGTGTAGATATGATTTCCCTGGAAGGAGGAGAATGATATAAATTTCTAAAAGAGAGGCCCAAGAAATGCAAAGAAAAGGAAAACGAAGAAGAATCCGACGCAAATTTAAGAAATCGAAATATCGATAAATCAATGGAAGGAAATAGAAAAAAAAATGTCTGGACAAGCCCGACATCAGCTTGAGTGGGATCCAAACTGAAACCATTGAGGGCTTCCGGATTTTCCGAGTCAAACCTACAAACACAAATGAACACAGAGATCAGGATCCTGAGAGGGCACCAAGAAGAAAAATATGAATGAGATTGGAGTTTTGGAAGTGCTGGGCTTGGATGGAACAGGCATTGAGAGAAGCAGGCCCCACCGTATATTGCTTGCCACCCTGTCGAGCGCCATCTCATGCGAACAAAGATGCAGGGACGCACATGGGAGCAAAGGCTCGAATCTTCCCCTTGTATCAAAGAAAGGATAAACAAAGTAGAATCAACGGGCGGAAAACTGATGCAAATTCAAAGAGAGTAGTTCGAATCTTCAAGAAGATGAATCAATCTTTAAAAAAAAAATGAAAGAACAAAGAAAAGAAAGAAAAGAAAAACAGCGACACCTCACGATATTTTTTTAATTGTTAAGGGACTCATTCTGTTGTTTTCCAACCATCGGTGTATATTATTTTGGTAAATCTTAGGCCCAGAATTTTCAGCAGTTTTTCTCCTGGGAATTGATATCTACACCCACACTTACTGAAAGCAGTACCTTTTCTTTCTACTTTTGGTAATACAGTAGTACGAGCTTGTGCTAATGCACAAAGGTTTGAAAAAAAAAAAAAACCAATGTGTCCTTTCTTCATGATCATCAACTCAGTTTTAATAGAGGATGACACATCAATGTATATGAAGGGCCTTTTAACAGGAACAAAGTAAAATTGCTACCAAAACCACTAAGTTTACACGCCATGGCCTACTTGAGTTTTTACAATGTTGACTTTTACATCTTCTCTTCATATTTTGTGAGTTGGGCTGAATTTTGCATCTTCTCTTCGTCCTGGTGAGTTAGATGTGATTAACCAGTTTAATGAAAGATGAACCATGTGATAGTCCACATACAAACCTTTCCTACCGCTAATATGTGGTGTGCTTATACGAGTGTTGGATCCAGATGATTTTTTACCTTATGATGTAACATCGAGCATAGAACTTGATGGACAGTGTGGGTTTTACATTTAAAACATGGTGGGCCCCATGGATGATGGGTAAAACTAAGTGTTCTAGAGGATTGCGATTTCTCCACATCTCTCCTTCATTTTTCTCTCCCTTCCATATTTGTCTCCCTTTTCTCTCTCTATCCCCTCTCATGCATTGCATGTGACATCCTCCCTGATATCATGAACATCATAGCATTGTAAGCAATTATATGCATGTTGGTTTACCCCTTTTTTTCCAGCTCTACATGAGATGGTCCATTCCACTTGGATCCATTGAAATGGACTTGCGTTTTGATCTCCAAAACAAGCATAGATCTAGCCTAGCCGAGAATGAGTTTTAAAGCCTCTCCTGCGTGAAATGAAGGGGTAAACAAAAGATAATGAAGAAACAAAAGATAGACAAACAGCTCTTTTTACCAGCATCTCAACCTGAACACACAACTGATTTTTGAAATTGCTCGCTTTAACTACATCTTGTGCATCAATGTGGCGCCATTACACCATATCATTCTTCATTAAAGCAAAGCACCGACAGTTATCGTATGAACATTTTATACTGCCCCTAATAAGGAAAATTTTGGTTACTAAATCCATCCATGGTTTCGACAACAACGTGCCCCCAGCCTGGATTATTGAACCATGGGCCCTAAGTCAGAACTGTAAAAGGCATGTACATTGCACAAAGCGTTGTATATCACACCAAGCGCCCTTTGAAGGCAATTGATCAAGGTCTTGTGAATCGGAGCTTATGGGTGCATGGTTCATCAGCTTTGCCGGAGGTAATGAGGAAATTGGCATTGAAAAAGGTTCAGAAAATCCGAAAATTTCAATGTTCAAGAAATGACTCTGTCTAGTTGGAACATGACTGATAGGATAGTATCTCAGGTTATCCTGTAACAAAATAAACCCAAGACTTCCACAATTTCACATAAATCCTTTTTTTTCAATTGTAGTTCACACGTTAGATGCTCAAAAACAAAACAAAGGTGCTAGGAGATGGGGAAAAAAACTGATAAAGGCTTTTAACCCTTGGTAGTAGCTGCATATTGATTACCAAATCAAAATAAAAAAGATTTCGAGTATGGATAAAAACCCATTTACACCTTAGAAAATTCAAGCACCTACTAGTCTAATTAATGTCTATTACAGACTAGCAAAGCAATAGAAGTTTGGTCATAGAAAAACACTTCAAGAACATACCAAGATTCTTACAGAACAGAGTACTTGCCTGGCTGGGCTGTACCCGGCAATGACAATGACTGCGCTGTGTAATCCTCAAGGACTCGTTTAACTTCAGCTTTTGCCTTCTTAACAGAAGATTCGGTGGGGCCTTCGATAAACAAGTAAAGCTTGCGTTCTCCAGGACCAGCGATCTTACCCGGCGGATAATACTGCCCTCTGGTAGTGATAGCAGCTCCAGTCCATTCCGAAATCGGACCTAACGTCTCCTTGTGGGTCACCTTCCACCGAGCATTCTGAGGGAAGTCGTTTATCTCCAACTCTGCTTCGTAATGTTCGGGCATTGCGTCAGCTTGTATCTTGGCAAGATTATGCTGCAAATTCAAGGCAGCAGCTAATGCTGCTGCACGAGCAGCAGCGTCATTGGCCAGGTTACCCGGTGGCAGAACAGAAGCGTTTGGTAGACCTGACACACCAGGGAGTGTCACGGCAGGTAGCCCTCCATTTGAAAGCAAGTGAGCAGTGACAGGAACTGGCATTGAAGTAATAGCAACCTTGGAAACTGCGGCCAAGGCAGCAGCTTGAGCAAGAGCGGCTGCCTGTGAAAGATCACCCCCTGCCTTCCGAACCCCTTCATCTTCCGAGTCTGAATCCGACTTGTCTTCCTCGAAACCATATTCTCTTGCCTGGGCCTTCTTTGCAGCTTTCCTGGCTTCATCCTCCTCTTCATTGAATTTGAAACCACTGCCCCCATAACCAGTCCCATGGGCGTGTTCCGTTCCCTGATTGACTTTCGCCATGAATCCATCAGCAAGTGCCTTAAGATCTGCAGGAACAGCTTGTTCAGAAAGTTCTAAGGCTTTGACAAGATCTGGTGCATATCTTGCAGTCTTCCTCTGACATGAAGGTGATCGCACAGCCTTTTCTACCAGCTCGACCGGTCCGACCAACACGGTGAACATAGTCTTCATAATGGTTTGGGACGTCGAAGTTCACCACCAGTTCAAGCTCCTTCACATCTAAACCCCTAGCGGCTATACTTGTCGCAATCATCAGATTGCAGACATTGCTCTTGAAATCAGAGATAGTGGATTCACGGTCTGTCTGATCCTTAGCCCCATGAAGCGAAAGGCAGGGGTAACCATGCCTAAGCAAGTCCTTGAACAAGGAATCACATTTCTCCTGCGAGTGGACAAAAACCAGGATCTTCCCCTTCTCATACCACTCTCCAAGGAGTTCTAACAGCCTTAAAAACCTCTCGCTTTCTTGTCTCACCTCAACTAACTGAGTTATATCCTTGTTAACAACACTCCTTCCACCAACCTGGATTTCGATGGGCTTGTTCAACACCTTACGGGCCAGTATCTCAACTTGACGAGGAAAAGTGGCAGAGAAAAGTACAGTCTGTCGGTCTGGTCGCGTATTTTGAACAATACGTAGTGATCTGAGGTTCAAACCCCATGTCAAACATCCGGTCAGCTTCATCCATAACCAAATAAGTAACTCTACGCAGATTTGTGATCTTGCCACTACTCGTACATAGTATGTCTATCATTCTACCAGGAGTACAGACGACAATCTCTGTGCCTCTCTTTAGATCACTGATCTGTTGAGCAACACCAGAGCCTCCATATACGGGCACACAGTTAATACCTAGACCCTTGGTAAATTTCTTGATATCACTGTGAATTTGTTGAACAAGCTCTCTTGTAGGTGCCATTATCATCCCAATAGGCCCATCACCAGGGACCACGGGCGGCTGGTCCTTGATATGCCTCAACATTGGCAACACAAAAGCTAGAGTTTTACCTGATCCTGTTTTTGCAATACCAATGCAGTCTCGACCGTTCATAATGATTGGCAGAGCCTGAGCTTGAATCGGCATCGGCTTTTCATAATTAAGCTTTTTTATTGTATCTAGAATTTTACTTGTCAATCCAGTCTGGATCCATGTTCTCACCGGCTTGGGCACATCTTTCCCATGTATTTTCAATTCGAGCTGTTTCCGGTAAGCAGCAACTTCCTCAGATGTCATCCTTAAAATTTCCTTCACTTCGATGTAGAAATTTTTCCGGAATGGGGGATACTGGATCTTCGAGTGGTCGACAATTGATAGTTTCTCAGCTTTTGTCTTCTTCACCCTTTTCATGAATTCATTGTCATCTTCTTCTTCGAGCGGAACTTCATCATTCTCAAGATCCCCATAATCTGAATCGGAATCCTCACCTGGGATTATTCTTCCCGTTGTTTTCTTCGTACCTTTTCTCACTTGATCACCATTACTACGACTGTCCTTCAGATCCTTCTTCCCGGGATCTAATTTTTTATTGTCAGACGTGGCTGGACCATCTGCAGTGTTCTGCTTTTCGACTTCAGGCAATACCATAGAGTTCATGAAAGCATCTAAGGGGTCAATTTCCTCCTCGTCATTAGCAGCTTCACCTCCATCAGGTACAGCAGTCCCGTTCTCAGAATCTACTGCCATGGCATCCCCACCTTGATCTGCAAGCTTAGCATCTCCATTCGAGTCTGGATCCTTGTCCGCCTTTGCTGCTGGAACAGCTTCTTCATCATCGGACTCTCCTTCTAAGGTCCAATTCTTACCAGACTTAGGTTCATCAGCATTCGAATCGCCCATTTTTTCCCTCTCATGTTCCTCCTTCTTCCTTTTCAACTCTTGCCACTCCTGAACTCTCCGCCTCCTCTTATCCATCTCCTCATCGAGCTTCCGCTGCTCTTCCTCTAGATCCTCTTCTCGGCTCTTCTTCTCTTTACCATCTGATTCATCATCGCTCTTCTTCCTTCTACTGTCATCATTCTCTTCCTTGTGCTTATCTGACCTGCTCCGCTCCCGTTCCCTCTCTCTAGAATCGTCCTCTCTCCTGCGCCGCTTCCTGTCATGTTCCCTACCATCTTCGTAATCTCTGTCCTCATCTCTATCCAATTCCCGGCGCTTCTCCCTCTCCCTGACTCTCTCCCTCTCCCTCTCCCTCTCCCTCTCCCTATCATCCCTCTCTCGCTCTCTCTCCTCCCTCTCTCTTTCTCTTTCCCTCTCCCTCTCTCTCACCCTTTCTCTCTCCCTCTCCCTTGCCCTCTCCCTCTCTCTTTCTCTTTCCCTCTCCCTCTCCTCCCGTTCTCTCTCCCTCTCCCTCTCCCTCTCCTTCTCCTCCTCTCCTCCCTCTCCCTCTCCCTCTCCTCCCTCTCTCTTTCCTTATCCCTTTCTCGATCTTCTCTCTCCCTTTCCCTCTCCCTCTCCCTTTCCCTCTCCCTCTCTCTATCTTTTGCCTTCTCCTTTGCCCTCTCCCTGTCCTTCTCCCTTTCCTTATGCCGAGACTCCCGATGTTTCTCCTGATACTTCTCATCCACACTCCTTTCTCTGTCTGACCGCCGACTTTCACGATCCTTCTTCTCTGAATCCCGATCCCGAACCTTCTCCCGATCCTTGTATCTCTCTCCATTCCTCTCCTTGTCCCTCTCTCGATCACGGTCGCTTCTCTTAGAATCCTCCTTCCTCTCACCATCATCTCTCCTAGATTTGTGCTTGCCGTCTTCCATGCCTATAATCCACGCGAAGAAAACCCTAGAAACCGGATTTTTCAGGATTAGAACAGAAATTCAGCAGATAAACCCTAGATTGATGGTCAATCTATTTACACAAGGGAAAAAAGAGGAAGATTTCGATTGTGATGTGAATCTCGATTGGGTTAGATCGAAGATTTGCAGGATTTCTGAAAGAAAAAAAAAAACGGAAGCTATTTTGAGAGATTTGAGAGGAAACCTGTCCGGAAACTTGTGTTTTGAGAATCGACGAGGCAAAGGAGGAGATGTTTACCAAACCCTAGAACTGCAGCAGCCCCCCTCCCTCTCTCGCGGGTTTTCGGTTTGAGGAATGTATAGACCGACGCGGGTGAGAGATCGGATCTGGGCGCGACTTGGGTGAGACCCCGGAACCAGCGATGTGGGTGGGACCCTGAACCTAGGGCCCACCTGGATGTATTCTTTGTAGATCCATGCCGTTAATTTTCTTTTCCAGATTATTTTGTACTATGGTACGAAAAATGAAGAAGATGAAAATTTTGGGTGGACTACAACATAAGAAATACTGGTTAATGATCATTAAAAACCTTTTGTAAGCCACAAAAGTTTTCTATCAACCTGATATTTGTTTTTTCCTTTCATCCCTGTCTACGTGACCTTATCAACAGATTGGATGGTCGATAAACATTACGGTGGACTCCAGGAAGTTTTTAATGGTCAAGATTGAATGACAACTGTTTCTTGGGGTGTGGTCCATCTAAAATTTTCATCTGTTTCATTTTTGGGAATGCATCCTAAAATAATATGAAGAAACAGATGGACCGCATGGATCTACAAAGAATACATCCAGGTGGGCCCTAGGTTCAGGGTCCCACCCACATCGCTGGTTCCGGGGTCTCACCCAAGTCGCGCCCATCGGATCTGCTCTTGGGTGGGCCACACCTTGTAGCTGACTTCGTTTCCCAAAAAGAATAGTAGATTGGATTCTAGTGTGGGCCCATACTTATACGTAACAAACGACGGTCCAGAGAAAGTAACCAACGGTTCACATTCAGAATAGATTTATGGCTCATTTGATGATCAGATCATCCTGAATCTTTAGATCAGGAATTTTAGAAGTGGGACCCACATGATGAGCTTCTTGGATCTCACATGATTATGCATCGTTGCCGTGTTTAAGAGGCGAGTGTGTAAAAAACACGATTAATCCCCTTGCTTATCACACGTGGCATTGTGTCACACGTGTGGAGAGATCGGCCCGCTGATCAGGCGTATACACCTAATTCGACGGCTTGTCTCAAGAGTCGTGCTGATCTAAGCATCAGATGGGATCTAACCATCCAGCAAGTACGCTTTTCTGGTACTGGCCTCTCACACGCTGCGACGCGGCGCACGTGTAGCAGATACAAGCCTCTCCCCCTTCAGGAGAAGCGGATTGCGTACTGAGTAAACTCTGTGGAGCCTAATGTCATTTATGTCTTTCATTCACACCGTCCATCCGTTGTAACAGATAATTTTAGGGCACAAAGCCAAAATTCAATTATATCTAAAGCTCAAGTGGAACACACCACAGGAAACAGAGTGAATTGAACACCTGCCGTTGAAAACTTATTGGAGCCACGGAAGTTTTGCATCAAGATAATATTTATATTTTTCCCCTTATCAATCCATGTCTGTGTGATCTTACGAATAGTTTGATGACAAATAAACATATTTCTGCAACACACGTGGAGGGGCTATCTTGTAATCTCCATTTAATCAAAACTATAGTGTCTGTGGAAAATGGAAGTAAGAGATCGACCCCACGGGAGCTTTCCATGAGTAAGGACTTCACACGAGTCGGGTTGGGCCCAATCCTAAACCGAACCTAAACATATTTTAAATGATCAGGTTTCCGTTCGGGTTGTGACTAGGTTGGGTCAGCCTAACCCTACCCTTCTTGCAAAAGGGTCAACCCTAACCCTACCTGATCCTATATGCTGCTAAACCGATTCGGGTCGAGTTAGGATTGGGATGGAACGCCCACCATTAGTTGAGATGGAAGTTCAAATATTCCATTGTGCGGTATTTTAATGAGTCCAAAATATTTTTTATGCGTGGCCTTCCATGGTGAGGCCCTTCTCATCAATGGTTTGGATCACTGAACAATGACCCTATTTTTAAGCTCTCGTAATGATAAGTGGAATGAGATAATGACGAGATCCACGAGATAAACTTGATTGAATCATTTGTGAAGGGGACATTCCCCTCAACATTATATTCCGACCCTTTGGAGGCATGTTTGGCCCACTCTCATGAGATGAATGATGACACAATACGAGAGATGGATGCCATTTTGGATGTTATGCCAGTACTTAAAAACAAAATATGGAAGGCACTATTTGAACCTTTACCCTTAAGCGAGAACAAGCATCTTCCATACAATATCAAGGCACCGAAGCTCGACCTAAAACCATTACCAAGTGACTTGAAATATGTATACTTAGGTCGAGATGAGACATATCCAGTGGTGATTTCTTCCCACTTGGATGAGGAATAAGAGAGTAGGCTAAAAGCCATTCTAATAGAGCATAAGAGCGTCATTGGATAGTCGATTGCGGATCTCAAAAGCATAAACCCCCTGATTTATACTCATCGCATACACCTTTAGGAGAATACAAAAACATCTAGGCAACCACAAAGACGCCTCAATCCAAACATGAAGGAGTTAGTTAAGGCCGAGGTATTGAAACTATTAGATGTAGGTATCATTTACCCAATATCCGATAGTCAATGGGTGAGTCTAACTCTAGTGGTGCCGAAGAAATCCGGAATAACCATTGTAGCCAATGCCAATAATGAACTCGTGCCAACTAGAGTCACTACCGGTTGGAGAATGTGTTAAGCTCTTAATTGTGCATATTCTAACCCCAATTCATCACTCATTATGCAAGGCTTTCATGATTTATAAACTAATCTAATTCATGGATTTGTGATTGTAGGGATGAGAGAGAGGAGTCATCAATTGGAGACTTAAAGACGCCATTTACAAGCAAAGAAGATCAAAGGACTAAGCGTCAAAGGATGAAAGAAAGAAGTCAGAGGAAAGAAGAAAGGAAGCAGAAGAATGTGCCCAAGACCGGTCGTCCATAGCCCAGGACCGGTCGTCCGACCGGTCCGAACACTCAACAGAAGGGGCCACATAGCAAATCTCACTGAACCATCCAAGACCGGTCATCCACTGCTCAGACCGGTCGTGCGACTGGTCCTTGAATTAAATCTCTGGGTTTGGAATTTCTGAAAACTCTTTGGACAGATTTTGCACTTTTGCGACCGATCCTGTGACTAGTCGTCTAGGAGCTCAAACCGGTCGTATGCGTAACAAAGATTGTCCGTGAAGCTCCGATTTTCTCTGCGCAATTGCGTAATTCCTTGCGCAATCTGGAAACTTCTGCACTATGCTATAAAAGGAGACCTAGGGATCATTCCTAGGGCATCTTAGAAGGGATTGAGCATGGTGGGAGACGGCAGAAGTCAATTTCGGAGTTCTACAACTCCTCCTAGTTTGATTTCTAGTTTTTATGTTTTGTTTAGTTTGTTTCATGTTTCCTTGGATCATGAACGACTAAACCTCTTAGCTAGGGCTAAGAGGTGAAGCTTGTAGTGAATCTAAGATGTTTTAATTTGTTTGAGTTGGTTTTAAGTTGGATTTATATTGAAGAACAATGGTTTGAAGTTTAATTCAAGTTCTAAGTAGTTTTTCTTAGTCTTATGATGACTCATGGATGTTTGGAAGAATTGCTTGAGTTCTTAATTATTTTGAGTTAGTATAGACCTGTATGATCCGAGGAATTGGAATACGCTCTAGATTTATGATATTCATGTGGGGAACTTTTTACCAAAGTTCTATTTTTCTGAAAATTCTGTAGTATATGGGACTGTGTATGTGATTTGAATCAAGTTCAAATCATAATCTAGTTATGTCTTGTGATAGGATTTAATGATGGTTATGATTGTGATCTTAGCCTATTGAAATTGGGACTGACCTATGCAATTGAGTATGCTCGTCCTCGCTTGCATTGAATGAATCATATACATGGATCATACATATGTCAGATTGATTGGTTTAACTGCTCTATCATCCGACTAGATAGATCTTAATTTTGATTCTAGTTGAGAAAGTGAGAAACCACAGCAAATAGAGCATCAAGGATTGCTACAAGTGGATCTTTGAACCCCTAGTGCCTTTTTATTAATTGATTACTTTCAGTTTAGTTCAAAATTGCTATTTACATCAATCTCCTACAAATTTATTTATTAGCTTCTTAGTAGAACTATTGGAAGTGTTTTGTGGATTCCTACATAAGTCCCTGTGGATCGACCTCGCTCTTACCGAGATTATTACTACATCGCAACCCTACACTTGGGGAAGCGAACAGAATGTGCATTGACTACAGGAAGCTAAACACAGTCATGAGGAAAGACCACTTCCCCCTACCGTTTGTCGACCAAATTTTAAAAAGGTTGGCGGGTCATTCCCACTTTTGCTTCCTTGATGGATATTCGAGGTATAACCAAATAGAGATCACCCTAGAGGACCAAGAGAAGACAACATTCACATGTCCATTCGGCACTTTCGCCTATCGAAGGATGCCGTTTGGGCTATGCAATGCCCCTGCCACTTTTTAGCATTGTATGTTGAGTATTTTTTCTAATATGGTGGGAATGATTCTCGAAGTCTTCATGGACGATTTCTCCGTATTTGGTTGTAACTTTGATGAGTGCCTTATGCACTTAAAAATTGTGTTGAAAAGATGTGAAGAAAAGAACCTCGTGTTAAATTGGGAGAAATGTCACTTCATGGTTCAAAAGGGAATAGTACTTGGTCACATCATCTCACAAAATGGAATTGAGGTGGACAAAGCTAAAATCGATCTTATCTCTAACCTTCCACCACCCAAGAGCGTACGAGATGTGCGGTCCTTTTTGGGACATGCCAGATTTTATAGACGGTTCATAAAGGACTTTAGTTCACTCTTTCATCCTTTATATAACCTACTTCAAAAGGAAAACTCATTCGAGTGGACTGAAGATTGTCAAAATGCCTTTAACAAACTAAAAGGTATGTTGACATGTGCTCATATAATGCAACCACCTGATTGGAGCCTTCCTTTGAAATTATGTGCGATGCGAACGACTATGCTATTGAGGTTGTGTTAGGCTAGAGAAAAGAGAAAAAACCATGCGTCATTTACTATGCAAGTAGAACTCTAAACTCGGCTCACGAAAACTACACGACTACAGAAAAAGAACTTTTAGCTGTAGTTTTTGCTTTAGACAGTCCTACTTGATCGGATCCAAGATCATCATATTCATTGACCATGCTGCGCTGAAGTACCTTCTCTCTAAGAAGGATGCTAAGCCATGCTTGTTAAGATGGATCCTCCTACTCCAGGAATTTGACATAGAAATATGTGATAAGAAAGGAGTAGAAAACGTCGTGGCTGACCATCTCTCTAGACTTGTCCTCACCAATTCCTCTGAGACGACTACGATCAATGATATGTTCCCTGACAAACAACTTTTTAAAGTCTCCTAATTGCCATGGTATGCGGACATTGCTAACTATCTTGCTACAGGTACAATTCCTGTCACAGTGGAAAAAGCAAGATAAGGATAAGTTCTTCAACGAGGTGAGAAAATTCCTATAGGATTACCCATACTTATTCAAGTATTGTCCCGATCAAATCATAAGAGATGTGTGCCGGATGATGAACAACATAGTATCATCTCCTTTTGTCATTCTCAGGCATGTGGTGGCCACTTTTCGGTTAAGAAGACCAGAGCCAAGATTTTGCAATGTGGGTTTTATTGGCCCACCATGTTCAAAGATACTCATGAGTTTTGTAAAACGTGTGAGCCTTGTCAGAATTGGGAGGAATATCCCGTAGAAATATGATGCCACTCAATCCCATCTTACCAATCAAAAATTTTTATTGTTGGGGCATCGATTTCATGGGTCCATTCCCATCTTCTTTCGAAAATTTATATATATTGTTAGCCGTCGATTATGTTTCAAATTTCAAAATGGGTTGAGGCAATTCCATGCCGGAACAATGACCATAAAATAGTCATTCGTTTCTTAAAAGAAAATATCATTTCCTAGTTTTGAACACCTCGAGTCATTGTAAGTGATGGAGGATCTCATTTTTGTAACCGCCCGTTTGAAGCTATAATGAAGAAATATGGCGTAAATCATAAAGTGAGTACTCCCTATCACCCACAAACAAGTGGACAAGCTGAGATATCAAACAGGGCGATTAAACATATTTTAAAGAAAATAGTAAACCCCGATCGCAAGGATTGGTCGCTTCGACTAACCGATACACTCTGGTCTTACCGTACTGCTTTCAAGACCCCTATTGGAATGTCTCCCTATAGACTTGTTTATGGAAAGCTTGTCACTTGCCGGTGGAGTTGGAACATAGGGCATATTGGGCGATAAAGAAAATGAATTTCGATTCTAACAAAGCAAGCTCGTTGCGCAAACTTCAATTGAATGAACTTGCGGAACTCTGAAACGAGACATATGAAAATGCGAGAATTTTCAAGGACAAGATGAAAGTGTTCCATGATAAGAACATTCTTCGTAAGATCTTCACAATTAATCAAAAGGTTCTTATGTATAATTCTCGACTACATTTATTTTCGAAAAAATTGTGATCTCGATGGATCGGCCCCTACATTATAAAAACTGTTTATCCATATAGGACCGTCGAGCTGTTGAATCTAAGGAACGGTAATAGCTTTAAAGCAAATGGTTAGCGATTAAAACCGTTCTTTGAGAATTTTCGTCAAAAGGTATGCCCATACCTCTAACTGATCCTGTGTATCAGGATGATTGATCTCCTAGTCTGATGGAGGTATAGAGTAGTTAAGATTAAGATTTTGTCGCTTTTAGTTTGCTTTTTCATAGGTTTGATAGAAGGAGGTAGAATTTCAGTTTTTGTTCTCTCATGTACTGTCATCCCTCATCCGCTTTATTTTATTTTTGCTCTCATGTTTTGCTCCTTGCATATCCTTGGCACTCTAGTTTTCTCTTTAATTCTCAAATTTTTCTTATTTACTTTTCTGCTTCTACTTAGTTTTAAATCTCTGAATTTTCTAAACTTTTGAATTCAAGTTATTAGGAGGTTAGAATTTGTTTTACCCTAATCCCTGTGGATCGATCTCAGTCTCACGATCGAGTTATTACTACTTCGCAACCTTGCACTTGAGGCGAGTGAACAACCTGGCCATGGACCCACTTAATGTCGGATTTAGGCCAAAATGGTGAGTAGCAAAGAGCAAAATTGTTACAAAAAAATATTATATGGAATAAAAAAGGGGCCAAATCATGGGCTTATACCATGTTGAATTAAGCTATGTTTCATGTGACTAATTGATGCTCATACTAAGCCCAATCTTGGACCTAATTATAGATTCATCTTTGAATCTTTTAGGGCCCACTTTATATGCTTAGGTGTTGAGCTCTGAATTGTGTATATTCTAACCCCAATTCATCACACATTAAGCATGATTTGTATGTTAAAAGACAAATCTAATACATGTTTTTGTGATTATATGAATGAGAGAGAGACTTCACCAATATGTGTTAAAAGAGCCACTTTAGATGCAGTAAAGATCAACGGAAGCAAGGTCAAGAGGTGGAGGAAAGATGCAAGGAAGATGGAGAAGGAAGAATGAAAAATACACAACTTTATAACCTATCCAACTGGTCATCCGACTAGTTAGCCACTGCAGAGGAACAATCGAAGTTAATTCTGAAAATCAGATTTCAGGCAAAAATTTTATTGACAGTTTTTACACTATCCGACCGGTCGGATGGGGGGCATGACCCGTCGCTCGACCGGTCATCCAGTGGAATTCTAGATGTCCAGAAAGTTAAGTATGTTGCTGTTTGAGCTCTGACTGGTCGGCCAGCATGCAGATTGCACAATGACTCTGCAATTTTTTGAAAATTCCTGTAGCGGTGGTGCATTTTTGCTATAAAAAGACACCTCTACACTCTTCCTAAGGCATCCTAGAAGAGTTCTACAGTTGCTGGAGGTGGAGAGGATCAAAGTGGAGAGTCTACAACTCCTTCGATTATGATTTTTCTAGCTTTTCTATGCTTTTAGTTGTTTTTCTTTTTATTTCTAGTTCAATCATGAACATGGTTGGCTAGACCTCTTAGCTGGGCTAAGAGGTGAAGCTTATAGTTATATTAGATGTTCAATTCGTTTATTCAAGTACTCTAAGCTTTGGTTTTGAATTTGAAGTTCTAGTTTGAATAAAGCTAGGTATTTTTATATAAGTTTTTAGAGTTTGTATACTCCAGGACACAAGCTGCTTGCAAGTTTCTAAGAATTGTCATTATGGTTTGATGAGATTAGAATTGTAGTAACCTTAGATCATTCCATCATCTCATGGTTGCTGATGCTTTGAAGTACTACTAGTTCTTCTTCTCTGTGCTTGATTAGAACTAGAACTAGAACTTTAAAACTGAGTTTAGTTATTTATGTATTTGAATGCATATCTTCCAATTGGATGAGAGATAGGACTTCAATTCCAATTATATTTGTGCTTAATGAATGAATTGACATTGATCTACTATAAGTGGATCTTCGGTGCTTTAGTTACTTTTTAATCCTCAGATTTTCCTTATTTAATTTACTATTTCTAATTACTTTTAAATCCTAAATTTCCTAAATTTCTACTATTTCAGTTGTTGTTTTTTTTTAACACGACCCAACCCAGCCCGACCGAAAGCACCCAAAGGTGCTGTTGGTGTGTCTTGAACTTGGGACCAGCTGGATGATAATCTCAGACTCAATCAGCTGGGCTACAGGCCCTTCCACCTCTACTACTTCAAGTTATTGGAATAGTTTAAATTGGTTTTACCCTAATCCCTGTGAATCGATCTCGTTCTCACGATCGAGTTATTACTACTTCGCAACCTTGCACTTGAGGCGAGCGAACGTTCACTCGCGTCAAGTGCAAGGCTGCGACGTAGTAATAATTCTCGGTAAGACCGAGGTCGATCCACAGGAAATTAGGATAAACCAATTCAAGTTGTTCCAGCAACTTCGAATTCAATGAATTAAGGATTTCAAGTTTATAAACTAACTCAAAACAATAGAGTTGTAAAAATCTGTAATTAACGGAAGTAAGGCTTTCGAGGATCCACTTGCGATAGCCCTCATGTGAATTCATTCATCCAAGCATAACACAACTAGAATTAAAGTTCTATATCTCTTCTAGTTGGAAGATATGGCATTCAACATAAACAATCTCTACTCAAGTGGAAGAATAAGATTCTAGTTCTAATGAAGCATGTAGAAGTCGAATATGTAGCCTTCGAAGTAACGACCATGCCAATGGACTATGGTACGTTCTAGGATTACTACAATTCAAATCTAATCAATCCAAACATGATAATCTCAGAAAATTGCAAGGAACTCATGTCCGAAGCACATGAACTCTTATAAAACATCCAAAAATATCGAGTTTTATTCAAACTAGAACTTAAAAATCCAAACTTTAAACAAAGTACTTGAATTAGAACGAATCCAACATGATAACTACTCACAAGCTTCACCTCTTAGCCTTAGCTAAGAGGTTCTAACCGAGCATTATTATGCTTCAACTAAAATTCAAAGAAAAACTAAACAAAAACATGAAAAACTAGAAGAAGAAAAAACCCTAGTTTGAGGAGCTGCAGTCGCTCCACGATGATCTCCCTTGCTCCCCACGTACTTAGAACTCTTCTAGGATACCTTAGCAAAGATACCAAGGTCTCCTTTTATAGGAAAAATCACCCACTGCCTCGGATTGCGTAAAGATTTACGCACTTTGTCGGTCGTCGGACGCTGGTCGGGCGCCCAACCGTGCTTTAATTCGGTCAGCGCATTTTGCTGAAAATTCACTTGAATATCGGGTGCTCGACCAGATGGTGGTCGGGCGCCCGGTCAGGTCCAGATTTGTTCAGCATTGTTCAGCATATTTTCTCCCAATTTCGGGCGCCTGACCAGATGATGGTCGGGCGCCCGGCGGTCTTCTGTTATGAATGCTGAAATCTTTTTTTCTTCTGGCCGATCCAGGTCTTTTTAACGCTATTCTTCAAGGCTTCTTTTCAGTTTCTTCAATATAGTTCCAAAGGACTCTTTTAGCAACAAATTCATGACTTCTCTCTTGAGATCCACAATTGACCATCCAATAGCGCTCTTATGCTCTATTAGAGTAGCTATTAGCCTACTCTCTTGTTCCTCATCCAAGTGGGAAGAAATCACCACCGGATATGTCTCATCTCGACCTAAATAAACATATTTCAAATCAGTGGGTAATGATTTTAGGTTGAGCTTTGGTGCCTTAATATTAGATGGAAGGGGCTTGTTCTCGTTTAAGGGCAAAGGCATAAATGATGCCTTCCATCTTTTATTATTAAGTATCGGCATAACATCCAAAATGACATCCATCTCTCATATCGTCATCAATCTCATGAGAGTGAGCCAAACATACCTCCAAAGGATCAGAATGGAATGCTAAGGGGGATGTATTCTCCACGAATGATTCAATTAGATTTATTTCGTGGACTTCGTTATCAACTTCCCGGGGTTGTTTGCATAAATCAAATATGTTCAGCTCGAGCGTCATATTTTCAAAGGGCATTTGTACAAGCCCATTTCTACAATTGATAATTACATTTGAAGTAGCTAGAAAAGGGCGGCCTAGTATGACAGGAATTTGAGCACCAATACCTATCACGAGATGTGTATCAAAGACAATAAAATCCACTGGATGGTAGAATTTATCGACTTGGACCAAGACATCATCAATCATCCCCCTCGGTATACGAATAGATCTATAAGAAAGTTGGAGTGTGGTTTTGGTGGATTTCAATTCACCTAACCTAAGTTGTTCATAGACCAAGTAAGGGATGAGGTTAACACTTGCCTCTAAATCAAGTAAGGCTTGTTTTATCCAGTAGTTGCCTATAATGCATGAGATGGTAGGACTACCTAGATCCTTGTATTTTTGAGGCACCTCTTGTTTGATAATAGTGCTCAAATTCTCAGTTAAAAGTACTTTGTTGTGAACATTATGTTTCCTTTTGACTGTACACAATTCCTTCAGAAATTTGGCATATGATGGTATTTGTTTTATAGCATCCAACAACAGAATGTTGATCTTCACTTACTTAAAAACCTCTAAGATTTTCAGGTTTTTGTCTAAAGGTTTAGGTAAAATCAACCTTTGGGGAAACGGGGCAACCAGCTTGTATTGCCTTTCCGGTTATTTCTCATGTGGAGTGTTGTTCGAGCTATCATCCTCTTTGGAAATTTCTGGATCATTAAGCTTTGGGGCCTTCACCGGATTAGATTTATCGATTGTTTTTCCACTCCTCAAGGTGGTGATAGCTTGAACATGCTTCGTGTGTTGAGAGGATGAGCTTGGGTCTTATATCTCAAATTGGGTTCTTGGGTTAGGGAGAGGTTAGTAGGAAGTGTGCCTTTCTCCCTAACATTGAGATGAGATTCAACTCTAGCCATTGAGGATTTCAAGTCATTAATGGCATGAGATGAATTTTGATTGAATTTCAGTTGCTCTTGCATGAACCCATCTATTTTCAGAGAATTAGTCTTATTATATTCAGCTTGAACCGATACGAATGCACCCAACATCTCCTCTAGCAGTAGCTTTTGGTGTGATGACTAGGGATGGACCTAGTAGAGGTTGAGCTTGGGGGTGTTGTTTGCAATCGCAGTTGGTCCATTCCTCCAACTGAAGTTGGGATGGTTCTTCCAACTAGAGTTATACGTATTTGAGTTTGGAGCACTAAATGGCCGTTGATAACTGTTAATGGCATTTGATTGTTCTTGTAAGATATCTTGAAATGCAGAAATTGTGGGATAATCCTGTGTTGTATGTTGATTTTCGTGCACAAATTCCACAAATAATTTCAATGTCCTTTGAGTTAATCGTCTCTCCTTTCTTCAATTCCATGGCCTCGACTTTTCTTGTGAGGCTAGCCACACGTGCACTTATGTTTTCTTCTGAGAGGACATAAATTCCTCCTTTTTTCTTTTGTTGGCTTGTCTTGAAATTTGTTGGTCTAGATGTATCTCAAGACTGTGCATTCTCGACCAATTCATCAAAATATCCCATGCTTCCTCGGCTTCCTTATTCATGAATTTTCCATTGCACATCATCTCTACGAATTGGTGCATTGGTGAAGTCAGTCCTTTATAGAAAAAGCTTATTACCTACCAAATTTCATAGCCATGATGTGGGCATGCATTTAACAAGTCCTTGAACCTCTCCCAACATTGGAAGAAGGTCTCATCCTCTTTTTAAGCAAAATTCATTATAAGACGCCTCAACATGATCGTTTTATGAGTAGCGAAGAACTTTTTAATGAACTCCCTAGTCATCTCAGTCCATGTGCCAATTGATATTGGCCTTAATGAGTGAAGCCAAGCCTTAGCTTTCTCTTCAAGGAAAAAGGAAATAATTTGAGTCTCACCACATCATCCGTTACATTTGCAAAGTGCATTGTGGCTATCACCTCATCAAATTCCTTAAGATGTTGATAGACACTTTCACTGTCTAGTCCATGGAATTTGGGAAGGAGTTGGATTACTCCCGGTTTAAGATCTATGTTCCTTGCATTATGTGGAAAAACTATGCATGAGGGAATACTCGCTCTTGCAGGTTGTAAGTAATCACGTAGTGTTCTAGGTTGGGGAACATTCTCAACCACATTCTCTCCCGTTTCGATTTGGTTTTGGCCCAGATTTTGATTAGCCATAGGGTTAGGTTGATTTCCAGCCATACCTTCAGACAAAATTGGAGAATCTAAACGTTTTTTAGCACATGGCTCCCTATCAATCCCTTCAACAATTCCCCCTTCACTAATGAGTCGGTTATTAGAATCCCGAACCCAATGTGGCATGTAAATCTCAGAAAAATAAAAGAAAAAGAGTTAGAAAAACCTGATTTGAAGTGACTACTTCGACTCCTAGAATTCCTGTAAAAACAAAACAAAGTAAACAAACTAAGTTAGTAAAGGACTCATAAATATCTCAAATAGAAACTGTTTTCAGAAATTTTGTGAAAAACCGTCAAAGTCCCTAGCAACGGCGCCAAAAACTTGTTTGCTTCCCCAAGTGTAGGGTTGCGATGTAGTAATAATCTCGGTAAGACCGAGGTCGATCCACAGGGACTTGTGTATGAACTCACAAAATACTTCCAATGGTTTCTAATTGAGAACTAACTAAACAGGATTTTGGAATTGAATGTAGATAGATATTTAAACTAAAAGTGAATGTAAACAATGTAAAAGAGCACTAGGGGTTCAAGGATCCACTTGTAGCAATCCTTGATGCTTAATTCGCTGTGGTTTCAGAATTACACAACTAGAATCGAAATTAAATCCTATCTAGCCGGATGATAGAGCAGTTAAAACAAACAATCTTTCATATGTATGATTTAAGTACATGATTCCCTCAATTCAAGTTAGGACTTGAGCACACTCAATTGCATAGGTCAATCCTAGTTCCAATAGATTAAGATCACAATCATAATCATCAATAAACTTTGTCACAAAGCATAACTAAATCATGATTTGAACGTCATTCAAATCACTTACAAAATCACACAGAATTCAGAAATTTAGAAAAGTAGAACTCTTGGCATGAAGTTCCCACACTAGAATCAAAGGTCTAAAGCGTATTGAATCCGATTCCTCGGAGCGTACAGGTCTAGAACCATTCAAAACAATTAAAAACTCAAGCAACTCTTCTAAACATCCATAAGACATCATAAGATTAAGAAAAACTACTTAGAACTTTATTCAAACTTCAAACCATTGTTCTTCACTAATAATCCAACTTAAAACCAAAACACACAAATTAAACATCTTGGATTCACTACAAGCTTCACCTCTTAGCCCTAGCTAAGAGGTTTAGCCATTCATGATCCAAGGAAACATGAAAGCAACTAAGAAAAACATAAAACTAGAAGAACAAACTAGGAGGAGTTGTAGAACTCTGGATCCGACTTCCGCCGCCTCCCACCATGGTAATTCTCTTCTAGGATGCCTTAGGAACGAGCTAGAGGAGTCGTTTTATAGGTTTGGAGCCCTTGGTGTGAAGAAACTTCAAGAAATCCCGCAAAAATAGCGCTTTGCGCAGCAGAATTCGGAGCTTGTAGAAGAAGCTTTGTTACGCAGACGACCGGTCTAAGCTCACGGACGACCGGTCGCAAAGGCTAAAATCAGTCCAAAGAGTTATCTGGAATTTGAACAAAAATTTTTATTCAACGACCGATCGAACAACCGGTTTGAGTAGTGGACAACCGATCGAACGACCGGTCGTGATTGGTCCAGCAATGTTGGCAGTAGGGAAATTCCGTTACCAAATGGTCATCATAATTTAATATCTAATTCGCAATACTTAACACCTTGTTATATATAAAATAATTTAGAAATGTATCATAATTATGGTATAATTAGGATAACCATAATTATATTATAACTAAAATAAATACAATGTTATAACCATTTGGTAAATTAACTATTTAATATATTTTATAATATAATATAATTAATAATATAATATAAATTTAATATATTATTATAAAATAAATTTAAATAAGATTAAATGAATATATTTATATAGATATTAAATTAAATACATATTGATATTATCTTAAATATCATTTTATATAATAAATAGTACATAATATATTCATGATATAATTAAATATAGATATTATTTTTATATTAAATATTATAATTTTGAATTATAATAAAAGTATAATTATCTTTTTATATTCTAAAAATATAATATTCTTTATTATTTCTAATTATTAAAAAAATCTTAATCTTTAGAATACATTAATTTAAATAATTATATTAATATTACAATTATTATCATAATTAATATTATAAATTATAATTAATATTATTATGTTAATTATTTATTATTAACATAATAAATA
This sequence comes from Liriodendron chinense, assembly GCA_003013855.2. NCBI lineage: Eukaryota > Viridiplantae > Streptophyta > Magnoliopsida > Magnoliales > Magnoliaceae > Liriodendron > Liriodendron chinense. The sequence goes on along the minus strand of PVNU02000439.1, from coordinate 5,736,807 downwards.
TTAATTTATAATATTAATAATATTATAAATTATTATAATAATTTAATATTATATGCAGTAAATTCATGAATTACGGAATGAAGGGGATTGTTTAAAAAGACCTATTGACTGATTTCTTCCCAATTAAACCAATGGATTATTTGATAATAACCCTTTTCAAAAGTAATCCTCCTACCTGGTCCTCGTCAGTGTGGTGACCCATATAAGGGGCCCATCTTTATAAGCATGTTGAACACATTACTTCAACCATAAGTGTGAAAGCCAAGTGTCTCTTGTCATAGTGTGTTTTCGTGGGCATGTGTATACAACTTTGAGCCATTTTACTTTTGACAGATGACATGTTATTGAAGAACATGGGGCACAAGATATCCTTAAGGCATGAGTAGAATTTTGTCAGTCATTCATGCATAGTTCAGTTCACGCTAGAAGAACAGCCTTATTTTTCCAATGCATCCAATTCACAGTATTCAACCCTACCAAATGACCCATAATGCAAGTTGCTTTCATAGCCGATGGATATTGATTGAAACAGGGATCATGCTTCGTGATCATTGCCTAAACCATTACCGATGGGCCCATCAGTCTTCGAATCAATGTCGAATGGGGCTGCGCTAGCGTAACTTGATGCAGGCATGCCGATGTCACGGCTTCTGCATCAGATCTACGAAAAACATACATCAGATCTACCCTGTTCATCGGGTGCATCACCAAATTTTCACCATGGATCATAATATTCAGTCCAATCAAAGACTTAGGTGGCCCCAACAAAAATTCGTGTCTAACGCACAAATTCACATGGTCTTGGCCCATGGGTCTTGAAATATCATAATTTTGGACGAATCCATTCATCCTGGTGTAGCATGTCAGATGAGTGGATTGGATGGCATATACATACTACAGTGGACCCACACTATTTTGGCAATTTTGATGGTGGGACTATTCATCTCAACTGTGGGGCCCACATTGATGCATATATTATATATCCACACCATCCATCCGTTTTTACAGATCATTTTACAGCATGAGTCCAAAAATGAAGCAGATCCAAAACTCAGGCGGACCATGCCGTAGGAAACAGTGGCGATTGACCATTGACAATTTATAATGGGCCACAGAAGTTTTGGATCAAGCCGGTATTTGTTTTTTTTTTTTTTTTTTCCTTCATCCAGTTTTATGTGACCTTATCAACAGGTTAAACATTACAGAAACATTATACGGTGGCCCCTAGGAAGTTTTTAATGGTGGGGCGTTCAATCACCACTGTTTCATACTGTATGGTCCACCTGAATTTGGATCTACTTCGTTCCTGGGCTCATGCCCTAAAATGATCTTGTAAAGTGGATGGAACCCGTGGATATAGAAGACATACATCAAGGTCGGCCCCACGGTATGGACTGCACCGTCTTGGGTAACGCCTGGGCTGCACCTAATTGGCTCCCGGGAATGGGCCAGGTAGCCTGCTAAGTCCAACTGGCTTTGGGCCGGGTTTGGTCCATGCGTGAGGCTTGGGACTCACACGCAAGGACTCATAAATTTAAATTGGGCTTGGACTCAGTCATTTTAGCCCAACACGCCCAACTTTTTTTCTTTTCTTTTTTTTTTTTCTTTCGAGTTAGTCATGCAAACACCCACCCTATTAGCTGGGCAACACACCCACTTGGTTAGTCACACGATGCACCCATCCACTAGTGAGGTTAGTGTGTCTCCTTAGCACTCGAACCTAAGACTTGTTGTTGAAACGCCTAGGTGTCTTCCAGCTGGGCTAGCAGGCGAGACTTATTTCATATTCTGTGCAGATGGTTGGTTTTGTTTTTGTGAAATACTAATTTTATTTTTTTTATGCATGTATGGATAAGCTAGATACATTTAACTAAAAATAGAAAAATATAATCAATTTCAGGCTCAGCTGGGTTTGTTCGAGCAGACTCAGGCCCAACCATTTTCGGGCCTGGGCCTACCATGCTGGCTTGGGTCGGGCTCAGGCCTTTTGGTCTTAATTGTCGGTCCTCCCCATTGCCATCTCTATTTTCACGTCTTGCAAACTGCCTCCTCTCTGCATGTTTACTACGTACAAGTCCATACTTGAAAGGATTAACGGATCACGGCACACGTGTAGATTTGGTGCATGCTTTTAAGGTGTAGGCAGCTTATTTGATAGGGTGCCGGTGTGAATGTTCCCTTGCACAAAAGTCAAGCCGATTTGGGTGGCCCCCGCACATGTCATTTTAAATTTAAACCAACGGTCCTTTTTTTTTATATTATTATTATATATATCCATCAACATTTTCACATTCTAGTCTAATATTTTACCAACGGTCTTCTGTCCATGAACTTTTTTCATCCATGTGTGGCACACCTGATGGAGAGCGGATTAGGTGTGGAACGGCCTCACCCAACATGGTGTGGCCCTGACCATGGGGCCCATCTTGATGTGTGTAATGTATATCCACTCTGCTTCATCCGTTTTGTTGTATCATTTCAGGGCATGATACCAAAAATGCCAAAAATAAAAAAATAAAAAAAATCCAAATCTCAAGTGGACCATATCATAGGAAACAGTAGCGATCAAACAGACACCATTAAAAACTTCCTAAGGCTTATCATAATATTTATTTGCCATCTAATAGGTTGATGGGTAACACAGACCTGGGTGAAAGAAAAAAATAAATAAATATCATCTTGATCCAAAACTTTTGCGGCCCACAAGAAATTTTTAATGGTCATTCACCACTGTTTCTGGTGGTGGTCCATCTGATCTTTGGATCTGCTTTATTATTTGGCTCAAGTCTTAAAATGAGCTGGCAAAACGGATGGAAAGTATGGATATATATACAATACATACATCAAGGTAGACTTAACAGTCAGGGCTGCACCATGTTGAGTGAGGTTGGGGCAGCGCCTAACCCGCTCCCCATCCCAATAAATAAACCAACTGTCAGTATCTTTGGGACACGCAGAATCACAGTAGGATCCACGGATGTATAGCCGGGATATCACACACGTGTGGTACATGTGCAACGAATAGCCTCTTCAATCTCAAGGATGGGCCTCAGATTCCTTTGTTAGTTTTGCGACATTGGAAAATGCACTTCAAACGTACACTTGGAATAGTAGTATGGTAATCAAGACCGTCAAATCTCTCATCCGGCTGTCGATGGAGCATGACAGAAGTTCTCACTGAGAATGCTAACTGATGATGCCGAAAATTGGTCAACAGACGAGAGGGGAGATCCTTCGATCTGGACGGTTGGATGGAGTTGAACTTCTTGTAGGGAACGATCGGGATGGAAGATTCCTCAGATCTTACAAAAAAATACAGAGAATAAGGGAGGTGGCTGGGTGCCCAGCCGGTAACCCTCCGATGCCTAAGTCAGTTGGATCTTTGATAATAGAATATCTCAGTGTAGATCAATATCAGTTTCATACCTCGATAATGGAGAGAACATACTCATTTATAGACTTAGGTCGCAAAACTATTTTCCTTTTGGAGAGTCGTGATTCCGCCGGACTGCCAGCTGGGTTCCCGAGATCCTTGGATTTTCCCATAACGAACAAAGATCTTTATCCCTATTCGCTGGGAATGTCGATCTTTCCTCCTGATATCTCGGCATGGGCCTAAGATCACGGATTTGCAATTCAGCTCATTCGAGACGATCTTTATCATATCGGATCGAGCCGACCAACCTTTATCGGGTTAATACGACCCGACTTGTATCCGGAGCCTGAAACGGGTCGGCTCGTCTTTCCCGGGTCGGTACGATCAACTTTCTTTCAGGTCGGCTCTTTACCCACAACAGAAGCCCCCTTTTACCCTCGAGCGTATTTTGTCCGGCTCGGGGGTAAAACGTAAGAGGAAATTGCCGACCCAAATGCTTTTGTCATTTAGTATCCGTAACGCCGCCGTTTCGATGGGCGGAAAAATAGCATTAAATGTGTCTTTTGAAATATCGAGGAGCCATCATTCTTCTGTACGGCGTGATAGCGTCGATATGATTTAATCGAACGGGGTGTCGCCGAGTGTCCTGAACGGCGCAGCTTTTCGAATTACCAAGTAGGGGTTCGCCACGTGTCGCTTTTGCATTGAATGCGGTGGAACCTGAGTAGGGCCCAAACCCTTTCCCGAGTATATAATCCGGGACTTAGCTGGATTTTGGAAACCTCTCTTTGTTTTCTTTACTGCTTTGCTTCTCTAAGCTCCCGTGCTCTCGTTCTTCTTCCCTCTTTACTCTCCCCAACTTTCTTCCTCCAAGCGGTCGTGCCAGCATTCTGGTACGCTCCTTTTTCTCTTTTTCCAAAGGATTTCCTTTTCTCTCTCTTTCTTTTTTTTTATTTGGGAAATGTCGGAGCCAGAAACCTCGTGCTCTGAGGCGATTCTTAAGGTGAGGTATGATGACCGTGAGTCTGATTTACCTCTCCTCTGCCACGAGGGGGCAAATCCCAGTGAATCGGATTCTAGGGTGAGGGTGGATGAGGCCGTTGAAGAGGGAGAGTCCGAGCTTCCCGGGTCAGCTCCTGGTAGTGCCACGGCCCATAGAGAGCCCTTTCAACTAGATTCATGGTTTCGCAGATTACCCAGGACGAGCTGGATGCTGCGAGGGAGATATACGAACTCCCAGATTACATAGAGTTTAGGGTTCCTGACCGAGCCGATAGAGCGAGCCGACCTAAAGCCGGGGAGGTAGTTATCTCTTTGATGCACTTAGAGTCCAGGCTGAGATTGCCCTTACACCCTTTTGTGAGAGAAGTCCTTAGCGTCTTAGGCCTCTCTCCGAGCCAACTGCAACCGAATGCGTGGAGGTGCATGATCGGATGCTACATATTGTGGCAGAGGTTAGGAAATAAGGAGTTTACTTCCAACGAACTTTTCTCTATGTATATTCTCAAGTCTTTCGGCGGCCAAGGACTCTATTATTTTTCTTCGTTACCGGGCCAGGGCGGCTCGATGATTACCTGCTTGCCCTCCTCCACAAAAACTTGGAAAAGGAAGTGGTTCTTCCCGTTGGGCAATTGGGAGTGTGCGCCGGACGAACCTCAACATTTGAGCTTTCGAGTCCGAGCTGACTTTACTCTACCAGGTCGGATGAAGTTCCGACCTAACTGATTTTCCCAAACTTTTTTCATCTTTTTTTTTTTTATAAAGAATTTGCATGCTCGTACAGTTTCGGCGACCATTCGGGTGGCTTTGTTCGTTGCACAAGAGAGACAGATCCACAAAGCCCGAGCTCTCCCTGTTAAAGAGAGGGATTTTCGCAGAGTGATCACTTTTAATTCCGTTTCTGAATCAGGTTGGTAGGCTGAAACGGTAACTCATTTTTTCTTCTTCTTTTCGTTTCGTTATCTTCTCATTTTTCCTCCCTTTTCTTGGACAGGAATGGCTCCGAAGGTGGTCTCCAAGACTCGCAAAATTTCGGCTCAATTTTTGGATCGCGGGCAGAGCTCTGTTGAGCCCCCTAGAAAGAGGGTGGCTACTACCGAGGCGCAGAGACCGCCCCGCTTGCCTCAATCCTTTGTATGTGGATCCGGGCAACTTCCCAGATCGGATTCACCATCAGTCGGAGCCGAGCCAACGGCCACCCCGGTGACATCTGCTGATGATCTGGTGATCAGTGTGTCGGATGATTCGAGTTCACGAGCTGAGCCCATCAGCATTCCCGCGCCTCCAGCTATCTCCTCCCATGCCCCCCGACCTGCTGCAGCTGGACCTGACCAACCTGCTGCTGACGCCTCCACCTCTCGTCCTCCTCAGCCACGCGCTGCTTCTGCTACCCCTGCTGAGCAACGGGAGGACCAAGTCGAGATGCCTCTGTTAACGGATCAGTATTCGTCTTGGATGGAGGGTGTCAATGCATACATGCGTGTCAACCACAGCATCCCTCAAGACCTGAATACTATAGCTTCCTCCGACCTGGATCAGATGGTCGGGGTTGCGATAGAGAGCAGTCTCAGAGTAATTTTATGATTTTCTTTGTCGTGTGCCTGTGATGCTTTTTGACTTACATACTAACTGTAATACTTTCGCAGGATTCGGCTTTGCTGATCATGATCCACAAGGTAATGGCCGAGCGGAATCGCCAGATGCAGAAGGCTCTGGTTGCTGCTTCTTCCTGGAAGACGAAAACTGAAGCGGTGAAGGCTGAGCTGAAGAAATGTTTCCTTCTACTGAAGGACGCTCAGTCCGAGCTGAAGGTCGCGCAATCGTAGCTGGAAGTGTCACAAGCGCAGGTCCAGTCTCTAGAAGAGGTCCTGAAGGAGGCAGAGGCCAAGGCCCGATCTGATGAGAATAAAGCCGAATCTCTTGAAGCTGCTCTGAAGACAGCCGAGGATGAGAAAGGTGAATCTAGCTGGGCTTTTAAAGGAGGTACAGCTGAAGTCTTCGGCAAAGGTTAATGGAGCGAAGGCTGAGCTCGAGAAGTTGTCTGCAGTTTCTGAGGAGTTGTACAATGACGGCTTCCAGGAGTGCAGGCGTCTCGTGCTCAAGCATTTCCCCACCCTTGACCTTACACCTGTGGATGAGGACGAGGAGGAGGACGAGGCGCGGGTTGGAGATGCTGGGGCTGGCAAAGACTAAATGGGATTTTTTTTTTTTTGAAAAATGTATACAACATTTTATCTTTAATACAAGCCCTTTAGAGGCAGATTTTGTTAATCCCTTTGTAGAGTTCACTTTTGCGTTATCATTGATGTAACGTGTTTGTATTGTCGAACTGACCTGAGGCTGGCTAGCCAGGTCAGCCACCCATTGCTCCATGTATTTCAGTAAGCTCGAGTGTACGATATCGAGATTAGGTCATCGTAAAACAACTCCTAGGAAAGGATTTTATTAAATTATTGCTCCGAAATACATACTTTGTGTCGAGTACAGTCCGTTGTTCACGGATAGTAGATTTTGAGATGTTCGGCGTTCCATGGATGAGGAAGAGGTTTACCCTCCATGTTTTCGAGCCGATATGTGTCGAGACGACGCGAACTGACGACCTTATATGGCCCTTCCCAATTGGGGCCAAATACGCCAGTTTTGTCGTTTATGTTCACCTTTTTAAGGACGAGGTACCGGCTCGGAATCGTCGCTCTTTCACTTTGGAATTGTAGTATCGTCGGACCCTCTGCTGATATGCGGCTACTCGTACCTGAGAAGCTTCTCTTGCTTCGTCGAGTAGGTCTAGGCTCATTCGCAGCTGGCCTTCGTTTTAGTCGGGTCGGTGATGGCTGGTCCTGCTTGTGGGCATTCCGATTTCCACCGGCACAATGGCTTCGGCTCCAAATGCCAGGAAAAAGGGGGTCTCCCCGGTAGTGGACCGAGCTATGGTTCAGTAGGCCCATAGCACTTCAGGAAGTTTTTCCACCCAAGCCCCTTTTCTTTCTCCGAGCTTCGCTTTGAGATGGTTCTTGATAATTTTGTTGATCGCTTCCACCTGACCGTTGGCTTGTGGGTGGTGAGGAGACGAATATATATTTTTAATGCCCAATCCACTGCAAAATTCGTGAAATCCCATTGTCTGTGATTATGGTATTCGGGATCCCAAAACGACACACAATTGCCCTCCAAATGAAGTCCGTTGTCTTCTTTTCTGTGATGGTAGCTAGTGGTTCTGCTTCGGCCCACTTTGTGAAGTAGTCGACGGCGACAATTGCATATTTAACTTGTCCTTTTTCCGTCGGGAGTGGACCAATGATATCGACCCCCCATTGAGCAAACGGCCAGGGTCCAGCCATAGAAGTGAGCTCTTCAGGTGGCAGGTGAGGTATTGGGGCGAATCGTTGGCACTTATCGCATCTTTTAATGGTCTCTCGGGCATCTTGCTGGATGGTGGGCCAATAATATCCCTGCCGGATCGATTTCTGTGCAAGTGCTCGTGCTCCGGAATGATTCCCGCAACATCCGTAGTGGATTTCACGTAGTACGTAATCGGCTTCTTCAGGTCCTAAACAGCGTAGACACGGACGGGAGAATCCTTTCTTATAGAGGACTCCATCTATCAACGTATATCGAGCTGACCTATAGCGGATGCGCCGAGCTTCTTTTTGATCGTCGGGTAACTTGCCCGATTATAGAAACCGGATGATAGGATCTCTCCAATCTGGACTTACTGATATTGGAAAAACTCCTACGAATTCGTTTGACGATATGCTTCGTTGAGGGGGGAACTCGATGGGTATCATTCTACTGAGCTCGTCGTCTGCTGATGACGCGAGCTTCGCGAGAGCATCTACGTTTGTGTTTCCATCTCTTGAGATTTGAGTAATTTCATAATGGTCAAAACGTAACAGTAGCTCCTGAGCTCTCTTCAGATATGCAGCCATTCTTCCTCCCTTTGCCTGATATTCCGCAGTCACTTGTCCGACTACTAGTTGCGAGTCACTGTACACTCTTACCGATCGGATTCCTATTTCCGAGGCGAGGCGAAGACCGGCCAAGAGGGCTTCATACTCTGCTTCATTATTTGAAGCTCGGAACCCGAATCGAAGTGCGTACTGAATTTTGATCCCGTCCGGTGATGACAGAACGAGGCCGGCTCCACTGCCCTGTGAATTGGAGGATCCATCAACGTGCAATAACCAGAAAGGTATGATATGGTTTACTTCCGGATCATGGACAAGTTCGCGATCGCACTGAGCCTTGTGGGGCTCGGTTAATTCGACGATGAAGTCCGCTACAGCTTGTCCCTTGATTGCAATACGAGGTCGGTATCGTATATCGAATTCGCCTAATTCAACGGCCCATTTGACGAGGTGACCTGAGGTTTGGGGATTCTGCAATACCTGCCGTAGTGGCTGATCGGTTAATACAGCTATCGGATGCGCTTGGAAATATGGCCTCAATTTTCGGGCCGAGGTTATTAAAGCCAGGGTGAGTTTTTCGATTTGAGGATATCGTGTTTCCGAGCCGATCAGGGCTTTGCTCATGTAGTAAACGGGCCTTTGTATCCCTTCGTCGTCTCGGACAAGAGCCGAGCTGACTGCTGCTCCTGAAACTGCTAAGTACAGAAGTAATTCTTCTTTATGCACCGATTTGGACAATAACGGTGGGGAGCCGAAGTAGGCTTTCAGCTCAATAAAAGCTTGCTCGCATTCTGAAGTCCATGTCATTTCCTTACATTTACGCAACTGTTTGAAGAAAGGAAGACACCGATCAGTAGCCTTTGAAACGAACCTGTTGAGTGCTGCGATCCTTCCTGTGAGCCGCTGAATTTCCTTCACCGTGCGAGGTGAGCTCATATTGAGGAGGGCCTGAATTTTTTCTGGATTGGCCTCAATTCCTCACTGGTTTACCATGAAGCCAAGGAATTTTCCCGAGCTCACTCCAAAAGCGCATTTGCTAAGGTTGAGCTTCATACGATACTTCCTCAATATTCCGAATGCAGTGCAGAGGTCGTTGATGTGATCTTCTGACCGCTTACTTTTGACGAGCATGTCGTCAACATATACTTCCATAGTTTTGCCTAGTTGATCCGCAAACATCTTGTTTACCAATCGTTAGTAGGTTGCCCCGGCGTTCTTGAGCCCGAAGGGCATGACCTTGTAGCAGTAGAGGCCCCGATCTGTGATGAATGCAGTCTTTTGCCTATCAGGAGTATACATCTGGATCTGATTGTACCCAGAGTAGGCGTCCATAAAGCTGAGGAGTTCGTGCCCAGCAGTTGCATCGACGAGCTGATCTATCCTTGGTAGCGGGAAGCTGTCCTTAGGACAAGCTTTGTTCAGGTCGGTGTAATCCACACAGACCCTCCATTTTCCATTGGCCTTTTTGACGAGGACGACGTTCGCCAACCAATCTGGATAACATATTTCCTGGACAAATCCCGCCTTGCATAGTTTCCGCACCTCATCTTCGATTATCGCTTATCTTTCCGTGTTGAAAGTACGCCTTTTTTAACAGACCGGTCTGATGGTCGGGTCGACGTTGAGTCGGTGGACCATTATCTCCGGGCAGATTCCGGGCATTTCTTCATGGGACCATGCAAAGACATCTACATGCTCCTTTAAAAAGTTTGTCAAATTTTCTCGTACCTCGTCTGTCAAACGTGACCCGATCTGAACAATCCTGGTCGGATCGGCTTCCGACAAGGGAATATCGACCAACTCCTCGGCTGGTGATTCACGCTCCTGCTCTTCTTCTCTCGGGTCCAAGGAGGATGCGTGAGAGACAGTTGATATTGCACCTTTATTTTTTCCTCGTCGAGAAAGTTCGTAGCAACGACGGGCTTCTTGTTGGTCTCCTCTGACCACGCCAACTCCTTCATCAGTTTCGAACTTCATTGTCAGGTGATAGATGGAAACAACAGCTTTGAGAGCTCGCAGGATAGGGCTACCGATGATGGCGTTATAGGCGGAGGGGGTGTTCACGACGAGGAAATCAACCATAATCATTTTCTGATTAGGTTCTTCTCCAGCTGTGACTGGTAAGGTTATTTCTCCTTCCGGCATGACGCTAATCCAGTTAATGATGTCTTGACCGGCCTCAATCTGGAACGATCGATTTTCATTCTTTCGAAGGCTGAAGCGTATAGAATGTCGGACGAGTTTCCCGTGTCGATCATCATCCGGTGGAGCCTTTTATTTGCTACTACCATTGAGACGACGAGGGAGTCGTCGTGCAGGTGCATGATTCCTCGTGCGTCTCCTTCGGTAAACGTTATCGCCCGAGATGTAACTTTTGCGACTTTTGAAGGTCGGCTGGCGATGTTCACAGACAGCCCTTGTTCTTTTTGGGACGTTCTTCCTTGTCGTACATAATTTTTGCGTGAATTTCTGGAATCTCCAGTGGTCGGTCCGCCGAAGATCATGTGAATCTCTTCCACAGGGTTGTTATTCAGTTCTTCATTCAGGTCGGCTGATCGATCTTCATTTCTCCGACCGTCCTGGCACTGAGCGATGTAGTCTTTCAGGAATCCCTGCTGGATGAGGGCCTCTTATCTGTCGCTTTAAGTCGAAGCAATCCACGGTGTTGTGACCGTGGTCTTTATGGTATAAACAGTACCTTGATTTCGACCTCCTATTGGGGTCGATTTTTATTTTCGCAGGTCGTTCAAAGTTGTACTTGCCTTTCTCCGCTAAATACACTTGCTCGATGGTTTTGTTGAGCGATGTATACTTTTCGAACCGTGGTGCTGGTGATTTCGTTCCACGAGCAGGTCCGTTCCGAGCCGATGACCTCCGCTCTGACTTCCGCTCCAACCTGTGTCTTTTTGAGCTGCCGCTATCCTGACGATCTTTATTCCTGGTCGTCGGTCGGTGAGCGTTAACTAGTTCCTCGGCGTTGATGTGTTTAGCCGCTCAATCTAAAAATTCGGCCACGGACTGAGGTGGCTCTTCCCCAACAGACCAAAGGAATCTTCGGTCTCGTAGCCCTCCAATCATAGTGTGTAACAACACATCTTGTGAGAGATTTTCAATTTGTACCGCTTCAGAATTGAAGTGTGCGAGATAATCTTTCAGTAACTCGTCTTCTTTTTGCTTGATCGCGGCAAGGTGAGTTGAATGCTTCCTCGGGTCGGTGCTCCCGATAAACTGAGTGGCGAAAGCCCGGCTTAATTGAGAGAACGAGCTGATTGTCCTTGGTTTTAAATTGCGGAACCAAGTCCATGCCGAGCTCATCAATGACAACGGAAAGGCTTTACACATAATGTGCCCGCTAGCTCCAAGGAGTTCCATTCGGACTTTGAAATTTTCTAAGTGTTTTGCCGGATCTCTTATCCCCGAATATTGCTTTAACTGAGGAACTTTAAATCCATTGGGAAGGGGCTCTTCCCGAATTTCGTCGGTGAACGGCGACTCAGATGAGTCGACCAGTGCGTCCACGGCGATTGGTGCCCGGGCTCGCTGTGTCCTTTGGATATCGCCCATTTGTTCCCGGAGTTCCTTCAACTCGGCTTCCAGCGGGCTTAAATTGTGGTCTACCCGGTCGCTGGCTTCACGATCAGCTCGTTCATGCTCGAGACGAGCCGTCCTCCGCTCCTCGAGCCTATGCTGTAGATCGCTGGCAGGCAAGCTTGTTACTGGCCGAGATCTGGCCCCGGTTGATTGGCTGGCGGCCTCGTTTTCTTCAACCGGACTGGGGTGTTGAGAACGCTGTGACTGCCGAGTTTGGTGAGAGCGCTAGGATTGTTGAGGCTGAGGGTGAGTATGCTGAGGCCCTTCACGGTCTCTGTTATTTACGACTGCTGGATGGACCAGACTGGTTAACAGAGCTTTAATCTCATCCAGTCTCTGGTCCATGTAGCCGAATCGTTCGTCAACGCCCCCCAGCTTTTGGGTGACCCCTCCGACCTGTTCTTCGAGAAGGGACAACCTGACTCCCCGATTACGAGGCCTCTGTGTCCCCCCTGCTGAGCAAAGTTAGGAGAGTTCCCACCGAGCTGGATGGCGAGGGTGTTGGGAAACGATCCTTCATTCTCAGAGATTTGATCGTCTGAAGGTCCGGTGATTGCGGGTGCTTTCCCTTTATATTTTCTCTTTCCAGCCATGATGAAAAGGAGGGAAGATGTCAAGATCGTCTTAAGCGATTGGGCGAGAACATGGACTTCCTGGTTAAAGGAATAAGGCTTTTTCCCACAGACAGCGCCAATCTGTTGATGCCGAAAATTGGTCAACAGACGAGAGGGGAGATCCTTCGATCTGGACGGTTGGATGGAGTTGAACTTCTTGTAGGGAACGATCGGGATGGAAGATTCCTCAGATTCTGCAAAAAATACAGAGAATAAGGGGGGTGGCTGGGTGCCCAGCCGGTAACCCTCCGATGCCTAAGTCAGTTGGATCTTTGATAATAGAATATCTCAGTGTAGATCAATATCAGTTTCATACCTCGATAATGGAGAGAACATACTCATTTATAGACTTAGGTCGCAAACTATTTTCCTTTTGGAGAGTCGTGATTCCGGCGGACTGCCAGCTGGGTTCCCGAGATCCTTGGATTTTCCCATAACGAACAAAGATCTTTATCCCTATTCACTGGGAATGTCGATCTTTCCTCCTGATATCTCGGCGTGGGCCTAAGATCACGGATTTGCAATTCAGCTCGTTCGAGACGATCTTTATCATATCGGATCGAGCCGACCAACCTTTATCGGTTTAATACGACCCGACTTGTATCCGGAGCCTGAAATGGGTCGGCTCGTCTTTCCCAGGTCGATACGATCAACTTTCTTTCAGGTCGGCTCTTTACCCACAACACTAACCATCATATCTTTTTTCCTAAAATTTGGACCATCACTGTTTTAATTAAACATTCATTTCATAGCCATTATTTGGATGGTTAGGATTGTTTATCATTGCGTTCGTAGAGATATGATATAAAAGGGACACATGATTTGGATAGTCTAGATAGCTTTACTGTTGAAACTGTAGCAATCAGATCCAGACATGAGTGCCACATCTCGGAGAATGAGTCACAGCCAATTTTTAAACGGTGCAAAACTAAGATACGAGTCTAGCCCATCAAAGATGAACCGGGCGTGGTTCAGTCACGTCGGCACCTGGGTTCCACACCGTCCATCTATTTTTCTAACTAATTTTAGGACGCTAGGTGGACCACACCATGGGAAATAGTTGAAGTCTCACCATTAAAAATTCCCAAGGCTCATCCTAATGCTTATTTATCATCCAACTTCTTGTTAATGTCAAATAGAACTGAGTAAAAGAGCAATATGAGCCACAAAAAGTTTTTAATGGCCAATCATCAGCATTTCTTGTGGTGTAGTCTACCTAAGATTTGGATCTGTTCTAGTTTTAGACACGCCTCGTAGAATGAATGAGCTGGAAGATGAAGTTACAGCTCGGATATACACACATACATGAAGATAGGCTTCAATTTCGCGCTCAAACCATGGAAAAAACGGATGGACGGCGTGGATAAACCACAGGCATTCACGATGGCCTAACAAAGTGTACTCGGTATGATAAAAGCACACTGAGTTACTCAGTCTACATGAAAATCACGTGGGATCTGTATGGACAGCTGGAACAAAAGCAGGCCCATCGAATCATCACGCGGGGATCACATGTTTTATAAAACGGCGGGACTGTAAAACGAGGGCCGACTGTCCATATTGAATCTGGAGACACGAGATGATTAAGGGCGCGGATCTGCTAGTCCCACTGGTACTAGCACAAGGGGTGGTTTCAAATCTCCGTGGGCCTCACCATGTTGTATGTGTTTTATCCACGCAGTTCATCCATTTTTTCATTTTATTTTAATGCATAATCCCAAAAAATGAGACAGATCCAAATCTCAGGTGGACCACACCACAGGAAAACAGTGGGGATTGAACGTCCATCATTAAAATCTTCCTAGGGCCCACTGTATTGTTTATTTGCCATCCAACCTCTTGATAAGGCCACATAGACCTAGATGAAGGGGAAAAACAAATATAGGCTTGATACCAAACTTCTGTGGCCCTCAAAAGAGTTTTCAACTGTAAGCGTCAATCCCCATTGTTTCCCTGTGGTGTGGTTCACCTGAGATTTGGATCTATCTCATTTTTTGGGCTAGCGCCTTAAAATAAGATGGCAAATGAATGGACAGAATAGATAAAACACATACATCATGTTAGGGCCCACAGAGATTTGAAACCACCCTTATACTAGTCCCAGTGGGACTAGCTGATCGGCGTCCAGATGATTAGACTGTCTCCACGGAAGCGGATTGGCTGGTGTACTCTACACCAGCAACTTGGGTAGTGTAGGCACGTGGAGTTCCCAGAGGAGTGCGCCCTGAAGGTAGGAACGGTCTAAAGAAGATGAAGGTTTTGTGGGTCCCACAATGATGGATTTAATATGTCCACACTCTCCATCCATGTGGAGAGACCACTTCAGGGCATGATCCAAAAAACAAGTTATATCTGAAACTCAAATGGGCCACACCAAAAAAGGCAGAGGGCACAATGTTTTTCACCGTTAAAACATTCCTAGGCCCACTATGATGTTTATTTTCCATCTAAACTGCTAATAAAGTCACACATACCTAGTGAATAAAACAAATATCAAATTGATCCAAAACTCCTGTGACTCCAACAAAGCTTTTATCTATCTCACTATTGGTACAAATCTTTACAACGATCTTACAAGATGAATACATGATTGGATATAACACATACCTCTTGGTGGGCTCCACAAAACTTGCCAACGTCAATACACCGGCTAAGTTACTGGTGTAGGCCAGTACACCAGCCAATCCGCTTCCTGTATCCACTTGTGATCCCACTTTCATCAATTGATGTCAACCTTCCATCATGTGATCCCACTTTCAATCTCCCCCATCCATCATGTAGGTCCCACCTTTAATGTGGGCGTTCATCATGTGGGGCCCACCTTTGATGTGACCATGCATTATGTGGGCCCACCTTTATGTGGAAACCCACCTTCAATATGAGTTGTTCATCATGTGGGCCCACCTTAGAGATATTCTAAAGAAGAGAAGAGTGCAAGATGGGAATTACTTAAAAAGCTTAAGGACAAACTTTTTCAAAAATTAGTTAAAAATTTCTACTCGCTTAAGCTAAATAAGCTCTTAAAGAAAAAGTGACCTCCCTATCACTTATTATTTAAGAGTTTTTTTTACTAGTTTTTAAAAAAATAAGCTCTAAAATGAAAGCTTTACCAAACGGTCTATTTTCATAATAAGAGCTTATTTTTTTAGAATAAGCAAATAAGCTCTTATTAATAGATTTGCCAAACGCCCCCTAAAAGAATAAATCAAGAATGCAAAGAAGAAAAGAATTTATAATACTCTAAACACCTCACCCAGGAGTCGATAAACTGACCAGAGTAACCCAGTCCAACCCAGTCAAACCTAGTCAACCAAGTCCAACCCGATCAAACCCAACCAACCTAGTCATGCCCGGTCAATTCAATCTAACCCAGTCAAACCCAGTCAACTCAGTGCAACCCAGATAAAACCCAGTCAACTCAATCCAACCCTGTCAAACCGAGTCAACTTAGTTTATCCAGTCAACCTAGCCAACCCAAAACTAAGCTCAACTACAAGCCTAAATCCAAGCCTAATTCAGGCTCATACCCAAGCCTATTAGTACTTAGGACTGCTGTTGGGGTTCAAAATAATGGATGCGCTAAAAGGCTAAACGACTCGAAGAGAAGCTAAACCATCGCGCAGGGAAATAAATGGATAGATGAGAAGTTACACACGAAAATCAAGGGAGGGTGGTCCCAGCGCATCAGGATGCATGGACCCACTCTAGTCCACGTATGGGGCCCACAGATCTATAGGAAGAAATACCTTAGGACCAGGCACGTGCGCACGCACCCAGGCTCAGGAGTCCAACGCATGGGGCCATATCACCAGGTGGGGTTCACATCACGCGAATTGAAGAAGGGCCCACTGCCTCGGCCAACGCACCCCATCGCGGAAGTGGATGCGCTCTAAGCACGAAGAAGATGTGATCCCAGCATGGAGCCCGAGTCCAATATAGGTGTAAAGTTGGATGCACTAACTGATGTGTTGCAGTGCATTGGATGCGCCGACCTCCAAAAGACACTTCATTCAAACTTTAAGTGGGATGCGCTCGGTCTAGTTTCAGTACCACATAATAGATGCGCTAATTGTGTCCCCTGATGCGCTCCACATGTCAAGTGCGGATTAGCTACCCCTCTGCAATTTTCGATCATAAATAGCCCATTTCACTATTCACAAGACATTAGAGAGGTACAAGAGAGCATCACATTAACTGTTGGGTATTTCGTTGCTTGACCGAATCCTCTGAAATCCTCACCAAAACTCCTCAAAACCCTCATCGAAACTCCCAAAATCCTCATCGAAATTCATTTTTTAGTGATAACAGGTGTGGAAAGCACCACTCATCTAGTGCATACACGAAGGAACTAAGGGATAAATCTCCCACACATTCACCAATGAACCCCGACGCATCAGTTGCGCTAGCCGGTGCATCTGATAAAAAAACCCATTATATGAACAATAACAAATGAGGAAACAAGGACCCCGACTCATTCGTCGCGCTAGCCAGCACATTTACCTTGCATGCCGGTGCATTTGGCCAGGAGCCTGCTACAGCAATAACGATCTAATATGGATCAAGGACCCCGGCGTATCCACAATGCCCTCGATGTTGTTAGTGCACTTTTCTATGGCATACTAGTGCACCTTGTTTGTCAATCACTTAGGTCAGTGAGTCTAGTGTCGGTTGAGCTTAATGAAGACGAAGACCGAAGACTCAAGACGGACCGGCTGCATCAAGGAAGATGAAACAGGTAAAAGTGATGCCTTGGTGTGCCTTGCCTTGACCAAAACCTAACTCATAACCTCTTAGATGACTTGCACCAACTAGGTATACCCTTCGTCGTCATCATTAGTCTTAGAACTCCAAGAAAAACATGATAAGTTAGACTAATTAAAGAGGTGGAAGCTGCTGTAATTAAAACAGCTCAAACAGCAGTTTCTGATTGATCTCCGATCAATCGGACGTTGGCTCCGATAGGTGGCCGATCCATTGGACAGAAGTTCCAATCAATCGAAAATTGTTCCAGCAACCTTGAAAACCCACTGGATATATTTCCGATCAGTCGGACTGGTCTCCGATCCATCGGACCTTCTTCCAATCAATCGGAGATGCGCGAATCTGCCCGTTTTTTTACCATTGGAAGAAAATCTATTTAAAGATGGGGGTTCGTTTTTTGAGCTGAGAGAGGAGATTTTGAGGAGATAGAAGCCACCATTGCTAGAGATCATTAGAGGCTCTATTCCAAACCCAAAGCAAGTCATTCTCCTTGTGTTTTCATCACAAGCTTGGGCCATTCAATGGCATCTTGAGAATGGACTTGTTCCCTCTTGATTCCTAGGGTTTAGACACCTTGATGATAGTTAAATTCCTTGTCTAAACACTACCTAGGAGTCCAAATAGGTGTATTCCTCTAGGAAATTTATTTCCTACCATTTGTAGAGGTTTCACCATTCCCTAGCACCTTGGGCATCTCCAATGGAGCATCACATGCAAGGTAGCTGATCTTGGAACTGAAGCCTTGGCAAAGCGGCGGTGTCAAAGATCGGGGGAGCACAAGGGGAGCTGATTTAAGCACGGGAGAGCGAGAAGAAGCAACCCAAAGCGGCGCTACAAAGGGGCTCAATCCGACAAGTAAGGTTGTCTTGTTAGGAGTCCATCCACTCAATTCCCTGTGAGAGTTGAGTGTAGAGTTTGTTTGACAAACTCGAACTAGGGTCGTTAGCCGATCCTTGGCCTATTAGTTGGGCCTAAAATTTAGGGACGTCAGCCGTTCCTTGGCACGTTAGTCGGGCCTAAACAAAGTCTCCAAGGGGAGCCACCAACACGGGTGCAAACGTGTAGGTTGGGAGGAACCTGTAAACTCCTTGGTTGGGTGGATCCGAATTAAAATACCTTGGTTGGGAGGAACCAGATGTAAACTCCCCAGTGAATGCCGGTGTGCTCAAAGGGGTTGAGTACTTGAACCGGGAGTGGAGTAGACAAGTAGTTGAACCACTATACATCCTTGTGTTTGTGATTGTTCTTGAGCACATTTCTCTTTATGCATTGCGTTTAACTTGTTAATTATGAATGCGTAGTTAGGAATGTATGCTAGGCACTTGATAGGCACATCCACACTCACAAGATGTACTTTCACTACCTCATGTTGACTTGAGCATTTCTTGATCCATCCTCTATAGTCCACATGAGTTGTTTAGACTAGGTTGCTGATTGCACTTATCATTTGCTAGTCTTTTAATTGGACCCACTTAGGCTTGAAAGCCGAAGTGTTAATCGTGTACGTAGTTTGATTTGTTAAAATTGTTAAGTAGGCGAAAAGATTTTAAAGAGTCCTAATCACCCCCTCCTATAGGTTTAGCCATAATTCTAGTTGCTCTTTAAGCTTCCGCACGTGTATGCATAGGGTGTCGTGTAAGACTACCCGACGCAATTTCAGATGTATCCACCATGCCCCCCGAACAATAATAAATGATGAAACAAGGACTTCTGCGCATCCGTCGTATCCGCCCCCATGATCTACACAAGTCCTCCTTCAGTCTGAAACTCGCGAGTCATGCGCTGATGTGCAGAGCGAATGCTCTGGGGAACTTGTTGCCAGTGCATACAGCTTAATTTGACCCTCTTTCAGCTCAATGCTTCATATATTTTGCACGTGGTTCGATCAGCTCCATTACATAGTCTATCCACCCACTGATTGAGGTTCAAGTTACCTAATAGCCCCCCTTAAGTGGAGATTCTAGTTTCATAAAATGAATTATGTATTAATCAATTATATAATCATTACTATATAATTGTATAATGACCCGAATACTAGGCATCGCTATGTCAAAATGAGATCAATCCATCACTAAAAACCATAAAAGCTCGCATTCAAACAACAACAAAGAGTCAGTGCTAAGGACAATTATCTTAAACTGGTCAATGTACTACCTAATGGAATCGATATCTGCCGGTAGAATTATTCGAATACATGGCCTTAGTTTGGTCTTCCCACGGTCCCCATCTCTACAACGGGAGCAGGTCTAATGTCGCACTACTCGATTAACGCTTGGCGATCTCTCAGCTCAAACTCGAAACGACATGAGGACATAAGCATTCAACCTGGCAACGGATAGTCTCGTCCATATAAAGCATGACTTGGCTCTTATGGCCTCCTCCTTCAAAAAATAAAGTCCCTGCTGACATAGTCTTTTGCCTTTTAATCAAGGGTCATCAATCATTAATGTAATTAAGGACTTGTGTCAATCCATAGCTTAGAATGTAAAGAATCTGAAATCTCTGGAATAAAATGTTATCCTCACGTCATATCTCTTATGTGTATGTTTATATTATTTATGAATCCCTATGAAATCCCCAATAACCAAGCAAGAGAAATAATACAAAAAATATAAATCAATAAACACTTCCTGCGTATCCCTTCGTCAAGGGTGAAATCCGTAGTTTTAACAATTGCAATAGTGAAATTTTGAGAGAAACAGAGGTAATACACCACCCTAAGGGGCCCCTACAAAAAATGGAGAGCATTTATGTGATGGGCAATGATGCATTGTGTGCCACCTACCACGTGGACACTCCAACTTTCAGAAGGAGGTTAAGTGGGATGGTGACGTCAGCTGGGCTCCTTAGTAAATGTACTGGAAGAGGAAAAGAACTCGTTGCCCCTATCTTTGACCGAAAGTATGCCTTTACCACTCAATCAAACTGTTCAAATTACGTCATGTGGCAACAATTAATCACAACCCTTAGAGTACCTTTTGCCCCTTGAATTTCTTCAGAATTACTAAAAAACCAACCTAAGACCCCATAAATACCCCTTCCCTTTCATTTCTAAGGCATCTCAAAATCTTTTAAGATTCACGAGTGAATTTAAAGGAGAGAATAGTAAGGGAAAGTGGGATATAGCCTATCCATCCAGCAAGGAGAGGGGGAGTGCAAAAAAGGAAGCCCATCCAGCCCAGGTCAACGTAGCCTAGCCTCAACCTTTAGCCATCCGGGCCACCCAAAAGCCTAATCTGAGTCACTTAAACTAATCCTTGTGACAAACACATCCACCCATTCGTCTAACTCTGATCTATTTCATTTAAATTTATATAACATCATGCATCATTCTCTCCCCTCCAACCCCCCTACTGGTTTAGTCAATCTAAGTATATGCTCTGAAGCTCACCGGTATACCAAATCTTACCCATAAAAAACTTGGATTAACTAGGTTTTAACCGCTTCTTCACGTGGGTGAGTCAAGGTAGATTTATCTGACCCAAGCCATCACTCATTGCAAGCACTGCATTGCCACACTGCATTCATACACACATTCGCATAATTAATGCACGAGAACTAACCTCAATCCCTAAAAGTCTATTTAGTCCCGTGAAGTAGAGACCGCACACTTGTACGGGCAAAAATGGTACCTAACACCTTCCCTCTCTATAATCGTTGTCCCTTAAAATTTTTCATCGCAGATCAAAATTCATTTTAGGATAGGGAATCTAACTATTCACTTTCGTAAGGTTTCTCCAAGGTCTAGCTGACTGTGGAAATCTGTGTAATTGACCAGTGGTGACTCTAATCATATATAATACCCTCACTTCTTAAATACACCAACTAAAAGCCCTGAAAAGGAACCCTAAGACTGTAATCTGCCCATAATCTAGTGTCCACAAATGCAGGTGCATATGCACGCTGGAATTTCTAATACTCCCCCTTAAGTTGGCACACAAAGATCTGTAACACGTAACTTGTCAAGTAATAGATGAAAATAATCCTGACCAAGAGCTTTAGTGACAATGTCAACAAGCTGATGTTGGGCGATGACATAAAAAGTTGTCAGAATTCTAGAAAATATTTTTTCACGAATAATGTGACAATCAATTTCAATATGTTTGGTACATTCATGGAAAACAGGATTGTTGGTGATGCAAAGAGCAGCCTGATTGGCACAATATAGACACATAGGTTTAGGGTGATGGATGCCCAAATTGATGAGAAGGACTTTTAAGCCAAACAAGTTTACAAGTGGCGTTTGTCATGGTTCTGTATTCAATCTCAGTAAATGATCTTGAATTTATAGTTTATTTTTTTCTAAGATATGAGCCTATGGCTAAGCACAGTAAAATAGCCCATGGTGAAATGTTGTGTCCAGAGGCAATTGGCCCACTCATAGTCACAATAAGCAGAGAGTTGAAGAGTGCTATTTGAGGATAGAAAGATGTCTTTAACAGGAGAAGACTTGAGATATCGTAGCACTTGGATAGTCGCATCAACATGAGGTTGGCACTGCTAATACATGTACTGACTGAGAATATTAATTAAATGAATATTGTCTGGTCTTGTAATCGTCAAGCATATGATAAGCCCAACGAACCATCGATACATGCTAGGATACGAAAGTAAAGCACCATGATCATCTATCAGGAGCAAATCTTACTCCATAGGAAAAGTAGCAGGTTGAATACCTAGGTGCAACCGCTATCCTTAAGGATGTTGAAGGCATATTTGTGTTGATTTAAGAAAACGCCTACTTGAAAACGTGTCGCCTCAATACCTAAGTATTTCAAAGAACTAAGATCATTAACGTGAAACTTTGTATGAGGGAAAAAAATTAAGGAAGTAATGGCAGAAAGATCGTTCCCTATCAGAATGATATCATCAACATAGACTAGAATTGCCATAAATCAAGTTGCCATGGAGTTAGTGAAAAGAGAATGATTTGTGGAGGATTAGCAATAACCGACTTTTTAGACCGTAGGGAAAAACTTAGCAAACCAGTTTCTAAAAGGTTGTTTGAGACCATATAAAAACTTATTGAGGCGACAGACGTGTTGCTCCCCCCGTTTAGCAAAACTCACTAAAATAGTCATATAAACTTCTTCGTGAACGCCATTATAAATAAATGTGTTAACGTCCAAAATTGGGTAACAGATGTTGATTAGAGATCAATGATAGATCTTCGCCGCTCAGTGTGGATATGGATGAATGGTGGAGATTATAGTACCTGAGGCCACAAAGAGAGAGATCGTGAGGGGGTGTCGGTCATGCTAGCAGAAGACCCTCCAATGCTTAAGTCAGTAGTGGAGATAATCGAGCGTAAGAGCTTTATGATTTTGTTGTATATGAATGCATAGAGCTTACCTGGAGATTATGCAGAGGTGTCCTTTTATAAATGGTAATCCATAGCCGATGGCGATGGATCTCCTAAATCCCAT
Source organism: Liriodendron chinense (assembly GCA_003013855.2). Taxonomy (NCBI): domain Eukaryota; kingdom Viridiplantae; phylum Streptophyta; class Magnoliopsida; order Magnoliales; family Magnoliaceae; genus Liriodendron; species Liriodendron chinense. The sequence continues at coordinate 5,714,135 of PVNU02000439.1, read as the reverse complement.
CTAGGATACGTTTATGTATTAGATCCCGTCTAGGATACGTCTCCGGATTATGAGAGATTATTGTTATTATATCCGGATCCTACGTATCCCATTCGTAGTTTCTATCTTCGTATGACAGTGTGTAACGTGCTTAGATTCGAGGACGTCTGGTGAGGTCAACACTCGGCATCCTTGGTTAAGTTGTCAGCAGTATAGCAGGTGTCAATGCCTAAGGCTGAGGCATCAGTTCTATGTTCGTCACCTGAGGCCGAGCCTAAGGCCTCAAGTCCAATTCTATTATCTGAGACTGAAGTCGAGTCTTCAGGAGTTTGTCCGATATCTAAGGCTGAGCCCGAGGCCTCAGAACTGTATTCATGGTTGTAGTTGAATATGAAGACTATTCGCCTTCATATGCTTGGATCCTCCATTGACACGTGTGATGAGCTGATGTCAATGGGTCACATATCATCGATTGCGCATGTTCCATGTCACGATCATGGACATGCTCAGAATTACCCATAAGAAAAGGCGTTGTTAACATCAAGTTGATGGAAGGGCCAATGAAAGATGGAAGCTATGGCCAAGAGGCAGCACAAGGTGATGGGTTTAGCAACATAGTGCAAATGTTTCATCATAGTCTAACCCATTAATCTGATTGTAACTTTTAACTATTAAACGGGCTTTAAAACGTTCAATAGTTCCATCAGCACAGTGTTTAACCTTGTATACGCATTTATAACTGATAGGCTTTTTTCCTGGAGATAGATGTTATAGGGTCCAAGTGTAATTATATTCTAATGCCTAAATCTTTACTGTCATTATATCACACCAATGAGAAAATTTTAACAACTTGTGAAAAAGAAGTAGGCTCATACTAGAAGAAATGGCGGAGAGAAAGGCAAGATGGTTAGAAGAAAAATTACTATAGGAAATAAAATTAGATAAGGGATTGGGGCTACTTAGATAAGGTTGTGAAGGTTGTGAAGTACAAGATGAGGCAGTGGGCAAGGTGGAATAGATATAATCTTTGAGATGGGAAGGCTAAGAGGTAACTTATTGGGGGCGATGGGGACTTGATAGGGGGATGGTGGTAGGTGGAGATCACGTATCAAGAGAGAGAATTTCAGGAATTGGCACCAATGTAACAGGAAACAATGTTTCAAATGATGCGGAGATAGTTGTAAATGAAAATATTGCTTCATCAAATGTAGCATCATAGGAGGTAAAAATGCACTTTTTTTAAGATCATTAATACAACATCCACGTTGCCCAAAGGACTACCCAATAAAAATGCATTTAGAAGCACAATGAGCAAATTTGTGTCGGTGGGTGCTAAGTGTGTGAGCATAACATAAACAACTAAAAACTCGTAGATGATCATATTTCGTATGGATTTTTGTTGTCTAAGTTAGGAGTGGGTATTCGATTTATCAGGTACGTTAGGAGTGGGTATTCAAGTTTTTGTTATCTAAGTTAGGAGTGGATATTGGATTAATGGATTTTTGTTGTCTAAGTAAAAATGCTCATCATTAAAAACCTCCTCAGTCCACTGTAATATTTATTTGACATCCAATTAGCTGATTGGGTCAGTACAGACGTGGATGAAATAACAAAAACAAATATCAGCTTAATCAAAAACTTTATAGCATTAGGAAGTTTTTAATGGTGGGCATCCATTAATCATTGTTTCCTGTTTTATGGTTCACTTGATATTTGGACCTACTTCATTTTTTGAATCATACAAATGGATGGATAGCATGGATGAAATACATACATCATGGTGGAGTCCACATAGCACCAATTAGTAGCCATTGGCTGATGGGAGGGTCACTAGCCAATCGGCATCCGCTAATACTCCTACGGAAGGGATATGTATTGCCAGTGTATTGTAGATGAAACGGACGTGGATTGGCTAGTGACCCTGGCTAATGGTCAGTGCTCTGTGGACCCCACCATGATGCATGTATTTCATCCATGCGGTTCATCCATTTTTTCAGATCATTTTATAGTGTGAGCAAAAAAAATGAAGTAGATCTAAATCTAAAGTGGACCAGAAAAAAGTGTTAATTGAACGGCCCCAATTAAAGTCTTCTTGGGTGCCAAAATTTTTTGTATCAATCTGATATTTGTTTTTCCCTTCATACAGACCTAATCAACAGTTTGGATGTCAAATAAACATTACAGTGGGCCCCACTAGGTTTTTAACAGTGGACATTCAATCACTACTGTTTCCCTGTCGTGTGGTCCACCTTATATTTATATCTGCCTGGATGAAGCCCCTAAAATGATCTGAAAAAATGGATGGATGATATGGATAAAACGCATACATTATGGTGGGGGCACATAAAGTACCGACCACTACCCACCAAGCTACTGGCAGCGTCGCTAGCCAAACCGCGTCACGGCTTAGAAAGCAATGATACACGCGTTGATTTTGTCTCTTTCCTCTAGAATGTGGAAAGCAGCTCGGAATCAACGTCGCAACGAGAACAGTTTGAATCAGATAACGCTTGATAATGTGCGAGACTACCACCATTCATATAAATACACACATTCACTGTACACATGGCATACGTGAGCCTCAATCCAAACCGTCCAAACTATAGGTCTAACTTTTGATGGTCATAATTCAAATAAATGACACATTATTTATCTTCCAACTTTTAGATCAGTGGACGCCTAATGGACCGTTAAATGAAAAACTATCGATCAGAGGATAAATCAATGAATCTGATTTGAATCTACAACCAAATGCATTGAGGCTCACTAATAGACGGTTTATATTTAATATATGTTTGCCACGTTGACAGCTTTCATGTATAGCGCATATCAAATACCCGCTACATATGGCATAACCCTGCCGGCATTTCTAACTCATTTCAAATGTGTGCGTTCATCACCATTTATTAAGCCAGGACAGCCGATCCTCCTTCTGCATACGTACATATCAATTAGCACCGTCCAAACAGTGGTCCCACTTTGAAAATAGCGTAAACCAAACCCTAAGCACAAAGAAGCATTAACATCTGATCTTTTCACATGAATTTGGACAGATAAAATTCAAAGCTTAGACCGATCTTCAATATTAGACACGAATTGAACGGTCCGGATTGACGTGTATAAATGCCGGCCTATGTCTGCCACCATGTTAATAAATGGTGAGAAACTCACACCCTAGTTAACCCGAAACCAGTGGGGTTGTTGGGTGGGTGCGCAGTACGCACTGCGCGCGAGATAGAGAATATGTCCTCCTCATAGACCATTTCAATTTGATTCCTTGTCAGCTGCTGAAGTTTCTTCGCTGCTGCTTCTCAGAATTTCGAGGGTTTTCTTCCCATTTTTCTCCGCGATTTTCAGGTAAATTTCTCTCTCCTAGGGTTTCAAACTGCCAGCCTTCTATAAATTTAAGGTTTTCTGCTTATTTTAATTCCTCCTACTGTTAAGGTTTTGGAAATTCTCTCAAATCTTCCGGTTACATTCCGATGAAAGGAGAATTGCAGCTGGAGCCGATCATGGAAGTGAATCCGACCGACTCCGATCCCCTCCTCGAGAAGCAGGCGGTGCCAGAGTCGTCAGTACCAGAAAGTAGCACCGTCGAGATAACGGATGATGGTGTTGGTGACGATGAAGAGATTGATGCCAGTTCCGCTGCTTGCTGCCGCATCTGCCTTGAGTACAATGGCGAACCAGGTGAATTTCGCCTTCATAGAGTAATTTGAATTGCATTCCATTTCTGTGGGATTTTGACATTCTGTAGATTATATGTTCAAATTGTATTGGTTACTTTCTTCAAGAAGAAAATCAATTCTGTTTTCGGCTTCTTAGGACTGGAATTTGAGCTTATGTTAGCTGTTTGGGTATGATTGAGTTTGCAATTTCTGAGTGAGTTGTGGTCAAATTGAAATCATCGCTATGTTCTTGTATATGTAGGAACAAGAACTGATAAAAATGACTGTACTACCCCCTAATGGTCCATCTCCGGAGTGCTGCCGTGATAGCCCATTCATGGTAGAAACCACACTGGCCTAGCGATCCAAGCTGTCTGATCAGTGGCCTTTAGACCTGTTGTGAAAATACAAACAATTTATTGTCAACCATTAAAGTGGAAAATGTCTATTTAATCAGAAGATGGAATTTTCAGTATTAAGGTCTGAAATGTTGTGAGGTTCATTTGGTACACAGAGCATGGTGCATAGCATAGACATTTCTTTTAACCAATGATCTTTGGTGTGCTCTTTCTCTGATACCCACCATTTTGTTCTTGGGTGCATGCACCCGTATAGCTTCTGTTCTAGTGTCATGTTTTCTCTGTCTATCCAGTCACCCCTTTATCCAAATCTTTTTGACACTTGAAATGTAGGGTTTCTTAATTTCATGAGACTTTTACCCAATAAGCATGTTGAGAATGTGGAGATCATAAACACTTTAATATGATCTAATAGTTGTGTGACATGCAACCTAAACATTCGTGTTCATTCTGTGTAGGTGAAGAGTTGATATCTCCATGCATGTGCAAAGGCACCCAACAGTTTGTCCACCGTTCATGCCTCGATCATTGGCGCTCAGTGAAGGTATTTTCTTGGCCCTTGGTGATATTATTTTTCTAAATTTTCTACAGAATTATATTTTGATGTTTGCCCATTGAATACTCAGATGTGGAAATCAGATTAAACTATTTTGTCTTTTCTTTTCTTTCTTTTTTCTTTTATTGTCTTTAGGAAGGATTTGCGTTTTCGCATTGCACAACTTGCAAGGCACAGTTCCATCTTCAAGTAGAGTCTCTAGAAGATAACTCATGGCGAAAATTGAAGTTCAGAATTTTTGTGGCCAGGGATGTTCTCCTTGTATTCTTGGCAGTCCAAACCGTAAGGGAAATTTTATATATTATTTGTCTAGCGAGGGTTCATTTGTGTTGTTATCAATTATACATGCACATTCAATTGATCAGTACCAGCTTAAATGGTTTTTTACATATCTTTAAACTGCTTTGGTCTTGTATGTGTTTCTTGAATCTTTAACCTTCTCAAGTAAGGAAATAAGTTGCTGACATGAATTCTTTTGATAATGTTTCTCAAATCATTTTCCATGGGAATCATGGCTTCTTGTGCTCTTACTAGTGGGTTTTAGGATAATATATTATATCTTATGTTTATCACATTTATATCTAGGAATAACTGACATGTGCCCCTTCACACATGTCAAAATATACTTCTGATTCACAGGCAATTGCTGCAATGGGTGGTTTTGCATACTTCATGGACAAAAATGGGAATTTCAGAAATTCATTCAGTGATGGCTGGGACCATATATTGTCCAAGCATCCCATACCCTTCTACTACTGTATAGGTATATTCTGGTCTTCTTTTCCTTTTTCCACTTGGATATCTTCATCTTGGCTTGTTTTAGTCATCATGTTTCCCTACTGAAGGATTAAGAAATATTCACGGTCATCAGTGTTTTCTTGTAAACTTGAGTGAGGTTTTCCAGGCAAAGGCCTGATATATCTCTTAGACCAGTGAATGTTGATGGGAATCACCAAAAGTATCTAACGATTGCTAGACAAGCAATTGAACTGAATCAATGAGTACTACCATTTTAAGTAAGCGATGGATGGATCATTGTGGGGACTACCATTTTATTATAGTGTGCATTGTGCAATAAATGAAAGGTATATGTCCATGCGTGTGTGCATGTCCTTCGCTTTTGATAGATCTTGTTTTTCTACTTCTGGCGTTAGGGCTGTAAGTACTAAAAGTGTATTGTTCCATCACCAAAAGTAGAAAAATATGTGTATATATCTATGTTCTTTTGACCCCAAATTGTATGGTGAATCTGAAAAGATATGAAAGAACCCACTCTAAGCTGTACATACGACTTCCATCGAATGTGGCTTTCCATAGAATTCTATATGTATCTATGAGACCGAGTATGGAATTCTCTTTGCTCACTTTAAATTGAGTATTTGTTTCCCTTCCTTAACTGGTAGTACTGGAAATCTAGTATTTTACATATCTATACCAACGATTCCTAGCGTTTCCAAAATAGTGTAAACAGAAGTGCTTCGAATTATGCAGATATCATTTCCCTGAAGAAAATTATCTACTCAGCAAATACTGTTTGAGGAAGTTTCACATTCTTGTCCTTTAATATAGTGCAAGTTGACAAGTGTGTTTTTCAAATACATGTACAGTTTTCTTATTGTCATACTCAGTAACAAACAAGAAGATTTATGATTTGGTTCATGTTCTTCCACACTGTTTACTGAAATTTCCATGTATGATGAGTTGGTTGCTGTACCATCGTGTTAACTGTTGGGGTTAGGAGCCCCGCAGCGGAAGCGATCAAAGCAGGCGAGGAACACACCACAATGGCAATCAACAAGCAAATCATTACACACAAGAAGGCAATCCGATTTTTACGTGGAAAAACCCCTCAAGGGTAAAAAACCACGGCACAAAGCGACACCAATCCACTGTGAATCAGAAGTTACAAGAGATTACAGAAGAAAAACCCTGGATCACAGCCCACAAGAGAAATCCCAAGCTACCCGATGCTAATTCTCACATGAGGAGGACAAACCCATCCCTTTCCCTCAACCCAGAGAACACCAAGCTTCCTCCCTAGCTCTTTCTCTCACCCTAGAACCCTGTCAATCCCTTGGCCCATTGGCGGCTACCCTAATCTCGGATTACATCTCCTTAAATAGGAGAAAACCGGAATTAGAAACTCCTTGCGCAAAACCGCGGAAACTGCCGACCGGTCGGACCCCCCACCGGCCGGCCGGATGGCCCAGAAAAGTCTCAGAAATCTCGTTGTCTTGTTCTCCAACGAGACCGACCGGTCAGTGGTCTTCATGCTTGAAGGTTTGAGGCGTCCAAGCCCAACAAACTCCACCACGACTCAAATCTTCATGCAACACCTTGCCACGCACCATCTTCATCTCTACTTCATCATCATCATAGCTTCATCACTTCTCATTGCTCATCAACTTCATCTTTGCACCTTCATCACCCGCTCGCTCATGTGGCCCTTACGCATGCCACACACGAGCAACCGTGGATCCCGCTGCCGATCCCACAGCTCCACCATGAATAGTGCTCCCAATCAGACCCGATCGCAGTCGACAAACCTAATTGAGATATTGGCGTACCGATCCACCTTCTTCAACTCTACTTCTTTCATAGATACCGATCGCTTTCCATGTTTTTCTTTCACGGAATCCTTCTCCACAACAAATCTCATGCTAGAAGACGCCATTGATGTCTCGCCTCAGATTCTCTCTGCCTCCTTCCCAACTTATCATTACACACAAGAAGGCAAGCCGATTTTTACGTGGAAAAACCCCTTAAGGGTAAAAAACCACGGCACAAAGCGACACCAATCCACTATGAATCAGAAGTTACAAGAGATTACAGAAGAAAAACCCTGGATCACAGCTCACAAGAGAAATCCCAAGCTACCCGAAGCTAATTCTCACATGAGGAGGACAAACCCATCCTTTTCCCTCAACCCAGAGAATTCCAAGCTTCCTCCCTATCTCTTTCTCTCACCCTAGAACCCTCTCAATCCCTTGGCCCATAGGCGGCTACCCTAATCTCGGATTACATTCTCCTTAAATAGGAGAAAAACGGAATTAGAAACTCCTTACGCAAAACTGCGGAAACTGCCGACCGGTCGGACCCCCCACCAGGCCGGTCGGCCGGCCAGCCGGATGGCCCAGAAAAGTCTCAGAAATCCCGCTGTCTTGTTCTCCAACATGACCGACCGATCGGTGGTCTTCATGCTTGAAGGTTTGAGGCGTCCAAGCCCAACATTAACTATGTATTTTTTCTGGTTGATGCATACCATCAACATGGAAGTCATTGAGAAGGCTTGCAAGTTGGACATCAAAATATTGATTTTTATCTGTAGCCTGAATTTTCAAATGACTGCACCTGTAATGTTCTGACATCTTAGGGAACCATGCAGGGGTGTTGGCCTTCTTTGTACTCCTGGGATTTTTTGGGTTGATACTGCACTGCTCTTCCCTCAACAACAACGACCCATGTGCAGCTGGGTGCCGCAACTGCTGTTATGGATGGGGAATCTTGGACTGCTTTCCAGCTTCCATGGAAGCGTGCTTTGCTCTGCTTATTATCTTCGTCATAATCTTCGCCATCCTTGGCATAGCGTATGGTTTTCTTGCCGCTACTATGGCAATCCAGAGGATCTGGCAGAGACACTACCATATCCTAACCAAGAGGGAGCTCACAAAGGTCTGCTTCCTATGTCTCTGTTTTATTCTTTTACTTAAAACTTTAAAGAATATCTGTTGAATGTAACACAAGCAACTTGCCTATACGAATAACCATGTTTTAAATGATGTTCTGGTGCAAATGATGACATATAACGCATGAAGAACCTTAGAAATCTCCTCTCCTTCTGATTGCTATCAGGCAAGCTGCACCTAACAAATATCCAGCAATTCATCCATTCTATGGTGTCGACGCATGGCATGCATGCATGTGGAGTTTGGACCATCTAAACTATGGGGCCATTGTGGATGGAGCATAGCCCAAACAATCACTCCGATTGCATGATATTAACTGTATCACTGCTCCTCTAATCTGGACATCTGACCCTGTCTATTTAAATGTTCGTTTGATGGTCACTAATAGGATAGTTTGGATAATTCAATTACTGTGAATCTGGGCCATGTCCATCCATGTCCAGGGCCATGATTTGTACTATCCAGATTCACATGCCTACGTGCCATGTGATGGTGAGGTGCAGCTTACCTGATTTTACTTTTCCCCTTACCCTGAGGGATGATCCAGTATCTGAGGCAATACCTCTCTCTAACTCCGTGTGTGTGTGTGTGTGTGTGTGTGTGTGTGTGTGTGTGTGTGTGTTTTATTACTTATTTCTACTATTATCGTTATTGTGTATCATTGAAGTTGCTTCACAAAAAATGCAGGAATACATTGTAGAGGATCTTAGAGGGTGTTACACACCACCAAAGCTAGACCCTGAACATGAAGAGCGTCTGAAAATGCTCAAGCTCCTGTAGAGGTAATGTTAATGGTATCTCAGGGGCTGATTTATAATATCACAGAGTTTGAAGGGGTTTGTAAAATAAAATGAATTTTCAAGCTATATCATAAATAAGAAATTGGTATTTCTTTGGCATTCCTTTGGATCACCTGTGCCTGTGGTACTCATCAGCTACAAGTGTAATCAGTGATCTGGGTTGTCTGCAGTGGGACATCAGTTCCGGCCCAACCCAGGCCTAGGTTGAGCCGAGTGCATTTTCTTCACAATGCCAGGAAAATGAAAAGCCAAAGGGCTGTTACTGGCAGGTTTCCGTGCCAACTAACAATTAAACATGGCACATCTTGTCTTTGTTGCACAGGCCCCACCTTAATAGATTTTGACTGCTGACCCGGTGGGATTCACCATGGCGTAAATAAAATCGAGTTGATTGGATGGCCTAAACTGTTTGATCACTGAAGTCATGGCTGTTGAATGTGGGCCATGGGAGAAGATGGTTCTCAATTTGGGGCTTTGTTAAGCCCACACGTTTGCAATAAAGGTCATGTACATGCCACATGTGTCAGCACAATAGGTCCGAGATCCAGTCCATCTATCAGAAAGGCACCACTATATCAATGCCGTAGCCCAAGAATTAGGTTGATCCACTGGTCAGGTGAGCCACAGTTTGTAAAACAAATGTGCAGCTCTGAGAAAACGTGGCTCAAGTTTCCTGACCCATCCACCTGTTTTCAATATTAGGCCCACTGCTGAGTGGACTAGATATATTCTTGGGAAAACATGTAGAAGGTCGGAGCAACCTGATGGGTGAATTGGATCTTGTATCAATGCACCATGCTGGCACATGTATGACGTGTACATGTGCTTTAGAGGGCAACTCGGGTGAGACCCTGACCGTAGGAGCCCACCTTGATGTATGAATTATGCATCCACACCGTTCATCTGTTTTTCCAGATTATTGTAGGCTATGGTCCCAAAATTGAAGCAGATAAAAATTTCAGGTGGACCACACCACAGGAAACAGTGTTTAATGACCATTGAAAACCTTTTGCGGGCCACAAAAGTTTTTGATCAAGCTGATATTTGTTTTTTTACTTTCATCCCCGATCTTTATGACCTTATCAATAGGTTGGATGGTCAATAAATATTTTAATGGTGGGAGTTCAATGACCAATGTTTCCCTTTTGTTTTTCTTTTTTTCTTTTTTTTGTTAGTCATGCAAAGCACCCCCACCTTGTTAGTTGGGCAACACACCCACCCACTGGTGGGGTTAGTGTGTCTTCTTAGCATTTTGAACCTGAGACCTGCTGTTGAGACGCTTAGGCGTCTTCCTAGCTGGGCTAGCAGATGTGGTCTGCCTGAAATTTGTATAGGCTTCATTTTTGGGACCATATTTTAAAATAAGCTGGAAAAACAGATGGACGGTGTGGACATACAATGCACTTGTTGGGAACATCTGTGCATGACAAACAAGATTTTCAACATTCAACACAGGAACCGAAGCTTCCTGAGTATATTTTTGATGGGCATGGAGAGGAAGTTATTTAAGGACATTGTGGATGGAAGAATCATTTGATCCTTAGTGCAACCTCCTTGGCTCCTCAGTTTAGACCATTGATATGATCGATGGATGGGACCATGCCCCCAAAAATCTCCATGGGGCCACCTAGTTTCTCGTCACTGAACCATGGCCCCACTTTTACAAACTAAAAAACCAAGTACAATGGATTCCTTGGGTCTGGGTATCATACAATTACCACAGAGGAACCATCTGACCGTACAAGTGCACTGCAGGAAGTGTGTAGCGTCCTGCAACACTGATCCATATAAATGCGGTCATGATTCTGTTTGTGAAGCAGACAATTGATTTGGACGCGATCATGGATTCAGATTCCCAACTCCCGTCCATAAGTCCATTACAAGGGGAGAAAAAATGCAGCAAATCTTCATCCATCAATGCAATGAGCTTTGCTAAGCCCACAGGAATGTATAACATTTGGTTGGAGATTTCATCCCTTCATCAGAGGCGTGCTGCCATTTAGATGATCTCGCCCAAGAACCAGATCAGTCCGAATGTCAGGTGGGCCTCAGTTTAGAAAAATAAAATTACTGCTGAAAAATACTTCGCCAAAGTTATTCTTAATGTTCCTGACATTGTGGCCCATGTGCTGAATGGACCAGATTTGTTTTTGGGAGAACATTTACATGGTCAGAATTACCTCATGGATTGCTTGGAAGGACGTTTGGTGGCGTGTGATTAGGAGCCTTGTACAAAGATGTCAAAGATTGGATTGGTAGGATATTCTTGTTTGGGATATTGGGGCTTTCCAATCCACATCTTTTCCGGAAGTGAAAAATGGCGTTTGCATACTGACACTGCCAGTAGTGACTCTCTACTGGACGGTGCTCTGTGGGCCCACCGTGATGTGTGTCTCTTATCCACGCCATCCATCCATTTTGCAAATATCAGGTGGACCACACCACAAGAAACAGTGTTGATTGAACGCATTGACTAGGATACGATTGCATCAAGCCCATATTGTCCCGCCATTAAGAACTTATGGGGGCCACAAGTTTTGGATCAAGCTGATATTTGTGACCTAATCAACGGTTTGGATGGCAAATAAACATTGAAGTTTGCCTGGGAAGTTTTTAATGGTGGGCGTTCAATCTCCATTGTTTTCTTATGGTGTGTCACACTTGATATTTGATTTGCCTTATTTTTGGGCTCATGCCCTGAAATAATGATCCAAAATGGATGGATAGTGGTATTGGTATGGAATTTAGCCACATTGTATATGTGTAAGATTTGCAGGCATGCCATAATAGAATGAGTTTGATTCAAACCATTTAAACCAAAACCTCTGGTGTCGATATAGAGCGGTGCTTGGTTGGGAATGCGACTAGCCTTCTATTCAACCAACTGTTGAGTGTGATATTAGGCGATTTACGGAGGTTGGAAATATTCCTCCAATGAGTTTTTTCTTTTCTTTTCTTTTCTTTTCTTTTTTTTTCTTTTTTTTTTCTTTTTTTTTTTGCCTTGAGAAACGAAGGACTTTCAAAGGTGCAACAATTGTGTAATTAAGTGGAAATAAGTCGAAAATAGTTGCGGAAATGCGAGACTTACAAAAAATGCAGGATCACTAGCCTGGCTAATAGTAGTAGGGGAGCAAGGACCAAATAATGCCGAGATTACAACCAATTGTCGACCCAGTCTATAAGCGTAGGTGGATAATTCCTAGAGTTAAGGTTCTCCTTCAGGTCTGGCTCACAGGCGCAGACAGAAGGGAATTACAGCTATTAGTTATAGGGATGGACTAAACTACTCCTAGAAGCTAAGGATAAGGTCCCGGAAGACTGGATAAATAACTGTTGCGCTAGACTAAGTTGTAGTTTCTAGTTTGATTGATTATGCATAGCCCATTTTCTTTGTGCCTTCTATTTATAGAATTTTTGATGCAATCGTGAGAATAATCGTTGCCTACATAACAATCTCTCATGCTACCAATTATAAAATAATAATTACCTTCATTTGATTGTGCTTACCCTTTGTCGAATACATTCCTATCCCTTCAATAGTCTTCTACATGTTCTTTAGTGCTGATATAGCCCCAACGATTACAAGCCCTCATTTCTAAGTCATGTGCTTGGACACGTATCTTTTGAGATTTATTCAGCAATGAGTTATCTTCCGTATATTCAGCATGTTCTTATCCCTTCAATAATGCATTCTTATTCCTTCAATAGTCCTCCACACTGTTCTTCAATGTTGATGTAGCTCTAATGATTACAAGCCCCCATCTTCATATGGGTCCTTACTCATGCTTGGGTGAAATTCCTGTTAGGCTCACAAGAGTTTCAACATAAGATCATGGGTTCAAGTGCTCATTGTGGTGAAATTCCTGTAGTATGAGTGCATGTGTGAATTCCATTGTAGTGTGAGTGACTGTGTACAAGGTGTGAGTGCATGTAAAGAAAAAAAAAAAAGTCACATGCACTTATCTTTAGAAATTTACTCAGCAACCTGTCCTCCCAATATTGAACCCATCACGTGAAGATATCATACCATAACATGAAGTTATGGTAGTGCCCCAAGGCCGCTACTGGCAGTGTCAGTATGCAATCCGCATCCAGTCATTGGGACCTCCGAACTGATCCGTATTTACTGCTGAACTGATGACCCGTTTTGGGGGTACTCTCATGGACTGCCAGGTAACCGTGATTTCTACTTGCACAATGAGTCACTATTCATGAACTGATGCACCATGCCCTTAGTCTCTTCTGGCATTCTCCAGAGTACTCATCATACAAGAATTATTTCAAATGAACATCCAATCCCTCCCCTGGGTCAGTCCACTAACCAGGCAGGCTACAGATATAGAACAAATGTAAACTTTCTCTAACATAGTAGCCCACCTGATATGTGGGCCAGCCGGAATTTTGGGTTAGACCATCTTCAGTCTGATGCACCGGCTGGGTGGCTTGGATGCTGTACCTGTCTGCCGTGGCATCACATGTGGTATCGCAGACTCGGTATACTAGTACACAAACCGACACAGCAGCAGTTGGTAAAGAGTAAGGGATAATACCTTCGATCTGCCAAAAGAGTTCCACCACTATTGTAAAAGTGAAAATTAGCTCGGATCCAGCAACTGCTAATACCATCATTTAGCTAGTGTGTTCAGAAGCTTGTAGCTTGCGACTTGCTACTAGCCAATTGAGACAGTGGAAGCCATAGTGGGGCTTCCCACACTCACAAGGTGCAATCTATGTTTAGGGTGGCCCACCAAATGGACCTGATGTGATGTTTACATTTTTTTTCCCCACCACAAGTTACAAGGTATAGGTGTCTGGAGGCCAGTAAAACAAATCTCACTTGCATTTTGGTGTGCTAACATGGCAGGACCCATCTTTCAGCAATCTAGATCATTCCCTTCATCTCATCTTTACTGTACTTTTGTTTTGAACTTTCCAATCGTGTGTGAGTTAACATTTCAAAGTGTAAAATGAAAAGAAAAGATTATTGGTTAAGAACTTAATACAAGCATGAGAAATAATTTAACACCATCCAAATCCAATTCCCAAAGAACAAGTGAAGAAGCAACAGATGAGGGCAATTCACTTCCACAGCTTCCGTAGGGACATGTTCTTCTCTGTCTCCTTCTTCATGACCTTCGCCACCGCCATCTCGAAATCCTCCTGGGTTACATGAACCCTTCTCTCCCTAAGAGCAAACATACCGGCCTCCGTGCAGACCGCCTACACACAGCACCAAGAGAATTTCAGCAGAGATTCACATTTGTCTCACTACATTAATTGGGTTTTGCTGATTTTTCACCCTAATGGTGATTGACATCGACTAGGGTTTCTATGGGTCTCACTCGGGTTCCTGACCCATTTACTAAACAGGCCAATAATTCAGGACCGAACAAACCCATGACCCGCCTGACACGGAGCGGCCAAACTGGGTTTGGGAATGGAATATCAAGCTAAAGGTATGCCAGCCATGCCCAATTAGTGGATACATCACGTCCATTTATCTATACTTGTTGTCTATTGATAAGCTGTATGAGCAGGTCAGGCCTACTGCTGAATATACTTTTCCAACACCAAGACAAACTGAAATTTTTTAGTGCAGCTAAATATACTTTTCCAACACCATGACATAGCCCGAATTTTTTAGTACCACCCCCACACATTCAGTCAACTAACAGTTCAAAACACGCACGCACGCAATCCAGTGAATTAACATGGATTAGTAGAAAAAAACAACTCCACAAAACTACAATCTGCATTGTAAAAACATAGTTCATGATTCCTTTATCAGCATATGGTTAACTCAGAGAAGTCCGAGTAAAGTCCACACACACTCTATACGCTATAGCACATAGTTCATGATTCTTTTATCAGCATGAGTCTGGTAAAGTCCACACACACACCTCCATATGCTATAGCACATGTGGCAGATATCTGAGAATGTATCAGGTGGGCCCACTGTGTGGATGACATGGCCCTAAAATCAGGCTGGTCAGGGACTCGAGGCACACTTGTATGTTGATGCCATTGGCAATTTTTGAACCATCCATTAGCTTGTACATGTGCAACCCACATATGGGTTGACCAGCTTTAGTTTTAGGGCCACATCATCTGCATAGTGTGGCCCACCTATGCACAGCTCAGAAGCTGCCAACCTGGCATGTATTGCTGCAGGAAGAGGAGTGAGCGGGCTTAGCAAAACTCTGCTAACTTAAAGAGATACCCCAGATTACAATGGGTAGAGCTCCGTGGTCCATGTTTCTGTGCAACTGACAAGAACTTAAAACTATTGTTGTAGCTGTGATATTTTGTGCAATGCACAAGCACAAATGCTAGGAGAGTGCTTTTATATAGCATATTGTGAAAGAATTCTAACAAATGGACCAAGACGACCGAATGATGAGAACGGACATTATGGTTGCATTAGCAAGCAGCAGTTGAAAAATCCAGTAATAATATGCTTGTGTGGATCACATACCTTGAGCTCTGCACCGGATGCACCATTCATCTTTTCGGCAATCTTCTTCAAGTCAATCCCACGCATTAAGTTCATTCTTCTTGAGTGTATTTTTAAGATGTCCAAGCGTGACTGAAAAATAATGAATGACATGTATATATTATCACCAGATAGTAGCAAAATAACTTGCCATAACATTGCATAGAAAACTACACGGCAAGGCTTTGTTAGAGAAAAATACGTATGCTGTGTGAATCATTGCACCATTTCACGACTAAAGTGGCACTTAGCAGGAGCTATTAGCAGGGAAAGCCGCAGTTCTCAAAAGAACAAAGAAATACTAAAGAAGAATCTGCACAAAATAGTACTAGACCATGTGTTTAATAAAATCGAAAACATCATATTTGGTGATCATGCTTGTAAAACTTTCAAATTAAACATGCCTTTTAAATAGCACACGGGATGATTCATTCTTACAACTAGGAGTGCACCATGGTGCAAAAGCATGCCTATCGAGTGATCCTAAGCTTCCGATCAATAGCATGAAGATGGACAGTCAAGACTGACCAGAGAAACAAAATAGGTCCAATCATCATCTTGAAACATCTACTTGATAGATCCCAGTTTGTATTTCTTGTGATTCTAAAGTAACACTTTGATCATGATTGTAACCATGTAATTTATGGCTCGTAAACAATGAACGATTGTAACAAATTGGCCCCATTCAAAGGGTCAGGATCATCTGATCAGCGTAATTCTCGCACCATGGCTTGCTCCTACTTGTATGAATGAATGAATCGTTCAGATAAAAAAAAAAGACTGTCAGCAATCAGCATCCACCACCTCCACATTGGAAGCCCATCCCACCACTTCAATCCTAACCTTCCTCACGACCTCTTACACAAAAAGTACCCCCTAAGTTGAAAGCATCGGCAATTCTGAGCCCACCATATCATCCAACTGCCATAATAACCAACCACCAAACTGCCTTTCCATTTTTTCCCATTACTTCCGCCATGCCAAGCCCATAAAGATCTTCAACCAACTTCGACATCACCCACGGCACGTTGAAAATGCTTAGGAAGCACTCCTACAGACCCACATCTTCCAAGCAAAGGGGCAATGGATGAAGAGACGATAAATCGATTCTGCTTCACCCATACACATAACATAAATGTTAGGAAGGAAGGATCAAAGTTCTATTTAGAAGATTGTCGATCATTGGCACTCTTTTCCTCCCTATCAACCAAACAAAGGCCACGACTGTCAGGAGAGCTCCATAAGACCAAGGTTGAAAGGGATGATTGTAAACTAAAGTTTGAAGTGATTCCACAAGCATCCTGTATAAAGAGTGGACAGAAAGTGTCAAGCTATGCATATGCCAGACAATGGAGTCCTTTATTCTTCTACTAGGGGAAAATAATCCTTTACATGATCCAATAGTCTCACCAAATCCTCAACTTCCTCTCCATGATCTCCCGGGCATGGAAGAGACCACACCACAATACCGCCACAAATGGAATAACATCAGTTAACTGTAATGTTCTTGTCAGTAGCAAGGCAAGCCACTCTTGGAATGATCTCTTGTAGCGCTTTATCTCCACACCACACATCTTTCCTGTCAAACAACCACTTTCTCTAAAAGCTCGAGCTGTTAGAGGATGGCGTATCAATGTATATTGAGGAACTCTAACACTCCCCCGCATGTGCAGGGTGGAACTCTGCACTGGGAACATACTAGGCAAGGGTGGAGGGACACTCACAACTCACACCCAGGTGGAAGGATAATCACAACTCACACCATAAACGGCCCCCTGTGGGAGAATATATTACCGGTGGCATATTTGCTACTTCTGTGATTTGAACACGGGACCTTTCACTCTGATACCAAGCCAAACAACCACTTTCTCTAAAAGCTCGAGCTGTTAGAGGATGGTGTATCAATGTATATTGAGGGACTAACATTTCCTAAAAAGAATGTGACCCCGTCACCAAGCGAGAATGAGACACCCTTACTAAATTTAGGAGATATTGACGCCACAGCTTTTCAAAGGCTAGAGGCACAAATAAAGCGAAGATCTCTTAACCCCCCAACATCCCATCTGGGTACCATATTTACACGCTATTAGCTCCCTCTTTAATTCCAAATCTCCACAATCATTTACCTAACAAAGCAAGGTTCACAGTTTCCAGCTCCTCGACACTTGCTTCGTCCTCATCTATCAGCTTGCCAACCTCTTCCCACCTAAGGAGATGAAACATCTTCTTTTCCTCTACCCCTTTCCACAGAAAGTCTCTTCTTAACTTTTCCAACCTATCCAACACTGATTTAGGGCATTGAAGAGAGACATAAAATGCAACGGCATATTAGAAAAGGCAGCTTTAATAAGGGTCAAGCTACCTCCCAAAGACATGTGACAACGCTTCCAACTCGAAAACTCTCTCAATTCTCTTTATAACCTTCTCCTAAATATGCTTTATCGACTTCCCAATACACAAGAAGCAAACCTAGGTACATCAAAGGGAAAAAAACCCTATCCTGCACTTGAACACAGTAGCCATCCTCCACACCTCCTTGTTGCTTAATCGGACACCCAACATTTTGCTTTTGGTAACATTAATCTTTGAACCCAAAACCACCTCAAAGCATGTTTTTTGAGAGGTCACTTCAAAGCATGTTACAATCTTTTACCAGTAATCTACCATTAATGTGTCCACCTCGGGAAGTAATAAGGTATCATCGGCATACTGGAGTTAACTAACTTGAACTTCTGCATCTACCACCATAAAGTCACTGATTAAACCAACCTCATCACCTATGTGAAGCATTTTGCTAAGAGCTTCTACAACAACCACAAAGAGATAAGGAGATAAGGGATACCTTGCCCTATACCCCTCTAAGCCTTAAAGAATCCTTTCAATAATCTGTTAACGAAAATAGAAAAAACGCCCGATTGAACGCATGCCCTAACCCAACCCCTCCATTTATGCCCGCAACTCGCTTCTTACCAATATAATCAAGGAAGTCCACTTTACATTGTCACACGCCTTTTCGATGTCTAGCTTACAAACTATCCCCCTTTTGGCTTCCCTATGCCTGGAATCAATGAACTCACAAGCAATAAGAGCAATATCCTAAATTTGTCTTCCCACACCAAAAGCACCTAGATTTTCGAAAAATGATGTTCGAAAGCACCCCTTGAAACCTCGTGGCCCGTGGCAAGTATTTTAGTTAGGATTTTATAGAAGCCCCCAATGAGGCTAATGGGCCTAAAATCTTTCAAGCTTTCTGCCCCTTCAATCTTCAGGATGATTGCTATGAAAAAATCATCAAGGGCGTTTGATAGTTAGCTCCTCTTTAAAAACTCAGTGATAAATGCCGACACATTCCCCTTAACCACGTGCCAAAATCACTGAAAGAAAGACATAGGATAGTCATCCTGACCCCGCGCCTTATTCCTGCTCATAGAATCTATCGCCGCTTTAATTTCTTCCTCAGAAATCAGATAGCCTCCATGCTCAACATTTAAGAGAATTCTAAATAATCCAACCACGGCCTCATCCACTTTACAAAACATGGCAAGTTCTTATAGAAATTCACTATTGCATCAGAGACTTGTGTCTTTTCCGCAATTCTTCTTCCATCCACTACCAAGTAGTTAATCTCGTTGCGTCCCACTCTTGCACTATGTTGTGGTAAAATCGCATATTTTTGTCCCCTTCCTTTAACCAAATTGCTCTTGACCTTTGTCTCTACTTAAATTTCCACATCTTTAAGAAGATTTGCATTAGTCAAAGAAAGATTTGCACGCTTCTCTTTTCAAGCAGCTAACGGCTCCAAAAACTTCTTGCTTTCATAAATTATTATTATTTTTTTTTAACGATTTCTTACTTCCATATTTCTATCCTCTCTTTTAACAATATAAGTTTTTAACTCAAATCTGAATCTGGCATAACCTTCAACCACGAATAAACCCCACCAATCTTCAACCAACTGCGCAAAACCTTCAACTTCCAGCCACACTAGCTCAAATCTGAACGGCTTTAGGCCCAAATTCTCCACTACCACCCCCCCCTACACTATTGGCCAATTGTCGGAAACAGGTCTTGGAAGGCCTTGCAGTTGAAGTTCTCTAGCCAACCAGCAAAAACCAAAAACCTATCAAGGCACGATAAGATAGCTTCTTCTTGCCCGTTTCTCCACGTATACTTCTTGCTTCCTTATTTTTATCCTCTCTTTTAACAATTTAAGATTTCGACTCAAATCTAAATATGGCATAACCTTCAACCTCTAATGCACCTTACTAATCTTCAACCAACCACGTGAAACCTTCGACTTCCAACCACACTAGCTCAAATCTAAATGGCTATTTTTTTTAAACGACAGATCTAAATGGCTTTAGGCCTAAATTTTCCTCTACCGCCCCCTACACTATTGGTTGATTGTCAAAAATGGATCTCGGAAGGCCCTGCTACTGAAGTTCTCTAGCCAATCAGCAAAAACCAAAAACCTATCAAGGCGGAAGAAGATAGCTTCTTCTTGCCCATTTCCCCATGTATAGTTTCAGTCACCCATCTCAACACCTTGGATCCATGCTAATGCAACTGTGGCAGCTTTTTTTTTTTTTTTAATGGGTTAGTTCACACACCCCATTGTTAGTACACGCACCCACCCTGTTAGTCACATCACAATGTTAGCCACCCCCACTATGGGAATCGATACGATGACCTCAGTGTTGAAACGAGGCTATCTCAACTCAGTCTGCCACTTAAAATATGGACGCTGGGTGTATGCAACTATGGCAGCTTGGCTGGTCAAACTGGGCAAGAAGAAACTCAAATCTGATGACTATTTCTTGCTCCCTCATCTTTATGGCTCACAAAAGGGTGACACAACTAGGGCTTCTGATAAACTTTCTTCAAAAGATAATATGTTCCGCAGAGTTAAGAGTCTTTTTCTCCTCAGTTACCAACTCCTAGCAAGCCATCACCATTGCTCTTTCAACTTCCTCTCTTTCATCCCGTGCTTCCCCTAACGCAACAAAACCTTGATCAAACTCCTTAAACATATAAGCACAACCCCTATCATCTGTCCTCGTCAAAGAGAACAAATCATCATCATCTTCTACCATTGTAATGTAGCCCACTGCCTCTTTCATCTACTTTTCGGTCTCTGAAGCGTTCCTTCGCAGGGGAATGGTCTCTCCTTCAATATATAAGAGGCAATTGTGACTCCCACGTGCGGGCATTTAAAACATTAAGGACAGTTGCAGGTAAAACTGCCTTTTGTCACATGCCCATAGGCAGCACGAGCACAAGAGGGCCATGGGCCTCACTCCCTCCATGCATCACTACCCCCACCACACCTGTCTCGGTGTCTCCTTCCTTTTCTATCCATGTGTCAAGCCCCACTTCCACCCCACCTTCAACAATAATGACACCTCTTGTACATGCTAGGCTCTTTTAGGTTCGGGCCATTATCTCCTCCCGAGCCATAGGCTCCATTTGCCACGTCACCCAAAGCAACATATAGTTTCTACCGAGCCTTCCTACACTTAATGCATGTGCCTCCTCCCTAAGAGATTCGAAGACCAAGCCTCTTGCCACCTGTAGGCTTAGAGCTATGGTGTACATCACCTGTACACCTACAGAAGCTCCTACATCACGTGTTGTCTTTGCAGCATCCACTGCAACACCTACCCCTTCTCGCCCAATCAGATCAGCACACACACCTCCCCCTTCGTTGGAGAATTGCATTAGTACTCCTCACCCCTGCCTGCGCATGTCTCTCCCCTCGAGCTTTTGACCTCTCAGCATTGCCAGACTAACCCTTTATTTATTCGAGACTTCCCAACTACTCTCTTTCTACCCTGAGCAGGAGCCATTCTTCACTAACCACAACTACGACCGAATGTGGATCCGCTATCGCCTGCTTCTTCAGACAAATATTGTGCTTATCTCTTCCCTGCCTTCCGTCGCTGCATTTGTAACTACCACCTCTCCCAGACATGATTGATCACCAGGAAGGCTTCTCCAAACCACAACTCCAATGAAACCCCCTAGATAAAAAAAAAACCATACCTCCTCCCATCCAACGGAGGATTTCTCCAACCATTTCCAAATCTGCTTTAATGGTCCATCGTTGAATAGAGCTCTTGCCACCACTACCTAATCTAGATTGACCCTTGGCTTGAGAGAGATCCACACCTCAATTCTCCTTAAGTGACATGATAATGGAGTCTTTCTCTTTCAACCCACAAGAGGCTTTCAAGCCATGATTTGATTTGCAAAATGGAGGTTCCTACCTTCATCTCAACGACCAACAACCATTGCAAAGATGCCCAGGCGTAACTCATCATAGCTAGATCGACTCTAATCACCAGCTCTCGATTAGAACCCTCCTTCCAGATCCACTTCTTCTCTTCCAGATCCTTCCCTCCTCGTGGCTTTGATTGTTCCTCCTCCCTAACAACAACATTCCCTGAAGGATTTTGTGTTTTCTCTCCTGCTTATTGTTTCTTCTCCTCTCGTGAACCACACCCTTTCCTTTTGCAATCTTCACATTCCTTCCACCCATTTGCGATTTGAGACAAATCTTAGGAAAAACTAAATGCATCCCTTTTTTAAATGAATCCCAAGATTCTATAATTTGAATTCTATGATTTAGGATTCAAATCCTGATTTACGATTAAAATTATACTTTTTTGAAGGATTATGAATAAACTTTATTGAAATTATACTTGTGCTCTTCTTTTTTTTTTAACTTTACTTAGCTTTCATTTTATGTTTTTAAATTTGTGGGGGCTTTAAGAATTGTTTGGAAAAGGTCAATTATTTTATTTTGTTCTTCATAACAAAGGAGATTTGGGAATTTTGATATTCAAAATCCAAAAACAAAGAAACCAAAATATTGTTTTCTTCAGCCCACAAAATTAAATGCGCTTTTTCCAACGTATTCTACGCTCAAGAAGGGTAAAATTATTAAAGGACAATTGTACAGTTTTAAAGCTAAATTTCTTGAAAGCTAAATCATAAAGGAAAGACAAGAAGCTTTTAACACTATCACGATAAGTATATCATACGCAAATTCTCAATTGATAATATCATGACATGTATTATTTTTCTTGGTGAATATTGATGGGAAATGGATAATTGACGAGTTTTATTGTTCTGATTTATGTATATTTTTTAGCTTTTTTAACAAAATTTTACAATCTGCAATTCGATGCGATTCAACACCTATAACGATTTGCGATGCAATTCCCAATGTCGTCAAATGGCATAGGCGATTGCATGCGACCTAAGGGGGTTGTGCACATATGTAATCACACAACCCCCGAAACGAAAAAATTATAAAAACAATGAAAATTTTCTGTAAAAATACTAAATGTGTAGGGATTTCTTTTTTATAGTTTTATTACCAATTTCATTTGAGTGTGTGTGTGTGTGTGTGTGTGTGTGTGTGTGTGTGTGAGAGAGAGAGAGAGAGAGAGAGAGAGAGAGAGAGAATGTTGAGACTAAGGGAGAATGAGAGTATTAGAATAAGAGAGTAAGGGAGAGAGAGTTAACTAGTTAAGAGGGAATGAACATATGAGAAAGATATATATATATATATATATATATTATATATATATGGAGATAGAGAGAGAGAGAGAGAGAGAGAGAGAGAGAGAGAGAGAGAGAGAGAGAGAAAGGAAAATAGGTTGGGAGTGGCAAAATGGAGGAGAAAAGGAAGCAAAAAAAAAGTCAAAACGGTCTGAAATCTACCCATTGGGACATTATGCCATTTTATACTAAGTATGTGATGGCATAAACACCAAATTGTGGCTTATGCAGTTGCATACTTCTTTGTGCGACTGCATAATGCTTAATGGTACAAAAATCGCATGTGTCCACTGTAGCATATGCATTCCACGGTCTCCAAATGGCATATGTGATCACACAATCACTTATGCAACACTCAAACCCAAGACCTCGAATGCACAAAAGATTTACTTAAACAAGTGTGAAAAACACTAACGGTATAGAACTGATTAATGTGGTGTTGATGGAATCATGGTAGTACCGTTAAAAAAGAAAAACTAAAAATAAAAAAAGATGGAGTCATGGCAACAGAAGCTGGTATTTTGGGAGGGTAATAAGTAGTCTGTACCTCTTCATTGGGATTTGGAAACTCAATCTTCCTGTCAATCCGGCCAGGACGGAGGAGGGCTTGATCGAGAATATCTATGCGATTTGTAGCCATCAGAACCTGTGAAGAAGGGCATTTTTTTTTTTTATTTTTTAAAATTCAGAACATACTGACAGTACATTCTAACTTCAATAGGTCTTGTTGACCCAATGGCCATTTCCATCAACTTCACGTCTAAGTAATAAAGAAATACCTTGATCTTGTTGGATGCTTCAAATCCATCGAGTTGATTGAGAAGCTCAAGCATAGTTCGTTGAACTTCACTGTCACCATTGCCAGTCCCAGATTCCATACGAGCAGATCCAATACTGTCAATCTCATCCATGAAGATGATGGATGGGGCGTGTTCCCTGTAACAATAGAGCAAGAAGACTTCTATGCATAAACTTAAAGGATAAACATATGATGTTCTGCCATCACTCAATTTGGAACCATTCTTCCCAGAAATATGCATTAGGCGTGACCACTACTTCAATAATTCATATAATATATAGGCATGTTAGAGATTGCAGCACTTAGCAATGTAATAAAGTTGGGTGAAGCGAGGATCTATAGAAGCCTTTTTTTAAAGAGTGGCATGGGGATGGAGAATGGCCTTAAAGGGAGAATTCTGTGGAGATTATATTTCCTCATCATGTTATGACCAGTATGTGCCAAGCATAACAAGAGATACTTCCTGAATTGCCAGTGGTGTCCAGACAAGTTGTGCAGGAAAGCTAAGCTGGATGTCATTTCCTAGGCTGTCCCTTGAATCCTTTTCTTCTTTCCCTTTTCCTTTTTTTCATTCTTATTGGTCTAGCTTGTAATTTTTGGGGAGAGAATTTAAAATTACGATATAACTGTCAAAAAAAAGGCCATAAAACATGTAATTGCAAGGGCAGAATGCTTCTTGTAGCTGCGTATCTGCAAGTGTCCTATACATGGCAAAGTGGCATACATGTCATATCTGGGCCATTCATCAGATTGGCCAGCCCAATCATCAGGTGGGCAACATGCGTGCGCGAAAAGGACAATTACAAATGGATAGGCAAAAGTCTGCATCAACGTACATCTGTGGTCCTGTTTAGTGAACCATCCTGATTTTGCGCCAGGGCAAATTTCAACGAGGACTGCCCCTTGAACAGCTAGGATCTCTCACATATGCGCTACTTTGGCACATGTAGAATACACATGTTTGCTGCTTGCAGATGCGCAGCAGCATCTCCTTGTCACCAGGTTCTCTTATGCTGGAAATTCATGAGATCCTTGAGCAGTTAAATTTCTCAAGTAGAAAGATATCAAGAACAAACCTCGCCATGACAAAGAGTTCTCTAACCATTCTAGAGCCCTCTCCAATGTATTTCTGAACCAATTCAGAACCAGAAACTCTGATGAAGGTACAGTCCGTATGATGTGCCACTGCTCTTGCCAGCAGAGTTTTACCCGTACCAGGTGGCCCATAAAGTAAGACTCCCTGGATGCAGTCCAGAGAACAAGAATCAACTTTCCACTCTAAATAGACTTCTGGTCACAAGCAATGCTTATCAACCAGCACAACACAGAAAGTAGATGCAAGAAAAGACAACAATAATATAAAATTATGAAAAAAACCTTTGGTTGAGCTATTCCAAGACTCTCAAATAGTTCAGGATGTTTGATTGGAAGCTCAATGACCTGAAAAGATTAAGATAGTTGACAGTGGTCATTTAAACAAATTAATGATCTAAAAGACAAATTCAACTCGAAGAGTCAGTGTACTCATGGTAAAGAAGAAAAACAAAACAACAAAAACTATGCTTTGTAAAACCACCAACCTCTTTTATCTCTTTGATTTGCTGGTCAAGGCCACCAATCATGTCATACGTAGAATCAGGAACCTTCTCCACTTTCATAAGATTGACCAACGGATCTACTTTGCTAGGCAATATTAGGTGGAGCACGTAGCTATCATTGCGAAGAGCAACTCTGGTGGATGGTGTGATTTTTGTTATATCAATGTTCTTATCAATATCAACAACATATTTTCCTTCGGGATGAACCTGAAAACAGACCAAAGTTTTACCAATTACCATAACTAAAATGAGATAACAAGATCATGTTCAAGGTTCCTTCTAAAGCTCAGCTACTCAACAGTGGAAATGAGAGAGAAATCCCTGCACTAAAAATAAATCCAATGCACTCATCCAAGAAAGTGTAACTAAACAACAATGTCAATGGCCTCAAAAGGAGTTCAACTGGTAAAGTTTTCAAAAAAAAAATACTTAAGTTTCCCCAATTCCCCACTCGTTAGATGAGCTGGTGGAGACGGTGTATAGTGTGTGAGCGATCCAGGGTTCATACCCTGGTAGTGTTACCTTTCAAAAAAAAATTTACTTAACTTTCCCCATTACCGGGGAAGCAACATGGGAATCAATAACACAAATAAATAAACAAACACAAAACTAGTATAAACTGTGCAATAGAAAAACAGAGATGAATTAAATCTTTTTCTTTCTTTTGGATGCACAGTTAATATCAGTTAGAGATAAAAAAAATTCAACGAGAGCATGTCATATGGGTAGATGGGGGGGGGGGGCAAAAATAGAACAATGGTGCATTGAGGGACAATGTTCATGATTGGTGGGACTCCAATTCCAACCCAAGATTCACAGATCTCCAGATACTTTTAGATTTTTATTTTGGATGGATAGCATCAATTTTTGTTAAAAAGAGAAGGAAAGAGGAAAATATAAGCGTTGAAGAGGCCAAGATTACAAACCAACACTCAGAAAGAAAACCAAATATTAATCCCCATTAAAAAGGCCTATCAGAAATAAGAAGAGCAATAGAGCATCCCTTGCAACCTCCGCTTTAGCCAAAGCATTTGCTTCTTGATTGGCCTCACTGCGAATACGACAGTATCCAACAGTTAATCCAAAGAAGATCTCCCAAATTTCATCGATGATATTCGCACATCCCATCCACCCACCCCAACGATCCCCAACTGACTATCTTTACACCTTGAAGCATCAACGCTGCCTCCACTAAACTCAAAGTGGCAATGCCTAAAGGAATGGAAAACTTTAGAATACAATTTCTGCCACGATTCCTTAAAATGCCCCTGCACTTGCCAATGGAATTCCCACACATGCCCGCACACTAGGCTGGAATTGCCAATGGAATTCCATCAAACTTTAATTTAAAACAACCATTTGGGAGGGAGAGCCATCTCCAATTTATTTTGGAGATGCCCATACTAGACCTGCTTATTTCTTTCCAGTTAGTGATGCAGGACAGCCCTAAATATGATGCATGCTCATGAACACAATTATTCAGCGGAAATAAAAGCAATAATAATAATGAAATCTGGCATAGATCATCATAAACTAAGAAAAACAGAAGGAAAACATGCAATGGAATGGGCCATCATCACAACCATGGAGTATGGGATTCAAATAATGCCTAGGTTGGACCCGGCGAGGAATGGAACCTCCCGATCTTGCATGGCTATACCCAATCGATCAATGTGGATCACTAGTCCGAAGAACCAGGAGGTTTCTCGGATTAGGGATTTGAGAATTTGGGGATTTAGGGTTTGAATCAATTCTCAAGGTTTAGATCGTAGGGAATAATCAAAACAGAAGTTAGGATGATAATGACAGAAGATAAAATACCTGGAAGAAGTTGGAGGGGCTCAAGAAGAAATCAGAAGAAGAAGATCAAAGAGAAGAGAAGAATCACCATGAGAGAGAGGAGGCAGGAGGAAGCTCAAAGAGGCTTTCATTAATCAATATCAAAAAGTTAATTTCGTGTTTAGGGCCTAGCCCACTTAAATAACCAAATAAAACAAGTAAAAGTACTAAACTACCCCTAAACTAAGAAAAAACGCGTAAATAAGCAAAACTGTGCAAAAGTTCGGGCGCCCGAAGACGTCCAAAAACGTCCAGAGAGTTTCGGGTGCTCGAGAGGCCAAGTTCGGGCGCCCGAAGGCAATGGTCGGGCGCCCGATCAGGCGCCCGAAGACAGTGGTCGGGCGCCCGAAGTCTTCAGCTCTTCGGTCCTTTTCTGCAATCTTCCTACGCACGTGTCATCCCTGGATGGGGTCTTCTATGTGTGTGATCACGTGTGGAGGGTCTTCAGCTCCTCAATAGTCGCCTATCCACATGGATGGTACTTGTGGATGGCGTTTTCTTCGTTGGTACACTTGAAATGGCCTTGTCTCCTCATCAACTCCCCTCGGGTGAGAAAAACTCGACCCCGACGAGTTAAAACTCTTGTGGCGTTCTAGTAAGTCTGGATCAATACGCTGCACTTCCGCTTCGGTCAACCACGTAGATTCAGAAAGTGGTGGTTTGTTCCTCCAATTGACAAGATACCTCTGGAATCCTCCATCTCTTGTGGATACTATCTCATCATCCAAGATCTCTTCAATTTCTTCTTTATGGACAATAGGTGGAGGGAGGGGTGGAAGGGGTTGTGAAGCAAAATCAGAGTAGGGCCATGAATGAAGTGATGGATCAATGGTAGGGTCAGGGGAACGGACTAGATCTTCAACATTGAAAGTCGGGTTAATGCCCATTTCAGATGGAAGGTCAATCCGATACGCATTGGACCCAATTTTCTGCACTACCTTGAATGGCCCAGCACTACGTGCTTGTAATTTCTTAGTGGAACCCTGTGAGAACTGCTCTGGCCTTACCCTCACCATTACAGTTTCCTTCTTAAAAATCTTGCAGTCTATGATGAGAATCAGCTGAAATTTTATAATTATCATTACTCTTACTTATCCGCTGTCTAATATGTGTATGCAATTCATGGATATGTCGTGCAAATGCATCAGCTGATTCAGAAGACCTTTGGGTGACAGACATGGGTAATAGATCTATTGGCATTCTAGGTTTATACCCACTAACAACTTCAAATAGACTCATCCCTGTAGATCGATTCACTGACCTATTATAAGCAAACTCAGCAGTTGGTAAAATTAGGTCCCAAGTCTTAACATGTTCACTCACTAGACAACGCAGAAGATTTCCAAGACTACGGTTCACCATCTCAGTTTGACCGTCCGTTTGTGGGTGGCAAGCAGTAGA
Organism: Liriodendron chinense; assembly: GCA_003013855.2. NCBI lineage: Eukaryota > Viridiplantae > Streptophyta > Magnoliopsida > Magnoliales > Magnoliaceae > Liriodendron > Liriodendron chinense. Next base: position 5,685,391 of record PVNU02000439.1, on the reverse strand, counting down.
GAATTGCAAACGAGTTCCCATAATGTGCCATAGTGTCTTCCAAAAATAGCTAGTGAATCGAACATCATGATCAGACACTATGGTTTTAGGTAACCCATGGAGACGCACCACACCATCAAAAAAGATAAGAGCGACATGAGACGCATCTGACGTTTTCGAACATGGGAGGAAATGCGCCATTTTAGAGAAACGGTCCACCACGACAAAAATGGAATCGTGCTTTTTTATTGTCTTGGGAAGCCCAAGCACGAAGTCCATACTAATGTCTTGCCACAGAGCATGTGGCACTGGCAATGGCGTATACAGCCCGGTATTCTGCTTTCTCTGCTTTGCCAGTTGACATGTACGACATTGCCCTAAAACTTTGGCTACATCTCGCTTGAGACTTGGCCAATAGAAACGATCTTCCACAAGGGCAATGGTCTTATCACGACCAAAATGGCCAGCTATCCCTCCTGAATGAAGCTCCCAGATAAGGAATTCACGAAGGGACATACGGGGAATGCAAAGTCTATCTCCCTTGAAAAGGAAGTCATCTTTAAGAACATATTCGCCCATAATGCGCTGGTCACTAGAGAGCGACGCGTAAGTACCCCCAAAATCAGGATATGTGGGGTATTCATTTTTCAGTTGCTCAAACCCGACTACCTCTACACTCAAGGAGTTGAGCAACGCCACTCTTCTACTAAGGGCATCCGCTGGTTTGTTTTCAACCCCGGCCTTATGTTTCAAAACAAATGAATATTCCTGAAGAAACGCTACCCACTTGGCATGCCTTGGGTTGAGTTTCTTCTGAGAATGCAAATATCTCAAGGCCTCGTGGTCAGAAAACAATACGAATTCCCGCGATAGGAGATAGTGTCGCCAATGTCTCAGGGATTGCACTACCGCATAAAATTCTTTGTCGTACGTGGAGTATTTTTGTTTTGCCTCATTCAGCTTCTCACTGAAATAAGCCACTGGGTGTCCTTCTTGACTCAACACTCTACCTATACCGCCACCAGACGCATCACACGCTACTTCAAAGACTTTAGAAAAATCAAGTAGACGCATGACAGGAACTTCTACCATTTTGCCCTTAATCTCCTTAAAAGCCTTGACTGCGGCTTTAGACCACACGAATTCTCCATTTTTCATGCATTCTGTAATGGGAGCCATGATCGTGCTAAAACTCCTAATGAACCGACGATAGAAAGTTGCTAAGCCGTGAAAGCTTCGCACCTCATGAATGTTCCTCGGCTCTGGCCACTCAACTATGGACCTGACCTTTTCAGGGTCTGCACGCATCCCTTCAGATGACACTATGAACCCTAAGAACACAACTTGGCTAGACATGAATGCGCATTTCTTAAGATTAGCGTACAACTTTTCTTTCCTAAGGACGCTACAAACCTTCTTTAAATGTTCAAGGTGTGATTCCTTAGTGGTACTGTAAATAAGGATGTCGTCAAAGTACACCACTAGGAACTTTTCCATGAACGGCCTCAAAGCTTGTGTCATCACCCGCATGAACGTACTAGGTGCATTAGTCAAACCGAAGGGCATGACCAACCACTCATACAACCCATCTTTTGTTTTAAACGCAGTTTTCCATTCATCCCCTGGGCGTATACGGATTTGGTGATATCCACTCTTGAGGTCTATCTTAGAGAATATAGTGGACCTGGCCATCATGTCAAGCATGTCGTCAAGTCGAGGTATGGGGAACCTGTACTTGACAGTAGTTTTGTTTATGGCACGGCTGTCCACACACATGCGCCACGTGCCATCTTTCTTTGGCGTCAACAATGCAGGCACGGCACACGGGCTCATACTCTCTTGGATGAAGCCCTTTTGCAGAAGCTCATCAACTTGCATCTTTAATTCTGCATGTTCTGCACGGTTCATCCCGTAGTGAGGAAGGTTCGGTAGAGTAGACCCTGGGACAAGATCAATGGCATGCTGTATGTCCCTCATAGGTGGCAACTCATTCGGTAAATCTTCAGGAAATACATCACTGTATTCCTTCAGGACCGAAGTCACCTCACGGGGTAACTCTAATGGAACCTCAGGTATAATCTCTCTAGCCACAAGGGCATACACCATAGAATCCTCCTTAGTCTCTTTTTCAAACTCTCTTGCATTTATTATATGTAGAGACTTAGGCTTGGATTTCCCCACTCCTTTAGGCTCACTTGCCTTCTCATCCCTTTTCTTCCCTAGTGTGCTCTCAGGTGGCATAGGGTTAAGTTTGATCTTTTTACCATTATGCATGAAGGTACACGCATTAGAACGGCCAAAGATCGTGACATTATTATCGAATAGCCACAGTCTACCTAGGATAACATGCCCCACATCCATAGGTAACACATCACACCACAGGGACTCCTTGTATGACCCAAACTCGATGGGGACTAGACATTGATGGGTGACAGGTAGGGATGTCTTGTCAACCCACGAAACTTTATATGGGCCTGGATGAGGTGTGAGTTTCAGTTTCAAGCGCTCTAAAGTGTTAGTGGAAATCACATTCTGACAACTTCCACTGTCCACTATCACCTTACAATTCTTTTCACCACACTTGGCAATAGTGTAGAAGATAGTGCTTCGACGCCAGTCAGCACTACTCCTAGACTGAGCTAGCACACGCCTGACTACTGCAAGCATTGCTTCTCCATCTAACTCTTCATCATCAGTAAGTCCTCCTTCAGGGTGGTACTCTTCAACTTCATAATCACCCTGGTCATCTCCACCCTCGTGGGACTCGCCTATAACTAAGGCTTTCCCACGGTTCTTCGTAGGACACTGATTAGCCATGTGGCCCAGATTGCCACACTCGTAGCATCTTACTTGGCTACCTCCACTAGGACCTGCACCAAGAACCCCTTTGCCCTTGTCCTCCCTAGGCCTAGGCGGAATGGTCGCCTGTGTCCTAGGTTGACTGCCAACATTAGGTCTCGTTCCCTGGAAACTAGATCTAGCATTGGAGTCTCGGGACTCGAAACGACGGACAACAAGAGTCTTTAGGTATTGCTCTAACTCCTGCACGACTTGATATGCCTCATCCAAGTCCGTTAAGGGCCGAGTCATAAGCTCGCGCTGAAGATCCGTACGAAGGCCCGTCTTAAAACGCGAGAGCGTTACCAGAGGGTCTTCTTGGATATCACATCGCATCACATATTCTTCAAACTTAGCGATGTAATCAACGGCAGACATTGACCCTTGGCGCAAGGATTGCCATTGGTCAAGGAGCTTCTGACGGTATGAGAGTGAAAGGTACTTCTCCTTCAACTTCTCTTTCATCTCATACCAATGTGTGATAGGGGCTCTACCAACTCTTTCTATCCTACGCTCGGTGTTGGTCCAAAAGAGCTTGGCTTGACCCACAAGCTTCATCTTAGCAAACCGCATTTGACGGTTTTCTGACATGTCATACCACTCAAAATAGTGGTCCATGTCAGCAACCCAGTCAAGGAATGCCTTGGGGTCCAAGCGTCCATCAAAGCTCGGGGCCTCGACTCTAACACTCTTCATCGCACGCTCATCTGGATCATAGCGGTCTTGATGATCATATGTGGCTCGTGCCTCTCGCACAACATCACGACCGTTACCACGATCCCTATCTTCACCACCTCCACGCGTGGCAGCGCGTTCCTCTATGATTCCTCCCATTTGGGAGTGCGCATCATCCCCAACAGCGGGGTTTTCCTTTTGGGACGCCTCTAATTGCTCAACCTTGGTCCTGGTAATGGTGATTTGGTCCTCAAGGCGGGCAAAATCACGCTTGTGACTTGCCTCTAGAGCGGTTATCTTTTGTATCAATTGAGCGAGTTGCTCAGATAACTGCTCGTTACTCATGGTAGGTTGGAGTCCAAAACCTCTACCTCTCCTAGTGGGCATACAAACAAGACTTGAACCAAAAACTCTAACCAACTGGACCACTAGGTGTATTGACTCACAAGATGGATGCGATGGATGCAAAACTAATATGAACCGACACAAATAAAATAAAACGGAAAACGACTCAAATTTGGAAATTTTTCAAATTAGGAAACTTTCTAAAATTGGAAAGTTTCTAAAATTTGAAAACTTTCTAAATCTGGACTTTCCTAAATTAAACTTAAAAATCAAAACCCTAATTTTTGATAACTCGATCTACACAAAACCATGCAAGCCTATTCTCTGATACCAAATTTGATGCAGGACAGCCCTAAATATGATGCATGCTCATAAACACAATTATTCAGCTGAAATAAAAGCAATAATAATAATGAAATCTGGCATAGATCATCATAAACTAAGAAAAACAGAAGGAAAACATGCAATGGAATGGGCCATCATCACAACCATGGAGTATGGGATTCAAATAATGCCTAAGTTGGACCCGACGAGGAATGGAACCTCCCGATCTTGCATGGCTATACCCAATCGATCAATGTGGATCACTAGTCCGAAGAACCAGGAGGTTTCTCGGATTAGGGATTTGAGAATTTGGGGATTTAGGGTTTGAATCAATTCTCAAGGTTTAGATCGTAGGGAATAATCAAAACAGAAGTTAGGATGATAATGATAGAAGATAAAATACCTGGAAGAAGTTGGAGGGGCTCAAGAAGAAATCAGAAGAAGAAGATCAAAGAGAAGAGAAGAATCACCATGAGAGAGAGAGGAGGCAAGAGGAAGCTCAAAGAGGCTTTCATTAATCAATATCAAAAAGTTAATTTCGTGTTTAAGGCCTAGCCCACTTAAATAACCAAATAAAACAAGTAAAAGTACTAAACTACCCCTAAACTAAAAAAAAACGCGTAAATAAGCAAAACTGTGCAAAAGTTCGGGCGCCCGAAGACGTCCAAAAACGTCCAGAGAGTTTCGGGTGCTCGAGAGGCCAAGTTCGGGCGCCCGAAGGCAATGGTCGGGCGCCCGATCAGGCGCCCAAAGACAGTGGTCGGGCGCCCGAAGTCTTCAGCTCTTCGGTCCTTTTCTGCAATCTTCCTACGCATGTGTCATCCCTGGATGGGGTCTTCTATGTGTGTGATCACGTGTGGAGGGTCTTCAGCTCCTCAATAGTCGCCTATCCACATGGATGGTACTTGTGGATGGCGTTTTCTTCGTTGGTACACTTGAAATGGCCTTGTGTCCTCATCAGTTAGATTTGATCATTTGTCTTAAAATTCATCTGAATTTGCCGTCTGCTTTCACCAATCAATAATCACCTCACATGCATTTCCAAATACTTCTAAAGCATCACAAGCTTTGCCTCAAAAGAATTCTCTGATTTTTCTTGCTGTCAGCACAACGCCCCATCTACTTAGGGTTATGAATTTTGTTTTGCCAATCAATCCTTTCAAAGGCCCCATCCTTGCTAATTGAACAGCCCTCATATCTCTTCTCAGCAACTCCATACAAATCCTAAATCTTCCTCAAATCCTCTCAACAAGCGCTTAAACCTTGTGACCAAAGTTTCCCTCCTTATCAGAGTCATCTCCACCTTGCGTGGAAAAGGCGGGCTAGGTCAGCTACGAGGAACGGGAATGTCAGTTGCATCAGGGGCAGCCGCGAGACCTTTCAGAAGAACAGAGACGATGGGCCAAAGATGTAATGGAAAGAGTGGGAGGGAGGGAGGGAGGGTGGGACTGTCTTATGGGGTGACAGAGGAGGACATGCAAGAGCTTTTCTAGTCTGCGATAGAAAGGGCTTCTCTGTACTTCAAGGAAGCACATCAATCCAAAGTCAAGAAAAATCCTAGAGGCTGGAGAGAGCTTCTTAGCTTGGAATGTTCTGTCAATTACAATGCTGTCACTAGAAGTTCAGGAGGGAAGAGGACTAGATCAGGGAAGGGAAGTGAACCATGTTAATTCTTTCATGGAACATCCGTGGGCTGGGGGATGCAGCAAAAAGGGCTCAGATTAGCAAGGTGTGCAAGAAATCAAAATCGAAAGCGGAAGTTGTGACTTTCCAAGAAACTGAGGCTCAGCAATTCGAAAAAAGGTACGTTCGATTCTTTATGGGGAGTGAGGACTGGGTGGTTTTGGACGCTTCAGGGAGGGTTGGGGGTATCTGCGTAGGGTGGAATACGGTCAAATAAAAAAAGATCGACCAGTTTATCGGAAGGTTCTCTGTTTTGGTTCTGTTCTATGAAGTAGCTACGAGCTTTCGTTGGTTATTCTCCTCTATATACGGTCCACGCAAGTAAAACCTCAGGCAGCAGTTTTGGCATGAGCTAGACAGAGTCAGATGTTTGTGGAACCATCCTTGGTTAATCGGAGGGGACTTCAGTGTGGTTCGCTTTCCCCACGAAAAGTCGGGAGGGGACAGGATCACGAAAAGTATGGCCCCCTTTTCAGAGTGGATTGGGCGGCACAAGTTGGCGGATCTCCCCTTGTGGGGGGGGGGGGGGGGGCGCAGATTTACGTGGGCTAGTGGTAGAGAGGATCCAACTATGTCTCGTTTGGACAGGTTCTTGGTTTCAACGGCCTGGATTAACAACTATTCGCTAGTGTCTTAGAAGGGGCTGCCGAGAATCTATTCTAACCATCGCCCTATTGTGTTGAACGTTGACGAGGAAGATTGGGGTCCGAAACCTTTCAGATTTGAAATGGCTCGGCTAGAATTGAGTGGGTTCAAAAACCTAATTGCAAACTGGTGGGCTTCCTTCTCTGTAGATGGGTTTCCTGGGTTTCGGCTTACAAGGAAATTGAAAATGTTGAAAGATAAGATTAAATTATGGAAGAAGGAGGTGCTAGTGAAGAGAGGAGTTTGATAAGATTGTCGATGAGATCCACGAGTAGGATTTAAGAGAAGAGGCTGTTGGGTTGACTGAAGAGGAAAGAAAGAGTAGGTAAAGACTATCCCAGAGATATGCTAGCAGGGCTAGAGAAGAAGAGATTAGGTGGCAGCAGAGATCGCGTGCAACCTGGTTAAAAGAGGGGGACAGAAATACTCGGTATTTTCATAGTATTGTTAGTGTCAGGGCTCGAAGCAATAAAATTCAGAGTCTCGTTGGGGGAGAGGTTGCTACGTACAAGAAGGAGAAAATTGTGGGTTCTATTGTTTCCTATTACGAGAAGCTATTATCCAAATCCAGCTGGGAGAGACCGAAACTTGATGGGCTTCTTTTTTCTCAATTCTCGGCGGATGATATGGCTTTTTTGGAGAGACCGATTACAGAAGAAGTTAAAATGGTTTTGGGCTCTATGGGAGGGAAAAAATCTCCTAGTCCGGATGGGTTCCCCATCGCCTTCTGTCAAAGATTCTGGCATGTGGTGGGGAAGGATGTTATGAACTTTATTGTGGATTTCTCGGAGAATGGCCATTTGGCAACAAAACTTGGGCCTACGTTTATTGCCTTATACCAAAAAAAAGAGTCAAGGAATTAACCGACTTTAGACCTATCAGCTTGATCGAAGTGTTTATAAAATCTTGGCGAAAGTTTTGGCTTCCAAGCTGAGAGAGCATATCTCGAAAGTCATTTCGGAGAAACAAGGGGCGTCCGTGCTGGGAAGACAGATTTTGGACACTTTTTTTATTTCTCATGAATGTGTAGACTCTATGTACAAGAAGAAAGTAGGCCTTATTTGCAAATTGAACTTGGAAAAGGCGTATGACCATGTGGATTGGAATTTTCTGGATTGATTACTTGGGAGGATGGGATGCGGGCTTAAGTGGAGGGGCTAGATACGAGCGTGTGCAATCAGCTTCTTTCTCCGTCCTGATGAATGGCTCGCCCAAAGGTTTCTTCAAGAGCACTCGAGGGCTCAGGCAGGGTGATCCTTTATCTCCTTACCTACTTTTTCTGGTGGCGATGGAGGCACTAAGTAGGATGCTCAACAAGGGGGAGGAGAACGGTCTCTTTTCTAGATTTCAGTTGCAGATCTCTTCAGAGAGGATATCCCATCTTCAATATGCTGATGACACTCTGCTTTTCTGCGAACCAAAGCCGGATTACGTAGAGAACTTAAGAACGATCCTCGTCTGTTTTGAGGCAGTTTCAGGATAGAATATTAATTTGAATAAGTCAGAAATCCTCGGTATTCACCTTCACCAAAATGACTTGTCCTACTTGGCTTCCATGTTCGGAGGTCGAATCAGTTCATTATTGGGCCTTCCTCTCACAGTGTGGAAGCTGGTGAAGCATCTTTGGAATAAGGTTGTTCAAAAGATCGATTGGAAGCTCTCAGCTTAGAAACGCATATATATGTCCATGGGGGCCAGAATCACTTTGATTAAATCGGTGTTCGCTAATATGCCTTTATACTCTCTCTGTTCAAGTGTCTGAAGTCAGTCTTGGATATTCTCAAAAGAATGAGAAGGGATTTCTTGTGGCATGGCAATAAGGAGGGGAGGAAATTTCACCTTCTTAAATGGGAGGAGGTTTGTAGGCCCATCAGAGGGGGGGGTCTAAAGCCCCTCCATCTCATGAACTCTACGTTGCTCGGGAAATGGATTTGGAGGTTTGGGACTGAGGAGGATTCTCTGTGGAGAAAACTAATTGCGGCCAAGTAGTGGGTGCAAGAGGGAGGTTGGTTCGTGAAGGCTTTGTCCGCTTATAAAATGTCGGGCATATGGAAATCCATCTTCAGTATGCAACCCACGGTGAGTAGAGGTATATCATTTAAAGTGGGGTCGGGTTCTCATGTCAGATTTTGGAGGGATCCCTGATGCGCCCCTCATCCGCTCCAAGAAGCGTTTCCTATTCTTGCCAGGCTAGCCTCGGACAAGGAGGTGTGTGTGGTCAATTGTTTCTCTATGGAAGGGGGAAGGACCACCTAGGTCCCTCCTTGTAGAAGGAACTTATCGGATGCGAAGGTGGATGATTATATCCAGTTGTTGAGTATCCTGGATTCGGTTGTCCCAGACCCCAGTTCCCAAGATATCATGCAGTGGGCGGGTTCCAGGATGGGAGGTTTCTCGATCAAGGTGTTGTTCTCCTTCATCTCGACGCTCCCTTCATCTGATCGGCCAAGATATCCTTTCCGTTTTTTTATCATACGGTGCTCCCCCTAGAGTTGCAACTTTCGTATGGTTGATGGGAAGGAAAAGAATTCTCAACATAGACAACCTTCAAAGGAGGTCGCTTGTGTTACATAACATTTGCCTTATGTGTATGAGAGATGGAGAATCGATTGATCACTTGTTCATCCATTGCAAGTTTGCATCTCAAGTTTGAGACTTCTTCCTCTCTCAAATGGGTCTGGCTTGGGTCATGCCTAAGTCCGTGGAGGAGCTTCTCTGGGCCTGGCAGGGTGTGGGAGGCAAGAAGGGTAGAAAAGTGATCGAGTGGCTTACCGTGATGGCTATTTTCCGGGTCATTTGGAGGGTCCAAGAATGGGCAGTGTTTCCATAATCGTATGGTAGGGGTGCATGACACCATTGTTAAGATTGAAAATATGGTGTCCGATTGGGCTATGTATGCTATCTAAGCCTCTATTTTTGTTCCTCGAGGCTTTTGTCTTTGGGCTTGTATTCTTCAGCTTCGGCTCCTTTAATAATATTTTCAGTTCTCTCTCAAAAAAATCTTCAGTCTTTGTTGCACATGATTGAATCTTCTGTCTGCTCTCAACCATTTTATGTGTTGTCACGACTACTCCTAGGCTACTACAGATAACTTCATTGTTAGTTCCATCCTCCTAGCCTTCCCGCACATCTATCTCAACACTCAATCTCTGCTCACAATGCAATCTAATTGCCCAACAATTTACTTCACTAACAAAATAATGTTTCTATTCATCCATAAATATTTCATTAAGAACTCCCCCTGCACATAACAATCTCATTAACAGATGAATGTGAAATACGATCTATGCCTCTATGCTCATTGGGGGCTCAGTCATTTGAGTATTAAATCACTACACAAATGAGATTTTTTTATCAGAACCGAGAAACATCTTATTAAGCATGTATAAGATATTAATATTGTTAGTAACAATTTTCCACTTTGCCAAAACACTAACCTAGACTATATTAACAAACAACATCCCACAACACAACATGTGCATTCATGCTTTCAGAATAATCACAACCAACCAACACATAAGAAATAACAACTCCAAACAAAGGGGGGAAAAAGGGAACAAAAGAAACACTGCCCCACTCCATTCAGAGCAATCAACCCAATATACTCATCAAAGCAATCCGTCATGAATATAATAAGTGCAAAATCAAAGAAATTCACCCTGGGCATAGCGAGTGCAATACCTTCAACAACAAAATCCAAGGATGGGTCAAAAAATTAAAATAATATTGAAGTTCCATTCAAAGGTTAGGGCCTATTTACAAATTACATCAGTAATGTACTGTAAAAGCGCCATCATTATGGTTTTACCAAGATTGTTTAAGCACACAATCACAATTTGGCAATCAAATTACCAATGTATTAGGAGACAGATGCTGTAATTCTTAATCATTATAATTAATATTGAATTGCAGTGGAAATTTCCTAACCAAACAAGCACATCAATGTATTTTTCCCTATGATTGACACTAAAGTAATGTGAAAGTGCCATCATTACACTTATACCAAGATAAACCAAACACAGGAATTGTTGGTCAAATTACCTATTTTCAAGAGAAGTATTGTAATTTGGAATCATTGCACTTCTACAGTAACATTACTGATGTAATTTGCAATCCAAACGGTCCATTAAGATCAAACCCCTTGGGGTGAGAAATGTATGCATTCTCAAGCATGAAGAAAAGCGACACCATACCTTGACTAAAACCTTCGATTTTCCCATAACCTTCACCACTTCACCCACATACGATCCGGGCTCTTGAAGTAGCTGTAATTCCTCTCGTAGCATCCTCACTGTGTCCAATACAAAAACTAACAAAATTGATCACTATGAAATAACATAAAACAACTTCCAATTTTTCAAGAACAAAGAAGGTCAATTCTCTTGTGCAATGAGATGTGGCATTCCTCGCATTCAAATTCCAAATTATCCCTTACCAACTTACTGAAAATAAAACCATCCAGTCCACAAACAAACAAACCAGGGGGACGTTTGGATGCCTGTAAGTTGGATTAGTTGCAAGTGAGTAACAGGTTAGTTGTTTGGAGGGGAAATTTCACCTATAAGTGGTTTACAACCTGTAAGTCAAAAGGTTACATTTGAAAACATGGCAAAGACCTATGTTTTCAGTTACCAGTAAGTGACTTCAAAAGCAATGGTCATATTTTTAAATTGAAATCTCAATGGTAGGGAGGACTCTCTCTCTCTCTCTCTCTCTCTCTCTCTCTCTCTCTCTCTCTCTCTCTCTCTCTCATCCAGTCCACAAACAAACAACCCAAGGGAACGTTTGGATGCCTGTAAGTTGGATTGGTTGCAAGTGAGTTACAGGTAAGTTGTTTGGAGGGGAAATTTCACCTATAAGTGGCCTACAACCTGTAAGTCATAAAGTTACATTTGAAAATGTGGCAAAGACCTATGTTTTCACTTACCTGTAAGTGACTTCAAAAGCAATGATCATATTTTTAAATTGAAATCCCAATGGTACTCTCTCTCTCTCTCTCTCTCTCTCTCTCTCTCTCTCTCTCTCTCTCTCTCTCTCTCTCTCTCAATGTGGCAAAGACCTGTGTTTTCACTTACCTGTAAGCGACTTCAGAAGCAATGATCATATTTCTGAAATTGAAATCCCAACGGTAGGGAGGACTCATTTTCTAAATTGAAATCCCAACGGTAGGTTGGACTCTCTCTCTCTCTCTCTCTCTGAACAAATGTGTTTGTGAGTTTGACTTGCAGCTTACGTCCAAACAGGCAACATGTAGTGACTTTCAGGTAAAAGTCACAACTTAAAACTTATTGGCATTCAAATGACCCCTAAAAGTAATAAAATCAAATCAGAGCAAGGAGAAAAACAATGTCACATCAAATGCAAATAAAAGCAATAGACCTAATGATGAAACTTGAAAGAGTACCTCCTCAAGAGAGAATGGCTTTATGTAATGTTTGGATGCTCCCCAACAAACATGAGATAGTGGAAAAAGAACTCGATGATATTTAAGACTAAAATGGGAAGTTTCAGGGGCAAAACCTAAAGCTAGTTCAGTAGTAGAATCAATGACATACTCCACAAATCATCAACCTCAAACTCAATCAAGAAAACGCAATCTCAGCTGATGAAACCAATCCCTCAACAGACATTTTGAAACATAACCCTAGGAAAGGGGGAAAAATGAGACGAGAAACCAAACACTAGTTTTTCTCCCTCCATATGCCAAACCTAGTGGCAAACTAAAACCAAACCCTAGAGATTACCTGGTTTTCAATTCTGACTAGTGAGACCCATAGTTCGGCAACCTAGACCACCAGGCCCTTACAGCCCTAAGTCAATGAACCATGCCTAAAAATCTCCTCAACATGACAATCACAACCTTGCCATATGCAGCCACCAAATAGACATTCAGGAAGATAAATACAGCTGAGGAGGTGTCCGCATTCACCTGAATAAGGTTCAAAGGTTGGAAGCTAGAATCTTCCAATCTGGGAGATTTGGGGGCATGGTCCACTTCCGGAGGGTCTGATCACCGAACCATGAGCTCCACCGGCCAGAATTGAAAACCAGCACGTACTTCGTGAAGCATTGGATCGCATATCCTGCAATTCCTCCTCCAGAGAAGTTCCAAAAACTCAAAAACCTAACCCTAATCCAACAACCGAATCGAAACCTACAAAAAGCTCCAGAAATAGAAGAGAAACAGAGAAACAGAATATAAATGCTTGAAATTAGGGTTTTGACGTTTGGATTTAAACCTTTGGAATTGAGATCATTGCGCTGGGCTTCGAGACGATTGAGATTGTGAGTCTTCTGACGGACTTGGAGCTGAAGATCGTGAATGTGCTGAAGGTAGTATTGCCTTAGCCCTTCTCCTTGCTTTACCATCTTTGTTACTGCTGCTGGAGAGGAGCAGATCTCACCTGTTTGCTGCTGCTGCGGTGTCTCGATTGCCGCTGTCGCCATGAAAGAAGCTTGGGCTGTCTCTCTTTCTTTGCTTCTTCTAACCAGCGGCTTCGATTCTTCGTGATTATATGCGGGAGTTGTATGATACTCGTGCGGTGCATGACACTTGATACGCAAGCAATTAGAAATTGTACACATGGGATACTATGGACTGAAATAGACCGATTAGATTGTGCGGACCACTAACAGGAAGTCGGAATCCCAAAATCGGATTGTCCGAACAATCCTGACCCTCTGATTCGTGGACACTTGTTTGTGGAAATAGAACCGTTGGATATTTTTTCAGTTTTAACCTCCAATACGGGCCCGTTTGGATACTACCAAATGAGTTACTTTCCGACTAACTTAAGACATTAAGTTACTTTTGGCACTAAAAGTTCGTCTGGCAAGTATAATTGAAAAGTACTCATAAAATGTACTATTTTTTTTAGCTTTTTGACTTTTGACTTTTCTTCTTATCTCTCTAGTGTCGAGCTTTTGCTTTTTTTCTTTTTTTCTTTTTTTTTTGTCAGTAAACACTGGCATTGTTAGTCACCCTCCCATGTTAATTAACCACCCTTCGATTTGGTTTTTCTACTTATCTCTCTCAGGTCACGCTCATATCAAATTTCTCTCTCATGGATCACTCAATTACTGGAGGCCCCCCACGTGATGGACTGTCCCATCAAAGGTAGGGCTCACACAGTGGACAGCCCACATCAAACATGGGCCCTACATTAATTGGTGCGAGATCCAATCCACCAATCACGTTTATCTGATCTTCTACGTCTTTCCCAAAAATGGCTATAGTCCCTTTATAGTCCACCCACCATGTGGAGGGAATATTGGAAACAAGTGAATGAGTTAGAAATCTCTAGCCATGTCTTCCAAAGCCGTGCATTTGTTTTGCAGACTGTGGCCCACCTGACCAGTGGATCAACCCGATTCTTGTGCTAGGGTATCCATATAGTGGTCCCGTTTCTGATGGATGGAGTGTATCTCGAACCAATCATGCTATACTAGCGCATGCATGGCATGTACATGAGCTTTATTGCACGCACGTGGGATTAGTGTTGGGATAGGAGGGCTGGCGGCGAAAGCAAAGCTGAACACAAATAGCAAATTGAATCTAACAAGCAACACAATGCAATCACAATGCATGCAACCACCAACACATGAACAATCCGAGTTTAAGGTGGAAAAACCCATCACGGGTAAAAAACCACGGCACAAAGCGACACTAATCCTATTATAATATCAAAAGTTACCAGAGATGGAACCGAAGACCCAAAACCCAAGCCCACAAGAGAAATCCAAGCTTACTCAAGAAGAAAACCATCTTCTTTAGCTCTTTCTCTCACCTAGAAGCTCTCTCAATCTCTTTTACAACCTAGGATACCTCTAATCCTGTAATACCCCTTAAATAGGCAGAAAAACCGAATTAGAAACATTTTTGCGCAACACCGCACAAGAAATCATGTTGTACTGGGAGACTGTCGATCGGTCGTCCAACCGACCAGATGGCCTAAAAACAATCCAGCGTGCATGTTGTCCCAACTTCACTGTGATCGGCCGGCCAGCCAGTGGCTCTGTGCAATGTGATTTGTGTCGTCCGTTTCCAATAAACTCCACCACGACTCAAATCATCATGCGCCACCTTGCCACGCATAATCTTCACCTCTACTTCGTCATCATTATAGTCCCGTTACTTCTCGTGCCCCATCGACTTTATCATTGCATCTCCACACGCCTTGTTGCTCTTCCCATGTGGCCCTTTTTTTTCTCTTGCCACGTACGAACAACCGTGGATCCCACTGCCGATCGTGCAGCTCTATCATGAATTGTGCTCTCGATCACCTTATAAAGATTATCGCACCTCTGTGCCTTGATCACCACGAGTGCTTTCTTCACCAGTTTACAATACCGATCATAGCCGATGAACCCGCACCCTTTTGCCTCGAGTGCACCAAGAGATATCACATTCATCTTCATTTCAGGGACATGCCTCACACTTTAAAGGATCCGTTCGACTCCATCGAATATCCTAATGCGCACAGAACCAATTCCCACCATATTGTGAGCATAACCATCACCCACAAACATCGATCCACCATCATACTCCTGTATGACATGAATAAACTCCGGTTAGGACATACATGACATGATGCACCTGAATCCAAGAGTCACTCTCCACCAAGAGACTTTATGCCAAATACAGTCAACACATCACAACCGTACCATCGTCCTCTTCGGTATTGGCTCCCTCCCTAAAAGAATATCCAGATTTCTCTTACCTTTTTTCGGGATTCGAATAATCCCTCTTCACATGCCCTTCTTCCCCACAATTCCAGCATCTCACCTTGTACCTTCATTTGCCCTTTAATTTATATATCGATGAAGGAGATCCTTCACCCCACTTAGAATTCTTCCTCCTCATAACCAGTTCCTCATCAGTAAATGGACCCACGCCGCCGCTTTTCCTTCTCATCGCCTTCCACCTGAATGGCTGATATAACGATTTCTATGTCAATAGTCTCCCTACCTGCGCACAACGAATCATTGAGCTACTTATATGAGTCTGGAAGAGAATTCAACGGGATGAATGCTTGATCATCGTCTTTCATCGGTTCATCTACATTCATCAACTTGCAAATAGACCTATTGAAATTGCTGATGTGGCTCTCAACATCGGCCCCCTCCGCCATCCTCGGATTATACAACTAAAGCTTCAAGTATATGCGATTTTTCAAAGATTTCTTCGCATGGATATTCTCCAACTTCACCCATGTTTCAGCCGTAATCTTCTCTTTAATAACGTTATACAGGACCTCATATGCCAGGCATAATTGGATTGAGAATTGGCCTTTTCATTGATCTTTTTCCACTATTCTTCTTTCATAGCCTTTTGTCGCTTTTTAAGGAGCGCATCTTGTAATTCTTGCTGAACTAGAAGACATTTCATCTTCATCTTCCAAAGTTCAAAATTAAATTTTTTCCGAATACCTTTTCATGTCGAACCTTATGCCCAATGTCACGCTCTTGTCTTAGATCCGAATTTCTGCTACACCCCAATGATCACTCTGATACCAGTTGTTAGGATAGGAGGGCCAGCAGCGGAAGCAAAACCGAACACAAACAACAAATTAAATAAAACAAGCAACACAAGGCATGCAGCCACCCGCATATAGACAATCCGAATTTAACGTGGAAAAATCCCTCACAGGTAAAAAACCACAGCACAAAGTGACACTAATCCACTATAATATTAGAAGTTACAAGAGATGGAACCCAAGACCCAAGCCCACAAGAGAAATCCAAGCTTCCCCAAGAAGAAAACCCTCTTCTCTAAGCTCCCTCAATCCCCTTTACAACCTAGGATACCTCTAATCCTGTAATACCCCTTAAATAGGCAGAAAAATCGAATTAGAAACATTTTTTTGCAACATCGTGCAAGAAACTATGTTGTTCTGGGAGGTTGTCAGCTGGAACCCCCTACCGACCAGCCGGATGGCCTAAAAACAGTCCAGCATACATTCTGCCCCAACTTCATTGTGATCGGCCGGCCGGCCGGTTGCTCTGTGCAATGTGATTTGTGTCGTCCGTTTTCAACAATTAGAAAAGCTCATTCTGTGAGGAAAACTGGCTCAATGCTTAGTTTTTTCTTTTCATGTCAATATGTTGCTTGTTACATGTAGATTTGAAATTTTATTTCGAAAGGTTACTTATCTGTGTTATTACCAAACATATTTACTTACTTATTGGCGGATAAGTATGTCGTTTACCAAACATACTTATCTGCTTAATAAGTAAAAACCAAGATAAGAAATTAATCTGATAAGTAGCTTATCTTAAGTAACTTACAATCCAAATAGGCCCTAAATGTCATACTATAAGGATAATCCAATAAGCTTAAGTTTTTGTTTGTGAGTCATCTATGTTGAGCGTTATGATTTGAACGGTTTAAGTTGAATTCTTGTATGCCACTTGTGTAATTTCTAAGTGCTTGCGTATCATCTATTAGACTCCGACAGAGTTTCAAAGTTTTTTCTCCTTATATGAGCGTGCCTAGTTGCACACATGTTAGGACATCGCCGTGAAATCGGGCCGCATCGTGCACGTTTCCTTTGAAGGGTGAGCGAATCCACCCCGCGTGGGTGGATCCGTGACTATGACGCCCACTTGTATGCACGTGCCTTACATCCACATTGTTCATCTATTTTACCAGACCATTTTATGTCATGGCAATAAAAATGAAGCAGATCCATATCTCAAGTAGACCACACCACAGGAAACACTGGTTATTAATCATTAAAAACTTCCTACGAGCTATAAAAGTTTTGGATCAACATGGTATTTGTTTGGTCACTTCATGCTGTCTTAGTGACCTTATCAATGGGTTCAATGGAAAATAAACATTTCGGTGGCCCCCAAGAAGTTTCTAATGGTAGGTATTCAATCACCACTTGTTTTTATGGTGTGATCCACCTAAGATTTGGATATGCTTTATTTTTTGGACCATGACCTAAAATGGGCTTTCAAAACAGATGAGTGGATTGGGCCCACCGTGTGACTTACATCCAAGCCACCCATCCGCTTTCTCCAAATCATTTCATGTCATGATACTAAAAATGAAATAATCCACACCTCGGGTGGAAGACAGTCGTATCAATAGCAGGTCACAAGTTCAAGTGCCAAGTAGACACTAACCTTACCCGAGAGTGTACTTTTTTTTCTAAGTCATGCAATGCACCCACCCTATTAGTTGCTCAACGCACCCACAAATGGGGTTAGTGGGTTTCCTCAGCACTCGGTGGCCTTATCAACGGGTTGGATGGCAAATAAACATTTCACCCCCTGGTGAGTATTCAATCACCACCTGTTCATGTGGTGTGGTCCACCTAAGATTTGAATATGCTTCATTTTTTAGAGCATGACCTGAAATGAGCTGTCAAAATGGACGGATGGCATGGATGTAAGGCACATACATTACGATGGGCCCCAAAGTCGGTGGATCCACCCGGATCCACAGAAGTGGCGCCCCTTTGAAGGAGGCTGCTGGTTTGATTCGTCCCATAAAGGTCTGATGGTTGAGCCAGGTGATATCCTGGCTGGACCCACCTTATGAACGGTTATAATGTCCTGCAGATGTGTTGGGTTTAGGTCTTTTCATTCCTCGCCGTTACATATGGCTTTTTTTTGGGCTGTTATATGGCTACTTGCGGAAGTAGGTATCCATCCCAATCCTAATAGATTGAATGTGGGACTAGCACACACGGTCGAACGAATGATTGGGTGGGCAATGTTCCACATGCTGTTCATTGGAAATCAAGTAAGTCGATGGGTATGGCACATATGTTTGTGGAAAATGGACGGTTTACCAATGTTCAGTATCCAACGCACGAGCACTGTAATGGTGTAGTTTTTCCAAAAGCAGGTCATCCATGAGAACGCCCAGTAGATCAAGGGTCTCGATTCGTTCTGCCACGTGTGTAATGAAGAGGTGGCCCTACAGAGACCAGGCTATTTGAGCTGTACGGCACCATCTACCTGCCTGTCCAGCCTCACCCAACACGATGCGGCCCTGCCCCTGGGGCCCACCTTGATGTATCCACACCGTCCATCTATTTTACCACAGGAAACAATGGTGAATGACTGGCCACAAAAGTTTGGGAATAAGCCCAGCGTCTTCCAGCTGGGCTAATCAATTAAGCCCTAATCGAATATGAGACTTGCCGTTGAAACGCCAAGCGTCTTCCAGCTGGGCTAGTAGGCGGACACAGGTCAACAGGTTATATGGAAAATAAATGCTACGGTGGGCCTTAGGAAGTTTTTTGTAATAAGCTTTCAATCCCCACTATTTCTTATAGTGCGGTCCACCTGCTTTATTTTTTTTGTCTCATTTCCTAAATTGAGCTGGAAAAACAGATGCACTATTATGGATATACAATAGACATCAAGATGGGCCATGGTCAGGACCACACCGCGTGTTGAGGCCGGGCCGCACCTAATCCTCTCCCCCTCTCCTACAATGTAACCATAGCATGACAATGAGCGTTCCTGATACACGTGAGTCATGGCTGGGGATATGTTCGATCAGGACCGTTCATCTAGCAACTTGCACATGTAGCAGGTGATTTTAAACATCTAATCAGGGGTGGGAAAAAAAAATTTAAGGTTGACGCTCACCTAACCATGAGGAGTTGAAAAAAACTAACCATGTCTGTGTGATGAGCATGGATTTTTAAACACGGGCCACATACAGTGGATTGATGGCCCTATTCCGGTTAGTAAAATGGATGCAGATTAGGTGGTTGCCAACGACGCCCCGCGGAGGTGTGTTGATGCCCACCCAATGTAGCGTGGCTCCCACATGATATCTATTTTATATTCACGTTGTCCCTTGTTTTTCCACCTCATTTTAAGACGTGAAAAAAAAAGAAATAGATCCAAAGCTCAAGTGGACCACGCTACAGGAACAAATAGACTATCAAGTGTCGAAACCTTCTAGGGCCCACTATAATGCTTATTGGTCATCCAAACCTGTTGATAAGGTCACTCGGACCTAGATGAAAGGAAAACACAAATATCATCCTGATCTAGAACTTTTGTGGCTCACAATAAAGTTTTTTATGGTGGCCATTCAATCGCCAATATTTCCTGTGGTTTGGTCCACCTGAGCTTGCTTCATTTTTGGGTTCAACCCAAAATTGAAGGGGCAAAACGGACCGACAATACGGATATAAAACACACATCACATTTGCCCCCACAGCGTGGAACACATCAACACACCATTGCTAGGAGTGGCGTTGGCAACACCATCTGATACCATCCATGTAAAGCGTGCTCAATCACATCATTTTTATGGACAACAATTGAGATAATGGTCTATAAAAATCAACCCAGCCCACCCATCACATAGCCCATAACTGTAAGTTGAATGTGGATGATTGGCAAGTTTTGAACTAGCCAACAATCTAGGTGGTGGGGTCATCCCATGCAGTGCTTATTGCTAGCGCAGTGGCCATCTGGGCTGACTAGTAGGGCTGTCAAGAGAGGCTGGACCTAGACCAAGCCGAGGTCTGCCCCCACAACGTAAGCTTGTGACCATTATCTTCCCAGTTGGGTTCGAACAAAAAACAAACCGCCACCAATTACCAATGACGAAATGAATGAGGATTAGAAATTATTTTAATTATTTCCTTGTAGCATTTGACTGTAGATTTGCATGTTCCATTTATCTATGATAAAATCACAATTATAACATTTTTATATTACTTCAAATCTTAAATCAATACCAAAACGAAATTGCTCTCGTTTGGATTCAAGATTTATATGATAGTGTCATTAAAAAGTATAATGATTACTAATGATTACAAATTCCAATCTCCTATGTATGTCTGAACCTAATGTAAGAGAGATGTTGGCTATGGCCATAAGCTGCAACTTATCTTGAACTGGCCGGATCTATTAAGGCTCATTTGGATACCATCAAATAAGCTCCTTTTTCTACATGCACTTATAGGTAAGTAACTTATTCTAGATAAGTTTGGTTTATAACTAATTATATGTTACTTTTTTACTTAAAATTACTTAATCATTTAGTTAATTTTTTTTAAAAACTTTTCTACTTTTCATAAGTTACTGAAAAGAAGTACTGTGAGAGACGAAAGAAATGAGAAGTTGATAAATATATTGTTTATTAAACATATTTATCTGTTGAATAAGTAAAACTAAAATAAGCTACGTAAGTCATAAGTAGCTTATCTTAAGTAACTTACAATCCAAACGCTCCCTTAGATACATGTGGAGACCTGCCTGTTTTGTGGGTGGCCGGGCCTTATAAGTCTATCTTTTTGGGCGGCAATGGACAAGTATCAGATGGCCCAGCCCAGCCCAGCCCAGCCCAGCCCAGCCCAGCCCATTTGCACATGCACTCCGCTCGCACGTGTGCCACATGTAGTGGTGCGTGTGAGCTATAACTCAGGCACTGACAGGCATGGTCTGCTTCAGGATACCTTTACCTTGCAGCCAGCAAGGGTGAAACAGCAAGAGGGTCGTGATTCGGTTGCTGCCCTTTGTGTGAGGGGTCAGAACATGTGCTTGAAATGCCTATGGTGCACCTGTCAGAGATCCAGGCCATTCATCATGTAGGGCCTACGGTGAGCATGCATCGGCAAAAAAATCGGCATAGTGCACTTGATTTCAAGTAAGCCATAGATGCATGTTTAATTTCTACCACTGGACTTTTATTATTATTTTTTAACCGTCCATTTTCTGTGATGCAAGCTTCCCTCATTAATTAGAGAACCGACTTTATTTTTTAGGACCATCGAATGTTCTCTCTGTAATCCATCTCACGAATGGCTCAGATCTCTATAACATGTGTCACACGCATGGATCTGTGACATGAATTCCGGCCCACCTCGTGAGGCGCAGCTCGCGTAGTCCCCAACCAATGACGAAACGGAACACGGGAAGCAATCGAGTAACTATTCCCTGGACGAATCTACCCTTCTATATGCTGAAAATACCATCATTACCCAAAATGATGCTAGAAACGCTCCAAGAACTAACTACACTACCATTTTGATTTTTTTTACACTAAATCAATTAACTTATACTATCATATTATTGAAAAAGGAAGGAAAAGGTGTGGGGGGGGGGGGGGGGGGGGGTGTTTAGATATCTGCCATCGAAAAATAACAAAATAACATGAATTTCAATGGAAATTGAAAACTGTGGATTCCGACAGTAGAAATTAGTAGTTTCACTGCTTGCCTTGGAGTGTGATTTTGTAGATTACATTGGAAATGGAAAAAGATAAAAAATAAAATGAGTGAAAGCTTATTTGTGCCTTCTACAACTTCAAAAACATCAATTTAAAGCATTGATTACTACAAATTTCAAGCGGTGCTTCAGAAATGGAAAATAAAATGGGTGTTTTTAGAAACTGAAAATAATGTATTTGCTCTTTGTAAAATTTTTAACGGTAATTGAATAATTCCTAAGCAACTGCTGATGACCATTGCTAGCTAGTCTGCTAAATTAGCTGTTTCATTTCTCCATTTCTAGCATTCCTTCCTGAAGTGCCAGTATTGAACTTTTTAGCGACTCACTATGCAACCTAACACATCACACGGCAAGCAGAATATTCGTGACCGTTTTGCATCATGTGGCGTTCATGCATTGGAGCATGCGGAACCTTCTTTTATAGCTTAGATCGATATCCCGCATTTTTTTTAGCATGACACATGTTCAATTCACATTGTTATACTTTTGTAGCATACCGTTGCATGGGATGCATGCCCCATCAATGCTTTTTTTCCTTTGTATTTCACGCCCATGTGACGTGGATTGCTTTAACCTGCATCCCGTAACGCCTCATTTTAAACAATCGCATCCCTCGGTCCTGGTGTGATGCATTAAATATCATACTAATCAGCATCATTGGTACATTTGAACTTGTGGCCAAATATAGAAGTTGTGTATAGGGCTGATGCTTTATGGATGGTAACAGCCGATATTCCGTTAACTTGCATGCCGGAGCATATGGACGCTGCAGATAATCTTGCCAAAGGTAAGGGCATTTTTGTCATTTCGCAACAGAAAAAATAACATTGTAATTTTGTTAAATAATCAGGGGCAGTTTTGTACTTCTCTCTATATAACTACCACTCTCTCGACGCCCGACCCCGACCGATTTCGAGCTTCCCTTCCTCTCTCAGGGCAGATTTTCTCTGCCATCATCGAAGAAATTTCGCGCTCTTTTTTTGGCTGGAAAGATGTCTGGTAAAGGCGCGAAAGGTCTGCTCATGGGGAAGGGCTCCAAAGATAAAGATAAGAAAAAGCCAGTCTCCCGTTCTTCTCGAGCTGGTCTTCAGGTCTGTCTCTATCTCGATCCTTTTTCTTCGATTTTTCGATATATTTGAATATATATTCTGGTGATTTTTGTTGTTTTTTTTTCGTAAATTTAAGATTCTTTTGGGAGGATCTTTTTCTTTTTGCGACACTTGAAATGGAAGGCAAGGGTTTCAGATATATTTGATTTGAATCCACGGCCGGCGATTCTAATTTCAGATTTTTTTGCGCGACCTCAGATTCGAAGTGGGGTTTTGAATTCGTGGCGTTTAGGCATGGTTTGGTTCTGTGTTTGTGTGTTTTGGGATTTTTATCAGGAGTAAAAAAATGCGGGAAAGATTTGAAGAAGTGGAACAGAAGACTAGAAAATTCAGCAAACTGGATGTCGATAATTGAGTTTGAGAAGGAGAGTGTTGGATTGGGGCTTTTGCTGATCATTGGTATATTGCAATGTGATCGTGTTTGGTCTCAGATCAGATTTTGTCGGCCACATTTTGTTGCATCATTGACTTGGTTGCAGTAATTAAGTTGCAAGAAGTGGAAGTGACCGATCCTTACATTTTCCAGTTAGAAATGTTGGTTGTCTTTTGATGTTTTTGCATGTATCTGTGTTTCGATGTAGCTTCAAATTGTCGAAGGACTGTTTGGACTGATGAAAAGAGAATAAAAAGAGGGAGGGGTCGTTTGGATGCCTGTGTTGTTTACACCTGAAAGTGAGTTTCGGGTGTAAATTGTTTACACCTGCTTGGCTGTAAGTTGTAAAGTACTTGCTAGTAAACAGTTGTGTTTGGGTAACTTGTAAAGTGTTTGTAGGTCAGAAAAGTAGGTATTCACACCAAGAACTTGGAATGGTAAATCGCTTCAAAATCTTCAAATCACATGAAAATGCTAGACGGAAGATTTGGGTAGAGCCCATCTTGATAGATCTTTGAGTTGATTCTTAGGCTAAATCAACCATCAGGTGGACAAAGTGGGCCTACAGATTCAAATGACCTGTAATGTGGAGCAACCGCTTGATGGAAACAAGAAGCAAATTAATAAGTGATGGATGATATGTGTATCAACCATTGTACACTGCTTGAATATTAAAAAAAACAGAGAAAACTTTATTGGGCATACTGTGATGGACTTAGAAAATTACTTAGAAATTGCACACTTGGCATACAATAGCCAAATTATGGGTCCAACATGATGCTCGCGTAACCCAAAGCTCGATGGGGTTCATTGTAATGCTTGTGTGAAAACAACTCCATTCATCAATTTCACTTGCTCATGTTAGGATGAGAGCAAAAAAATGAGGTAGATCCAAGACCCAAGTGGGCCACACCATTCTAAATAGTGGGGAAGGAAACAGCTACTATTGAAACCTTCCAAGGATTCATGGTGAGGTGATCTTCATATGCAATTTAACCCATTCATAAGGTGATTCTCGCTAGGATGAATGGAAAGTATAAATATTAGCTTGATCCAAAACTTTTGTGGGCGCCAATAAGGTTTCAATGGTGGGGTTCAATCCTCATTGTTTCTTGCGGTATGTCCCACTTGAGTTTTAGATCTACCTCATCTTTGTGCTCACGTCCTAAAATGATCTGATAAAACTGAAGGACGGAGTGGATGTCACATGGACATCGAGGTGGGCCCCATGAAGCTTTTGGTTACACGAACTATGTGTCCCAGGGGTTACACGCAACTTGTGACCCCCTTTCTTCTTCCTAGATTGCTTCTAAATAGTGGGGAGGGAAACACCGACCATTGAAACCTTCCAAGGATTCACGGTGATCTTCATATGCAATCCAACCTATTCATTAGGTGATTCTCATTAGGATGAAGGGAAAACACAAATATTAGCCTAATTCAAAACTTTTGTGGGTGCCAATAAGGTTTTAATGGTGGAGGTTCAATCCTCACTGTTTCTTGTGGTATGTCCAATTGAGTTTTAGATCTACCTCATCTCTGTGCTCGTGTCCTAAAATGATCTGATAAAACTGAAGGACGGAGTGGATGTCACATGGACATCGAGGTGGGCCCCACGGAGCTTTTGGTTACACAAACTATGTGTCACAGGGGTTACACGCAACTCGTGACCTACCCCCCCCCCCCCCCCCCAAAAAAAAAAAAAAAAAAAAAAAAAAAAAAAAAAAACATAGAAGAATATTACAGTGGCACGGAATCATTTGAAAGTGCAACATGATCGACATAGATCGGAGTGTTCATTTGAAGAGGGGGACATGGTTTTCCTAAGATTGCAAACCTCATTGTCAATCTTCTCTCCTTTGAAGGTTTAGCCAGGAATTTGCTGCTTGTTCTTTTGGGCCTTACGAAGTGTTGGAGTGTATTGGGCCAGCGCAGATCGCTTAGAGTTGCCCCCTAACACTAAGCTACATCCCGTCTTCCATGTTTCTCTTTTGAAGAAATATGTGGGCTCGCACATCACAATCAACCCTACTCTCCCAACAGTGTCTGATGCTAAAATTATCGACCCCATTCCAAAAGCAATTTTGGATCATTGCTGGTCTTGTTAAGGGTGGAAGATAATCAAAGAAATCTTGTACAATGGGATAACCTTCCTCTTGAAAAATCTTCATCGATTATCCAAGATAATCTCTTGTAGCAATTTCCCAATACCAACCTCGAGGACAAGGTTGTTGCACAAGGGGTGGAGAATGTTAGTATCTATGGGTCAACTAGTGGGCCAAACCGTTAAGATTAGTAGAATGAGCCAAGCAACTTCACTTCAGATCTACAATAAATTGTTATCTTTGAATTTGAATTGTAAGTTTGAAATACTAATCCAATAATCAAGGGAGTTGTTGGCTTTGATTGTAGGGAGCGGATTAGCCTTGAGCTTGAATTTGAACTTGGGATTGACCTTGATCGTAGGGAGTGGATTTTTAGCCTTGAGTTTGAATTTGATTTTTGTTGATTGTAGAGAGTGGATTAGCCTTGATTATAGGGCATATAATTAACTAATTTTCAATTATTACTATTATTGTGGACAATTATTTATGTAATTCTAGGCCATTGATGAAAATATGTAAATTTTTCTCCAACAATTTTTTGCTTGATTGCAAGGTGGGACAGCCCATCCTTGAATTTGGGTTAGTTATCGTAATCATCTGAGTACGATCTTACCACACACACATATTTGAAATTCATAAAGTGTTAACAATGATGGGATCTTGTGTTGATTAGATTAGTTAGTGACAAAAGACCTTCTAAGCATGAGTCATGGTCAAGTTTATCGAACAAGAGATGAAATATTGTAGCCCTTGCGCAAAAGGGCATGATCACATGCGTGGTGATTAGGAACGCGTGGAGAGGATGGCGGTTGCAATGATAGATTTTCTTTATGCGATATGGAGCTTGATGGTTGAATTCAAAACGAATCGAGTCATCCAATAGTAAAGATATTCTAAGCTTGTTTGAGGTTAGGTGGGTGGAGGTTGTGGAGGGTCGCTTTTAATTGGATGTCATAGAGATTGATGATTTCGATTGTGGAAGTTCCTGAGTCATCCATGGGTAAGGAGATCTAGAACCCTTGTTATGCATATTTTTGTGCCAATCGAAGGTCGAGAGTTGGTATCAAGGTAGGGTTCAAAATAGAAGGAGAATGAGTTTTGAGTGCGATCGGTCTACCTAGTTTGGGCGATTCTATTCAAGGGTCTGGTTTTTGGAGATCCATAAAAGTACTTGTGTATTGGAAACATTGAGCTTCATGTTGTGATGCGGACATCAGTGGTGCACCCTTTAGAGTGTACCAGAGGAGGCGACGTTGCAGATCAAGTGTTGGAGCAGACGAGTTGATGTGGATGGACGCCGGGCCCCTTGGGCCCATTTTCTGACGCGTTACGAGTACTCGAGATGCAGGATTGCGCAGGAGCATCATGACCGCTGGACCATGGAGCGGATTTACGTTTAGGCGCTTTTCTGTTTATTTCCTTGTTTCTAGGCGCTTTAGTGTCGTTATTTACTTTAGGCGTTTTTATGTTATTTCTTTGGTTTTCAGGCACTTTAGTCCACTTTTTTTTAATTTTTTCGTAGCTTATATATACTGTAAGAAACCCTATTTCGAATTATTGAATGAATAGAAAATTCGTGAGTTTCTTCCTTTTTGTTTGAGAGATTAGGCTTTCAGGATTGGCCCTCGGGTGTTGAGGATTCCACCCCGGAGTTTCTGTTTTTCTCTTCTCTATTTGTTCAAGTTGCGAGGAAAGGTAAGCTTTTTTTTTTAATTCCTAATTCGTGCTTTATGAGAACCCATTGCTTTTCGACATCCCCCGTCCTTTTCTGAAACCCCCCCCCCCCCCCCCCCCCCCCCTCCCCCCTGGGTATGATTGAAAAGAGGGATGCCTAGTCATGAGACCCGGATCCAAACTTGACTGTGGACTGGTCTATGCTAGAACTGGGATATCCTCATATCTCTAGATCCTCCCTGTTTTACGATTTTACATAGTTTTATGTGAAGGGGCATGATCCGGACGGACGGATCTCATCTTCATGTTGAGATTTGTTAGTTTCCTCTGATTGAAAGTAGTTAGTTTCATAAATTTATTATTTGAATATCTTCCAACTGAATATACATGCATCTAGGGTCAGGTCATCGCATGCCCCTGCATCATGTTGTCATTGTCTAGAATTTTAATTCATCTGGCTGATCTTCTCACTTACACAATTTTGCATGGAGGTCTTGAGTTTAGGATCTCAAGGAAGAAAATTGGGAATTCCATTTGGTTAAGTGGGCAAGGGAACAACATGATGTCGATTGTGCTAGTTAAAGCTAGTGAGGTGGAAGAGTACTTGGGGTTGAATTAACAATTTCACAATGGGTAGAATTGAAGATGGAAGAGTAAGAAGATTGTTAGGAACAACTTTCCAGAATTAGCTGTAGCAATCTTATTTGGAGGTATAGCTCCTACTATGTGAGCCTCTCGTTACTCCTACCACCATCCAACCCTACCATGATTCCACCAATACGAAATTTAATTCAATCATCGCCATCATCATCTAAGCCAACTAACTGGGGTTGGCTGCATGAATCATGTTCCTCCATTCCACTCTATCAAGAACCATATCCTCAATTAAACCATAGGTCATCAAATCTTTACTTCTTCCCACCTATGCCCTTTTGGGCATTCCCCCTTGCCCTTTAATAACCTTCAACTTGAGCCAACCCACTCCTTCTAGCCGGTGTTCTTGGCCTCCGATACACATCCAAACCATCTAAGTCTACTTTCTCTCTCATTACTTACTGGGGCTACTCCTAAATTCCCTCAAATATGTTCATTTCCAATTGCTACTCCTAAGTTCCCCTGAATATGTTCATTTCTAATCGCTACTCTTAAGTTCCCTTGAATATGTTCTTTCTTATTCAATTCTTCCTCGTCGTGCCATTTATCCATCTCAACATCCTCATTTCAGCTATGCTTATTCTATGAGCATGTTGTTTCTTGACTGCACAACATTCTGTCCCCTAAAGCATGGCTGGTCTGTCTTATAGCTTTCCCGTAAGATCTTTCCTTCAATTTGAATCATAAGATGGTCACACAAAACTCCATTCCATCCACCCAGTTCAAATTCTATGAACAACATCCCTCTCAATCTCTCATTCTCGTGAATCATCGACCCACGATATCTAAAGTGGTCGTTTTTATGATACTTGTTGGCCATCTATCTTAAGTCTTGGGCCTGTTTGGAATGCGAAATTAAGTGCTATACAATTGCATTAGGTGGAATTAACACCATTATTGTATAATGATTAGATGTCTGGAAATCCCATGGTATTTTGACCATCCAATCCAACATTTGGGATCAAATTCTTCCTTCAAGAAAAACACTGCATTAAGTGAAACCCGCGTTTGGTGGACATTGGAATTGTAATAAATGGAATAGATTTCACAATTGATGTTGGTCACCTGCATGCATATGCAACTCGTTTGTCACGTGTAAAGGGCGTATATGGATGGACAATGTGGATAAAATGCATGCATCAATGTGGGGCCCATGGATGTAGTGTATTTCAAAATCCATCAACAATTCCGCTGTATCTCATGATGGGATTGGATGATATGATACCTGGATTAATCCATTCCTTTCCACCGTTTCCAAATGCCGGATAGTATTTACATTGGACCGAATGCAATTCCATACCACCTAATCCCACATAATCCCATGTTCTAAACAGGCCCTAATTGATCCTCACTTCCATACTTATTTTTACTAAAATTACATTTCACGTACTCTTTTATTTGGCTAATTCTAAAACATTTAGATTCTAAGGCACCCTTCCATAATTCTAGCTTTGTGCTTACCCCCTTCTCCCTTGTCTTTAAGCTATTCCACAATAGCCACCACCATTACCAGTATACAACCTTTATTTTTTTTGGAAAACCTATTTTGCCTATACAAAAGACCGTTATGAGGCCATTATGGTTGTTACATGCCCGTTACGGGTCAATTTTTCCATAATAGCTGTTACAACCACATAGCGCATAACGGTTATAATGCGGGGGCATTGTCACACCGTGCTCGAGAGGGGTAGCCTGTGGAGGCGAGGACACACTTGGGGTGGGTGGCCTGTGTGAGGTGGGTGGCTCGTGGACTTGGGCCCCACCCGTGTGGGTGGCTCGTGTGATATGTACCCATGGACTTGGGGCTCACGAAGGAGGGTTCAGCCGAGGACCTAACCCATGGATTTGGGGCCTGGGCTATGAGATGAAGGAATTGATTTGCCACGCTCTATTAGTTTGAGCTTTTAGAGTAAGCGGTTGGTCGTCCTTCATCAGGTTACTACCATTACCATTATGTAACTGTTTGGGATACTGTGCTTGTCTCATTATTCAAATATGTCATACACAAGCAACATACACCGCATGACGTCTTTATGTAAATGTCTAGTTAACTCATCCATAGCAAATGCGAAAGGCACAAATTCAATGCTGACCCCTACTGTAGGCCTTTTTGTAATTGGAAACACACTTGCTTTCCACTAGTGGTCCGTACATTAGATATCGCTCCTTCATACGTCTTTATGTAAATGTCTAGTTAACTCATCCATAGCCAATGCGAAAGGCACGAATTCAATGCCGACCCCTAGTGTAGGCCTATTGTAATTGGAAACACACTTGTTTTCCCCGAGTGGTCCGTACATTAGATACAACTCCTTCGTACGACCTTGACCATGTCAATATACGATATATCCTCTCCCTCTCTCTCTCAATATTCACCAGGTTATATCTTTGTGGACCCTATCATATGTTTTCTCAAAGTCAATAAAACATCATGTGGATCCTTTCTCCTCTTCCTGAACTTCTCCATCAACAGTGTAAGTGAGAAAATGACCTTGATGGTTGTCCTCCTTAGCATAAACCCAAAGAAAATTTCTAATACATTTGTCTCATGTCTAAATCTTTTTTCAATCATTCTCTCCAAAAGTTCCATGGTACGACACGTAAGTTTAATATCGAGATAGTTCATCTCTGTATGTCTCATTATTCTTGTAAATAGGTATCATATTACTTTTCCTCCATTTGTCTGGCATTTTCTTCATTCCTACATTCTTATTGGACAACTTACTCTACCAAAACAAGCCAATATCTCCATTGAACTCCAAACCTCTATTTTTATACCATATTTAACTCCATAAAATTTGTATTATCTATAGTTGTTTGCCGTTTTTGAGTCTACACTTAGTTTTTTACCAAAGGTTCTTTGTGAATTTAAATGCGAGAGCAGGGTGATAACATTTCAAAAAATTAGGACTTAGGAAACATTTGTATAAGATAATATTATAGGATAGATAACATGTGTTTATATTTGAAAAAATGCGGATTTACTTTATGATTGTGTTCATAGACACTTTGTATATCTTGATTCATCGTGGACAAAAACCATAAATTGCAGAATGAATAAGAATTAAAGCTGTTGTTGGTGGAGCAATGGGAATGGAATTTGGTATTAGGAGCAAGAGGGGTTAGGTACGTATGAGGCAGGAGCAAGAGCTCCAACATTGGTAGATATAACATGGGCATAATGAGGATGTGTACAAGTGGAAAATGCTTATGGTTATGTTGATTGGGGATTCTTTAGCTGACAACGAGGATAGGTTGCGGTCTTTGGTGGAGCAAGTGGATGGGAGCATGCATTTCTTTAGTTTGGTCATCATTATTCTGAAAGGTGCCCCAACGGTCATTTAGCTTTTCCTATGACAATGTGACGCGTGTTCTCATCTTTTATTCTCTATCCTTTTCATTCTAATCGACAAATTAATTTGGTTGAAGATGATTGAGAGGTTTAGAGTTAAAAAATCTTTGTTGTATGAAACACTTCTCTCTCATTTTACTTTGCTTTTGTAGGATTTTAACACGTACCACATTCTAAGAGAAGAAATAAGGTGGTCTTTGGACAATGGGCATTTTTGTGGAAGTAGAGTCCTTCCAACGGTGTTACTTGTTTTATTGTGAGAAGGGTTCATTCCTTGTATTCTATAATTGTCTTCCCCATTTGCATGTTGAATCTTTATGGGACATGATGGGGAAAGGTTCAAAAGAGCAGCAGAAGCCATTTTTCTCTTGATGGGGACATCAACTTTTCATGGCAACCCTTTCAAGCTTACCCTAGAGAGGTTGAAAAAGAATTCTTGTGGAATAAAAGGTGGGCTGAAATTTGGGTGTAAAAGAGGTTTGTAGGCCACAGAAAATGGGAAATTAATAATTGGAAGGTAAAGGGATATGAATATGGTGGATATTTCTCCTTGAGGTAAGTGGCTTAGTTGCACGATCCTCTTAACTAGATATCACTCCCACTTTGAACTTGTGCTCCCACTCCTGCTTCCTTGTTGTGTATACTTGCTAAAATTTAAAACAAACACTTACTAGCTCCCACACCTGAATCTGTAGTCAATCCCCAAATCCATCGTTGATTCACTTTGCGCTTTGTGCAACTGTAAAGTGGCTTTGGAGAGTCGGAGAGGAAGAAGGCTGCTTATGGCGCACTGGCTCCAGACCCTAAGAGATATGGCCTTTAGGGAGTGAGATTTCAAAGTGGCTACTAGATTAGATGGTTGGCTGTTGATGCAAGCCCAAGGCCCACAATGAGGCCCAACATGTGTTGAATTTGGGGGCTGTTTGTTGGTGTAAGTTTAAGGGTCTACAGTTGTTAGTTTTGGAGGATTCTAGTTGGAGGATTTGCTGATTCTTTGAAGATCTTAGGGGCTGATTCCATGGATTTGCATAAGCTGTTTTTAGGCTCGTTACGTTTTAGCAAAATCTTTGTAGATTTATTTGCCGTGATTTTGGGTAGATTTGATTGATATGGAATCGATCTAGTAGTTAGTGAATCTTGTTAAAGATTTTTTAATAATAAAATCTTGTTAAGGGGAAGGCCCAAAAGGACATGGATAGAGGTAGTATGAAAAGACTTGATGACCTATGTTCTAACTGAAGGTATAGCCCTTGATAGAGTGGAATGGCGAAACAATATTCATGTAGCTGACCCCATTTAGTTGGGATAAGGCTTAGATGATGATGTTGTTGTTGTTGATGATGATGAAAATCTTGTTAAAGATTTAACAAGGATTTTAGGAAATCTCTTTAGAATCTTCAAAAAGGTTTTCTTATAGGAGGTAGCTGTGTTGCATATTTTTTTTTTTTGAGTTTTGTGGAGTTTCACATGTAGCTAGCGAAAAGATTCAGTTTCAATAAGTTGTTTTTATCCCTCGCTATTCAAATACTCTTGTCTGGTGTATGTTCTTCATCCGTTCCAATTATTCGGGTATCAAGATCTCATTGGTTCTATGACTGAATTGCATAATTTGGTATGAGAGCAGGTGATGGTTGGCTGATTTTGACTCTACATTGTCTTCAAATTGCTTCGAAGGGAGTGACGCGAGGGACCACCCAAGTGGTCCAACCTAACTGATCCAAATACTCATGGGGCAAATAGATTAACTCTTGCATATGGTAGACAATGTCACTAATCAAGCAGGCAGCTCTGACGTGGAGGTAATTTGGAGACCGATGCTAGAGCACGTGGACAATAGGGGACCCTAGCTGATGAAGGCACTAATGATTGAATTCCTTGATTGTTGGAACGTGATAGTGAACCAAAATTAATTGAAAATTTTGGAATTCCACGGTCTTTTGCATGTAGATGGCTTCATTGATTGGCTAAGGTAGAGAAGGTGCTTGTGTGCAAAGAAATGACCGACAAGCAGAATGTTAAATTGGTAGCTGAAAAGTTTCCATGCACTAACATGGTGGACAATCTTCAAGCTTAATGAATTCATCAAGGTCAAGGGAAAATAATTTATTGGGAAAAGATTAAGAAGAATTTAGAAAGAAAATTCTCACCCATTACTTGTGCTCGTGACCTTTATCAAAGATGTCCCAATGTTCATCAAGGAACACAACAGTAAATGAAATGCACTGAGTAATTTCATACCTAACATCATAGGCTGAATTTCGTAAGTACGAAGTCTGGATAATTTCAAAATATCTTAATGGTCTTAATTTTAAGATAACGAATAAATTGGCTTTCAAAGATGTGTTTAAAGTGTTCAATGCTTACATACATGCATTGAAAGTAGGGGAGATAATTAATTATGGACCTAGGAGGTGATTTGGTCACCCCGAGGATCATCATCTATGATAGGATAGTAAGCTAACTTCCCATGTAAGAATGGTCATAGGGCCTCCCATAACTCGAGGGAAGGTAGATAGCTATAGATAAGGGACTACTACATCCAAGATGAGTAACACTTCTTTCACGTGCTTCAATTTTGGGCAATTGGGACATCTTACCTTTGAATGTCATTTTGATGCAACTAGATGGAACTAAGTGTAATGGTATTCAATGCACCGGATTGAGGTTTGAGCCACGAAGAGAAAGTAATGCAAGATTGTGAGCAAGCTCAACAATCCTCTAGTCTTAAACTAGAGATCCCCCCCCTATCGTGGAGAAACAAGAGAGTTTTCATAAAAGAGAATATCATTCAACTATTTTATTCCATAGGACCAAGCCTCATTTATAATGGGTACTTGTATTCTAGAATAAAATTTGTGGAATCTAAAAATAGAATTCCTAGCTAGCCAAAGATCTGAAAAATAGAAAACTACATAAATAAGAAAGCACTTAAAGAAGAAAATACTTAAATAAGAAAAATCTAATATTACTTCTTGCTTAATATAAAGATATGAAAGAAAAAGGAAATTTTCTAATGTAGCGATATTTTCTAATGTAGAGATTTAAAAGAAAAGTAGGGATGGGCTAAAAAGGGAAAGGTGGCCTTTTTTTGTGCACATGTGGGAAGCGTGCACGTGTGGGATGTAGAGCGATTGCATCACATTCACATTAGTCTAGAGTAAAAGCGAATTAAGCCTAAGAAGGATGTTATATCGATTAGACAAAAATGGAGCATGAGAATGAAGAACATATATGTGATGGTATGCTATGACCTATAAAAGATGCAAAAAATGTGTACAGAGATAGTAGGGAGATGTTGGTGATCCAACGGGCAATGCTATTGATGCCCTGAATGATTAATGATATGGTTGGAAGCTTGGAGCATATTTCTACGATACTTGCACTTTTGTTGGAATATATGCATGATTTGATAGATGGGGTGCTGGTGATATCGCTAACATAGAAAATAGTAAAGAAGCTAAAACTAAAAGTAACATAAGCATCCACATCCATACCTGGTGAAGACTTTTAACTCTAGGTGCTTAGTACCATTCTCTATCAAAGCTAAGTATTGGGATGTGGTGTGATGTTGTCCCTATGGAAGTGTGTCACATTTTGTTGGGGAGACCATGGCTCTAGGATCTAGATATGGTGCATTTGACTCAGCTAACACATATTCCTTCCTTAAGTCGTGTTAATGTCATGTTACATTCGATGAAGTAGCTTCTAACACCCGAATCTAATAAAGAGGAGGGATAGACATTGTTCATGGACAGACATTGTTCATCATATAGAAGTTCGAAAGAAGAGAAGAAGTGAAAGGAGAAGATCAAATAGAGCAAAACCAAGTTCTGTGAAACTATGAATGAACATCCTACAGGGAAGATATATAAAGAAGGCACCTTGGTCATGGTTTTCTTATGCAAAGAAAGCTACTGTAGGGAACTTATCACAGAGTCAAGTCTAAGAAGATCAGTTCATGCTGAGTAAAGAGGAAAATGGGTAACAACACCTATAAGATCAAGTCACCAGATGACTGGATATTTTGTTGACTTTCAACATGGCTTATTTGTTCGAGTACCATGGCAAGTTTCTTGACATGCAAGACAAAGTTATTGCTGATTTGGGCAAACTACTCCCGAAGAAAAAGAAGGAAGAAGTTGAACACGTGTCGCATATAAAGACCATCGACACTCAATGAGGCCAATACAAGTAGTGGATATGAAATGGAAGAACAAGCCCCATTTTAAATGCACGTGATTCATAGAAGACAAACTGAATGTATTGGATCTGGACCTCTATTGCTCATATGAAGCCCAAGGCCCACCATGAGGTCCCATATGTGTTGAATTGGTGGGCTGCTTTTTGCTGATTTTTGGGCATAAATTTTCACAGTCTACAATTGCTATTTTTGGAGGATTCTTGTTGGAGATTTGCTGCTACTTCAAAGATCTGCTGGGTTGATTTCTGTTTGCATAAGCTATTTTTTGGCCATTACATTTTGGCCAAATCATTTTACATTCATTTGTTGATATTTTTGGGTAGATTTGATTGATATGGAATCGATCTAATAGTTGGGAAATCTTGTTAAAGATTTAATAAGGATTTTAGATTGTCCCTTTGGGATCTATAAATAGGGGTTGTTCTAGGAGGTAGGGGCACTACATTTTTCTGATTTTTGTGGAGTTTTGCTCGATGCTTGTAATTGAGGAAGTTTCAGTTTCAATAAGTTGTTTAGCCCTCTCTATTCAAACACTTGTGTGGTATGCGTTCTTCGACCATCTTAGTGATTTGGGTATCGAAATCTCACTGATCCGATAACCAGATTGTATCAACTGTTAATCAAACTAAGTGGAGGAGATATTAAAAAAAGAATAGGTTTTGGATTGGAAGAGATAACAGGGACAGGCTATGGAGGGATCAACAGTGTGGTGTTAGGATATCGGAGAAGTATTTATGCTTGTGTCTATTAGTGGAGTTCGTGATGAAGCTTGTTTTGAGAGGCAGTGGGGATAGGTCATGTACCTTTTTCTTGTCTATAGATTTAAGGGAGGAACTAGGTCTTTTAATCTAGTTATTAGGCAAGTTAAGAGGGGTTTTACATCCCTTGGTAGGGTATAGATCATAGATTCATAAAGTTCGGGTTATGAATGCTAAAATAGGTTTGTAGTTTGATCTTTTTATATCATGTTAACTGATGGTGGTGTGGCTTTCATTGCAAGTAGTAGGCTGTTGGTTTCACCCTTCATCAATGGCACTAGCTTCTTGCTGGATTGCTGTGTTCGGCAAAGTTCATGATTGACACCCATTTGTGCTATGTGGATCTAGTTTCCCAAGAAGAATGTCTTTTATTATGTAGTGGAAGAGATAGTGGACTATCTTTCTTCCATTATTATGTTGTAGGAGGGATTTTCTTCTGATTGTTTTTTGTAGTGTGGCGTCTACTTCATTTTTGGAGTTTGGAAGGGCATTGGGTCTATTGGACATGGGCCAGTTGACTCTGTTTCAGTTAGCACCTATACGAGTATGGAATCCAACTCATACTAACTCCACTGGTGGGTGGGTGCATCGTTTGACTAACCGTGTGGGTGTGTTGCGCAACTTACAGGGTGGGTGCGTTGCATGACTAACAAAAAAAAAAAAATGCTTCTATTGGCTGAGTTGTTTGATACAAATCAGTTTCGGATGAGGCACATGTAATTCAACTATTACATACTTGGGTGAAAACCATGGTTTTATGAAACTCTACAACATTTTCGGTGAAGTTATTGCAATAATTGGTACTTAAATAGGTGGATGATTGCTGTCCAATGGTCCCACCGAAAGCTTGGTGAAGTCTATAAGGATTGGGGAGCTGGGCCTTTTCAAGAAAGAGAAATAGTTCTTTGGCACATGCATCCGCTGCTCACTGTTTCGTGTTGTGTAAATGGAGTCGATTCCATTTATGTCACGGTCACTGTCAAAAGAATAAGAAGTTGCCTAATCAAATAGGTGCTCATTAGACTTGAGTTTTGCAGGGATCCATTGGCGGTTTGCTTAGGGATTAGTCCTCGGTGATCAGCAGTAAATTCTGTAAAGAGAAGGGCAAAGACCAGTAGTGCGCCCCTCCTACTGGAGTGTGGAAGTTAAACTTCAGTGGCTCCTTCGACATTTCAGGGTCTAGTGCGCGCCTTTCATTTAAAATAAAATAAAATCAGGGTCTTGCTGTGTTGGCAGCAGGTGCTTTTAGAGATGATAAGGGAGTTGAACACTACTTTCTCAAGTTCCTTGGGATGATCAAACTAGAGGTTAGGGTTCTTAGGGCCTGTTTGGTGCACGGGATTGAGGGGGATTAGATGGGATGGAATTTGCAAAGTGCAATTAATGTGGCTGGCAGTGAATTGTCCCCCAACCCCATGGGATCAAGAAATTTCTACACCATGTTTGTGATGGGTTCAATGATCGGAACACCTCACTCTGGGATTCCATCCCTCGTTTATGAGATTGTGTGTGGAAACGGATTGCGTGGTGTGCCATCGTGGTGTGTTGACATCACCAAGTGTTGTGGGCCCCACCATGATGTATGTGTTATATCCACACTGTCCATCAATTTTATGAGATCATTTTAGGGCATAATATGAAAAATGAGGCGGATTTAATGCTGAAGTGGACCACACCACAAAAAGTAGTAGGGATTGAATGTCTACCATTGAAAACCTTTTGGACGCCACAAAAGTTTTGGATCAATTTGATATTTGTTTTTTTCCCTTCATCCAGCTCTCGTGACCTCATGAACAGATTGGATGACGAACAAACATCGTGGTGGGCCCTAGGAAGGTTTTAATGGTGGGAATTGTTGTCCCCATTGTTTTTTGTGGTGTGGTCCACTTGGCTTTGGATCTGTATCATTTTTGGGCTCATGACCAAAAAGATCTCGCCAAATAGATAGACAATGTAGATATAACACATACATCATGATGGGGACTAAGGCTGCTAGTGTGTGGCACAAATGCAATCCGCTTTCTGAGTTAGCAATTTTCTCTTCAAATCCCGGCTATTGGCGGCTGAAATCCAAGACAAAGGGCGAAATCCGTCCCCGTTCCACCCACGGGACTTGCACAGGTTCCAAAGCGTCAATCCTTGAGTTCAGTTGTGTTCACCAAATGCTGGTTGGAATGTAAAAAGAGAGACTGGGAATTCAATCCCATACAAATCCCCCTCAATCCCATGTAGGGGTGTCAATGGGCCAGGTTCTCCCATTGGGCTTTCGGGCCAAGCTTAGACTGGAGTACTAGGCCTGAGGGCCGGGCTTGGGCGTAAGTTTTAAACCTGTTTCTAAGTTGGGTCGGGCTTGGGCTACGACTTCCAAAACTTGGTAACTTGGCCCAGCCTGGCAGAGTTTTAAAAACTTTCAAATTTCAAATTACACTTCCAACTTTTATACAATAGGCAGAGGAGGAAATGCTTTTTATCCAATGGGTAGAGAGAGAAAAAGCTTTTTCATGAGCCAAAAGAGTTAGCCAGTTGGAGTGGGCCCCACCATGGTGTTCATGAAAAATCCACTCGACCACTAGGTGTGTCACCCCATGTTAGCCCTAGAGCCCAAAACTAAGGCCCGTCCGAGTTTCAGGTGGACCACACAATTGGAAAAGGTGTACAGGGTGGTGTTGCTCACTCTCCAAACTATTTCCCTACGTTAGACCCATATGAATAATGGATGGGCATAATGCTTTGGTCCCAAGCCTAAATTGTGGTTTTCTATCTAATTGTTGGAGTGGATTTTATGTAATCATCACAATGGTCCCTGTAAAGATCAAGGGTGGATGTTTCTTTCCCAACTGTTTCCCTTCGTGTGCCCCCCTTAAATCAAGAATCATTCTGATTTTATGGACATAGGTATAACATAGTATTACACATATAGTGGTCGGAGTGGATCTCAAAAAAACATTATAGTGGGTCCCTCTAAAAAGTAAAGGGTAGATTCAAAGGAAACTTGTTCTGTATGACAGGTTCGTGTGGGTGGGTGTGTCTCTCCAAGAGCAGATTAGGCGCGCCCCGGCTTTACCCAAGACGGTGTGGCTCTTACTGTGGGTTTCATCCTGATGTATCATTTCTATATCCATGCCGTTTATCTGTTTTTCCAGATCATTTTAGCGCATGATCTGAAACACTAAGCATATCCGATTCTTATGTGGACCAAACCATAAGAAACAGTAGTGATTGAACACCCTACCATTAAGAACTTCCAGGGCCTACCTGAATGCCTGCATAATGTTTTTTTACCATCCAAACTGTTGATAAGTTCAAATAAACCTGGATAAAGGGATAAAACAAATATCATCTTGATCCGAAATTTTTGTGACCCATTAATGCTCAATCATCATGTTTTCTTATGATATGGTTCACCTTAGAATTGAATCTGCTTTTGTTTTGGGCTCATGCCCTAAATAGATTTGTAATAACGGCTGGACGACGTGGATGTAGTATACATTCATCAATGTGGGCCCACAGTAAGGGCTGCATTGTGTTGGGTGATGCTGGGACGAACCTAAATCTTTGCCGTCTCCAGGAAGTTTTCTTCAACGTGGCTTCGGTGGATCCCCAGAGGTGGGTGGATCCTTGACTGTGATGCCCACCTTTATGTGTCTTAGATCCATGCCGTCCATCCGTAAAGCCAGCGCATCTTAGGACATTAGTCCAAACATTTAGAACATCCAAATCTGAGGTGGACCACACCAAAGGAAATAATGGTGATTGACCATTAAAAAGCTTTCATTAGGGACGACCACCATTGAATTTTATGGGCCCACCATAATGAGCTATGGAAAATCTACTCCTACCATTTGATACCAAACCAAAACTTGGGCATGGGGCCCAAAAATCAGACCCATTAATTATTTAGGTGGGACACACGAATGGAATTGTTTGGAGGGTGTGTTGCCCCGTGTAATGTTTTTGAATGGTGTGGTCCACCTGAAACACAAATAGTGGTGATTTTCCGGCCCTGTGCCTATCATGAGGTAACAAACTTTATGGTCCGGGTGGATTTCATACAAACACCATGGTGGGCCCACCTTAGCCAGCAACCCTAACGGGTTGGACTTTAAATACTTAATAAAATATATAAGATAGAGCTTTCTCGACGATCTCCATGTTTCTCACCTCCTCCAACCTATGATTTCCATCTCTCCTCCAACCCACCATTTTCATCTCTCCTCCAACTCATTCCTTCCATTTTTTGCACTCAGACCAAGCCTTTTTCACAGCATTGCAGGAGCGGCATGCTGGGCTGTCGAAACAGGTCTCTCTCTCTCTCTCTCTCTCTCTCTCTCTCTCTCTCTCTCTACCGTAGAGCCCACTAAATCACAGATCTGGCTGGTGGGTGTGGGGCCCACTAAATCATAGATTTTTTGGGTACGTGTGGGGTCCACCAAATCATGTATTTGTTGGGTAGGTGTGGGACCCACCAAAACATTATTTTACATTACTTTTTTCGGGCTCAGCCCACTCCGGGCTCTGCATACGTATTCTGGACCGGGCTTGGGCTGAATATTTTGGCCCATCACAGGCCTGGACCAGGTTTGAGATTAAGTTAAATAATGCGGGCTGGGCTTGGACAGAGCATGGCCCAGCCCTAACCCAGCCCATTGACACCCCTAATCCCGTGCACCAAACAGGCCCTTAGAGTGGCTTTAGGAATCATCTTGGAGGATTTTTCCGTAATGTTAATTGCGGAAGTATATTCCCAGAATGTCATGTCTTGGGTGTCTTCTAAGCCAAGAGGGCCAAGTTGTTTGTTATCTTCAGCAGTATTCATGCTATCGCCTCCAGGCTAAAATTTCATTTGGCCACATTAAAAGAGAGTTAAATAGCATAGTTGAG
Source organism: Liriodendron chinense (assembly GCA_003013855.2). Taxonomy (NCBI): domain Eukaryota; kingdom Viridiplantae; phylum Streptophyta; class Magnoliopsida; order Magnoliales; family Magnoliaceae; genus Liriodendron; species Liriodendron chinense. The sequence goes on along the minus strand of PVNU02000439.1, from coordinate 5,644,579 downwards.
GTTTTGGCTGAAGGTGTAAAGCTGCTTGGCTCTTTGTATTGTGAATGCTCCTTTTTTGTGACGCTCTTTAGTAAAATGTTTCATTAATTCTTAAAGAAAAGGTGGATAACGTTTTTCTTGAATATCTATGAATTCCTCAATTTTCATCACTTGTCTTTCCGAATCTTTATTGGCATGACTCGAAGAAGTTGTGTATCTGTATCATTGTGTTTCATTCATTGGCCCGAAGTTGCATCAGTTACCGGCACTGAGCTTTTAACCCTTCACCAAGTTGGTAGGTAGACTGTATTTAGTTTCTTAGGGAGAGTGATGATCCTGGAGTTTGAATTTTGAATTCGAAAGGTAGTTTGACCACTGTATGAGATGTTAGTTTTGATGATGTTAATTTGACCCCTCGAATAGTGGGCTGCCGAAACAGTTTCATGGGTTGCAACTCTTGTTCGATTGCTGTGTTGGACAGAATCCTGACTAACAAACATTTGCACAATGTGGATTTAGTTGCTTGGTACGTGTGCTTTTTCCTTTCTTCTAAATAGCCAGGCCAAGGATACACCGATGATGGCAATGATAATCAAGATTTTTTTTTAAACACAGAGAATAGACCATTGACCATTTCTTCTCCCATGTTCTTTTGTTGGTTGGATTTGCTTTTTCTTCTTCTTCTTCTCCCTTCGGTTGCACTTGTCTGGTGCAACATTTTAGAACCAGATGGGGGACAAAACTAGCAAGGCAGCCAGGCAGTATTTTTATGGTTCAACTGCAGTTTGGACTGGTTGAGCCATGATGTCATGATAGTCATCATTATACTATAATACGATTTATTTGATAATACATGAGGGAAAATATACCCTAAATCAAGATGTCATTTTCGTGATTACAGTGGACTCTGGATGCTAGTTGGACCATTAGTGTCGGCTATCCTCAGTTGGTGACAATGACAGGTCCTAAGAACAATCCACAAAGATCAGTTCATCTCCATATACTTTTAGTTTCAAGAATATGACTTGATCTATATACCATGAGGTAATCTACTGTCTGTTACCTAAGTTTGTAAAGGCACCATTGATGGGTAGGTCCTGGGCTTGAGTCCTGCAGATTTACTTGGTTCGATCTGCCTGAAGTGAGATGTAGTCTGCCCAAATAAAAAGAAAACCCATGAGAGAACCAATTGAGACATGACCAGAGAAGAAATTAAAGAAATCCTGTACCAGCACCTTGCTAGGAAGGCACTTCATATATACTTTCACATGGGGTGTGCTCATGCTTCTCAAGCATGCATTGTCCGGTGCTCGTTTGTCATTCAGTAGTTTGCTCATTTGTTTTTTTTTATTTTTTATATTCTTCTTGGAGAATTACAAGAATTTGGAATAACATCCACTCCTTTTATATGGATGTTCCAGGTCAAGTACTGCACTTTAGTGCCCCACAACTGGGCAGTTTGTTGCATTTCAGCCTCTTCGAGTAGTTCCTCTTCTAAATCATAGATCAGAAGACACAAAAAATCTACATTTGAAATTCTGTCATGTAGCTTGAAAAGCATCTCGTTTTGCTTGGAAATTATTCTATTGTTTCCCTTTTCTTGTCCTGATTGCTCAAAGGGGCGTGCTCCAGGGGTACGGTACCAATATAAACTACAGTGGTACCGGGCGTATGTGGGGCCCATGTGCTGAGTGCAAAAAATCCAACATGTCCATCATATGCTTCAGTGCAACTGATCTCTGTCTGATATGTGAATCAGGTGGTTCACACAACAAGGAACAAGTTGGGAGTGAATGGCCGCCCTTGATATGAATGGAGGGCCCAACATATGTTGCATATATGAAATTCAGGCCATTCACACCCTTCACTTCAAGCCGAAATCAGGTTGTTTTGAAATCTAGGTAGGCCCTTTGTGTAAATCAAGGGTGGGCATCCCATCTTACACTGTTCCCTACGTTGTGGCCCACTTGAGTGCTGGATCCAGCTGATTTTTTATGCCCAGGGGTAATATGAGGTGACAAATCTGATGGACGGGTTGGATGACCTTCATACATCATTTGGGCCGTGCATCTGTATGGTTATGGTGGTACCGGTGCCACTCGAGTGTGGCCCGTGCTCAAAAGTTGGATTTCATTGCAGTGCTCCAAAATCGAACATGTTTTCTCCAAGAAGCGCATCAAACAACATATACTCGGATGGCACCAGTTCTGTTTTCCCCTTTTAATGGGTGTTTCTCATTCGTATCTGCAGTTCCCAGTGGGCCGGATTCACCGTCACCTGAAGTCACGAATCGCAGCCAATGGAAGAGTGGGAGCTACTGCTGCTGTGTACTCAGCAGCCATCTTAGAGTATCTGACTGCAGAGGTGCTGGAGCTGGCAGGGAACGCGAGCAAGGATCTGAAGGTGAAACGTATCACTCCGAGGCATCTGCAGCTTGCGATCCGAGGAGATGAAGAGCTTGACACCCTTATCAAAGGAACCATCGCAGGAGGCGGTGTCATCCCCCATATTCACAAATCACTCATTAATAAGTCCTCAAAGGAGTAGATGTCGACTCTCTCTAATTTCTCATACTCTAGCAGCTGCAGTTGGACCTTGTTGTCTGGTCATCTTGAGATGTACATCTTTACAGAACCTATGCTTTTGAAACTTGTTGATCTCCCCCTTACTGATGGATGCTATATTTCCCCTCCTCTTTTTATTTCTTACTAAAATTCTCTCATCTGGGTGAAGCCGGGAAATTTTCCAGTGTGTGAAAATTGTTCTGTTTTCCGTGCACTGTTTCTTTCTCTTCATATCAGTACAAAGGAAGGTTGGGGATTGTTTCTGATAAAATACCATTGCAGCCATAGTTCAAAAACCCAAAAGCTCGACTTGGCTCGATGTTCAGCAGGGTTGGGTTGACTCGATGACTCAACCCAACTCGACTTGATTTGAAAATATTATGATTGCTAATAGATATTTAAAATATAGTTAGATCTAATGCAAAACAACATTAACACTACCTCACCGGTTAAGGTCATTGCCGTACCTAGTTGACGTTGGGGGGTTGGGATTTTTGAATCTTGCTCCAAACCTTTTTTTTAATAACATCCCAGTACTCAAACTGAGTGGCTAGGTTTGAGTCACACCGAGTCGTGTTGAATCAATTTCACAAGTCTCTTGGAGTTCAGGCTGAGTCAGGTGTCATACTGAGTTTCCCAGAGATTCAGCTTGTAATCTTGCCAAGTGAGTCAACTTTCAAGTCAAGTTAGCAAGTTTTAAAACTATGATTGCAGCACAGGTTAAATGGCTCTTAGATTTTGAGAATCCTAGTATCCCTTTGCACCAATGCATCCATACACTCATTGGATGTGTGTTCATACATTTAGTATTCAGTTATTTCTGTCCCTGCATGTGTAGCCATAGTCATGGCATGACGAGAGCCTTTTGCTGGATTGGATTCTCACACCACCCATGAAGAGAGCTTGTTCAGAAATCTTCTCAAAGGAAAATGGCAATCTGAGAGGTTCTTGGAAAGAGAAGTTAGGATTTTCTTCTTTTGTATTGCTAACCTTGCACCATGTGTAGAAAATGTACCTAGGCCCACTTTGATTAGTACAGGTTAGTGGTGCTGGGTACGTTGCTTGTGTAGACTGATCACAAAGGCATATGGGCACACATTTTCTCACATGCATGGGATTAGCATTCTTATTATTTCTTAATGGTTTGGATGTATTATTTTTATGGGCGATGTACATTGTTTATCGTAAAAATTGCTGTGCAATGGGAATGAATTCTCAAGTAACAGAAATTTAGGCCAGTTTGTATTATGAAAATTGTTGGCGTGCTGAGAATATGCACAATATTCTTAGGCCTTCCTATAAAAGCTGAGTGTCTGGCTCCGTGATCAAGACTGCTGATAGGATGTGCCCTGCTTTGGATGGACTACTCAAGATCTCCTCAAGAGAGAAACCCTAAATAGATAAGGTAACCAAAATCAATTGAAAAAGGTCACATATTGTATGGCTAGGATATATGAAGATTTTGGGGACTGGGGTGTCTATTGTGAGGGCCATTGAATGGATGGTCTTGATCACTCAACCGTGGTTTCAGTTGCACAATCTTAAAATCCAATGATACTGCCTCAGGTAGTATACAGATGGAACTAAAAAACAGAAGTGAGAGTTGGTGCTTGGTAGGAAATGGGGCAGCCATAACCACTTGAGGCTCTCCATATTACTGAGAGCCTGTTTGGATTGTTGGAAAAGAAAAGGGTTTTTCATTGATGTGAGTGGCAAATGGTGTTAAGCCCCGTATCAAGCGAAACAAAAATGTTGTATAGGCCCATCCAACAGACTGGCACAATCAGCTCAAAATGTAGTTACAGTTGTCTGCTTTCACCGTGAGATGAACAAAACAACCAATATCAGACGATGCGATCAACCATGGATTATCAAGGGAAAACACATTAATGCCAGGAACATCAGATATTGAAGACAATCTTAGATTGTCAATCACATATGTCAATGGAAAATACCAACTGAACAACCACAGATCACAATACCTATGCATACCATTACTATTGCAAGCACAGGTGAAAACATTATGTTTTGAAAACAAGTGTTGACCCAAGCAAACAATGACTCCAATAAAATGACATTTTTTATATAGGTCCATGCCGAAGCACATGGCAAGTCATGCGTACCTAATGAACCGACTGGATCTCATGAAGATTAATTTTTTTTTTTAAAGATAAGATTAAACAATCTGTTTGATCAAAACACGCAAGATACTGGTGACAACCTACAATCAAAACACCCCACTGGCCTGCTAACACGAACCACGCACTTCAGATTATCCCTTAAAAAATCCTCAGATCTTAGGGTTTTCAAACCTTCAGACAATTGCAATGTGAACCCACCATGCATGCAGAAGTATCCAATAATTAAAAAAACAAAAAACAAAGAAAAAGTGAATAGCTATCAATAGAAGTGACATTTCAATCAATGCCATTAGTCCAAATTCCAATAAAACCAAGAAACACCCCTAAGTCATGGACGAGAAGGAAGCATGAAAACAAATCAACCTCCTCTCTATCTGGTTTCCACCTCAAATACTGAAGGAACCTTTCCTCAGTACTGCCTTGTGAAAACCACCCTTCAGACCTGGTTACCCTGTCTACATCTCAATGGTACACAAAACCATCCCCAAACCCACATCTCCACCACTCTTCCTACACTAAAATCCCAAAGAAAGAACTGCCTTTCCAAACCAATTTCCTACCTACTACGCTAAATAGAAAACAACCCAACATTGCACCACACATCAAAGTCCTCACCCCCTACAAGAACAGAAATAGGACTGTTCTAATAAGAAAGGCGATCGTCCTGCAATACCACCCTGAATGGCTAGAAAAGTGCCACTCAGATTTCAAAGTGCTGAGACCTTTGGAACTCTGACCGGAAACTGGTCAATCTCAACCATCCATGGATTCTTCTCTTTGGCAGGATTGATGGTCCTCAGAGCCTTCCAAACAGCGCTGTTACATTTGAATCCAGACCCGAAAGCAATCTGCCATGTTCTGTCTCCTTTCTTCATCCTCCCCTTGGCTTCTGAATAAGCCAACTCATACCAAAGTGAGCTGCTCGACGTGTTCCCAAATCTGTAAAGCGTCATCCTTGAAGGCTCCATATGCCAGTCGGATAGCTGCAAGTTCTTCTCCAGTTCATCCAAAACAGCTCTTCCGCCAGCATGAATGCAAAAGTGCTCGAATGCCAACTTGAAATCTGGAATGTATGGCTTGATCTTCATTTTGAAGAGCTTCCTCCCCACCAACGTTGCAAAGAAGAGCAACTGTTCGGACATGGGCAAAACAAGAGGACCCAATGTAGTAATATTAGTCTTCAGAGCATCCCCGGCAACTGCCATGAGATCCTTTGATAGGGAAACACCAATCTTCCCATTCTCATCCTCTTCCTGGGTAACACAGCCGAAGCACTTGTCATCAGCACCTTTGTGGGTCCGAACTGTATGGACCAACTGGTACTTGGATCGTCTGCGATCAGAGCTCTTGTTTGATAGTAGAATCGCTGCTCCTCCCATTCGGAACAAGCAGTTTGAGACCAGCATTGACCGGTTATTACCGAAATACCAATTCAAGGTGATGTTCTCCATGCTAATGACCAATGCATATGAATTTGGATGGACTTGTAGAAGATCTTTTGCAAGATCGATCGAGATCAAACCTGCGCTACAACCCATCCCGCCCAGATTGTAACTGATGATATTTCCTCTAAGCTTGTAATGGTTGATGATCATTGCTGAAAGTGATGGAGTTGGATTGAACAAGCTACAATTCACAATCAATATCCCTATATCTTTTGGCTTCAATGAAGTTTTCGCAAAGAGCTCGTCAAGGGCCCCGAACATTACAATCTCAGCTTCTTTCCTGGCTTCAGCCATGGATGGGTTTGGTGGAATGTTGAGGACTGCTTCAGGGAGGTAGGTCGACTCACCAAGGCCCGATCGCTCAAGGATTTTACGCTGGAATTCAAGGTTCTCTTGCGTGAATGAGCCTGTTAGCACTGACCGTTCCATGAAGACCTGGCGGGGGCATTTCCGGGCATCATCAGGCTTGTAGCAAGCGAAGTTGACTAAGTAGACAGGACGGGGGCGGGTGAGAAAGTAGAGGGTAGAGAGGAAGACGAGGAGAGTCGAGCAGAGGATGACAGAGATTAGATTGAAGCGGAGATGCTCCCACAGGTCATGGAGGTCTTGGAGGGAGAAGGTGGAGAGCTGGGCCAAGATGACAGCAAGGAGAGGGGAAAGGAAGAGGTACATTCCATGGGTGATGAGGTAATGGTACCCGAGCTTGACATATTTCAATTTAATTGATTGTTTGAAATCCGGCAGTCTCCGGGAAGATGCCCGTTGGAGAAGAGGTGTATCTGGATTTGGTTCTGTCATGTTTGGATCTGAAAGAAAGAGGAATCAAATCAGAGAATGGTTATAATTAGAAGAAAAAAAAAGCGGATTTGGGTCTTTTTCTTGATGAAATTTGAGCTTTTGGGCTTTTGATATATGTTTCTAGTGAGTTTGGCTGCACCGAATATCATGAAATCTCTTGATAATTTGCACCAAATTAGACTGATTAATCATGGAATACCATGAAATTCCATGATATTCAGTGCAACCAAACGCATACTTAAATAAAGTTAAAAAAAAAAGATTTTGATGTGTTAGTGGGGAAAATTAGAAATATTTTCTCTTTAGGAGGAATTTCGGTGTTTTGACATTATGAGAATCAGAGGAAGGTTAAAAGGGGCAAAAGGAGAAAAATAGAGGATAAATGTCTTTTCTCTTTCAGGTCATGATATCTTCTTCCATCAAATTTGAAATCCTGAGATGGGCTAATGGAGAAAATAAGACATGGGTTTTGCTTTCTTTAGCAGGGATTTGAAGGATTTGGCATTATAGATGGTTTCTATTACATGCAATTACAAGGGAAAGATGTTGGATTTTAGATGGGTATATGAAGAAAACAAGAGTAGATGCAAGGAGAGATAGGGGAGGGGACGGACGACGAGAAAAAGGGTTTTGAGATATGGGCTTTTAAAATGAAAGAGGAGTCTTTGTTTTGTTTTTTTTTTTTTTTAAAAAAAATTGCTTTCTGATAAATCAAGAGAGAGACGACAGAAAAAGGGGGCCGTTATTTTTTCAGGGAACCGTTATTTTTTCAGGGAAAGGAATACAGCCCAAACAATAGCATAAGAAGAGATTGAAGAATCTCTGGTTGGACAACAGCATTTACGAGAAAGAAGCATTTTTTTTTTTTAATACCTTCCCGAAATCTTCTCTTCCAATTTCCAAACAAACCCGACTAAAAAAAAGAAAAGAAAAGTAAAAAGAAAAGAGAAAGGTAAAAATCCAACATACTAAAAAGATATCCCAAGCATTCCACACCCAATACCAAAAATCAGATTTTGAACGAGACCCAGGGCTTTAAACTCACCTTGTATCCCGAATCTAGAAGCAGATCGGCCTTTCAGCGACGGAGAAACCACTCAGAGAGAGGGAGGGGAGAGAGAGAGAGAGAGATTGAAGAATCCAAACACCTGCAGAAGAAGAAGCAATTGAAGAAATCTCTAGTTAGACAAAAGCAACGCAAGGAAAACGCTTTCTTTTTATAGCTTCCCCCAAAATCTCTCTCTTCCAATTTCCAAACAAACCAACTTGAAAAGGAAAAAAAATTTAAAAAAAACGAGTCCAAATCCAATACGAAAAATCAGATTTTGAACAAGACCCAGATCTTTAAACACACCTTCTGTCCCGAATCTAGAAGCGGAATTGCCTTTCAACGATGGAAAGGACCGCTCGCAGGAAAGAACGGTCAGAGAAAGAGAGAGGGGAGCGGGGAATTTATAAAAGAGAAGAAAGGCTTGCGGAGGAAAATAGCTGGAAGCAGCGACAATGACGCTGTAGAGAGGATGTGCGCCGGCCCGTTTTGACTGCAATCAGGGCCGGTAAGTGTCGGAAGAATCAAAGGCTATGGTCCTTTTCCGAGTAGGCCATCCGGTGCACGTCGGCTCCCATTCACTATCTATTCCTTTTCCCTTTTAATCCTGACCGACTAAGATGAGGTGTCCGAAGCGGACACGGTTTCCTGCGAAAGCCTTTCGCAGTAAGTTCCTGTTTGGGAACATAGGTGGGGCCCACCGTTATTTTGATGAGAAATCCACTCCGTCCATCTGTTTTGTGATCTCATTTTAGGACAAGAGTCTAAGAATGAGCGGGATCCAAGACTAAAGTGGGCCACACCTAGGTTCCAAACGGAGGAGCTCCCTGCGAATCGCAGGAAATCCGCGTGCGAAGCGCATTGCGTCCTGCCCCCGCCTGGACGATGATCTGTCTAGGCAGTGATATGTGGGGCCCCCGTGATGTATGTGTTTTATCCACTCCGTCCATCTATTTTTCCAGGTTATGATAGAACATGAACCCCAAAATGAGGCAGATCCAAGGTTCAAGTGGACCATACAGTGGGGATTGAACGTCCACCATTAAAAACTTCTTGGGATCTACGAAAGCTTTGGATCAAACTGATATTTCTTCCCTTCATCCAGGTACCTTATGAACAGGTTGGATGGCAAATAAACATTACGGTGGGTCCTAGGAAGGTTTTAATGGTTGGTGTCATTATAACCGCTGCTTCTTGTGGTGTGGTCCACTTAAGCCTTATATCTGGCTCTTTTTTCATTCATACCCTAGAATGATCTGGTACTTATCCAGGATGGGTAGGACGCAATGCCCCTACTCAAAAATTTTAATTTCTCGTTAAAAGGCTAAAAGAGATGAACCACACGAGAAATTGAACTGTTAGTAAAAATAGCCACACGTCAGGGCTATTGCAGTAAAAATCCCGCTTCCTTGTTGAGGAGAACTTTTGGTCTGAAAATCACGCCTGTCTAGTAATGTGGTGCGCCTAAGGCGTATATTGAATTTGGACCGTTGGCCATTTGTCATAGGCATCAGTCACAATCGGATCAGTGTGGTGACAAACATGGTGGGGCCCACCAGATGGAGGACGCGGATTTCACCCGCACGTGTTCAACCAACATGTGAATGGTGATTGGTGAGTAGAGTTTGGATGGCTGCTGAGCCAAATTGCTACGAGTTCATACGCTGCCTTATGGATAGACCCACGTGGACAGGAATCCTCTAACCAGGCTTGTGGGCCAGCATATTTTATCTGTAAAATCCACTCCGTCCATCAAGTTCTATCGTCGATTCTCGATTCTAGGATAAGAAAGAAATCAGAGAGATGAACAGGTGGGTCACACTAAAGGGAACAATGGGATGAGATGCCGACCGTAGGTTGGTGTATGGGGCCACCATCGTTTGTATCTTTCATCAAAACCTTTAATAAGGTGTAATTCAGGAGGATGAAATAAAGATACAAAAATCAATGTGACCCAAATATCAGGCAGGCCACACCATAAGAACTTTTAGAGGTTTTAGGAGCAGTTTTAAACGGTTCCCATCGGTGTGTCCAATCAAAGTTTTTATCGTGACCATGTTTTGAATTTATGGTTAAAATGATGGTTATCACCTGATTGACGGAGTGGATTTACATTAAAACATGGAGGGTCCCACATAATATGGGTGTTTTACGTAGCTGACTAAAACAGTTGTGGCAGGTAGCCGATTCCGGTCCGACCAATGCCAAACAATAGTTGCAGTCCAAGTCGGACGCGGATTTCCGGGAACGCCTTTCGCAGGAGTTCCTGCGCTGGAAACTTAGGTGGGGCCACCTTTATGTTTTTGAGATATCTACTCCATCCATCCGTTTTTTAGCTCATTTTAGGACATGCATGCGAAAATTATCCGGATCCAACACTCAAGTGGGCCGCACTAAAGGAAAAAGGTTAGTAGGGAAATTCCTACCATTCAAACCTCCCTGGGTCCACAATGATGTTTATATGCCATCCATACCGTACACAACGTCATTTCTATCGGCTGCATGTCCTAAAATGATCTCTAAAAATGAATGAACGGAGTGGATTTCTCACAAAGATTACAGTGGGCCTCACCTAGGTTCCCAGCTGGAACTTCCTGCCAAGGGCTTTCGCAGGAAATCCGCGTCCGTTGTTAATAACCATTTTACATCAAATGTTTGCTGGTCTTACACGCACGTTTACATGCAACACACGTGTCAAGATGGTAAACATGCGGGGCATCCGAGCGGTACGTAAATGTCCCCGATGGTGAAGATGAAACATAGGCAATCCACACATGCATGCTGGGGTGTGAACGGTCCGAGGGGACTTGGGGCGCGGATTTCCTGCGGCAGGAGAACCAAGGTGGAGCCCAAAGTGATTTTTTTTTATTTTATAGATCCACCTCGTCCATCCTTTTTGGGAGCTCATTTTAAGACATTAGAACAAAAATGAACCGGATCCAAGACTAAAGTGGGCCAAAAGCGTGAGGATTGAACGTCCACAGTTGAAATATTTGTGGAGCCACAGGAGTTTCCAATCAGGATAATATTTGTGTTTCCAGTTCATCCCAGTAGTAGTGACGTTATGAATGGTATGGATGTCATATAAACATCACTGTGGACCCAGGGAGGTTTCAACGGTAGTAATTTACCTACCCGCCTTTTCCTTTAGTGAGGCCCACTTGAGTTTTTGATCCAGGTCATTTTTGTTTACATATCCTAAAATGAGCTCTCAGAACGGATGGACGATGTGGATTTATTATAAAACATCACTGTAGGCCAGCCTTGGTTCCAGTGCAGAAACTTCCTGTGCAAGGCTTTAGCAGTAAATCCGCGCCCGGTACTTTGATGCCCAAGGCACGGACGCAGGATCCCAAGAAGTTCATGCGCTAGGAACCTAGGTGGGGGCACAGCTATGTTTTTAAGAAATCCATCCTGTTCATCCGTTTTTGGAGCTCATTTTAAGATGGGTGACCAATAATGAGCCAGATTTATTTTAACATGGATATTTCAACTGTGGACATTCAATCCTCATGTTTTCGGCCACTTGAGTCTTGTATCAGCTCGTTTTTCACCGCCCGTCCACAGATATGGGGCCATCAAGGTTATAAGACATTCAATCTAAAGCATGATAGTTCTGACTAAGATGAAAGCATTCTCCAAAACTCATAAACTCACATAGACCATACCACGTGAACTTGGAGGTTTAGGTTTAGGTGAATTTTAGACTATTTTCGTATGATTAGGTCTACCTGACTTTTGAATCATTGTAATGTTTGGAATCAACGGATAAACTGAGGTGGCACACCTGATGGATGGGGTGGATCTCATCCACGTGAAGCCGTCTATCCACATCACTGAAGATTGTTGCTACCGGCACGACAACGTGCAGTCACGCAAGCGTTTTTCGTAAGCAAAATAGAAATATCAACTCGTTTTCGGAGAAGAATGTTGGCGTGACTATGCTAAGCAGCCGAGCCTAATGCTTAGGTTGGCCAAACGACTTCATGTGCATGGGATCTACACCGTCCATTAGATGCCACCTAAATTTTAGTGTTTATCTTAAGCTTTACATGTAAACTATAATGCAAGATTTAAAACTGAAATTCGTACCGGTTTGAGATGACAGGCTGTGGTTAGATTGCAGGGATTCTCCACACCTTTCACTAGAAGCACCAGGATGTGAAGTAGAGGCTTTAGACAAGTGTAGGTTTGGGCACCCAACTTTATTTAAATAATTATTGAGGGTAATGAGTTTGTAATCCATCGAAACTTTTCTTACATAGTGCATGTACCACCGCCTCAACGCACAACCCTACATGATTTTAGATAAATCACAGTGGATATCCAACCTTAAAGTAGATCCAAACCGTTGATCAATCAAGCTCATCTTATAGAATTCTTACATCACAATTGACCTGAGACTAACGTGAGCCTCATCATAGAAAACAATGTAAAATCATGCCTAAAACCTCTAACTTCATGTGGTGTGGCACACCGATGACAACATGATTTTGGAACGTCCCTTTGTTGTGGTCATTTGTGTCGGATCATGGTTCCCACGTGAGCAAATGGGTTGGTGGCTTGAGGGGGGCTCCATCTTAATGTTTATATAAAATTCATCCCAACTATCAGGTGTATCATCCCATATGAGGCAGAAGAAACAAAATCCAACCGTGATTCAAGTGGACCACATGATTGGAAATAGTGTACACGCAACCATCGCCTCCAAACTAGATGGCTGAACTTGTAGGTCCCATGTCCTAAATTTTGGTTTATCATGTAATGGTTGAAATTGCGTCGGGTAGTCTAACACGACACCCAATGCATGCACGTGCGGAAGCTTAAGGAGCAACTAGAATTATGGCTACAAACTAAGATGGGGGGGGGGGGAGATTAGGACCTTTTAAAATCTTCTCATCTACTTAACAGTTTTTGCAAATTAAACTAAGTAAGCGATTAATACTTCGGCTTCCAAGCCTAAGTGGGTCCAATCAAAAGACTAGCAAATGAAAAATGCAATTAGTAACCTAGTCTAATCAACACATGTGGACTATAAACGATGGATCAACAAAAACTCAAGTCTACATGAGGTAGTGAAAGTACATCTTGTGAGTGTGGATGTGCCTATCAAGTGCCTAGCATACATTCCTAACTAAGCATTCATAATTAACCAATAAAACACAATGCATTAAGAGAAATGTGCTCCAATCCAATCACAAACACAACGATGTATAGTGGTTTGACTACTTATCTACTCCACTCCCGATGCAAGTACTCAACCCCTTTGAGCACACCAGCATTCACTAGGGAGTTTAAATCTGGTTCCCCCCAGATTTTTTAGATTTATTTGAAAATTTTTTAAAATTCATTTTTAATTTATTTTTTTTATTAATTATCGTACATTTACCGTTGATTTGCGAATAGCGGGACATCCGTATGAGATCCAATAGGGGACCCTTTACAAAAGTTGCTTAGAATAATCCCATACACATCGTAGAAAGATCAGATTTCAAAAATCACGATTTTCAGATAACTATGAAAATACCATTAGTTAAACTTAAGTTAAAATGTCATTTTTAAGTACCATAGTTTCTAACGATCACTTCCACGCAAAACCCTGGATTTAAGCTTTTGGGCATATATTAACGATACACGTCAAATTTCAGCCCTTAAATTATAGTAAAAGTGGTCCAATTGTCAAATCAGCCCCTTAACCCTTGATTTTCATGTCTATCGAGTGAGGAAAATAGATGGTTAGTCATAGTCGAATATTTCTCTTCATATGAGTGACTTGGATCATCTTTATCATGGATCAATAATGTGATTTGAGTGCCCCATTTTGACAAGCCTCTTTCTTATGCGCGAAGTTATCCCGTTCTAGAAATTAACGAAGCTACCAACTCTTTTTAAATTTGAACTTTTCAATTTACGCACTTTTCACTATCAATCGTTTCTCAAATTTGGACCACCCATTACACTCATATGACTACGAGTTTACACAAAATTTGGACACCGATCTATAATTCTACACCGTTGAACCACAAAGCCAGCCCCTTCCTTTTCCGCAAAAAGTTGGAATTTCAGATCTAAGCATTTCTAACCATCAATCAACCACTAAATTTTGTACAATTGTTTGCCTATCATGACTACATATTTTTTTTAAAATTTAGGCCCTGATCATCAAGCGTAGACTGTTAATTGAGATCAAGCCCATTTTAGCATCTGTTAGGCCATTTTCAAGGATCGATCAATTTAGAATGTGGATCATCAAGAAATTTACGTATTCTGACTCTACTCTTCGAGCTTGATAAGATGAACGGATTGAAATTGATAAAAAATCACCCGAATATTAAGATTTGAGAAACCCTACCTCAAGAGGTTATTACACAAGACCTCATGCTCACTGCCCTTCTTTTCTCTCCCTATGTGCTCACATCCCTTTCCATATTTCTACTACGCATCTCCAGGCCCTTCTCCTAACCCTAGCCTCCATGCCCTAGAATAAGATAGAAGAGAGAGAGAGAGAGAGAGAGAGAGAGAGAGAGAGAGAGTTCTTTCTCATATTTTTCCAGCGGCTAGGATCTTCTACAACCCCCTTCTAAGTCCATCCTAAGTTGATAATTTTTCTTCAAGCCTTTCATTAATAATATCACAATTATTAAAAGTTTCTTTTGTGACATGTGAAGTTATTTTGTTTTGAATTGCTGATCCATATAACATAAAGTTTAATGTAGGATTTGTAATGAATATCATTATATAATGATTGATTTCTTGTTTAGATTTTTTGACTAAGAAGTATGTGTATTTGTGTTATTTATCTTTGTGAAATCTATGCCCTTATTTTCTTAGTCTATGTGTTATAAGTAACATTGGTTTTCATATTGTGATATAAAATATGTGTATAAGATCATCATATGGACATCCCATTATTGTACATTCTTTGTCCCTAAGTTGATAAAATTATTCGATGTAGAGGGATGGAACCCGTGAGAGGTGTCCATGATGAAAAAATATGTCTTGACTTGATTAAAAGAATGCAATAATTGTTTACCAAGAGATCTTTACATGTGCATGATACTTGGTTGGATTTATATACATTACATGAGTGTTTTAATTACTTTGGCCATGACGTACAACATTGGCTTCTTGGAACATAATGGAATCATAAAATTGACAATGATACTAATGGTATACAAATTCTCATGAGTCGGGGTTGGTGCCATAGACACTAAGCCAGAGTTGTCGGCCTATGCTGGGTCGCTTGCGACTCCCCCATAGTGTCCAGTGAGTTGCTAAAAATGGTAGTATGTAAAATACTTAATAAAAGGGAAAACAAAGTCATGCATTCACTTGACTCCATGTGGGTGTACGGAATTGAGAATAAGCTAGAGCGTCCTACTTCTTCCATACACTGTCAAGTGTAGATTTGGGCTATAAGCGTCACATTTCTCATGTGGTCGGGCAAAACTATGGGCTTGTGCGTCCCAGGAACCTCTGGTGACTAGTGGCTAGCATGAAGTCATAACAGGGAGTCTCCCACGTCATGTATTATAATTTTAGCCATGGTACCTTAGCTAGAGCATGCATTCCATGCATCGCATTAACAAAGATTTTTACTTGATTGTTTTGTTTGAATAAAGATATTATTGTGTTGCATTACTTTGAGTTTTGTACATTATTATTATTGATTGTCTTGGAGGGAATATTCCCTACTATGATAGCGTTTAACGCTATCCTAATTACAATTTAGATAATGCAGGTGAAGATCTAGGTATTGAACTCGACTTTCAAGGTGAAGAGTTCGATGGTTCGTACGATCACATGGCGGATGAAGACGTTGAAGAAATTTAGTTGATATTTTCATTTATTAGACATTTCTTTTGATTAGTGGTTACATTTATGGAAATTGTAATAAATCTTTAAGATAAGACATAGTTTGATATTTTGATTGATGAGTATGAATATTAGGTTGGTTTCCTTACTTAAACATTGATAATGAAGTAGTAAGTTTGATAGAAAAAGATGAACATTTGTTTCTGCAATTGTGCTTGAATGCTATATTTCATTATTTAACAAATCAATTAGTCCATGATTTACTTAGAAATTCGGCCGTTGTGTTATACACGAGAGTTGAAAATCTCGAGTCGTTCCAGGATCTAAGAATTTTTCTACACAACCTTCCTTACGGAACCCTTTCCCTCAAGGCAAACATGGAGTTGCAAATATCAGAAAGCCTAGTATAAAACTTCATGAAAATTTCAGTCTCTTCCATCCTAATGTTTTCAAGTTTGGTGGTTAAGAGCTAAAGCTTTGGGCGTCTTACTGTGCTAGTTCTCTCGTGGGTTACTTCAAATATATCTCACGCTTCTTTTGCAGTTGCGCATGTGAGAATGCGATGGAATTTTTTCAGCGAAACACTACAGCAAATCGCATTGAGAGCTTTGGCATTTGCCATATATTGAGCTCTCTCATTGTCATTCCATTTCCATCATCTTTGGGAATGACAATGATCTTACCATCAACCTCCACTTGTTCAGTGAACAAGGAATATCCATTTAATGTTGCTACCCATACGGATCGGTCGATGGATTGGAGAAAAATCCTCATTCTAGCCTTCCAATAGGCGTAGTTTAATCCGTCAAAGTATGGTGGACAGTTGACAGTATTCTTATCTTGGTTAGACATGATGCTAGTGCTCCGGTATTTGATCTCACTCTAGACGGTTAAGTCCTTGAAGAGCAACCCTCTCTGATACCAATTGAAATTGCGTCAGGGTAGTCTAACATCACACCCTATGCATACACTTGCGGAAGCTTAAGGAGCAACTGAAATTATGGCTAAGTCCGGGGGGGGGGGGACCTTTTAAAATCTTTTCGTCTACTTAACAGTTTTTGTAAATTAAACTAAGTAAGCGATTAACACTTCGGCTTCCAAGCCTAAGTGGGTCCAATCAAAAGACTAGCAAATGAAAAATGCAATCAGCAACCTAGTCTAATCAACACATGTGGACTATAAAGGATGGATCAACAAAAGCTCAAGTCTACATGAGGTAGTGAAAGTACATATTGTGAGTGTGGATGTGCCTATCAAGTGCCTAGCATACATTCCTAACTAAGCATTCATAATTAACCAATAAAACACAATGCATAAAGAGAAATGTGCTCCAATACAATCACAAACATAACGATGTATAGTGGTTCGACTACTTGTCTACTCCACTCCTGATTCAAGGTACTCAACCCCTTTGAGCACACCGGTATTCACTGGGGAGTTTAAATCTGGTTCCTCCCAACCAAGGTGTTTTAACTCAGATCCACCCAACCGGGGAGTTTACAGGTTCCTCCCAAACTATACGTTTACACCCGTGTTAGTGGCTCCCCCTTGGAGACTTTGTTTAGCCCGACTAACGAGCCAAGGAACGGCTAACGTCCATGAATTTAAGCCCGACAAACGAGCCAAGGAGTGCTAAACAATCCCTAGTCTTTAGGCCGACAAACAGGCCAAGGAACGGCTAACGTCCCTAGATTTTAGGTCGACAAACAGGCCAAGGATCGATAAACGACCTTAGTTCGAGTTTGTTAAATAAACTCTACACTCAACTCCCACAGTGAATTGAGTGGATGGACTCCTAACAAGACAACCTTACTTGTCGGATTGAGCCCATTTGTAGCGCCGCTTTGAGTTGCTTCTTCTTGATCTCCTGTAGTTGAATCAGCTCCCCGTGTGCTCCCCCGATCTTTGATGCCGCTGCTTTGTCAAGGCTTCAGCTCCAAGATCAGCTACCTTGCATGTGATGCTCCATTGGAGATGCCCAAGGTACTAGGGAATGATGAATCCTCTACAAATGGTAGGAAATAGGTTTCCTAGATGAATACACCTATTTGAACTCCTAGGTAGTGTTTAGACAAGGGATTTAACTATGATCAAGGTGTCTAAACCCTAGGAATCAAGAGGGAACAAGTCCATTCTCAAGATGCCATTGAATAGCCCAAGCTTGTGATGAAAACACAAGGAGAATGACTTGCTATGGGTTTGGGATAGAGCCTCTGATGGTCTCCAGCAATGGTGGCTTCTATCTCCTCAAAATCTCCTCTCTTAACCCTAAAAACGAATCCCCCTCCTTTATAATGTTTCTCCCAACGGTCAAATAACGGGCAGATTCGAGCAGGGTCGGGTGCCCGGAATTCGGTCCAATTAAAAAGTTTAAATGCTAGATAGAAAATGAGTTGGTCGGGCGCCCGAACAAGTTGTGGTCGGGCGCCTGATGGCCATTTCTTTCACTGGTCGGGCGCCCGGTGGACATTTGGTCGGGCACCCAGAATTCAATCCAGATTGGGTCATGTGCTGCTGGACTGGTTTTTGCACTGGTCGGGCGCCTGATGACCATCTGGTTTTAGGCCAACTCACGTGGGCGGATTCCACTACGGTCGGGCGTCCGGTGGACACTGGGTCGGGCGTCCAGCCAAGCATGTTTTCTTGCTGTATTTTTCTATTTTTCAGCAGAACATGCAACCTCTTTAGCCATTCTTTTGGTGGTCTTTTGGGACACCTAGGGCCAATCTAAGATGACTAAGGGTATGCTTATTGGGTCATGGTCATTTAGAGGTTAATTGTTTTGGGTAGGTAATAGGTTAGGGCTGACCAAGGCATCACTTTTACCTGTTTCTTCTTTCTTGATGCAGTCGGTCCGTATCGAGTTTCCGGTCTTCGTCTTCATTAAGCTCAACCGACCCTAGACTCACTGACCTAAGTAATTGATAAACAAGGTGCACTAGTATACCACAGAAAAGTGCACTAACAATGGTTGAAGTGGATTTCATATACTAATCACAGTGGGCCAGACAAGTCTCTCTCAACTCTTTTCCTGTGGTATTGTCCACCTGAGATTTGGATCTGCTTCATTTTTTAGATCATGCCCTAAAAAGAGTTGTCAAAATGGATTGGACGGTGTGGATGTAAGGAACATACATTATAGTTGTCCCCACAGTTAGGCATCTACCGACCTCGGCACCCAAACCGCGCCACGTAAAGATGTAGCAAATAAACAATGGTTGTGTTATCTTCAAAATCGGGCCATAACACATGAATTTAGAAATTTAAGTCACGATTTTAGATCTCCCCCCGTTTTTGGGATTAATGCCAAAAACTGAGCTGGGCACCTGATGGACGGTATAGATTGTGTTTCTCTCCTTTATTCCATCCGGTCTTTTGGCATATGGGTTGCCCGCCTCATGAGTGTAGTAGCCTGGATTATACTCCACCACGTGCGTCGCACGTTGTACATCCCCGAGTCATCTTTAAGGTGGGGTCCACCAGATGCACCTCTCTAACGGACAATTGCCAGTCTAGCACGTGTGCTACATGTAAGTTCCGTAATAGAGCGTGTGCCTGTCGGAGGGGGATTGTCTATTGAGTAAACTCTGTGGGATCCACCGTGATGTATGTGTCTTATCCACGCCGTCCATCCGTTGTACCGTCTCATTTTAGGGCATAAAACAAAAATCGAAGCATGTTCAAAGCTCAACTCGACCACACCACAGGAAATAGTGGGAATTGAACGCCTACCGTTGAAAACTTCTTGGGGACCACAAAAGTTTCGGATCAAGCTAATCTTTTTCTCCCTTCATCCATCCATGTCTGTGTGACCTTATGAACACGTTGGATTACAAATAAAATTGACTGTGGATCCTAGAAAGATTTCAACGGCTGGTGTCTTTTTCCATTGGTGTGGCCCACTTGAGATTTGGATATGCTTTCATTTTGGGCTCATACCCTAAAATGATTTGGTAAAATGGATGGACGGCAGGGATAAGATAAATCACGGTGGGCCTCACAGAGTTTGCTCAGCAAGCAATCCCTGTCCATGCCTGTCTAGCTATCAAACAACTTTTGCATGTACAGGCCGATCCAAGCCATGTATGTTGGGAGCGGATTAGGTGAGACCCCGGATCCTACGAGGTGGGTGGGACCCCTGACTGTGGGGCCACTGTGATGTATGTGACTACATCCACACCGTCCATCCATATTTGAAGTTCATTTTAGGGCAAGATCCAAAAAATGAAGCAGTTCCAAATCCCAGATGGGCCATAGTACAGGAAACAGTGGTGATTGACCATTAAAAACTTCCTGTGGGCCACAAAAGCTTTAGATCAAGATGATATCTATGTAGTCTCTTCATCTAGGTGTTTGCGAACTTATCAACAGGTTGGATGGCAAATAAACATTCCGGTTGAATCCACGAGGTTTTCAATGGTAGAGATTCAATAATGACTGTTTCTGTGGTGTGGTCCACCTAAGATTTTAGTCAGCTTTAATTTTAGGAGAATACCCTAAAATGAGATTTCAAAATGGTTGGAAGGTGTGGATTTAAGACACACACATCACTGTGAGCCCCACAGTCAGGGATCCCACCCACCTCGGTAGATCCGGGGTCTCACCTAATCCGCTCCCCACAATAAGGCTACGTATTGTGGTCTTTCTGGCCGCCCGTGTGATGTTTATATGCCATCAAATCCGTTAATATGGGGAGCGGATTAGGTGAGACACTGTATCCACCGAGGTGGGTGGGACCCCTGATTGTGGGGCCCACTTTGATATATCTTATTACATCCGCTCCGTCCAACCACATTAAAAGCTCATTTTAGGTAATGACGCAAAAAAATGAAGCAGTTCCAAATCTCAGATGAACCACAATACGGGAAACAGTGGTGATTGACAAAAAAAAACTTCTTGTGGGCCACAAAAGCTTTGGATCAAGATGATATTTTTATGGTCCCTTCATCTGGGTGTTTGTGACCTTATCAACAGGTTGGATGGCATATAAGCATTCCGGTGGAGTCCATGAAAGTTTTAATGGTGGGGATTCAATCTAGACTGTTCCTGCAGTGTGGTCCAACTAAGATTTTAATCATCTTCATTTTTGGTAACATACCCTGAAATGAGCTTTCAAAATGGTTGGACAGTGTGGATTTAAGGCACATACATCACTGTGAGCCCCACAGTCAGGAGTCCCACCCACCTCGGTGGATCCGGGGTCTCACCTAATCCGCTCCATGTATGTTTTACCATTCACAACCAAGACAGAAACCAGGGCCGCGAGTTACCTGTGCGCACGTGCAATGTGTGGCCCAAAGAGATTCCATTGACAAATCCACCTCGTCCATCAGTTTCTCACGATGAAAATAGGATGAGTTTCCAAAAATCAGGAAGATCCAAAATTCCGGTGGGCCACACCACATGAAACACTGAGAAGATAAACGTACACCATCGAAACCTGTCTGGAACCGACCATGTTTGTATGTCATCCAAACTGTTCATAGGGTTATTATCACTCAGATAAAGTGTCAACACAAATATCATTCTGATAAAAACACTTATGTAGGCTCCACAGAATTTCCCAATGGCCAGCGTTCAATCCACTCTGTTTCATGTGGTGTGGCCCACCTGTATTATTACTGCCTGAGTTTTGGATTCCTGCCCTATTTTGATCTTGAAAAACTTATGAACGGAGTGGATTTATCACGGGTATCTCTGTGGGCCCCTCATAGATTCCGACCACAGTAACTTTCTGTGCCCCGCACATGCAATTCGCGTTCAAAACCAGATGGACAGTCCTGATTGATACATGACTCTGCCACGCGTACTATCTACAGAGGACGCCTCCTTATTCACGTTAGACAGGCTCCGCACTGAACTTTTGCAGTGAAGATATGTCGACTGTTCCCTATGAACTTTTGGCTAGCAATCCGAGAGGTGGCCCATTGATCAGACGGTCTGGATCAATCGGCAGTTGCACGTACACCAATCACCAGAATTTATGATGCTGGCATCAAAGCTGAAGACGACATTTATTATAGAAGGATGAATTTCTATTGTCTGCAATGAATCTTTAATTAATACAATTCCTCATTGAAGTAAAGTGACAGTCGTGAGTCATGACCATGTGATAGCTCTTTTTCCGGGTATTAATGAGAGGAACTCGTGCAGAAGCAATTGGATTCCGTACACGTGGGGACCAAGGTTTTGTGATCCAGGCCGTGGATCTGATGGCCCAGCTCTGATTGGGGACGCCCAAAAAATCAAAACTTTTTTTTTTTTTTTTTTCGTTGAATATTTCGAACCATTGCTTTGTTTCTTTCTTGACCATATATTTGCCCGGCACAGATCCGAGGGGTAGGATCTTTCAATCTGGGAGCACTCATAACGCTTTCATTGTACTGAGTAAACTCTGTTGGACCCATTGTTATTGCATGTAGTTTATCCACGCCGTCCATCCGTTTTTCCAGCTAATTTTAAGGGTCGAAATTGAAGTATATTCAAAAGCAAAAGCTCAACTGGACCACACCACAGGAAACAGTGGGAATAATTGGGAATAATGCTTTCCACCGTTGAAACTTTCCTGTGGGAATAATGATTTCCACCGTTGAAACCTGCCCGGGGCAACATTGATGCTTATTTGTCATCCAACTTGTTCATAAGATCACAAGGATGGAGGGAAAAAAAAACATATCAGATTGATTCCGAAACTTCCGTATCCCCATAGAATTTTCAACAGTAGACGATCAATTCACTGTTTTCAGTGGGGTGGTTCATTTTTGTGCTCAAGCTCTAAAACCTCCTGGTAAAATGGACGGACAGAGTAGATAAAATAGATAAATGAGGGTGGCCCCACAGAGTTTACTAAGTTAGCTTAGACTAATGAGTCATTGAGTACACAATTTGCTTCCTGGCTAGTGACCTGCCAGCTAGCTGGTGTCAAAGCTCTGTGGCCCCACCATGATGTTGTTGGAAAAATTAGGCAGTTGCGGAAGCAAACCAACCAAACCAAACACATAGAGTATGGAATCAAACGAGTAACACAACACAATCACACCCACACACAATCTACCACACGGAGACAATCCAACTTTAATGTGGAAAAACCCCTAACAGGTAAAACAAATCTCAATTCAAAGTGAATATACTATGAATCAGAAAATTACGGAGATGAAAACACCCACAAGCAAGGAGCCCAAGAGAAAACCCAAGTTCTCTCTCTCTCTCTCTCTCTCTCTCTCTCTCTCTCTCAAAACCCTCTCCCCACACCCTAATACCATTAGGAAACCTTGGACACCCTAGGATACCATCTAAATCCGAATTAGAATCATATTTAAATAATATGAAAATAGAAAAATCTTACGCAGATTTGCGTAATCATGCATAACATCGCCATATTGTCGACTGGTCAGAGCCTGCCGTCGACCGGTTGAAAATAGTAAAAAAGGTCTAGAGAGGAAACTTCTAAATTTGACCCGTTTAGCCACAACTGTTGATCGGTCGGCGACTAGACAGAGCACCCTGTCGATTGGTCGAAGACCGGTCGAAAATGCCCGAAAATCATCCAGAAACCAATTGTGCAAATCTGTCCATTGTCCAACCGGTCGGCCACTACTAGCAATCGTCGAAAGATGTTGTTTCAATATAGTTTGAAGGCTCCTCCAACAATCTCCACCAAGGCTTCAAACATCGAATCCAACCTTCATTGCTTTCTTCATCATCTCAACTTGGATATAACTTCACTGCTTCTTATACCTCAATCAACTCTATCCTCGAACTTTTACACCCCTTGTCGCTCTTCTCATGTGGCCCTTGTGTATTTGCCACATACAAGTAACCGTTGATTCTACTACCGATCCAGCAACTCTACCGTGAAACGTGCTCCTGATCAACTTGTAAAGATGACTACACCTCCGTGCCTTCATCCACATGAGTGCCCCCTTCATCACTTTACAATACTGACCGTGGCTGATGAACATGCACCCTTTCGCCTCGAGTGCACCAAGAGAGATCGCATTCTTCATCATCTTGGGGACATGCTTTACATCTTTCAAGACTTGTTCTATTTCATTGAACATCCTGATGCGCATCGAACTAATACCCACCACCTTGTGAGCATAGCCATCGCCCACAAACATTGATCCACTATCATACGCTTTGTATGTCATGAATGAATTCCGGTCAGGACAAACTTGACATGATGCACTTGAATCCAAGAGTCACTCTCCACCGAGAGACCCCTTGCCGGATACAGTCAATACATCATAAACATCACCACCGTCCTCTATGGTATTAGCTCCATCCCCAGAAAATTTTTCAGACTTCTCTTACTTCGATTTGGGATTTTGACAATCCTCATTCGTATGGCCTTCCTGTTCACAATTCCAGCATTGCACTTTGGCCTTCCCTTTGCCCTTGGTAGGGCTGTGCATGGTTCGGTCAGTTTGGTTTTGAGGGAAGATATCCAACCGAACTGACTTAATCGGTTTTGAATATTTAACAACCGAATCAAACTGATGAAGCCTCACTACCCGAACAGAACCAGATAAATTATGATCGGTTCGGTTTTGTCAGTTTTGTCGGTTTCATGACAACGTTAAAAAAATTAAGAAGATCCAAATCGCTGGTGGACCACACCAATGTAAAAACTAGTGAATGACCATTAAAAAGTTTTATATTTATAGCCTACAAAAGTTTTGAAAAAACTGGTGAATGACTATTAAAACATTTTATACTTATAGCCTACAAAAGTTTTGGATCAAGTTGAAAGTGAAATTTGACTTTTCCCTTTATCCAGGTTTGCTTAACCTTATTAACTGGTTGGATGACAAATATACGTTGTAGATCTACGTCAAGTGGGCCCTACGACATTTTAATGGCGAGTGCTCAATCAACATTGTTTTTTGTGGTGTGGTCCACCTAAGATTTGGATCTAATTAATTTTTTGGAACACATTCTAAAATGGGCTCAGAAAATGAATGGATAACATGGATATATAAGATATTATCAAGGTGGGCCATACAGTAGGGATAATATATACATAATAAATATAATTCAAATATACAAATTATATATATATATATATATATATATATATATATATATATATATATATATATATATATATAGTTGGTTTGGTTCGGTTGAAAACAGTTTATAATTTTCATAAACCGACAATCGAACCGAATTCTCAGTTTTTAATATAAAAACCGAATCGACTCGAAATAGAATAGAAAACCGATAGAAACTAACTGATTCGGTCGGTTTTATTGGTTTGGTCGGTTTTTTGAATAGCCCTAACCCTTAGCTTTAGATCCTGATTTAGAATATCCCCAATCGTGCTCAGAATTTCTTCCCCTGATAATTAGTACTTCTGAGAAAGAACGAGAACCTATGTAACCGTTTTTCTTTCTCATTGCCCTCGATTGGAGGGCTGAGATAACAGTCTCAACGTTAATGGTCTTCCTCCCTAAGCACAAAGAGTCTTTGAATGACTTATATGAATTTGAAAGAGAATTCAATAGGATGCATGCTTGATATTCATCCTTCATCAATTCATCTATCTCTACCAACTTGTAAACTAGCCGATTGAACATGTTAATGTGATCCTCCATATCCGTCCCCTCCGCCATCTTCAAGGTGAAAAGTTGCATCATCAGATACATTCGATTCTCTAGAGATTTTTTCACGTATACCTTCTCTAGCTTGACCAATATTATATCAACCGTAGTCTTCTCATTCATGACGTAATAGAGGACATTATCCTTCAGGCTCAACATGATTGAGGTTCTGGCATTCTTGTTGAGTTTTTTCCACTCATCCTCTTTCATAGTCTTATGTCGCTTCCCAAGAGCCTCTTCAAGCCCTTGCTGAACTAGGACAACTTCAATCTTCACCTTCCATAGTTTGTAGTTGTTTTTTCCGGAAAACTTCTCTATGTCGAATCCCGTGCTCGATGCCATGCATTCTGCTCCACTCCAACGATATCTGGAAAAATCAGCTCGCAGCGGAAGCAAACCAAACACACAGAATATGGAATTAAACGAGTAACACAACGCAATCACACCACACGTAATTAACCACACAGAGACAATTCGATTTTAACGTGGTAAAAAAACCCCCCACGGGTAAAAAACCACGACACAAAAGTGAATCTATTATAAATTAGAAGATTACATAGATGAAAACACCCTTAACCAAGGAACCCAAGAGAAAACCCAAGTTTTCTCTTTCTCCCAAACCCCTTTTCTCACACCATAATACAATTAGAAAACCTTGGACACCTTAGGATACCATCTCAGTATGGATTAGAGCCATATATATAGCGAACAATTTGAAAATAAAAACATCTTACATAGATTTGCGTAACCATACATAATACCATCATACCGTCGACCGGTCAAAACCTACTGTAGACTGTTCGGAGCCTACCGTCGACTGGTCGAAAATAGTAAAAAACTTTCCAGAGAGGAAACTTCTAAATTCGACCTGTTCAACCACAACTGCTGACCGGTTAGAGACCGGTAAAAAATGCCCGAAAATCGTCCAAAAACCAACTATACAAATTTGTTCATTGTCCAATCAGTGGGCCACTACCAGCAACTGGTCGGAGGACACTGTTTAAGCATAGTTTGAAGGCTCCTCCAACAGATGTATGTGTTTTATCCATCCTGTGCATCAATTTTGCCATCTTATTGTAGGGCATAAGTCCAAAAATGAGGTAGATCAAATCTTAGGTGGACCACACCATAGGAGAACAGCGTTGATCGAGCGTCCACCCGGTCTTGTTTGATGGGTACACCTTTTTATCTGCTTCTGGTGGGACAATCGTCAAAATTGGAGTCTGAAGCATGACTCTCGAAGGACCAAATCCCAAAATGCAACGATCGGACGATCATAATGGCTTGACCATCGTACGTTTAACTGCAAGGTGGGCCTAGGAATGTACATGTAGACGATAATTGGGGTACAAATGGCAGGATATGCCAGCAGCATTCCATGCCATCCACATGGTGGGGCCCATCGTGGACTCTCCCATGGAAAGTTATTGGAAGGATTTGCCAGCTAGATCCACGGCCTAGTACTGAGTGTGGCCCACATTTTCCATTGTCCCTTTGGACACCATTAATGGAGACTGCTAAGATGACAGCTACGGCTCTCATCCTTGCATCCACTTTCACTATAATTTTTGAGATGACAGCTATGGCAGAAGAAGCTTATGCGGCTACATGTGTGGGCCCATCTTGATGTAGGATCCACATCCACTCCATCCATAATCACACCCTTAAAAGTTTTTTTTCTGAAAAATTAAGCCAATCCAAGACAAAGGTGACTAACGCCACGTGGAACAATTGGGATGTGGAGGCCCACAATTAAAACCTTCAAGATGGTGTGTGGAGCCCACTGTGTTTTCTATATGCCATCCAATACATTCAAAAGGGTGCACCACTCCAGGATGAATGGATGGCAAAAAAATAAAATAAAAAAAATCAGCTCCATTCCAAAGCTCAAGTGGGCCATACCATGCAGTTTTAGTGGTTTTAGACATGGTTTTACATGCTGTGGTCCACCTGAGTTTTGGATCAGCATGATTTTTGGCATTGTTGGAGAACATGAGGGGAGCACATCATGGATGGAGTGGATGCCATGTATACATCCCAGTGAGACCCTTACAAACCTTCATCTGGTCCATTGATTTTTGGTGAGTCGATGGACAACGTAGGTGCCTTGTGGGAGCGATTAGGTGGAACGCACATTGTGTCTTACCCGGGCTCAGATCGAGTACTACCCCTCCCCCCCTCAACCAGGGGGT
The DNA here is from genome assembly GCA_003013855.2 of Liriodendron chinense. Classification (NCBI taxonomy): domain Eukaryota; kingdom Viridiplantae; phylum Streptophyta; class Magnoliopsida; order Magnoliales; family Magnoliaceae; genus Liriodendron; species Liriodendron chinense. Next base: position 5,616,995 of record PVNU02000439.1, on the reverse strand, counting down.
AGCTAGAGAGGGACAGGTACCTGTCACCTATGCATTGGTGGAGAGCTAATAGGACCTACACTTCGGTAACACTGGAGAGCTGCTATGTCACATTAGCTGAGTCCTGCATGCTCTCCACCAATGCCGATGTGGCACATACTTGTTCTTCTCTAGCTGTGTGATGGGGTAATCCGAGCCCGTCCTCCTCGTACCCCTTCTGGGATCGGGCAGGGGCTCCAAGTAGCCATTAAGATGTATGGGTTTTATCCACACCGTTCATCCATTTCAGAGTTGTATTTTATGGAAAAGGATCAAAATTTAGTGAGATCCAAGCTCAAGTGGACCACACCACAAGAAGCAATGGTGATAGTGCTGCTCACTGTTGAAGCTTTCTTAGGCCCACCGTGATGTTTACCTGCCATTCAACCTATTCATAAAGTTACATAGAATTGGAGGAATGGAAAACGCAAATATTAGCTTGATCCAAAACTTCAATGGCCCTAAGAATTTTAGGACGGTAAGAGTTTAATACCTATTGTGTGATCTATATATGTTTATATGCCTCAATTTTGATCATATTCCATAAAAATCCAGACGGTGCGGATAAAACCCATGCATCACGTCGGCCCTGGAGAACCTGCGGATAAAGCCCATACACCACGTGGCCATTCGGAGACCCTGCCGCTCCCAGCTGGAGGGAGAGGACTTGGACTCTCCCAAGACGGTGCGGCTCTTACTCTTGGGGCCCACATTAATACATATATTCTATATCCACGCCATCTATTTGTTTTTCTAGATCATTTTAGAGCATAAGCTCAAAGATGCATATCTAATTCTAAGGTAGACCATATCATAGGATACAGTGGTGATTGAACGCCCATACCATTAAAAACTTCCTAAAACACACTGTAATGTTTTCATAATGTTTATTTGCCATCCAACCTGTTGATAAGGACACATGAATCTATATAAATGGAAAAAAAAACAAATATCAGCTTGATCCACAATTTCTTAAAATTTTCTTGGCCACTAATAGTCAATCACAACTGTTTCCTATGGTATGGTCCACCTGAGAATTTGATTTGCTTCTTTTTTCGGGTTCCTGCTTTTATGATCCATAAAAACGTATGGACGTTGTGGATATAGAATATATGTATCAAAGTGACCCCACAGTGAGGGCTGCACCGACTTTACAAACCTATTTTTGACTATGACAGATCGATCACATGCGTTCACGAACCTAATAATTTTCCGTAGCTGTCAGTTTGATTTTTATACGTGGCGGTCCACTTAATGCGTAAAGTCGATTAATTTCCAGGCCAAAAAATCTAAGGACTGTAGGGCGGCTGATGGATCTTTCTTATCAAGGTCCTGTTGCATGGCCCATTTGTTGTGTTTGGATAGGCAGGCATGCAGATGCGTTTGGACTTTGGACCAATAGCTAGCAAACCTCTTCAAGTTTGCTATTTTCATTTGAGAAAAGGAAAGTCGTAAAAGAAAAATGAGAAAATGACCAATTACCTCTTGAGGATGAGTTTTGTAAATGGGATAAATTCATGCAAGCGGACATTTATTATTTTGATGGCTTCACTCAAACCGAGGTGGAGAAGATAAAAAAAAAGGTAAAATTGGTGGGGTCCATTGTGATGTATGCGTCTGATCTTCACCGTCCATGTTTTATTGGCTTATTTTTGGGCTCAAGGTAAATCCAAACCGTGTGTGGACAATAGCACAGGCTACAGTGAGAATTGAAAGCTGATGAAAGCTCACTGTTGAGCACTTCTTGAAGACCCCAAATGTTTTGGATGAAGTTGGTATTTATGTTTTTGATTCATTCATGCCTTTGTGACCTTGTGAACAGATTGGATGATAGATACACATCACTGTGGGCCCTACATAAATTTTAGTTTTTAACAGTGGAGATCATTATTCCTATGTTTCCTGTGGTGAGGTCCACTTAAGCTTACAATTTATCTCATTTTTAGGCTCATGCCCTAAAATGAGCAGGTAAAATGAATAGATGGTGTAGATCGTACACATACACCAGGGTGGAACTCACAAATTTTGTATAAGACATCGGTTGGATGCAATCTAGTTTCTCACGGCAAAATTACTCCAAGATTTTCTTCACGTCTAAACCACCATGAGAAGTAATAATTACTTATTTACCACCAATTACTATGGTAAATGGTAAATCAATCAGGCCCTTGAGCTCCCATGAGTTATCCTCGTATTGGTAAATCCCAATTTTACAAAACCCATCTTTACTGGCCCTCGTGATTAAAATAAACAACAACCACCAATGCGACTACAACAACAACAACAACAACAATAGTAATAATATGTGTCGACTCCATGATGAGTATTGTTTTATCCACTCCAGCTCCCACGAATAGTTCTATTTTTCTTCCATGGCGATAAGGAACTATAAGATCCACCACTTCAATCCCTATTCAAAGATTGATAATTTGGTATCAAACTGGATAAAAGCAGGCACAGATCTATTAATAGGAGATGTTGTGCGAGTATCTATAGGCCCTAAATTATCAATAGGCTCTCCAAGAATGTTGAAAATTCATCCGAGAGTAGCTCCACCGACTGGAACACTTAGAGGAGCTCCCATGTCAATCACTTCCATTCCTCTCATCAGACCATTTGTAGCACTCATATCTACAGCTTTAACTCAATTATTTCCTAATAATTACTATGGTAAATGGTAAATCAATTAAGCCCTTAATACCCCATCAGTTATCCTCATATTGGTAAATCCCAATTTTACAAAACCCATCCTTATTGGCCCTTGTGATTAAAATAAACAACAACAGCCAGGACAACTACGACAACAACAACAATAGTAATAATCTACATCTATTAATTTTCTCTTACTCCCAATATACCCTCCTATACTCTTGCAAGATGAAGGGAATACACAGAAATCAGCTTGATCCACAACATAGGGATGTTACACCGTATGAAGTTAGAGGTTTTAGTCATAATGTTACATTGTTGCCATTGGTTTTGCAGATGTCAATTTTGTTTATTGTATGAATTGTGAAACTTGTTGGTTTGTCCCACATCGGTTGGGAGGGGGGCAAGATATGTGTTTATATATGCTGGGGTCCCTCCACCTAATAGGTTAGCCTCTTGGGTGTGACACAACAGTGATATCAGAGCCCAGGTTATCTGCCCTGGATCATGGTGATCCCAAGCCCACGCGTATGGAGGGGGAGACCCTCGTGCATGTGTGTTGCATGCCCTACGTTCCCCTGTGGGGAAGGGGATTGTTGGTTTGTCTCACATCGGTTTTGAGGGGGGCAGGATATGTGTTTATATATGCTGGGTTCCTCCACTTAATAGGTTAGCCTTTTGGTGTGACACAACGGTGGTATTAGAGCCCAGGTTATCTGTGCAGGACCATAGTGATCCTAGGCCCACGCAGATGAAGGGGGAGGCCCCCGTGTATGCGTGTGGCACACCCTAGGTTTCGTTGTAGGGAGGGGGATTGTTGGTTTGTCCCACATCGGTTGGGAGGGAGACATGATATGTGTTTATATATGCTGGGGTTCTTCCACTTACTAGGTTAACCTTTTGGGTGTGACACAACAAAACTAATAGTTCCTATGGATGGAGTGGAATCTTCACATACAATATAGTAGGCCCTATGGCCGTGCTTTACACAATGTGTGGGCCGGCAAGTGGATGTGTTTTTAGTCAATGAATTTGCAATACAACAACCAATTTGTGGTTCACCACCATGATCCATTCTTCCCACATGTTCCACTCAGGTAGCTATCTAGACCATCTAATTTGTGGGGTGCATTTTGGATAAACTATCACTGCCATCTTCAGCATCTAAACCTTATCCAAGCCAATTGGGTCCGCTACATGAATCTTTTTCCACCATTCCATCATGTTAAGGGCCATATATCTTCAAATAAAGCAATTATTAACCATTCATTTTACAGATTATTATTATTATTATTATTATTATTATTTGGGTTAGTTCACACATCTCACTGTTAGTACACATACCCACAATGTTAGTCACCCTGTAATGTTAGCCACCCCCATGTTGGGATTCGATACCTAGACCTCATTGTTGAGACGAGGTTGTCTTCACTTAGTCTACCATTGTCTCAAAGGCATAGGCGTTACCGATTTAAATTAAATTATTAAAAGTACGATAATGAATGGTCTAAACTTCATTGGAAAATCTAATGTTGTGATCAATTTTTTTTTTTTTTTTTTTTGGTGATTTTTCGAGCCAGTGCTTTAGTCCCATTGGGTATATCCAATATACAACTACCCCATGCAAATGTGAGTGGTTGATGAAACACTGTCCAATGTGAATTGTGAAGAGGGGTAAAAATGGAATTAGAAAAATATCTAACACGTTCCCTGCATTTTCTACCACAGGAGAACTCACCAAAATACAAGCGTTTGTTACAAACGTTAAAAAGGGACGGTCAATTGGAAAAGTTCAAGATAGGGGCATTTTGGTCTTAAGTCCCAAATATTAGCTTCTTATCTTTTCATTTCTGGATAAACTTGAATTGGTACACCACACAACTTTTCTCTTTCCATAAATAACCCTCGCCACCAGGCTACCAAATTTCACACACTATACTCGTGGGCTGCACCTTTGTACAATACACACGGTTTTCAGTTCTGATAAGTGGAGCTATGGTTGGGTAATCCGGACCGTTGGTCTATTGTTTCCACGGTGGATGGACTATGCCACAAATTCGTAATTGGTAATCAAAATGTTAACGTCTAGATTTGTGGCCCACAGATTGTGCGTGTTGTCGATTCTGAAAACTGTGGGGCCATGGTTTAGTAATCCAGAACATTGGTCTGTTGCGTCTCACCTTGGATGGACCATGAACCCAAAGTCTCCCAGATTTCAGGGGCTAATCTGTAAGCCTTTTTCCAGTTGATCTGGTCCATTGTTAATTTCATTTCTTGACTGTCTCTGCAGGCCATAGATTGAAAGGCCAAGGTTATCCCATTGGAGATATTTTTGGGGGTATATTCCATTCACGGTGAGAAGAAACGTACAAAATCGTCCTGTATACAAAACGTGGGCCCTATTTCTCAGAATTCAAAAGCTGCCAATGCTGCCAAGGCGCCAGCCGAGTGTCACTTAACTGGGTTTTTGGTCAAAATAGCACTATTGTTTTCTGAAATGATGAAATTAGCTCCTTCCCTTAATCTCAATAGTTGTAACTTCTTGACCCCTTTTTAAATTTTCTTCAAACCATTCTGCCTCTAACCATATTGGCCAATGAATTTCTGAAAAATAAAGAGCCATCTTAGCTTGCCGATGAGACATATAAATTCCAACGGAACACATGACTCGTTGAAGAAACAGATAGCTCATTGAAGACACATTGTTCTAACTTGGAATACAAGGTTCCCACCTGGAAGTCATGGCTCGTCGATGGCCTTTGTGGCTTGTCAGTGAGACACATAAAAACGAACGAAATACGTGGCTCACCCATTAGACACATTGTTACAACTTGGAACACAAGGTTCCCACCTGGAAGTCATGGATAACGATCAGACAGATGGCCTTTTAAAATCTAAGAAACTCATTGGTGTACATGGTTAGGGGTAAAATGGTCTAAAGAAAATTTAAAAAGGAGTTTGGGGCTATAATTACTGAGATTGAAGGTAGGTACTATTTTTGTCATTTAACAAAACGTCAATACTATTTTGACCAAAAACCCCATAGGACAGCAGATTAGGTGAGACCAGGCTCACCCATGACGGTGTACCCTACCATGGGGTTACATTGGGCCCACCTTGATGTATGTATTATGCATCCACGCCGTCCATCCGATTTTCCATCTCATTTGAGGGCATTATACAAAAAATGAAACATATCCAACTATTAGGTGGGCCATACTGTAATAAACGATCGTGATTGGCCATTAATGGGGACACAAAAGCATTGGATCAAGATAATATTCGCTTATTCCCTTAATCCATGCTTATGTGACCTTATCAACAGATTGGATGGTAAATAAACACTACAGAAACATTAAGATACGTTCTAAGAAGTTTTTAATGGTAGGACGGACAATCACCACTGTTTCTTATGGTATGGTCCACCTGATGATTGGATTTGCTTCGTTTTTTTTATAATGCCCTAAAATGATATGGAAAAATGGATGGACAACGTGTATACAAAAAACATAAGTCAAAGTGGGCCCCATGGCAACTCATTGGTAGGGTCGCACCGTCTTGGGTGAGGTTGGGGTCTCACTTAATCCGCCCTCCCTCTCTTTAACTAGAGGATTTTACTATAATGGTCCTGAGGTGTAGCTATTTTTACTAAAAGTCCAATTTCTCATCTAGTTCATCCTTTTTAACCTTTTGACGAGAAATTGAAGATTAATGGTCAAAAATGCCCCTCTAACCAATTCCCCTAGACACTATGGATTTCCCTTGGGGAACGGTGGATCCCCCCTAAGCACATGGTGGTCATAGGGGCATTTTCGACTGTAAAATTTTCAATTTCTCGTCAAAAGGCCAAAAAAGATAAGCCGGACGTGAAATTGCACTTTTAGTAAAAATAGCCACAAATCAGGGCTATTGCAGTAAAAATCCCTCCAAGAGGTTGGCCGCCGCGGATTAGGTTAGTATGGGGTAACACTGAGTGTGTGAGTACCTGACTGTGGGGCCCACCTTGATGTATTTGTTGTATATCCACTCCGTCCATCAGTTTTTCCAGCTCATATTAGGGCATGGTTCCAAAATTGAGCTTGGATTAGGTAGTACCCAACCAGGACACCGAGGAGACGGGTGCGTGTCACCTGGTTGTTGGTGGAGGTCAGTGGGTTCCACACTGATGTACAGGGCTGTCAGCGCACCACCGTTACATCGGTGTGGGCCTGACCGGCTCTCCACCAAAGATGAGGTGCCACGCACCCCATCCGTCTCCTCTGCGTCCTGGTGGGCTAGTATCTAATCCAAGCCCCTCAAAAATGCGTCCTGGTGGGGTAGTATCTAATCCAAGCCACCCAAAAATGAAGCACATCTGAATCTCAAGTGGGCCATTAAAAAAAAAAACCTATTATCTATTTTCCATCGAACCTGTTGATAAGGTAACGCAGACGTCAGCTTCATCGAAAACTTTTGTGCCCGTATTTTTTAATGGTAATCACTCTGTTTCCTGTGGAATGGTCCACCTGAGGTTCAGATCTGCTTTATTTTTTTGTGACCATGCCCTAAAATAAGTTGGAAAAACTGATGGATGGAGTGGATATACAACACATACATCAAGGCGGGGCCCATATATTCAGGTAGTCACTTACCCGGACTGACCTATTGGATGCCCCACGAGGCTAGGGTGTGGTACTAATTGTAGGAGGCGAGGACCCAGTAACAGCTGGTCAGCAAATAAAGTTCCGCATGCAACCAACCACGTGAAAAGTGGTCGTTGTGCCTCTGTGGCGACTCAGGATCCAGCGTGTGTCGCCACACGCTGAGACCCACATGCTGGTGATCCAATAATCTAAACCGTCTGCATTATTGAATAGTATGCTATGAGGTCCACTACAAAAACAAAATGCTAAATGGATGATTGTGACCATCACTATCCGTGTATGAGTTTGGAACCATGAAAATAGAATTTTCAATGGTTCTCATTCGACTTTAAAAATCAAACGTTAGAATCATCAGAGAAGGGTGTTCAGAAGATAATAGCTAATTCATGGTAGTAACGATAATATAGACAGTTCAAATCATCTGAACATCTCAGCATGTGGGACCCGCTGCCCCATTGTGTGGCAGCAAGCGCTGGACAGTACTCCGCGACGGAGGGAAAAGGAAATCACGTTGAAAATAGCCCCTCCCTCGTGGACCACGTCTGCAACAGGCACAGGCTTTTTTTCTTTGTTTAGCTACAACCAGCTACATGCATTGCACCAAAACTACTTGTATACTTGCTGCCACGTCTGCATCAGTCACGGAATATTCGATGCCCACATAAGGAGAATTTCTTACACGCATGAGTTCCAATCTAAGCAAATCCAACGGTAGCAAGTCGTGTAACACTCCAGTGCAGTGCATCTAGATGTATGGTAGAATGATACAATACACAGGACAAAGATTGTACAAGTGGGGCCCATGGTTAGGGACCTAAAACTCTAATATGATGGGACATACCATGGATGGTTCACACTGGCGCTCGCACGTGGAAATGAGTAACACGTGTTTGAGATCAGATACGTTCATCAGGTTATTCCAATTACCCAGTGAGAGATTCCATGTCTAAAATGTCACAGTGACATGATCATCATGTTGGCCACAAGTGCATAAAATAAATGAACGGTTAAGATCGACTGACTAATAGATAATGTTCATTGCATAATGTGGCCTACCTAGTTATCAGATCGTCTTGATTTTTTGGACATGGCATCTACTTTATGAAATTCGCCTGATGAACGGATCCGATTTCTCACAAATGGTCCTCGCCCTAACGTATGAGGCAGGCTGCACTTGGCATTTATCAGTCTGATTTGATTTGTGGCGGTCAGGCTGTCATCACTCATGGCCATTTGTGAGGATAGGCGATGCGTTTCAATCATGGCCGATGGTTCGGTAATCCAGATCACTGGAGTATTGGGTCCCATCATTGATGGACGTGGCTCGAAGTTCTCCTCTTTAGGACAATGCTAACCATTCAAGTATGTTGACAAACAAACGGTTGGGATGGGAAGCAACGGCCCACATTCAACTGAAAAAAAAGAAGAGAAAAGAAAAGTGAGAGCATGGACGGCTAACTCCTGCATTCACCACAGTGGAATGGAACAGATCACTAATCTGGACCACCAAAATGGGGCCCACTTGTCATGGTTGAAACCTATCGTGTACGTATCCATGCGGACGTTTGCATTTGACTTGTCGCCACCAAACAGGCAAAGTCACGTGCGATGCGTGGAGGGAGCGGATTGGTACCTGTGCCCGGGGCTGTGTGGTGCCCACAGAGATGTCCGTGACAAATCCACTCCGTCCATCTATTTTTAAAGACCACAATAAGTACGGAGTGGATTTGTCACAGATATCTCTGTGAGCCCCACACAGCACCGGCCGCAATCCTCTCTCATGCAGGGTTTTAAGACTCGGACAAATCTGACTCAACCCGTCCGAGTTAACCGGTACCACGTCAGACGCGGTTTGATACCACAAGTCACCCCAGACCCTGGCAAGTGGCGCCAATTCAGCCCGGACTCGGGCAAGCCCCGGCTCGATTGAGGCCCCTAACGAGTCGAGTCGAGTCGAGTCGCTGAATCTTTTAAACCATGACTCACACAAAGCACTTTTCTTTCTGGCAGAACACGCATCGACATCACATGATCCATGACCGCGAGCCATCACACTCTCAGACAATGACTCGACAATGGAACCTTACATTAAATAATTCTATTATGAAAGACAAGTGGGGAAGTGGCCCAAAAGCAACTTCTGTTGTCTGTTTATTTCATAGAAAATTACACAATAAGGAAAGGCTGGACCATGAGAAAGATGGAAGAAAAAGATAAAAGAAGACCAGAGTGCAGAGAAAAAAAGAAAAAGAAGAAGGGAAAGGTGGTGATTTTCCATCTTGTAATATATGTAATAGCTAGCCCTGAAAAGGGCGCTTTATTTTCTAAACATATTAACATCAAAATTTTAAAAAGAAAATTTTCTAATTACTTTTCTAATTTGACTTAATTAAAACTTACTTAATAACTATTCTAATTAAATTGGATTTTGACAATGATTATTATATATTATTACTACTACTACTATTATTATTATTATTATATCTAACAAAGTAGTTTTCGGCACTTTTATGATTATAATAGTCTTTGGAGACGTGATATTTGAATTTTAGAAGGGTATTAAGAGAGAAGCCAGTTTGGATGTCTCAGTCTGTGTCTTTAACAACCAATGGTTTAGATTTTAGCTCATCTATCTCATGAGTTGTGCCAATTTTGTTGGCTGAACGACGTTTTTGTTATTTTAAATATTATATGATCATTTTAGACGGTACATTAGTTGTATCAATTTTAGTAGCTCAAGAGTATCTTTACCAATTTAAAATTTTGATGCCAATAGCTTGCACCCTTTGTCTCCACTCTCCACGTGGGTCATGCCGTCTCTCTCACTTTCTGTGCATGTGTGTGCATACACCTCCCTCTCTCTCTCTCTCTCTCTCTCTCTACATGTACTCGATCTCTCTCCCTCCATTAACATGAGTTGCACGTCCCTTACCCACCAATTAGGAGTCATACTTAGTTGGGATCCAGAGGGCTTGTTTGGTGTATAGTATTAGGTAGTATGGAATTGTACTTAGTCTCATGCAAATTCTATCCGGGTTTGAAAACGATGAGAATGATTAGATCAACCCTGGTATCATATCATCTAACCAATAATAGATATTGCAGGATTTCTGATGGATTTGAAATCCACTACATTTGTCGGCCCCATGTTGATTCATGTGTTTTATCCATGCCATCTATCCATATATGCCCTTTACACATGCCATTCGAGTTGTATATACGTGCAGGTGACTTGACATTAGTTGTAAAATCTTGTACATTGATTACAATTCCATGGTTTATCACAAATAGGCTTTACTTAATACAGTGTATTTTTCCAAAGGAAGAATTTGACCCCAATCCTAGGATTGGATGGTCAAAATACCATTGTATTTTCAGACATGTAATAATTGTGCAATAATGGTGTTAATTCTATCTAATGTAATTCTATACCATTTAATCCCCTGTAACTAACAGGCCCTCAATGACACATGGACTGTCCATCCATTCTTTATGCCATTAAGCCATGCTGCAAAAATTGCACTAATTTAAGACACCAACCATCTAATCAATGGCAGAAAGGTTGTTAGGATCAAGTTGAGATGCTAACCATCCTACCTATGGCCCATTAAAACTTTTCGTGGACGGTTACGATGGAAGTGCTAGAGTTGTCTACTAAGGCCTACCAAACCATTATCGAATGAATGGATGGTCCAAATAAGAAGTGAACTCAACTCTGTGGGGGCATTTAAAGGTTCCAGGCACAATGCTAACGTGCCTATGGGTGCCAGCAGATTAGATTTTCCCTTTAAAATGGGATATCATTTGTAGAATAAAAGCTTATACTTCCAACTATTTAGTAGGGTCCACTGTGACGTAGACTCCACATCCAGTCCGTCCATTAGGTGCACTGATTCAAGTTTACCTGGAATACAAACAAAAAAAAAAGAAAAGAAGAAGAAAGAAAAAAGAAAAAAAGATAGATATAAAATACAGGTGGGTCATACCAAAATGAACAGTTGGGATGGGAGTGCTCACTGTTAAAAAGCTTCCAGAGTATATGTTGGGCCTACCGGGGCTATCTAATGCCCTCTAATCCATTCATTAGATTTTCCCCATCAGGATAAGAAGGACACCTAAAAATCAGGCCATTCCAAAACCCATGTGAGGTACATACACCATGTGATTTTAGTAGTTTTTAGGCATGAGTTTACATGGCGTGGTTCACCTGAGTCTTGGATCAGCCTGATTTTAAGTTTTGAAGGCGAACATGAGGGGCTTAGGATTGGGTACTGCCCCCACCAGGACGCAGCTGGAGACTATGGGTATGTGTCACCTCAGCATTGGTGGAGAGCAGGTGGGACCTGGCTGATGTGACAGGTCTGTCAGCTCTCTACTATTACCAAGGTGCGGGTCCCACCTGCTCTCCACCCATGTAGAGGTGACACACACCCGTCTGTCTCTAGCTGCATCATAGTGGGGGTAGTACCCCATCAGAGCCCAAACATGAGGGGAATTGCATGATGTACAGAGTGGATCATGGTGGCCCTACAGGCGTAGTTGAAAAATAAGCTTATTCTAATGTAGGTTTATAGGAAAATCACATATTCAACCTACATTTAGCATATTATTACATTTATTTATTTTTATTTTCTTTTACACACACGCCTTCACACCTACACACACCACAATGTGTACTCCAACTCATGACCTTAGTGTTGAAACTCTTGTGAGTCTATCTCCAAGCCATGAGATTAGCATAGTTTTCTAATCTGGAACAAAATAGAGTTTGCTATTGGGTGGGGCGTTTTGCCCCATTACCAACGAGGGGAGTACATATTATATTGTGTTTGTTTGGTCAATCGAAAGCGAGTGGTTCTTCACTCCTTAAAGATCTATGAGCGGATTTCATGAATGGAGTTGGGGCCATGGAGAAGTAGGCAACGGGTTAGTAAATATGCAGATTGACTGGTAGGCCACTTGATATTGATCACATCCCTGAGTTTGACTGTTAGATGAAGGAAATAATTGTAGATTTGGAAAGATCAAGTAAGATAATTTTTCCCCATCAATAGGGAATAAACATAGTTGTCAATTGGAAGGTGTGTTAGAACCACCGTCGGATCGGAAATAACGGTGCAGTAGCAGTGGTAATAATAGTAGTACCCACCATGATGGGAACATCTTGAGCACTTGCTTCATAGGGGTAACAAATAGAGGTGCACCTTACATGACAATGGCACAATTCTAGTAACTAAGTTCACTACCGTAAGGGCTAGCTGTATTTTTAAGAGAATGCAGTTGGTTGTCACCCAAATTCCACCCCTCTTAAAGGATTCCCTCTCCTTTCTTGTGCTACATGAGAATGGAAAGCACGGTTATGATCCAGATGTGGGAATTAGTCCAATTAATCAATCATCGAGCAACCGGTTAACATTTTAATTTCTTACTAACTGGCTAATTCCAGCTAATCAAGCGACCATCAGAAAAGGGCTGTCACGACCATCAGAAAATGTAGAATTTGGTCATGAATGATGAGATTCAAATGTTGGTCTGAGAACTGTAAAATGGACTCAGAAACTGGGTCAAATTCCTTTCAAGGCTTGTGACTCAGCAGACTGCAATAAGATCAAAGCATGGCCATGACTGGGTCCAGTTCTTTTTAAGCTTTCTCAAGAATTCAAATATACAGTAATGGCCTTTTTAGTTCATCACATCTTAGTTAATAGTAATTATGCATTAGAAACAAGATTAGTGGTTATCATGCAATGAGGTTTAAGGTTTCGCTGGGCCAGTATGTATAGCATGATGCATACTAGTATTTCCTATGAAGATTGTTAGGTAATCGTTTACCTGAAAGCAGTGGAAGATGGAGACTCGGATGTTGAATCTCCTCATATGTGTTTCACGTCACTGGAAGAGGATCACACTGCTTTCATTGGCGTAAGAAGAGGTCTATAGGAACACCCTTCTTCGTGCAAGGTCCACGCTATAAATCGTGTGGTAGTGATGAAACTCGACTTCTTTTCCTTCACAATTGATCTCTCTACAATCTGAATTTATGCTCAAAATCTCTTTTCTCTTTATAATATGATCATGAATCCTTAGGGCATGTTTGTTTTTCATTTCCATCCGGTAAACTTTGGTAAATAGGTACAAGTAGGTAATTATTACAATTTACTTCCATTTTATAGGAACGAGTAGCTCGTAAAACCGTTAAAAAGGATCGCCATACATTCATGGGCCCCATTGTGATCTCTGCGAGATATCCATGCCGTCCATCTGTTTTACCATAAGATTTTAGGGGATGAGCCCAAAAATGAAGCAGATCCGAAGCTCAAGTGGCCCACACCATAGGAAATCGTAGTCATAAAGGTTTTACTGGTAGATATTCAACCCACTATTTCGTGTGGCGTGGTCCACTTGAGCTTTGGATTTGCCTCAAATTTGGGTTTGTGCCTTAAAATCACCTTGCAAAATGGATGAACAGCATGGATAAGCCACATGTATGACAGTGGGCCCCACAAAAAATGCATACCTTCCTCGATTTTTGTGCATAATAAAATGGCCATTGTCAAAAGTACAACAATTACATGGTAAATAATCATTACCTATTTAGTTGTATTTACACCCTGTAAATGTAAATGGAAATCAAACATGCCCTTAGCTAATTTTATACAAAATGCATCTATGATTGTCATCAAATCGTAGGTCCAAACTGCTCATGCAGTTTGGACCTATGGAAAAGGCAACCTGGAAGAGTGAAAGCTGTCACGACGTGGAAAGGACTACCTGGATAACTAGAGTGCAACTGCCATGCCCTGGAAAGAGCTACTTGGAATAGAGGCCAGAGTGAGTGCCACCACAAAGTGGGCCGCCGTGGAAGTCGGCTACGGAGCGTGGTAGAATGTTACAATACCAATTGTTAAGAACCTAACAATGCGCCAAAAGCCCTAGGACCGATGGAACGTGTAAAGTTAGGTTTAAGAGCAGTTTGGAAACTGCCAAAGTAATGGCCAGTCAGTTACCCTATGTCTACAACATCCCATCTCTCTCTCTCTCCTACAGGGTGGGGCCACTTGGACGACCCACCTTGCAACTACAAAGGTACAACTGTATTGGACCGAAAGAGAGGGTGCCAACTACAATGGCTTTGACATAGTTCCATCACATACTACTAATGGATGTTAATCGTATTATGGTTTTTGGCAAAATATAAGAAGTATAAGGTATTGTTTGAAAAAATGCAAAAGGGAGGATTATTGACTTTAAGTAGAAAGAGGGAGTGTTATGTGTCAAAACCTTTTAAGAGGATTATTGTCTTTAAGCAGAAAGAGAGGGTGCTATGGGCCCGTTTGGATTGTGAGTTACTTAAATAAGCTACTTATCAAATAAGTAACTTATCTTAGTTTCTACTTAATTAGCAAATAATTTCATGACTTATCACTTAAAATTGTTAATTTTAGTGATTTTGGTAATTCAGACCGTTTGATAATTAAAATAAATTAAGTACTTAATTGGAAATATCACTGAAATTTGGTGAGATTTTTTCAATCATCGCACCTTGACTTAAACTTAACGCTGAATGCAGTAAATGATTTGCCTTTAATTTTATTATGAATTGTGACAAAAATACCCCTGCGAACTTTTAAAAATGACAAGATTAACCACTAAGAATTTCCAAAAGTCATGAAGTGGTTCATTCTTCTCCCGCAAAGGGAAAATCCTTAAAGATACAGAAGCCAAATCATTCTCAAATTCCCCTTTTCTTCTCGTTAATCTTGAGGTGAGGTTTTGATTTTTTTTTTTTTTCTTTTTTTTAAACCTTCCTAAGGCTCACTATGATGTTTATCTGTCATCCATACCATTCATAAGGTCACACATCCCTGAATGAATGAAGGGAAAATAAAAATATTAGCTTGATCAAAAACTTCTACGACCCCAAGAAGTTATAGAAGATAGACGTCTAATCTCATTGCTTTATGTGGTATGATCCACTTAAGCTTTGGATCTGACTCATTTTTGGGCTCATGTGATAAAATGATCTCACCAAATGGATGGACGGTTTGGATATAACACATACATCATGATAGAGCCCACAAAACTTGATGTCGCTAATCAAAAGGAAGTATGTGGTGCTGTGTGACACACCAAACCATGTTCATACTAAAGTGATGTCACCATGATACATGGGCCTCAGCACGATGTATGTTTTGTATCCACACCGTCCATTCATTTGGAGAGATCATTTTAAGGCATGACCTGCAGAATGAGGTTGATCCGAAGCTCAAGTGGACCCCACCATAGAAAACAGTGGAATAGTGACTTCCACTGTTAAATACTTCTTGGGGGCCACATAAGTTTTCAATCAAGCTGATATTTGTGTTTTCCCTTCCTCCATGTCTATGTGAACTTATGAACAGGTTGGATCTCAAATAAACATCATGATGGGCATAAGAAGTTTTCAACCATGGATGTCACTGTCCTCACTGTTTCTTGTGGTGGGGTCCACTTGAGCTTTGGATCTTCCTTATTATTTGAGTCATGCACTAAAATCGTCTCTCCGAATGGATGGACGGTGTGGATACAACACATACATCGTGCTGAGGCCCACAGAACATGGTGACATCACTTCATTAGCGAGATTTGCTACTCAACCTGTCAGTAGCGAATCCCACGGGCGCGGATTTCCTGCGAAAGCCTTGCCCAGGAATTTCCTGCGCTGGTAACAAGGTGGGGTCCACTGATGTTTTTTTTATGAATCCACCCTGTCCATCCGTTTTGGGAGCTCAGTTTAAGGCATGTAAACAAAAACGAACCTGATCCAAGACTCAAGTGGGCCGAAAACGTGAGGATTAAACGTCCACAGTTGAAATATTTGTGGAGCCACAGGAGTTTCGAATCAGGATAATATTTGTGTTTCCAGTTCATCCCAGTAGTAGTGACGTTATGAACGGTATGTATGTCATATAAACATCACTGTGGAACCCAGGGAGGTTTCAACAGTATTAATTTACCTAACCACCTTTTCCTTTAGTGAAGCCCACTTAAGTCTTGGATCCGGTTAATTTTTGTTTTCATGACCTAAAATGAGCTCCCAAAACGGATGGACGGGGTGGATTTATCAAAAAAATCACTGTGGGTCCCACCTTGGTTACCAGTGTAGGAACTTCCTGTGCATGGCTTTCGCAGGAAATCCGCGCCCCGATCAAACCGGATGGGGAGGGATGTGGATTTACTGCGAAAGCCTTGCGCAGGAAGTTCCTGCGCTGGGAACCTAGGTGGGGCCCATAGTGATGCTTTCTGATAAACCCACCCTGTCAATATGTTTTGGGAGCTCATTTTCGGACATGAGAACAAAAATGAACTAGATCCAAGACTCAAGTGGACTGAAAACGTGAGGTCCGGATTGAACATCCACACTTGAAATATTTGTGGGGCTACTGGAATTTCGAATCAGGCTAATATTTGTGTTTTCAGTTCATCCCAGTAGTAGTGACGTTAAGAACAGTATGGATGTCATATAAACATCAATGTGGACCCCAGGGAGGATTCAACGGTAGTAATTTCCCTACCCACCTTTTCCTTTAGTCAGGCCCACTTGAGTCTTGGATCCAGTTCATTTTTGTTCTCATGTCTTAAAATGAGCTCCCAAAACGGACGGACGGGGTGGATTTATCAAAAAACATCCCGGTCTCCTCCGATGGGGAGCGAATTAGGTGTTATTCGGAACAGCTTAGTCGATGTTACCCCTACTGTGTGGCCCACATGGATAGTATTTTGTATATCCACGCCATCCATCCGTTTCTACAGCCCATTTTAGGATGGTATTCCAAAAATTATGAAAATCCAATTCTCAAGTGGACCATACCATTGGAAACAGTGATGATTGAGTGCCCACCATTAAAAATTCTAAAGAGCCCATCATAAGGTTTTGGTGATGTTTATTTGCAATCTAAGCTCTTCATAATGTTAAGAATGTCTGGATGAAGGTAAAATTTAAAGTTCAGATTGATCTAAAACTTTTGTGGCCTGCAAAATTATTTTAAGGATTATTCATCACTCTTTCTATTGCTATGGTCCACCTGAGATTTGGATCTTCTTCTAATTTTGGGCCGCATCCTAAAATTAGGCGTAACAACAGATGAACGGCATGGATATACAAAATATACATCAAGGTAGGCCCCACACAGTAGGGGTAACACCCAGGTAACATCTAATTTGCTCTCAATCGGATGCGGATTGCCTAGTGATGTTGCCGGTAGCTAGGTGTTATTGAATGGTGCTCTGTAAGACCTACCATTATGTATGTGTTTTATCCATGTTACCTATCCATTTTGGACAAGTATTTTAGGGTGTAATAAAAAAATGAGGCAGATTCAAGTCTCAGGTGGACCACACCACAGGAAAACAGTGGTGATTGAATGCCAACTATTAAAAACTCCACAGATCATTGTAATGCTTATTTGCCATCCAACTTGTTGATTACCCTTCATCCAGGTCACACGAATCTGGATGAAGGGAAAACACAACTATTGGCTTCATCCAAAACCATTGTGTCTACCAAGAAGTTTTTATTAGAGGGCGTTCAATCACCACCATTTCCTATAGGGTGGTCCACATGAGATTTGGATTTGGTGGCAAGGCAATATTATGTTTTGTCTCATTTTCTACAAAGGATAGAAATTGAGATAATATGGGCAAATATGACAAATTGTCAATTTTCATATTTTTATGGTTTACTTTTACTAAACACGTTTTCGTGAAAAAAATTACTTATTTTCAGATATAGGACTTTTTTTCAAACAAATAACCAAACAGAATTTTTAGTACTTGTAAGTGCTTAAATTCAGCACTTTAAGTTTCAGCACTTAAATTAAGTTTCAACATTATTGTTCGGTTTACCCAATGGCACCTAAGAATCAAGCATGAACAATCAGATCTCAACTACGGTCAAATCTCACATAACTCATGGATCAGTCACATGCACCATTACTCAATAATTAATACTAAGTTACATGAACTCGATGGTAAATGATTAGATCCACCACAAATTGAAGATCAACAATGAGATCCACATAAAATCGTTGATGAATAGTTATAAAATCCCAATTCCATGATCAATGACAAATTGAACGTGAACAATTCGATCTGTTATTTTAAAGATTTTATTCAAAGGTTTTTAACATTGATCTTTGTTTTAACCATTAAAAACAATTTATTATGCCTAATGGATATTTATCATCGACTTTTTATTTGAAAAATAAATTTCTACAGCTATGGTTATTTGTTAATCGCCACTGTTGCATCTTCAAAGTAAAAGGTTTGTCTATCCAAGATGAGGAGAGGATAAGAACTAATACGTCAACTCTAAAGCAGTGTTAGGGCAACGCATGAGAGCTACCCATAGATGGACCCCACACATGGATGTGTGGGTGTAAGGAGGAGAGAAGTTTTCTCTCGGCTTTTCTTCATCTCTCTTTTTCGTCTCTCTTTTGTGGTGATGCTGAAGGGGGTTGGAATATCCAAAGCTCTCTCTCTACACACTTCCTCTAGGGAGAGACCAATATGGTGCTCCACCACCTTAATTAGATAGTATAATCTTGCCTAACCATGTATCCATATTGATCTAATCCCTCCACTTACCATGGCTATCCACCCTTTGATCTAATACCCATGCCCATAAGATCTTAACCGTCATTATTACAATCAAGTGTAATTAAATTTTTCAACAGTTACATATATAAAACTATTTAAAACCTTTTTGAGTGTAGGACCGGTGGAAAATGACTTGATAGATGATCCAATCTACTAGATCTAATTAATAAAAATATTCCAAGGTAACTTGTGGATCTTTTTGGGGATTAATTATATAGATATCAACCATATTCTAATACATAAACCCAACAATACTAACAGATTAGTCATTACAATTGACTCTTTCTAGCTCAAAGCACATTACATTAGAAACTTGAACTCTCCCCTATGCCTTCAGTTGTAAGGATTAGTCCAAGATAATATATATAGAAGTTGATCTAGATTAAGCATGATGGCTTTTACAATCCCAAGACTTGAAGTAATCCTCTAATGCAGTTATCCCACAAGTTTAATACCAAGATCACATATACATGGACACTCATACTCCAATTTAAGGTATGGCAAAGGCACTAACTCGTCAACAAGCATGGTAGTGAAAATCTTCCATCCTGATTTATTATTGATTCCCTCATATGATGACCACATAAGAATAACTATAGTTTCTTCCTAAAACTTGTTAGGTGATCATGGACTAAAAGGGTCCTAATATCCAAGAAACACAATTTTCCCTTAATTGGTGACCCTTTTTCAAACTCACATTCCAAAAATAAAAGAGAAAACCCTCTCCATTAGCCCATGTGCATGTACGATTAGAATATGCCTACTTATTGGTTATGACAGTAATAACATGTCAAGCATGACTTGCATGACATATGGTCATCAATCATCATGATTTACAGTCAAGATCATCAATTCAATGATAAGATCATAATATTAGCTTTTCTAGGCAAATGACACCGAGAGAGTGACCATTTCCATTTAAACCTTGCCAGTTGGACTCCTGCGAGTCAAATATCTAGGCCGTCCAAGCATACATTTGTGGCCCACCTGATGAGTACACCAGCTTGATTTTTCGATCAAGGCACGTTTTTGGGGGCCTGATTTTGGATTAGGGCATGACAACATTTCCAAATATCGGGCCATTTAATGTACACCAGTGGCCCACTTGATGGATTTTTTTAATGGGTCACATTAACAGCAAAGATAACAGGTGGGTTATTTTTGGCTGGAGGTAGATGATACATATGGTTGTGGTCCAAACAGTTGATATTGTGGGCCCAGCTGGGACAGCCCATTCACCGAAACTCCACAAGACTGGAAGAATACAGCCATCCAGTGGGTCACCAAAAAATAGACGGTTAACAAATACGGTACAGCAACAGTTCGATTAACGGACCATCCATGGTGAGGCCTATCATGCCAAACGGTTTGGTTCATAGAAACATGGTAGTGTGATGATGCACTTGCATGTACAATGGGCCCACACATACAAGTGCATCACGACAATATCTCACATGTCATTTTTGGCACAGTTGCCTTTGTGAGTATGGTCCCCACAGAGCTTGGGCGGGTGTCATACAGGATTCGGCAAATCGGGATTGTCGATGACACCCGTTTTGCATGCCCAATTTCCGTGGGGCCCACCATGTTGTATATATGAAATCCACTCTGTAGATGAGGTGAGAACCCTTTGCTCATCGTGTGTGTGTGTGTGTGTGTGTGTGTGTAAGCATGACCCAACGTGAAAAAAAAAAATTGGACGGGCTGTAGAAATGAGAACAATGTAACGTTGGGCCTAGGACATTTAAGTTCAAGCGGTGTGGTTCACTTGGGTTTTGGGTCAGGCTGATTTTTGGGTCTTCAAACTCGATCCTTGTGAGGCACACCTGATGAGCAGGTTTGATGAAAGACAATCTTAGCTCCACACACAAACCTATTGTTGGCATCCCATCACAATTGTTCCATGCGGTGTGGCTCACCTGGTGGTGGATCTGGATGATTTTTGGTCCCAGGTGTCCAGCATCGAGGAGCACAAATGATGGACGAAGTAGATGTCATGCAGACAACATGGTGGCCTCACAGAGCTTTGGTGTGAGTTCACTTGATGGTTTGGGGCCTATGATGACTCAGGTGGTGACACTGCATTCTTCCTTCCGTTCTTCATCAAGCACCAATACCTCACACCACAGGCTCTTCCTATAGGAGAGCAGCCTGTTGAAGTTTCGCAAGATCTTCCTATAGGAGAGCAGCCTTCTGCTGAGAGAGTGGATCCACCTCAACTTAAGAGGAGACCCCAACCTGTGCCAACAACAGTTGAGCAGCCCGTTCTCTCTCGAGTCCCTAAAGAGTCCTGATAAGGTACGTAGATCCAATCGCATTCAATTTCCTATTAATCGTTTAGTATCTTATGACTCTTTTTCGAAAAACACCGTGCCTTTGTCTCTACTGTTCATTCCACCAGGAAGCCCAGTTCTTTCCACGAGGCTTCTTCCTCTGCTTGTTGGAGACAGGCGATGAAAGAAGCGGTTCTGTCAGCTCGGCTTGGAGTAAGCCGTGAGACCTCAACTTTTGGCTAACCTCCAGAAAGGAGCGAACACAACATGGCACTTGTTGCATCCTTTGGTAGCTCAATTGTAGCTCTCTAGCGTGCTACGGCTGGCTCCTCCGCTTGCAGGGTCAGTTAGCTCAACTCAAGTAGGACAGCTTCGGGTAGCCATCCATCTCTATCAGCTTACGCATTTAGGTCCCTCTCTTGGTAAGGATTCCAATGTTGCTGCTCAACGATTAGCTAGCTTTTGTAAGGTGAGTTGAGCATGTAAGCGTAGGCTTGCTTCAACTTCGCTGCCATGTTGTGCTAAGCAAGTCACATGGTGCTCCGTTCACTGTGAGCAAGCACCTGTGTCGTGCCATGGGTGTTCCTGAGTGCGGGTACCTTAAGAAGCAGCAAACTTTAAGGTTCATGAAACCTGCAGAAAAACTACTGAGCGCTAACGGCTTTGAAGCCGTTGCTTACTGCTTCAAAACAACTATAAAATTCATGCGCGCTAGCGCGTTTGACCTTAGTAATAAGCTTTGAACCCATGCTTCAAAACGTAAGCTAGCGTGCAACGGCTTTTCAGCAGCCAGCAAGCAAAGGCTTCAAAGCTGTTGCGCGCGCATACATTTTTCAGCTGGCTGAAAAGCCTATTAGTCAAATGCGCTCATATGTTTTTCAGCTTGGTGGCTGCTAAAAAGCTTATTAGTCAAACGTGCTCAAACATTTTTCAGCTTGCCGTGCTCCGTTAACTACTAACTACAGGTACCTTTCAAAGAAGCTGTGCTCCTGGGATACGAAAATGGGGAGGGGATGGGGATACCAGCTTCAATGCTAAGCAGCAACAGAAGAAGCAAAAAGGAAGCTTTTTCGTAAAACAGAAAATACGAGAGGAGAGCAATGCTCCACAGGGGCAAGGGACTCCATTTGATTCCCCATATCACAAAACAGGGTTTATCAAATCTCATTTGGACACCCGCTCAGATTCCATACTCAGGCCAATGGCCAAAAGAAATCTCACCCACTGGATGACCGATCGGGATCGCCAAAACGTAGGGCCCACCTGTACAGAAGCCTGCCATAAGCAGAAGCAGTGGTTGTTCCAGTCTGAGCATTGGGACCCACCTAATCAAACTCAGCTTTATCACCAAAAGAAAGCCAAAAAAATAAAAAAGGGTCAGAACACAATGCAACAAAACTGAAAGGTGAGTGTAGCTTTGTTCAGCCCACACATCTCCAGACGCATCCACGCGAGGCAAAAACTTCTGTGGGACATCTGAGCCACGCATCACATGGACCCCACATATAAAAGAAAATAGCCAGTTTAAAAAAGATGACAAGGGTTGACATTCTTCAATGCACGTGAACAATGCACTACATAACCTGTTCGAAGGAAACCGTGAGACATCCACTCCATCCATCACTTTCTCCAGTTCATGTTAGAGGATTAAACCAAGTGGGTCGCACCACAGAATACAGTGGGAAAAAAAAAAAAAAAACCCGCCATTGAAACCTTCCTGCAGCCCACCATGATATTTATATGCCATCTGATCCGTTCATAAGGCTATTTGCACCAGGATGAAGGGAAAATACATAATTCTGATAAAAAACTTGTGGGCCCCAGGATGGTCAATGCTGGGTCATCTGTCTGCACTGTTTCCTGCCGTGCCGCCCACTTTAGTTTCACAACTTCCTGATTTGAGGGCAGCCGTCCTAACATGAGCTGGTCATTGGGCTGGATGTAGCACATGCTACACACGCATCGTGGTCGGTCCCCACAGCTTTTTGTAACACAGGCTCCCTGTAACAGGTTGCAGGAAATTTGCATCTTGTGTGGACCAAATGACAAGTATACTGCCATGTTTTTGGCCAGAGAATCCACACAGCAGGGACAACCTGATACACAGCTTGGACATGCCACAAGTTCCAGGTTCTGGGCACATTCGTCCAGAGGTGGGCTTAGCAACAACCACAGCTGTAAAAAAACCAAGAAAAATCAATCCCACTTAAAAGCACCGTTACTCTTTCTATTAAATTCAATAAAAATTCCGACCTAACAAAGCTTGAATGTTCAATCCAGACCTCTTCATATCCCCAAAAACTAGTAGAGATTTCGTCTGCAAAGCTAGCAAAGAGGTCTGAAATGAGGCACAAGCAGTCCAAAGACACCATGATAATCAATGATTAACAACAAATTTGAACCAAAAACATTCATATTTTAGCATATCGAGCGCAACCTTTAAAAATCTAAACCTCCAACCTCTTCCGTGACTCTAACCGATGCATATGAATCTTTGATTCAAGCCATCCACCGATATGGGTTTCTGCCGAAAATGGGCGTCGCCAGCTCATTTCTTCAGTTGAGCTGGAGCAATGAACTTGGTAAGAACATAGCAGTCTGGTGGAGTTATGTTTGTGTAATAGTTTTGAATGGTATCTGTAATTTCAAAGCCGAATTTCTTATAGAAGGTAATGGCATCTTCATTGTTTGTTTGCACGTGCAAGTAAATCTCTGAGATGTTTTGCTTCGAGCACAGATCCAGAACGTGATTCAACAGCTTTGTACCTGTAAAATAATTTTCAGCCAGTACGAGAAGGGAACTTTTTCAAAGGCTGCCGTTGCTACCTAATATGATAGAACTAATACATTCAAAAGAAATGCTGTTAAATCACCACAGAAATAAGATGCATTGGTTGGTATAACCAACACTGGCAGATTTATGAGACTATCTCTTACCCATTAGCATGATGAAGGCAACAATAAACTTCTAAGTCTGTTTAAATAAACAACACCTAAAGCTTGACATAAGAGAAGCTTAGAAGCATTTGCCATGTTTAGTAAGAGAATCTTGCTAATTCCCCACGTGTTGAAAGTCAGTATCCATACATGCCATTGCAAGTAGGGTGGCAATGGGTCAGGTCGCCCCACAGGTCAAATTGGCAAAACCCACTTCTGAGGAGGGTTTGGGCAGCCAAGCTAAATGGGTGGTGGGTCAGGCTCAGGTTAGAAAATGTAGCCTGTTCAAGTAAAATGGATTAGGGCTTGGGTTGAAAAACCTCACCTGCCCAGATAGCTTATCAATGGGCTGGACCAGGCGACCTGACACAACATGGCCCAGAACCCAAACAGATTAACAGATGATTTACATTTACATATACGCAATATCCTAGCCAGTAAACGGCTTGTGCTGATCCTGAACCCGACCCATTGCTACCACTAATTGCAAGTGCCAACACAGCACATGTTGAAAAATCAACCATGTTCTTCCCACAGTGTAGATGTCCTGGCCAAAGAATCAGGACGCTCCACTCCACAATTAGACTACAATGTACAGAAAAAAAAATGAATGGCTGAAAAGTAATTGGCTAATCCTCTCTTATCACACCATGCTTTGTTGAAAAAATTCTGGGGATGCTACTTCGGAGAAGGTTAGAAGTTTTCAATAAATTATCATCGTTTCAAAAGAAAAAAAGTTGATATCTGGTTCAGGGATGGTTGATAGGGATTTGCATAGACAGTTCATATTCAAAGAAAAGGTTAGAACATGTCCTCTTTTCTGAGTTGCATCTTTTTACTTAATCAAATTGTGAGAAAAGGTAAAATTTAGTAACCCTGTTTCTAATCATTGTCATCCAAAATAAGACACGGGCCCAAGAGAAAGCTATGATCCCAGATACAGACACCAATATGGACATGGATACAGGGAAAAGGGATACAACTTTCCATTTTCCAATTCCAGGACATTAGATACAGGCACCCCATTTGTAACATCTTAGCATGCTAGATGTAACAAAACCAGTAAAATTTCATTAACTATTGTGAGAGTTCTTCGATGGCATTCCTTCCATGTCTCATCACAGAAATATACTTAAATTGTGCTAGTTCAAAGATAACAAAACCTAATGTAACAGGACTCAATTGAAACATACCCACCAGCAACTCAGATCGGTATTTGTATCCTGCCGTGTTGACATCATAAACTAGAGGATATACAAATACTGGGAGTCTTCGGAAGAAAATCACATTGGTAAACTCAATATCGTAGATCTTCCATGCAGTTTCAGATTCTGTTTCACGTTTACCTGCTAGAATCAGTCGCTCTTAAGCTTCTATGCATTGCCAACAAGAAAAACAGTGCTTTGACTCTATCATTACAGACGGTAGCAAGAAGAAAAGAACAATTGTACCCACTTGAGTAACGCATGATAACAGTGACTTCTTTTCTTCTTCTTTTTTTTTTTTTTTGTGGGGGGGGGGGGGGGGGGTGTTTAATAAATGCTGCCCACATTATGATGGGTGGGTACTTGTATGTATTGGAATCTCAATGAGACAATTTCATATAATATTAGGGTCTAGGAGAAGGGATCTAGAATAAGGCATATTATTGAGAAGGGGCACGCTCCAGTGTTAATGGACAGAAGTGGAGCCTACATGATGTATTCATGACAGCCAACATGTTCACCAGATGTGTGACCTCAAGTTAACTCCGTTGCCCAAAAATCAGCCCAGTCCAAAACTCAGGTGGGCCGTGGGCCACACCACACGAAACAAGTTGAGAGTGGACGCTTACCATTGAGTTGAACAGCGGGCCCCCAGTGTAGTTCATCTGCAACCCAGGCCATTCAGACCCTTCATCTTGCCTGGATGAAAGGCCAAGACCAAAATTAGAACACAGGCGGGCCTGATGAAAATCAAGGGTGGGCATTCCTTCTCATCTTGTTCCCTGTTCTGTGTCCCACCTGAGTGTTGGATCAGGCTGATTATTTATACCTTCGGGTAGACTTAACTCATGCATCAGATGGGCAGATTTGATTTCTTGAATATATCACGCGGCCCCAACATCTGCCTGGTACCACAGTAAGCTTATGGTGGTATTGGTACCACTGGAGAACACCTCTATTGAAAAAGCAGCTATGGTAAGTTGAAAATAAATCATAGACTCACCAATTCCAAGCCCACGGTATGGAGCCAAAACACCCAGCGTCATAATGTAAACGCGAATAGCCCCTCCTTCCTTTTTCTCAAGGCGGCATGCAATCGAACCAACACAAATATCGCTATAGTATGCTGTAAAAGGACAACATTTTTGAGGAATAAGTGAACGCCCATTTACAAACCTTGTGCATATAAATAGTAAACAAAATGCAAACCTCAATAGCAATGGTTGAAATCATACCCTACTTGGATATTACTCATCAATCATGATATGATCATCAAAGCATATTGAGGACAAGCAGCTCTCATGGAATTACTGAAACTTCATGAGGTGGAGTGATAGATCATGGTTTTTTTGTTGTTGTTGTTGTTGTTGTTGTTGTTGTTGTGTGTGTGTGTGTGTGTGTGTGTGTGGGGGGGGGGGGGGGGGGGGGGGGCTTAGATAAGGCTAAGGATGTCGGATCACCCCTTCCCCAAGACTTAATAGCAAGATCTGCTGGGAATCTCAATTCTGAAGTTGTCGGTCCTCTAGAATTAATAACAAATTTGGCTTGGGATATGGTAGGGAAGTATTTTAACATGATTCTACCTATGGGCTTAACTGATTCTTGCCATAACCATATCCTGTAATATTGAATTTGGGGATCCGCAGAACCTGATCCTTTCAATGATGCCTATAGTTTAGTAACATTAGTTGGCTAGAGATAATACAAGGCTCAGATGTATCAGAGTTACATTTAAATCTACAAGTGTCTTTATAATACCTTTCCAGAGTAAAACTCAACAAGCAAAATAGCCTCATATGAACCCAATCACAACAACCACTGTTACTCCATCTCTAGAATCTTGAAGAGGCATCAGTGGAATTAAACTGAGGTACAATATTGGAGGTTGATATGACTGGATAGCTAGAACTTCGTGAGCGGGTGACCGATTTCACAAACGAGTTATCTCAGATAAACACTAGATGAGAACTTTTCCTTTTCTTTTCTCTTTCTTTAATGGATGAAATGTATTATTAAAAGAAAAAGAGAGCAAGAAAGAATACTATGAATGAGAAAAATACCCGTGTGAAAGCAGAGATACTGAAACAGGGGACAAAAAAAGGAAAAGAACTTAAATCTCTTGCCAAAAATCCAAGATTTGAAATGTTATTTGAAGCTTCTTCAATAATATCCCAAAATCTCCAGGTACCATTTCCAACAGCGATCCAATTAGTTGCATTTCTCGACTCTCCTTTGATGATAAGGGGATTATAATTGCAGTTGGCAACGATTTTGATTCACTGGAGAAGAGAAGCAATCTCTGCAAATTTAGAATCACTAACACCCACAAGGCCCAGAAGATTCCTGAACACTAAAGCCCATGGTCCTCGCAGTCCAAGACCAGACCGCCGATGCTGGCAGGACCAGGATTCCCTTCAGAATTCCTGTCGAAATTGAGCTTGAAGTAACCCCCAGGAAGAGCACCGTATTTTGGTGGGTTTGGCTGGAATCCTTCCACAATAGTTAACTCCTCCCAGTTGGAGAAGAACATGATAGGTGGAATTCATTTCAAAGCCTTTTCAGAATGCCCAATTCCAAAGTCATGATGAGAATTTTCTTCAAAACCACTGATTAAAAAAACTACTCTGCTGTTCCTTTCTGAGCGAAAGGTTCCACAAGGAAGCCCTAAGGACGAGGCTCCATAAGAGTACCAACTAAAAGCCCCACACATTAGATTGCCAGGCCACAAATCAGCCAATGAATCAGGAATGTAGAATTCCCGAAAATTTGCAGGCCATATGCAAGCAGCAAAATGGCAATGGAGAAGAAGATACAGAACGTTCTCCTGAGCAGATATGCACATTGAGCATCTATTAGAGAGAGAAATAACTTCGTTTTTAATGTGATCCAATGTAATGATCTTATCTAGGGTTCGGGGCCTTGCCTCGTTGGTAGACTCTGCGGAGTTTCAACAAGGGGTCTTGGTCTCGAAACCCATCAGGGTGAAATTCCCGCTGCTGACAGCACCAGTGGGTGCGTTGCATGACTGATTGGGTGGGTGTGTTGCGCGATTGACTGGGTGAGTGTGTTGCATGACTGACCCAAAAAAAAAAATCTTATCCAACCAAGCTGTCCAGAAGAAGAACTTCACTTTCATCATGGCCCCACCAGACTGAACTGCAACTTCCCAGTACAGGTCAGATACAGGGTTAGCCTGGAAGGAACGACCTCACTGAGTATGTGCCTTTAGTCTATCGTCCAGACGGCGGTCATGCCAATCGTGAGAGACATAATAAATTATGATCCTCCAGCTTCCTCAGAGGAAGAGAAAAGTGAGATTTCTCCATCTTTGAGGTCACATCTGAATTTCAAAACCAGACCGCCTTTCAGTCACACATTGCAAGTAATGAGCAATAGAGCCCCGCTATGTCCGTAGCAATTCAGAACAGAGGATTGAACTGGGTATGAAAAGAAGAGTCTCAGCACAAGTTATCCTCCCAAAACTGAATATTGGAACAATCCCCAACAATGAGTCTGATGTGTTAGAACTCCGGAAAAAAAAACCTGGTACAATTTGGAGATCAATTTTCAAGCTGTGAATCTCCTTCTCCCTCTAGTGACCTTGCCATCCATCATCTTCAGTGACACCATATTTGTCGACCAGGATGCGTTTCAAGAAAGGGTTTTCATCACTGCTGATTCTCCACCACCATTTAGCGAGCATGGCAGAGTTGAAATCCCAGATGGATCTGATGCCAAGACCACCCTGATTGATCGGTTTGCATATATCTATCAGTTTACCAAGTACAAAGTGGAATTTGTGGCAACTGCATTGTCATTCAAGAGGAATTTTTTTTTGAATTGATTCAGGTCAAGCAATCACCTTGGGGGGACTCCTGAAGAGAGTAAGGATGTGAATCGGCACATTTGCGAGAAGAACTTCTAACATAGTAATCCTCCTGCCAAATGATAACCATTTTCCTTTCCATGCAGCCAAAAGCTGGTTATACTGGTACAACTCAATATCATCGCTTCAATCACATGACGGTCTGCCCACACCCAGCAATTTGATTGGGAAGTTTACAATTCCACAATCCACCATCACCGCTAAGTTGTGAATTTCCTAACCTGCAAGGTTGATTCAGAAGATGCTACTCTTCAAGAGGTTTATCCTGAGGCCAGATACCACTTTGTGGCAACATAGAAAACCCCTGAATCCTTCTGCTTCATATATGAGCAGCCACCTAACAGAAGAGTGTAGTCCACATACTGAACATGAGAGTGCAGAAGAGAGGAATCCATAGACACTCCTTGAATAACTCCAGAGGAATCAATCCTCTAGAGCAATTTGTTAAGCACCTCAGGTACAATCGTGAAAAGAAATAGGGACAAGGGATCTCCCTGTCAAATTCCCCAGGAGTTTTTCAAGGAGCCAATCTGGAAATAGTTGACCAGGATTGAGAACCATGCAAAAGAAACACTCTCTTACTCAGCTCCTCCAGCAAATTCCGAGACCATCCTCCCCATTAGATATTGAAGGAAGTGCCAGTTACACAGTGGAAGGCCATCTCCATATTGCTGGCCTTCAAGAGGAAGCCTGTCCTTTTTTTTTGAGCTCACCCATCTTCTTATGAGTGATGATCGAGCTATCCACAATATTTCTTACGGTAATGCTTGATGGGAAACAAATATTTCTTATGGTAATGCTTGATGGGAGAAGATGATCTTGTGACTTGAGGTTGGGAATTTACCTATTACCTATTATCTTGAATAGATGACCTATCAAAGCCTGAAGTTGTGGATTTCCTGGTTGCCATTTTACTTTGGCACTGGTGTGATGAACTTTGCATTCATGTCTCAGCATCACAGGGCTATATCATATAAGTCTTCGAACACTTCCATTATGTCTTCTTGAACGAGATCTCAGCATTTCTGAGAGAACACAATAGTGAACCCGTCTGGTCCCGAAGCCCAATCGCCTGTTCGACCTCTTCTTTGTAGAACTTCTCTTCCAGAAAGTGACGCAACATCTGACGGGAGATTGTCAAATTGCAAACCATCCAGGATAGGTCTTATGGGGAATTCCTGTGTATAACTATTTATAGAAATCCACTATAGCAGTATCGATGCCTGACTTCTCTAAGAGCTACTCATTTCCAACATTGATGGACAATATCAGATGGGATCTTCTACAAGCATTGGCTACTTTATGAAAGCAAATGATGTTTTTATCCCCATCTCGAATCTATTTGGCCCAATATTGCTAGATCCAATGGATCTCCTCCTTCAATGGGATATCTTCCAATTCGGCTTTAGCCTCCTCCCTCCGAACTACTTCAAAGAGAAGTGGAGGATCCTCCCCTTAACTATCAAAACTAGTGATTTTCCAGAACCATTCTTTGGAATCTTGAAGGTCGCCAAAACCAGCTTTGTTCCATTCCTCTAACTTCACTCTAAGAAGTTCAAGTTTGAGATTGAATTTCTTCCCCAGCCTAGTGCCACCACTAAGGAATTCCACTAGTCTTTGACCAGGGGAATGAAGGATGAGTATCCAACCATATATTCTCAAAAAAGAAGGTTTTTGGGACCCAAGATTCCATTACTAAGGAGAGAGAGAGAGAGATCAATTTATGATCCAATATTTGTTTAGGTTGCCTTTAAATTTTCCTACAGAAGCAACTCTTCCCAAAGCCTGTCTACTAAGAATCTATCCAGTCTGATCATTCACAGTGTGATTCTCAAGCCTACCCTCTTCTCATGAGACAATTTGATCACATTATGTCCCCTGCTATACACCAAGGAATATCCCACTAGCCCAAAATGCAATATGGCTCAGCCCAAAACTCTTATCTGCGATTCAAACTATTTGGGTCATAAACTGCAGATAAGCAACAGCAACGCATAGACTTGATCTGAACAGAACCAATACTGATGGTGACCGAATCAATCTTTGATAGTTTAGCAGTGTTCGATGTGATTACGATACTTCTGACCTTCCCAATAGCATGTCTGCTTACCCAACCAAAGTGTGAGTTTCCCCATAGAGCTCTAACTTCTGTGGAGATGTCTTCTTTCTTGGTCTCCGGTAGAATCAACACTTCCATTTTATGCTTATGTACAATCTCTTTCAACTGACTTTCCAGGGCTCCCATACCCACGACAGGATGATCACTTGGGAACAATAGGGATGCTATTCCCAACCACATCTTCCCCTTTTCTGATCCTTTTGGTATCATAGTTCACTACCGAAATTAAGTACTCTAGTTCTCTTGTCCCTTTTTGTTTCTTAATGCTGCTTGAACTAGAACTGCCCATTCTGGCCGGAATCTCCTTCACTTTGATACGGTTGAGTGGGATAAAGAAGTTGCTTTCCTCCCCTTCAATACTTAAGCCAAGCGTTTTTGCCTTCTTTTCTTAGTTTCTTCTACCCCATGGAGAGGTGGACTCAAATCTAACTGTCTCAATCACCTAATTCTTTCCCAAAAGAAATGAGAGCCGATTGCGCTCTATATCATCCACCCACCTAAGCCACTCATGTAGAGAAGGTAAGCAATCTGACAAGGGCTCCAACGACAACAGATTGTCAACATCAATAGCCTCAATAGAGAGCGGGAGTCTCGTGACCTCAGTGGGCCCTGCAAACCCTCTGGGAGAGAAGTTGCTTCCACCAGGTGACCTGGGAGAGGACTCTTGAATCAGGGCAGGCACCGGAAATAATTGTCAACCAGGTCTTAAATTTCTCCCAAAAACTACTCAACCAAGGTCTGAGAGGGGCTACCATTCGAGACAACGGTTCTATAGAGGAGAGTTTTGGGGATAATAGGAGAATTGGAAACTGCGACACCACCCACAGGATTTCCAAAGCTGCTATCTTAAATCTCGTTACGTGGTCTCAGAGATATAGGCTGGTAGTTGGATGGGGGCACATGTCATCTATCACAGGGGCAAGATTCACTCTCCTCACTCTGCATATGATTGACTGTTGATCAACGTGACACGTTAATTACTAAAGCTCAACTGAGATACGAAAGGCCCCATTGAAAGTAGGTTCAGGCAGCAAATTTGAGGCTTTTGAGATCTGAATGGCAAAAGACTTTACAGCTCTAATTACAACCTCTTTAGAGTCGCCCACCAACCAACTACCGATGGGATGCTCTACCACAAGGACCCTCAAATCCATCTGGAGTGATCTGGGCTGATGGAGATGCCAACTAGACCAACCACAACACCACGTAAGCACTCAGAGGAGCAATGCCTGCCCTAAGGGGGTTGTGCTTGCCGCAACTCTTTTGTCATGATGGTTGCCTAACACTTAGGCTTTGCGATAGTCTGGGAGCTAGACAACATGGCAATTGATGCCCACACCAAGCTGAGAAGGATTGTCAGATTGGATGATGCAGGCGGTTCCATGCTTGCGAAAATCAAGAAGTTGAGGCCCTCAACCTCCAGTTCCAGCAGCGACCAAACCGACGCTCTGGCCGTGACAACCTTGGCTATCGCAAATAGAAGGAACCTTTTGTCCAACGTTGTGGACGCTGATTGTGCGGTGACCCTGCCACCAGGGACATCCATGGTGACCCAACGAGACTGGATTTGATTGGGCAATATGCCGTTGTCAGAGATGGGGCCCAGTCGAGTACGTATTCAACCCAACAACTTTAAAAAATGCTTTGCGTGGGCCCCATCTCTGACAGCGGCATGTTGTCCAATCAAATCCTGCCATGTCCGGTCATCACGGGAGTCCGTGGTGGCAGGGTCACCACACAATCCATGTCCTGGATCACTATTGAGGACTTTGTTGAGTCAAGAGGCGATGTCTGTTATCACCGAACAAGTCCATAACTGAATTGGGACACAGATTTTTACCCAAACCCCTTCACTGAGAACAACAATTGAAGGACATTAGCATTGAATCTCAGTGATTGCAATGGCTTTATGGAGTTGCATGTCTTGCACAAAGTCCCTCAGATATTCCAATGAGGAGAAGAAGTGGAGCTAATTGGAGACGATCTAGCCATAGCCATTTTGGCATCAACCAGAGGGGTAAGACTTTAACCTATCAACTATGTCTGTCCAACTAGCATGGCCCACATCAAAATAAATAGCCAAGCTAGATTGAAGTTCCATCTCCCTTCTCATGGGAACTGATCCGTGAACCCAAATCATTTGCAGCATGTGGTCAGCCCCCATGAGGCTCCCGATAGAGGTGTGATTGCATTTGCATAGTGCCTCTTTGAAAGAGGCAACCTTGCCAAGCTGAGGAGGCTAGGAGGCAGAGAGTCTCCAAGAGCCTAAGCCAAAGTCCCTAGAGTTCCTCTTAGGTCTGAGAGGACGATTATCTTGCTTGGGGTTGTCGTGGACCAGACAGGCTTCTATCACCCTACCATCCAACTTTTCTCGTTCAATATTTGAATCGCTTATTAGGCTTCATCCAAAATATGATGAACGTGAATCCCTTGTTTTGACCAATGATCTAACCCAAGTGATGTAAAATATCGAATTAGTTGTCATAAACGTCAAAGATTTCACAGAGACTGTCCTCAGAGCAAGTAGGGCTGTCAATGAGCTGGGCTCGGGCCAGGCAAATCAAAATTTTGAATAGGCCCAGACCGAACAATTCAAAATCCAGGCCGAAGCCAACCTCAAGCCCAACTTGTTGACAGCCCTAGGTGCATGCGAACGGGATGTTTCACACACATAGGGAAGAAATCCTAGATTAGCCAGTTTCTAGTTGGAAACACCATCTCCAGCATCGCCATCTACGTCGCCTGAGAGCATCATCAACAAGCTTCAGCAGCTCTCCTCAAAATGATTTGAAACCTTTGATTGTTATTTATTATTTTATGTCATGCTTTAAATAGCATATAGCCTGCAGCGTAGCATTCACCACTTTATAGCGTGGTAAATAGTAAACACACACACACACACACACACACACACACACACACACACACACACACACAAAAAAAGCAAATAAAGAAAAGCCTAGAAAAACATGCATCATTTTTCTAGTAAAAGCATGTTCAAAACAAGTTATCAGAAGCCAACCCACTTATAATCCAAAACAAATCACATTAACGAGTTAGAAGAGCAAACAAATAACATAAACAAATACCTGCAATTCCTTTTTACAGCTTTAGTGAACAGAATGACAAGCAGCCAAGTATCACTAGATAGTAAATACGTAGAAGTTATGCAACTGTGGGACCCATTATGTTTAACCGTATATGCCATCAACCCCATGTATCATGTGAGCCCAACTGTAATGATGAGATTTCACGAAAACAAGGTCTATCCAATCATCAGGTGGGCCCATGTAAAACAATGGACAATCACCCTCTAATATTCTTGTAGGCCGATTGATTCTTTAAATTTTTGTCTTCAATCATTTTGTGGATTGAGAGAATCAATAGAGGGCTTTTGAAAGAGGGAATAGGGCTTTCGGTGAGAGAGGGAAAAGGGCATTAGAAAGAGAGAAATTGAGATGTCTTTGCTTTTATGGGTTAGCATACTATGCTAGTTATACAACAATTAAAAATGGGTTTTAACTCTTCAACCATACACTCGGGGCCTGTTTGTTTCCAAATACACTAAGGTAAATCCCTGCAAATGGGTAATAATTACTTACCTTCATAATTCCCACACATATATCAAGGTTGATGTTGACATGATTGATTTTTTAACACTAAAATCGAGGAATGTTTGAATTTCATGTGGGGTCCA
This sequence comes from Liriodendron chinense, assembly GCA_003013855.2. Classification (NCBI taxonomy): domain Eukaryota; kingdom Viridiplantae; phylum Streptophyta; class Magnoliopsida; order Magnoliales; family Magnoliaceae; genus Liriodendron; species Liriodendron chinense. The sequence goes on along the minus strand of PVNU02000439.1, from coordinate 5,581,931 downwards.
CTGTGATGTATGTGGCTTATCCACGCCGTCCATCTGTTTTACGAGCTGATTTTAGGACATGAGCCCAAAATTGAGGCAGATCCGAAGCTCAAGGGGACCACACCACATGAAATAGTGGGTTGAACGCCTACCGTTAAGAACCTTTTACGATCACAATTTCCTATGGTGTGGACCACTTGAGCTTCGGATCTGCCTTTTTTTTGGGCTCATGTCCTAAAATGTTTCGATAAAATGGATGGACGGTGTGGGTATGTCAAAGACATCATAGTACGGCCCACGAATGGACGTGGAACAGATTTTGCAAAGAGGAAAGTAGCATGTAATTGCAACTCCAATCAAACAGCTAACAATTGCAATAATTATACATTTACCCTTTCCAACACGCACTTACACACATTTACAACAAAACAAACAGGCCCTTGGTGTAGGTGTATGGATGGTCACGACTGCCTAATACATGTGATTCTAGAGATATTTCCGGTCCCCAATAGGGACCATAGTTTGGATGGTCTGGATAGCTGTGCATTAATGCCACGTGTGATGATAATGAGTCACCACCATTTTTCAAATTGTGCTTTACTAAAAAGTATTACAGCACCATCATCACCATCCAATCCTTATCCCAATTAATTAGGTCTGGCTAAAACTTTTGATTTTTAGCTTTAAAATGCACTTCCACAGTAGCATATGCTACCCACGCCATATACAGCATAGCATATAGCATATGACACTCCCAAAATAACATTCACAACATGGGAGTTATGCTATTTTAATGCAGGGGCATTTTCACACCGGGCTCGGGTGGGGTGGCATGTGTGAAGCGAGGGCACACTCGAGGTGGGCGGCCCATGTGAGGCGCGTGGCTTGTGTGAGGTGGGTGGCTAGTGTGATGCAAACCCATGTGAAGTGGGGCCCACGAAGGAGGGTTCGGCCGAGGGCTTGGCCTATACGAAGCAGGAACTTGAGCTATGAAATAAAGGAATTGATTCGCCACACTCTATCGGTTCGAGCTTTTAGAGCAAGTAGTTAGTCGTCCTGCGTCAAAGTGGCATCAGAGTGGGAGGTCTCGTGTTCGAGGCTCGGGGGTGATTAATGCAGAGGATTTTCACACCAGGCTTGAGTGGGGTTGCCAGTGTGAAGCGGGGGCACACTCAGGATGGGCGACCCGTGTGAGGCGGGGCCCACCCATGTGAGGCAGGTGACTAGTGTGATGCGAACCCATGTGAAGTGGGGCCCATGAAGGAGGGTTCGACCGAGGGCATGGCCTGTGTGAAGTAGAAGCCTACGTTACGAGATAAAGGGATTGATTCGCCACGCTCTATCAATTCAAGCTTTTAGAGCAAGTGGTTAGTCGTCCTGCGTCATATTTTGTGCGCTTTGTAGCATTGTAGTTGCACCACACTACCGCTATACCATGGGCGCTACTTAAAACATTGCTCATATGTTTTTGTTGCAAAGGATGGAATGGCAAGAAGGTCACTCATCGCCATCAGTCACACCAGGATTCTCCTTAAACATTTGAGTTGGGACTCTTTTTTCTTGTCCTCTGTTTTTTCATAAAGGATCATCAATTCAGGTAGACTTAAAGGTAGTCCAAGTCATCCGAGCTATCATCCAAGGTAGACGAACATTTTTTATGAAGTTATTTTGATCAAGGATTTTTTGCCGGGGCTTAGTTTTAGTTACTATCATGTTGTTCCTTGACACATTTAGGCTTCGGTTTAATAATTGACGATACTTTCCTACTCTCTCAGGTCTTCAAGTGAGATTTCAAATGGAAAGTTTATACCAGACATATGACTTGGATTGTGAAAAGTTTGTTTGCTTTTTTCTTAAGAGGAATTATATCATAAACGACCTGTGTATTTGCAAAATATATGCAGGCTTGTCAGAATCTTTTTTCAATTCTGACTTGTATTACACATCGTTCGTTAATCCAGACCATTGGTCCATTGCATCCCATCGTGGATTGACTATGCTCAAAAATTTACTTGATAAAAACAATCTTAGGCTTTCAATTTGTGGCCTACAGATAAACAAGGAAGCAGAGTAACGCGATATTCGAAATTTGACCGGAAAAAGTCTCAGGATTAGCTGCCCGGATCTTCAATCTATGAGATTTTTTGGCATGGTCCATCCACGGTGGGATGTAACAGACTAATGGCCTTTATCAGGGAATTAGTATTAGAGCAGGCTCGATCAGGTCAGATTCAAGATCTTGAGTAACATGAGGTGCTTAGTTCCATATGGACATGGAGAGCAAGTTTGCTCGCATTGGATTCCAAATCTGACTGGCTACTACATAAAGTGCTCGAGGCCGTAGTGCCCATACAGATGTCATCGAACTTCAAGAAACAATGACGATTCTCATTGCCATAAAAAATATTCATCTCAGTAATTTAGAGTATGGAATGTGCTTCCAATATCAAACCCAAGGTCTCATGTGAAATTACATTCCTTGATTGCACTTCATGTAGAGTTTCGAGAAGAAAACTTTAAAGGCTATGAAGAAAGGGCATGATGGCCATTTTCATTCTCCATTCTCATGGCATAAAAGATTGCCAATTGGGACGAACCACGTATCTTCGATGAAGATGTCATTGAAGAAATAACTGACATTGACAAAGAGGGAGGCCACAAGGAGCACTCATATGTTATTATAGAATTTGTTTGGGAGACATTGCCCAATTGTTCACTGTAACTGTCCAAGAGTTGGATGACAAAAAGGGTAGTTCAATCAATGATAGCTCTTGGAAAGAAGGAATTGTCAAGGATGCATGATTGTGAAGGATGCTTGAGTAATGGTGGTCTTTGAGCCTTTGAGGAGAGAATATAAAGGTTGCATGCTCAGAAAATTGTTTGTGCATGAAGATACTTTTTAAGAACAACTTTGGAGGGTTGAGAAAGATGATGCATGGAGAGAAGTGATACTGCATCATAATTTACAAAAGAAGAAAATCCTTATTATGCATCAAACTCAAGGACACTCTCTTTCCTTCTTATTTTGATTAGCTCATGATTGTTCTTGCTAGCATCTCCTTCTAGAAGTGCTCTCGCCTCAGCTTCATTTGAGTTCTTGGTGCAACCAGAGTAGAAAAGCAAATTTGGCAGCCCACAAATTGTCCCTAAACACACGTCACTACCAGCCAGCCCCACATTCTAAGCGACCTACCATGACAGCAATCTCCTTTCTATTCTAAATGTCATTTGCTTACCTCAACTTCAAATCTTGAATGCTAACTCCCCATAATTCTTCCCTTGCTAATAATGTCAACTGCATGATAAGCAATTTGATCTTCTCAAAGGATTTTCCTTCATCAAAATTTCATCTTTAAATATTCATTGTTTTTGTTCCTTTCTTTCCAATGCCCATGGAAAAGCATAAGAGAGGACCCTCGAAAGGCTACACCTCCTTTCTCAAATGGTCCAAAGACCAAACATAGATAAGATCTTCTACCAATGCTAGAAACACCAACCGAATACCTAAAGAGCTTATGAAGAAACTCCAAGATTTATGATCTGTTGAGCAACAAATGAAGAAATGATGCACGCCTCATCTTCCCTACACATAAAGCACATATTGGCAAGATAAATCTTCCTAGTTTTAACGTAACATACATAAGGATCATGGTGGCAGAAGTAGTTACAACAAAATTTTGTGGCTCTTAGTGAAATGAAACTACCCAACAAGTAACTCTTAGTAATGGTAGACCACATATTGATGAAAAAAAATCTAAACATGGCAAAAAGACACCTAAGGATCTGTTTGAGTGCCTGATGCGGACATCAGTGGTGCACCCTTTAGAGTGTACCAGAGGAGGCGAAGTCACAGATCGAGTGTTGGAGCAGACGAGTTGATGTGGATGGACGCCGGGCCCATTGGGCCCATTTTTTAACGCGTTACGAGTACGCGAGATACAGGATCGCGCAGGAGCATCATGACCGTTGGACCATGGAGCGGATTTACGTTTAGGCGCTTTTTCTGTTTATTTCCTTATTTCTAGGCGCTTTAGTGTCGTTATTTACTTTAGGCGCTTTTATGTTATTTCTTTGGTTTTCAGGCACTTTAGTGCACTTTTTTTATTTTCGTAGCTTATATATACTGTGAGAAACCCTATTTCGATTTATTGAATGAATAGAAAATTCGTGAGTTTCTTCCTCTTTGTTTGAGAGATTAGGGTTTCAGGATTGGCCCTCGGGTGTTGAGGATTCCACCCCGGAGTTTCCGTTTTTCTCTTCTCTATTTCTTCCAAGTGCGAGGAAAGGTAAGCTTCTTTTGATTCCTAATTCGTACTTCATGAGAACCCATTGTTTTTCAACATCCCTCGTCCTTTTCTGAAACCCCCCCCCCCCCCCCCCCCCCCCCCCCCCCCCTTCTTTTGGGTACGATCGAAAAGAGGGATGCCTAGCCATGAGAACCGGATCCAAACTTGACTGTGGACTGGTCTATGCTAGATCTGGGATATCCTCATATCCCTAGATCCTCCCTGTTTTACGATTTTACATAGTTTTATGTGAAGGGGCATGATCCGGACGGACGAATCTCATCTTCGTGTTGAGATTTGTTAGTTTCCTCTGATTGAAAGTAGTTAGTCTCGTAATTTTATTATTTGGATATCTTCCAACTGAATATACATGCATCTAGGGTTAGGTCATCGCATGCCCCTGCATCAGTGCCAAAGTAAACACATTTACTTCAAATATGCAAGAGCTTGTATAGTTTGTAGGGAAAACATCTTGTATGGTGTTTGGTTTGGAAATCAGTTAGGGTGGCATACTTCTACTGCTTCCTTTCACACATGCCAACTGGGCATAAGTAGGCAAGATCCATACCGTCCACATTGCCGTGCGATGACATTAAAGTACCATGGCCCAAATATAAAGACTATCCAATATTTAGGTGGGACACACTAGTCAAGCGCATCCAAATCGTTTGCAACTTAGCCAACAGACACTGACAACTACAATATCCTACTAGATAAAATCAATTTGATAAATTTTTGGGCAGCATGCAAACAGGTCCTAAATGTGATGCAAGGACATGCAATGACCTAACCCTATATGCATGTATATTCAGTTGAAAGATATTCAAATAATAAAATTACGAAACTAACTACTTTCAATCAGAGAAAACTAACAAATCTCAACACAGAGATGAGATCCGTCCATCCAAATCATGCCCTTAGCAAAAAACCACATAAAACCATAAAACAGAGAGGATCTAGGGATATGAGGATATCCTAGATCTAGCATAGACCAGTCAACGGTCAAGTTTGGATCCGGTTCTTCTTATGGCTAGACATCCCCCTTTTTTATCGTACCAAAGAGGGGGGGGGGATTCAGAAAAGGACGAAGGATATCGAAAAAACAATGAGTTGTCATGAAGCACGAATTATGAAAAAAAAAAAAAAAGAATCTTACATTTCCTCGCACCTTGAAGAAATAGAAAAGAGAAAATGAAAACTCCGGGGTGAAATCCTCAACACCCGAGAGCCAATCCTAAAACCCTAATCTCTCAAATAAAGAGGGAGAAGCACACAAATTTTCTATTCATTCAATGATTTTGAAATAGGATTTCTCACAGTATATATAAGCTACGAAAATAAAAAGTGCACTAAAGTGCCTAAAAACTAAAAAAATAACATAAAAACGCCTAAACTAAATAACGACACTAAAACGCCTAGAAACAAGAAAATAAATAGAAACGCGCCTAAACGTAAATCCGCTCCATGGCCCAGCGGTCATGATGCTCCTGCGCGATCCTGCAGCTTGCGTACTCGTAACGCGTCAGAAAATGGGCCCAATGGGCCCGACGTCCATCCACATCAACTCGTCTGCTCCAACACTCGATCTGCGACGTCGCCTTCTCTAGTACACTCTAAAGGGTGCACCACTGATGTCCGCATCAAAATGGTTCCATATCCATACTATTCCATGGGATGTAATACAAGACTCCATCTAACATACCCAAAAGATGTACTAAAAGAACCTATATCCTCATCCTAAAGACAAGCTTCTACAATATCCTTCCCTCCACTCTCTCATAACAATCACCAAAAAGTGACTACAAACAACTATCTTATGATGATTACAAACAACGTAAAAACTGGTTTATCCTCCTAGAAAAAACCTTCCTGAATCTAAACCAATCTCCTACCCCTACCCGAACTTTAAAAAAAAATCCCTTTTCTTGAACTTATCAATCACAATACAAACTAAACGCCATGAACTAAAGCCTCTTTTGTTGATTACCCAAAACGTTTTCCTAACTCATCTCCCAATACCCATATCCTTGACCAGAGAAAAAAAAAAAATCTTTCTGGAAGAGCATTGTGTTCCTCACTAAAAATGCCATAACCATTTACCAAATAGTGCTGAGTTTCTGATTTTGTTTCCAACAACTAATCCTCCAATCACTTCGATTTACAAACTCCTACCTACTACCTAAGATGGTACTTTTCACTCACTCTACTTCCCTCCCACAAAAAAAAAAAAAAAGAACTTAACTACCTCTCCATTTATCCATGATCATTCCTATCACTTAGGCGAGAAATTTGAAGTATGCTAGTAGGGTAGAAAGAGTTGATTTGTGAAAAGCTATCCTTCCTCCAAAAGATAGCTAGTTTCTCTTTCAAGCCACCCACTTTTCAACCTTTCTACCACCAGAGCTCCAAAGAGACTTGGTATGCACAAGCCCTATGGAAGTCTAGGATAGACAATAGGAAAGCTTCTCTATTTTAGAAACTATCAATTCCATGAAGGGAAGCACTTTCCTTCCAAAGAGACCCAGATAAATGCTTACAGTACAATTCCGCCCCACATTCTCCAATTATACCAATCACCCAATAAATCTGCTTAATGTACAATAACAAAGAAAGAGAAAATTAACCATCCAAAACGCCTTTGATGTGGTGGATAGTAACTTTCGCAATTGATGGGAGATCAAGGGTTCGAGTTTCACTGGGTAACGGAACTCATTTTATTAGAGGAAGTATGGAGATATTATTTACCCAAATACATTATGCAAGTGCAATGAATTTCTAAAAAGAGCCTAATGACTCACATGCTCTTTTGTCAATGTGTTAATTTTGCCTATCGTCCAATGTATGTAAATGAAATTATTCCAAAGGCAAAGAGGCTAAATTTCATTAAAAGATTGTCACAACTCCCACAGCTCAGCTCCTGGATTTTTTTGCCCAATCAAGCATATTGCTCGAGTCTCCTTCCATAATGAACAGGAACTTTTTGTTTCTGGTTGATGTCCAACCCATTCTGACTGTCCAGTCAGATCCAGTTTTTAAAACATTGAATTATACATTCTCGCTTCAAATTTGACTAACCTTCAATTCCTAAGTCAAAAAGATCCTTCATGATCAAATGAAGACTCAAAAGGACTTCTCAAATGGTTCAATAAAACCATTTTACCAGGTCCACCACCAACAAGAAATAATAACCACGGATCCCCTTGAATTGTGGAGAATGAAAGAACCCAACTCAATGTGTGCTTCACCAAATAATGGCACGAAATCATTTACTGGCATTTCTCATACCAAAAAAAAATAATAATAAATAAGTTCACCCACTTCACATTTTTTGAGAGATTCACCCACTTCACATGAGTGAAAAAAGTACACATATTTAGTATCATAAAAATACTGTAAGTAAAGCTAATGCAATGTATGGATTCTGCAGAATGGAGCAAAACTGATGATAGATGATATTTGTTTTGTGCCACTTGGTTGTGGCATTTCATTTCTTACGTCTCTTTCAAAGTGATTGTATTTCATATACAGGAGTGGATGATTCCGTTCTTTATAGGTGAAAAGAAGAGTCGCAAGAGGTTTTTCAAACCAGAAGAGGTTTCTCTTTAATCGTTCCCAAGAACATGAAGATATATAATTATGCTACAAAAAAGTTCACCCCAACATTAATTTGACAAATGCATATAAAAATCCATAAGGAGACCGATAAATTTTTCAATTCAAACTATCAAAAGAGAAAAACTCCACAAACAACTTTACATTCCATCTACTAATACACAAAAACCAAGAATCGAAAATACAAAACCAAAACAGAAACCCACCATTATAAGCTTAAAAAGAAAAGAAATAAAAACAAAAGACCCTGAAATTAAGCTACACATGTTAAGCAAACCCAACAACAAACAGTAAAAAACTGAAACCAGAATACTAATTTTAGCCACCATTTAACATTAACAACACCACTTTTTTTAAGATACACACACTTCTTCTACTTCCGCTATAGAGCAAAACTTCTTGGCACTATTCCAGTACAAAATGTAGAAAAAGAGTGATGCACACATCAGAAAATGGGATGTAAATATCATTTCCCTATTATGTAACCCAAAAAAACTCAAAGAAATGGGGAAAATGTTAAAAAATCTAGAAAAAAAAAAAACATAAAACGCCAAAAATTAATAACTCCAATAGACAAAAACAAACCATAGAAATTTCAACCAATAACCCAAAAATATAATAAATTAGTAAAAAAAAAACAAAAATAAAAGGACCCATAAAAAGTAAACTATCAAACCATCCAAAAAAAAAGATCCCCAAATTACACTGTCCAATACACAAAAACCAAACCCCAAACAAAATAACCAAAAGGCCGAAAACCCCACAAAAGCAGAGAGAGAGAGAGAGAGAGAGAGAGAGAGAGAGAGAGAGAGAGAGAGGACAAGAAAGCCCCTGAAGGAAGAGAGACCTAGCTTAGTGAAATCGCCAGAGGAAAGGGCATCTGCGTAATATTTGTCGTTGTAACGGACGGGGAAGAGGGCAGTGTTGAGCTTCTTGAGCTGCATCACGTTCTTGTCTCTCACACCTTCCAACGATGTAACTACCTCTCGCCCTCCTCCCATCTCTCTCTCTCTCTCTCTCTCTCTCTCTCTCTCTGCAATCATGAAAAAAAAAATCAATGAATTTCAGAAATTGGTAAAAAGGGTATTTGAAAATCTTTTGGATGGATTCATACCTTCTCTCGCTCTCTTTTTTGGAGAGAGAAAAAAAATGGTGCGTGGGAATAGCGGGAGTGGAGATGAGGATAGCTTCGGCTCTCGCGGTCGCCGGAGGGAGAAACAATAGAACAGAAGAAATCGATCGACGAAAACGGGCTTTCTTCCGCAATGTAATTATGGAAATGCCACTGATAGACTGTTGCTATCGTACGCCCGGTGCGTCCGTTGCCTTTATCCGGTACCCAGGTGAACCCGCCGTGGAGGGTGGGCTGTGGGCCAGTGGCTTTGAGGGCTGTGGAGAACGGAAGCGGATTCCGTACGGAGCATCTCAGCGTATTGAGTAAACTCTGTGGGGGCTCATCGTGGATGTATGTGTCTTATCCATGCCGTCCATCTGTTTTTCCATATCATTTTAGGGCACGATCCCAAAATTGAAGCTTATCCAAAGCTCAAGTGGACCACAGCACAGGAAACGGTGGGGATAATTACGTCCACCGTTGAAACCTTCCTAGGGCCACAGTGATGTTTATTTGTCATCCAACTTGTTCTCAAGGCCACACCATCATAGATGAAGGGAGAACACAAATATAAACTTGATATAAAACTTATGTAGCCCGGCGAGGTTTTCAATGATAGGCACTCAACTCCCACTGTTTCCTTTGGTGTGGTCCACTTGAGCTTTGGTTGTGTTTCAATTCTAGGATCAAACTCTAAAATGAATGAACGGCGTGGATATGACACATACATCACAGTGGGCCCCATAGAATTTACTCAGTAGGCAATCCGCTTCTAAGCCATATGTATGGGACTTTTTAATTTGACGCGTTGGGTCCATGATCCTGGTAATCTAGACCGTTGATCTTATGTGTCTACTTCATGGTTTTAAGTTAGATGTGCTCTGTGGATGCATTTCGCTTCTTAAAACCTCTGTCAAGACGCACAAATTATCTTGTAATTGATATTTTTGGCAAATTTAAATTTTTCATTCCTCATACAAAAGGGCCCATATTTTAGATTAGATAGTCTTAATTTACATATATAGCGAAGATTGGTAAATGACTCCAAGAAAAGAATCATTTTCCATTGGATAATGTACCTGCGTTTAGAAATTTCTAGAGGAAAGAATTGCTTGTGGAAGAAAATTCTCTGGCCTACACTCGAGGTCCAAAAAGCAGTTAACAAGAAATAATCATACTTAAGGCTTGAAATGCAGGAAAAAAAAATAGCAAGGCTAAATTTAAGGCTCCTAATTATAATTATGATATGTATTATAGAATGTAAGAAAGATGTTTTGAAACTAGCAGAATTGAGGGGGAAAAAATAGTAGGACTCAGATCATGCTAAATACATTAAGAGCAATGATCAAAGGGATATTGGTTAAGGACGATTAAATTAATTAAATGTGGTGAACTTACTCTAGTCTAGATCATATTAAATGATATTTACTTTAAAGCTTAGGGATAGAATGAATCACAAACTCAAATCAAGGTTAAACTCCGTAAATACGTTCACAACGCTGGAATATTGAAGTAAAAAAAGCTTTAAGAAAGATGAGAACAAGAAAAGCCCCCATTTTGCCTAAACCAAAGCATTTTGAAGTGTGACAAAAGAGTGAGTGCGTGCACTCCACAGCATTCAGATGCCCCAATCAAGACTAACGTACTGTTTGGTAAAACTTAATTTCACCACTTAATGCTGAAATAAGCCTTTTTCAGTGATTTTTCTAATTCAAATCGTTTGGTAAATCTCAAAATTTAAGTGCTTAATTTAGATTTTTACTGAAAAAGTGGGTTAATTTTTAAGCTTTCCTCCTTTGACTTTTCGCTTAACACTGAATGCGGTAAGTGATTTTAAGTTAAAATATATTTTTAAATGACAAAGCTACCCTTTTATAATTTTCGGGTTCAAATTGTGTAGCTACTATGTTTACCTGGCAAAGTTCTATGGCCTCTTCATGGTACATGCATTTTTTATCCAACACGTTCATCAATTTTGCTACATCATTTTAATGTATGAGCCAGAAAATGAAACTAGACCCAAAACTCAAGTGGACCACACCACATAAAGCTATTGGGGCAATGCCCACCATTAAAACCTTCTTAGGGACCACCATGGTGTTTTTATGCTATCCAACCTGTTCGTAAGGTCACACTAACTTGGATGAAGGGAAAACACAAATGTCAGCTTGATCCTAAATTTTGTGGCCCCAAGAAGTTTTCAATCGTCGCAGTTCAATCTCCTCCAATTTCTGTGTTGTGGTCAACTTGAGCTTTGGGTATACTACATTTTTAGGCTCATGGCCTAAATTAATGTGATAAAACGTATGACCGGTGTGGATCTTCCATCCTAATGGGGCTATAGAACTTTGTTACATGAACACAATACTCACAAGGTCTCGTTATGTCAAATAATCTCATTTCGCTCTACATGCGGTTATCACGCAAAAGCTTTTTCAGGAAGTCCTACATGGGAAAGTTAGGTAAGCTAACCATGATGTTTATGAGAAATCCACCCCGGCCATCTGTTTTGTTGGATCATTTCAGGACATGAGAGAAAATATGAGGCATATCACAAACTCAAGTGGTTTGCGCGATAGGAAATAGTGGATAGGAAATTCCTACCATTGAAACTTTCCAAGGGTCCACCTCGATGTTTATATGCCATCCATACCGTTCATAAGTCATTCTTACTGGGATGAACTGAAAACACAAAAATATTAGCCTAATTCAAAACTTTTGTGGTCTCAAAAAAGTTTCAGCAATGTACGCTCAATCCTTACTATTTCCTATCATGTGGCCCATTTGAGTTTTGGATCTGCCTCATCTTTGGTCCCATATTCTAAAATTATTTGGAAAAACATATGGATGAGGTGGATTTATTAAAAACCATCTTTAAGATTATATATATATATATATATATATATATATATATATATATATATATATATATATATATATATATATATATATATAGAGAGAGAGAGAGAGAGAGAGAGAGAGAGAGAGGAATGATCACATGCACACCAATGCGCATTTAGTTATTTGAGCATCATCGTGTCTGGTGTCGTTTGGAAACCTATCTCTCCCACTAGATGTTAACGTCACCTAACTATGTGGCCCCAACATAATGTGTGTGTTATATCTGTACCATTCATCCATTTTGTGAGATCATTTTAGATTGTGGGCCCAAAAGTGTGGCAGATCTAAAGCTCAAGTGGACCATATCACAAAAAGCAGTGGGTACAATGACACCTACCATTGAAACCTTTCCAGGGTTCACCATGATGTTTATTTTCCATCAAACCTGTTCAAAAGGTCAAACAGACCTAAATAATGGAAAAACATAAGTATTAGTTTTATCAATAACTTCTGCGAACCCCAAAAGGTTTTGGATGGTAGGCATTCAATCCCCACTGTTTCCTGTGCTGCAGTCCACTTGAGCATTTGAACTGCCTATTTGATAACTCATCACTTAGAATGATTTTTCAAAATGAATAGAAGACATGGATAAACCACACACATCATGGTGGGCCCCACAAAGCCCTCGATATCGTTCGCCTCTAACTAGGTCCCGGTGGGGCTATTACTCAATCCAGCCTGCTTCCTGGATGCGGATTAGCTATTAACAGGTTGAGTAGCCATCTCGCTACTGAAGTGACGTCACCAACTTATGTGGGCCCCATCGTGATGTATGTGTTGTATCTACACCGTCCATCCATTTGGAGAGATCAGTTTAGGGCATGAGACAAAGATTGAGGTAGATCCAAAGCTCAAGTGGACCCCACCAAAGAAAAGAACGGGGTTGATCTCCTACCATTAAAAACTTAATGGGGGCACAAAAGTTTTTTATCAAGCTGATATTTGGGTTTTCCCTCCTTCCATATGTGTGAACTTATGAACAGGTTGGCATAGATATAGAATACATATAACAAGGTGGGCCCACTGTAAGGGATGCACTTACTTGGGGAGGCCGGGCCGCAACCCAGCCATCCCACTCGGACGGGATTCCCTGGGAGGGTGTTTCCCAGTGCGGAGGGAAGCTATGTATTGCCCCCCTTTATGATTGTGAGAAATCCACATTGTCTGTCCATTTTCACATGAGCCCAAAATTAAGGTAGATCCAAAATTCATGATGGGAAAGAATGTTTTACAACTAGGATTGAACGTCCACTTTTAAAATATTCATAGGGCCATGGAAGTTATTCTATCAAGCTAATATTTATGTGTTTTTAGATTGTCGGTATGGATGGCATATATACGTCATAATGAACACTAGGGAGGTTTCAACGGCAGGCATTTCCCTACCCACTTTATTATGTTGTGTGGCCCACTTGAATTTTGGATTTGCCTCAATTTTTTAGTTCATTGGCTAACATGATCTAGCCAAATGGATGGACCGGGTGGATTTCTCACAAACATCACATGGGCCCTACCCAACTTCCGTGGCAGGATGTTCTTGGGAAAGGCTTTGATAAGCAATCTGCATACGGAAGCTGATCACCTAGTTCTATGCGATCCACTATAATGTATGTGTTATATCCACATCATCCATCTATTTGACGAAAACCTTTTAGGTATGGCCCAAAAATAAGGCAGATTCAAAACTTATGTGGACCACACCATAGAAAGAGGGGGCAATTGATTGCCTACCATTGAAAGCTTATTGGGGCCTTTAGAAGTTCTGGAAGAAGTCGGTAGTTGTGTTTTCCATTCATCCAAGTCCGTGGAACCTTTTGAACAGGTTGGATGGCAAATAAACATCAAGGTGGGCCCTAAAAAGGTTTCAAAGGTGTCATTTAAAAAGGTTTGATCAATGGAAGGTGTCATTGTCCCCACTGCTTTTTATGGTATGGTCCACTTGAGCTTTAGATCTGCCACACTTTTGGGCCCATGATCTAAAATGATCTCGTACAATGGATAAGCGGTGTGGATATAACACAAACATGATGTTGGGGCCATATATAATTAGGTGACGTCAACATTGTGAGAGAAAGAAAGTCCGAGGTAGGTTTCCAAACGATGCCAGACACCACGTTGCGCAAATAACTAAATGCGCACAGGTGCGCAGGTGATCATTCCTCTCTCTCTCTCTCTCTCTCTCTCTCTCTCTATATATATATATATATATATATATATATATATATATATATATATATATATATATATAGGGCAGTGCATGGCATGTTTTGTCTTATAATCTACAAAAGATAGGAATTGAAATAATAAGGGCAAATATGACAAATTGTCAATTTTCAGACATCTATAATATATGCTTACCAAATAAACTTTTGTGAAAAAAAGTACTTAATTTCAGACATCAGGACTTTTTTCAGGACAAATTACCAAACAAATTTTTCAGTATTTAAATTAATTTTCAGACCTTATTTTTCAATTTACCAAAGTGCACCTAATAGAAATATCCAATTAATGCAATTTTTTAAATGAAACACATTGATGATGACCACTAGATGAATAGTGCTTGACATTGGTCATTCATCAGGGCGGGGCAGCATGTTCCATGGCTGACAAATAAGGCCAGTCCTAACATCATGCTTAGGGCTGTCAATGGCAGGCTTTCAGGCATGGCTCACCTTAGGCCAGGCTTTGGGTTGGGGGTATCAAGCCCAAGGGCCTGGCTTGGGCTGAAAATTCAAACCCGCTTTTTAATGGGGCCTTGATTAAACCGTGTGCATCAGCCTGGCACGCCCATTAAGGTTTGCAATGGTAATTTTATAATATTCATTATATGTGAGGAAATTGTTTGCTTTTGTCATGGCCCACCAAATTTGTGAATCAGGCTGTCAGTTGGACCCCGGGTTTTTTGGCGTGCAGCATCACGTGGACGGCTCAGATTTTGGGAACACATTATGTGTGATGAATCCTCAAAAGTTCTCACGAGAGATGGTGCTCACCTATATATCATTTACCCTCTTTCACTCTCATCTTTGAAGCTCCAACACGTGTTGCTTCTCCCTCATCTTCCAAGCTTCAACACATGCCCCCATCTCTCTCATTCTCGGATTTCTCATCTGACATGTATACTAAGCTAATGATGGAATCACCACCGTCTCTGAGAAAACGAAGGGTATAGATCCCATCTTACAACGCTTCAAATCTCTCAAAATCGTAAGTTCTCATCTCATCTTCTATTCATCTTGCCTTTGGAAAATAAATACTTTCTTTTCTTCTTCTTCTTCTTTTTTTAAAAGTTGGGTTTCTCTCTCCACTGAACCAGACTCGGGCTGGGCCTAGCACAAACATTTTGGGCTGGGGCCACTCACGGGCAGGTCCGGACTCGGGCTACAATGAACAATGCGGACACAGATTGGCCCGGTCATGCTTGTGTCAGATGCGGTTTCAACCGTCCATATCTCTGAGCACATGGTCAGCCCCATTTTGGGGCCTATCACATCCGCAGATCCACCTGATGAACTTCATAAAATCTGGTACACGCATGTCAAGAGGTGAAGGACGTTCATGAAAAGAGGATCATCGCACCTGCAAAACGTCTGTTATATTCATGACCATCAAGTTTTTTGTCACACTAGGGAGGATTAAGCTCCTCCAATCAGTGAAATTTATCTACTTTCGCTAATATACGATTTACCAACCAACCGAATGAACCGTCCGATCATGGACCTCTCCGCCAGGTGTGATAATGGGCAGTGCTGATCTGGTGGGCCCATCATTATAATGCCTCAAAAACCGGTTTGTTCCAGTCATTAAGCACCGCGTATTAAAAACAGTGGTTAAAAAGAAGAAGAAAGTAGATGGCTGCAAAAGAGAGATCAACCGTCGGATATTGTAGCGATTCCCACGCCCATTTCAGATAGATCATAACCCAAAATCAGATTGATAGGACTAAAGTAACTTTTGATTGCTGGACATTTGTTTGTTGAACTTGGATTGTTGACTACTGTTCATTTCGATTTCCCACTAAATTTCATCAATGGGCCTGTTAGGACTCTTCATTCCATGGCCTGACACTTTGGATGTTTTGCTCGTAATATACATCATACATGGGCATGGACCATAAAATTCGCCAGAGGTTTTTATTTTTTATTTATTTTTAAATAAAAATACTTACATCGACATACTGACTGTCTTGTCCCAGCAATTTGGGGTCAGCTTTATGAATCCCAATTCAGCAATCCAAATAGGAATTCTCAGCCAGCTTTCTGCTTGACATATACCCTTCCCAAGGTCAGAATTTAAATAACATGAATTACCTGGTATCACTCGTAATTGAATCAATTAGATACCGACACCAATTGCAAAGTAGACAAGAATTACACTCATAAGAATATTTGAGTAGAGAGGGAGAAACAGCTTTATTGATATCAATTTTCTTACAATGCTCGAGAAAATAACTCACACTTAAAAGATTTTAGAATTAACTTTCTACCGCCCCCTTTTTTAAGGGACTCCACAAGTGAAGAATTTCCCAACTGAGAAATTGATTTCAAATCAATCTAATCTACCTAAGATAGAAAAAACCTAATATAGCAAGAGTATAGAAAATGTTAATTACATCTTTAATCAAACCCATATCTTCAATCACATATTTAAATCAACCCACATCTTCCAAAAATAGTTAATTGCAATCCTCAATTTACACACTCCCAAATCTATAAATAAACAATTCAAAAATCTGCACATGTTGAGCCCTACAATGGGCTAAGGGCCAACATTATTGTTGGGCCTTAAATGCGCCTAAGTGAGCCATGGGCCTAGGTGGGCTGTGGGCCAGCATCGCTATTAGCGTTTACTTCTGGAGAATTACCAAAAGAAAAAACAAGTAATAATGCACCATAAAGATTGTATGGTGTTTTGTAACTAAGAAAACCAGAACTGAGTTCGCTAAGGCGGCAGCCCGGCATCTGACATTCTGATATGGCACATGTTCATTACACCAGTCAGTATTAGTTTCTCTTATGATGTATCGTCTAAAAAAAAACCAAACTGGCCGTAAACGGATCAAATTTACATATGGAAGGAACACATTACAGACCCAATTGATACATATTTCAATTTCTAGAATTCCCAAAGGTTTTGCAATACAAGCTATGCATGGTAAAAAAATAGCACAGCTTCCCATCAGGACATGTACAAACTTGGGCAGGTAGCACATGAGATGGATTTCAAAATCATCCCATGACAATCAACGTTAGGTGCAGGTCAGTGCCAATTAAATGTTGAGTCTTCTGTATTTAAATGCGAAGAGTTGAAGGTAGACTGATATCAGTGGCGAAAAACAAATCGTGAAATGTATCTCTTTAGCTTCCCAAAAAAACCTATTCAGAATAGAAAGGCAGTGTCATGTTGTACTATAAATCATGTATGAGTTGATACTCTGAAAACATGGCTGAGTACATATACTAGAGCAACTGTCAACAGAAATCAAGAGAACAATAGATATTTTTTTTTCTTTTCGAAACGTGAAGAGAATAATAGATCATGTGTTAAATGATCCTTTATGTCTTCAGGTCTCAAGTTCGTACAAGACAGGCACCTGGTTTGGTGACCTAAACAGCTTATCTGATGGGCCCCGTTGTGGATGGCAAAGCCCAGATGGAATTGCTCAGTGGGACAGCAAATAAAGAATGCAGCAACCATTCATGTTCGATAGACAAAAAGGCCAAGAACATCCAATCTAGGAGACCTTTATGGCATGGTCCATCTGAGTGTCTGCCCCATCAGATTGATGGACTGGATCATCAGACCATGGGCCCAACTTGTATGAACTGAAAGCCCCAGGCCATGGTACATACCTTGTATCTTGAGAACAGCGAGAAGCCATGTGGCTTACCAAAAGGAGCTGACGCTTGCTGCCACTGCTTATTTGTTCTTCAGCTGCATTTTAAGTTCTTCCAATTCCACCCCTTGTCGCTACAAAAAGGGCAAACACATTTCAAGGGCAACAACAAAAGCAGCAGGAAATACTAGCCATAATAGCAAAACACCGCCAGGAGTTGCTGCTAATTTAAAACAGAAAGAACAGGGATTTTACTTAGGCATGGTTTCCTTGAACTGAACCGCAATACACACACACACGTGGAGAGAGAAGAACCTGTGTGTGTGTATCAGAGAGAGAGGGGGGGGGGGGGGGGGGGGGGGGGGGGGATGAGGAGGAGGAGGAGGAGGAGGAGGAGGAGGAGATGGGATCATTTTAATATGTAATGATGCCTGCACTAAATTGTAAACCAAGGTGCTTCAAGTTGGACTTAATGATCTGAAATGCTATTTTGACGGTTAGCCCCACCGATGCAGGACAATTTGATCGTACAATAGGAGACCAAGAGTGGTCCCATCACAGGTTGATTGAAGATCAAGCCCATCACTTTGATCATTTCCATTTAGGGTGCATTTGGTTGCACCAAATATCATGAAATTTCATGATTAGTCAACCTAATTTGGTCCAAATTTTCATGAAACTTGGTGCAACTGAACTTGAATTGAATTATTGCGATCCATTTCAATTGAGTATCCAAATTCAGCCTCAAGGACCTTATATAACTCCTGCCACCACTTTTCTGATTTAGCTTGCATCAGCTTCCATCCCATCGCCATCTCATATTCAATCGTGTTGGGCTGAGAACAGTGTGATGTCGACACTGCTTTTTGCTGGAAGACAAAAAAGAGTGAATGCAGGTTAAGAAATATTATGAACATGATTAAGAGATGACAAAATGCTGGGACTCTCAGCTGAACTATAGGAAGATTGTTAGAGAAGTTCGTCCCTGCTGCCCCACCAGGGGGTGATCCAGACCGTTCATCTAGGAGGACCCATCATGGACAGCCCCAATGGCAATAATCCATTGGTTATAGATGTACCTCATCCATAAAATGTGCTGAAATCTGGAGCATTACTTCTGAATCACCTTTGTATGGATGGCAATGATTCCTGACCAGTGAGATTCTTCATATCAGCCCATCTATGGTGGGGCCTTGTAGATGAGCACCATGATCCCTACGTGGTGGGGGTTGAAGGGGCCATCCTCCCTAGTATCTCCCTGACCACAGATAAGCTAGAAATGATTAAAAAAGAAAGTAGCATCTTCACCATTTCCCTGTGCATTCGGAGTTTAACTTTGTCAATAGACAGGTGGCCAGGAAATGTTTGCAGTTTTCCTGGCACCCTTGGAGTTCCTCTGCTACCAACAAGAGGTCTGCAGATAAAACAAAGCCACCTAGTAGAGCTCATTTCAACCATGTTTTAACCAAAGATATGTCACTTCTAAGCAACACTACCTTGAAACCTCCCTAGTCCATTGATTTTACACACAAGGTAATTGAAAGGATTTTATAATTTCACGATACGAACCACATAGAGTAGATATTCATCTATCATTATTCAAGAATAGGAAAAATCATGTAATTTTATTGAAAACAATGGTGAAGGTAGTCGCATCATACTAAACTATTAAAGACCATCAATTTATAGAGTTTGCAATGCATGATATGGTTATACAGTAGAACTTAATATAAAGTTCAGGGAGCTACTATTTACATGCATCCTGATTGATTTGCATACACCAATTTTCTATTGTGTATTATATTTTAGGGAGCTATAATCTATTCCCACCCTATAGTAGTACTGTTTCAATACCCAAGCTGGAAAATGGGTTTGCAAATCAATCAGGGTAGGTGACGGCATCAATTCCTAAATTTATTATTATTTTAGAAATATAAAACATATGTTGGTTAGAAAATTTCAAGGCATTATTTTTTTCTTCGGTCCTCTACATGGAAATACATTCTCAACTTCCCTCTTTCCATTTTGTTTCTTCTACATCTTTCATTTATCCCTTTTTCCTTCAGACTCCCATACATTCTTAGATTGTTGCTAGTCCAATTTCTAAGGATTAGGGTATCACAGAAGGCATGCATATATCTCCTGCATAAAAACCCATGCACGACTGCCATAGTATCCATGATAAATGGCATAAAAACTGCTCCAGATGGACATTAAGCAGCCATCCAGGATTGGTGCTTTTTCACTCTATAACCTGGCAAAATTTTAAATAATAAAAAAAAAATCCTTCCACCAAGGTATTCCGAAATGAACATAATGGCCATAACGGTAACAGTGGTAACTATTATGCATTACGGGATTGTAACGGCTGTTACGAAAAAAGAGAGCCGGTAATGGTCCGTTACAAGGCCGAAACATGTTTTTTTTTTTTGGTTAGTCATGCAATGCACCCACACTGTTAGTCACGCGATGCACCCACTGGTGTAATTAGTGTCTCCTTAGCATTCGAACCTGAGACCTTCTGTTGAAACACCAAGGCATCTTCCAGCTAGGCTAGCAGGCGGATAAGACTGAAACATGTTTTGTTATTTTTTTAAAAAAGCCCTAATGACCATTACGGGTGCTGTAACAACGGAGGCCGCTACAGCCACCATTACCATTATAGACCTTCCACCTACTTCAATTAAAAAAGAGTCTTCAAAGCGACAGTTAACTTAATGAAGGATATGTTTTTTCCCCTACCAAAACCGGCAGAGAGTCCAACGTTGTGCAAGGTCTTTAACACAATCTAGGTTACATTAGTTGGCTATCTCATGGCTTCTTTAAGAAAAAAGAAAAAGGAGAAGAAAAGAACTAGCAAACCATCAATTGCTGCAAAATTCAAGATGAGCCCAATGGTTTTGGATGTAATCCCAAGGTTGAATTTTCTAAATCAAAATTAAACTATCATACACAACCACGGTGCTGACAGCTGAATGACTATAATTTCACATATTGGTTGTAGACAATCACAATCTATGGCAACCAGATACAGAGACAAGGAATGAGGATACATATTCCCACTTCCTGAAGTTCAGACACAGTTATAGTACAGGTATCCCAATCACGACAAGCTATTCAACTTTAGTGTTATGATTTTACTTGAAAGTTTTTTTTAATAAAATATTCAGATATGCCTGAGCTATATCAGTATGGATCTCAGTTAAAATCAATGGCGTGCTGTATGCAACATGAGTACCCTGAGGAATTTAGAGGATTCGAGGTTCATATATTCCAATTATATCACAAGTTCACAGTTAAACGATCCATCATATTATTGTGAGAAGTGGGAGCTAGCCGTCCCCAAAGTTATGCTCCCAACACTTATGCAATACATTTCACTGTGTAGCACAATTAAAGAATTGAACTTAGACTTAATTGCACAAAATGGGAGCGAGAGCGGGAACATCATGATTGGATTGACTTAATTTTTGGACACAATGATTTTCAGTAGGGGATGTCATATACACACCATTGTGGGCCCCCTATGAGGTGCCAACATGGAAAATGAAAAGAAAAGCGGCAACATATGATCATTCTCTCAACTGTGTGCATAAATGATCCCCCAAATGCTGGATCGTCCTCATTTCAAATGTGCAGATCCAACTGATGAACTGCCTCAAATTTGGCACATGCATGTCAAGACTTGAGAAAAATGAGAAGGATGTGAAGGCATGCTTGCAAAGAGGATTAGCGCAGTGCCTTCACAAGAACTGAGCTATTCATCAGATGGATCCCGGCATGAACATGCCTGGCCCAAATTTACATGTCTAATTGTTGGACTCTTTTCACATTTAATGTCAACTCTTGCCAATATTTTGTGACCATCAGTTTTTTGGTGATAATTGAGTGGATTAAGCTCCACCAATCAGTGAAATTGGTCTACTTCTGCTGATCCACGATGTGCCCACCAAATGAACTGTCCAGATCATGAACCTCTGCCATGTGTGCCAGAATAGGCTGCCATCTGGTGGGCCCTATCATTGTACATGCCATGAATAAAAAATAAATGCGGTCCGGCCATCACACAGGCAATGTGAATTAAGGTGTAGAAGAAGAGAGTAGATGTTTTCAAAAGGCTGGCCAACAGTCCGCATTGAACATACAATTGTGCTACTGTATTGAGTAAAGTATAGAAAGGGTATGTCTATCAAAACGGTGGATGTAAATATCAATTTCTATACAGAGCAAATGAGCAATTCTATGCGAGCCTTCTCCAAAATATACCTATCAAAATGTTCTATCACTTTAAAATTAGAAGTCTATATTGTTACAATAATGGAATGTAACAAATAAGGTAGACACACCTTCCATTTGGTAGCATCAGGCATCCTCTCTCTAACTTCCTTAGTGCCGTCTCTGCTGCTTCTCTTGACTTAAAAATAACAAAAGCTTTACCTAAGAAACAAGGATCACTAGTCATACGTATCTGTATCAGGCAAACCAAATGGACAATTCAATTCAATGTGCGTCTTGCATTTCCTAATGAAACCAAATTATTGAAAGCAAAATGATTCATAAGATACCAATCATCTGTCTTGGTTCAAGAAACAAAACAAATTGCATAATAACTTGACGAAATGACTAGCAGTCACATGTTCGAAAGATATGTACCGGAATGTGGGCTAGAAAATGCAGTATGCTGTATCACCTTTGAATAGCATTCCTCCCTAAAACCTTGCCGAATTATATCCTGAAATATGAAGCATAACATACATAAGGATGAAAAGTGTAAACTATGGAATAATCGCAACCACATGACATGGACCTACGTTCTAAGTGAATGGACAGGATAGATCATCCTGAATCAAACAGTTATAGTTAGTTGATTTAGCTCCATATACAGAAGCTAAAAAGGCAGAATCAACTATATTATGTAGCCTCCCTAACTATTGTAAATGGAGTTTACATCTATCAGCTAATGGTCGGTAAAGAGTAATTAGCAGTTTGCAGACTAATGTCCCATCAACTGACATGTATTAAAATCCTGACTCCTGAGAATAAAAAACCAATATGCAAGCTTTTGGTACAAACGGCAGAAAATAATCTGAAATCAAAATCAGGGTAAAGCAACTTTTGAGCATGTAAGAGCTATGTATAGAGTCAACACAACATGAGAGAGTGAAACCATGGTATTGAAAAACAGTTATGCAATAGTGATGGTGGGAGCCGTTACGCAGAATGGTGCTTATCACAAAAAGGGGGAGAGAGAAAAAGTTGCTTGTGATGAAATAAATTATTACGATTGAATAAAAAACGAAATCGTAATAAGTTATTACCTTATTGGAGAAAGAAAAAGTTGCTTGTGATGAAATAACTTATTATGATTGAATAAAAACGCTGACCAAATTCGAATTTTTGCATGAATCTTTTGCCAAACCATGTAACATGTAATGAAGATACACCATACCCTCAAATGCTAGAGAAATTCTGACAATACAATAACTTATAAACCTCAAAACCCAACTCGACTTGATTTCCAAACAAATTACACCAACTCAAAGGCTTGGTTGAGTCTTCACAAGATTTGACTCATTAATATATCACAAACTAAAAAAGAAAATAGTAACATGTATGACATAACAGAGAAAAAAAGGAAGCCCTTTCCTTAGAAAAAGGGGTTTATCTCTTCCAAAAGAAACAATTCTTTTAATTTGCATTTCACAACCCAAAACAATTCTTTTAATTTTACAAGTTTTTTTTGGAAAGCGCAAGGATCGGATGGTAAGAAGCAACAAATCATGGAGCAAGAGAAGAAGCAAGAGAAGGATCGAGACTGATGAGGACACAAGAGAAGCTATGGTCGCAATAGAAGTTGGTGGTGGATAGGTAGCAATGATCGAGGCTGAAGTTGCGGTCACAGAAGTCGCCGCAATCAATGAGATAGGACTCAGATGTAGAGTTTGTCATTGATTGGAGCAAGATCTCAAGGAAAGAGTGTTCCCCGCAAAAGGAACCTGATGCTGATAAATAGAAGGTCCAACCATAGCTTCGAAGATGGAATATCTCCTACACCCAAGCCTAATAGTGGTGAGGTTGATGCAAATGGGGGTTGGAGCAAGGTGGGGTAAAAAAGGAGTGGCCCGGGGATTAGCAAGGGAGGAGGAGGAGGAGGAGGAGGAGAGAAGAAGCTCCTACCAGAGTTCCCCATTCTCTTCATGGAGAATTCCCAGAAGAGTGGTTGATGGTGAATTTCTCTCGAGTGATAGAAAGTTCAGGAAGGTGATGGAGGTGGCGATTCCAAGGATACGACAACCATCCAGGGGTTCGCTTTCATGAGGATGGAAAGACTGGAGGAAGTGAAGTTGACGATTGAAGGTCTCAAAGGGAAGAGGGTCAAAGGTAGAGAGATCATTGTGCTGAGGGCCTGAGGTGGTTAATCAGTCTCATAGAATAAAAGGAAAAGAGCAGGGAGAAGAGAGGGAACACAAGTAACGGGGTAGCAACAAAGGAAGGTTAGGGGCAATGTGGGGAAGGTTGGGGTCGATGGGGCTGCTTGATATAGGGATATTGCAGTGGCAATCATGCTGGACTAGTTGCATAAGGGAGTTCAAGAATATCAATAGGAAGCACAATCTCCTCAACCTCGAAAGATGGCAAGCAGATTTGGAAGGGGATGACTATACCGAGTTCGCAGGTAAAGGTCCACCAGTGGTGTGATGGAAAAATGCATGGAAGGCAATGTAGTGGTATTTAGTGGTGACATTGAATGAGGGAGCATCACTCCCTGACTTGGGGACCTTGCTCAATGAATACTGAGAGTTGAAGGAAGAGGATAGAACCCTTCACCACCTAAGTAATTTAAAGGTATAGATCTCCCTACAACAGACTGAAAATGTTGAGAAGCAATCTTCATCAATGGTTTGTTTAGGGATGGTCTGGCCATTTCCTTCTGCAAATGGATTGACAAGTCAAAGTTTGGATGGGAGGATGTATTTGGGAGGACATGCCACTCAAGCTTTGGTTCACGAAGGCATTTGCAGTTGTCAGATCTTACATCATGGATGTCATATATGTGGATCCCGCGACTAAGGGTTGGGAGGAACTTAGAGCAGCTAGGGTTTGTGTGAGAAGAAGAAGATAGTTACCACTTTGGAGTGGATTCCAATGGTGCTCAACAAAGAGAGGGTTGTCATCCGGGTCGTGCTGGAACAACTTGATTGGGCTTTGACCGCTTGGGCTACTTAGGCTAGGAGGGACAGTCTCTAGCTAGCGTCGAGTTGCTCCGCAATGGCGGAGAATGAAGGAGTATGTGCAAGGTGGTTCTGCAGAGTACTAGGTGATAGATGGGCTGCGTGTCAAGTGAAGAATCGCTCGCAAGAAGTTGGTGAGGCAGCAACCCATTCGAATGCAACACATAATGCTCAGAAGGACAACTATAGGACCTTCAAGAGACAATCGTCTCATCACTCATTAGATGGTAGGGTTGGGGTAGAAGCTATGATGACCTTGCCAGGTGTCCATTCCAAGCCTAGAAGTGAAGTAGGGAGGCAGGTGGACCTAGCTACAGGAACCTGGAGTCTGGATTAGACTGCCATCATGGTGAGGTGGTGAGGCAGGGACAACGGGTGTTGCCTATAGGTTGCTAGTCGTCAAGGTGGAGTCTTTCTCTATTGAAACATGGTTAGTTCAGGGACCGCAGCCGATGCTAGTGCAGAGGCTTCCACGAAGCAAGGTAACATGTGTCATGGTGAGTGTGAATCCTGGTACACGCGCGATTTTTTCAGGCTTTGGCGCTTGTGTAGGGGATAACTTAATTCCCCATACTTGCGAGGGTCCCCTCTTGTCTCTCTAAATCCGCTTCTTGTGTTCAACTCCCCTATTCTCTCCCCTTGGTTCCCCATCTTTCGATTCGGGTGAGATCGGTCTCCTCGGGCCTGCTCCACGTGAAGAGGGGTTCTCAACATCAGATGGCAAGGATTGGGAAGACGGTGTTGGATGCGACTCTCAAACAGTGGTGTCATTCATGGTAGCCAGGACACAGACGATGCCTTATGTAGGTGTTGGTTCAGAGATGGGACTTGTGACTAGTGCAAGGGATCTAGCAGAGGTGTTGCCCCCCTTCATGAGTTAGCTCTTAAAGAGTGAGATGACTATGTTGCTCCCAACAACAATATTAGCACCCCATCTAAAAGGAAGCTTCAAGCGCAGGCTTCTAAGGTCCAGGCAAGCATTGTATAAGGGAGGCCATTAGCCACATTGGTAGATCGATTGGGGTGATGTTTAGCGACTGTGACGAGGATTACGTTGCCTTTTTTCCAGTTTATTGAAGAAAGGGGGACTCGGATGGTGAAGGTAAAGGAACATGGGAAGGTGTTGAAGTCTCCAAAAGGTTGTAGGGAGCTGGCCAATCTTAGTCTCGCTGATTTCCTAGTCAGAAGCCATTCCAATAAGTACCAGGAAGGGCAAAGGGATTCATACAGTGCATCAATGAGGTTGTTAAGTTGGAATGTGAGGGGGTTGGGGTGTTCACAGAAGCAGCTCCAAGTTTACGATGTTCAAGAGTGGTTCAAGGGCCCAATTGATGGCTCTGCAGGAGTTAAAGCTCCAGGGTGTTGTTCAGATGGTGGTGGATTTTTGTGTGTGGTGGTCGTAGCAAAGATTGGGTGGTTCGTGATGTTGTTAGCTCGGGGGGGGGGGGGGGGAGTATTTTAGCAATTTAGGTCGTCCCGAACCTTCGGTCTAAGTAATGAGTAGAACTAGTGGGGAGGTTCTTCTTAGGCGGTGTAGTACTAAGAAATGTGGTGTTGAGATTCATGTGGTTATTCATTGCGGTGTACAAGCCGAACCAGCCATGGTTGAGGCCCTTGATTAGGGACGAGTCGGATTCAGTTCACACAAAGTGGCAGCTGTTGTGGTATGTAAATGGAGATTACAATGTTGTTTGATTCACCGACGAGAAGCTGAATGGAAATCGAATTACACGAAGCACGAGAGACTTCTTCCGACTAGGTGGATAGCAACGAGCTTGTGGATGTCCTGATGGGGAACATTAGATTCACATGGTCAAATGGCTAGGAAGGTTTGTTATGTCTAAGATTGACAAATTCTTGGTTTCGTCATCTTGGGTGGAGTCCCTTCCATTGGTAACGCAAAGAGATCTTCCAAAACCGATGTCTCATCATTGCTCAGTTCTTTTGGAAGTGGTCGACAACAAGTGAAGGTAGAGATCTAAAGCTACTTGGCTCAAGTAGGGGAACAAGAACATGAAGTTCTTCCATAGCATAGCCAACGCCTAGGCTAAATCAAACAAGTTTCTTAGTATAGTAGCAAATGGAGACAGGATTGAAGACAAGTATCAAATATGTGAGATGATTGTTCACAAGTAGCTATTATGAAGAGGAGTAGGAGGCGACCGTGGCTTGATAGTCTTGTCTTTGACAGTCTCTCGAAAGAGGATGTTGCATCCTTTGAGAAGCCAATTTCGGTAGAAGAAATCTAAAAGGTAGTGGACTCATTGGTTAGGGACAAGGTTTTGGGGCCAAATGGCTATCCCTTGGCCTTTTTCAGGTTGTTGGGGAGATCGTTAAGAATGACGTGATTAGCTTCATTGCTGATTTCTTCAAGCACAATTAGCTTTCGTCAAAGTTAGGAAGCTCATTCATAGCTATAATTCTCAGGAAAGGTGCTAAAAGTTGAAAGGATTTCAAGCCCATTAGCTTCATCAAGAGCCCATACAAGATTCTAGCTAAGATTTTGGCCTCCAAGTTTCAAGCAATGCTCTCAAAGGTGATCTCAGAATCCCAGGGCACTTTTGTTGTTGGTTGTTAGATTGTGGATAGTGCTTTGGTCGCTCATGAATGCCTTGACTCATGGAATAGGGAAGGTTACAAGGGTAATGTGTGCATGGGGATTTGGAGAAAGCCTATGACAGCGTGAAATGTAACTTTTTAGATTACATGTTAGATTGTCTAGGTTGCGGCCATAAATGAAGGCGATGGGTTCTAGCGTGCATTAGATCGGCTAAATTTTCAGTGCTTATTAACGAGATTCCTAAAGGCTTTTTCAAGGCATCACGAGGTCTTTGGCAGGGGGATTCTCTCTGCACCTTCTTGTTCATGGTAGCATCAAAAGCTCTAAGTAAAATGTTGGATAGAGGTTAGGTTGCGAGTCTATACTTTAGTCTTTGTGAGGCTCAAGAGGCATTGGTGGATAATCTAAGGAAAATTAGTAAATGTTTTGAGGTGATGTCTGTGCTGATGTTCAACATCCTCAAAAGCGAGCTACTACGGGTTTTCCTATCTTTTGAGGGGTGGCGAGATTTGTGGTGATTTTTTGTTGCAGCGTTAGCTCCTTCCCTTCAACGTACCTTGGCCTTTCTGTGTGAGCAAACTACCCAAGCAATTGTGGGATAAGGTTATTGAAAGATTGGAGAGGAAGTTGTCAAGATGGAAGAGCAAACACCTCTCGCCGGAAGGTAGGTTAACAGTCATTTGCCTCTCTACTTCATATCCCTCTTTACATGCCCGAAGTCAATGTTGGCTCAATTAGAAAAGTGGAGAAGAGACTTCCTATCCCAAGGAGCAACTAAAAATCGAAAGTTCTATTTATTGGAGTGGAGAAAAGTTGTAGGTCCTTACGATGACAAGGAAGCCGGTCTTTAGAAGTCAGAAACTATTAACTTGCCTTGATTGGCAAGTGGTCATGGAAATTTGGGTTAGAAGAAGGTAATGGAAGGAGAGTGGTGGTGACCAGTAAACAGTGTTTTAAATAGTTACGCTATGTAGCGTGTAGCTTACGCTACGTAGCGTAGCTTAGCCTAAACGCTATGTAGCTCATGAAAGTAGCTTAATTTGCAATGTAGCCTATGCTACATGATTAATTTGGATATGCTACATGCTACATAGCTCACATTACTAGTCATTTTTCACTATAAAATTAAAATCAATAATGTTTTTAATGATTTATTATATTTTTCTATTTCAGTGAAAATTCATTAGTTTTTTCAATGCTTTTAGTAAAATAATATAAGAAACAGTTTTAAATCAGTTTTGTCGCTCTTTCTTCACTTTCATACTTAATAATCACCCCTTGCTATTACTTTAGATTGCATTTGGTTGCATCAAATATCATGAAAATTTGTTAAATTTTATTATTAATCACCTAATTTGGTGCAACCAAGTGCAAACTTGATTAAAAATCTAAGTAGCGTGTAGCTTACGCTACACGCTATGTAGCTTACGCCTCACGCTTCGGAGGGGTGAAGCCTACGCTACACACTATTCGCTATTTAAAACACTGCTAGTAAATATGGTGTTGATGAGTGGTGTTGGTGGTTAAGGGGCTCTTCTCTCTATAGGGCTTCTGCTTTTTATAAGGCGGTTAGCAAGCAAAACAAGGTCAAAGAGAGAATTTGCTTCTCCATTGGGGATGAGAAGAGAGTGCACTTTTGGAATGATGTGTGATTGGGAGAGTTGTCGCTATTAGAGTTAAACACGAACCAAGCTAGCTCGGTTAACTCGCTTGACTTGACTCGAATAAGCTCGATTCGGCTTAGATTGAAGCTAGGTTCGAGTCGAGTTGAGCTATTTTTTTTAGCTCAAAATAATTTTGAGCCAAGTTTGAGTTGACCCGAGCTAGACTCGACTCAGTTTGAAGCTTGGCTCGAACTTGACCCGGTTCGACTCGACCAATTTTAAATACCTTAAATAGATATAATATACATATAATATTGATCGAATTCGAGAACCCTA
This sequence comes from Liriodendron chinense, assembly GCA_003013855.2. Taxonomy (NCBI): domain Eukaryota; kingdom Viridiplantae; phylum Streptophyta; class Magnoliopsida; order Magnoliales; family Magnoliaceae; genus Liriodendron; species Liriodendron chinense. The sequence goes on along the minus strand of PVNU02000439.1, from coordinate 5,552,471 downwards.
ATCCCTACCCTTTAAAAAAATCGCCCGGACCCTCTGTTTTTCTTTTTTCGCCCAAGCCAACCCGAACTCGGCTCGAAAGCTCAAACTCGAACTTGACCCGAGCTAGCTCGAGTTGCTGACTAAACCGAGTCGAGCTCGCCAGTCAGGCTCGAGGACCAAGCCGAGCCGAACTCGAGCTGGGGTAGGCTACTAACTGAACTGAGCCGAGCTATGCCAAGCTCGACTCGGTTCAGCTCCTGTACAGCTCTAGCAACTATGGGTGGTATTTCCCAGGCTAGTTACGCTCTCTTTAGAGGTGGATGTCTCTATTGCCTATTATTTCACCCCCCTAGGTCAGATAGCATGTGGGTTCCCTCCTTTAGAAGGAGCTTGTCAGAAGTGGAACTTGGTGATTTCATCAAGCTCCTTTCTCGGCTTTAGGGATTTTGTCCCTCAATCAGGGTTAAGGACAAGCAGTGTTTTTGTTGTCGGTGAAAAATCGTTAATATCACCGATATTATCGGTGTCGCCGGACCAACAAAATATCAAAACCCCAAAGATTCGTTTCTCTTCCTAATGTCGATGAAATATCGGCGATATTTTCGATTTTATTGAAAAAAAACTAGTTAACCACAAAAACTCTCCCAACGAAATTGAAATAAATATAAAAAAAAAAAAATCTCTTGCCTTTTTTCTCAAAAATTGTCTACTGGAGTGGCTTTCGGCTAGATTTGGTGGGCCAATTACAGTCGATAGTGCCGGATTTTCAGAGGTAAGACAAACCTTAAAAAAATCCCCTATTCTTCTTTGAAAAGAATAGATTTGAACTAAAACCAATTTCGGCGAGGTTTAGGGGGATTTGAGTTTGGGATTGAAAAAAGAGAAATTTTTTGAGATATATTCAGGATTTTTTATGGAAAAAATGATCGAAATCTTTGTTTGAGGTTTTTCGGAGAAGATGAGACGAAGCTCTCTCTCTTTTAAGGGAGTGAAGTCGATGCGACTCAGACTTTATTGAAGATGGTACAGCCCTCATGGTGGAGCCCACCTTGATGTATTTATTTTTTATCCATGCCGTCCATATGTTTTTCTAGATCATCATAGGGCAGGAGCCCAAAATGAAGCAGATCTAAATTAAGGTGGACCATATTCTAAGAAAGAGTGGTGGCTGAACCTCCACCATTAAAAACTTCTTAGGGCCCACCATAATGTTTATTTGTCATCCAACCTGTTGATAAGGTCACATAAACCTAGATGAAGGGAAAAGAACAAATGTCAGGTTGGTCCAAAACTTTTGTGACCCATGAGAAGGTTTTAATGGTCAATCACCACTATTTCTTATGTGATGGTCCGCCTAAGATTTGAATCTACTTCAGTTTTGAGCTCATGCCCTAAATTGATTTTTAAAAACGGATGGACGGCATGGATATACAATAAATATATCAAGGTGGGCCCCACCATAAGTGTCGCATCGTCTTGGGTCGGGCTAGGGCTGCACCTAATCCACTTTGCTCCCCCTTACAAACCCCACAACCACTGTCGGTGGGAGTCAATAGGGTCCACCTCGATGTATGCATTGCATATCCACACCGTCCATCTGTTTTTATAACTTATTTTAGGACATGGTCCCAAAAATGAATCAGATACAAATCTCAAGTGGATCACACCAAAAGAAATAGTGGTCATTGACGACCACCATTAAAAACTTCCTAGGGTCCACCGTAATGTTTATTGACCATCCAACCTTTTGATAAGTTTATACAAACTTGGATGAAAGGGAAAAAAACAAATATCAGCTTGATCCAAAAATTTTGTGACCCCCATAAGGTTTTTAATGGTCAATAACCACTGTTTCTTGTGGAATGGTCCACATCCACCTGTGCTTCATTTTTGGGGCCACCCCCTAAGATAAAGTGGCAAAACAAATGGACAGCGTGGATATACTATGCATACATCAAGGTGGGCCCTACGGTCAGGGTCCCACCCAAATTGCTGGTTCCGTGTCGCAGCCAATTCACGCTCCTTGTTAAAGGGGGACCGACTTTACGTCCATCTAGTCGGCGGGGCCCACCATGATGTTTGTGAGAAATCCACTCAGTCCATCCATTTTTCAAGAGCATGTGAGGACATGAGCTCAAAAATCAGGCATATCCAAAGCTCAAGTGGGCCACACGACATGAAACGATGAGGATTAAACTGTCCACCATTGAAATAGTGGGGCCACTAAAGTTTTGGTCATTTTGCTGGAGCTAGTATTTTTATGTTTTCAATTCTACCTAGCAGGAATGCGCCTATGAATGGTATGGATGGGATATAAACATCATGGTGGACTAGGGAGGTTTCAATGGTGGGCATTTTCCTGCCCACTTTTCCCTGTCATGTGGTCCACTTGAGTTTTGGATCTGCCTGATTTTTAGGTTCAGGCCCTAACATGATCTGTATAAACGGATGGACGGAGTGGATTTCTCACAAACTTTATGATAGGCCCCACTGACAGGATGTGAGGGTAAGAAGACCTATTTACACATCAAAAAATTTAAAATGGGAGTTTTCGTATACTCCGCCTACAATTAACCCTTCATGTGCAGGCATTCAAAATTGCACAGGTGACATATTTATAAAAAAAGAATGGAATGACTTGTTAAAACCATCCCATTTCACACATGCTTGTTTATAAAAATAGGACCATTGGATTTATTTATTTTAACCAGTCCAATAAATGTCCGCCAATCTCATACTGAGATAATAAGATATGATTAAGTTTGGGTCCACTCAGATAATTACATTGAGTGCTATAAATTGGACGATTTAATTTGACTAATTGTGTGCCACATGTGCAACTTCTAAGTGCATGTGTATTGTCAGTGTCACACTCACAAACACTTTGCCAGTATCTAACCGTTGATCGAACAATGTTGGTCCATAATCATGAGGACCCGCCTTGATGTCATGTATATGATGTATTCTTTTTGCAATTTTTTTATTCCTAAATATGTAAATGTGTATTTAAGCATATCATGAAGTTTCACTGAAAAATTCCAACGTTTTTCCATATTTCCTCTTGATTTCTGGTTATCGGCAATATTATTGGCAATAACAATATTGTTTCTTTATCACTGATTCACTGGCCAACGAAACTTGTAGCAATACCAACAACTCGAACACTGAGGACAAGTTGATGTGGAGTAAAGACAAAACTGAGAACATTCTCAGTTCGGACCTTCTATGGCTTGCCATCTCAATCCTCAGTGGTAGAGCAATGTTGCCATGCCAATTGTGTATGGCACTACTGGGGCTCCTTCCAAGGTAAGAGAGCTTTTGCATGGTTGGTGGGAAAAATAAGGGTACTCACTATGGACAATCTCTGGAAGCGATCAATGGTCATCATCAACAGTTGTACTTTATACTTGTGTGATGCTTAGTCAATTGATCACTTATTCACCCATTGCCTGTTTGCAAGATCAGTGTGGGATGGTTTTTCTTTCAGATTTATCAGTCTCTTGGGTTTTACAAGAGACCATCAAGGCTCTTTTACTCGCAGTAGCATAGGGGAGGGCCGGGAGGGGAAGTTAAGAAATGGAGGTTGGCTTTGTTGGCCAGCCTTTGGACTTTTTAGTGGGAACAGAATAACCGTTGCTTCAAGAATGTTTGTGGAACAGTATCATTGGCTTTTAGAAGGGCGAAGCTTTTGGTCTTGGAACAGGCTATGTAATTGCTAGAGGGTTTAGTGTACTACCCTTTGTTTGGGCTTTTGCTCTTTGTATAGTCTTATATGGAATCTTTTAACGAAATTGATTACCTTTCAAAAAAAAAACAGCAAGTCAAGTTAACTACTTGACCAGTTGACCAAGTCTTCAGCAAGTCTTCATGCCAAATTGAAGTTTTACTCAACTTGCAATCTGATCAAGTTGAGATAATTTTCTTTTTCGACCTTTCAAACCATGGCCAATACTTTAAAAGGCAGAGAGTATGATAGATACCTGTATTTCTGTTGAAGTGTAATCTGGATCCAAATTCTCTAGTATAACAAGTGTTCCTTGCTTATCAGCAATCTTCATTCTATCTTCCCAAGGCTGACAACAATACAAGTGAGAGGTAATATTTACATTTCAATCACAATATTATTTTCTTAATGTTCTCAACTAAAACAGTTAAAGAAAATAACATTTCCATCTTTTGCTTCTTTAAAGTTGGAAAGAACAGTTTCAAATAACCAAGACATTAAAATATGAGAATGCAGAACAGAACCCCAAACAGATCCTCAAAAAAAAAAAAAAAAACAAAAAAAGAGGGAACCTACAACCCAACGAGGAAATCAAGAAAACTAGTTTCTAATGCTGTTGACACCAGTTTCAATATAGATATACGATTAAAACACTGCTCACATGCTGAAATCTCACAGCCCTTGCAGCACCTTTCCACAACTACTTTGACCTCACCCACAAAGCAGACTTTTCAAACAGTTCAGCTCTAGAGCGTGCAGTGCAAAACGAGCCAGCGAAGCACACAAAAAAGGACCCTCAAAACGTTATAACTAAATGAGCAGGGACCTGTAACAGTTCAAATAGCATGGCCATAACTTCACACACAAATCCTCGTAGCCCTTGCTATATTGAAATTAAAGCATGTGTGAACCAATTTATTCCACATACATTATCCCTTTCCACATCCATGAGATGCAGCCGGAGAAGCTCAAAACCAAGCCAAAAAAATGAAATTTGCATAGAATCAGTGAAACAAAGAAAGTGTATACTTCTGCCATATCATATGGAACCAAACCGACTGGGTACAAAACCTAGATAAAAGTCCATAATTCAAAAGCAAACCATTACATGAAATGAAGGAACATTGAGATTATTAAACATTGAAGGGAAGCCAAAAAACAAGCCATGGAAAGAACGAGGAATTGTTACTCACAAGATTCTTGAACCACTTGCTTCTATCCTGTGTAGTAGAAGAAAAAAAAAAACCCCCCAAAAAAAAAGGAAAGAAAGAAAGAAGGATTAGCAAAAAACATAATTTAAGACTGAAAATGCATCCTCTCTTCATTGGAAACAAATCCTAAAGGTCGTACACAACATACCACATCCGGCCTTCTGGTTACTAATGACGCCTGACCCTCAGTTACGATGCCCTTCGCTGCAAGTGCAGGAGCACCTTTGTGCAGTGTCCCAAGACTCCCATCAGAAGGCTTAGCCACCTTCTCATCCGGCTTCACCTTCTTAAAAGACCCTTGGTCCTGCCCAACAGAATCTTTGACAACCATTGCTTTTGTTTTGTCTTCAGGATCAAGGACATGAGTCTCAGACACCCTCTGTAAGCAAATGGCAGTCTTGCCCTTGCGAAGTGCTAATTCCTCAGAGGATTTAGCTAAAGAGTCATTGATCTTTTGTTTCTTGGAAGGCGTATTCCCAAATAAAACTGAACCAGGTGAACTTTCAGCAGATTTCAGATTCTCTTCATTTCCAACCCGACTTATATGAACTTTACCAGACTTACCCTCATCCTCATCAAAATTGATACTTCGTCTTGATTTGATCTGCTCATCTGAAAAAGGTTCCACTCTACCACCTGCACCAAAAAGAACGTTGTCTTCAACTTATCACTTGGTTAGAACTCAATTCCTCCAAAAGGCCCATATTTCTTTTCAGAAATCACCTTTGGAGACTGAATTTGTTCGACAACCAGGCTCCTTATCTTTCACTAAGGTTTCCTGTGATTTTCGCAAGTTTAAGTTGGACAGCAAACGTGAAGTTTCACTACTTCTATCGATTTTCCCTTCATCATCCTTCAAATTAGTGCATTTGGGAACCCCACTTGGATTTTTCCTCGCTTTCCTATTAAAAAAATACCCAGCTGCAACATATTGAGTCAGCATGCGAACACAAAATTATAGAGAAAGGTGCTAGAAATTAAAAGCCCATTAGAAATAAAATAAAATAAAAAAGGAGAAAAAAAAATGGAGTGATCGGGTGGACTCGCAAAAGGAAAACACCTGCCTTCAATTCCAGCTATTGAATCCTCTATTCTTTCTGATATTGTATAATTTCCAACGTTAAATGTACGATAGGAAAATGTAATCAGCCATTCTCAATTCATCATCTGAAGGTTGTGGATTTCTCTTGTCCTTTGATGTGCAGACAACGTTGCATTTGCCAACAATCACTTCCTGAGTCAATTTACAGAATATTAGAATGAACATTCACATCCCAAGAAATGAGATCTGCCCACAAGATAACTTTCACCAGAAGCAAAGCGTATCCCTTCATTTGAAAAATAGCGACAGAACATTTCCAACACCTTGTCAAGTACTTCAATAGTGTAGAAGTTTTTCTAAGAAACCTATAAGCAGTTGAAGTACTTCGAAGATAAAAGGATGACACATCATGACAGCATCAATTCCCCCCAAAATGAGTGTAACGAGCTGTTAACTAGATACAATAGATGTTTCTAACAAGTAAAGAACTGGAGTGGAAAAACAATAATCTTGTGTGGGAAAAGAAAGAGAAATGGAGCAAAAAAGTTGCAATGCCATCAACTAGGTTTAAAAGCAGATGAAAAATAAATAATTACAAAGATAAAATCTAAACAAGAAAAATCCAAATAATTAAGAAGACAATCTAAACAAGAAAAAATCAAATAATCACTTAGGAAACCTTTATAGATACTTCGTTTGCCCTTTCTTTTTTTTCTCTTTCTCTGATACTATTGTCATCATTTCACTAAATTGAGAAAATGACTGTTATGCTGAGAAGAAGAAAGGCCTTGCTGGTGGGGCTGAAGCAATAACCCTAGGAGGCCATTGAAGAGTGGGACGGTCAGTCAGCATAGAGAAGCTGGGCAGCTCAAAGGCTATGGAGGCAGGCTCATGCTGACTGTTGGCAAGCAAGGCCATAGTGCTCAAAAAGGTGTTTGGGTGGTTGGAAGAAGGAAGCTTTAAATCTATTAGGGCCCATTTGGTTGACATCCGGAAACCCGTTTCCAGCTTAAAATCTGGATTCCAGCAGAATCCGATTTTAACTGGGGTATTTGGTGGCAAGTTCCAGCCAAATAGGATTCTGTCTGGAAACCTAAATTGAGTGGAACCGGGATTAGTGGAAACGGTGTGGGCGAACCGTTTCTACGGAAGGGAAAAGAGGCGGAAATGAGCGTCACCACCTCCATGTATGCATTGTACATCTATGTTGTATATGTTTTATATCTCCACGGTCCATTAGTTTTGAAATCTCAATTAAGGGCATAGGACCAAAAATGAGGTAGATCTAAATCTCAAGTGGGCCACACCGCAGGAAAACAGTGTTGATTGAATGTCCACCATTAAAAACTTCCTAGGGCCCACTATAATGTTTATTTGCCATCCAACCTGGCCATTTGTCTTGCGTGACTATAATAGGCCAGGGGTAAGGTTCTCAAGTGGATCTAAAGCCCAAGTGGGCCATGCCACAAGCAACGGTTGGAACACAATCTGGATTGCACCGCTTTCAACCAAACAGCAAGTTACGGATGAAACTTGGGTTCCACTCCAGTTTATGCAATTTTGGATTCCAACAGTGGAATCTAGGTTTTCTCTGGAATCTGGGTTCTGCAACCAAACAGGCCCTTAGAGTGTTGCAAAAAGAGCAAAAGGATGTTGGGGCTAAGTTTTCCAGGCTTCTTGACTCGCGTAAGATGTCCGTCCCAAAGTAGTTGAGAGCCAGATTTCAAAGACGTGAAAGATCTAGCTCCCCAGAGTGATGAGGCTGGGCTACCAAAAAGTATGGATTCAATTATCAAGCATGGAAGAGATGGCATTGATTCTCATTGGCAGCGGATGTAGCTGTTGGACAGAGTGGGGACACAATCAAGGCCATTGGGTGTGATCTTCAACATCCCACTCGTGGCTTGGGCTGCTGAATCTTTGTCACTGTTAGGAGATTTTTTTTGGGTGATGTGAGAATCAAGGAGGTCAAGCCTTGGGAGGATAGAAAATCATTGTGTTAGTGCTGTGTGCCCTAAAAGCCAATGCTTCTTTATTGAACCTTGTTAACTATTAAATGGAATGCTTTTACTTTGCCTCATTAATTGCATGTAGGACTGCTTATGGGTTATTAGAGAGGGCTTATTCTGTTTTCCCTTGGGGAATATGAGAGTGGACACAACGACTCCCATAGTCAAGGGAGAGTTGTGGGCCATGGTTCTCAAGCACCGTAAACTTCCATGACCATTGTAAGCGAGATTGGGCTGCCCGTGATCATGTTTGGTCGTCATCAAAGCATGTTTTGTCGTCATCCTGTCTGACGAGAACCAACCATGAGTTGGATGGACAATCCCCACCATCAAAGCATCTTGTGCCTTTGCCCTATCCCACATCGGAGAGTGAGTGTTCACTAAGTTTGCAGTTCTTGTACTTAGTCCCGACTAAACACCTGCATTAGAGGATCGCATCAAGTCTTAAATTCACAAGGCCTATCATGTTCGGATCATATTGACTTTGATCATGTATTAGCTTTGGCTAATCCTTGAGGTCATGGCGGAACTTCACGGTCCTAGTATTGTGCACTTCGGCTCAACTTGTGAGGTTACATTAGTGACTGACATACAACTATGGTTTGGCACATGCATTAGGATGTGTTTGAAGCTCACATACTCCAATATGGGATCCACTCGTTCACTCATGATGCAATTTGTGGAATGATCTTGATGATTGGACCATCCATCAACTGTCTTATGGCTGTCCAGCACGTTTGAATGTTTTCGAAAGGTTTGCCAATCAGTTTGAACCGTTGAATTCATGTTTTGATCACTAATATATTTTTATCATGCTTAATGGGACATTCAATGGTTGAGATCTGTTGATCCATCTCTTAGGCTTACATGGGATTTATGGAATGAGGATGGTGGCCATTGAGAGTGGAAGGATTTGGTCAATTTAGGCACATGGATAAGTAGGATTCAGGCTTTTGATCATGTAGGGCATACCGAAGCTTGTAGACGTGAGGAGCACCATAACATTGTTCCTCACCGTAACCCTAACTCAATAAATCATATCCCACAGAGGGGGTGAGAGAGCTTGGATGTCCCCGCCTCTTGGGACATTGATGAGACAAGAAGAAAATAAAGAAAACATGTGCGAGAGAGAGAGAGAGAGAGAGAGAGAGAGAGAGTAGGATTCAGGCTTTTGATCATGTTCCCCCATGTAACTTTCTTCTTCCTCTTTTTATTGGGACAGATCAGGGAGAGGCCTCCTACGTTAGAGCATCAACATCAGACTTCTTCAACAATCAAGGGACAACTTTGAGATAAAATGAGATAAAATCTCAACCCTTGATTTATGCTTGAATTTTATTGCATCTACATGGGATCCATTGAGGAAATCTAAAATATGGACTTCTAAAACTTATGCTTCGCTGTCTTTCAACACCAACCAACACATCAGACTCGTTAGAAAACAAATGCTCTCTAGTTGAAGGAGAGATTGAATAAGTGTAGGCCTAGCATGCAAATGAAGGGGATGTGACTAGAGCTGGACATGAACTGAGCTAGCTCAGTCAACTAGCTCAACTTGACTCAGATCAAAAGCTAGGTTCATGCTAAGCCTAGCTATTTTATTAAGTTTTAAATAATTTTGAACCAAGCTCGATTCGACTCAGCTTGAAGCTCAATTCAAACTCGACTCGGCCTGATTGTAAACATCTTAAATCAAATATATTATATTATATAAATATCGATCAAGAGGCACCCTAAAATCCCTCCCCTTTTTTTTGTTTTTTCGGTCGACTCGAAAGCTTGAACTCGAACTCGGCTCGAGTTGCTGACCGAACTGAGTCGAACTAGCCAATCAAGCTCGAGGACTGAGCCGAACTCGAGCTAGGGTAGGTTGTCGAATCGAGCCAAGTTGTGCCAAGCTCGACTCAGTGTCCAGCTCTAGAGGTGATAGAAGTTGGCTAAATGTTGATTCCAATGTGATGCAGACACAAGGTCATTCAAAGTGTACCAACGAAGAAAGCGCAAACCACAAGTGTCGTCCTTGTGGTTAGGCGATCATTGAGGAGTTGAAGAGAGGAGCTAAAGACCCTACGCACGTAGGATGGAAGACGTCCGACTGAAGGTTGTCGGGCGCCCGACCACAAGTCATCAGGCGCTCGACCTCCATTTACCAGGGCGCCCGAAATTGCTGAAAATTTCGTCCAAACCCTCTAGACGTTTTTGGCTTCTGTCGGGCACCCGACCCCCGCGCGAATCCATTTTTTTTTTTTTACGAACTTTTAAGGATAGTTTAGTCTTTTTATATGTTTCTTATTACTTATTTAAGTGGGTTAAGCCCTAAACTCGAGTTAGTTGATTATTATTGAATGAAAGCCTCTTTGGTTGCCTCCTTCCTCTCTCTCTCTCTCTCTTGGAACTTCATCTTCTTCTCCAATCCTCTTCTTTTCCTTGCTTCTTATGCCACTCTAATATTCCTCTAAGGTAAATTCTTATTCCTTCTCTCTCTCTATCTCCATTATCCCCAATCCTTGAATCCTAAATTTGAAAATCAAATCAAAATCCCAATTTCTCAGATTTTCAAATCCCTAATCCGAGAAAATCCTTGTTCTCTCAGACTAATGATTTACATTGAATTTTTGGATATGACCATACAAGATCAGGAGGTTCCATCCCTCGCCGGATCCAACCTAAGATATAATTGAACTTCACACTTCATGGTTGTAATGATGGCCCACTCTATTATATGCCTCTTTTGTGATTTTCTTAGTTTACGATGGTTGATGTTGAATTTTTAGATTATTATTGTCTTTTATTTCCGCTCGATTATATATGTTCATGAGCATGCATCATAATTAGGGCGTCCTGCATTACAATGTTGTCAAAATCGTTAGCAAATCGTAATAGGAGTTGAATCGTATTGAATTGCAAATCATACTATAAGTTGTAAGATTTTTTTATGATTTTCTTAAAATTTTGAAAAAAATATGAAAATATAAATAAATTAGAAAAAAATAAAAAAAACTATCAATCATCCTTTCGTTATGCACCAAGTAATACCATGTCATGATAGTGTTAAGGGATTCTTTATCTTTCCTTTTTTTGTCTTTCAAGACATTTCCCTTCAAAACATACAAGGATCCTTTCAAAACTTATGTTCTTGTTACCTTTCATGAATTCATAATCATGTTGGAAAAGCGGCATTTGATTCTATAGACCAATGAAAAAGCTATTTTGATTTCTAACCATCATTCCACAATACATGTAAGTCAACATGATTGTAACCATCCATAAAAATATTCTAGACAAATCATACAACAATTTGGTGTTTCGACCAATTAAGAAGTAAGAGAACATTAATATATATATATATATATATATGATTTAACCTAGAAGAAAATATATATCATTTAATCTCTTAGAAAGAACAAAATGGCATAACTTGCCTTTTCTAAACAATTCTTTTTAAAAAAAAAATGGCTATATGATTTAACCTTGAAGAGAATATATATCATTTAATCTCTTAGAAAGTACAAAGTAGCATAATTTACCTTTTCTAAACAATTCTTTTTTCTTTTCTTTTGAAAAAGCTTTTCTAAACATTTCTTAAAGCCCCCACCAATTTAAAAACATAACATGAAAGCCAAGTGAAGCTTAAAATAGAAGAGAAAAGGTATAATTTAAATCGTAAATCGTAGGATTCATATAAAAAAGAGATTCAAGGTGAGATTCAAATAATTTTGCTTAAGATTCGACTCAAATCGTAAATCAGTAGGAGTTTGACAATACTGGCTAATGCAACTATTCATAACGAAAAGGAGCTCAGGTGCCTAATTTGTAGTGTGAGCACAAGGATTTCAGGAGGATATCTTAGCCAAAGGGTGTCAGTAGCAATACAGCATGATATGGAAGGGAAAGTAGCTGGAATGGTGACACATGCTGGTGGGGAGATGAGCTCCATGGGGAGAAGGCCCTCCTGCTATCATAGAATCCGACGGAGAATTCTCGGGAGATGAAGGTGTACCAGTTTTAGTAGCCTGCAATTCACTGAACAAGGACCCCAGGTCCACACAGCAACAATCAGCAAGTGTGCCAGCAGATAAAACAAACAGTCTTCCAATTTTCAAATTGTCGGTTACAAGCACACATGATGGTCACATTTGTCATCCATAGATACAACTAGCTCAAAAGGTGCGCTCGAGTTCTAAGGATGGGTTGTAGTTCACGTGACAAGGATGGGGAGTGTCTCAAGGGCTCGACACTGCAAAAGGAGCCCTCTAAGTTCAAGGTATATATTGACAGATCATTAAGATGGCCCTCAAGACTCATTAGCTAATGGTAAGATGTTTGTTGGTCCAGTGATGGACGGTGTTGCTTCAACAGGTAAAGATATATGTATGCTGCTAAATATGGAGCATGCAAGTCAGGGGCTCTCAGGTGTGGAACATATAGCAGGAATTGTCAACACTTAAAGACTGTGCAAAGGGAGGTAAATAGAGAATGTGTCATAGTCCTAAGGATCTTATGATGGAAGCATTCATTCACGATCCTACTTCAGTTATGGAAACCCTGTCTTTATCAGGGTTTCATAGCACTGAAGCTACAACAGCAAATCTTGAGTGCTCTGCTCCTAGTCAAGAAAGATCGCCTTGACAATTCATGTATAAGAGTTTGATAACAACTTTTTTGGTGTACAGTTGATTAGGATCCCAATAGTTACAATCTCATTATTTGTCCAGTGCCCATTTCAGGCATTAAACCAGATTGAATGTTGGGCACTCCAAGTAGAAATGATGGAGACAAGGAAAGCGCTAAGTTGGCATCTAGCGAGGTGGCAGAAGGTATGCTGATGCTCATATAAAGCAATAAGTAATTCAATCCATCAAGTGGGAAGAATGGTGACGGTTGTCATTAAGAGGAAGCAATGATAACATGGAAACCTTGTTCTGTTTAGTGGAAGAAAGGAATAGAATCAACAAGGAGAACCAAGCCCATGCAAGGTTTCTGGTGATGGCTCTGGAAGCAGACTGGCTCTAACGGGTCGATTTAAGATTCAAGAAGCTCGAGGTAGGGAAGGGAGAATATCAGTGGTGCCATATAAAGACTCTCATGGAATGTAAGAGGGATGGGATGCCCGAATAAAAGGAGCCAAATTAAGCAGTTTTGCAGGTTAAAGAAAATTCAATTGGTTGCTTATGAGGAAACCAAGAAAGAGAATTATGATAGATCTTTTGCCTGCTGGTTTGGGAGGAAATCTTGAGATTGGGACTCATTGGGTGTCATAAGAGCTTCTAGCAGTATCCTGGCAGTGTGAGATTCATATTTGATTTTCAAGCATAAGAACATATTGGGCAAGGGTGGAGGAACACCCAACTCACACCATAAACAGCCCCTTGTGGGAGAATATATTCGGGTGGCATATTTGCTACTCCCGGGATTCGAACACTTGACCTTCCTCTCTAATACCATGTCAGTTAACCACTTGCTCTAAAAGCTCGAGCCTTTAGAGAATGGTGTATCAATGTATATCAAGGGATTTTAACATTTATGACACAAATGATCCGAACACTCACCTCAGTTATGGGCGGAAATGAATGGTATTGGAAGTAAATGGGACACATAGTAGTGTTTAGGTGGAACTTTAACATTGTGACTTGTGAGGCATCCCTATGAGAAGATGAATGGATCTCTTACTCCTAGAAGCATCAATGAATTTTCAAAATGAGTGGAAGGACAAAATCTCATTGAATTTCTTCATATTGATGTCAAATATACATGGTCTAATCACCAAGAAGTTGCCCATGTCCAGGATTGACTCTCGTCTCCGCTGACCACGAAGAATTAGTTTCATGCGCCATTCAACATGGTTTGCCTCAATCATGTTTGATCATTATCCAACTCTTTTCGAATCCTCCGAGCAATCATGGGACCAAATCCATTTCGACTTGAGCTTGCATAGGTGGAATTAAGTAATTTCATCACAAAAATAAAAATAAAAATTTGACGGGCTAGCCTCAATGTGGAGAAATGAGTTGGTTACTTGGTTTCAAGCTTATGATGAAGCTAAAACTGCTTAAAGGCAAGATCGAATAATGGGAAGGATCAAGGTTGGTTAGATTTAGGAAGAGAGGACCAGATTACTAGAGTCCATTCAAATTAACAATAGAAGAAGAGGAACCCATGCAAGAAGAGGATGTTTTGGAGCATCATATACTGACCTTGAAAAGAATATGAAACGAGAAGAAATAAAATGGCGTCAAAGATCCCAGGCAGGTTTGGTTAAAAGAAGGCAACAAAAACACAAAATTCTTTAATGGCATTACAAATACGAGGAGAAGAAATTGTATTCACAATGTTGTGGTTAACGAGGAACAATAGAGGAAAAGATGTCACTTGCGAGACAATATTAGTAATTACTCCGACTTGCTAGCCCATGATGGTTGGAGCCGTGATGCATCAAAGACCACAAGCTGGTCGATAAAAAATCAGGGCCATTCAAGTGTCCTGATCTAGGATCTAGAACACTTTTGAGGGCCAAGATTGGTCTAACGGAAGATCAACAGTTTGGATATGCATTCTGGACTATATTAGCAATCAGTTGTTAGAGTTCAAGTTAGTATGTGACTTATTCAACAAGTTTCCTTTGATATTTTCATCATTATTTTTGGGGGGCATTTTCTGGGCAAGTTTCCTTGATATTTTCAGTCATTATTTTTGGGGGGCATTTTCTGGGCATTATACGATGTCCAAATGATATGAAATTCATTCCGTTTGAAAGCCCATTGAGTTAGCTTTCAAAAAATTGACTTAGCTTTCAAAAACGCAGTTCTAATGTCTTTTAAGGGAGTTGTGGCCGATGTTCGGAAGGCATGTATCCTTGTGAAGGGATCAAGGGATATTTTCGTCACTTTCTAAATTTTCTTGAAATAAATGTTTAGGGTTGTATTAGGGTTTTCTCCTTTAGAATGAGTACATAAACATGTAAAGACTCTAATATGAGGAGTTACAATGGATAATTGAAAAAACTATTTTCCTTGGGTTTAAAACATTAGTCACTTTCCTTTTAGCACATATTACCTCTGGTAGAAGAAGAGTGGGGTATAGCAATTACTGCCGTAGTGGCTCGTAGGTTGTTGGATATTTACCCACAGTCCCTTATTTTTTGTTGCCATTGCGAAGAAACTTTGTGGTCTAATATTCAAGAAAAATGGTAACTTATCCTGATTGGGGCTGCCCTTTTTCAAAAGGTCATCGAGAGGATTCAGCATTGCAGCAAGGACCGATCTCGCTTGACGGACTGAACTCTGCAGACTAGGAGAAGCCCTTCAACTAGCTTCTCCTGGTCTAATATTCAAGACCAGGAGAAGACTTCAACTAGCTTCTCCTCTTACATATCATTAGGCCTGGCAAAGGGTGGGCCTGGGTTAGTTTAGGCCCAGAGTTTAAACTGGCCTGGTTGGGCATATTGGGCTGGCCCTTGTTCAAAATTTTGATTTCACTAGGCCTAGGACCGGGCCATTGCCGCCCTTAATAATCACCGACTATAAGAGATTCCCTGCCCAAGACCTGAACATGCTAAAGCTCAAAGTTGAGGTGAAGCCCAACAAGAAACTCAAATATATGTAGTTATTCCGTCTACTTTTTGAGCTCTTTGGGAGTGGCAGCAGCTGGTTGGCCAATCTAGAAGCTATGATGCAGTACAATTGCTCACATGGTATGTGTAGAAGGGGAGAAGATGATGATGATGATGATGACAATGAGAGAAGACGGGTTTGTAGGGAATAGCTAAGTCTCTCACACCCAAACATTTCATTATAAAAAAACCTAAGAAACATAAGAAGGTATGGTGTCCTGAGGGAGCACCAAATCCACACACCTACAATAAAATACTCCACACCTACACTTGTGAGTGGTAACCAAACGCATGCACACTACATCTCCTGCAATGACAGAGAACGAGCTTGCTGTTATGCACACAATACTTACAAGTGATCATTAGATACTGATTACTGATACAATGGGCCAATCATGGATGGGGTATGCCTTAAAAATCTTGTTGGCTGGGAGATTCTCAGCATCCAGTCTTTAACCATTTTATGTTAAGTGTGTGCTATTGTCTATATTCTGTACTTAACCATCTATATACAGGCCAACAATCAATGAAATAGGACTATCCCATCTGGAAGATTTCTGGGACATCGACAGTCCATGATCCAACAGAACCACAGATCCTAACTGCTTATAATAGCTCAGTTTAGCCATGAACTTAACCAGAAAGCCTTTCATAGAACCATGTCAAACAGGGGTGCCTTTTCCAACATTTACCATCAACGAGTTAGTCTACAAAAGGAGTTGAGAGTGAATCCTTGGACGTCAGAGATAATTATACATTGTCTTGATGGATCATCTTACCCCCTTTTCTTTCTCTAATAAAAAGAAAGAGCTACCTTGCAAAATAATAAAAGGGACAATTTCAGCCCATATTTAGAAGAAAAAAAAAGGAGATTCTTACAAAAGTAATTATTTATGAAGTAATTTGATGCTGTAATATACTGTGGAACAATTCAAGGTATATTGGTATTCTGGAATACGGATCACAAAAATAAACATCATCTAATTATAGGAGAGAGAGAGAGAGAGAGAGAGAGAGAGAGAGAGAGAGAGAGAGAGAGAGGATTAAAAGACAAAGGGATGAACCAAGAACCGAATTTACCAAAGCATTAACATTGGAAAGGCCTATTCCTTCACCACATGCCAGAAAGATCTCATTCTTAAGTGGTACATCATCCAACCAGTTAACAAGTTCAATGGGGCGGAAGAACCACACAACCTTTATTCCTCTTCTACGATTTGTTTGCTCCCATATCTTTATAATCTTCCCAATATAGGGCTCAGGCTCATCTTCCGTATGCAAATATACACAGTCATAGAGCGAGTATTCCATACCATCAAACGTAAAAGACTCATAAAATTGAAAGTCTTTATTTTTTCCACCTACGCCTCTCTTCTTTCCCCACCTAAAATTGTAGTTCTCTCCTTTACCTGCTTCTTTAGAATGAGACATAGCTTGAAATGGCTCTAGATCGAAATAGATTAGGCCCGTCTTTAAGATCCTAAAACAAGAAACATCAACGAAGTACTTCATGGAGAAAGGAACAATAGTAGAAGACCTTAAGCAAAATTTCAAAACATATCATCAAAACAATTCTTAAAATTTTGAGATACTGTAGTATAGACAAATCAATTTAAGTTCAAGCCAGGATCTAACTAGAATAGAATCACTAATGTGTACAACCAAACAAGGTGCTGAGGATTTGTAAGGAAGACTGCAAAAGTCCTTGAATAGGTGTCAAGAAACTCTACAGCCATGTCATATCTGCATTCACCAAACCCATTACACCATACGAGGGCAAAACAAGTCCGCTCAAAAATCAGTAGTCAATATGGGCCCTAATAAGAGTCCTTTTTTTTTTTTTTACTTTTTCACCTTTTTCATGTATTTTCTTCATTTCAAGCAAAGAGGAAGCCTGGGAACTCATTTGATGGTCATGTTCATAATGATAATGTATCAATTAGAATTATGCACATTAATCAATTAGATATCCAAACCTCTAGGTTAAAGAAAAAGATCGCCTTGATTGTCAAAATGTCTACAATAGGACAAAGAGCCGCATGCTCGTCCCCTGTCAAAAGGCTGCCAACTCAAATGTTATAACAACCACTAAAACAGCATTTAAAGAGGTCCATATGTTCTTATTTTTTATGTTATTTTTCTCTGCAACTCCCTTGGTAATGGCCATCGACCATTGCCTTAAGGAAACCCAGACCAAATAAGTTACTTTTTTCTACTTACAGCAGTAGATAAGTTACTTATTTGAGATAAGTAAGTTTGGTTTAAGATCAATTATAAGTAACTTTTTTACTTAAAGTTACTTAATCAGTTTAGCTTAATAAGTAGAAACCAAGATAAGCTACGTAAGGCATAAGTAGCTTAAGATCCAAGATAAGCTACTTAAGTAACTTAAGATCCAAACACCCCCTAAATTACAGATAGATATTTTTCTTCCAAGTCTCTACTAGATTCAGCTACATACACTCAATTCCTTCACAATTGACATGCAACCATTTTATTTTATTTTTCTCTACAGCTCCCTTGGTAATGGCCATTCAACCATTGCCTCAAGGAAACCCAGTTGGCCATTGCATTTCATAATGGCAATTTTGGGATCTTCATAATAACTAGGCACTGAGGGCCCGTTTGGATGCAACCAAATAAGTTACTTTTTCTACTTATAGCAGTAGATATGCAACTCATTTGAGATAACTAAGTTTGGTTTAAGATCAATTATAAGTAACTTTTTAACTTAAAGTTACTTAATCACTTTAGCTTAATAAGTAGAAACCAAGATAAGCTACTTAAGGCATAAGTAGTTTATCTTAAGTAACTTAAGATCCAAACACCCCCTAAATTACAGATAGATATTTTTCTTCCAAGTCTCTACTAGACTCAGCTACATACATTTAATTCCTTCACAATTGACATGCAACCATTGCCATTATCACACATGGTGGGCATCAGAAATGCCATTTATTTCCTCTGCTCATTCAATAAACAGGAAATTCCACTCCTCAGATATAGTGTAGTGTGTGTCAGTGATCCAAGGTTCAATCCCCGTTAGTGTTACCTTTCAAATAAATAAATAAAAACAGGAAATTCTACAAGAAGGGTTTATTATGTCTACTCCAAGGAAGAAATCAAGTCTTATAAACGATCCGAACAGAAATCAAGTCTTTGGAGATATTCAAGATTACCAATCTCTAAAATTCATAGCAAGAAAAACAATCTTCAAGACTTGAATGAACATAAAAAGAAAAGAGCATTATGCGATGACTGAAAAAAATGGCATGTGTTGGAGAAGCCCAACAATGGTTCATGCCAGGCCCATGTTTCTGCAGTCTAAACCATCAATCTGGTGGGGCCCATCATGGGCTTAGCCATGATCCCTTATATTCCCTATCAGATGATCCTAGCCAGATCATTGCCCAAAAATGGACGATTACATCAAACTATCCCATATCTTCCCTATCAGATGATCCCACCCTTCTGATTGGCGGTCACAAGTGGACAGTTACATCCAATAGTTGGCAGGTTACCAATCAGATAGGTAGAATCATCCAATGGGGGGGAGATTTTCAATGCTTCTCCCATTCAAGTTTGATCACCAAAAGGTGGTCCCCACATTTACAGTTTTTTTTAGCAGATTGCCACCATTGAACATTGTATTCATCTAAGAACTTCAAACGACCACCCATCTTCAGAAATCCCCCGAAAATGCAGAACTGACAGACGCTGAAGAAAATCTACAAAACCAAGCAAAACTGTAAAAAAAGGAAGAGAATTATACCTTTTTAGAGAACAAACAACCCCACTCGAAGTAAGGGTGACGATACTGACATGTACTGAAATCCACAAATGGCTTCTTCTTAAACTGAAAGTACAAGAAGATTTTTCTGTGAGACTGATGGAAATACGTCATCTGGAGAAAGAATCAGAACGAAGCCATGAAATGAAGGAAAGAAAATGCAGAAAGAAAGGAAACGGTGTCTAGCGACAGAGAAAGCAAGCAATGCACCTTCCCCACTCCTTGAATAGAGCACGTGACGAGTGGTGCATAGCAGAGAGAGAGAGAGAGAGAGAGAGAGGTGTCTTGCAGAGAAAGACAATGAGAGAGGGAGGCCCTCCGTCGCTCGTCGGACAGAGCACGTCATTTGTACAGCCAAAAACGAAGAGATGAAAGGACGTTTTTCCGTTTTGGCGCTCAAGAAGGAGAAGCGGATTGCGTGGTGTGTGGACGTCACCAAGTTTCGTGGGCCCCACCATAACTTATGCGTTATATCCACACCGTCCATCTATTTGGAGATCATTTGGGGCATGATACCAAAAAAGATCCAAAGCTCCGTTGGACCACTCTACAAAAAGTAGTGGGGACAATGACAGCTACGGTTGAAACCTTCTTAGGGTCCACCATAATGTTTATTTTCCATCCAACCTGTTCATAAGCTCACACAGACCTGAATGGAGGAAAAACATATATATCAGCTTGATCCAAAACTTCATACTAGCTTGATCCAAAACTTCTGTGGCTTCTAAGAATTTTTCAACAGTAGATATTTAATTCCTACTACTTTTTGTGATGTGGTTCACTTGTACTTGAATCTACTTTAGGTTTTGACTCATTCCCTAAAATAATCTCGCAAAATAGGTGAACGGTTTGGATATAACATCTACATCATGGTGCGGCCACAGAACTTGGTGACGTCAACACATTACCTACCTCGGTGGTGTGTGGCACACCACGCAATCAGCTTCCGAAGAGGAGGTGGGAGGGATTATACAATGGGACCCACTCTACTGCTATAATACACCATCTTTTTCTACTTACGGTTATAAGAGGGTGGGGGGAGGAAAAGCCTTTGATGCTCTGGCAGACTGTGACTATTGATACACAGCACAGAGAAATCTTACATGTGTCACATAAGTAAAGAATATTAACCGTCTAAATTGTGGTACGGTACTTAGATCTACGGTTTTCAAAACTGAAACATAAATTTCTTTACTTTTTAATTGAAAGATTGGAATGAGAAAGGATCAAACGGTCCGAAATCAATTAACAAAATTCCACTAATCAAAGCGTGGTATAGCCATCTGATTTAGAGGTGATTATAGATTAGATGGGAGTTCCCTAAATTTAGAGGATTTTATGAAACCACGCTGAACTATTAAATAAGTCCCTTGGGGGGGCCACATTTCCAAAAATAGACGGCTGAACGCGGTTCCAGTGGTGAATATAGTATGGGATACACCTCCGGTGAAACCGCTAAGCGTGCTTTCGGTTGCAAATGGACCACTTGATTCGGCAATCCACAACACTAGTATGTTGGTTCAAGCCACCGATGGGCAAGGCCTGAAGAATCTCTTGGACAGGACAATCTTAGCCGTTCAGATTGGGGCCATTCGTGGTGGGATGCAAAAGGACCGTAGCTTAGAATAACCAAGCGTCTGTTGGGTAGAACTCAGACCCTGCGGTTATTTAATACTAGACGAACCGGGTCCACGGTTGAGTACGGGCTAACAGCTTAGTGGGTGAATCGCTAACCGTGGGGGCCACCTTGATGTATGTGTTGTATATCACTCTGTCCATCAGTTTCTTCATTTCATCTTAGGGATGATCCCAAAAATGAAGTATATCCAAATCTCAAGTAGACCGTACCGGAGGAAAAAGAGGGGTTGAGTATTAAAAGCTTCTTGTGGGCCACAAAAGTTTTGGATCAAGCTGATATTTGTGTTTTCCCTCCTTTCATGTCTTTGTAACTTTATCAACAGGTTGGATGGAAAATAAAAATCATAGTGGGCCCTACAAATTTTTAATGGTGGGAGTTCAATGATCATTGTTTCCTGTGGTGTGGTCCAATTGAGATTTTTATCTTCTTCAATTTTGGGACCATGCCGTAAGATAATCTTCAAAAACTGATGGACGGAGTGGATATATAACACATACATCAAGGTGGTCCCCACAGTCAGAGACTCACCCCTAAGCTGTTACCCCAGACTCACCAATCCTCTACCGACTAACCATTCCCATCAGCTCTCTGCCTGACAGATCGTCCCATCCGCCGTACTGTTGGCGCGCGTGCATTTCTTCACATATTTCAAAATAATGGAGGGTCGCCGTGTTGCTCCATTGGGCCCACATGCAAATATGGTCGGATGATTTGAAACGTCCAAGATATGTGACAGATGATCACAGCCATTGCTATGTAACTGAATGGGGAGCGTTGAAAAGAAACTTTTAATGGCTCACATTAAACTCAATAAATATACGGACAAGATCGTTTCTGCCAGAGAAATTGTTGGATCACATGCCTTATAGAATGGTTCCCACGATTTGGATGGTTCTGATTATCCAAATATCTTTAGATGTAGGCCCCACGAAGCAACAGATGCCGCTGATCCTTTTTAGGGAAAAATTTACCACTCCTTTCTACAATGAATGAACAAATGCTGGCTGGTGTCTGTCCTATTGATGCCTACGATTAGACCGTCGTTGTCCGACTTCAAAGGGTTACCAGGGATAGTTCGCCTCAGTATTATCATTCTTACTTGGTAGGCCACCTATTTGGACGGTTTTGTCACGGCTTAAATACTAGGCACTGATAGTGCGCATCTCAGATCCTATAATGGTTCATCAGAATTCAGAGTGCATTGTTAGGTGTGCACTTTTGTGCGGTCTATTTCAAGTTTCCATTCCACTCCATGAACATACGTAAAATCATACAATCAAGTTTATCATTTCCACTCAATTTAACTACAATTATTATTTCAATTACTTTATGACTCATCGATTGAGTCTTTATTTGAGTTCTAGTTGCTATGGGTAAATACTAGCTGATGGTTGTAAATATGGAACGACCTAAGCAGGAGTCGGAAGCCTCCAACCCAACCTGAAGACAATTTCATCGAGCACGTCAGCGAGACGACCTCATCAGCCATACAACCTGACAACATCGTCAGCAAGTCAATCTCATTCACAAGACGAGCTCGGCCTTATCATTGCAAATCCAGTAATCTTAGTCATCTGCCTAGCAGGAGAAATATAGGAGAATTATCAACTAATAAGGAAACATCTTCGGTAACAGGAAGTGACCCAAAGATCTCGGAGATCCAGGATCTCCTCTACAGAAATCACATCTCCTAACGGGAACATGATTAAGTAACCTAAGTTTATAAAAAGAAACGTTCTCTTCACTATCAAGGTACGAAAAAACTTCGACTCAAAGAAACACTTTTGAATCAGAAACTTCGACCTACTTAGGCATCGGAGGACTAATGGCCGGTCCACAACCACCCTCTTAGCCATTACTTGTCTTTGCAGATCTACGTCTGACGAGAAAAACATCTAAAGGTGATCACCAATCTCACATCTCTCATTGTTAAAATCCAGCAACAACAGTTGGCACCGTCTGTGGACATTTCGACTGCAAAGCCGTGTTCTTACCTAAAAGCTTCAAAAAACTTCAAATAGCTAGAAAAAAGAAGTTTAAGGGGAAAGCTCCCGCTATTGCCGGGCCATCCGAAGCCCCACAATCCGACGATGATGGGTCCATTCTTGAAACGCCTGCCCTCCGAATCGGAAGTTCATCCCCACACTTCGTTCAGCAGAACGGACGACAGAGGTCTCGCAACCACGAGATCAAGCTGTCGGCTCTCGAAGAAAAAGTGGGAGGTGTCGCTGAACGGCTAGGAGGTGTGGATGAATGGTTCGGACACTTCAACCAACAACTTGATGATATCAAGGCTCTCCTTGCCAGTTTAGCCCAACCATCCCCAGCCTATAGGGGCGATGGTGAGCCTCAACAGTCACATCAAGCTCCCCAACCACAACACTCTCTTCCGATTCCAAATCAAGAACGTGCTGAAGAGAACAAAGTTGCTAGTCGATCAACAAGAGCAAAAACTTGATCGGCGGCAGAATTGCCTGCAAGCGATTTACGTCATTAACTCGAAGAGAAAAGGTAGGCTCGTCTGGATCGTGACCAAATGGACGACAATATAAATCTGCTGGAGGCCGAGCTGAAGAAACTTCGTGAACGCGTTGGCAATATCCAAAGAGAGTAACGCACCAGAGCACCCATTGCGGTAGATGCATTGGTCAATTCATCTGAATCACCATTCATTGAAGAAATCAGTGAGGAGCCGCTTCCTAAAGGATTTAAAATCCTCAACTCAAACGATATTCTGGGATAGGAGATTCAGCGGAGCACCTGGAAAATTTTAAAGTCCGAATGGAACTCCTCGGAGTCAACGGGCACATCATGTTCAAGGCCTTCTCTTTATCGTTAACAAGCTCGGCATGGACTTAGTTCTGAAATCTAAAACCAAGATCGATAAGCTCATTCGCCCAATTAAGTAGGGCCTTCGCCACCTAGTTCATTGAAAGTACTGATCCGAGGAAGCATTTGACCCATCTTGACACCGTCAAACAAAAAGAAGACGAGTCTTTAAATGACTACCTCGCACATTTTAATGCCGAGGCTGTCTAGGTCGAAAACCTTTCCTAAGACGTACTGCTCCACACCATGATCGGGGGATTGCGCGATAAGAGATTCCTCTGGTTCGTTGGAGAAGAACCGCCTCAATCCGTGGTGGAATTCCTAGATCGAGCTGCCAAACATATTAACGCAGAGGAACTGGTCAATGCGCACAGATCGTCCTCGAGAGGTAGAGACCGCCGAGAAGAAAACAGCTCAAAAAGGCACAAACGAGATCCACGATCACCAGGTCGGAACGCTGTCACCCGAGGATCCAAAGCCTCAGCCCCTCAGTTCAAAAATACACACCATTCAACACAACCATTGAGCAAGTATCCCTAGTGAAAAAGGCAAGCAGGCATTTGGACGACCGGCAAAGATCAAAACCGACCCCGATAGGAGGTCGAAATCAAAATACTGCTTGTATCATAAAGACCACGGTCATAATACTGCAGCCTGTTTCGACCTGAAACGCCAAGTAGAAACCCTCATTCAACAGGGATTCTTGAAGGACTATATCGCCCAGCGTCAAGAGGACCGGAGGGCTGCAGATCGAAACAACCAGACCGATGAACCGATTGACAACAACCCTGTGAAAGAAATCCACATGATCTTCGGTGGGCCAACTACTGGGGACACCAGCAACGCCCGTAAAGCATATGCACGGCAAAGTAGGACATCTGAACCAGAATTGCAGGTAAACATTGCGAACCGACCTGCGAAAATCACTAAAGTCGCTTCTCGTGCACTAACTTTCACTGAGGAGGACGCCAGAGGGATTCTCCACACCTACGATGATTCGCTCGTAGTATCGACGGTAGTGGCCAACAAAAAACTCCATAGAATGATGGTCGATACAGGTAGCTCGGTGGACATTATGTACAGTGCGGCATTCGAGAAAATGAAAATCAACCGATCCAGGTTAAGGCCAATGAAAATGGCTTTAACCGAATTCACTAGGGATACGATCATGCTGGAGGGAGAAATAACTCTTCCAGTCACAGCAGGAGATGAACCTAATAAAAAAATGATCATGGTCGATTTCCTTGTCGTCAACACCCCGTCCGCCTACAACGTGATAATCGGTCGTCTCATCCTCCGAGCCCTCAAAGTTGTTATATCTATATACCTCCTCACTATGAAGTTCGACGTTAATGAAGGCATCGGAGTGATACAGGGAATCAACAGGAAGCCCGCTGCTGTTGCGAGCTCACCTTGCGCGGGAAAAACCTGGTGTCTGTCATCTCACGCACGGCCCCCCTGGATCCCAAAGAAGAGGCAGTAGAACGCGGATCACTCGCTGAGGAACTGATCGAGGTCCCTTTTAACAAGTGATGATATGACCCGAGTAGTCAAAATCAGCTCCTAGTTGAGTGACGAGCTGCGGGACAAACTGACCGCCTTCTTAAAACAGCATGCAGATGTGTTCGCATTGTCTCATTAAGACATGCCGGGCATCAGCCCGAAGGTCATGGTCCATCGACTAAATCTCGATCCGACCTTCAAGCCAATTCATCAGAAACGGCGACCTTTCAACAAGGAAAGATATATCATGATTGAGGAGGAGGTCAAAAAATTATGCCAAGCAGGGTTCATCGAGGACGTACATTACCCAGACTGGCTTGCCAATGTTGTTTTGGTGAAAAAAGCCGGTGGAAAGTGGAGAGTTTGTGTGGACTACACTGACCTCAACAAAGCCTGCCCGAAGGACAGCTTCCCGCTGCACAGGATAGATCAGCTCGTTGACGCGACGTCTGGTTTCGAGCTACTCAATTTTATAAACGCCTACTCTAGATATAGCCAAATTCGAATGTATCCACCCAAAAAACAGAAGACGACGTTCATCACTGACCGAGGCTTATATTGTTATAGGGTGATGCCCTTCGAACTAAAAAACGCAAGGGCGACCTACCAGCGCTTGGTCAACAAAATATTTGCTGAACAAATCGGTAAAATAATGGTGGTCTATGTGG
Source organism: Liriodendron chinense (assembly GCA_003013855.2). Taxonomy (NCBI): domain Eukaryota; kingdom Viridiplantae; phylum Streptophyta; class Magnoliopsida; order Magnoliales; family Magnoliaceae; genus Liriodendron; species Liriodendron chinense. Next base: position 5,526,468 of record PVNU02000439.1, on the reverse strand, counting down.
ACGACATGCTCGTTAAAAGCTTATTGTCGGAAAACCATATTGAAGACTTCGGTACAATATTCGGCATTTTAAAGAGGTACTGTGGACCCTCGCCGATTTCTCCGCGCTCCCACACGACGTCGTTCTCCCTTTCCTTTCGGAAGAAGAAGAAGAAGAGATGCGTGAGTGCGAAATCGCCGTTTGTGCCACTGGCTTGCCTCGTTCTCGAGGGCTTTGTTTGGTTGTCGTGTTGAGCTGAATATGTTTAAGTGAGTTTATATAAGACCAGAGTCGCCACTAGCCAGTTACTTCGAATCTACAGTCGGCTAGACCCCGTAGAAACGTTAGAGAAGGGAATCCGAAGATTCCTTCCTCTAAAATGACTCCTGTTGATCTGCAATCAGAGATTCAAGGTAAGGGATCACGGTTACAGGGTGGGAAGAGGTTAAGCACCCCACACACTGCCCGTACCGAAGTACGGTCTCTACTTCACAGAATCGATCGAATACTTGAAAGTCTAGTTTAATCCTCGTATATTCTCATGGATGACATGATGCATGAATGCGGGTCTGAACAGTAAGAGTTTCTGATGGGCAGGTTCCAACAATGGGTAAGCCCAGAGCGTACGCTCGAACTGACAGGTGCTTAATGTAAGACGTATGTAGTGTGCTTGAATGATCAAGGTGTTTTGTGGTGAAGCATGAATGCAGGTCTGAACAGTAAGAGTTTCTGATGGGCAGGTTCCAACAACGGGCAAGCCCAGAGCATACGCTCGAACTGACAGGTGCTTTAATATAAAGACATATGCAAGTGTGCTTGAGTAATCAAGGTGCTTGTAGTGAAGCAGGGGGGTTGGAAGGAAAGTAAATGTTGCACTTATGCTAGATGCAAATGAGATGATGCTGGAAAAAGAGTAGCTGGATGGACGGAGGTGTCGCAAGGGTTGGCTTCGAGTGGCTGGATCAAGACTTGGGTGGCCTGGGAGGCTTGGACCAGTGGTCAGGCTGGGCTGGACCAGGGCTAGGCTCTCCTCACTCGGGCTCTCCTTGGTGGACAAATGGGCTAAGGGTGGAGAAGGATGACTCAGACGGACGGGCTCTCTCTGGCTGAGTGGTCTGTTGAAATGAGAAGGGGAGGGGGGTATTTATAGCAGCGAGAGAGGCATTCTCGTAATTTTTTCCGGGCGGCCTTCCATGGGCCGCCCGTACGGCCGCTCCTCGGTTTTCAGCGAGTACGGCCGTTCCCTCGGGGCTGCTGTTGGACTCGCTGGTCGACTCAGTGAGTTGACTCAGCGGGTCGACTCGGTGGTTTGACTCGACGGGTTGACTCGACGGGTTGACTCGGTGGGTTGACTCAGACGGGTTGACTCGACGGGTTGACTCGACGGGTTGACTCAGTGGGTTAACTCAGCGGGTTGACTCAGCGGGTTGACTCAGTGAGTTTGACTTTTTTGGGATTTTTTTGACTGGCCTTTTTTATGGGGGGTTTTTCTGGGTGGTGTTTAGGACTGGGTTGACTGGGTTCAGGCTTGAACTGGGCTATGGAATGGGGCTTACAAGGGTGAGTTTGGCTGAGTTTGGACTTGGGATTTGGGGGTATGGTCCTCCGTTCAACCAGCTATCTCTACCAACAGTGTAGCCGAAGGTGGGGTGTCTACAGATGCCCCTCTTTGGCAGAGGTTGCATGCAACCGAATGCCAAAGCGAGTGGACACCCCACTTCTGACCCGGTCATTCATAAATCATGTTCTGAAATCTTTGCTTGCTTTTGCATCTGTGCCAGTTGATCGTTTGGAGATCGCTCACTTGCACATACCGCGAGAGTTTGGAGAAAACGTTGCGATTGTCCCTGCAGTTTGCTGCAACCTGGGTACCCAATCGCAACCCTTCCATTCCCGACCGGTACTAACATCGGAAAGGTACAGCAGAGCCTCTGCGTCGACAGTCTTACGAGGTTACTGACCCTGTGATTGATTGTATGTTTGATGTTTTCCCAGATCACTCCAGGAGTACTTGTTTCGCTTGACTGTCAAAGTGGTTAGACGCCCTGTGTCCGATAGTCTTACGGGATTCTACTACGCCGACTTGGACTCAGTCAAGGTACTTCAGGCATCCACGCCTAGGTATGTGCGGGTGAACTCTTTCCACCCAATCTGCTGATTTGGATACTTGGGTTACAATTCATCGTTTCCACCTGTTCAAATGGTTTCTGTGACCGAGCCTTTTGGCTTTCATCTTTTTTGTATCTTGGCATGTGGTACGACCGCACTGACACTGGAGTTTAGTTCGACCGCACTTTGAGTGCATTGGATCCGATGATCTCCGGGGAAACCGCGAGACATTGGATCTTATTTGATTTTTGCGTTGGCTCCTACCCAGAGATATGGAAGATCTCCTGGTGTGTTGGAGACAGAACGCTCTACTGAGAAAATATTTTTGGATTTTTGAAAAGATACCCACTCTGGGGAGTGATACTCCGTGGGGTTTTTATTTGCAAATAGAAATATTTTTTGTCTTTTTGAAATGAAAATCTGGTTCGCATGTGCCTCCACTAGGGATGCCTGTGGGGTCTTTAGCTAACCGACTTTTATTTTGAAAGCAGGTAAACATGATGATTGATGCGATGGATGCTGATGCATGGAGATGCATGATGAATGCATGGCTTTGGCTCATTCTCTTTCAGTTTGATGATTTTGCTTTTGCTATGGGTGTAGAGAACTTTGAGCTTATTGCTTGCAGGGTTGTGCTTCCTTTGGGGATTTTTCTTTTTGATACGGAGATTTGGACAGCGGATTGGTCAAGATCCCGACCCGTGGTCGATCAGGTCCATCGTCCCAAGATGCTGTTTCTTTGCTAATGAGAATGTACGAGGATATCATTCGACTTCAAGATGTTCTTCTGGGCATACACGTGATTGAGATGGTGTTTGGTTGCCCGTTTTGGTCAGGATTCCAATTTGCGGGCGATTGGATCCGTCATCCCATACTGTGAAGTGAGCGGAGTTCAAGACTCCTGAATTGTAGTGCTGGGGATGCTAATTTTTGTGATTTTTTTTTTTTTTTTGTAGATATGTGGTCCGAATCTTTACCTGAGCGATCAGGATAGAGATTGGTTATTGAAAGCACAGGAAATATTTTTTGTCATTTTTGAAATATTCGATTTGAAAGCAAGGGAAATATTTTTTGTGATTTTTTACAATATTTTGATTGAAAGCAAGGAAAATATTTTTGTGATTTTTGCAGATATTTGATGGAAATATTTTTGTGATTTTTGAAGAGATGATTTTGCAATGTTTTTATATTTTGTGATTTTTCTGAAATGCAGGGAAAAGATATGGAATTTCCATCCACTTCCAGCTTCTACTGCTGGTAAGGCACCCGATCCATTTTACGTCAGCGAGCAAGACGAGTCTCACACAGTTAAGTGCCGTAGTTTTACATCTTCGGATGAGGGGATTTTGAGGGTTTTCAGTCAACACACCCACAAAGTTGCCTGTTCCTCATGTGCAATGCACATAGACCACGTATCGTCCGACGGACTCCTTCGGCCACAAGATGAGCCACATCCTCACATTTCCCTTAGTCAATCCAGTTTGGGGTCTTACGTTGCTCACAATTCCGTGAAGGTGAGCTTCACCTCCCAACAGCCTTAATCCCCTTCATGAGTTCTAGGAACAGGGAACATCCGTCAGCTTCAACAGCGACTTCCAACTCAAGGTTGTCTATCACGGTGCGTTCAACACGAACAGGATTGCGGAGTTCTGCCCGCCTCAGCCTTTACCTGTTTAAAAGATTCCAGACACCCGTACGATCAAGTGTCAGCCATGTCTGGGACAGGTTAGGAAAGAAAGCCCCCGAGAAGTTAATCCCAGTGTAGTTTTAGGTCTTCGGACCATTGGGGATAAATTGGTGGATCAAAACTGGTGATGAAAACTTTTTTTGTTTTATATTGTATATATTTTTTTGTTTTGAAAAAGTTCCAGACTTCAACTCGAGTAATCGAGATTGACACTGGTTTTTATGGAAAGCTTTAAATTATTTTTGGTATTTTTGAGATGATCCGGGTTATCGAACCATGATCCCAACGGTCGAGGCCGATGCCGGTTTTTAGTTGAAAGCGAGAAAGGTCCCCCGAGAAATTAATCCCAGTGTAGTTTAAGGTCTTTGGACCATGAAACTGTACCAAAGAGGGGCAAACATGTTTTTCTTTTGAAAAAATGTCCAGTGTCAGCGGATGGACAATCCAGACTGATGCCGGTTTTATTGAAAATCTCTCGGGATGTCAATCCCGACGTAGTTTAAGGTCTTCGGACCAAAACTTTAAAAGCGGGGCTGGTAATATATTTTTATGATTTTTGAAAATGTCCGGAGTCATTGATCTTGAGCAAACAAGACCGACGCCGGCTTTTATTGAAAATCTCTCGGGATGTCGATCCCGACGTAGTTTAAGGTCTTCGGACCCAGACTTAGTAAAAGGGGGGGGCAAACGCATTTTTTTGTTTTTTTCGAAATGATCCAGATCATCAGATCTTGGCCTGAAAGGCTGGGATCGATGTTGGTTTTTATTAAAAATCTCTCGGGACGTTGATCCCGACGTAGTTTAAGGTCTTCGGACCCAAAACTTTAAAAGAGGAAAGACATTTTTTTTGTTTTCTTTTTTTTTGGAAAAAATTCTGGGTCATCGATTCTGATTTTGATGGTCGAGATCGATACCCATTTTTATTAAAAATCCCTCGGGATCTTGATCCCGACGTAGTTTAAGGTCTTCGGACCAGAAACTGTACAAGTGATGTATATATTTTTTTGGTTTTCTGAAAATGTCCAGAGCCACCAGATCTTGAAGAAGACTGATGCCGGTTTTATTGACAATCCCTCGGGATCTTGATCCCGACGTAGTTTAAGGTCTTCGGACCACAACTCATACATGTGAACAGTAATCAAGGGCGGAGATTCTTGGGATTCTTCTTGGAATGGTTTGGATCATCTGGTCATGCCTTTGGATGGTTGAGATCATTGTTTGACCAAGTCAAATTTTCCTTTCTTTTTCTTGGAAATTCCATGGAACTTTTCCACATCATCCACCCAATTTCTCACCCATTTCTCATGAGATGAGAATTTGGTGAGATTTTCTCTTTTTTCTCACCATTCTCTTCCATCACTTCATTCTTACATGGAGGTACAAGATTCACTTGCAACCACCCTTCCCAAGGAGGAGTTCTTCCCAAGGAGAGGGAGAGGGAGGTCGTTTCAAGTAGGTGGAGGCTAGGACGGCCTCCCATGGGCCGCCCGCCCGGTCTCTGCCTCCTGGTCTCTTCAGGGGGCTGGGTAAAAGGGTGCCCTCCCCTTTTCTATATAACATGGGGCACCCTCCCCCCCTTAAACGTGCAATCTCTCTCTTCTCCCTCTCATACTCTTTCTTTCTTCAAGTTTCCTCTCTCTTCTTTGGTGGTCCTTTGCTCTTTTCAAGTGGTGGGCCTTAGAGAAATCTTGGGACAGCAAGGTGGTCCTTCTTTGGTGAGTGGTAAAGGTATGGACCACTTCCTTTCTCTTTCTTGTCCTTTTCCATCTTCATTGTCTCTTCTCATGATCCTTTTTCTTTTTCATGTAGCTATTCAAAGGGGTGTGAAGGTGGGCCCAAGCATTCTTGATCTTTTCTTAGATCTCAAGTCTTTCAAAGGTGGTGCATGGAGAAGGACATTACAAGCTCTCCACTTCATCATTTTTTCCTTTTTCACACTCCCTCCATGTGCATGTAAGGAGTAATTTTGCCATGTCATCAAGTGTGCATGGCAAAATACTCTATCTTTTTCATGGGAGTTGGGCCTCTTTTCATGTGTATCAAATGGGCTCAAAGTGAAGTCATGGCCCTTGGTGTATTTGATGGGCCCAATGCTTCATTTTGGGCTCCCTCATGCTTTCTTGCCTTTGTCATTTTTCCTTTGGAGCTTACTTTCTTTTCTATCTTTTTCAAGGTTTGGGCCCATGGGCATGGTAGGGCCCATCTCAAGTTTTGGGCTCATGGGGCTCATTTTGGGTGACCCCATCTTTCTTTACATGTGTATGGATCAAGGTGGCTAGCCCATTCTTCATTTTGGATCTCAAGTGGGCTAGTTTTCCTAAGTGGGCTTATATGGACAAGTAGCCCAAGTCTTCCACTATTTCTTTGATTATGATGTACATCTTTGCACAAAGTGTGGTGGGCTCCTTGGAGTTTTTCATGTGGATGGGCTTTTGGGCCTTCATTGAAACTTGGGCACTTCTTTGGACCATGTGTGCCACACTACACTTTGTTCATGTAGGCTTTTTCTTTTCATGCTTTCTCTCTTGATGGATGGAGGACTTGAGTTACTTGACCATCTACAAATCTCATGAGTGAGTTGTTCCCACAATCTCACTAAGTTCAAATGGCTTCTTTTGTGGTAGGATTGTGGTTCTCAAGAGTTTCCCTTAGATGTTATCAATCTCAAATGGATGATTCTCAAGTGAGCTATCCATACAACCATGGGTCCTTGATCTTTTCTTTGGGGACTTGGTGGGTCATCCATTATCATTCTCAAGTATGAGTGGTTTTTCTTTCCATTTGTGGGAAAGAATGATACCCATAGGTTGCCCATTTTTATCCCATGCCTTGGGACATTTTGGATTTTGATATTCAAGTGGGCTATGTGTACCATTCTTATCCATTTTCATGATGGTTGGGTGACTCCTCAAGCCATGCTCTTTTGTGCTCAAATGGTCTCCCTTTTGGTGAAAAAGTTGGTGCACATAAGTTGCCCAAACTTGCCTTTTTCATGGGCATTTTCAACCTTGATTCTTCATGTGGGCTATGTGCATCAACTTTCTACCCTTAGCTTCTTTGATTCATATGTTTGTGGGTAGACCTCCGTGTTGTATTCTCATGGTCAAAACTTTCATCGAGATGAGGCACATAAGGTTGCCCATGGTTAACCCATGAATGGGTCCTCATGTTCTCCAAAGTGGGTTATGTGCTCTCTTCAACCCATTGAGATGAGGTATTTGGGTTGCTCTTGGAGACCCGTTTCCTTTCTATTCCCCACTTGTCCATGCATATGTGTGAAAAGATGGAGACATCCTAAGTGAGAATCATGACCTTGGCATAAAAGTGAGTCAATCCTTGGTCACATGTGGACTTTGAAGAGGAACTTCTCATGTGCAGTAGGACTCTCATCCTTAGTTGATTTCATGGCACTTGAGTGCATTTGTTGTCCAAAATGTGTCCTTGGATGATGGACTTTTCTTACCTGAGGCATGCCATGCCACCTTCTTTAAGGCAGGCCTTACTTTTTCCAATGGGTCCAACACATATCCTAAGTGACACATGGAGTTGGACTTTAGATTCTGCATTTGAATGTGAGTCCAATCCCATGGGTTTCTTGGATGAGAATTTGGATTTTAATGGGTAGAGGATAGGGACTTACCTTGCCAAGCTTGTAGGATTCCATGGCGGATGGTACCAGGGGCCACCAAGTAGTTGACGAGGATGATCCTGCTTTCATTGTCCGCCGGGGGGACCACATGTGTTCCCTAGCTATGGAGCATCAACCTCTTCCTGCCATCAAGGGTCGAGGTACCAGGGATCGCTGGGACAATTGGATGAAGGAGCCACAGCCCTTGCTTGAGCGAGTACTAGGTGGTACTCCTTTTGCTGGCCTCCTCACCCTACGCTTCCATAACAACGACGCCAACCGCATGATGCTTGCGGCCCTTTGTGAGAGGTGGCGGGATGAGACCCACACCTTCCAGCTTCCTTGTGGAGAATGGGGGATAACCCCTTTGGACATTTACATGCAGATAGGTTTCCCGTTTCATGGGGCAATTGTCCCTCAAGTTAGCTCTTTAGCTCCCCTCTCTTCCACTGATTGGCTGCGGCTTGTCGGTGACGTCCCTCCTGAGGGTGAGTTCCAAGGCCATCAGGTGAAGATGCGATGGTTTTACAACAATTTTGCTTCCGTCGTCCCTACCACCGAGCGAGAGGCCCTCCACAAGGCGTGGGCCATGATCACTTATGCTTTTGGATCCTTTCTTTTTTGCCATGCGAATGAGAGAGTTGATCCTAAATTTCTTCATTTAGTCGAGGATCTTCATCACCCCTATAACTGGAATGGGGCCATCCTGACCCGTCTCTTTCAAGGTCTGGACAAGACCTGTCGGCATAGCCGGTCCTTCACAGGCTTCTGGCCTGTTGTTGAGGTACCTCTTCTTTCATCCTCCTTGGAGCCATTTGCCTCCTTTCTCTCTCTGATCTTTAAATGTACTTTCATCCAGACCTGCTTTTATGACCATTTTCCGCATCTTGCGCCGAGGATGCGAGATGACATTGAACCCGCTCAGTATCGCCACATGTACTGGCATCAGCAGAATCGTCAGCGGAACTCCCGAGTTCCCGGGGACAATTGGCGTGCTGATATAGACGGGCTGACCATCGAGGACGTAAGTATCTTGCTTGTCTTTGTCCTTGTACTGTACTTGTAACTGATCGTGGTAACCTCTTCTGCTGCAGTTTGCCCGGATGCCGTACGCTAGTTTCCCTCTTTACTACACACCCCAGCGCGTGGAGGCATACGATGCTTCATGTCTCCGCATTATGCTTTCTGACGCTGAGTCCTTCCAATGGTACTTGGGAGAGAGATTGCTTCGGCAAGTCACTGGGGTGGCTCGGGTCCCCTGTTCTGCACCTCCTCCAGCTGCTCGGATGCCAGCTGATGAGAGAGTTGAGGCTCTGGTGGGCCAGCCTGGCTTCCGTTTCACGATCCCGGATCGTGATTACGACGAGTGGTATCTGCTATTTGGCCAGGGGCCTTTGCTTCCTTCGTTTTATGTTCCAGGTGGCCGTCGCAGGTATGCTGGAGGTTCAGTGACTGCTCCTTTGATGGATCTTTATCGTCGGGAGCGGGACGCGAGGAGGGGCGATGATGATTATGTTGGTGACTTGTAGCTGGCTCTGCTTTGTATGGCCTTGTACTTCTGTTTTTGTCCCCTTTTGTATCAAGCCCTTTTGGATGAATATACAGGCTTTGATTTCTCCCAAATTCCTTGGTGATGTCTGTATGCTTTGACTCTTGACTCATTCCTTCATGATTTGAGACTGCTTAGTTGCATGGGTGATGACTTGAATGGTTCAGATTGCTTGATTAGGCCTTGTGGGCCCACTTGATGATCGGATCTGGGATTCTGGCCCTCCTTTTGATGATTGGACTTTCGATCTTGATACTTCATGACTTGTGTAAGCTTTCCAATGGTTTGGATCTTGACGATTTTGGCCCTTGAATGGTTCAGATTGATGGATTTGGCCCTGTGGGCCCACTTGAGACCTTAGTTTTACTTTGGGGCACTTCTTTTGATGATTTGTGAGGTTAGGAATGCTTCTCATGGTGTGGATGATGGCTTGAACGTCTCTGATCGCTTGATTTGGCTTTGCAGGCCCACTTGATGATTAGATCTTGGATTCTGGCCCTTCTTGTGATGATCAAACCTTTGATCTTGTTGTTTCATGGCTCATGTAGGTTCTTCAATGGTTTAGATCGTGATGATCTAGTCTTTGAATGGCTTGGATTGCTTGTGGCCCCCACTTGATCACCTTTCCTTCTCTTTGGCTTGATCAGCCCTATTCCAGTCACATTGCTTCGTGATTGGACCAGTGGGGCACCTTTTGTATGATCTTGATCATCTTCAGTTGAAATTTGGAGTGGACCGGAGCCTTGGGCGGCCCACGGAGCGCCATCTGCTGACGTGAACTGTCAGCCTCACCTACCAAAAGCCCTGGAGCCAATCCCGCGGAGAGAGGGGAACCGCGTCCGTACGGGCGGCCCAGGGCAGGCCGCCCAAGGCTCGCCTCTTGAGCGGCCTGGGCTGGCTCTGGTTCGGACATCTTCTGCTGTCTGTTGCTGCTGTCCCCACATTCCCTGTACTGGACCGTTCGATTCCAGCCATGAATCTTCTTGTCCCCTTGTCTTTTCTCTTCATCTTGTCTTCTTCTCATTTTGTCCTTTCTTGGGCAATGGATGGTGGAGATTTGGGGGCTGTGGGGGCTGTCCAAGGTGGGTCCCACACTTCAGATTTTCAATTGAGCTTTGATAATGGGAAGATGTCTTTAATGGATGGGGGAGATGGGGCATTGAATGGAAGCATTGATGAGGGGTTAGGGAATGGAGTTGGTGGAGCTTTGAATAGCTCCATTAATGGTGGGATGGCTGGATTTTCTGATTTGAATGGGGCCCTCATTATGGGAGGAATGGATGGTATGGATGAGATGATGGGATGGGACATAGGTGAGGCTATGCATCCCTTGAGTGTGGGTCCCATGGATGACGTGATGGACGGTGATGATGGGACTATGAGGGACATAGATGGGCTGATCTCATGTCTGGATGGTATGGATGGCTCAGATGGTACCTTTGACGGTTTGGATGCTCTGGATGAGGGCCAGGATGTGCGGTATACTTCTTTGGGTGGACTTGATGTGATCATTGATGATGTCCCCTTGATGATGGACGGTGTAGATGCCTCGATGATCCCTTTGATCGGCCAGGATGATGACTGGATACATGATTTTCCGTTGGAGGGGGCCGCAGGTCCAGATCTGACCGTTGATTCTTCAATCGGGGCTGCCGGGACCCTTTTTGATGGTTCAGATGCATTCTTCGACGGTCAGATTAGCCAGGATGCCACGATGTGCGGTGTGATCTTCACTGATATTCCTTTTGATGGGGAGCATTGTCCTTCCCTTGGTCGTCGGTCTTTTGCGCACTCTATTCATGAGGTGGGCGAGTCTTCTCATGCGGCTGAGGTTGTGACAGTTTCAGACAGCGATGCGACTATATCAGACATAGCCGTTACTGGGGACAGGTCAGGGGCTGTCGAGTCTGCAGAGGTTCCAGCTTTTCCTTCTCCTTCGCCTGTTGACCTTCCGATCTTCGATGAGTTGTCCTCGATTTCTGGGCCTTTTGTGCTGGAGGGGATACCGGGAGGACTTGTCAGCTGCTTCCTCGTTCTTCTTGCTCGCCACGACTGCTGGCTTGGCTTGATAGCTTGTCAGCTTAAGAGATTCGAGACTTGGAGTCTTATGGCTTTGGCAGTCTGATTCATATGGCTAGAGTTGACATTGACTGGAGGATGCTCGGAGCTGCCTTGATTGACTGGGTCCCTTCGTTGAACTTGTTTGCGTTCAATGATATGGAGATGGGGCCTTCTTTGGAGGAGCTTGCACGCTTGACAGGCTTACCCTTGGATTATACTCAGTACTTTTCGCCGAAGACATCGCCGAAGACTGCTACACCGCAGAACTGGTTTGGGATCCCTTATCTTGTTCGACCTGCAGCTAGTGGCCAGGATGCTGTAGTGTTCTCTTTGGACTTGCTGTATGATCTTTTTTCGGGTCCTCAGAGTACGGCTGGTTCTACCTTTGCTCGGAACGCACTGATGTTTTGCTTGATTGCTGAAGTGCTGTTCTCGGGATGGCGAAGGTCCCAGACTCCTTTGCTTTTTGAGGTGATGAGCCGAGCTGCCCGTCGGCAGGGGATTATTTCTCTTATCTTGGCCGAGCTATTCGATGGGCTGACCGACTGTGCCCTGGGCCGCACTCGCGTTCTTCGCGGCTGTTGTGCCTTCCTGCAGGTATTCTTTTCTGCACCCTTTTTCTTTTGCTTTGTCAGGATTTGTTTTGCTCTAGCTGAACTTCTTTCGCTTTTTGTGATCAGGTATGGCTATGGGAGCGTCTTTCTCTGACCGTTCCTGTACCTCTTCCTGGCATCCCGGGCTCTGACATTATGCGTTATATCATCGAGTTCCTTCCTCATACAGCCAGGATGAGCGAGCCCCTGTATCGCAGGATGTTCGCTGAACTTCGGGACTGGAACGTTCGTTGGGAGTCATCTTGGCTTTCACTTCCTCCAGTGCTTTGTGATGCACACCGCCATCCTCTGATGTTGGTAGGCTTTCGATCCTACTTTTCTTACCATCCCATCCGGTTCCTGCGGCAGTTTGGGTATGAGCAGGATGTTCCTCATTTCGCTTTCACGGGTATCGGGCGTCGAGCACTTCCATCCAGATCCTCTGACTTTAGGACCCGGATTGATTGTTCTTGGGCGAGTTATTTGACAGCTGATTTGTTGGGATTTGAGCTACGGACTTTTTCGATGGCGACCGCCCCATATCAGTATTGGGTTGCTGAGCAGTCTTTGTATCGACGTATCCCTTGTTGGCACCAGACTGCTGATGAGGATGAGCAGGATATTCTTGGAGATGCTGGCTCTTCATCTGGTTCATATGAACCTTTTGAGGAGCGCCCTTTTGTCGATCCTGGCTTCCTTTTGGCCACTCATGGCCATCTGCTGTCTGAGATCTCTGCACTTCGGTATCATTGCGAGATGATGTCGAGGAGATTGGCTGCCGATCGGAGGTTGTCTGATGAGGAGACAGCGATCCGTACCCTTGAGCGCGATGAGGCGCATTACCTGCGTATGGAAGTGAGCAGGTTGAGAGCGAGACTATCTTTTTATGAGTCAGAGGACTCACCTGATGTGGCCGAGGAGGAGGGTAGAGATTGATTGTGTTGGCCACCTGGACACTGATTTTTGCATATATGATTGATGATGATGCATTTTTTTGTATTTTTGAAAAAGATGATATGTGTAAGAGAAATATAATGCATTTAATTGAAAAGAGAAAAAACTGTTTGAAAATCTACTGTGCCATGAGTTGTCTTGTGAGTGTGTCTGGATTTTGTGTCGGGATATAGGAATCAGAACTGGGGCTCGGTCAATGATTTGACCGATATCTCGAGATTTGACTTGCTTGATCCTTTGGTTCCCTAGAGATGTAGGCAACGGAAACTCTCGTTTCCTGAGATTGTCAGAGTCTGTAGAGTTCTTCGCTCCTGACTGCGCTTCTTCTTGTTCTTGAACTGTAACCGCTTGAACTGATCTGGACCGTCTGCTTTCTTGGTACCTGCACTTTTATTTTTTTCTTTTCTTTTCTTTTTTTTTTCTCTTTTTTTTTCATTTTGAGCCATTTTTGCCTGTAGTGCTCTTTCGAGTTTTCACCACAGCCGGCTTTTTCCCGTCATTTTTGCTCGTGGCGCCCTTTCAGGTTTTCACCACGTCCCGGGTATTTGGTCTTGCCTGCCCCTTGGCAGCTGTGCTGTTTTTACCCTTGGCGCCCTTTCAGGTTTTCACCAAGTCCGCTGTATGCCCACTGTTTTTACTCGGAGCGCCCTTTCGGGTTTTCACTCCGCCCTCTTTGTTTAGGCACACATTTTCTTTTTTCTTCTTTTTTTTTTCTTTTTCTTTTCTGGATCTCTGGATAACTGCGGCGGCTAGAGGTCGGGAATCCGTCGTTGCCGGCCGATGGCAGTCCTTCAGCCCTTATCCTGAGTTACGATAATAGAGCTGTCGGTCTTTGCTAAAGACCCCTCTGAGATGGATGGATGGATGACTGTGTTTCTTCTTGGGTTGATTTTTTCTTGGGTGCCTTGCTTTGGCTTCCCTTTTTCTTTCTCTTTTCTTCTTTTCCTTTCTTTTTCTTTTTCTTTTGCATTCTTTTTCTCTCTCTTTTTTTTTTTTGTATTTTTCTCTTTTGGAGTCCCCTTATTTGAAACACTTGTTGGTGGACGGGAATGATTTCTCAGAGGTCTTAGCTTCGACCTCTTGACTTCAGCTCTATTAAAGTAACCTTTGATAAGGTCAGAATAACTTACCCGTGAAAGATCTTCACGTTGTCGGCGTTGGTTGGCTCAGGAAGATCCACCCCTCTCATGCTGGTGAGTCTGAGGGCGCCTTCAGGAAGTACTTCTCTGATGATCAGTGGCCCGTCCCACGAGGGTTTGAACTTTCCTCTGGGGTCCGGAAGGTGCGACGGTAGAATCTTCTTCATGACCATGTCGCCTACCTTGAAACTCCTTTTTCGGACTCTCTTGTTGTAAGCCCGAGCGATCCTTTTCTGATAACATTGTGAATGACTTAGTGCACGCATGCGCTTCTCATCTGCTAGCTGCAACTGATCGAATCTGGCCCGTTGCCATTCTCCTTCTTCAATTCCGCTTTCTAATAACACCCGAAGTGATGGTATTTCCACCTCGACTGGTAGGACTGCTTCCATTCCATAAGTAAGCTCGAAAGGAGTAACGCCCGTAGCAGACCGTACAGACGTTCGATAGGCCCAAAGTGCATATGGGAGCATATCTGACCAATCTCGATAGGTCACGACCATCTTCTCGAGTATCCTGACGATTGTCCCTTGATTGCCTTTTGAGTGACATAGGTGATGTCGAACTCGGACAAGAGTAGCTGCCATTTAGCTATCCTTCCAGTGAGTGCCGGCTTCTCGAACAGGTACTTGAGCGGATCCATGTGAGCGAGAAGGAGAATAGGGAATGCAATCATGTATTGACGGAGTCGCTGAGTTGCCCAGACTAGGGCGAGGCAAGTCTTCTCGATCGGGGAATACCTGGTCTCGTAGTCGGTGAACTTTCGACTCAAATAGTATATTGCTTGTTCTTTCTTCCCGGTTTCGTCGTGTTGGCCGAGGACACAGCCAATGGCTTCTGCTGCTACCGAGATGTATAACAATAGTGGTCGTCCAGGAGTGGGAGGCACTAGGACTGGAGGATTCATGAGATATTTCTTGATGCGGTTGAAGGCGACTTGGCAATCGTCATTCCATTCTTTTGGGACGTTCTTCCGAAGGAGCTTGAATATGGGCTCACAGATAGGTGTGAGCTGTGCGATGAAGCGACTGATGTATTGAATTCTGCCGAGGAAGCCACGAATTTCTTTCTCTGTTCTAGGAGGGGGCATCTCGATGATTGCTCTGGTTTTGGTCTCGTCGACCCTGATGCCATCTTCGCTCACCATAAAGCGGAGGAGCTTACCTCCCATTGCACCGAAGACACATTTCTGAGGGTTGAGGCGAAGCTTGTACTTTTCTAATCTGTTGAATAACTTCTTCAGATCTTCAAAGTGTCCTTGAATTGTGCGAGATTTGACGATCATGTCGTCCACATATACTTCGAGCTCTTTGTTCATCATGTCGTGGAATAGTGCTGTCATTGCTCGCTGATATGTTGCTCCTGCGTTCTTCAGACCGAACGGCATCACCCTGTAACAGAAGGTTCCCCAGGGAGTGATAAATGCTGTCTTCTCACGATCTTCGACGGCCATCTTGATCTGATTGTAACCTGAGAACCCGTCCATGAATGAGAAGATCTTGTATCCAGCGGTGTTGTCGACCAGAGTGTCGATATGTGGCAAAGGGAAGTCATCTTTTGGACTGGCTTTGTTGAGATCTCGGAAGTCGATGCACATTCGAACCTTGCCGTCCTTCTTCGGTACTGGTACGATGTTGGCGAGCCATTCAGGGTAGTTGGAGACTACCAAGAATCCCGCGTTGTACTGCTTGATGACTTCATCTCGGACTTTCAGAGCCCATTCTGGCTTCATTCTTCGGAGTTTTTGCTTCACTGGCTTCATATCTGCCTTGGTTGGCAGATGGTGTACAACGAGCTCTTCGTCGAGCCCCGGCATGTCTTCATATGAGAACGCGAAGTTGGACAATCTTGGAGCTAGGAACTCTATCATTTTCTGTTTCATCTCAGGTGGCAACGATTTTCCAATGCGTACTTCCCTAGGGATCTCAGGCGTCCCCAAGTTTACTATCTCGAAATCATCGGCAATAACATTGGCTTTGGATTCGAACTTTTTGAGGAGATCCTCTAGTTCGGGAGCTGGATCATCATCTTCCTCGTCCCGAGCTTCGTCCAGTCCCATGAGCTCAAAGTCTAATTCGATGTCGAAATCATATGATTCGACTTCAAACTCATGCGACTCTTTAGACGAACTTGGCACACTATTGAATGCAGGGAAAGAAATATTTTTTGATTTTTGAGATTTTTCTGAAATTGAGATGCTAGATGTTTTTGGTTTTTGAAAGTTTTTTATTTTTTTGGCTTTTCGGAATTCGCGGGACTTTGAACAAGCGGGCATTGCAGACCATGATTGATCCCAACTTGTTCCAAAGTTCCGGTCGCTGCCTAAACAGGCGTTTTTTTTTGGAAGCCAGAGCCCTCAGATGGCTCTTTGGCTGATTCAAAAGTTAGGGGAACAGATGACCATTCAGGACCCCACACTTCCTCCCCTGGAGAGGTGGGGGTTGATGTTTTGGGCGAAGAATCATGGTCTGGCCCAATGACCATGACTTCTTGCTGGTCAGGTTCGAGATCTGAGTCGTACTCAGTCCCTCCCGGATCACTTACCTCGCATTGCAGTTCGTCTGGTTCCGCAGTGAGACACAAGTCTGGAACCTGGACATCAGACCAATCTAGGGCTGGCCACTTCCCTTTCTTGGTCCAATGGATGGGCTGCTTCTGCCCCTGGCTGATGATTGATGATGTTGACTTTGCAGAGGTGGGCAAGTCGTGCCCCTTGCTAATTGGTGATGAGATGGGCGAGTCGTGCCCCTTGCTGATTGAAGTGGGCAGGTTGTGCCCCTGGTTGAGAGAGGTGGGCAAGTTGTGCCCCTAGTTGGGAGCAGCTGTCAGAGTAACCTGGTCCTGAAGCTGCTGTATTTGTCTTCTTTCTTCGTCTTCATCATTTCCTCCTTCTTCTGGAGGCTTAGATGGTTCGAGAATCTGATCCCATCGAATGGGGGGCCACGTGGCCCAAACTAGGCTCATCGGGAGGCCTTTGTGTAGTGCAGTCGGTTGATTCCCTCCTGGATCTTTGCAAGGTTCTCCTGGCTTGACGAATTGGATGGGTGAGCACCGAAATTTTTTCCTTCTCTTGTCCATGCAGGTTGACCTGTATCCGAGTCCCCACTTGCGTTGGTTATATACCAGTGGTACCTTTCTGGACTTGAAGTGGTTCTTCATTCGATATTTGAGGCTCAGACGCTCTGCCGGTGAGAAGACACGGTCCACCCTTGTTGGTTCTGGATTGGCGATAGAGTTCACAGTCTCGAATTCGAAACTGTGAAACGGGATGTCTTCTTCAGAGTGCTGGATATCGATGACCGGGATGTCTGGTTCAGTGGCAGTAGCATTGGAAGGAATGATGAGCTCCTTCTCTGCATGGATAGAGATCACTTAATTTCCACAGATATACTTCACTCGTTGATGCAGGGTTGATGGCACAGCTCCAACCTTGTGCAGCCACGGTCGTCCGAGCAGCATGTTGAAAGAGGCTGATATATCCAGGATTTGGAATGTGATGGTGGAAACTTCTGGACCTATCTGTACCTCTATGTCGACCTCCCCTTCCACTGATCGGCGGGTGTTGTCAAATGCTCTGACGCATATGGTGCTGGGTCGGAATGAAGAAGGACTGATTCCCAGGCGTTCCGCGGTCTTGAGTGGGCAGACATTTAAGCTTGAGCCATTATCGATAAGGACCAGCGGAACACAGAGGTCTTTGTATCGTAAGGCTATGTTGAGGGATCGCCCATGATCTCGTCCCTCTGGTGGCAACTCATTATCGGTGAAGGTGATGGCGCGCGGAGCCAGTAGCTGTCCAATCATCAATGTAATCACCTCTGGTGCCGTATCGGAGGAGACATGAGCATCATTCAAGGTCTTGGCAAACATTTCTCGGTGTATGCGAGATGTGCAGAGTAGCTCCCATACTGAGATTTGTGCAGGGATTGACTTGAGCTGAGTTGCCACATCGTATGCGGCTTCATTTTTGCTACCGAGGCCTGAGAGGACGCCTTTGGGATCTCCTCTGTTTTGATTATCTCTTCGGATGCAACGCCCGTTGGGATTCATGTTCCCCACTTCCGCACATTCTGGATAGTGCCATGGAACCTCTTTGTAGTTTTCCTCCCTTTTGCCTTCTAGGACCACTGGTTCTTGCAACGGTGCTGGTGTGTGTACCAGATCTTCCTCGTATAGAGCTTTTGCCTTAAGAACTACATTGTTGCCTGTGCTGAAGGGGTAGTATCGAGGCTTGTCTTCATAGACCACATAAGGTCGTGGTCCTGGCTTGACTGTTCCTGGGGCAGGAGGCTCCCATGGAATGAATACTGGTCCTCTTGATATGGCAGGAGGTTTCTCTGTTCGTCCGAGCTGCCGTAGCGTGATTGATATGCCTCCGGGACTTGCCCCTTGCAATATGACAGGCTTGACTGGAAGAGATCCTTCCAAGACAACGGGCTCTTGCTGCTGATGAGTGTAATCCTTCCATTGCGGATTGGATTGTTCTGGAGTTGCCCCTTGCAAGATGACAGGTTCGTATGTGGGCTCAATGTATGATGGTGCTCCTTCCAGGACGACTGGTTCCCAGCTTGAATGGTTGTAAGGTGCCCCTTGAACAACTGGTATATCATATGGAGGTGCTCCTTCAAGCACTACTGGCTCGGAGATTGAAGGAAGAAAGGGACTTGCCCCTTGCAAGACTGGAGGAGGATTTGTTGGCTCATAAGTGTAGGCATGAATGGACTGAATAGGGGAGAAGAAGCGATCGATATGGTCCCCTTCTTCTATACTATTGACTGCAGGGCCACGAGACGAACTGGGGTCCGTTGGATGCTGAGGCAGAGGATTCTGAAGGATGTTGGTGGAAGCTGCTGGAGAAGTTCCAGGGACCGAGATGACGATCTTGCGGTCATCAATCAGGTCTTGTATGGCATTTTTCAAAGTATAGCATCGATCAGTGGCGTGGCCACGTCCTTGATGGTAGGCACAGTACTCATTTTCTCGGTAATTTGGAGGCAGAGGATGAGGCGGAGGCCTAGGTGTCATCAGAGTGAGTAACTGCTTTTGTACCAGCGTAGTCATGATTTGACTAAGTGGTTGACTGAGTGGAGTGAACTTCCTGAACTCCCTGTAATTCTGCCTGTTCTGGTATGAGTATTGGCCATTTCCCCTGAACTGCTGCTGTTGTCGAGGTGGCTGTGGCTGAGGATTCGGTTGTGGCTGATATCGCTGAGGCTGATGCTGAACTTGATTCTGCTGATACTGTTGACGTCCTTGTGGGGGAGCACGTTGATTTCCTTGAGCAGCGGTGTTGATGTTGTTTACCTCTGTTGGGCGGGGAGGAGAACCATTGCGGTTTCCATTCCCGTGCCCGATAGGTCTTCCTTCCACTCTGTTCCTCTTGACTGGAGTGGCTTGATGAGGCCATGGGGAGATCGTCCCGGCCCGGATTCCTGCTTCAACTTGCTCTCCAGCACGGATCAATTGTGAGAAATTCGCATATGGATGCGAGATGAGATACCCAGATATGCCTGGGTATGTTGAATGAACAATCATGGAGATTTGTTCTTCATCGTCGATGGGTGTCCGCATTCTGGCTGCCATAGCTCGCCAACGTCCCACATAAGCTGATAGTGTTTCATCACTCCTTTGCCTGAGTGCTGCAAGGTCGGCTCTTCTGGGTGCCATGTTGAGATTATATGCGAATCTGTCGACGAAAGCCTGGGAGAGCTGTTCCCAGGTTCTGATGCGGTGGCAGTCCAATGAAGTGTACCAATCTAGGGCATCGCCCTTCAGAGATTTTTGGAACAAACGAATAAGGGCCCCTTCATTTCCTGCGATTGCACTCAGCTCCCCGCAGAAAGCCTTGAGATGTGCTGTGGGACAACCGCTGCCATCGTATCTCTTGAATTTCGGAACCTCAAAGTTTTGAGGTACTTGAGCATCTGGGAAAGGACACAAGTCTCTGAACTTGGTCGAAGGTAAGTCGATTCCTTGTTGTCGCTGAAGCTGATTTTGCAAGATCTGGAACTGCTCCCGCAACTCGTCCAGTCCTGAGTGATCTGTTCGAGCGACTGGTGCCTCCTGGAATAAGGCACGTTCTTCTTCGGCATAGTGGTCGATGTCTTCGACCCTATGGGCTTGTTGAAAAGCAACCGCGGGTTGCTGAAATTGGTTTGATGATTGAACTGGATTCTGATGAACTTGTGCTTGAAATGATTGTAACTGAACTGGAGACTGTACTGAAGGTTGAACTGGAACTTGCTGGAAATTAACTGGATTTTGCTGAATTGAAGATTGCTGGAAATTAACTGGAATCCCATCGGCGGGGATGTGCTGGAATTGAAAAGTGCTCCTGTTTGCAGGAGGCTGAGATGCTGGGAAGTGACCCCCTTGTTGGGTATTCGCCACTGTCCGCTGATTGATGTGGGCTTGACACTGACCCCCATTGTGGGCATTCGCCAGTGCTGTCCCTGTTGCTGGAAATTGAATTGAAATCCCATCGGCGGGGATGTGCTGAAATTGAAAAGGTGTCCCATCGGCGGGGACGTGCTGAGATCTACTGAGATTGTTGTTTGCAAGATTGACTGGAAGCTGACTGGATGTTCCTGCAACGGAGGTGCTCTGAGATGGCCTTGTCGTCGCAGGAAGATATTGAGAAGGATGCCCCACAGCGAAGGGCTGAGATGGCTGCTGTCGGTAGTCTTGGGCAGACTCCGATGGTTGTGCTTGATTTGAACTGGAGGCCGGGAGGACCCGGCATGGCTGCTGGGCTTGCTGAACTGGGCCAACCTGATTGTTGGCTGCTGCGGTGGTTTGTGCTTGCATGAATTGCAAGAGCATTTCTTGCATTGCTCTCATTCCTTGTGCCAATTCTTGTATGATTGGCGTATTGGCTGTTGCGCTGGAGGTTGCGCTTCGGCTATTTCGAGAGCAGGGAAGTGATGAGTTTCTTCTTCGTGGTCGGACATGGCTTGCTGAGCCCGAGTGCGGATTATGCTGCGGAAGGGAAGTTGTCTCTGCGTACGTTGAGCCCGAGGAGGCGCAATGGTGAGGACTGTACTCTACTCTTTTTGGGTTTTGGGATTTTCTTTTTTTTTTTTTGGTTTTGGAATTTTCTATTTTTTTTTTTTTTGTTTGGGTTTGGGTAGAATGCTATGCAGATGAGATTGTATGAGGATTAATGACTTTCAAGTACGGGAAGGATTCTGTTTTCAAGTTGGATCACGACTGGTGGGACTAGCTATTCCCCAGCGGAGTCGCCATTCTGTGGACCCTCGCCGATTTCTCCGCGCTCCCACACGACGTCGTTCTCCCTTTCCTTTCGGAAGAAGAAGAAGAAGAGATGCGTGAGTGCGAAATCGCCGTTTGTGCCACTGGCTTGCCTCGTTCTCGAGGGCTTTGTTTGGTTGTCGTGTTGAGCTGAATATGTTTAAGTGAGTTTATATAAGACCAGAGTCGCCACTAGCCAGTTACTTCGAATCTACAGTCGGCTAGACCCCGTAGAAACGTTAGAGAAGGGAATCCGAAGATTCCTTCCTCTAAAATGACTCCTGTTGATCTGCGATCAGAGATTCAAGGTAAGGGATCACGGTTACAGGGTGGGAAGAGGTTAAGCACCCCACACACTGCCCGTACCGAAGTACGGTCTCTACTTCACAGAATCGATCGAATACTTGAAAGTCTAGTTTAATCCTCGTATATTCTCATGGATGACATGATGCATGAATGCGGGTCTGAACAGTAAGAGTTTCTGATGGGCAGGTTCCAACAACGGGCAAGCCCAGAGCGTACGCTCGAACTGACAGGTGCTTAATGTAAGACGTATGCAGTGTGCTTGAATGATCAAGGTGTTTTGTGGTGAAGCATGAATGCAGGTCTGAACAGTAAGAGTTTCTGATGGGCAGGTTCCAACAACGGGCAAGCCCAGAGCATACGCTCGAACTGACAGGTGCTTTAATATAAAGACATATGCAAGTGTGCTTGAGTAATCAAGGTGCTTGTAGTGAAGCAGGGGGGTTGGAAGGAAAGTAAATGTTGCACTTATGCTAGATGCAAATGAGATGATGCTGGAAAAAGAGTAGCTGGATGGACGGAGGTGTCGCAAGGGTTGGCTTCGAGTGGCTGGATCAAGACTTGGGTGGCCTGGGAGGCTTGGACCAGTGGTCAGGCTGGGCTGGACCAGGGCTAGGCTCTCCTCACTCGGGCTCTCCTTGGTGGACAAATGGGCTAAGGGTGGAGAAGGATGACTCAGACGGACGGGCTCTCTCTGGCTGAGTGGTCTGTTGAAATGAGAAGGGGAGGGGGGTATTTATAGCAGCGAGAGGGGCATTCTCGTAATTTTTTCCGGGCGGCCTTCCATGGGCCGCCCGTACGGCCGCTCCTCGGTTTCCAGCGAGTACGGCCGTTCCCTCGGGGCTGCTGTTGGACTCGCTGGTCGACTCAGTGAGTTGACTCAGCGGGTCGACTCGGTGGTTTGACTCGACGGGTTGACTCGACGGGTTGACTCGGTGGGTTGACTCAGACGGGTTGACTCGACGGGTTGACTCAGCGGGTTAACTCAGTGGGTTAACTCAGCGGGTTGACTCAGCGGGTTGACTCAGTGAGTTTGACTTTTTTGGGATTTTTTTGACTGGCCTTTTTTATGGGGGGTTTTTCTGGGTGGTGTTTAGGACTGGGTTGACTGGGTTCAGGCTTGAACTGGGCTATGGAATGGGGCTTACAAGGGTGAGTTTGGCTGAGTTTGGACTTGGGATTTGGGGGTATGGTCCTCCGTTCAACCAGCTATCTCTACCAACAGTGTAGCCGAAGGTGGGGTGTCTACAGGTACCAAATGAAACTCAATCCCAACAAATGCGCCTTTGGAGTAGGCTTGGGAAAATTTCTCGGCTTTATGGTAAACCAGAGGAGAATAGAGGCCAACCCAGAAAAGATTCAGGCCCTAATCAATATGAGCTCACCTAGTATCGTGAAGGAAGTCCAACGTCTCACAAGGAGGATTGCAGCTCTCAACAAGTTTGTCTCAAGGGCTACAAATTGGTGCCTCCCTTTCTTCAAACAACTCCACAGATGCAAGGAAATGACCTGGACGTCAGAATGTGAGCAGGTAGTTTTTTTATCTCAAAGCCTATTTAGGCTCCCCACCTTTGTTATCCAAACCAATATAAGGGGAGGAGCTACTTTTGTACTTGGCGGTTTCACCAGCAACAGTAAGCTCGGCTCTGGTCCGAGACGACGAAGGGACCCAAAGGCCTGTCTATTATGTCAGTAAGGCTCTTCTCGACGCGGAGACACGATATCCAAACATTGAAAAGCTGGCCTTGGCATTGATCACAACGGCCAGACAATTACGACCCTACTTCCAGGCACACCCAATAGCTGTGTTGTCGGATCAATCACTACGACAAGTGTTGCAGAAACCTGAAATCTCAGGTCGGCTCGTCAAGTGGGCGGTTAAGCTCGGTGAGTTCGACATACGGTTCCGACCTCGTGCTGCGATCAAGGGCCAAGCCGTGGCTGATTTCATTGTCGAATTCACCAACCCTTCGGACGACCAACACGATCGTGACTTAAGCCCTCCCGCTGCCGAATGAATTTCGACAATTCCTTAGAAACATAATCCATTTGTATGGTCGCTATACGTTGATGGGTCGTCAAATTCGCAAGGCAGCGGGGCGGGCCTCATCTTGATTTCTCCAGACGAGGTAGTTCAGTATGTGCTCAGATTCAGCTTCCAAGCCTCCAATAATGAAGCTGGAAATGAAGCCCTCCTGGCTGGACTACGCCTTGCTTCTGAAATAGGGGCCCGAGAGGTAAAGGTGCACATTGATTCACAGTTTGTGGTCGGGCAGGTGACCACAGAATACAAGCGAAAGGAAAGAAGATGTACGCGTGTCTAGCCAAAGCTCAAGAACTGCTATCACGCTTCGATCACTACGAGACCATTCAAGTCCTAAGAGCTCAAAATACTAATGTAGACTCAATTACAAAGTTAGCATCGGCAGTGGACGACGAGCTTAGTAGGATGATCCCCATCGAATTCCTCCCCCATCAAAGCATATCTCGGGAGGAGCCTATCAAAATACTTCCGGTATCAAATAGTACGAGCTGGATGGATTCCATCATTCGTTTCTTACACTAAAGCGAATCGCCAGAAGACAAAAGAATCTTAGAAAATTTGTTACAGGTCAACCCGTTACATTCTAATCGACGGAATCCTTTATAAGAAAGGTTTTTCTCTCCCCTGTCTACGTTGTGTTGGACCTGAGGTGGCTAACTATGTCCTTAGGAAAATACATTTTGACAGCTGTGGAAATCATTCCGGGAGCAAAGCACTTGCGCAAAAAGTAATTCGGCAAGGATACTATTGGCCTACGATCCAACATGATATCCGAAAAGTCGTCAAAAAATGCGACAAGTGTCAACGATTCGCCCCAGTCCCCCATCTACCACCGGATGAGCACACTCCCATGGCTGGACCATGGCTATTGGCCCAATGAGGAGTCGATATTATTGGTCCTCTCCCAACAGGCAAAGGAAAAATAAAATATGCAATCGTGGCCGTCAATTATTTCACAAAATGGGCCGAAGCAGAGCCACTGGCCACAATCACAGAGAGTAAAACTACGAACTTCATCTAGAAGTCAATCATATGCCGATTCAGAATCTCGAATACTATAATATCTGACAATGGACGTCAATTCGACAATGCAAGATTCTAAAAGTTCTATGGCAATCTAGGCATAAAGAATGTATACTCATCTCCCTATCACCCACAAGCTAATGGCCAGGTTGAAACCGTCAACAAAATCATCAAAAACCACCTCAAAATGTAGCTTGGAGAAAGGAAAGGAGCGTGGGCGGAAGAGCTCCCCGAGGTACTCTGGGTTTACAGAACCACAACTCGGTCCACAACTACAGAAATACCCTTCTCTTTGGCTTTCAGAGTTGAGGCCGTGATACCAGTCGAGGTGGCATGCCAACCCACCAGACAGGTCGTCATCAGCCCGATTAGAATGAGGATCAGCTATGAATGAATATCGACCTACTCGACAAAGTGAGGAAAACTTCCCAAGTGCGAATAACAACATATCAGCACAGGGTATAACGATACTACAATTCTCGAGTAAGGAAACGACGATTCAGAGCAGGGGACCTCATCCTTCAAAAGGTCAGAAAAGACATCAAAGAAAAAGTGGGTGTGTTCAGTTCCAATTGGGAAGGGCCATACAAAGTACTCAGCTCGTCTCGTCCAGGCACTTATCGGCTTAAAGATATGGAAGGCAGACCTCTCCCTCACCCATGGAACGCGGAGCACCTCAAAGTCTATTATCCGTGAATAGGTCGGATACTCGAATAAGGTGAAGACTCGTGTACCAGGAACCTTTTTTTAATAGAGATTAAATTTCCTTGAAGTCAAACATGTTTATGAACTGAGTTTGATACATAGAATGTCATTAGCAAAAGGAATCTGAGTTCGGTCATAAGATCATAAGACCATATTCATCAAGCTACATCATGATTAGAAGATAGCAAAAGGAATTTGAGTCCGGCCATCAGGTCGTAAGACCAGATTTACCACACCACACAAGACAAGCATGGCCATCGATGGTCTGGAGCTTAACACGAGCTTAAGGTCGAAAAAGCCGAAAAGCACAATAAACAACTTGGTTAACAAAAGTTACGAGCTATGAAACCGACCTATCCCAACCACTTAGATAAATTTCTATTGTTCAAGACAGGCTAAAATAAAATATCACAACAATCACAAAAGCGTAAATGCACTAGTGATGAAAGTGAAAGCCTTAGAAGGGCTAAAACACACACACACACACACACACACACACACACACACACACACACACATATATATATTCTGCCCCAAAAGGGCTTAAAAGTATCTACAAATGTCCCTTAAGGGACCTAAAAAAAAAGAGATGATATGTCTTTCTAGCCCTTGGCAACCTTCGATGGACCAGCTTCCGTCACCTCAACCTGAGCCTTGGCCTAAGCACCCTCGACGACCTCGTCTTCAACCTCGTCATTGTTAACTGGAGTTAGGTCGAAGTTCGGAAAGTGCTTCTGAATAAGGTTTTTGTAGTCTTGGAAGCCATGATTGTATAGCTCTTTTGATACTGCATTCACCTTTTCCAGCTCAGCCTTCAGACCCTTGATCTCCGCCAGAGACTTCAGCCGAACTTCTTTCAGAAGTTTGGCCAAATTTGTCTTCTCTTCCTCAGCCGTCTTCAGCGCAGCTTCAAGCGACTCCGCCTTATTCTCAGCTGACTAAGCCTTGGTTGAAGACTCATTCAAAGCCTCCTCTAGAGATTGAGCTTGGGCTTGAGAGACCTCCAGCTCAAACTGGGTGACCTTTAGCTCGGACTGGGCAGTTTTCAACTCGGATAGATTCTTCTTCAGCTCCAACCTCGCTACCTCCATCTTCTTCTTCCACGGTGAGGCCGCGACAAATGCCTCCTGCATCTGATGGGTCCGTTCAGCCAAAGTTTGACAAACCATGATCAGTATGCCCGAGCCCTTCACAAAAACAGAGAAATTATCAGATACATACCCACAAATAGACTCCAGAAAGAAGCAGAAATGCAACTCACCCCAAGATTGCTCTCTATCGTGACCCCAATCATCTGATCGGGATCACAGACAGCCAAGGAATTCAGGTCTTGCGGGATGTTGTTGTTCATGCGCGCATACACGGTAATCTCATCTATTCAGGTCTGAAACCTCTCCGTAATTAAAGGCATATCGACTTGGTCTTCACGGGGCTCGGCCGCCCGACCGCCAGCAGGAGCTGGAGATTGTGATGAAGGGCGAGCTGGGCTGGTAGAAGTTCGAGATTATGGAGGGCGATGTAGGTCGGCAGGAGCTTGAGATTGTGATAGGGAGGCCGATAAACTGGCACGAGTCACAAGACGACTTGCAATCGACTCGGTCCGAGAATCGAAAGTATCTGGCACATCCACAATTAGAGGTCAAGCCTTAAAGGGTTCAGCCCTCACCAAAAAGCTCGAACCCAAAGGCTACCCAGACCCACATACGAAGGACTGGGGCAACCTCTATTGTTTCCTCGGGAGCTCAGCGGAGGATTGACCGTGGTAAAAAACGCGAGCGGGGATCTTGCGATCCATTGAAATCGCCCTCGGAGGCATGCCTGTCACAGAGGAATAAGGAAAGAAGTGTCAGACAATTAAGTAGACAGAACTGAGAAGATACTTCAAACATCACTACCTTTCAAGTTACCGACCTGAATTACGGACATAATCGATGGTGATCACATGGCGGAAGTTCCTATCCCCAACAGAGCAGCTCCTCGAAGCTTGGATCGGCCTCTCCTAAACGACAGAGAGGGCCACCTGAATGATAGTCGAAGCTGCAAACACAAATGAAAATCATCAAAATAGCCAAAGGCAGATAAAATGTCAGCAAAACAGGTAGGTCGGAGTGCTATCCGACCTGGAAGATTGAAATCAGCTCGAACTCTGTATTCCAAAGGCCGAGGTTCGTCCGATGAAGATTCCCAATCCCCGGACGCAAAAAACCACTTTCTTTTCCAAGTTTTGGTGGAAGATGGCAGACCGGTTACCACTGAACCACCCTGGCCCGGGAGCGAGGAGAAGTAATAAAGTCCCCGACCTCCCAAAGACTTGAGGCAATGCATTGAAAATAGTTCGTTCGAGGTTAGATCTTTATTCCCAACCCTTTGCCACAAGATGTAGCATCCCACCATACATCTCCAGGCATTAGGTTGCAACTGACTCGGAGAAAGACCTAGAAGGCTAAGGACCTTGCGCACAAAAGGATACAGAGGTAATCTCAGCCCGGCTTCTAGATACATAAGGGAAATTACCACCTCCCCAGGGCGAGGTCTGCTCGGTCTGTCACCTTGGTCGGGAACCCTAAACTCTATGGAATTGGGGATTTCATAAATTTCTCTAGCCACATCTAGCTCGTCCTGAGTGATTTGCCAGACAACGCAATCTAACTCGAAGGGCTCTTTTTGAGCCATTGCACTTTCGGCAGCCGATTGGGGAGGTTCAGACTCCCCTTCATTCACAGGATCTGCTGTCCTGGAATATGGGATTCCCTAGGGTCCATCTCCTGGGGGCCCATTGAAGGCAGGTCCGACTCAGAGTCTCTGAACCTCACATTAGGAATGGCGTCAGTCCGACGTTTCCGACATAGTGAAATAAAAAGAAGAAAATGAGATCTTTTCAAAAGGTTGGGAAAGCGTACTAAGAATGCTGGTACACCGGCCTGAGGAAGAAAATCAGAGAAGAAAATAGAAGAAAATCTGAGAGGTCCAGGTGCTTGGGAAGATCAGAGAGTCCGAAAGTAGAAGAGGATGACAATTTCTAATTTTTTTGGCTAAGTCCGGAGTTTTATACTCAAAGGGTTTCCTTGCATTTAATGTAGCAACGCCACGTGGTAAGTTTTAAATCGATCGTAGAAAAAGTACTACGTGACGCCTACACGTGGCGGCACCCCGTTCCTTAAAGACTCTATGGACGCACTGACGCCGTACTAGTGAATGACCGCGCCTCGATTTTTCAATCGACGCATTTAATGCCAGTTTTCTGCCCGCCTAAATGACGGTGGTACAGCTACCAAAAGCTAAAAGTAGCCAGGTCAGCTTACCTTTTTCGACAAGTTACTCCCGAGCTAGACGAGCTAGACTCGAGAGTAAGGGAGCTTCTGTTATGGGTAAATATGAGCTGTCCTCCTGGTTGTAAATACGAAACGACCTAAGCACGAGTCAGAAGCGTTCGACCTGACCTGAAGACAATTTCATCGAGCACATCAGTGAGACGACCTCGTCAGCAAGACGATCTCGTTCACAAGACGAGCTCGACCCTATCATCGCAAATCTCGTAATCTTAGGCGTTTGCCAAAATAGCAGGAGAAAGATCCGGAGAATTATCAACTAATAAGGAAGCGTCTTCGGTAACAGCGAAGCGGCCCAAAGATCTTGGAGATCCGGGATCTCCTCCACAAAAATCACATCTCCTAACGGGGACACGATTAAGTAACCTAAGTTTATAAAAAGATACGTTCTCTTCACTATCAAGGTACGAAAAAACTTTTACTCAAAGAAAAACTCTTGACTCAGAAACTTCGACTGACTTAGGCATCGGAGGACTAACGGCCAGTCCGCAACCCCCCTCTTAGCCATTACTTGTCTTTGCAGATCTACATCTGACGAGAAGAATATCTAGAGGTGATCACTGATCTCACCTCTCTCATTGTTAAAAATCTGCAACAACACTAGCCACTAACCATAAATAAATAATAAAATGGTATCTTAGCATTGAAAACATGTTTCCAACTTATGAAAAATGAAACATATGAAATAAATGCTAAAATTATTTAATCCAAGGTTGAAAAAAATCATTCCAGGATAGTCAACTCTTCCTCAATAAGATACGAACATGTATTTCGATGATCTTTCATAGGCTCAGCTACTTTTTTATGTTCCTAAGTTGACACGTCACCTTAACTTATATCTGTATAGTTTATCAATCAATTGTCAACTGGTTAGGCTTCGTGAGTGAACTCAATATAATTCCTCCAATTAAGCATAATATAAAATAATCAAATATAATTAGAACATACACAACAGTGATTAAAGTTCAAAAATCAAATGGGAAGGTACATCCACTTGCTTGGATTGGGATTTAGCCAACCCACAATTCCCCATTTTGGAGACTTCCACCTATTGGTGGCTCATGTCCTCTGTTCATTAGTATGAAGAACCCTCCGTCGATTTGATTGGTACAATCCTCTACTCTTTAGTAGGTATAATCCTTCATTAATTTGATGGGTATTACCCTTCACTGTTATGATTGGTATAGTTGTAGGTAAAATCCATCCAGATGGTCATTGGGAAAAACCAACATGAGTTAGGGCACCTGACATTTGTTATGAAACCAGATCACATGCATGTAAGGTAAGTAATACATGTATAACAAATGTGCATATAATAAACAATAACAAAATTATCCACCATCAATCACATTAGTTTAGAATAATCATGCAATCAACATAATTATTAGAATCAATCTATCATAACCAACACTACATTACACTTAAATGAATAAAAACACATTGGAATCAGTCACCCGTGTGATTGGTGAGATATGCTTGGTTGAATCAATCAAGCACCAATGAATAACACTAAATATCTCCTAAATAAATTTATTCATAAACATTTGTTTGTCGTAAGTAAACAATGTGGCCCACTTCTTATAAATCAAATTTTGAGTTCCTACAAAGTTCACATTATTTTAATATAAACACTACTAATCATGCCCCTAACATTAGATCAAAACCACACAATCTAATGTGAGGCCCACTTCTCTTATCAAGTAGTTCATCATGTTGGGGTTAGGAGCCCCGCAGCAGAAGCAATCAAGGCAGGCGAGGAACACATCATAATGGCAATCAATAAGCAAATCATCACACACAAGAAGGCAATCCGATTTTTACGTGGAAAAACCCCTCAAGGGTAAAAAACCACGGCACAAAGTGACACCAATCCACTATGAATTAGAAGTTACAAGAGATTACAGAAGAAATACCCTGGATCACAGCCCACAAGAGAAATCCCAAGCTACCCGAAACTAATTCTCACATGAGGAGGACAAACCCATCCCTTTCCCTCAACCCAAAGAACTCCAAGCTTATTCCCTATCTCTTTTTCTCACCTTAGAACCTTCTCAATCCCTTGGCCCACTGGCGGCCACTGGCGGCAACCCTAATCTCGGATTACATCTCCTTAAATAGGAGAAAAACCGAAATTAGAAACTCCTTACGCAAAACCGCGCAAGAAACAAAGTCCAAAAAGGAAACTGCCCGACCGGTCAGACCCCCCACTGGCCGGTCGGCCGACCGGTCGAATGGCCCAAAAAAGGTCCAGCGCTTGCTGTCTTCATCTCCAACGTGACCGACCGGCCGGCCGGCCAGTCGGTGGGCTTCATGCTTGAATATTTGAGGCGTCCAATCCCAACAAACTCCACCACGACTCAAATCTTCATGCAACATCTTCATCTCTACTTCGTCATCATCATAGCTCAACCACTTCTCATGCCTCATCGACTTCAAACTTGCACCTTCATCACCCGCTCGCTCATGTGGCCTTTGCGCATGCCACACACAAGCAATCGTGGATCCCGCTGCCAATCCCATAGCTCCACCATGAACAGTGCTCCCGATCAAACCCGATCGCAGTCGACAAACCTGATTGAGATATTGGCGTACCGATCCACGTTCTTCAACTCTACTTCCTTCATAGATACCGATCACTTTCCATGTTTTTCTTTCACGGAATCCTTCTCCACAACGAATCTCATGCCAGAAGACGCCATTGATGTCTCGCCTTAGATTCTCTCTGCCTCCTTCCCAACTTTTATCTCTGATACCACTTGTTGGGGTTAGGAGCCCCGCAGCGGAAGCAATCAAGGCAGGCGAGGAACACACCATAATGGCAATCAATAAGCAAATCATCACACACAAGAAGGCAATCCGATTTTTACGTGGAAAACCCCCTCAAGGGTAAAAAACCACGGCACAAAGTGACACCAATCCACTATGAATTAGAAGTTACAAGAGATTACAGAAGAAATACCCTGGATCACAGCCCACAAGAGAAATCCCAAGCTATCCGAAACTAATTCTCACATGAAGAGGACAAACCCATCCCTTTCCCTCAACCCAGAGAACTCCAAGCTTATTCCCTATTTCTTTCTCTCACCCTAGAACCCTCTCAATCCCTTGGCCCACTGCGGCCACTGGCAGCAACCTTAATCTTGGATTACATCTCCTTAAATAGGAGAAAATCGGAATTAGAAACTCCTTGCGCAAAACTGCATAAGAAACCAAGTCCAAAAAGGAAACTGCCCGACCGGTCGGCCGACCGGTCGGACGGCCCAAAAAAGGTCCAGCGCTTGCTGTCTTCATCTCCAACGTGACCGACCGGCCGGCCGGCCGGTCGGTGGGCTTCATGCTTGAATATTTGAGGCGTCCAATCCCAACACATCACAGTCAATCTATCTTTACTTTGATTAAGTGATGTATAACACACGAGGAATCTTGATTGATCATATCCAAGCCATCCAATTGACATCGCCTCTCGAGATCTGATTAGAGAAATAGTTTGATCAGTTAGATCAATCCGACACATATAGCTCATCACAAGTTAGACGTTCTTTCTCTCTTGATTACTGTGGCCTACTGAAAAACAGGCCGATCTAAAATATCATATCTGGATCTAATTAGATCCTCTTCTTTCTAAGCTCTCCCCCTCCTCTCACTCTTTTTCCTCTCTTTAAGGTAAGGTTCTTTCTTGTAGATATCTCTTATAATGGGAGAGGAAGAAACCATCCCCTCTAATCACTCCAAATGTTGAATTTTGATTTCGAATTTTAAATTATTTCCTAGATGTGCAAAAAATATTTTACTACAAGGATACGAATCAATCTCACAACCTCTCCTAAGTATAAGACTGACTCTATTACTTGAACTACTAACTAATTTTTATTTCTTAATTCAAAATTTTTATATTTAACTTATTGTTAATTTTTATTCTACAATTTTTTATATACTTGATTAATTAGGGAAATTTTAGGGGCGTTATAGTATAGATTACTCTACCTCATTGTGTGTGGATAACGGAGTAGCCATCATTCATTAACTTAGGTCCGTTATTAGGCGGTTTGGGTTTCCTTATATCCATTGCAGGGGAGTTTCACGATGCCTACAATTCGATGGCTTTCCTCACACAGTCACACCCATTGCATGCATGTAGCGTAGTGGCCACGCAAAGCGTAGTACGACGCTTCGTCTTCGGACTCCGATTTCCTAGTGTACAGACTTAGGTAGCGCAGTGCAGTACACAGCATTACATCAGTACTTGTATGCGTGGCAATACTATGTGAGACAGACCATGATGTATGTGTTTTATCCATGCCGTCCATCCACTTTTACATATTATTCTAGGGGCTGGGCCGAAAATGAGGCTGATTCAAAGCTCGAGTGGACCACACCACAGGAAAAAAATGTGAAGATTTAAGGCTTACCATTGGAAACTTCTTGGGTCCACGGAAGTTTTGAATCAAGCCAACGTTCATGTCCAAACGAGCTTACAAGCAAGCTGGATGGAACATAAGTATTATGGTGAGCCTTGGGAAGGTTTCAACGGTGGGTGTCCCCACCCGTTCTTTTCATGCGGTCCGCTTGAGCTTTGGATCTACCACATTTTGGGATCATGCCGGGCAAAATGAATGGACAACATGGATAAAATGAAATCGAGAGTTACTTTATAGGCTTTAGCTTACTGAGTAAACTCTTCTGGGCCCACCGGGAATGTATGTAGTTTATCCATGCCTTTCATATGCTGTTCCAGCTCATTTTAAGGGTTGAGCAAAAAATTGAAGCATATCAAAAGCTTAACTGGACCACACCATAGGAAACAGTGGGACTGTTGAAATTTTCCTAAGGCCATCATCTACCTGTTCATAAGATCACGTAGACATGGATGACATGGATAAAGGGATAACACAAATATCAGCTCAATCCAAAACTTCTGTTGCCCTCAAGAATTTTCAATGGGCAGACATTCAATTCACACCATTTCCTATGGTGTGGTCCACTTAAGCTTTGGATATGCTTCATTTCTTGACTCAACCTCTAAAATGAGCTAGTGAAATGGATGGACCGAGTGGATAAATACATAAATCAAGGTGGACCCCACAGATACGCAATCCGCTTCCGGATAAAATACATACATCATGATGGGCCTTATGGTTTTGCCTCGTGTACGGCACCCCGTCGGTGCTTCGTCCTAGGCTACGCAATCCGAGTCCCTTGTTCTCCAGGCGCGGCTTCGCTGGATTCCCAATTCACCGAGATCGGTGGGGCCCACCTTGATGTGTGTGACTTTCATACACGCATCCATCCGTTATGACATATTATTTTAGAGCATGATCCCAGAAAATAAGCCAATTTTTTGGTGGACCACTCC
The DNA here is from genome assembly GCA_003013855.2 of Liriodendron chinense. Lineage (NCBI taxonomy): Eukaryota > Viridiplantae > Streptophyta > Magnoliopsida > Magnoliales > Magnoliaceae > Liriodendron > Liriodendron chinense. The sequence continues at coordinate 5,492,761 of PVNU02000439.1, read as the reverse complement.
ATAGGAAAGAGTGATGATTGAATACCCACGATTAAAAACTTCCTGGGAGGCACCAGAATGCTTATTTGCCATCCAACTTGTTGATAAGGTCACAAGGACCTGGATGAAGGGATGACCCAAATATCAGCTTGATCCAAAACATTTGTGGCCCACAATAATTTTGATAGACAATCACCACGGGTTTCCTTTGATGTGGTCCACTTGAGATTTGGATGTACTTTGTTTTTGGAACCATACACTAAAATGAGCTTTCAAAACGGATGGACGGCGTGGTGTAAGGCACGTACATCATGGTGGGCTCTACAGTCAGGGATCCACCCAACACCACTTGAGCCGCGACCTTGTTCTCCACACCACGTACGAAAGACGTGGGCCCGTAGTCAATGCGCGGGAGCGGATAAGGTGAGACCCAGATCCACTGAGGTGGGTGGGACCCCTAACTGTAGGGCCCACTGCGACTTATGCGCCTTAAATCCACACCGTCCATTCATATTGAAAGTTCATTTTAGGGCACGATCCTGTGGACCCTCGCCGTTTCCGCGCTCCCCCACACGACGTTCTCGTCCCTTCCCCTTTCGGGAAAAGAAGGAGAGGATGATGCGTGAGTGCGAAATCGCCGTTTGTGCCACTGGCTTGCCTCGTTCTCGAGGGCTTTGTTCGGTTGTCGTGTTAAGCTGGATGTGTTTAAATGAGTTTATATAAGACTAGAGTCGCCACTAGCCAGTTACTTCGAATCTACAGTCGGCTAGACCCCGTAGAAACGTTAGAGAAGGGGATCCGAAGATTCCTTCCTCTAAAATAACTCCTTTTGATCTGCGGCCAGAGATTCAAGGTAAGGGATCACGGTTACAGGGTGGGAAGAGGTTAAGCACCCCCCACACTACCCGTACCGAAGTACGGTCTCTACTTCACAGAATCGAACTCATACTTGAAAGTCTGTTTTAATCCTCGTACATTCTCATAGATGACATGATGCATGAATGCGGGGCTGAACAGTAAGAGTTTCTGATGGGCAGGTTCCAACAACGGGCAAGCCCAGAGCATACGCTCGAACTGACAGGTGCTTAATATAAGACGTATGCAGTGTGCTTGAATAATCAAGGTGCTTTATAGTGAAGCATGAATGCAGGTCTGAACAGTAAGAGTTTCCGATGGGCAGGTTCCAACAACGGGCAAGCCCAGAGCATACGCTCAAACTGACAGGTGCATAATTTAAGACATATGCAGTGTGCTTGAATAATCAAGGTGCTTGCAGTGAAGCAGGGGGGTTGGAAGAAAAGTAAATGTTGCACTTATGCTAGATGCAAATGAGATGATGCTGGAAAAAGAGTAGCTGAATGGACGGAGGTGTCGCAAGGGTTGGCTTCGAGTGGCTGGATCAAGACTTGGATGGCTTGGGAGACTTGGACCAGTGGTCAGGCTGGGCTGGACCAGGGCTAGGATCTCCTCACTCGGGCTCTCCTTGGTGGAGGAATGGGCTAAGGATTGGAGAGGGATTCGGAATAGACAGAATTTCGCTGGACTCGAAGGGATGTTGAAATGAGAAGGGGAGGGGGGTATTTATAGCAGCGGGCAGTGGTATTTTGCCTAATTATTTTTGGGCGGCCTGCTATGGGCCTCCCGTACGGCCGTTCCTCGATTTCCAGCGAGGTACGGTCGCTCCCTCGGGGCTGCTGTTTGACTCGCTGGGTCGACTCGGTGGTTTGACTCAGCGGGTTGACTCGACGGGTTGACTCGGTGTTTTGACTCGACGAGTTGACTCAGCGGGTTAACTCAGCGGGTTGACTAAGTGGGTTGACTCAGTGAGTTTGACTTTTTTATGATTTTTTGACTGGCTTTTCTTATGGGGGGTTTTTTCAGGCTAATGTTTAAGACTGGGTTGACTGGGTTGGGCTATGGATTGGGGCTTACAAGGGTGAGTTTGGCTGAGTTTGGACTTGGGATTTGGGGGTATGGTCCTCCATTCTTCCAGCTATCTCTACCAACAGTGTAGCCGAAGGTAGGGTGTCTACAGATGCCCCTCTTTGGCAGAGGTTGCTTGCAACCGAATGCCAAAGCGAGTGGACACCCCACTTCTGACCCGGTCATTCATAGATCATGGTCTGAAATCTTTGCTTGCCTTTGCATCTGTGTCAGTTGATCGTTTGGAAACTGGTCACTCGCACATACCGCGGGAGTTTGGAGAAAACGTTGCGATTGTCCCTGCAGTTTGCTGCAACTTGGGTACCCAATCGCAACCCTTCCATTCCCGATCGGTACTAACATCGGAAAGGTACAGCAGAGCCTCTGCGTCGCTACTCTTACGAGGATGCTGACCCTGAGACTGATTGTGTGGTGTTTGATGTTTTCCCAAATCACTCCAGGAGTACTTGTTTCGCTTGACTGTCAAAGTGGTTAGACGCCCTGCGTCAGATAATATTACGGGATTCTACTACGCCAACTTGGACTCAGTCAAGGTACTTCAGGCAACCACGCCTAGGTATGTGCGGGTGGACTCTTTCCACCCGATCTGCTGGTTTCGATGCTTGGTTTGCAATTCATTCTTTCCTTGATTGTGGTCTGGAATCTTTGTTATCCTTTGTATCTGAGTCAGTTGATTGTCTGGAAATTGATAACTCGCACATACCGCGGGAGTTTGGAGAAAACGTTGCGATTGTCCCTGCAGTTTGCTGCAACCTAGGTACCCAATCGCAACCCTTCCATTCCCGATCGGTACTAACATCGAAAAGGTACAGCAGAGCCTCTGCGTCCATAGTCTTACGAGGTTGTTGACCCTGAGATTGTTTGTGTGATGTTTGATGTTTTCCCAGATCACTCCAGGAGTACTTGTTTCGCTTGACTATCAAAGTGGTTAGACGCCCTGCGTCAGATAGTCTTACGGGATTCTACTACGCCGACTTGGACTCAGTCAAGGTACTTCAGGCATCCACGCCTAGGTATGTGCGGGTGGACTCTTTCCACCCAATCTGCTGATTTTGATATTTGGGTTACAGTTCATCGTTTCCACCTGTTCAAATGGTTTCTTTGACCGAGCCTTTTGGCTTTTCATCTTTTCGTATCTTGGCATATGGTACGACCGCACTGACACTGGAGTTCAGTTCGACCATACTTTGAGTGCATTGGATCCGATGGTCTCAAGGAAAACCGCGAGACATTGGATCTTATTTTATTTTTGCGTCGGCTCCTACCCAGAGATATGGAAGATCTCCTAGTGTTTTGGAGGCAGAACGCTCTACTGAGAAAATATTTTTTGGGTTTTTGAAAAGATACCCACTCTGGGGAGTGATACTCCGTGGGGTTTTTATTTGCAAATAGAGATTTTTTTGTCTTTTTGAAATGGAAATCTGGTTTGCACGTGCCTCCACTAGGGATGCCTGTGAGGTCTTTGGCTAATCAACTTTTATTTTGAAAGCAGGTAAACGTGATGATTGATGCAATGGATGCTGATGCATGGAGATGCATGATGAATGCATGGCTTTGGCTCATTCTCTTTCAGTTTGATGATTTTGCTTTTGCTGGTGATGCAGAGAACTTGGAGCTTATTGCTTGCAGGGTTGTGCTCCCTGGGGATTTTCTTTTTAATGCGGACGTTTGGTCAGCGAGTTGGTCAAGATCCCGACCCGTGGTCGATCAGGTCCATCGTCCCAAGATGCTGTTTCTTTGTTAATGAGAATGTACAAGGATGTTATCCGACTTCAAGATGTTCTTCTGGGCATAAATGCGATTGAGATGGTGCTTGGTCGCCAGTTTTGGTCAAGATTCCAGTTTGCGGGCGATTGGATCCGTCATCCCAAATTGTGAAGAGAGTGGAGTTCAAGACTCCTGAAGTGTAGTGCTGGGGATAGTGCCAATTTTTGTGATTTTTGTGAATATGTGATCCGAATCTTCATATGAGTGGTTAGGATAGAGATCGGTTATTGAAAGCGAGGAAATATTTTTGTGTTTTTGAAAATTTTTGGCTTGCAAGCAAGGGAAACATTTTTTTGTGATTTTCGAAGTATTTTCTTTGAAAGCAAGAGAAATATTTTTTGTGATTTTTTATAACATTTTGTTTGAAAGTAAGGGAAATATTTTCGTGATTTTTGAAGAGGTGATTTTGCAATGTTTTTGTATTTTGTGATTTTTCTGAAATGCAGGGAAAAGTGTGGAATTTTCATCAACTTCCAGCTTCTACTGCTGGTAAGGCACCCGATCCATTTTACGTCAGCGAGCAAGACAAGTCTCACACAGTTAAGTGCCGTAGTTTTACATCTTCGGATGAGGGGATTTTGAGGGTTTTCAGTCAACACACCCACAAAGTTACCTGTTCCTCATGTGCAATGCACATAGACCACGTATCATCCGACGGACTCCTTCGGCCACAAAATGAGCCACATCCTCACATTTCCCTTAGTCAATCCAGTTTGGGGCCTTACGTTGCTCACAATTCCGTGAGGGTGCGCTCCTCCTCCCAATAGCCTTAATCCCCTTCATGAGTTTTAGGAACAGGGAACATCCGTCAGATTTAACAGCGACTTCCAAATCAAGGTTGTCTATCACGGTGCGTTCAACACGAATAGGATTGCGGAGTTCTGCCCGCCTCAGCCCTTACCTGTTTAAAAGATTCCAGACACCCGTACGATCAAGTGTCAGCCATGTCTGGAACAGGTTAGGAAAGAAAGCTCCCGAGAAGTTAATCCCAGTGTAGTTTTAGGTCTTCGGACCGATGGAGATGAATTTGTGCAGTTTAAAATTTTTGGTGAATCATTTTTTTTTTGTGTTTTTTGGAAAAAGTTCCAGATTTCAGCTCGAATGATCGAGATTGATGCTAGTTTTTATGGAAAACTTGAAATCTTTTTTGGTATTTTTGGAAATGATCCGGGTTATCAAACCTTGATCCCAACGGTCGAGGCCGATGCCGGTTTTTAGTTGAAAGCAGGAAAAGGTCCCCCGAGAAATTAATCCCAGTGTAGTTTAAGGTCTTCGGACCAAAACTTTGTACAAGCGATGCTGGAAATCACCTTTTTTTGTTTTTTTTTTAGAAAATGTCCGGAGTCATCAGGCCTTAATGAAGATCGATGCCGGTTTTTATTGAAAATCTCTCGGGATATCGATCCCGACGTAGTTTAAGGTCTTCGGACCAAAATATGTACAAGATATATATATATATATATATATATATATATATATATGTGTGTGTGTGTGTGTGTGTGTGTGCATATTTTTTTTTGTTTTCAGAAAATGTCCAGGGTCATCAGATCTTGATTCGATCCAGACTGCTACCGGTTTTTATTAAAAAGTCCCTCGGGATCTTGATCCCGACGTAGTTTAAGGTCTTCGGACCCAATTTTTGTACAAGCAGGGCAAATACATTTTTTGTTCCTTTTTTTTTTTTGAAAATGTCCGGTGTCAGTGGATCTTGATTCGATCCAGACTGATGCCGGTTTTTATTGAAAGTCCCTCGGGATCTTGATCCCGACGTAGTTTAAGGTCTTCGGACAAAAAAACTGTACAAACTGAACATACATTTTTTTTTTGTGATTTTTGAAAAGTGTTCTGAGTCATCGATTTTGATTTTGAGGGTCGAGATCGATGCCCGTTTTTATTAAAAATCCCTCGGGATCTTGATCCCGACGTAGTTTAAGGTCTTCGGACCCAATTTTATGGTTCGGCATACTTACCTTGCTTTGTTTAGCTTTTGACAGGGCCGATTGTGATTCGAATGGTCTAGATTGCTTGAGTGGGCCATGTGGGCCCTTTCCAAACTTCAGCTTGACTTTGGAGCACCTATCCTTGATGTTTTGTGAGGTTAAGAAGGCTTTTCATGGTGTGGATGATGACTTGAATGTCTCAGATCGCTTGACTTGGCTTTGTGGGCCCACTTGATGATTAGATATTGGATTCTGGCCTTTCTTTTGATGATCAGACCTTTGATCTTGTTGTTTGATGGCTCATGTAGGTTCTTCAATGGTTTAGATCATGATGATCTAGTCTTTGAATGACTTGGATTGCTTGTGGCCCCCACTTGATCACCTTTACCTCTCTTTGACTTGATCAGATTAATTCTAACCGTTGTGCTTCGTGATTGGACCGGTGGGGTACCTTCTATATGATCTTGATCAACCTCAGTCGAAATCTAGAGTGGACCGGAGCCTTGGGCGGCCCACGGGGTGCCATCTGCTGACGTGGACTGTCAGCCTCACCTACCAAGAACCCTGGAGCCAATCCCGCGGAGAGAGAGGGAGCGCGTCCGTACGGGCGGCCCAGAGCAGGCCGCCCAAGGCTCGCCTCTTGAGCGGCCTGGGCTGGCTCGGGTTCGGGCATTCTCTGTTGTCCGTTGCTGCTGTCCCCACATTCTCTGCATGTCCGGGTTCGATTGCAGCCATGAATTTTCTCCTTGTCTCATCTTCCCTTCTCCTTTTGTCCTTTTCTTGGTTTGTCTCTTCTTAAGCAATGGATGGTGGAGATTTAGGGGCTGTGGGGGCTGTCCATGGTGGGTCCCACATTTCAGGAGGTGGTGCAGGCTTTGATGATGGTGGAATCTCTTTAATGGATAGTGGAGATGGGGCATTGAATGGGGGCATTGATGAGGGGCTAGAGATGGTAGTTGATGGAGCTTTGAAAGGGCCCATTAATGGCAGCCATGCTGAAATTCCAGATTTGAATGGGGCTTTGATTGTTGGAGAAATGGATGGCATGGATGAGATGGGAGGATGAGACATAGGTGAGGCTATGCATCCCTTGGACATGGGCCACATGGATGATGTGGTTGATGGAGGTGATGGGGGTATGATGGACATAGGTGGGCTGATCTCATGCTTGGATGGGATGGATGGTTCAGATAATACCTTTGACGGTTTAGATGCTCTTGATGAGGACCGAGATGTGCGGCATACTTGCTTGGGTGGACTTGATGTGATCATTGATGATGCCCCCTCATGATGGACGGTGTAGATGCCTCGATGATCCCTTTGATCGGCCAGGATGATGATTGGATTCATGATTTCTTGTTGGAGAGGGCCGCAGGTCCAGATCTGACCGTTGATTCTTCGATCGGGGTAGCCGGGACCCTTCTTGATGGTTCAGATGCATTCTTTGATGGTCAGATTGGCCAGGATGCCACGATGTGTGGTGTGATCTTCACCGATAGCACTTTTGATGGAGAGTATCATCCTTCTTCTGATCTTCGGTCTTTTGCGCACTCCGTTCATGAGGTGGGCGAGTCTTCTTATGCGGCTGAGGTTATGACAGTTTCAGATAGTGATGCGACTATATCAGACATAGCCGTTACTGAGGGCAGGTCAGGGGCTGTCGAGTCTGCAGAGGTTCCAGCTTTTCCTTCTCCTTCGCCCATTGACCTTCCGATCCTCGATGAGCTGTCATTGATTTTTGGGCCTTTTGTTCTGGAGGGGGTACCAGTGAGGACTTGTCAGCTGCTTCCTCGTCCTTCATGCTCGCCATGGCTGCTTGCTTGGCTTGACAGCTTGTCAGCCTATGAGATTCGGGACTTGGAGTCCTATGGCCTTGGCAGTCTTATCCATAAGGCTAGAGTTGACATTGATTGGAGGATGCTTGGAGCTGCCTTGATTGACTGGGTCCCTTCGTTGAACTTGTTCGCGTTCAACGATATGGAGATGGGACCCTCTTTGGAGGAGCTTGCCCGCTTGACAGGCCTACCTTGGGATTACACTCAGTATTTCTCGCCGAAGACGTCGCCGAAGACTGCTACACCGCAGAACTGGTTCGGGATCCCCTATCTTGTTCGGCCTGCAGCCGTCGGCCAGGATGCTGTAGTGTTCTCCTTGGATTTACTGTATGATCTTTTTTCAGGTCTTCGGAGTGTGGCCGATTCTACCTTCGCTCGAAACGCACTGATGTTCTGCTTGATAGCCGAGGTGCTGTTCTCGGGATGGCGCAGGTCCCAGACTCCTCTGCTTTTTGAGGTGATGAGTCGAGCTATCCGACGGCAGGGGATAATTTCTCTCATCCTGGCCGAGCTGTTTAATGGGCTGACTGACTGCGCCCTGGGCCGCACTCGTGTCCTTCGCGGCTGTTGTGCCTTTCTTCAGATATCTTTTCTGCACCCTTTTCTTCTTGCTTTGTTGGGAATTGCTTTGCTCTAGCTGAACTTCTTTTCCTTTTTGTGATCAGGTCTGGCTATGGGAGCGTCTTTCTTTGACCGTTCCTGTACCCCTTCCTGGCATTCCTAGCTCTGACATCATGCGTTATATCATGGAGTTCCTTCCGCATACAGTTAGGATGAGCGAGTCCTTGTATCGCAGGATGTTTGCTGAACTTCGTGACTGGAACGTTCGTTGGAAGTCATCTTGGCTTTCACTTCCTCCAGTGCTTTGCGATGCACACCACCTTCCTCTGGTGTTGGTAGGCTTTCGATCTTACTTTTCTTACCATCCCATTCAGTTCCTGCGGCAGTTTGGGTACGAGTAGGATGTTCCTCTTTTTGCTTTCACGGGTATCGGGCGTCGGACACTTCTATCTAGGTCCTCTGACTTCAGGACCCGGATTGATTGTTCTTGGGCGAGTTACTTGACTGCTGATTTGCTGGGTTTTGAGCTGCGAACTTTTCCGATGGCGACCGCCCCATATCAGTATTGGGTTGCTGAGTAGTCTTTGTATCGACGTATCCCTTGCTGGCACCAGAATGTTGATGAGGATGAGCAGGATATCATTGGAGATGCTGGCTCTTCATCTGGTTCATATGAACCTTTTGAGGAGCGCCCATTCATTGATCCTTGCTTCCTTTTGGCCACTCATGGCCATCTGCTGTCTGAGATCTCTGCACTTCGGTATCATTGTGAGATGATGTCGAGGAGATTGGTTGCCGATCAGAGGTTGTTTGACGAGGAGACAGCGATCCGTACCCTTGAGCGCGATGAGGCGCATTACCTGCGTATGGAGGTGAGCAGGTTGAGAGAGAGACTATCTTTTTATGAGTCAGAGGACCTGCCTGATGTGGCCGAGGAGGAGGGTAGAGATTGATTGTGTTGGCCACCTGCACATTCCTTTTTGCATATATGATTGATGATGATGCATATATTTTTTTGTATTTTTTGAAAAAGCTGACATGATATGTGTAAAAGAAATATGATGCATTTAATTGAAAAGAGAAAACTGTTTGAAAATCTACTGTGCCATGAGTTGTCTTGTGAGTGTGTGTCAGGATTTTTGTGTTGGGATATAGGAATCAGAACTGGGGCTCGGCCAATGCTTTGACCGATGTCTCGAGATTAACTTGCGTGATCCTTTGGTTTCCTAGAGGTGTAGGGAATAGAAACGATTGCCTCTTGAGATTGTCAGAATTTGCAGAGCTCTTCGCTCCTGACTGCACTTCTTCGTGTTCTTGAACTGTGACTGCTTGAACTTATCTGGACCGTCTGATTTCTTGGTACCTGCACTTTTCATTTTTTTTTTCATTTGAGCCATTTTTACCTGCAGTGCTCTTTCGAGTTTTCACCACAGCCGGCCTTTTCCCGTCATTTTTGCCCGTGGCGCCCTTTCAGGTTTTCACCACGTCCCGGGTGTTTGATCTTGCCTGCCCCTTGGCAGCTATGCTATTTTTACCCTCGGTGCCCTTTCGGGTTTTCACCAAGTCCGCTGTATGCCCACTGTTTTTACTCGGAGCGCCCTTTCGGGTTTTCACTCCGCCCTCTTTGTTTAGGCACACATTTTCTTTTTCTCTTTTCTCTTTTCTCTTTTTTTTTTTTTAGATCTTTGGATAACTGCGGCGGTTAGAGGTCGGAAATCCGTCGTTGCCGGCCGATGACAGTCTTTCAGCCCTTATCCTAAGTTACGATGATAGAGCTGTTGGTCTTAGCTAAAGACCCTTCTGAGATGGATGGATGACTGTGTTTCTTCTTGGGTTGATTTTTTTCTTGGGTGCCTTGCTTTGGCTTCCCTTTTTCTTTCTCTTTTCTTCTTCTTTTTTTCTTTTGTATTCTTTTTCTCTTTTTTTTCTTCTTTTTAAATCCCCCTCTTCTTTTTTTTGTATTTTTCTCTTTTTGAATCCCCTTATTTGAAACACTTGTTGGTGGACGGAAATGATTTCTCAGAGGTCTTGCTTCGACCTCCTAACTTCAGCTCTATTAAAGTAACTCTTGATAAGGTCAGAATGACTTACCCGTGAAAGATCTTCACATTGTCGACGTTGGTTGGCTCAGGAAGATCCACCCCTCTTATGCTGGTGAGTCTGAGGGCGCCTCCGGGAAGTACTTCTCTAATGATCAGTGGTCCGTCCCACGAGGGTTTGAACTTTCCTCTAGGATCCGGAAGGTGCGACGGTAGAATCTTTTTCATGACCATGTCACCTACCTTGAAGCTTCTTTTTCGGACTCTCTTATTGTAAGCCCGAGCGATCCTTTTCTGATAGCACTGGGAATGACTTAGTGCACGCATGCGCTTTTCATTTGCTAGCTGCTAACTGATCGAATCTGGCCCGTTGCCATTCTCCTTCTTCAATTCCCCTTTCGAGTAACACCCGTAGCGATGGTATTTCCACCTCGACTGGTAGGACTGCTTCCATTCCGTAGGTAAGCTCGAAAGGATTAATGCTCGTAGCAGACCGTATAGACGTTCGATAGGCCCAGAGTGCATATGGGAGCATATCTGACCAATCTCGATAGGTCACGACCATCTTCTCGAGTATCCTGACGATTGTCTTGTTTGCGGCTTCTACCCCACCATTCATCTAGGGACGGTAGGGGCTTGATCGATGACGTTGGATCTTGAACTTGCTGAGGAAGTCATTCATCTTCTTGTTGACGAACGGGGTCCCATTATCTGTGATGATGGCATTAGGGATTCCATACCGGCATATGATGTTGTTCTTCATGAATTTGATCACCTGAGATGCTGCAATTGTGGTGTAGGAGGCTGCCTCTACCCACTTGGTGAAGTAGTCGACTGCCACAAGTATGTACTCATGACCATTTGTTGCTTTGGGACTGATCTTGCCGATGATGTCGAGTCCCCACATGGAGAAGGGCCAGGGGGTGGTCAGGTTGTATAACTCTGATGATGGGGCATGGATTTGATTCGCATGCTTCTGACACTTGAAGCATTTTCTGACGTGCTGGCAACAGTCTGTCTCCATGGTGAGCCAATAATAGCCGAGTCGTAGAATCTTCTTTGCCATTATGTGCCCGTTCATGTGTGGGCCACAGACTCCTTCGTGTATTTCTCCCATGATCTTTGCGGCTTCTGTTTCATCGACGCATCGAAGGAGGATGTGATTATAAGATCGCTTGTAAAGAACTTCGCCACTGATGGTGAATTGGTTGGCCAAACGCTGGATGGTTCGGCGATCTGTCGCTGTTGCTGACTCCGGATACTCCTGGGTTTCGAGATATTGCTTGATGTCGGCATACCAGGGTTTGTCAGGGACAGCTTCGGCTTCTTCTATTTGCAGGCAAAAAGCAGGTTCATCTTGAATTTTGACCGTGAGCTCTCATTCTGAAGCTCCTTTTGGTATCTCAAGCATTGATGCAAGTGTGGCGAGAGCATCTGCAAACTGGTTCTTGGCTCTGGGCATGTATGAGAAGGTGACTTCTTTGAACTCCTCGATCAAATTTTCAAGATATACATGATATGGTATCAACTTCTCGTCCTTGGTTTTCCATTCACCATTGGTCTGATTGATGATAAGCTGTGAGTCTCCAAATACTCGTAGCTTCTTGACGCCCAAGATTATGGCTTCCCTTAAGCCAGCGATGCATGCTTCGTACTCTGCCATGTTGTTGGTGCACTCGAATTCTATGCGCCTTGAGATGGGAATAGGGACATCATCTGGAGAGTAGAGGATTGCTCCAATACCACTCCCTTTAGAATTTGCTGCGCCGTCGAAGAATAACGTCCACTCATCTTTTTTCTTCTTTTCTTCCTCTTCAATGAGCAAGAGATCTTCATCAGGGAAGAATGTCTTGAGCGGTTGATAATCCAGGAGGGAGTGGGCCGCAAGATGATCGGCGAGGGCCTGCCCCTTGATTGCCTTCTGAGTGACATAGGTGATGTCGAACTCAGACAGGAGTAGCTGCCATTTAGCTATCCTTCCCGTGAGTGCCGGTTTCTCGAACAGGTACTTGAGCGGATCCATGTGAGCGAGGAGGAGAATAGGGAATGCAATCATGTATTGACGGAGTCGCTGAGTTGCCCAGACTAGGGCGAGGCAGGTCTTCTCGATCGGGGAATACCTGGTCTCGTAGTCGGTGAACTTTCGGCTCAAATAATATATTGCTTGTTCCTTCTTCCCGGTCTCGTCGTGTTGGCCGAGGACACAGCCAATGGCTTCTGCTGCTACCGAGATGTATAACAATAGTGGTCGTCCGGGAGTGGGTGGCACTAGGACTGGAGGATTCATGAGATATTTCTTGATGTGGTCGAAGGCGACTTGGCAATCATCATTCCATTCTTTTGGAACGTTCTTCCGAAGGAGCTTGAAAATGGGCTCACAAATAGGTGTGAGCTGTGCGATGAAGCGACTGATGTATTGAATTCTGCCGAGGAAGCCACGAATTTCTTTTTCTGTTTTAGGAGGGGGCATCTCGATGATTGCTCTGGTTTTGGTCTCGTCGACCCTGATACCATCCTCGCTCACCATAAAGCCGAGGAGCTTTCCTCCCATTGCACCGAAAACACATTTCTGAGGGTTGAGACGGAGCTTGTACTTTTCTAATCTGTTGAATAACTTCTTCAGATCTTCAAAGTGTCCTTCAATTGTGCGAGATTTGACGATCATGTCGTCCACATATACTTCAAGCTCTTTGTTCATCATGTTATGGAATAATGCTGTCATTGCTCGCTGATATGTTGCTCCTGCGTTCTTCAGACCGAACGGCATTACCCTGTAACAGAAAGTTCCCCAGGGAGTGATAAACGATGTCTTCTCGCGATCTTCGACGGCCATTTTGATCTGATTGTAACCTGAGAATCCGTCCATAAATGAGAAGATCTTGTATCCAGCAGTATTGTCGACCAGAGTGTCGATATGTGGCAAAGGGAAGTCGTCTTTAGGACTGGCTTTGTTGAGATCTCGGAAGTCGATGCACATTCGAACCTTGCCGTCCTTCTTTGGTACTGGTACGATGTTGGCGAGCCATTCAGGGTAGTTGGAGACTACCAAGAATCCCGCGTTGTACTACTTGATGACTTCGTCTCGGACTTTCAGGGCCCATTCTGGCTTCATTCTTCGCAGTTTCTGCTTCACTGGCTTCATATCTGCCTTGGTTGGCAGATGATGTACAACGAGCTCTTCATCGAGCCCCGGCATGTCTTCATATGAGAACGCAAAGTTGGACAATCTTGGAGCTAGGAACTCTATCATTTTCTGTTTCATCTCAGGTGACAATGATTTTCTGATGCGTACTTCCCTAGGGATCTCAGGCGTCCCCAAGTTTACTATCTCGAAATCATCGGCTACAACATTGGCTTTAGATTCGAACTTTTTGAGGAGATCCTCAAGTTCGGGAGCAGGATCATCATCTTCCTCATTCCGAGCTTCGTCCAGACCCATGAGCTCGAAGTCTAATTCGATGTCGAAATCATATGATTCGACTTCAAACTCATGTGACTCCTTAGATGAACTTGGCACACTATTGAATGCAGGAAAAGAATTTTTTTTTTGTTTTTGAGATTTTTCTGAAATGGAAATGCTAGATGTTTTTGGCTTTTGAAAGTTTTTGATTTTTTTGGTTTTTTGAAATTCATGGGACTTTGAACAAGCAAGCATTGCAGACCATGATTGAGCCCAACTTGTTCCAAAGTTCCGGTTGCTGCTTAAACAGGCGTTTTTTTTAAAAGCCAGAGCCCTCAGATGGTTCTTTGGCTGATTCAAAAGTTAGGAGAACGGATGACCATTCAGGACCCCACACTTCCTCCCCTGAAGAGGTGGGGGTTGATGATTTGGGCAAAGAATCACAGCCTGGCCCAATGACCATGATTTCTTGCTGGTCGGGTTCGAGATCTGAGTCGTACTCAGTCCCTCCCGGATCACTTACTTCGCATGGCAGTTCGTCTGGTTCTACGGCTAGACATGAGTTTGGAATCCGGACATCAGACCAATCTAGGGCTGGCCACTTCCTTTTCTTGGTCCAATGGATGGGCTGCTTCTGCCCCTGGCTGATGATTGATGATGTTGACTTTGCGGAGATGGGCAAGTCGTGCCCCTTGCTGATTGATGCTGAGGTGGGCAAGTTGTGCCCCTGACTGGCTGGAATTGAAGCGGGCAGGTTGTGCCCCTGGTTGGTTGATGCTGAAGTGGGCAGGTTGTGCCCCTGGTTGGGAGCAGGTGTCAGAGTAACCTGATCCTAAAGCTGTTGTATTTAACTTCCTTCTTCATCTCCTTCTTCTTCTGGAGGCTTGGATGGTTCGAGAATTTGATCCCATCGAATGGGGGGCCATGTGGCCCAAGTTAGGCTCATCGGGAGGCCTTTGTGTAGTGCAGTCGGTTGATTCCCTCCTGGATCTTTGCAAGGTTCTCCTGGCTTGACGAATTGGATGGGCGAGCATCGAAATTTCTTCCTTCCTTTGTCCATGAAGATTGACCTGTATCCGAGTCCCCATTTGCGTTGGTTATATATCAGCGGTACCTTTCTGGACTTGAAGTGATTCTTCATTCAGTATTTGAGGCTCAGACACTCTGCCGGTGAAAAGACACGGTCCACCCTTATCGGTTCTGGATTGGCGATAGAGTTCACAGTCTCGAATTCGAAACTGTGAAACGGGATGTCTTCTTCAGAGTGCTGGATATCGATGACCGGGATGTCTGGTTCAGTGGCAGCAGCATTGGAAGGAATGATGAACTCCTTCTCTGCATGGATAGAGATCACTTGATTTCCACAGATGTATTTCACTCGTTGATGCAGGGTTGACGGCACAGCTCCAACCTTGTGCAGCCAAGGTCGTCCGAGCAACATGTTGAAAGAGGCTGATATATCCAGAATTTGGAATGTGATGGTAGATATTTCCAGACCTATCTGTACCTCTATGTCGACCTCCCCTTCCACTGATCGGCGGGTGTTGTCGAATGCTTTGACGCATATGGTGCTGGGTCGAAATGAAGAAGGGCTGATTCCCAGACGTTCCGCGGTCTTGAGTGGGCAGACGTTTAAGCTTGAGTCATTATCGATAAGGACCAATGGGACGCAGAGGTCTTTATATCGTAAGTCTATGTTGAGGGATCGCCCATGATCTCGTCCTTCTGGTGGCAACTCATTATCTGTGAAGGTGATGGCGCGCGGAGCCAGGAGTTGTCCAATCATCAAAGCTATCATTTCTGGTGCCGTATCAGAGGAGACGTGAGCATTGTTCAAGGTCTTAGCAAACATTTCTCGGTGTATACGAGATGTACAGAGTAACTCCCATACTGAGATTTGAGCAGGAATTGACTTGAGCTGAGTCGCCACATCGTATGCGGCTTCATTTTTGTTGCGGAGGCCTGAGAGAGCGCCTTTGGGATCTCCTCTGTTTTGATTATCTCTTCGGATGCAACGCCCATTGGGATTCATATTTCCCACTTCCGCACATTCTGGATAGTGCCATGGGACCTCTTTATAATTTTTCTCCTTTTTGCCTTCTAGGACCACCGGTTCTTGCAATGGTGCTGGTGTGGGTACCAGATCTTCCTCGTATGGAGCTTTTGCCTTGAGGACTACATTGTTGCCTGTGCTAAGGGGTAATATCGAGGCTTGTCTTCATAGATCACATAAGGTTGCGGTCCTGACTTGACCGTTCCTGGAGCAGGAGGCTCCCATGGAATGAATACTGGTCCTCTTGATATGGCAGGAGGTTTCTCTGTTCGTCCCAGCTGCCGTAGTGTGATTGACACGCTTTCGGGATTTGCCCCTTGCAATACGACTGTCTCAACTGGAGGAGCTCCTTCCAATACAATAGGCTCTTGCTGTTGATGAGTATGGTTTTTCCATGGCAGATTGGATTGTTCTTGAATCGTGGTTGCCCCTTGCAAGATGACAGGTTCGTATGTGGGCTCGATGTATGATTGTGCTCCTTCCAGGACGACTGGTTCCCAGCATGAATGGTTGTAAGGTGCCCCTTGAACAACTGGTACATCATATGGAAGTGCTCCTTCAAGTACTACTGGCTCGAGGACTGAAGGAAGAAAGGGACTTGCCCCTTGCAAGATTGGAGGAGGATTTGTCGGCCCGTAAGTGTAAGCATGAATGGACTGGATAGGGGAGAAGAAGCGATCGAGATGGTCCCCTTCTTCTATACTATTGACTGCAGGGCCACGAGACGAACTGGGGTCCGTTGGATGCTGAGGCAGAGGATTCTGAAGGATGTTGGTGGAAGCTGCTGGAGAAGTTCTAGGGACCGAGATGACGATCTTGCGGTCATCAATCAGGTCTTGTATGGCATTCTTCAAAGTATAGCATCGATCAGTGGTGTGGCCACGCCCTTGATGATAGGCACAATACTCATTTTCTCGGTAGTTCGGTGGCAGAGGATGAGGTGGAGGCCAAGGCGCCATTAGAGTAAGTAACTGCTTCTGCACCAGCGTAGCCATGACTTGACTGAGTGGCTGAGAGAGGGGAGTAAATTTCTTAAACTCCCTGTAGTTCTGCCTGTTCTGGTATGGGTACTGACCATTTCCTCTGAACTGCTGCTGCTGTCGAGGTGGTTGTGGCTGTGGTTGCGGATTTGGTCGTGGTTGAAACCTCTGAGGTTGGTGTTGAACTGGATTCTGCTGATACTGTTGACGTCCCTGTGGGGGAGCATGTTGATTTCCTTGAGCAGTGGTGTTGATGTTGTTTACCTCTGTTGGGCGGGGAGGAGAACCACTGCGGTTTCCATTCCCGTGCCCGATAGGTCTTCCTTCCACTCTGTTCCTTTTAATTGGAGTGGCTTGATGAGACCATGGGGAGATTGTCCCGGCACGGATTCCTGCTTCGACTTGCTCTCCAGCACGGATCAATTGTGAGAAATTCGCATATGGATGCGAGATGAGATACCCGGATATGCCTGGATATGTTGAATGAACAATCATGGAGATTTGTTCTTCGTCGTCGATAGGCGTTCGCATTCTGGCTGCCATAGCTCGCCAACGTCCCACATAAGCTGATAGTGTCTCATCACTCTTTTGCCTGAGAGCTGCGAGGTCGGCTCTTCTGGGTGCCATGTTGAGATTGTACGCGAATCTGTCGACAAAAGCCTGGGAAAGTTGTTCCCATGTCCTGATGTGGTGGCAGTCCAATGAAGTGTACCAATCTAGGGCATCGCCCTTCAGAGATTTTTGGAACAAGCGAATGAGGGCCCCTTCATTTCCTGAGATTGCACTCAGCTCTCCACAGAAGGCCTTGAGATGTGCTGTGGGACAACCGCTTCCATCGTATCTTTTGAATTTTGGAACCTCAAAGTTTTGAGGTACTTGAGCGTCTGGGAAAGGACATAAGTCTCTAAACTTGGTTGAAGGTAGATCAATTCCTTGTTGTCGCTGAAGCTGATTTTGTAAGATCTGGAACTGCTCCCGCAACTCGTCCAGTCCTGAGTGATTTGTTCGAGCGACTGGTGCCTCTTGGAGTAAGGCACGTTCTTCTTCGGCATAGTGGTCAACATCTTCGACCCTATGTGCTTGCTGAAAAGCAACCGTGAGTTGCTGAAATTGATTTGATGACTGAACTGGATTCCGTTGAACTTGTGCTTGAGAGGATTGTAATTGAATTAGGAGACTGTACTGAAGGTTGAACTGGAACTTGCTGGAAATTAACTGGAGTTTGCTGAATTGAAGATTGCTGAAATTAACTGGATTTTGCTGAATTGAAGATTGCTGGAAATTAACTGGAATCCTATTGGCGGGGATGTGCTGGAATTGAAAAGTGCTCCTGTTTGCAGGAGGCTGAGATGCTGGGAAGTGACTCCCTTGTTGGGTATTCGCCACTGTCCGCTGATTGATGTGGGCTTGACACTGACCCCCATTGTAGGCATTCGCCAGTGCTGTCCCTGTTGCTGGAAATTGAATTGAAATCCCATCGGCGGGGATGTGCTGAAATTGAAAAGGTGTCTCATCGGCGGGGACATGCTGAGATCTACTGAGACTGTTGTTTGCAAGATTGACTGGAAGCTGACTGGAAGTCCCTGCGACGGGAGCGCTCTGAGATGGCCCTGTCGTTGCAGGAAGGTATTGAGGAGGATGCCCCATGACGAAGGGCTGAGACGGTTGCTGTCGGTAGTCTTTGACAGACTCTGATGGTTGTGCTTGATTTGAACTGGAGGCCGGAATGACCCGACATGGTTGCTGAGACTGCTGAACTGGGCCAACTTGATTGTTGGCTGCTGCTGTGGCTTATGCTTGCATGAATTGCAAGAGCATTTCTTGCATTGCTTTCATTCCTTGTACCAATTCTTGTATGATTGACGTATTATCAATAGGCTGTTGCGCTGGAGGTTGCGCTTCGGTCATCTCAAGAGCAGGGAAGAGATGCGTTTCTTCTTCGTGGTCGGACATGGCTTGTTGAGCCCGAGTGCGAATTATGCTGCGGAAGGGAAGTTGTCTCCTAACACGTTGAGCCCGAGGAGGTGCAATGGTGAGGATTATACTCTACTCTTTTTGTTTTTGGGATTTTCTATTTTTTTTGTTTTGGGATTTTCTATCTATTTTTTTTTGGTTTGGGGTAGAATGCTATGCAGATGAGATTGTATGAGGATTAGTAACTTTCAAGTATAGGAATGATTCTGTTTTTCGAGTCGGATCACGACTAGTGGGACTAGCTAATCCCTAGTGGAGTCGCCATTCTGTGGACCCTCGCTGTTTCCGCGCTCCCCCACACGACGTTCTCGTCCCTTCCCCTTTCGGGAAAAGAAGGAGAGGATGATGCGTGAGTGCCAAATCGCCGTTTGTGCCATTGGCTTGTCTCGTTCTCAAGGGCTTTGTTTGGTTGTCGTGTTAAGCTGGATGTGTTTAAATGAGTTTATATAAGACCAGAGTCGCCACTAGCCAGTTACTTCGAATCTACAGTCGGCTGGACCCCGTAGAAACGTTAGAGAAGGGGATCCGAAGATTCCTTCCTCTAAAATGACTCCTTTTGATCTGCGGCCAGAGATTCAAGGTAAGGGATCACGGTTACAGGGTGGGAAGAGGTTAAGCACCCCACACACTGCCCGTACCGAAGTACGGTCTCTACTTCACAGAATCGAACTAATACTTGAAAGTCTGTTTTAATCCTCATACATTCTCATAGATGACATGATGCATGAATGCGGGGTTGAACAGTAAGAGTTTCTGATGGGCAGGTTCCAACAACGGGCAAGCCCAGAGCATACGCTCGAACTGACAGGTGCTTAATATAAGACGTATGCAGTGTGCTTGAATAATCAAGGTGCTTTATAGTGAAGCATGAATGCAGGTCTGAACAGTAAGAGTTTCTGATGGGCAGGTTCCAACAACGGGCAAGCCCAGAGCATACGCTCGAACTGACAGGTGCTTAATTTAAGACATATGCAGTGTGCTTGAATAATCAAGGTGCTTGCAGTGAAGCAGGGGGGTTGGAAGAAAAGTAAATGTTGCACTTATGCTAGATGCAAATGAGATGATGCTGGAAAAAGAGTAGCTGAATGAACGGAGGTGTCACAAGGGTTGGCTTCGAGTGGCTGGATCAAGACTTGGATGGCTTGGGAGACTTGGACCAGTGGTCAGGCTGGGCTGGCACCAGGGCTAGGATCTCCTCACTCGGGCTCTCCTTGGTGGAGGAATGGGCTAAGGATTGGAGAGGGATTTGGAACAGACAGAATTTCGCTGGACTCGAAGGGATGTTGAAATGAGAAGGCGAGGGGGGTATTTATAGCAGCAGGCAGTGGCATTTTACGTAATTATTTTTGGGCGGCCTGCTATGGGTCGCCCGTACGGCCGTTCCTCGATTTCCAGCGAGGTACGGTCGCTCCCTCGGGGCTGCTGTTTGACTCGCTGGGTCGACTCAGTGAGTTGACTCAGCGGGTCGACTAGGTGGTTTGACTCAGCGGGTTGACTCGACGGGTTGACTCGGTGTTTTGACTCGACGAGTTGACTCAGCGGGTTGACTCAGTGAGTTGACTCAGTGAGTTTGACTTTTTAAGGATTTTTTTACTCGCTTTTCTTATGGGGGGTTTTTTCAGGCTAATGTTTAAGACTGGGTTGACTGGGTTGGGCTATGGATTGGGGCTTACAAGGGTGAGTTTGGCTGAGTTTGGATTTGGGATTTGGGGGTATGGTCCTCCATTCTTCCAGCTATCTCTACCAACAGTGTAGCCGAAGGTGGGGTGTCTACAGATCCAAAAATGAAGCTAAATTAAATCTTAGGTGGACCACACCACAGGAAACATTCTTGATTAAATCCCCACCATTAAATTATGGCTTCCACCAGAATGTTTATTTGCCATCCTACCTGTTGATAAGGTCACAAACACCTAGATGAAGAGGCCACACAAATATCATCTTGATCCAAAGCTTTTGTGGCCCGCAAAAAGTTTCTAATGGTCAATCACCACTGTTTCTTGTATTATGGTACATCTGGGATTAAGAACTGCATTTACTTTATAATGCCCTAAAATGAGCTTTCAATACGGATGGACGGTGTAGATGTCGTCACATACATCACAATGGGCCCCACAGTTACGGGTCCCATCCACCTCGGTGGATCAGGGGTCTCACCTAATCCCCTCCCTCAATGCGCGCAAGGGCCGGTCTAATCACAAGGGCTGTGTGGGACCCATAGATATGTACGTGAAAAATCCACTCTGTCCATCCCGTTGACCGTTGAAACCTTCTTGGAGCTGATCATGATGATTATATGCCATCTGAACCGTTGATAGAGCTATTACCACTCAGATAAATTGTAGGAAGAAATATCATCCTGATACAAAACTTCTTGCACTGCCAAGCGTTTAATCTCCCACTGTTTCGTGTGATATGATCCACATCAGTTTTGGATCTTAATGATTTTTAAATTCCAGCTGTTTCGTGTGATATTGTGGTCTTTAAAAACATATGGACGGATTGGATTTGTCACGGGCATTTCTAGAGTGCCCGCACAGCCAATCTGCTCTTGGTCTCATTAATTTGACAGGCTGGATGAACCATCTGAATCGGTTGCCCTGCAGACCACCAGAACGGCCCATGTTTGGACGCTTCAAACCTTTGATGCAGTGGAAGCAGGAACAGTAATTCTCTATAGTATTGGGATGGATCGAAGAGATACCTCTTGGTTCGGAGGACCACCATCAACACTAGATAAACACATTATTGTCAAATTTTAGGTATAATCTAATTTTTTCAAGTTAGTTATATGATTCTAAAAATTATATATAATCGTATCCGAAGATGTTGTGATTAGAATTTCAATTTTAAATTTGAAGAAAAACAAATTTCATTGCATAATTTGATGAAATCCTATCGGTTAGAACCCTTAGATCGTTGTGGTTTTTACATTGCAGCTCATGAAACATGTGCTAGACCTAACGGACAGTAGGGCTCTCAATGGGTCGATCGGATCCAGTTGGATTCGGCTCCAAGTCCATATATCTATAGATGGATTTGGATTGGATTGGGATCCAACTCGGATCCAAAATGTGATATCCATATCCGATCCATTTATAAATTGTTAGATCCATTTTCGATACAAAATCCATATAAACATTGGATTTGGGTCGGATCTAGGTCCAAATCCACCCCTGTTACAAATCTAAAAATATATATAATGTAATATATTTAGTTTAGTAGAAAAATGATGCAAAACCCACTATTTACTGTGTTATGCTCAACCTAAGAGTGGCATGTCTCAATTTTGAGACATGGCTTAAAATAATCTGGAAAGCGGATGGCCAGCATGAATATAACATATACCGTAAGGTGACAATGAGTCGGATCTTAATCGGATTCGGATCGAATTCAGATATGTTCCTGTGAATCCAAATCCAGTCCATTTAAGTAATCGAACCTATTTTAAAATCCAAATCTGATCCATTCAACTAATCAGACCTATTTTAAGATTCAAATCCGCATTATATGGATTTGGAGCAAATCGGATCTCGGATCTGACCTGCTCCATTGAGAGCCCTAATGGACAGCCTAGATTGGTCAATTGGACTAAGCGTCTTAGAGCACTGTAATGTTCAGGTTGGCCCTGGATCCCTATGTGGTGGTTGGCGATTGGTTCTCCTCCAATGGTGGGGAAGATGTTTGGGAACCCATGCAGGTGGCTCCTTTGAGACGAGAAAGTTGAGGAATTTGTGGCTCTCATAGATTACATTTACCTTTGTTTCCTGAGTTCTTTCGTTCCGGACAAGATTGGTGCAATCCAAGGGTTCAATAGCCTAACTTTACGTGTTCCATAAACCGTGAGGCGTTTGGCTCATTAGTGAGGTTCTTAAAAATTGGTATCACAACACATGCTAGAGTGAGTGTCACCATAGATTGAGCCACTTAGGTTTTTAACAAAAATGGTATGAAAAGTCAATAAATCGGGATCAATCTCTATTCAATCCCTTTATTCTTTAATGCAACATCGGGATCGACAGGCAATTTCATAGCCCACCAAATTCATTTGGCATTGACGTCCCTCCTAAGACCGCAGCTTTCGGGTGGTTGGTTGGGAGAAAGAGTTCTAAGAATCGATAAAAGAGTTTTCACAATCAATGATCTTTGGTAAAGATCAATGGTGATTCCTAATATAGGCCTTTTATGCAAGTAAGAGGAGGAGATGGTGGATCATCTTTTTGTGCATTGCCCATTTGCGGGCTGATTTGGGCAGATATTTTAAGAAGATATAAAGTTTCTTGGTCTTTCCCTTTGTTGGTACATGAGCTTTAGTTTGCATGGCATGGGATTACCCTTGGTAAGGTGAAGAAGGCATTGTGGAGAATGGCTTTGCGAGAGGTCTGGTGGACTGTTTGGTAAGAGCATAATGCTAAATGTTTCAAGAATGAAAGCAAGTTGGCGGATGGAACTGACTGAAGGGCTAGTTGCTTATAGTCGAATGGGCCTCTTGTTCTTCCAATCTTAAGGGTTGTAATCTTGATTTTCTTGGGTTGTAAGCAGGTTGCCCCTTGGTGTCCTGCTCTGTTTGTTTGCCGTGTTGTTTTTCTTTCAAATAAATTCGT
The DNA here is from genome assembly GCA_003013855.2 of Liriodendron chinense. Taxonomy (NCBI): domain Eukaryota; kingdom Viridiplantae; phylum Streptophyta; class Magnoliopsida; order Magnoliales; family Magnoliaceae; genus Liriodendron; species Liriodendron chinense. The sequence continues at coordinate 5,469,685 of PVNU02000439.1, read as the reverse complement.
CGTTATCTTTCAAAAAAAAGAAAAAAAAGTGCTACTATCACATGCTCTCCCACACAAATCAAACACACAGAAGAGCAATCCAGTGATCCAGGCTGTTCATTTGGTGATCCAAAGTCCTGATGCACAACGGTAAAAAAAATTGTGCAAACCGGATGCTTACTTTGTAATGGATCATCTGGGGGAGTACCAAAATGAGGGAAGTGAACAAATAAAGAAAAAGCAAAATAAAATAATAACACACCATCACACCCTATACATTTGCACCAAGAACAGATGAATTTCACTATATCATACAACATGTTATTGCAAATAGTCCAGGCAATGGGCGGGCCTCAGGCCTGGATTTGAACTGGTTGGGCAGGCTTAAGGGGCCGAGTCTATTCAAAATGTTGATTTTGCCTGGCCCAGGCCCGGCCCATTGCTGACCCAAATTGCAAAGGATGAATTATCAATAATACATTAAAAAAAGGAAGAAAAAAGCTCTTGAATATACTTGTTTTGTTCTTCTGAATTGGACCCATAATCATATCCACGTGGTTTAGCTTCAAGGGTGGTCATGTTTGGTGTGTACTAATCCAATTTGAAGTCTTCCAGCCATATCAGTACCTCATTCCTCTTCAATGCCAAATACATCCCAAAACCACATTTCAAAAGAAAAGAAAGAAAAAGGAAAAAGGTTAGATAAGGTTCAAATAGATGAGCAGGAGAAATTTCTCCTAGGAATCAGTTCTCATGAGAATGCTAAGAACCTAACCAATATGCCAAAAGCCCCAGGACTTGACCGAATGTGTAAAGTTAGGCCCTTTCTATGCCGTAGCGGTTTTCGCTCTGTTCTAGGTTGCCCTTTCCACACCTTGATCCATAGCTCAAGTGGTAGACTGAATAAAGATAACCTCGTTTCAACACTGAGGTCCTGGTATTGGGTGTACTAAAAGGTCGGGTGTGTGTACTGATCCCCCCACTCCCCCCCCCAAAAAAAAAGGGTTGCCCTTTTTGGAGGTCACCCCTTCTATGACTTGAACACAGGACGTGGTGATAACTCTGATACCAATTGTTAAGAACCTAACCAATACACCAAACGCCCAGGACTTAATGGAATATGTAAAGTTAGGCTATTAAACCCTTGGGATTGTAAGAGAGAACATGTGAGGAGGCTTTGGGAATTCATCTCACATGACGTGTGCATGACATCCAATCTGTCCACAGTCCAACAAATGCATCACCTCATGAAATCCCTAGTGCCCAGAAATCAGCCTGATCCAAAAATAAGGTGGGCCACAACAAAGTGGGATGGGACACTTGACCTTGATTTTTACTGGGGTCCACTTTAGTTGCAAAACAACGTTAATTTTCACCCAACCCTTATCCAAGCCAGATGAAGGGTTTGGATGGCCTTGACTGCATATACACATCATGTGGGATGTGTTCTTAAAGGGTTCTCACGGTTCTCATCAGAACTGATTCCCTATAGACACTTATTAGTTTTGCTAGCCATCAATAATTACTGAGAGAGAGGAAACAATCTGAAAGATGTGGAAGACAGGACTGGAGAATTCACTGTAAAAGGGATTATTTAGAACTACATGTGGCATGTACTGCTCAATTTGGAAAAAAAAATCTGCAAGTGGGCCATCATCCAAACCATATTTTCTGGTGTCATTTGATTCATGGCCAAATGTTTAGTAAATTCAGACCATTGGATAATTTTCATTGAACTGTCCACTAAATGTCTACTACTTGGCTATTTGGATAATCAAATGAACACGGTGGCTATTTACTGTCCATCAACTATGGATACCAACTTGAATGGTTTAATTTGAGTGACTCACATGACAACTGCACAATTTATCCAATGCTTGTGTATCAACTGTCATGATTTGCTGGAGTATCAAAGGTTGAAACCACACTTGATTCACCACCAATTACCTAAATGTTCTTACATTTTGTTTTAAATCCATTTCATGTCTTTAATAATTCATAATTTTAGCAATCTTTATAACTAATTGTGTGAGGATTTTTGCCATTGCCTTCTCTTATTACATACAGCAGAGAAAAGGAATTATGGTTATCGACCAGATATATGTATTGTATCCCCAAGGCTGCAGCTTGTACAAGTGGGGCCCATGGTTTGGCCATCTTGAATATCTCAATCTGATGGGTCCCAACTCCCAAAATGGATGTGTCATGCCCCAAAAATCTCTCATTCAGGAAGATCCTAGCTATCTGATCTTGTCTTCTTTCATGTTAAATGTGGACCCTTTCGTAAATTCAGATTTTCTGGCAATGTATCAAACTTCTCAGGGTTAGCATCTTCCTAATTGGGAGATTTGCAGGTTGTGGATTATGCCTGGTGGGGCCCACTTGCACAAAATAAAAGGTTGTCAATACTTGTAGTGGTTCACTCTTAAATCAAGCTGAGGCCGAGTCTTCAAGGTGACTTGATTTGAAATTCTACGGAGTCAACTTGAATCATCGAAGTTTCCAGTCGACTCAATGAGTTTTAGAACTGCAATGTACATGATGATGGATGAACTCACCATTAGAAAGCTCCATGTCCGGCCTGGGTCATTGTACCGAGCAAGCAAACAGCCCTGTCGAGGTTTTAGACCATCTCTAAGAAGTGCAGACCGCAGCGTTTTCTCCTTTTCAAGCACAATGTCCTCAGCTGGTTTTCCACTGAATTTTAGTGCTGCAGCAATGCCTCCTTCCACCATTCTCAACCTAACAGCTTCCTTACTGGGATCTGGCAAACTGATATACATACAGAAATTAAACTGTTGGCTTAAATATTCTATACCATTTACTTACGAGGAAAGAATGATAGAGTAATTACTCATATATAAGTTAATTATCAAGTATTCTATTAGCACATAGGTGGCATGAATGTACAAGATCTGGGCCAGTCATCTCATGGATCCTATCCACTGGTTGGATGACTTATGAGGATTGCAAATTGGTGGTTAGAAACAAAATCCAACCAATTGTCAACATACAATTGGCAAAAGTTCTCTGATCAGCGGCCATAAGGCCCTCTTCATCCTAGCCATTCATGGTGGACATCCGAAGTAATTATCCCCACATCGGCTTGTTAATCAAGGTTCTAGTCAGGTAACAGTTTTCATTTTATCTTGTTGGTATTAATTTTAGTTATTCTTAAAACCATCTTTCGAGCCGCTAAAACCAGGATTAAGAAAGGGATTAACCATTTCCCAAATGAGAGGGCCGTTTCACCCTGGGAGAGTAGATGATCCGACCATTAGGATGGTGGGTCGGATGTCTTGAATTACAAGCACAGCAAGTAACAAGAGAGAAATTGAGAAAATCACAAGAAAACACAGAAAATCACCTATGGTCAGTATTAGTAAGAACACTCTCCCATTGCCATTCCCAGTCTCACAACATTCCCCTCTTCATTTGGGTGACAATAGATGGTCCCGATCTTCTGATTTTTCAAGGATCACATGACCACTGTGATGATTTGCATCATGGACCCATGGTAGCACCTAATGGATGATGGTCCGGAACATGTTCCATGTGTGCAGAAATAGAGTGCTCAATCTAAGATACATACCTTTAATAGAGTAGTTTAGGCCTAGTTTTTTGGGCCTCTATGCATGGAGGGATTCCATTCCATTTGAATTTTTATTCTAATAATACGGGGCCCGCCATAGAGAGCTCGATGTTTGGTGTGGGTTCATGGGACCAATGTGTAAAGAACTATCCACAACCAACATCCATTTGGTCTTCTTCCATGCAAACAGACCCTTAGAGATCATGATTGTTGGTTATCAAGATTATCTTTAATCCTTACCAAAAAGATGAACTCATTTTTGGTGTCTACAAAACAGGCCCTCAGGATATTGAATGACATTTTACATATAAAAATCGGGTAGCATTAATGAATGCAAAATAAGATATTCTTACTTGTCCAACTCCTTCTCCGATGGCAGAACGATCTGAATTGATACAGTGGATAGTTCAGAATCAATGGCCTGAGTAAAGACAGGGGTGGTCATTGGTATCTTTTCTGCCGAGGAATTCTTGCCAAATATATACCTAGAAAAATATCATTATCTCTCAAAATCATTTTCCACTCGTCAGTAACTGTTTTTAGGAAAATGGGGAAACAACGGTTATTTGAAATGAATAAGAAGAATCATTTACCCAGCAACATCATTAAAGCCTGCTGACCCAGAAAGTTTGTCTCCTTTTGTCTCTACGACCAAAAATGGAGCATACTTGCGTACCTGCAGCAGAATGCGTATAAATATAATTGTGTTTATGCAAAGAAGACATTCGTGGATCAGATATTCCGTATGGTTTGATATTGGAAATCAGATTTTTGATATTGACAATGATGGTTCTTTAGAGAGCTAGAAAGTTCTTTTCCTAGTTATCTGAACAATAGGTTTATTGACAATTGCTAGATTTTTCAAAACTCCATGAACATACAAAAGAGATGCTATCCCCAATCGGATGGATTAGATAGAGTTGGAATATGAAACACATTCATTAACAATTCATAGAACAGATTAGAAGCGCCCAAAATCTGTATGATAGATCAATCCTGTCCTTTCAATTCTCAGCCTGCAAATAGACGGTTGATATGTGAGAAACAAGGCAACAGTCCACATTCAGTGGAGAAAATCCCAAGTTGGGAGGCTAGAATCTTTCAATCTAGGAGATTCTTGGGGTATGTTCTATCTGCTTCTGGTTGCATCAGAACACTAGTCCTAGAATTCCAAACCACTCTGGGTGATGTGGGACTAAATATTAATATAACAAATTTGTACCATATATGAACTAAGCATTTAGAAACCATTGGATTTTTATCCTCTCAATTTCAGTAGAAGAAGAGGATTATCCTGATTATGAAGCTGTAACATGGGACTCAAAATGCTTATCGCCATTTTTCACCGTCCTTGGAGACTTCCAAGAAAATGGTGCAGTGCTCCAAGACAATAAGTGGGAGATGGACCAGATGGTCCAAAGAAGGATCATATCAGCACTTTAGCTGGACAAACGAGCCATACCTCATAATTTGCGGTCTTTTTCAGTATCTGATACTTGGGAGATTCCAAGTCCGGAGTCTTGTAAATACGCAGCTGAGGGGAAATACGAATTGCGCATGAGAATCTTGGACAACTGTATTCATGTTCGAACAGTTCAAGCACATGTATGGACAGTAAAGAACATTGCGATGGCACTTGTAAATAAAATTCATTACCTGCATAAAAACGTCCAACAAACCTTCGAGAGAAAAATAATCGTTTTTCTTTATGGAGTCCCAAAGATCCTATCAAGAGATATGAAAAGGGTAAGCACATTGATCCATACAAGCTAATGGCCCATATTTGCAAGATAAAAATGACATTCCACAAGGTGTTATATTCCTCATATTTGGGGCTAATGGTTTGGTGATCTAGATTATTGATCTGATGAGTCCAACATGTAGTGAGAGAACAGCTTACAACATGGCTGCAGAACTTTTGAGTCTGGGGGTTGACGCCCATGATGGAAATTCCGGTGAAGACCAACTCTGGCTTCCAGGGAAGAAGAACAAACCTCATTACCATAGTCCACCTCGTTGTAATTTCATAAGGTCCTGACTATTAAAAAGAAACCAATCAAATAAAACATATCTTCAGGTTCCCATGTAATCGAATTGGTAGATTGAGAGACAAACTTGAGAATTCTCATGAAAGGAGAATAATTTCATGTACAAGCATATCTTCATTAATGTTTTGGTTATCGCTCATTGTTTTCGCATATACATGGAATGGATATGATTGTGATGGATTTGTTGGGAGACTTCATCGAGGTCTCTGTATCCCTAGGGAATGAGGTAGGACAAGTTCGATGTGAAATACATTGTGAGGCCTAACTTGTTTGGTTCTTCATTAACCTAGAATACTGTCATGGTCAGTGGATAAGTTGGGATAACTTAATTCACGGGCCACTATATATGGTGTCATTGTTCTGTGTATGGTGAGTCTCTACTAGGGGATATTATCCCCACATGTGTAGGTGAGTGCATATGTACATATTGACCTGATCTAGGGAGTCAAGCTAGATCTAATTGTTTGGTATTAACTTGCACTTCCTATGCTTGTCACGCTTATCCTGAGACGTAAGAGGACCTACAGTCCTAGTAGGGATTTATTCAATTGCTTTGATTCACCAATATATGAGCTTATTAGGTGGAACGTTATGAGTTGGGGGGTTGATCATGTTCTCATGGGGATTAGGATTCTCCACAAAGGATCTCCAACTCTCATTGGTTTAGCCTTCTATTAGAAATTGGAATGATTGATCAACATAGCTGGCCAAACTAGTTTTGTAATCGCTTTAATTAAACAATTGATTTCAAAATCATCATATGCATTGTTTTATAAAATCAACTATTCAAATTTATTTTTGGATAATCAATCATAGCTGTGTGATATGATGGGCTTAGGACAGTGGGCCTTAGGCGGTTTGTAGAAGGATTTGCATATGATAGCATAAGACAAGCAGATCACGTACATCAATGCGGTGCACATGTGGAAACGTCCAAGGTTGGACAGGTTTGCCTTAGTCAAAGTTGTCGTATGCTTAAGCAAATACATTGTGGGTGTTGCTTGTAGTTGAAGTAACATACACAAATTGCTTTGGAGAGATCCCTCTATGACAAGAAAAGCTTGGTAGCAAAGGCTTACAAGTTCATAAATACATATGAATAGCCTAGGAAGTCTCACAAAATTCCACGGCCCAGGAAATCTTTCTTGGCACAAAGTAGATCTTAGGGCGGCGGGTTCGGGAGAAGAAGTAGAGAGAAAGAGCAAGCACTGATCTTCTTTTCTCTAGGAAAGGTACGTTTTAAGTTCGTGTTAATTCATGTATCCCTAGAAGTAGATCCGATTTAATTTATTTGATTTGTTTCGCTTCCGCCATGCGCAAACGCTCTCATTGCTGTAGATCAAGAATACATCAATTAATTTCTCTTCCAATTCACAATGTGAGACATCATGAGGTCCTCGTGAATACTCATGATGCCTTATGTGTTTAGACAAGCGTTATAAAAGAGTAATTTTAGTTGAACTACCATGAAATCTTGCACTAATTCTTAAATACATATTCCTTGATTTCATAATGTTCTACAACATGTATTCAACATTTATTCCTTCTTTTTCTAATATTCTTGTATTCAACATTTTAGTTTTCGTTTCTTGTGAGATGATCATTAGAACATTTATACAGGTGCAGAGTGGGGAAGCTTACGGATTTATGAATGCATTGTGCAGTATTAAGGCCCGCGATAGCAGTGCATATGATTCAAACTTGTAGAATTTAAAGGAAGTTCCCAAAAATAAAAAATATTCTTCATATAAACTGATATAGCATATGGAAACCTCTGACCATGGTTTAATAGGGTTGATGGTTATGAAGGGAATAACAGGAAAATGCTACTAGTGCGGCACACCAGTCCTGGATATGAGTAGATGAATTGGAACCTTATTCCAAGGAAAAGAAAGAAAGGGAAAATGGGACACAGACAAAGAACATTGAAGTGATACAGAATCTCATCCAAACCAGAGACGAATAGAAACAACCTGAAAACTAATATCAATGCCATGATCAAAGATGACCCTGACTGAAATGTGGAGGTTACAATATGAACTGCTTCAGTTCATGAAACTTTTGAGTGGCCATTGAAAACACTGTATGTAGAAAATGGAGTTGAAAAGTTGGACATGCTTTACATTATGCATGGTAAGAGTTGCTTTAAGCGTGCTTGTCATACACTGTCCGATCAATGCTCTAATCTTCAAAGCAGGGAATTTCTCAGTATCGGAAATCCTATCAAAATCCAGAGGAGACAGTGGGCGGGGTTCGTCTATGGCATTCGGTTTAAAACTCAAAACTGTTTCTTGCAACTCAGTTTCCTGTTTTGGAAGCTATGAACAGAAGGGTGCAACTTGTAGTGTCTCTTGGAGTGTTTGTGCTGTGGCTTGAAATTGAAAATGAATGGTGAATTGGATCAAGGTACTGATGAACAATACAAGTAGCCGTGGCAAGTTTTTTACTAGTAGCTGTATAACAATTAAGATGGGCCATATGCAATCCTACCCAATAGGTGGCCCACCTTGCTCCCCCAAAGGAATTTCTTCTATTAAAATTTGTGAAGTGTTAAGGAGAAGGGGGTAGTTGTACAAACAGTATCACACCACATTCCTCATTGGGCCATACGCAATCTGCACTTGGCCACTCCTACTTAACGGTCATCGTTGATCATAGGTGGGCCCACCTAGGCCCCAGGAGAAGTTTTCTTTATTAAAATTTTTAAATTGTTGAGAAGAAGAGGGTGCAATTTACAAAGGTAATATTGGTGAATTACTACAAACATAACCACACATCAATCCACATTTGGGCAATATGTTGTAGTGCACTTTTCTGTGGCAGACTAGTGCACCTTATTTGTCAATTACATAGGTCAATGAGTCTAGTGTCGGTTGAGCTTAGAGAAGACGAAGACCGAAGACTCAAGCTGACCTGTTGCATCAAGGAAGAAGAAACAAGTAAATAAGATGCCTTGGTGAGCTTTGAACCTTGAACCAAACCAAAACCTAAACCTCTAGATGACCCTAACCCAATAGGCATACTTGTAGTCATCTTAGATTGGCCTTAGGTATCCCAAAAGATTACCCAAAGGAAGGCCCAAGAGGTTGCATGAGCTGCTAGAAACACGACAATCAAAACAACAGAACTCATGTGTCTGCCGACCGGTCGGATACCCTGGCCGACCGGTCGTCAGAAGAAGAAATGGGACAGCAAGCATGTCTGATCCCAAGCCTAAATTTGACCGGCCAAGACTGATCCGTTAGACTGTCCGACCGGCTCCAGTTGAGACAACAAGCAATCATCCTGTCTCTAGCCAAATTAGACCGGTCAGACGATGGGTTGGAAACTAGTAGTTTTCAACCGTTGTCTATCCATTTGAGCTTTCTTTATAAAAAGGCTGAGCTCAGTTTGGGTTCGATAGAGAGAAAATTCAGTGCATTAGAAGCCATCTTTATTGCCCATACTATTAGGCTCTAATCCCAAGCATTTTAAGTCATTTTCCTTGTGTTGAATCACAAGATGGAGCATTCAAGGCTTACATGAAGATGAACTTGTTCTCTCTTGATCTTTAGATATTTTAGACACCTTGACCATATGTAGATCCTTTGTCTAAACCTCTTTAAAGATCCAATTAAGTATAATTTCTCTAGGTAACTAACTCCTACTAGTTGTAGAGAATTCACACCATTTCCTATCACCTTGGGTATCTCAAGAAGGACTTCACGCAAGGTGATTAATTGTTGGAGTTGGAGCATTGGCGATGCACTGACAACAAGACCGGGGGAGCAAATGGGAGCTGATTGAAGCACGGGAGAGTGGAGATCAAGCAACCTAAGAGGCGCTACAAAAGGGGCTCAATCCGACAAATAAGTTGTCATAGTAAGAGTACGGTTACACTCTTTCATCTCGGAGGATTGAGTGTGAGAGTTTGACTTTTAAACTCGAACAAGTCTCAAATGGGAGCCTCCGGCGGGAGTATACACTAGGTTCTTGGATTGGAACCGAAGGGTTAGGAGGAATCTTGTCAAACTCCTGGGTAGAATAGATCCTGTAAACATCTTGATTAAGAAATAAACCAGTAAAATCTCTGTCATAAGTTGGGAGGAACCTTGTCAAACTCCCCGATAGGGTGGAACTGATTTAAAACACCTAGGTTGGGAGGAACCTGATTTAAACTCCCTAGTGAATGCTGGTGTGCTCAAGGGATGAGTACTTGAACCAGGAGTGGAGTAGACCCATAGTCGAGCTACTATACATGCTTATGTTTGTGATGTATTTGAGCACATTGTTATCTTATCATTGTATGTTTAATTGCTTAATTATGAATGCTTGATAGAAATGTATGCTAGGCACTAGATAGGAACATTCACACACGAGATGTACTATCACTAAGTAGTGTAGACTTGAGCTCATATGATCCATTCTCATATAGTCTACATAGGTTGCATAGATTAAGTACTTGATTAGTTAAATTATTTGATAATCTATACATGTTTAGACTAGGTAGCTTAATTGCTGTATCTCTTGCTAGTCTTTGTGATTGGACCCACTTATGCTTGGAAGCTAAGTGTTCTTGTTTAATTAGTTTATAATTGCTAATTATTTTTATTAGGTGAGAGGTTTTTGAAAGGATTTTTAAATAGTCCTAATCACCCCTCGCTCTAGAACTTAGCCATAGTTCTACAAGTTCCGCCAAACTTTCACGTATAAGCGTAGGGTGTCATGTTAGACTACTGACGCAATTTCATGTGCAAGCCGCTTTTTCCCAATGATAATTGTTGATCATAGGTGGGCCCAAATGGGGCCCATGGGAGATTTCCTTACTTAACTTTTTTAAAAAAAAATTGTTGATAAGAGTGAAATTTACAATGGTATCATCCGTGAATTAGTAGGAACGGACTACCGCAACAATCCACATCGGCCCATATGCAATTGTCATTGGCTCATATGCAATCGACCCGTGTTTTGTATGCGGGCCCACCTGGGCCCACAGGGGAATTTGCACCGGTGAGAAGATCCTCACTGGATCATTGCTTAGGAAAGGATAAACCAAATACAAATCTCATCAAATCCATGACGACAAACCGCACATTTCTACAGACATAACTGCAATAGAAATTCAAAACAAAGAAGCCAAACAGGTCTTAAGGAATCCAAGAACTTCAAATGGACATAGCCCAAAATAGCTGAAGGTACCTGTTTCACATGGTGCAACTGAAAATCTGGCTGGAATAACAGCTTCAAGAGCTTTATATTGAACAGATACCCGTCGATGGTGTCGTGCTTGGTGATCGGGTCCCGGAACCTGACACGATCGTCATACATTGTACGGTCGATGCCTTGATCGTCGAAGAGATGGGGAAGATCTTGGTACAAGAAGTCCACGAGCTCTCTTAAATCAACGGTCGATTTTTGTGGGCTTTGGTCCACTAGGCTTAGTTTAAGGGCCCACTTGAAACTGTGACGGTTTTTGACGGTTATGTTTCCATTTTTGGAAGTTCTGAAGGGAAGGGGAACTGAAAGTCCGGCAGGTTTTGGGGAAGTTGGTCGTCGTGATCTGACACCCAAGTCGGAAATTGGCCTGAAAATTTGGTCGGAAAAAGCTGTAGCCATTTGAATAAAAGATTTGGAAAGAAGGATTGGAGGTTTGTGTCGGGGCTTTCCGTTTTGGGTAGAGGAGTTTTATAATACTCGGGCTGTGTATGACGCTTCATATGCAGGCACTCAGAAACTGTACTGCGTAGCCTATTTTATCCAAAATAAAGCCAACTAGATTATGAAGCTCAGTGTAGCGAAATTATAATCCGAAGATCGGATTTGTTGAACAATCCTAACCTTTGATTCATGGACACTTGTTAGTGGAAATAGGACCGTTGGATATTTTTCATTTTTAACCGTCCAATAAGCTTAATTTTTTGGTCTATGATAAATCAACACTGGGTAACACAATTTGGACGTTTTAATTTGGCTACTTGAATGCCACGTGTGCAATTTCTAAGTGCCTGCGTATTATCCATCACACTTTGTCAGAGTATAAAAGTTTCACTCTTTTGGAGCGCTTGTCCAAAGCTTATCTTCAAACGTACCTACGAACGTGAGCCACATGTAATAGGCTGGAGGAGAGGTTTGGTAGTCCGCGGGAGTACTCGAAGCTGATGTCTGTGGACAGAAAGGCCGGGACGCGGCACTGTGGCCCCCAAGGAGTTTTCAACGGTAGGCATTCAATTCCCACTGTTTCCTGTGGTGTGGTCCACTTGAGATTTGTATATGTTTCAATTTTGAGCTCATGCCCTAAAATGAGCTGGAAAAACGGATGGACAGCGTGGATAAGACACATACATTACAGTGGGCCCCGCAGAGTTTACTCTGTACGCTACCCAATGTGCGTCCCAAAGGCGTCTACTTGGTTTCATTTTGAACCATTCATTCTCAGTGGCCGTGTAAAAACACACCCAATGGCCAATCCTAACCACCCAATCGAACTGATGTAATATTCTGCTGGGGAAGTTTCTTGAGTCCTTTAAATGGATTCGTTGTCTTTTTATTTTTTTTTTACTTTTTCAAGTTTCTTTATTTGTCCAAAATCATACAGCATATTTGGACTATCTCGACCGTTCATCAGATAGGCTGCACCTTTAGGGTTTGTTGACAAATCATATCAATCAGACAAAAATAGCCGGTCGATTGGTGGGCCAGCAGAGGGAGGCTAAAAAAGATAAAAGATAAAGATTGGTCAGATTTGACAGACAATTTTTTTTTGATATGATCATTGAACTATGGCCTCGGCTGCACGGTCCTTCTGTTGAACGGCCAGATCGTCAGCTAAAGTCCTAGTGTCTGACCTGCTTGCTAAATAGGTTAGAGTTTGGGTTCAAACCCGACCTGTGACCATTGGCTTATAATCAGGTTGGGCTCAACCCAACCTGACCCAACTAGGCTTCAGCATAGGCCTGGCCCAAAGTCTTTCTAGGCCCAGTCTGCAAAGTAAAATTTAGGCCCAAGCCCCTGAGCCCAACTACGAACACAGCCACCTACTTTTGTGTAAGATTTGGGCAGTTCATTAAGTGTGACCTATCGTGCCTTATATACGACAAAAATTGCAATTGAAATCATAAGCAGTCAGGTATTACTAGAGCTGTACACTGAGTCTAACCGAATTCAACTGGACCTAACTCAGCTCGGCTTGACCAATAGACAATCCTAACTTGAGCTTGACTTGGCCAACGAGTTGGTATGGCATGCTCAGCTTGGTTCAATAGAGCTTTCGAGCCGAGTTCGAGCTTGGAAAAAAATCAAAATTTGAATAGGCCTGGCCTAAAAGCCTAACCTAAAACAATTCAAAATCCAAACCTGAAGGCAACCCAAGACCATTTACACCATTGACTGCTGATTTTATAGACAATTTTCCCTCTTATTCCTTTGCTCTCTTTCAATTTGGTACTAAACAACCTCCTTTTACAACTAGTTGAGTCGAGTCAAACCCAAATTGAGCCGAAGTGAGTCAGGGTCAGCTTGAAAATCTTCGAGCTGTAAAAAAAGGTTGCTTGACCTGGTTTGTACCCAGCATTTGAACTGACTGGTTGGAACTGAGTTGAATGAACCAACCGAGCTTGACTCATGTACAGCTCTAGGTATTATGTCTTATTAAGCTGGAGCCCACTTTTAGGACCATGCCTGGCCCAAGCCGGGCCCAAAGAATGTGCAGACCAGCCTCACCCCAGATGGTGCGGCACTTACCATGGGGCCCACATTGATGTATGCATTCTATATCCACGCTGTCCATCTGTCTTTCAATATCATTTTTGGTTGTGAACCTAAAAATGAAGTAGATCCAATTCGAAGTAGATCCAATTCTCAGGTGGACCATTCCATAGGAAATAGTGGTGATTGACAATTAATGGGCCACCAAAGTTTTGGATCACGCAGATATTTGTCTCTTCCCTTCGTCTAGGTTTATGTGACCTTATCAACAGGTTCAATGGCAAATATGCATTACTGTGGGTCCAAAATTTTTAATGTTAAGGAGTTCAATCACCTGCTATTTTAGTCCACCTAGGATTTGAATCTTCTTCATTTCTGGGCTCTGAAAAAACAGATGCACAGCATCAATATAGAATAAATACATCAATGTGGGGCACATGGTAAGGGCTGCACTGTCTTGGGTGAGGCCGGGCTGCACCTAATCGGCTCCGTATTGCCCAGGCTGTTTTGGGCCAATATAGCCTGATACAACTACATTGTTCATGAGCGATACTGGTACATATGTACCAGTTTCGGACCATAGATATCATGGTCATGTCTGGTTTTTGGGACCGGATTAGGTGGGACCGTGGACTCACCCAAGACGGTGGGGGCCTTACCATGGGCCCCACCATGATGTATGTACTCTGTATCCATTGTCCATCCGTTTTTTCCATATTATTTTAGGGCATTATCCAAAAAATGAAGCAGATCCCAATAGGGGGTGTTTGGTGCATGGTATTAGAAGGGGTGGGATAGCATTAGGTGGGATTAACATCATTTATTACGCAATGATTACCTGTCTGGTAACACCATAGATTTTCACCATCCAATGCCATGTTTGGGATCAAATTCTTGCCTGTGAGAAAAATGTGGGATTAAGCAAAATCCTGTTTGGTGGACCATGTCATTGCAATCAAAGAACCAAATTCACAACCGATGTCGGTCACTTGTACATATATATAACCATAATGTCACATGTAAAAAAGGTCTATAGATGGAGGGCATAGATAAAATACATGCATCAATGTGGGGCCCACATGTATATTGGATTTTGAAATCCACATAAATCCCATAGAAATCCCACATGGGACCAAATGCAATTCCATCCCACCTAATCCTAACCCTCTTATCCTCTCCAAACACAAGATGGAACTTGCATGGAACCAAATGCAATTCCATCCCAAGTAATCCCGTTTAACCATTAGTGGGCCATAAAAGTTTTGGATTAAGCTGATATTTGTTTTTCCCCTTCATCCAGGCTTATGTGACCTTATCGACAAATTGGATGGAAAATAAACACTAGGAAAAATTAAGGGTGTGTTTGGCGCATGGTATTAGAAGGGATGGAATCGTATTGGGTGGGATTAACATCATTTATTGCACAATAATTACATGTCTAGTAATCTCATAGTATTTTCATATCCAATCCACTTATTGGGATCAAATACTTACCATGGGAAAACCATTGGATTAAGCAAAATCCAGTTTTGGTGGACCATGGAATTGCAATCAATGGACCAAATTCACAACGTATGTCCGTCACCTGAACATATATATCACCATAGTGTCATGTATAAAGGATTTGTATATATGGATGGACGGCATGGATAAAACACATGCATCAATGTGGGGCCTACGTGTGTGGGATTTTGAAATCCCACGGAAATCCCACATGGGATAAGTGCAATTCCATCCCACCTAATCCCAAGCCTTCCATCCTCCCCAAACATCATATGGAATTTGCATGGAACCAAATGCAATTCTATCCCCCCTAATTCCATCTAATACCATGCCCCAAAGTGTGATCCTGAAGAAGTTTTTAATAGTAGTGAGTTCGATCACCACGGTTTCCTATGGTATGTTCGGCCTGATAATTGGATCTACCTCATTTTTGGGATAATGCCATACAATAATTTAGAAAAAAATGGATGGATGGCGTGGATACGGAATATCTGCCATCAGAGTCCACTTCACGCGGCTTACGTGAATCTTTTGCACATTTGAATTCTAGAAGAGAAAATGGTTGGCCTTATGACTTACCAAAAAGATTAGCAGTTGACCACTTTATTCATCTAGCTAAACACCTAACCAAAACAGATGATCTGATCAAATGAGCTGTGCATTCTGAACCATTGATCAATGGGCTCGTATGACTCATACGAGTTGACTCGGACTCAGTCAAGTACTATTTGGTTTAGGACGAGTTGAGCTGAGTCACCCCCTATTTTCAATTTTGACACCATGGACCTATATTAGGTCGTTTCTTTAGTGACGGTGGACCCTCAACTAGGAAACAAATTCCAATATTGGTGTCTTGGGTATTCCTATGTGAAAATTGTTTGTAGTGTGGTCCACCCATCATGGTGATCCCGTCACAACAAGTTGCCGGGGCCAGCCATATTGCCTGAGTTTTCAACGGCCTACTCGAGTTGTGTTGGAAACGATGCCTCATATCCTCAATGCACAAGGCCATCGGCCGGCCGGTCATAGTGAAGTTAAGGCATCATGTTGCTGGACCAATTTTAGGCCATCTAGCCTGCTGGCCGGACGATCGGTCAGCAGTTTCCTATTGCAACATGGATTCTTGCGCTAGTGTTGTTCAAAAATGTTTCTAAATCTGTTTTTATGCCTATTTAAGTGGGTACTACGGGATTAGAGGTATCCTAGGTTGCAAAGGGGATTGAGAGAGCTTCTAGGTGAGAGAAAGAGCTTGAAGAAAAGGGTTTTCTTCTTAGGGTAGCTTGGATTTCTCTTGTGGGCTTGGGTTTTGGGATCTTAGGTTCCATCTCTTGTAACTTCTGATATTATAGTGGATTGGTGTCGCTTTGTGCCGTGGTTTTTTTATTCGTGAGGAGTTTTTTCACGTTAAATTCGGATTGTCTATGTGTGGGTGTTGCATGCATTGTGATTGCATTGTGTCGCTTGTTTGATTCAATTTGCTGCTTGTGTTTGGCTTTGCTTCCGCTGCAGGCCCTCCTATCCAAACAACTGGTATCAAAGTGATCGTTGGGGTGTAGTAGAAATTCGGATCTGAGACAAGAGCATGTCATTGGGCATGAGGTTCGACATAGAGAAGTATTCGGAAAAAAATAATTTTAAACTTTGGAAGGGGAAGATGAAATGCCTTCCTTTTAGTTCAGCAAGGATTGCAAGATGCGCTCCTTGAAAAGTGATCGGAAGCTACGAAAGAAGAAGAGTGGAAGAAAATCGATGAAAAGGCCAATGTCTCAATCCAATTGTGCTTGACATATGAGGTCCTGTACAACATCATGAAAGAGAAGATTGTGGCTAAAATATGGGCAAAGTTAGAGAATATCTACGCGAAGAAATATCTGAAAAATCGCATATATTTGAAGCTTCAGTTGTATAATTTGAGGATGGCGGAGGGGGCCGATGTCGAGAGCCACATCAACAATTTTAATAGGTGTATTTGCAAGTTTATGGATGTAGATGAACCGATGAAGGACGATGATCAAGCGTTTATTCAGTCGAATTCTCTTCTAGAATCATATGAGTCGCTCAAGGACTTGTTGTGTGCAGGTAGGGAGACTATTAGCGTAAAAACCGTTATCTCAACCCTTCAGGCAAAGGTGATGAGAAGGAAAAGCGGCGGTGTAGGTCCCTCTACTGATGAGGCACTGGTTATGAGGGAGAGGAATTCTGAGCAAGGTGGATGATCTCCTTCATCGAGATCTAAATCAAAGGGTAAGTGGAAGTATAATGTGAGATGCTGGAATTGTGGGGAAGAAAGGCACGTGAAGAAGGATTGTTCGAATCCCGGGAAAAGGTAGGAGAAATCTGAAGATTCTTCTAGGGAGGGGACCAATACCGTAGAGGACGGTGGTGATAGTTGTGATGTATTGACTGTATCCGGCATAGTTTCTTGGTGGAGAGTGGCTCTTGGATTCAAGTATATCATGTCATTTATGTCCTGACCGGAGTTCATTCATGTCATACAAGGGTATGATGGTGGATCAGTGTTTGTGGGTGATTGTTATGCTCGCAATGTGGTGGGGATTAGTTTGGTGCGCATTAGGATGTTCGATGGAGTCGAATGGATCCTCGAAAGTATGAAGCATGTCCTTGAGATGAAGAGGAATGTGATATCTCTTGGTGCACTTGAGGCGAAAGGGTGCAGGTTCATCAACTGTGATCGGTATTGTAAACTGGTGAATGGAGCACTCGTGGTGATCAAGGCAGGGAGGTGCGATAATCTTTACAAGGTGATCGAGAGTACAATTCATGGTGGAGCTGCGGGATCGGCAGCAGAATCCACGGTTGCTTGTATGTGGCAAGAGAAAAAGGGGCACATGGAAAGAGCAACAAGGCGTGTGAAGATGCAAGGATAAAGTGATGGAGCATGAGAAGTGACGAGACTATAATGATGACGAAGTAGAGGTGGAGATTGTGTGTAGCGAGGTGGTGCATGATGATATGAGTCATGGTGGAGTTTGTTGGAAACAGATGCCTCATATCCTCAATGCACAGGGCCACCGACCGGCCGATCACAATGAAGTTAAGGCAGCACATCGCTGGACCAATTTTGGGCCATCCGGTCGGTCAGTAGGGGGTTCAGCCGGCAGTTTCCTATTGCAACACGGATTCTTGTGCAGTGTTGCGCGAAAAGGTTTCTAAATCTGTTTTTTATGCCTATTTAAGGGGGTACTACGGGATTAGAGGTATCTTAGGTTGTAAAGGGGATTGAGAGAGCTTTTAGGTGAGAGAAAGAGCTTGAAGAAGAGGATTTTCTTCTTGGGGTAACTTGGATTTCTCTTGTGGGCTTGGGTTTTGGGGTCTTGGGTTCCATCTCTTGTAACTTCTGATATTATAGTGGATTGGTGTCGCTTTGTGCCGTGGTTTTTTACTCGTGAGGGGTTTTTCCACATTAAATTCGGATTGTCTATCCGTGGGTGTTGCATGCATTGTGATTGCATTGTGTTGCTTGTTTGATTCAATTTGCTGCTTGTGTTCGACTTTGCTTCCGCTGCCGGGCCTCCTATCCCAACAAGTTGGTCAATGTCAGCTCGAGTCGACCAGGGGTTCTAAGATTCATGGTCGATATCCATCAGTATTAGATCTGACTGAGTTCGAGTTGAGTCGGATGAGTGTGGAACAATGGCCCATTAGTGAGGGTGGACCGGCTACCTGTTAGAAATGGTCCCCACACAACATTTAAACTTGCTTTGTGTGGGGACCATCTCTAACAGTGGCCTACTGTCATTGTGCCTGTGCTGTGAGTAGTACGTAATCCAAGTCTCATATACACATACTGCAGCAACTAACTGTAACATTTAATTATTCTCCTCTGTGTGGTCCACTCGAACATTGGATCTGCCTATTTTTCGTTCTGTACTCCAAAATGATATGGAAAAAATGGATTAATGGTTTGGATGAAACGTATACATTACGGTGGCCCCTCAGAACCCCCCCGTCTGCTGAAAATTCCAGTGACGTAGCAACTGCAACCAACCATTTTCTTTTCAACCACCATTTGATATTACCATTTGAATGGCCAGGATTGTCTGGCAGTGCAATTTAAGGTGGTCCATACATGATAAGGCCCACAATTTTATTGCAATGCATGCATGCCACGTGTGCAGTGGATGAGTTTTGTCACGCCAAAGAAGGAAAAGTCTATGGCTCCTATTTTCTAGTCTATCTTTGACACGTGAGTAACGCGGGGTTGGAGCTGTCAGCCGTGAGGTTTGTCCATGTGGGGCCTGCAAAGTAGAATATAGACTTGACTCTTGCTCTGACCATGTTGGTTGAAACAAACAGGACCTAACCCTGGCCTGTGATGATTATGCATGGCCAAGCCGAGCCCGATCCCAGATACCCCATTTTATGCAAGGCTGCTTATTAGGCGATGTAGGATGGGGCACACTTGCATTCTTAGCATGATTGGACCAAAAAAGCCAAACGGAAGTAGAAGTAGCAGATTTAGGCCTAATTCTAAGGCATGATGTAATTGGACCCAGGCATCTCTAGTTCAAAGAAATTCATTCCGGCTAAGGAGAAATTATTGTTTGAAGTACATGAGCTATCGATCTTTATGTAGCAGGCCATCCAGGGTCAATTGACCCATGTAGTGGGTTGCGTCGCGTCTATTCGTTTCGTGAGAAAACACATACTTCCTATTCAAAATTATTGTGATTTAACTTTTTTTTATTTTTAATAATTTTGATTTTTGTTGTATCTCTTTATTTTTAAAGTTTTAGAGATTTTCCTTTTTTTTAAAGATTAATTATAATCATGCCAGGAATGCTCGAGTAAGATTAATTTAGGACTTTCTATTTTTGGTAATACTTACTATTTTGGGTAAGTTATATTCTAATTAAATTAGGACTTCTATTAGGGTTAGAATTTTGTTGCTTTAGGTAATTCACAATAGGTTTTTATCTTTTCTTTATTATTGGGGTAATTGAGAAATCATATACATTGCACATTATTCAATAAAATATTTACGTTTTTTTTCTTCTTATTATTTTTTGTGGATTCAAGAACTACCTTGTGGATTCAAGGTTTTGACTACTTAAGAAAGACGGGGTGATCTTTATCATAATCTCTTCACACCCTTCTCTACGTTAGTTGGTATTAAATAGAGGTTTTTCCTTAGTTCGATGACATCTAAAAATGGCGCGGGCAACAATCCCATAGACAGTGCTCCAGAGAACAATCCTATAAAAGTGACAACGTTTGAAGCTTTTCGACGAGAGAATTTATGAGCCATATAAGGATTACAGGCAATGATTGATCATTTGACGAAAGCCTTAAGATAGACCAATATTTGTAATAATGAGCAACATGAGATCGGCGATGGAGCTCGCGATCATCATGCATGTTCATGGTGTGACATTGGTGATGAATTGCAGGCCACCACTTAATAATATGGTAAATCGCAAGCCACCACTCTGATAATAAAGAAGATTTTGTACACACCAATGGAGGAGATAGATCTACAGTGGCATAAGATCTTTCGAACAAGGTACACTGTGAACCAAAAGCCATATGATCTGATCATGGATGACAAGGGTAGTGAGAACATTGTGTCGAAGACTATGGTGGAAAAGCTGCAAATGAAGACAGAAGGGCACCCCTCTCCATACGCATTTGGGCAGATCAATGAGGTCAGCGAAATAAAAGTAATTGAACAATGTCGTATTCCTTTCTTCATTGGTAAATATTATAAGGACAAAGTAATTTATGACGTGGTTGATATAGAGACTTATCATATGCTACTTGTCGACTATGACAATATGATGCTGATGCTGTGCATAGAGTCCGAGATAACATATTTATATTTGTTAACAATGGTAGAAGGTTATCCTCGCTCTTATGAGAACGGAGAACCAACCCAAAACTTTTAAAGTAGAGATGTGGTTTCTTATAATTGTACCAGATTTCGTCAAAGAATCCGAGGAGACAAGGAAGACTGATGCATTAGTTGTAAATGGGAAGGAAGTAGAACCTACGAACATTTTATAGAACTTGAAACTAATGTTGTAGGAGTTTAAGGGGGATTATAGCCGATGAACTTCTCAACAAGTTGTCCCTCATACAGGATATTGCTTTTGTTCAGGTAGAGTTTGCCTTCAACAACATATGTAATCGATCCATCAACAAGTCCCCATTTAAGGTTATGTATGGTCGTATTCCCAAACATATACTCGGCTTAGTTCCTTTGCCTAAATTACCTGTTATGAGTGTTGTGAAAAAAATATAACGGACCGGATCGTTATAGTGTATGCCGAGGTCCAAAAGAAGTTACATAGGTCCAATGCCAAGTATAAGAAAGATATTAATAAACATCGGCGTCAGAAGGCATTTGAAGTGGGTGATAACGTGCTAATTCACCTGCACAAGTAGAAATTTTGACTGAGACATATATCAAGATAAGGAATAAGAAGATCGGTCTTGTTCTAATCCTCAGGAAAATTAATAATAATGCTTACGCTAATGATCTTCTTGAGGGCGTGAAGATCTCACTGACTTTCAATTTGGCAAGCTTATATAAGTATCATGATATGAGTTTGTTGAATACTTTAAGGACGAGTTTTTCCAAGTAAATGGGACTGATGTAGAACGTGGCACAGATGCATTCGTAGCATAGTTGGACTAAAGGAAGGCCAATCAGAAGTGGAAGTAGTCTGATAAATTCGGGCCCAATCTTAAGTAGGGTATGACGTAATTGGGCCTTGGGCACGTTCTGAGTGTGAATTGTAAATCAACCATAACTTTTGATCCAGGTATTGTTATGGGATGCACTACCCATCAGTTTTTATGTAGATGGCAATTTGGGAGTCAATTGACCCATGGAGTGGGTCACATCAATCCATTTTGTAAGAAAACACATGCTTCATGTTCAAAATTGTGATTAGAAAACTTCATTATTTTTAGTAATTTCAATTTTTATCGTATCTCTTTATTTTTAGAGTTTAAAATTTTTGTATTTTTTAGATATTGATTGTAATTATGCTAAGAATGCTCTAATAAAGTTAATTTAGAACTTTTTTTTTTTAGTATAATTTATTATTTCAAGTAAGTTTTATTCTAGTTGAATTAAGACTTTATTAAGTTAATTATAATTTTATTATTTTGGATAATTTTAAATTAGAATTATATTTTTCTTTATTAGTGATGCAATCAAGAAATCATACACATTACACATTATTCAATAATACTTGAGCTTTTTTTTTCTTATTATTTTTGTGGATTTAGGGGTCGTTTGGTTGGGAGCAAATGCACGAAAACGAAATGGAATTGGAGTAAATGCATATGTAAATCAAATCAGAGAGGATTTTGGGGTAAATGGGTGAAATGCCTTTTTGAGTTTTCTTGGAGAGTTGCGTGAATAAATAAAAGTGCCATCGTGCACATGTCTACCATACATGCGGCACACTAATGATACTCTCCAATTATTGACTACATCACTAAAATCAATAGAATGATCTAGACCATCTAAAGGTTGGCCATCTAAAAACACTGTCAATTTGCTTTTGTAATCTTTATGTTTATGGGCCCATCCAAGGCTTGAAAGTTCTTCAATTTTTTACTAAAGTATATACTTTAATGGGCTAGTTACAACCATTTAGTTAAACATCACATATGTACAATAATTTTAGATATTAAAGATAATTTGGAATATCAAATATGTTCCTGCAAATATATTGAAAAATGACTATGCATTCTAATTACTCCCATCCGGACAATTTAAAATGCATTTCATTTACTCTCATCCAAACACAATTGAGTAAGCCATTTACTCCCAAATCATTTGCCTCCAATTCCATTTCACATTTACTTCTATTTACAAGCCCCCAGATGAACCTTTAAGAATTACCTCATGAATTTAAGGTTTTGACGAGTTGAGAAAGACGATCATCTTTCTCATTATCTCCTCGTGCCCTTCCCTGCATCATTACTTGTACCAATCATAGACAAAAAAGCCCTTGAAATCTGAAACAGACAGGGCTAGGTCAGGCTGATGAGCTCTCAAACACACCTTAGCCTAGTCTTTGGTCCTAGTATTTTGGGTGTCATCCAGGCAGCAATTCCATCCGCATCAGTTGTGTGAGTTTCGGAGAAAGATCTGCACTTCCCGGTCCTCATTCCTAGAAGGCCCAAAGTGGGTCAAGCCCAAAATCCAGACAGGTTAGCTCAACCCATTGCCAGCCATTAGCACAAAGCAGGCCTACGGTCCGCAGTTGGCCGGAACAAAATAAGATGAGCTAAACCTCCCCTACTGACATTAATGAATTCAGTACCTCCCCTGAGACCGATCTTACTGATCTCTTGATTTTTTATCGAACCCAAAAACAAAGGTTGTCGAGTTAACTCGACCGTCCGGCCTTAGCCACTTCACCCAGGCATTTATCTTCTCGACAGGCATGTCGGGTCCATTTTCTAATCTGATCAACTCAGACCAACTGGTTCCACTCTGAGTCGAGTCGAGTCACACCAATTCACCTCTTAATCCCGACTCACTTTATGTTACCGTATCAGACTTGACTTAGTCCGAGTCAACTCGTACGAGTCGTTTCCAAATCGGACGAGTAGTCAACCTTGTTGGGTCGTACTCCTGACCCCAATGCTGCAACCCTTACGTCCTAATCATCAATTCAATACTGCATGGCCCACCAGAACCAGTGGCCCTCTCTCCACCTGATAACACTCCATGGTCTTGACTAGCATTTTTCAAAATATCTAAAATACCCTCAGAAGAATCAGATCTCCACTCCACTCCTAAGACAATGACACAACCTCTCTCCCATTGCCCTTTCATTACCCCCACCTTCCTACCATCCCACCTCCCAAACGAGCCTTTCCAACGTGGAAGTGCACCCAACATCCGACTGTACGTGTGGGCCCACATGTGGCAACCCTTTCACGTGCCACATGCAACCGGCGTTGTGCTCACCACACCTTGGAATCCTCCATACACACTCCTCACGTGGCTAACCTGTGCCAATCCCCATTTCATCCCTCTATATAAACACCACCAACCCCAATTCAAAATCACATCTAACCAACAAAACCCAATTTGCATTTTCATCCCTTACTAGCAATTTCCTAGCAAATGGGTCCCATTTTTATGATCACTTCATGGTGCAAGAAGCATGGAGATGGTGATGATGATGGTGATGATGGCTATGATTATGCACCAGCTGCACCCATGGAAGGCGATGGTGACGATGATGACCGGGACTATGACTATGCCCCGGCCGCACCCAAGGAACCTGATGGCGATGATGATGATGATGGTGATGATGGCTATGACTATGCACCAGCTGCATGAGTGGTATGGTACCACTAATGGCACTTGAATCTTTTAAGTGGTACCAAACACTAGCCGTCGGGTCCTAAGATCCGAATTTTTTATTATCTATTAGTGGACCGTTTATACACAAACTTTAGCTTTGTTTTTTTTTTTTTTTTTATCCAGACTAGTTATGTAATTTTTCCTTTATATTTAAGAGAAATGCTTATATAATATCTTACTCTCTGTCTAAAATCAATGGTCCTAAAAAATTACTATCTAGTAGAAAACTTTTAATATGTCATGTGCTTTCAACATTCAATAGGTTTGCTCCATCATGAGGATGGCCGTATACAAAAATCAGCCTCAGCCACTCATTAGGTGGACCACACTTGTATTTTGTTATTTATTAGTGGCGATATATATTATTTTTGAGTGTCTGGCCTATTTGATGAGTGGATGAGGTGTTTTTGCACAAGGTGATCATCATGGTGGGGCCAACCTATTGGACGGGGCGGATATTGCAAACACATGGTAGATTGGAAGTTATCCATATCCAACTGGTTGGATGTGTGGGGATTTCTCTTATCGTGATGGAAAGTTTGGGCATTGATGCAAATTCCAAATGGGTTTTTGTTGGTGGGCCATTAGACTGTTTTATAGATGGGCATGTATGTATGTATGACTCTTGTCATGGACACCATGTCATGATATGACACAATATTCGGCATAGTTTAATGATAATGAAAGAAGTATTTAGTTGTATCATCATCACTTTGACTTTCAATATTATAGCTTCTATGATTTTTATTTTCCTACCTTCTATTAGAATATGTGACCTGTCATTGATTGTCTTACTTTAATTTGAGGAGTATACTTTGTTTTTTTATTAGCAAGTGAATGGGTACTGTAGATGGTAAAATGACATAAATGGGGTTGTAAAATTGCACTTGGTTGTAAAATTGCACTTGGCTGAGGGCATTTTGGGAATTTGGTATAAATATGGTAGCAACTTGCACCCTTATGGGAGGGACATTTGCTAATTAGAACAAAAGGAAAAAGGCTTTTAGAGGCAAATAGTGGTGTTTAATGAAGGTTATTTTGGGAATAAAAGGTATAAGTTTCGAGGGGAAGACTGCTATGTTAGTGTTTGTCACTGATGTACAGCTATCCAGACCATCCAGGAATGGAGAATATCTCTAAAATCATGCTGATCAAGAAATCCTAACCATCCAATCAATGGCTATGAAATGCACGTTTAAAAGTAAAGCAGTGAGTGGTCCATATTTTTAGGGAAAAAAAATCAGATGGTTGATATTATCCTTTCGGTGCAATTTTTAGCTTATTCTCTAACCACATCTGGGTCAGTGATTTTGACAGTATGGATTTCCGTACAACTATGCCATGTGAACGGTTCGAAGAGTCTCCACCACTTTAAAAGTTTGCAACAAAAACTAACATGGGAGTCTACCTTAAGCTTCAATATCACACATGGGGCCATCTTGGGAATAAACGGTATAAAAGCTATAAAAAATTGGCTTTGCAACTTTGCTATCTAATTGGGTGGGGCATTTTTGGAATAAAAATTATATAAAAGGTTTGAAATCTAATGAGTGGAGGCATTTTGGGATAAAGAGTTCACAAAACTTATAAAAGAATTTCCAAATTTAGTACAATGGGGCTTCTGATTTGCAATCTAATACAATATTACATATGATGTGAGAAGAAGCATATTGACCGTTGATTAGTTATCTGATGGTGATGAGATATAGGTCCAGGCTATGCTAAAAGATAAGAGAAAGTGAGCCCCACATCTCATCAGTGTCTGATCTTGGACCCCCGATCATGAGATGGTTAATTACAAGGTGGTGGAGGTTGCTGTGCATGTATTACATTGAATAATTTCCCGTAGTTTTTTTTTTTTTAATTTTAAATTTGGATGGTGAAAATAGATAAGATTATTAATATAATAATAATTAAATAATTATAGTGTAATCTCAGACATCAGCTAGTCTGAGATTTTTGAAACTAAATAAACTGCATGACATGTACAAAGTCGTCCTTACGTATGTATAGAAGTGGCTATGTTGTCTGGAAGAATGTTTTGTTGTCCATGACGTTTTTTTCTACTATAATAAAAAGCCTACGTACACTTGTGTAAGAGTCCTTCACATCTACATGCAGGCAACAATTCGCAAGATCTGAGCTTTCCATCAGGTGGGCCACTCTGTTATTCAGTTTAGATAGTCTGTCGCAAAAAATTGTCCATTTTGCTTCTCGTGTGAGCCACAATCTGCATGGATGACTTGAAAAAAAATGAAAAAAAAGAAGAAGAAATCCATCACCATCCAGTTTGTTTTGGGCCCACGCCGAGTAGTGACATGGTTCAAAGACGTTTCATTTTGTCACGTATGCATGTGTGCACTTGGAATGCAACTCAACAAAAAAAAAAAGGAACGATGAGTAGAAGAATGCTAAAAAAGTATGAGTACAGCCAAACGGGGCATCTATTTGGAATAAAAAATTGAGAAGTATGTTTTGAGTCCACCTTGAAAGTTAAAAAAATAAGAGATGAGGAGAATCATTGAGAGATTTCAATTCATTATTCCTCCTTCCTACCAAATGGATGAGAAAGAATAATAATAATCTATCAACTAATCCACAATACAACCCTAATGGTACTGATCCACTAAACAACCCTGCCTCTCAGGAACGTCCACCGTCGTATGTGCTCACTCAATTAGAGGCCACAAGCGGTCATATCCAACGCTTAAAATGAGCATATCGGTTATCCTAGCTTTGACCACCCATGTTGTCTTCTATTTATTGTCACGTCTTAAGATTTTTCCATTTAGTGGGCCATCATGGATCGATAAATGTCCTGATCAAGCTGGATCAAATGCAACTGCTTGATTTAGGCAATAAGCATGCCAATGGGGCTCACTTTTCATGTGATCATATTATATATGTTGTGGGCCAACATATTATCAACTTGATTATATATGGGGTAGAATCCTAGCAAATGCGGACTTTATAAATGTGCCAAAAACTTGAGGGCTAAGGTCTTTTGATGGGCACTATATGCAGAAGAATTGTTTAATTAGTTTGCGAACCACTCTCATGTTTTGCACTTCTTCCTGTGTCGAAAATGCTTAAAAAGAAAAGGTGATCATGAAGTAAGGCCTTAGGTACATATCCTTGCCTAGAGGATTGTAAATGGGTAAAATGCAGATATGACATGCATGCAGTCGGAAATTATAGCTAGTCAGAATTTATAATTAGTCATCTAACTAATATAACTTTTGAACAAAGGATAGTTACATGAAAATGGGTAAAAAATAGAGAAATTGATGAGTATAAACTTCGATATATATAGGAGAAAAGAAAATAGTAGAAATAGAATATGGATACTTGTATATAAAGATTTGGAGGATAAAGTTGCAAATGTCGGGAGATTTAAGTGATATGATTTTACTAAAAAAAAAACATTACAAGAGTAAGTGATAAAACTTTATTAATAAAAATTATGTTAGTACAAGAGATAATCAATATTATATTAATGCATGTACATTTGCAAGTAAGGTTAATTAGAGGATGGAATTAAGACATAATTATGAGAGGAAATGAATGGACTAATGCAAGGAATTTTGAGTGAACAGGGGATATATATATATATATATATATATATATATATATATATATATATATATATATATATATATATATATATATATATATATATATATATATATAGGAAAAGACTAAAATGATTATATAGGAAAATAAAGTAGGATATGAGAAGGTATATGAGGATATGATTTTAGGAGAAGAAATAAGATGGGGTATATTATATATTCTTGATTTTGCTATGGCACACAATCTAGCTCTAGCAAACACATATTTAAAAAAAATATAAACATTTAATAACTTTAAAAAATAAATCATATACAAGTGAAAAATAAATTTATTTCTACTTAAAAAAAAATTAACAAGATCAATATGTAAGGATTACAAAGTCCAGGAAAGAATCCGACTATGCAACATAAGTTAATGATCACAAATGTTTATATGAAGAGATAAAAGAAGGAGAATTAAATTAATAGGTATATAAAAACTAAGTGCTAGTTATTCAAAAATACATTGATGGGTTAAGGAAAGTAGATTGTCGATGAATAATTAAATGTTATATGGAATGAGATGGCAAAGTGCATTAGGAAAATGACAAAAGATCTTTTAAGAGTATCTAGAGGGAAAAGCCAATTATATAAAGAAATTTGGTAGTGGAATTGAGGATGTATAAAAAATATTTATGAGAAACATTTATGTTTCAAAACCTGATAAAGGACTATAAATAATGAAAGTTTTAAATAATATAGAAACGGAAAAAGATTACTAAGAAAGTAGTAAGGGCAAACATAAGGCTTCTAATTTTAAAACTTGTTAAATGACAACCACTATGAAAGCACATGGATAGGAGTCATAAACTCAAATGACATAAGAGACCATAAATACTTATACAAGATTAAGATATTTGAAGTGAAAGAAGCTTTAAGAAAGAATAAAACAAGAAAGGCCTTTGGACCAAATGGTACATTAATAAAGGTTTGGAAGTATACATGAGATATTAGGTATTTTGATGGACAAAGTTGTTCAACAAAATTATAAGATAAAAGAAAATTTCAGGAAAAAAGGTACTATAGTACTTATTTATAAGAATAAGTATAGAGCTACACAAACTATCATGGAATTAAACTTTCGAGCCATGCTTTGAAATTTTGAAGGAAAATGATTGGGCAAAGACTAAGGCATATTAGATAATCAGTTTGAGTCATGCCTGAAAGGTACCTACTACCGAAGCTATTTTCTTACTTAGATAATTGATGGAGAAATATAGAGAGGGGAAGTAGAATCTCCACATGGTCTTTATTGATTTGGAGAAAGCATAAAATAGGGTTCCTAGCTAGAGAGTTAATTTGATGGATGTTGAAAAAAAAGAGTTTCAAGAGGATACATTGATGTGATTAAGGATATGCATGAGGAAGCGATAACAAATGTGATGATCATTAGTAGAGATAAATGAGTTCATATATAACTACTGTAGACTTGCACCAGCTATCGCCATTAAACCCATACCTTTCCACATTGGCTATGGATGAGTTAACGGGTAATTGTAGGAAGAGATCCTATGGCATATGTTGTTTACAAATGGCATAATTTTGATTCCTAAGAAGAGGGAGGGCATAAATACAGAGCAAGACTTATGGAAGGATGCATTAGAATATTAAGGATTTTAAATTAGTCAGATTAAAAAATAGAATATATAGAGTGCAATTTTTATAAAAATAGGAGTCAAAATGAGAACTTAGTTAAGATTATTAACCGAGAGGTTTTCCAAAATAACCATTTTCGATACCTTGGGTCAAAATTATGAGAGTGGAAAGATTGAGAATGATGTTGCCCATAGAATATAAGCCAGATGATAGAAATAGAGATATGCCTCTACAATTTTATGTAATCATTGTGTACCACTCAAATTGAAAGGAAATTTTTATAAGATAGCTATAAGACTTGCCATACTTTATGGGACAAAATGTTTGACAATTAAGGAACAACATGTTTATAGGATTAACGTAGCTGAAATGAGGATGTTGTGATTAATCGGTGGCAAGACAAGGAAAGATAAATTTAGAAATGAATGCATTCGAGGGAACTTTGGAGTATCGGTAATAGGTAATAAGATGAGGGAGAGTAGACTTAGATGATTTAATCATGTGCAACATGGACTAAGAACTACATTGGTAGGAGTGAGTTGGTATAAGTTGAAGGCCCTACAAGGGCAAGAAGAGGTCCCAAAGGGATGTGGATGTAGATAGTAAGAAAAGACTTGATAGCCTATGGTTAGGCTAAAGGTCTAGTCCTTAATAGAGATGGTAGAACAAGATTCACGTAGCTCAGCAGAAAGACAGTATACACGCACTCAAAAGTTGTGCACATGGCACAATAACCCAAATTAAACAGACTACACTGGAACCCACCGTTTCTAGGTCACAGTCCCTAACTCAGATTGGTTGAAGAACCGTTAACTCTGATTTGTTGACATTTATTTGTTGAATCGGGACCTTCTGATATAACTATCCAATATATATGATAGTCACATAACCAAAATAAGATTATTTTCTGGTTAATGATACATCTAAGCTAGAAACCATAGTTTGGATAGTTTAATTTGACTTAATTTTATGCCACTGTATGCAACTTCTAAGCGCTTGCACATCATCCTTCACATCGGCAGAGCATCAAAGATGAGAGGCGATTTGGTAACTTATAAAGAGGCACCTAAGATTCGCTTCTAAGTGAGTTTTTAGCCGTCGGATGGAGCCGGGTTAGAGATAGCTTAAATAGCTCCTCCTTTCAGCCACAAATTCAAACGAACGATCGTAGATGTGGAGCCACAAAAGGCACTGAATCGGTTCTCATCCAAGTTCTTCTTGAAGAAAAAAAAGTCACTTTTCTCTCTAAAAGAAGCTCAACCATTATTGAAGGGAGATACAGGGCCAAAGTATTAGATTATGGACCTTAAGCAGCATGAAGAAGCACTGCATTTGGAAAATAGTTCAGATCATGGACCTACTTGTGGATGGATCTCAGCTTCAAAGTTACACTGATTGGACCATTTAAACCATCTAATTCGCCTCATTGAATTTGGACCGCACACCATTTTCTATCTATTTGTGGCCACCAATTGGAGGGTTAGGATTGTCTAAGTCAAGAGTAATTTGTAGGTCCTCCAAAGTAACAATATTGGATTGTAAAGGTTGGTAGATGAAGTGTAATACCAAAGGTGATGCAACATCACACCGATTTAACAATCGTAAACATCACCCACCTCCATATGCGTTGTGCATCTATGACATATGTGTTTTATATCCACACGGTCCATCCGTTTTGAAAGCTCAATTAAGGGCATCAGACATAAAATGAGGCGGATCTAAATCTAAAGTAGACCACACCACAGGAAAACAGTGTTGATTGAAGGTCCAGCATAAAAAATTTCCCAGAGCCCATTGTAATGTTTACTTTTCCATCCAACCCGGCCATTTGTCTTGTGGGACTACACTAGGCCAGGGGTTAGGTTCTCAGGAGGATCCGAAGCCCAAGTGGGCTATGCCACAAGCAACGGTTGGATCATAATTTGGATTACACAATTTCAACCAAACGGCAAGTTTCATATGGAACCTGCCTAGTTTCTACAATTTTGGATTCCAACAGTAGAATTGGGATTTTATCTAGAATTGGGATTCTGCAACCAAACGGGCCCGAAGTGTGTGTATAGATGCATATATGCATATTAACTTCATTTGTTTTTAATATTAGGTCATTTGTGTTTTAGAACATTTTTAAGAAAAGAGAATGAGATATGGGAGGATATTGAAAAATATAAACAGTAGAGTACATCTATTGTTCCCTAATCAAGATAATGGATATTAAAATTGAAAGATTGATTTTATTTTGAACTTTATACCTAAAAGAAGATGGAGGAACCAAGGAAAAAAGAGGAAGGATCAAGATGAAAAGAGAAGAGAGGCTGTTCTAAATGATCATTAACATTTACTTTTATCTTAAAATCTTAAAAATTTTAAGCATGGTAAATTTATAATATTTGTTTCACATCGATTTTCTATTTAAATCTTAAACTGGACATTAAATTTCTGGATTTAAAGGTAGAAATGAATTAAAAGATTATAGTCAGTTGCGTATAGCTGCGCTGGCTAACATGTTTTTAGATATGTTCACAGCTCCAACTAACAGAAACCCTATCAACAATGTTGATTTTTTTTTCCTGTTCACACACCCTATTGTTAGTACACCCACCCACCCCCTTAGTTACATCACAATGTTAGCCACCCCCACTATGGGAGACCTCAGTGTTGAAACGAGGCTAGCTTCACTCAGTCTGCCACTTGAGCTATGGACCTGGGTGTCAATAATGTTGATTTGAAACGAACATGTGATGGAAATCTTGCTGTGGGTTACACTCAGGATAGAATAGTGACTTAATGCAAAATCTTGTCAAGCTGTAACTTAGCTTGAAATCGCATTGTCGTGACTTACCTCAAAATATCATCGGTCTTGACAAGGCTAAGTTTCAAGTTGTGTCACAAGTTTGAGTTGAGTACCAATGTATCTAACAATACATTATTTCTATCCCCACATGCAATAAATGATATGATTAAATTATACTTATTATTATTTTCAGCAGATTCACAACCTCACTTAAGAAAGTAAAATCTATAACAAGCGTGCCCGCACAGATGCACACGAACACATATATGTTTGTTTATATTTTATATAATTTACTTCTTAATACATCCATTTTAAAAACCTACTACTGATACTAATGTTTTTTTATTTAATTATTGACAACTAAGTTGAGTTAACGAAAACTTGATCAAGCCTTTAATTTGATTTGATCTACGTCAAATTGAGTCATGGATATTTCCCAACTAGGGTTTTCTGTTCAGTGTTTTTAAGTAGTTGAAGCTATGACCATTGTGGGTGACTCATGCACCAGTGATGCCATTGAATGGATGTAACCTTTCCTTTGTTGGCCAACATACAGATTAGATCTATAGAAAAATATCTCTTGCATGTAGTTTCCATGGTTCGAATCTTTAATTCAGTGATGTACATTTTAATCCATGGAAAAAAAAAAATCTATAAAATTTTGGAATTTAAATTCTTTCCAAAAACCTTCCAACGAATATTCAAAAATTAGGTCTCTTCCCATATTTCTCCCTCCCTAGTAAGCAAGGTTTAAAGTATGGCTCAAAATTGGGAGGTATTGCCTGATCAGCCCCAAACGATTCAGTACACAGTACATTCCACCTATAAGCAATAGGAGGGGTGACTTGGTGTCCCACTTGACATGATATGGACGAGTTGAGGATGATTCATCCCGAGTCACCCATATACGACTCGGTGAGACTTTATATAAGATGGCTTGTTGGGTTCACCCATGATGTGTATCCAAAAACCTCTTAATTATTAGCCGTTCATCCAAAAATCAGGATAAAAAAATGAACTTGGGTGGGCCGCGAAATTAGGAAAAAGAGGGGAGAGAACTTACCATTGAAAAACATTAAATTGTGTTTTTGGCCCACTGTACTGCCCATCCAAGTAGCTCATACGGTTAGGCCGGCTTTGATATGGCCCATCAAGCCCAACCTAATTATGGGTTGGGTCAGGCCACAGGGAAATAGGTTGGGATCAGATTCGGG
Organism: Liriodendron chinense; assembly: GCA_003013855.2. Lineage (NCBI taxonomy): Eukaryota > Viridiplantae > Streptophyta > Magnoliopsida > Magnoliales > Magnoliaceae > Liriodendron > Liriodendron chinense. Next base: position 5,436,307 of record PVNU02000439.1, on the reverse strand, counting down.
TTAGAATTCTTAGCCTAAAAAGTTCAGTCTCATGCCGACCCAACACTGACCCATCACCACCCGCTCAGGTTGGGTCAGGAGGAGCTAAGAAAAGGCTTGATCCCAGCCTGGACCTGGGATGATCCAAAATATTCCAGCCTGAGCCCGAGCCTCAATGTTTCTTAGGTGGATCACAGGCTACCAAACAGCTAAGGGTTCTTTTTAAGATTTTGTGTCTATTACGAGATTTCCCTTGCAAATCCTAATGGGCTAGGCTGTTTCGTAATCAGGCCAGGTTGATGGGCTCCTTTACACAGTACAGACCCGTTTAATTGAGAAACGGGCCTGAGCTTTAAGCCCGAGCCCAGGCCAGCTCTTGAGCGTAATACGCCAGGCCAAATCCGGCCCGAAAGCCCGACGGGCCAGCCCGGCTCATTGACGGTCTAGAAAGCGTGGTACTTGCATTTGCATCACTTCCCTGGAGCTCTGATGTAGGGATGTTCTCTCGACGTTATTTTGCATTTTCCTCTGTTACACTCCAAACCCTTCCAAAACCCCGCTCTCTCTACTCTCTGCTACCCTCCAAAAACCCCAGAAGACTCACCAAGAAATCATGCATTACTCTCCTGAAAAGCTGCAAATCCATGAAGGAACTCAAACAGATCCATTGCCAGATCTTTCGGGCCTGTCTCCATCAAAACAGAGATGCCTTGGACAAGCTCATGGCCTTCTGCACAGCCCAAGAGCATTTGAATCTGCACTATGCAGACAATATTTTCAAAACCATTCAAGACCCATCTCTTTTTTCCTACAATCTGATGATTAGAGCATTTGCAAAAAAAGGTAGTATGGGAAATGCCGTTTTGCTCTTTGATAGGCTGAGGGAAGATGGCCTGTCACCTGATAATTTCACCTACCCTTTTGTTCTGAAGGCAGTGGGATGCTTGAATGCTGTTTCAAAAGGGAGGGAGATCCATGGGTTTATTGTGAAATCTGGATTAGAATTCGATTCCTACGTCAGGAACTCGCTTATTGACATGTATGCTGAAATGGGTCGTGTCGAAATCTCGCAGCGGTTGTTCGATGAAATGCGGGAAAAGGATTTGGTTTCTTGGAATGTCATGATTGGTGGGTATGTTAAGTGCGGGCTGTTCGAGGATGCAGTGAATGTTTTCAGGCAGATGGGACAGGAGGGCGTGGGGCCCGACGAGGCTACGTTGGTGAGCACCCTTTCTGCTTGCGCCTCATTGGGGGACTTGGAATTGGGTAAGCAAATTCACTGCTGTATTATGAGTGGGGAAGTTGAATTCAGCACTGTTCTAGGCAATGCCTTGTTGGATATGTATTCAAAGTGTGGGCGTGTCAATCTGGCACGTCCATTATTTGATGAGATGCCCATGAAAAATGTGATTTCTTGGACTAGCATTGTTACAGGATACGTGAATAATGGTCGGGTGGATGAGGCTAGGGAGCTGTTTGATAGGAGTTCAGTGAGGGATGTCATTCTTTGGACGGCTATGATTAATGGGTATGTGCAGTTTAGCCGATTCGATGAGGCCCTGGCTCTGTTTAGAGAGATGCAGATTAGAAGGGTCAAGCCAGATAAATATACCGTCGTGAGTGTTCTTACTGTTTGTGCTCATTTGGGAGCTCTTGAGCAAGGGAAATGGATCCATGGATTCATTGACGAAAACGCAATTAGGATAGATGCCATTGTTGGTACAGCACTCATAGACATGTATGCGAAATGTGGTTGCATAGAGAAGTCGATAGAGGTATTTCAGAGAGTCGAGCAAAAAGATACAGCATCTTGGACTGCAATTATATGCGGTCTTGCTATGAATGGGCAGACAAGCAAAGCGCTTGAATTTTTCTCGGAGATGAAAAGGATAGGACTGAAACCTGATGATATCACATTCATTGGTGTTTTGGCTGCTTGTAGTCATGGAGGATTGGTGGAAGAAGGCCGTTGGTATTTTGATTCCATGAAGAGGGTATATCAGATAGAACCCAAACTAGAACACTACGGCTGTTTGGTTGACCTCTTTGGACGTGCCGGTTTGTTAGATGAGGCAGAAGAGTTGATACATAAAATCCCGAATGGCAACGAGATGCTACCATTATGGGGTGCTTTGCTTGCGGCTTGCAGAATCCATGGCAATGTCAAGATGAGTGAGCGTGTGGCGAAACACCTTGTTGGAATCGAATCCTGCAATTCTGGTATCCACACGCTTCTTGCTAACATTTACGCAGCAGCTGACAGATGGGAGGATGCAACCAGGGTGAGGAGGAAGATGAAAGATCTTGGTGTTAGGAAAATGCCTGGATGCAGTTTGATCGAAGTGAATGGAGTTGTCCATGAGTTTCTTGTCAGAGATACTTCACACCCTGAGATAAGAGAGATTTACCATGTGTTGAATGCTATGTTCAGAATCTTGGGCTTGGAAGAAAACGTAACAGACCAATGAGACTGTCTAAACAATCTCGCGATCACTGAAAACCCCACATGGCTTGGAAAAGAGTCCGGATCCTCTGTTGAAACCAAGCAGAGAAACTCTGTTCGTCACTTCTCTGATTGGTCCAGATCAGCCTGACTGTGTCAGAGCTGAGCTGCTCTGACACAGTCAGGATGAGGTGGACCAATCAGAGCAGCGGAAGCAGAGGTTCTCTGCTCGGTTTCAACAGAGGATCCGGATTCCTTGGAAAAAGCGTCTAAACAATCTCGTGATTAGAAAACCCCAGGTGGGCTGAACAAAGCAGAGGCCACTGACAACACAGACTGAAAATTCAAACGATTTCAACTCCTTCCAATCGGCCACAGAAGAATTCTTCCCTTCTTTGTTTGCAGGAACTGTACAGTCATGTAAACCATTTCAAAGATCATCAACCATAATAATTCACGAATGCTTTGAGATCATGGACCCAACAATTCAGATTCGAGATTGTGGGTGATGCATTCATTGAGTGGGTTTGTGCAGGACCCAAATTAGCAGAGGTGGGATTTTGGCAGCTTGGGTCAGAAGGGTTTAGATGATCGTTTGACACTAGATTTAGAAACTATCATGCTTGGAAATGGGTTGGACTACAAATCCAGAAGACATTGAAGATGAAATTGAGTTGGGTACCAAGAGCAGAATGCAGATTTTTGAGCAGGTTTGTGATGGAATCATAGAAAGGATAAAAGGAGAAGTTGAAGACACTCCAAAACCAGCAAAAGGGGATTAAGAATTTCCTGAAGAAGTCCATTTGGATGTAGGCTAAATTTATAAGCATTTGGGGAGATGTGGAAAGGAGATAAATGGTTGGGCTCCTCTTCCTCCCTTTCAGCCCTGAAACAATCATGGGACTGTAATTGTCAGTTCAGAGCTGAATCTGAAACACTTCTGCTTACCTTTGGTACATACCATCTCATAAGAGGATATGAAGGCTGTCTCAAATGAGGCAGAACTAGATGGATATTTCTTTTCTCTTTTTTTTGAAAGGTAAGGATTTTATTAGAACAAGCGAAGCTGTAAAAAAAAAAAAAAAAAAAAAAAAAGAAGCTGTAAAAGAACTGTCCCCCGGACAGAGAGACCCAAAAATACAATGTTAAGACTTCAACAATGTTGTCGCAGCCAGAATTACAAATCTTGCTTGCAGGAATGCCCAGATGGTAAGCACACTCCATTTGTAATATCTGATTATCTATGTTTGTTCTTTCGAAATTGCTGCTTCACTTTGTTATATCTATCCAATGAGAACTCTGCCATTATTTGTTTTGGCAGTCTTCTAGTTTGAACAAAACATGATGGTTCACACTCGGATGATGCAATGGTATGTTGAATTTCCAATCGTATCATCTTGCAAGCTCGATGTAGTCGACTTAATGGAAAATAATGTGAAATATCCTTGAAATGGTTAATCCATCCTTCTAGTTGACCCATCTTGGCTGATCCGACTCATGCAAGAGCCAACTGCTGTGAAATCATCCAGCTCGGAGTAGCCCAACTTCTTGGCAGTATAAGTATGGTGGTGAAAATGAATGGTGTCACTGAAATCAAGATGAGCAAGATCTGGGGACTCGCTCAAGCAAGCGAAAGTCTCACCACAGACCAGACACTGCTGCTGTTAGGTATAGCGATCAAATGAGAAATCTGGGAGCACGAAGTGCCATTTTTAATCTAATTTACTTGCCAAACTGTGCCTGTAGACATTGCTGCATCCCCTTCACAAAGAGAGTCATGAGAGCACACTGCCCGGAGAATTTGGGTGGAGGAGAAAACATCCCAAAAATCTGCTTCCACATAGAATCTAGGAACACTACGGAGAATTTGGGTGGAGGAGAAAACATCCCAAAAATCTGCTTCCACATAGAATCTAGGAACACTACGAATATATCAGTTCGACAATGAGGCTCCATACAATTGAGGGAATCAAAAAGTTGGGGCCGCCATAGGGTCTTAAGGCTCAGCCCATTGCAGGTGGAGATTGGGCATAAACTCCTACAACGATTGGATTAGGTTGGATTGAAAAGTTCAAGGCAGATTGGTAACTGGGAGTCATTCATGCAATGATCTGATGAGTGAGTGCCTGGTGGTTCACTAGAATACATCCCAATGTATTGCAATAAGATGCATGGGGACACTACCCGCTGGATTTGATAGTGCTTGATGGGGGAGGCCTGAAAAAACTCAGATTGAATATTTCAACCCTTTGATTATACAAAGCTTAAGGTAACCTTCTTTGTTCAAAGCAAAAGCACCCAATTATCAAAGGGTTGAAATAATCCAACTAAACCTTGTCGTCTTTCCACCCTACCATGTGCGTGGATGTGTGTGCGCACACCATACTACGACTTTGAATGTAAAATTTGTTTAACTCGCTGGCCAGGTTTGGTCTTGACAAACTTTGAACTGTGTTGAGATCTGGCCTAAGAGATGACCCACACCTTGGGCTTACCCACACATAGCCCAGGCTAATCCTGCCACATCCTTGCATCCCTACACACAAATCCCCTAGGTAATTCCACTCATCTGTATAGCCCTTCAGATCTTGGCATTATCATTAAAAAAAGTTGAGAGTTTGAAAATGGTCCTGCTTTGGTTGATAATTATTTGAAGTACCAGACTTGCCGTAACAACAGATCAGAGAGACTACACGAATTATTCTCAAGGTCAATACACGGAACTAGCAATTATGTTGATTCTTACATGAGATAGATTATGAATGTGACAGAACAAACACATCGAAGCTTCCAAAGATCAAGATACAAACACCACAAGCCATCTTGGTGGGAAAATAAAGAGAGAGCCAGGAACGTCTGATTCTGATGATAATACTCACGCCTGCTTTGCTGGCCATGTCGCTTGTGCCGACATGATTATCCCCACAATCACCCCAAACAACCCGAGTGCACTGCCAAAGATTTCGATCACTAAAATCTTTACGAAAAGTGAGGAATTCTGAGCATCAGATAGCGCACAGCTGCTTCCAATTATTCCCACACACAGCCTGTTGGCACAGAAACACATTAGATTTAACTGCAAAAAGACTCCACGGTCAATTCACCCATCCTAATCAGAAAAGAAAGAAAGAAAAAAAAAAGTTCAACCCTACCCACTAATCATCTATGGGCATGTTTGGGTGCCATTAAAAAATAATAATAATAAAAACTGTTTCAATGCGTTTTCTCCATACAGGTGCTGACATGCTTGTCAGCAGCTGTCGGAAGTGAACCAAAAGTTAATATTCAAGGGAAGCAGATTGCCTGGTGACCAGCACTGTGGGGCCACAGTGATGTGTTTTATCCACAGTATGTTTTTTCCCACACTCTCCATCTGTTTTGTCAGCTCATTTCAGGGCATAGCCCAAAAATGAAGCAGATCCAAAGCTCAAGTGGACCATGCCACAGGAAACAGTGGTGATTGAACGCCCACCATTTAAAAAACTTCTTGGGGGCCACAAAAGTTTTGGATCAAGCTGATATTTGTATTTTCCCTTAATCCAGGTCTGTGTGGCCTTATGAACAGGTTGGATGGCAAATAAACATCATGGAGGGCCCTAGAGGTTTCAACGGCAGGTGTCATTATCTCCACTGTTTCCTGTGGTGTGGTCCACTCGAGCTTTGGATCTGCTTCATTTTTGGGTTCATGCCCTAAAAAATGAGCTGGCAAAACGGATGGATGGCATGGATATGAATGCATACATCATGGTGGGTGCCACAGCATATCATTGGTGGCAGGTCACCAGGGAATCTACTTCCATATTCAAATGACAATTGTGGCCCACCTAGGCATCAAATGAGCTTGAAATTTCAAAGGAGACCCTTCTTGTGATGGAGAGTCAGGTCAACGGTTGAGGTTTCCATTACGGGGCACACATTTTACAAATGTTAAAGACAGCCAATCATTCTGTCTCGCTGGCGCTTTTTTCTTCTTTTCTTTTTTCTTCTGAAAATGGGTCGGAAGCAGTTTCCCTGACACATGCTACCGAGCATTGTGGATTTAATGGAAAATGAAAATGATTGGCACCCAAATATACCCTACCCAAAATACCTTTAAGCATACTTATAAAAGAAGAAGAAGAAGAAGAAGAAGAAGAAAGAGCCCATCATTGTTTCTGTTGTAAATTTTTAGGCCATATTTAGGCCAAGAAACAAACAGATCTGGAAAAATGTATTGAAATTGCCCTCATAGTCAGAATCAATGTCTAACTTTCTCAAGATTCCAATTAAATAGGCAAAGGCAGATAACATACCCACAAACAAGGTTGGCGAAACCCACAATGATCCCTGAAGCAAAGATGGCATATCCAGCTCTAAGAGACTCTGGCTCATATATCTGGGACGCTGGCACGCTCTCTAGCTTTGTTTGCAAAATGATTGCCACAATAACTCCATATATTGCAACAGCCTCACAGAAAATAACACTGGAAAAGAGAGCTACATTAGTCTTAGAGTAAAAAGATTAAAAGGTACAAGACCAAAATCAAATTGGGACTGTTGTTAAACATTCAACGATGACAAGATGTCGTCCTAGACATCATATAAGAACATGTGTGCACGTGGTATCAGGCACACTGACCGCATACCCACACAGACAAAAACACACATGATAGTTAGGTGCAAGCTTATCCTAGCATTATTCAGGAAAGGCTGAATTATCCCTACAGTAGCCTCAGATGTGCTCATGCGCATGCATGACATTGATGTTTGGCTTTGACTGAACATAAAATGGGTTCCTCCTCCCATCATACAGGGTTCATTCATGATTTCATACAAATGGGAAAGATCCATTCAATTCTCTGGATGCATGGATAATTTCCAACGTTTTTGCCAGGGTGCAAGGGTTGTTGCAATGGAACAGTCCTAAAAGAAGCAATTGATGACCTAATGTTAAAGATAAGCAAATTTTCTCTTGGAATGGCAAGTGTCATCTTCGAAACTCAGCGGCATGCCAGGATCTGAATTATGGAATGAATGGCTCAGCAACATGGGGTAAAGCCCATCATGCCTGCCTTAAACTGTTAAACCAGGAACTTCATGATTTCTCTACTAGTATTGTTATGTTGTTTTCCTGTTTCAGATTTGTATTTCCACTTTGTGATTATTTTGGTTGTTGATGAATTTCTAGTTATTTGCTCCCAAAACAAGAAGAAGAAGAAGAAGAAGAAAGAAAGAAAAAAGAGAGCATACTCCTTCAGGGTCAAAATGTAGCAGTCCTCGCAGTTCTTCGGCCAACATGTTAGGCCAGAAACATCATTGTTGCTGTCGTCATCAGAGTCCCATCTAGGGCTGTTCAAAAAACCGACCAAACCGATAAAACTGACGGTTTTGATCGGTTTTCCGTTCTATTTCGAGTCGGTTTGGTTTTTTTGTATTAAAAACTGAGAATGTCGGTTTGTGAAAATTATAAACCGTTTTCAGCCGAACCAAACCGACTATATATATATATATATATATATATATATATATATATGTTACCCCTACTGTATGGCCCACCTTGATAATATCTTATATATCCACGCCATCCAATCATTTTCTCAACCCATTTTAGGATGTGTTCCAAAAAAATTAATCAGATCTAAATCACAGGTGGACTACACTACAGGAAACAATGTTGATTGAGTACTCGCCATTAAAAATGTCCTCGAGCCCACTTGAAGAAGATTTGCAATGTGTATTTGCCATCCAACCCGTTGATAAGGTCAAACAGACTTGGATGAAGGGAAAAGTCAAATTTCACTTTCAGCTTGATCCAAAATTTTTGTGGCCTATAATTATAAAAAGTTTTAATGGTCATTCACCATTTTTTACATTGGTGTGGTCCACCAGAGATTTGGATCTTCTTAATTTTTTGAACGTTGTCATGAAACCAACAAAACCGAACCAACCCGAATTTATCCGGTTTGGTTTGGTTAGTGACGCTTCATCGGTTCGGTTCGGTTGTTAAATATTCAAAACCGACTGAGTCGGTTCGGTTGGGTATCGCCCCTCAAAACCGAACCGACCAAATGTGCACAGCCCTAGTCCCATCTTTTGTGGTCAACTTTACTTTCTTATTGAACCAGCATTTGCATCCATTGTCACTACCACAGTCCAAATCCCCTTGGGCCTTCTCCATATTCTCCTTAGACCGATCCTACAATCCAAATCAAAGTTCCCTCCATTTTGGGTCGTCTTTTTTTGTCGCCCATGGCTGAACCATCTCAATCGGCTCCCCATCATTCTCTCTCATTGGGGGTACTCTTAGGCTTGCTTCGGATGACTCCATTCTTAATTATTTCCTTCCTAATCTTCCCAATTATCTATATCTCAACACCCTCATCTTTCTAATGCTCATCTTTTGCAAATATTGACTCCTTTTAACTGTCCAACATTCTGCACCATATATATCACACAGTTGGATAGCTGTCTTCTAGAATGTCCTCACAATCACACAACACTCTAGAATCACATCTTCACTTCATCCAACCAACTCTAATTCCATAAGAAACATTCACATCGATCTCTTTTATCCTCTTGATATTCAGAGCCAAGTAACGAAATAACTTACTTTGAGAAATCTCCTAGCCACTACAGCTTTAGCTTTATAACTATTCTTGCTAAAGTTGCATTCCAAATATTTTTTATTCTAATTTTTAAGCTCGCCTTTGTCCAGATTATTATTGGCTCTCATCCCTTTGAATTATAAAACCAATTAACAAAAGAAATCACTATGAGGAATTTCCTGGCCAACTAAATCCATGCCTCTATAAATACTGCTGAAGTTTTGGTCAGACTACCGACTTCCTCGGCACTTGCAACTTAGTATTTGTTCCCCTTCTATTCTTGTCAACAAACACTAACATCTGCAAACAACATACACTCAGACCTTGTCCTCAATACTTGCAGTGAATTCATCTATAACAAGTGAAAAAGGCAAGGACATATTGATGATTCCTAATGAAGACCCAAGGTTGCAAGGAACTCATCTGTCTAACCACAAGCTCTTCTAAAACAGCACACATTCTTGTTAAGCGGTTGCAAAATACTAAATCGCATTGAGCAGACAATCCTAACCTTTTGACTGAGGACCCACAAATGAATGGTTAGAAATAATATGGGAAATGTCCCACATTCTATGGGCAAAGATACGCTGATTGGTCCATGGTAAGGCCGATACTTGCACTGCATCATTAGTCTTTGATACCTTTTCAATTAAAATGTAGTTTTTTCAAGAGAAGATTACATATAAAACAATGATATAAATATGACTATACCTGATACCCCTGGCATGCTTTACATGTGCATGCTAATCAGTCCCATCCCACGATGGATGAGCCAGGGAGTAGGGCTGCAACTGGGACAGGCCAGCCTACTATGGGCTGGATTTAGGATGAGTCTATGGATGTAATGCAGGGGCATTTTTACAGCGAGCTCGAATGGGGCAGCCTGTTTGAGGCGGGGGCACACTTGGGGTGGGCAATCCGTGCGAGGTGGGTGGCTCATGTGAGGCGAGGCCCATGTGAAGTGGGGCCCACGAAGGAGGGTTTGGCCGATGGCCTGGCTTGTGTGAAACAGGAGCCTGGGCTATGAGATAAAGGGATTGATTCACCACGCTCTATCAGTTCTAGCTTTTAGAGCAAGTGGTTAGTTGTCTTGCGTCAAAGTGGTATCAAAGTGGGAGGTATCGTGTTTGAGACTCTTCACTGGGGGGTAATTAATGCAAGGGCATTTTCACACCGAGCTCGAGTAGGGTAGCTTGTGTGAGGCGGGGGCACGCTCGGGGTGAGCGATTCGTGTGAGGCGGGTGGCTCATGTGAAATGGGGCCCACAAAGGAGGGTTTGGCTAAGGGTCTGGCTTGTGTGAAGCAAGAGCCTGGGCTATGAGATAAATGGATTGATTCACCACGCTCTATCAGTTCAAGCTTTTAGAGAAAGTGGTTAGTCGTCCTATGTCAGGATGCTAGGACTGTAGTGGGGTATTCTCAATGGACCTACCGATAGCCCAATTCCATCCTAAAGTCGGCTGCTCTGGCTAGTTGCAATGCCAATACTTAGCTCATCTATAGTGGGATGAGACTCACAAGCTTGAACATATGTGGTAGGCATGGAAAAACTATATACAATGGTCTTTGGGTCACCACATCAAAGCTCAACATCAAATGGCTATAAAACCCTTGTGCATCCACACATATTATTGTCCATTTTATATTGTCTTTTGCAATTTTTTTCTTGAGGGGCGCTGATGTGGAATTGGGATCTTGAATGGACTAGACGAATGGCTGGAATTGACGCCAAGGAGGCCTTTCATTGGTTTTTCATGTGGTGCTCTTGACCTTAATTCATTTTGACAAATAAAAATCTACATTTATCATGAAAAAAGAAGAAGCAACCCATAGTTTTTGGTGCAGCTGCCATATCTATGATGCAACACTACCAAGCATGATCATTCTATTTTATTTATTTTTTGGTGTGTATATGTGTGTGCGTGCAAGTGCGTGTGGTCAGCAACAACTAATTTACTAAAAGCAAAGAGGATGAACAAAACTATCCTGTCTATCCATCAAGGCAACACTTGTCTAGAAACACCTAGGGGGCTGAAAGAAACCTGGAAGGATGTCCCCATGTCTTTAATCTTGTAACAATAAAGGCTCTCATCCAAGATGGTGGACAATTTCCCAGAGCCAAGGATGAAGCACTTCTAGAATTGATGCGGACATCAGGCCCTTTAGGGTTTATCAGCGTAGGAGGCGAGTGACACCTATATCTTTAGGGCTCGATGATGACGGGCATGGGTCGTTCGTGACGACTTGAGGAGCATTGAAGACCTTACACATCTAGTCCGAGACATTTGAAAAGACCCCACCTTGGGAAGACATGTGTAAGTTGCTTTGAGGAGATGATCAGACCGTTGGATCGTGATGATGATGTGATCGGACCGTTAGTTCATTTTGGCCCACTTTCATCACACCATCATTGGAGCGCATTGGACATCTTAGATTTGAGTTTATTTTACGCATTTTTTACTTATTTGAGTTTTGGGTTAGTGTGGGTACGTTTTTTTCATGCAAATGTCTTTTTTTTGAAATTTTGTTAGTAGGGGTATTTTGGTAATTATGCTAATTCCGAATTTTATAAGGGTGTTGCCCTAAACCTTTTTGATTAGTTGTTGATTTATGAAAAAGAGCAAACCTTTGGTTGCCTCCTTCCTCTTTCCCTCTCTCATGGTGCTTCTTCTTCTTCCTTGATCTCCTTCTTCTCTATTCTTCTTGTGCCCCTCCAACTTCTTCCAGGTATTTCATCTTCTATTATTATCCTTCTAAACTTCTGTTTTGTTTATTCCCCACGATCTAAACCTTGAGAATCGATCTAAACCCTAAATCCCTAAATTCTCAAATCCCTAATCCGAGAAACTTTCTGATTCTTCGGACTAGTGATCATCATTGATCGATTGGGTATGACCATGCAAGATCGGGAGGTTCCATCCCTCGCCGGATCCAACCTATACGCTACTTGAATCCCATACTCCATGGTTGTGATGATGGCCCGTCCCATTGCATGTTTCCTTTATGATTTTCTTAGTTTATGATGATTGATGCTAGATTTCATTATTATTATTGCTTTTATTTCCGCTGAATAATTGTGTTCATGAGCATGCATCATATTTAGGGCTGTCCTGCATCAAATTTGGTATCAGAGAATAGGCTTGCATGGTTTTGTCTAGATCGAGTTATCAAAAAAAATTAGGGTTTTGATTTTTAGGTTTGTTTTAGGAAATGTCCAGATTTAGAAAGTTTCCAATTTTAGAAAGTTTCCTAATTTGGAAAATTTTCAGATTTAGAAACTTTCCAATTTTAGAAAGTTTCCTAATTTAGAAAATTTTCAGATTTAGACAGTTTCCAATTTTAGAAACTTTTCAATTTTAGAAAGTTTCCTAATTTGGAAAAATTCCAGATTTGAGTCGCATCATCTAGAATTAATTAGTGTCAGTTCATTGTAGTTTAAATTCATTGCATTCGTATTGTGAGTCATCCAGTCCGTAGTCTCCCCGTAGTGAATGGAGTATAGGCGTTTGAGATCTTCAGGGCCATTAAGTGTTGTCGTATGGCCGTCAAGACCCAATGGAAAGCCGAACTCCGATGATTTGGCTAACTTTAATGGTCACATGGACCCACAAACCTTCCTTGATTGGCTTAAGGACTTGGACTATTTTTTTTATTGGTATGACATGTCAAGTTATCGTCGAGTGAGGTTTGCCAAGTGGAAATTGGAGGGCCAAGCCAAGTCGTTTTGGACAGATTTGGAGCGACGACTTGATAAAGTTGGGAGAGCCCCGATCTCACAATGGGACGAGATGAAAGAGCGTTTGAAAGAAAAATATCTTCCCATCTCTTATCGTCAAAAGCCCTTGGCTCAGAAGAGAGTTGCCCTACCTTCCCGTCCAAACACAAAACCAATATGGTCCCCTCCTTGTAAAGTGGTCCAACCCATCATTAAGGAAATCTCGACTTATGAACAAATGGAGTGTTTAACACCAATTATATTTCCTTGGAAGCAAGATAATACCTTGGTGAATGGCCAGTTGGAAGAATCCAATCAGGTTGTTTATGAAGTAGAAGAGTATGTGCCTAACGTCACTAGTGATGAAATGGAAGAAATTGAGGCATCACTCATCATCGTTGAGGATGACGAAATGTGTGCTAGTAATGAAAAGGTAGAAAGAATTGAGACCGCACCACTTCCAAATGTCATGTGCGACTTAAGTGATGTAGATTCCCAATCTAAGTCTCTTACCATGATGCACACGAATGAATTTGAAAAGGAGACTAGTGAGGATATGATGGTGGACGCCCACATGACTTGTGATATCCCACTAGATGATTTACGGGATAAATTTTCACCCATATGGGACATTCAACACACAATCGATCTTGTTCCTAAGTTGGTCCTGTCAAGCTTTCCTCCATACCAGGTGAACCCCGTAGAAAATACAGAAATGCAGCGTCAATTTGATAAACTTTTCGGGGAAGAATTCAATAAGGAAAGTTTGAGTTGGAGTTTTGTTCTGTGTGTCATGCCTGCCCTTTTCACTTCCAAGAACAATGGCATATGGCACACATGTGGGCAAATCCTGGCCGTCCACAAATCTTTAGTTAAGTGTTATGCCACCTTGCTACGTATTCACGTCATGGTAGATATGATGGTCAGAGTCCCTATCCCGCATCTTGATAACATTTTGGACATAATGGCTGATGCCAAGATCTGCTCAAGACTTGGTATTAATAGTGTGTGTTCTCAAGTGTTGGGATACCTGAAAATCATCCTTGTTTATAATACTTATAATGAGAAATTATGTATCACCCATGAGAAGTATCCTTTTGTTTCAGTTTTCCAAGTTCTAGGTCATAGGATTGTTTATTTCCATAGGATTGTTTATTCCAAGTTTGTGGATTTTTCAGAGTGTCCTTTAGTGTCACCCATCTCTGTCATCCAAAGGTCTTCAGAGTCAACCAATGCATTCGCACGCTATATTCATGATTTGCATACACATATTAGACAGCGGATAAATAAGAGCAATGATGATTCTAAAATCTCAGCTGATTCTCATCGTAGATTGCAAGAATTTCAGAAAGGAGACCATGTAATGGTGAGGATAAGGCCTAAGTGGTTCTCACAAGATTCCGCTAAGAAATTACAAGCGCGTAGTGCTGGACCATTCAAGATTGTGCAGAAAATTGGGTCTAGCATGTATCGGATAGACCTTCCACCTGAAATGGGCATTATTCCAACGTTTAATGTGGAAGATCTAGTCCGTTCCCCTAATCCTACCATTGATCCCTCATCCCTTTCATGGCCATTCTCTGAATTTTCTTCACAACCTACTCCCCCATTCCTCCACCTATTATTTGTAAAGAAGAGATTGAGAAAATTGTGGATGAAGAGATAGTTTCCACGGGAGATGGAAGTTTCCAAAGGTATCTTATCAAATGGAAGAATAGACCACCGTCAGAATCTACGTGGTTTACTAAAGTGGAGTTGCAGAATGTTGATTCAGATTTGCTAGAGCGCCACAAAAGTTTTAACTCGTCGGAGTCGAGTTCTTTTCAGACGAGGAGAATGATGCGGACATCAGGCCCTTTAGGGTTTATCAGCGTAGGAGGCGAGTGACACCTATATCTTTAGGGCTCGATGATGACGGGCCTGGGTCGTTCGTGACGACTTGAGGAGCATTGAAGACCTTACACATCTAGTCCGAGACATTTGAAAAGACCCCACCTTGGGAAGACATGTGTAAGTTGCTTTGAGGAGATGATCAGACCGTTGGATCGTGATGATGATGTGATCGGACCGTTGGTTCATTTTGGCCCACTTTCATCACACCATCATTGGAGCGCATTGGACATCTTAGATTTGAGTTTATTTTACGCATTTTTTACTTATTTGAGTTTTGGGTTAGTGTGGGTACGTTTTTTTCATGCAAATGTCTTTTTTTTGAAATTTTGTTAGTAGGGGTATTTTGGTAATTATGCTAATTCCGAATTTTATAAGGGTGTTGCCCTAAACCTTTTTGATTAGTTGTTGATTTATGAAAAAGAGCAAACCTTTGGTTGCCTCCTTCCTCTTTCCCTCTCTCATGGTGCTTCTTCTTCTTCCTTGATCTCCTTCTTCTCTATTCTTCTTGTGCCCCTCCAACTTCTTCCAGGTATTTCATCTTCTATTATTATCCTTCTAAACTTCTGTTTTGTTTATTCCCCACGATCTAAACCTTGAGAATCGATCTAAACCCTAAATCCCTAAATTCTCAAATCCCTAATCCGAGAAACTTTCTGATTCTTCGGACTAGTGATCATCATTGATCGATTGGGTATGACCATGCAAGATCGGGAGGTTCCATCCCTCGCTGGATCCAACCTATACGCTACTTGAATCCCATACTCCATGGTTGTGATGATGGCCCGTCCCATTGCATGTTTCCTTTATGATTTTCTTAGTTTATGATGATTGATGCTAGATTTCATTATTATTATTGCTTTTATTTCCGCTGAATAATTGTGTTCATGAGCATGCATCATATTTAGGGCTGTCCTGCATCAAGAATTCCCCTAAATTATCAATGGACTAGAAAAGAAATCCGAAATAAACTATGGGGTTGTGTTGGCTCCCTGGAATCTCAAAAAGGTGGAAACAAAAATCTTTCCTTGAAATAGATTCTCTAAGAAAGAGGTTCTATTTATCATGTTTGGGTAAAGGAAAAGGATTTCAAAAACTACGTTTGGGTACCAAGAAGAGTTTCTGAAGACCTAGGTGTGGGTATTAGCACAAAAGCAAGGACTAAAAAGGGTAAAATGGCAAGTTTTTGTTCCCCTTCAAAAATAGGTCATAACAGCTGTTATGGCGACCGTCACCCTAAATGAATGCCTTGCAAAAAAAGACAAAAAATGGTCCATCACTGTCATTAAGGGCAATATCGTAACAGTAATGGTCACCATTATCGTTATTGAATACCTTGCACAAAAGAGAGCTTGAATGGGTCGTGCCAACATGAGCTGTCATCTAAGACATTCTTTGGTTGGGTCCATCGTGTTACAACACTGGCCAAAGAATAGATTAACCAAATCATAACATGGCCCAAAAAGGTGGACCCAGTAATTCAGCAGGTCTGTTGCTTTCACAAACATGTGTAACCATAACCTGGACTGCTGGCTACTTTTCCAACTGTCACAGACCATAGCCCACCTGATGAGTGGACTAGTCCAATTTTTAGGCAAGGGCATCTGCATGGTGGGCCATCTACGATCTAAAAGGCCCATTTACATGGTGCTAGTGCCACCTACAATTCAAATGGCCCACCCATCTACCATGACCAGCCTTGTGTATAATAATGGGAATGAAAATAAGGCCTCATAAGCTAAAATAAAACAAGGAAATAAACCAAGTGCCACCATGCACATGGAGAACATGTAAATAGATCCAAACCATCCATATCATGGGGACAATTGTGAATGGAGCATATTTGAAAAATAACATTGAACTGATGGTCCTAACTGATTGGTGGCCATGAAGGGACAGATTTAACAAAAGAATGTACACCCAATCATGCTGATTTTTAGAGACAGCCCCAGGTGTGGGCTGCTTGAGATACCGTGTGGTTTCTTTTCTAATGTAAACGCTGATATTCTGGCATCATATGATGAACTACATGCACTAGGTGCTAAGAAAATGTAAATGTGGCATTCAAGTAATCCAAGTCAGACTGGATAAATTATACATCTCACTTTAGATGTATCATAAATCAAAAGTAACGTTGATTTGACAATCTAAGGGATTGGTGGAGGTTTACTAGATGGTGAAATGAAAAATATCCTGTGGTTCACTGGTCCTACTTCCCCAAACAAGTGATCACAAATTAGGATTGTTCGACCAATCTGATATTTGGATTGTGACTTGGTTACATTGGGCTCACAACCAGTACTCCCACACCCACACACACGCACTCACACCAAAAGGGATGCTTGAACCCGTGACCTCATGTTGAAACTCTTGTGAGTCTACCACTGACATATGGCAATAGGTGCCACAACTTGGGCTGTTTAATGAGTTAACCTATGATACATAAAAATTTTGATTCCTTGTGCATGAAGCACCATATCAATATGCTGCCCAATTAACATCCCTTCTTTTATCTCTGCCCTTTTTTGTTTTTCTTCCTTGCTGCTTTTTGTCCAGAACAGTGGTGGGTTCAAGAAACCAATTCAGCGCAGCTCCAACCCATATCAAATCCAACTGCAAACTGATCCAGAGCAAGCATCATGCAGTCTGAACTGCATGCACCAATATACTCTATATTGAAATCTGAGTGTGTGGCAGCCATGACTGTAGAGACCTATGTACATGACAGACATGGTAGATCACTAACAATGTGTGTGTAGTGAAGGGGGGGGGGGGGGGGGGGGGGGGGGGGGGGGGGGGTGTTGAGGGACAGAGGATACGGCCCAATGTTTCAAATGGCATAAGAGATCCTATGCGATCACTCATGCCTGATTGCTTATGTGATTGTACAATCTTTCTTTCTTTCTTTTGAAAAAAATAAAAAAGAAAAAAATTGGAAAGCATGCGATGGCATATGTGATTATGCGATCGCGTAATGGCATATGCGATGGCATAACATCCATATGGCATATGCGACCATCACATATGCCACATGGATGGCATTATGCGATTATGCAATCGCTTTTGACAACATTGATATGGCTTATTAAATGAATTAAAAGATCTAACTGTTGGATAGAGAAGTTGAGGAAGAGAGGATATGGCTATTAAATGAATTAGCTGATCTAACCGTTGGAGAGAGAAGTTGAGGGAGAGACGATATGGCTATTAAATGAATTAACAGATCTAACAGTTGGAATGAATTTCCCCAAGAATTTGCAAGCCATCTTCTAACAAGGAAATGAAATTGGCTGTTTTGGTTGAAACAGTTTCCAGAAAAAAAACCATTTCTACATAATTCCCAACACCTAAACAATAAAAAACACCCGACTTAATGGATTCCAATTCCAACAGGGGCAGTTTCCAAGTAGCCAAACAACCTCCAATGCTAGTTTTATGGCCTGGGATTTCCCCATGATTTGCATCTCCAAACCCAAAGGTCTAGAAGAAACAAGACAAACTAATTCCTTATCACCATGCAGGATGGCCCTGGTCCCAATACTTCCAGGATTCCTAACGCCATACATGTTCATGTTCCCATTGACTTGAGGAGGCAAAAACCCACACAACAATGTTTTACTGAGGGATTGCACCAATTTCTGAGGTGTAACACCAAGATCATTAGTATTCGCTGGAAGAGAACCCCAGTTTGCCAAAGAAGTTATAATGTTTTATTTCCCCTTAGCTGAAGAAAGAGATCTACTGTAAATAAAATAAAATAAAAAACTTCTATTTAGCCCCTTCAAAATAACTGACGGAATACCAAGTGTAGATATTGTAGGTCTCAAATTTCAATGTTTAGGTTTGTTTCGTATAGTGGATTGAACCATTGCATGGATGAATCCATTAGCCAATTTGCACAGTATCTACAATTTCCAGTGGCTTCAATGACATTCGCATTTGGTGCACAAGATACTTTATGACTTCATTACCATCCATTTGTGACAAACCACGCTCAAGTCTAATACCTGCTTGGTTGGAGAAATGATAAAATCCTTACTGCTTTAATCCACAACTGTGCCACATGGCAATAAAAACTAACGATACTGCATATGGCGTCAAGCTACCTGAAAGATTGTATCTCTCACTAATAGTCAAGATTGAGGATTTAATTCACTAATAGTCAAGATTGAGGATTTAATTCAGATCCATGCTGATTTACCCAAAGACCAAGCTAAGGTTATTGTTGATCTGCCAATACAATTTTCAAGGGATGAAATCTAGACTCCAAAGGGGGATCATAAAACCAAACTCAGTAAAGTAGAAGGACAACCAACATTAGGAAATAAATTGATGAGAAAAAATCCGTCAAAGTGACTTCTCCCAAACTGAGGGGAATGTAGTCATTGCAAAACTGATAGTTGCAAGTAGAAGGCAATGGTCAAACGACATCCAAGCATATCTCAATACTCAAGAAGGAATAACGCCCAAAATGGGGAGAAGAAGGGTGGCCTGGGAACACCGAAGCAGGCAGACCACTGGCCGTACAATCATGAATAGACAATGGTGTCTCTAGCAGATTGCAAGGAAAATAAAAGGGTAGTTTGGTAGCACCCATATAATAAAGCCTTTGGTGATCATTGTTTGATTTTTGGAGGGGTGTTTTTGGATTTTTGAAATCCATGTCCAAATCCTGTATCATGGAGAACCTCACAAGATTCCAATTGCACAATAAATGAAAAACTATAGTATCCATTTGGCAGATATGGACAAGATCTCACCATCCAATTGTTGGAACCATCCCCAAAAAATCAGAATGGTTAAGACTGTTCTAACTGCCAATTAACAGGTTTTCACTCATTGGATATAGACCATTTGTGGGACATTTTTTTTCCGGACTATCCATTTCAATAATCGGTAAATTCCCTCCAACCAGTAGCTACAGTAATCCAACTGGTGCGATATTCGGGGTACGACTCATCCATGTTAGGCCCAGCAGATCAACGGTCCAAATTCTATACAAATATCTAGAATGCTTGACAACTAACTCAAATATCCAAAAATCTACAACTACATCAAGAATCTTTGAAGATTAGCAAACCGATGCATGGAAATTAATCAAATCATCAAAAAGATCCGATCATACCTAATAAGATTCTTGGAAGTGATGCGAGGAGCTTTAATCGCAGCACCAATCAAACTGCTTCCGGTTATATAAATTCCCCTAAAATGCAAATCAGGAAAAACCTAATTTTCAGGAAATTGCAATTCGGAGCTAAGATGCAGCAGAGAATGTGAGAAGAGGAGCAGGATTGTATGATACCAAGCGGCGCCCAAGACGGAAACGCCGATGGAGATGGCGATTCCGATGGCGGCGAACGTGTACGGTGAGATCTGCACGAGCGCGCGGGACCACGAGGAGCTCGATCCCACCATCGCCGTCGAACCAGACATCGATTCGTCGCGGGCAAATGGGAAAATTCTTTTTTTCCTCTATCGGTGATACGATCCCAATGCGCTGGATTGGGGTTTCTGAGAGGGATATTTCTTCCTGTGGTTTATATGATTGAGTGAGTTCGGGAAGAGCAACCAGTTGTAGAATGGATTCAACAACGGAAACGGATTGGCTACTGACCCTGCCACTAGCCAATGGCTAGTGGTCGGTGCTCAGTGGCCCCCACCATGATGTACTTGTTTCATCCATTCCATCCATCCATTTTTTTCAGATCATTTTATGGCATCATCCCAAAAATGAGGTTGATCAAAGTATCAAGTGGTCCACAATGTTGATTGAACTCCTACCATTAAAAACTTCCTAAGGGCCACAAAAGTTTTGGATCAATCTGATATATATATATATTTTTTTTCTCCTTCATCCAGGTCTTGATGACCTAATCAACAGGTTTGATGTCAAATAAACATTACAGAGGGCCCTAGGAGAATTTTAATTTTAATGGTGGACATTCAATCACTATTGATCTCCGTGTCGTGGTCTACCTTAGATTTATATCTTCCTCATTTTTGGGATCAAATCCTAAATTGATATGTAAATATGGATGGACGGCGTGGATAAAACACATACATCATGGTGGGGTCCACAGAGCACCGACCACTAGCCACCTTGCTAGTGGCAGCGTCACTAGCCAAACCGCCTGTCAACAAGTCTAGCGTGTATGATACAGAATCAGTGCAAGAGGTTGCCCCACCTCGAGGATCAACGGTTGCGATCATGAGGTAGGACACTTTGTATGATGGTTTACGACGGATGCAACTTGCTTGCCACCCATCTCCCTCTTACCGTGAGCCCAAGTAACGAAAGGCTCTGTGCGGCCCATCGGGATGTCTGTGTTATATCCAGTCCGTCCATCCGTAGAACCAGCTCATGCTTGGAAGCGAGGTCAGTAGATTCAAAACACAAGTGGGCCACATCTAAGAACGCCCACCATTGAAGCAGGCTGGTATCTGTATTTTCCCTTGATCCTTACTGTTTCATAAAAACATCACAGTGGGCCTTAAAAACATATCAACGGTGATTTTTCTATCTTTACTGTTTCATTTGGTGTGGCCCACTTGAGCATTAGATCTGGGTCATTTTTGGGCTTATGTCGTAGCATGAGCTTGGAAAACTGATGGACGGAGTAGATGTCACACATGACACACAGTGAGCCCCACAGAGCTTTTAGTTACACATGCTCGTGTAACGGGATTGTAGGAAATTCGCGTCCGATCACAACACCTTCTTTAGCAGGCGTCCGCCTAGTAACTCGAAATTTGGAACGGCGTGAGTTTTGCATCAGCTGATCTTCGCTCTGGGGCCCACTTTTTCAATACCAGAGATGTAGCACGTTTTCATCCACGATGGATTGTAGCTTAACTTACAAGTAGTTGCAGGTGATCTTTCTTTCTTTGGAAGGAAAAGATCTTGGAAGGATTGTTTGGAGAATGCCTGGGCTTTCGCCTCGTGGAAAAGGTGGGCCCCACTATGAAGACCACCTGTGTAATGAATAAGGCCTATCCACTCATTATTTGGGCCACATCTAGGCATTGTGTCAGAACCAGACTGTCGGCTGTCCATTAATTTCAATGAAATGGCCTGCCTGATGAGTGGTCCAGCACGATATTTGAGTCAGGTGATCTTCATGGTGGGTTCCATAGTTTGCTTGGCTTGGATGACAGATGGCTACCGTGCAGAACGATGGAGCATGCTAAGATTAGCCTACAGCCGCACATGGCGAGTTCTCCAAACACTCGGATCCCTAGCTCCAGTGGTAGACCGGATTGCGTACTGAGTAAACTTTGTTGGGCCCACCGTGAATGTATGTGGTTTATCCACGCCGTCCATCCATTTCCCCCCTCATTTTAGGGGTTTAGCCTAAAATTTAAGCATATCCAAAACTCAAGTGAACCATGCCACAAGTAGAAACAACTCCAAAACCCAAGTGGACCACGCCACAGGAAACAACTCAAGTGGACCATGCCTCAGGAAACAGTGGGAATAATGATTTATTGAAACCTTCTCAGGCCCCACAGAGGTGTTTATTTTTCATCCAACTTATTCATTAGATCACATAGGCATGGATGAAGGGAAAAACAAATGTTAGCTTGATCCAAAACTTACGTAGCCTCTAAGAAATTTTCAACGGTAGACATTCAAGTCCACACTTTTCTTGTGTTGCAGTCCACTTGAGATTTATATGTGCTTCATTTTTTGGAACTGACCTTAAAATTATCTTTTAAGATGGATAGATGGAGTGGATAAAATACTTAAATCATGGTAGGCCCCATGAAGTTTATTAAGTAGGCTTAGTTACTACGCAGTCCGCTTCCACAGGCTGACTGCGGAGAGCGACACCAACGTACATCACGTGAGTAGCACGTGCGATGTAGAGGTTCATCTCGTCCGCCCAAGGCTGTGGAGCGGATTAGCTCACTGTTACCCGGGTAACAACTTAGTGGGTGTGAGTCTAACCGCGTGGGCTACCTTGATGTATTTGTTGAATACCTATGCCGTCCATCTGTTTTCCCATATCATTTTAGGATAGCAAACCTTAAGAAGATCTAAATCTGGACCATACCACTAGAAACGGTGATTGATAACCATTAAAAACTTTTTTATGGCCCACAAAAGTTTTGGATCTTGATGATCTTTGTATTTCCCTTCATCCACAACTTCTGGATGACAAATAAACATTAAGAAAACCTGACTATGGTCCCTTTGGAATTTTTAATGGCAAGGTACTCAATGACCACTATTTCCTTTGATGTGGTCCACCTGAGATTTGCATCTGCTTAATTTTTGGATTCCGTCCTAAAATGGCCTGTGGAAACAGATGGGCGGCATGGATATACAACACAGCATCAAGGTGGGCCCCAAGGTAAGGGTAATACCCACTAAGATGTTACCCGGGTAACACCTAATCCGCTCCCCAAAATAACAGCCTGCATTTGTGTAATGGCTACCACTGGTTGGCCAAGCTACTGTAAGTCACTCTCTCTCATTCTCTCTCCATGTGACCGTGTCTGTTTTTATGAGTGAAACTAAGGTCATTCATCAATTGGCCACTCCCATTGTCAAGTCTTCCGTACATGTGTGGTCCCACCCTGACCTGATGGCCTATTTTCAGTGGGCCCCGCTTTCTAAAAGCTCAAGTCCGGCACACGTGACATCTTTGGCACTTATTCGCAAAATGGGCTACTTCAATCTCACTTGCTCCAGTGTCCTTGGCATTTCTGGTGCCTAGTGGAGTTCTTCCAGCAATGGGCCCGAAGTGCCTAAAACATAAAAAGTAGGCCTAGCCCTGATCGATTCATTTAAACATGGTGGGCCACGTCCTTGAATGGTAGGCCTGAACCACCCAAGCTTGAGTCGAGCTGGCAGGACCTATAGTCGAGTCCTGCGGGACTTGGATGTACTTTGGTCCGCTCCGGCCCAGCCCTGCCCATTTGCTACCCTAACAAGAGAAGGTGAGTTATTTGATACTCTCGCTGCATATGACGCTTGATACGCAGGCACTTGAAAATTGTATACATCCCGTGCATCAGCTCAAATTAAACCTATGAAATTGTGGGATTTACTGCAGCGAAGTCAAAGTCCCAAAATTAGCTTGATGGAACTATCCTAACCGCTGATTCACGGACACTTCTTTTTTCACTACTGTTGGATTTTTTTACTTTTAACTGTCCAATAAACGTACACCTATTGGACGGTCAGCTAATCTAATGAATGCAATTTTTTTTTAAACTCATAATGCATCTAAACTGGGACCCGGACGGTTTCAGTTGAATTATTTGCATTCCACGTGTGCAATATAAGTGATTTATAAGTGCCAGTGTATCACCCATCACACAGCCAGAGTATCAAAGTTTTTTTTTTTCTTTTTTATCTCAAAAAAAAAAAAAGAAAAAAGAAAAGAAAAGAAAAACTCATTGGAGCGAGTGGGTGGCAGTAGCACACAAAAAGATATTTATGACCTGTTACCTACAATCAATGTAATGAATTTCTCATGAAATCTCTGAAATTGCAGAAAGATATTATGGAAGCATGTACCTTCCATGAGACACCTATGAGATCTATTTGTAGGTGGGCCCATCTACATTATGTGATGGATTGCCTAAAATGTCCCTCATCTGAAGATTCTAACTATTTGATCTAAGGGCTGGCTGAGGACTAATCTTAAATCAGAGAAGAAGTTTGTGCGCACAGTGCGCACCAAGGTAGGTGTACGCACAGGGTTCTGAAATTGAGAATTTACATTTCTGAGCCATTTTGCGACGTGGCCTAGCATAATATGGCCCACCCCAAGCTCGCAAGAAATTGATTGCCCCACCCGATCCTGGCAGGGAAATTGAGAAAATCTCTATTGGTTGAGCAAGTGGGCCACACATGCACAAAGAAATTGGATGAAACCAACGGTCGAAATATGCATGGGTTGCCTACTTGAGGATTATAATGGCTTATTTGTAGGATATTACAGATGTACATATGAAGTTGGGGTGGGCCGGTGGACCGAGCTGAATTAGATTAAAATGACTTTTTTTTTGGTTAGTCATGCAACACACCGACCCAGTTAATCGCGGTACTCACCCACCCGGTCAGTCATACGTCGGGAGTTGTTCGCTACCCTGATGGGTTTCGATACCTAGACCCCTTCTTGATGCTCTGTAGAGTCTTCTAACGAGGTAAAGGCTCTGAACCCAATTAGATTAAAATGACTTGAACTCAAGCCAAGCTAAAAAATTGATCAGGCCATGCATGCCAGGCCCTAGCCCTTAGAAGGACTCTTATGTGGAAATGGACAAGGAGTGCGTCCGACTAGATCTGTGTGGGGCCCACTGTAATGTATCTGTTTACATGCTGTCTATATATACATTTTCTAAGATCATGTTAAAGTATGAGCCAGAAAATGAGGCAGATCCAATTTTCTAGTGGACCACACCATAGATGACTCTTGCAATTAATGAGCACTTAATGCAATCTAAGCTTACTATTTGGCGCAAACCAAATATGACTCTGCAATTAATGTGCATTTAATGCAATCCAAGCTTACTATTTGGTGTGGTTCACTAGAGTGTTGAATCTGCCTTATTTTGGGCCCATAGCTTAATATGATCTTAAAAAAGGGATTGATGGCATCTATAAACCTATATATCATAGTGGGTTCCACGTAGATTTGGTCAGACTCGTAAAAGCCCGACCAGGGGTCGTCCTTTTCAAATGGTTAACCCTTGACCTTCTCAAATCTTAGCAGGACCGTTCATAGTCAATAAAGAAGTAAAATGATGAAAGGGTCGAATTTTTCCAAGCAAGTGGTTTTACTTTTGGCTGTCCCAGGCTATGGCAACACCGGACTCGGATTAGATAGTGACCCCTCCAAATACAGATCTCCTTTATTGGTCAGTATTAGAAAAGCTAGGTGAGCCCTATCATGATGTATGTGTTTTATGTATGTTGTTTATTCATTTGTCTAGATCATTTTAAGGCATAAGACAAAAATGAAGCGGATCCAAAGCTCAAGTGGACCACACCATTGGAAGCCATGGAGATTGAATGCCTGCCACAAAAACTTCTTGTGGGCTACAGAAGCTTTGTATTAAGCTGACATTTGTGTTTTCCCTTCATCTAGATTTATATAACTATATGAACAGGTTGGATGGAAAATAAACATCACGGGGGTACTAGAAAGGTTTCAATAGTGGCCGTCATTGTCCTTATATATTGTTTTTATGGTGTGGTCCACTTGAGCTTTGGATGAACCGATGGATAAAACACATACATTATGGTAGGCCCTCCATACTTCTTCCTGTACAGGCTCAAGGGTCACTACTAAATTCGAATATAACAACAGCCATTACATAAATGGAAGGGTCTATTTGGTCAGCATGATTAAATGGGATGGAATTGCACTAAATGGTGTTGTCGCTGAAATTTGGACAACATATGAGGTTGGCTAGTACTGGCTTGATGATCTTCTAGGTTGCGACTGGTTCCCTTAAAGCAAAGACCTGGAGCTTCAATGGCAATTGTCTAAACTTGTATAAAGTAGCAGAGGTAGGGGAGAGGAGTCGGTGTCTGGCAGGGGACTCTTTGATAGCTAAGTCAGGCGAGTAAGACAATCATGTAAGGTTTGTATGGTGAATAGTTGCCTACCTTGTTCTTGTCAATACCCTACTCATCAGAGCTCGAGTTGAAAATTTCACTATAAAATCTCACATCTTCTCGTTCATTTACATTCCATGTCGTATATGCTCATTCAGTCATACAATTGTTGTGCGTTTGAAAGTCCTTGATTGATAAGGTAAATAGAGTTCATAGGAGGGAAAGCCCTAGCCTCCACAAGTCGTCTGGTTTAACAACGAGCTCAGAATTGTTGGCCGAATAGACAGTGGTCGATCGATTTAAAACCGTTTTATCTCAGCGCCAGGGGTCATTGGTGATTACGGTTTGGATCGGACTCACATTAATCCTTGCATGTCTGTTCATAACAGCAAATATACACACACACACACACTCTCTCTCTCTCTCTAATACACTTAAAAAACCTTGGACACCTTAGGATTACTCTTAATCTTGATTGCAACCCGTTTATATAGGCAACAAACCAAAATTAGAAACTACTTACGCAAATCCGTGTATCTGCGTAAGAAAACGCGTACACAGCCACTATTCGGACAACACAAAAAACAGTTCAGAGGAAAAACACCAGATTCGTCACATCCAGCCTCACCATCCACCGGTTAGAGCCCCTGGCGACCGGTCTGGGATGCCCAAAATTGGTCCAGCGACCTTACTGTGCATCTGGGCTAAAAGGCAAATCGGTTGCCGGACCAATCTGAGCACCCAAGTCTTGCACAGTTTGAAGGCTCCTCCAACACCCACATACCGTGTGACCAAAAACTGCACCAACAAAATCATTGAAAATGAGCACTAATCCAAGGTTAAAACTCCCAACTTCTCTCATTCCTATACTTCAAGATATATTCTGGTGAATCCTCCCCCTTAAATGAGTCCTGCACCATGTGTAGCTCTAGCAGAGAGCGGCAGTATTTGCCTTTTATGAAAAATGGATGCAGTCTTAAAAGTGTTTAACATCTCTTAGCTTTTGGTTCTAAAGAATTTAGGGCTCTTTAGTTTTAGAAGTTAGTTAACATGTGTAAGGAAAAATAGTGTAAAATTTGATTTCTATAACAGGAGGAAAACTAAAACTACAAAAGAGACTTTTGGCCTTCTCCAAATGTGTGAAGCTATTCATCTATTGTGCATATCAGGAGAAACAGGAAGAAGATGAGCCAAAGATTTTCTTCCCTAAAGATGTCAATAGGCATAGGGATGCAGGAGAGACGATTAAAGTCATTCATCCTCAAGGCCGATCTAGAAGAAAGACGCTGTGTATCTTTTCCCTCATGGCTCAAGATAAGTGGGTAATCCCAATTTTAGTTTGTGGTTTTCTAGTTGACAATCTACGTATGCATGTATTTCACAATTCTAATAAAAGAATAATTACCATTCATTAAATTCCATTGAATTTAACATTTGTTTGGTACTCTAGCATAATACAATGTCTTGGCATTCGGCACTTTGAAATTGTATACATGGAATAAATTAATTCAATCATACCATCCCAAACCGACTTTAGATATTCATGGTTCAAAATTCAAATTGATTAACTTAACCTCCAATCTTAAGCATTTGCTTCTTGAATTTGTACCATTGATTGTTTTCATCTCGACCGCACAATAAAAGTCCATAAATTGGTTAGCTTGGAAATTAAATAAATTCATCTGTTTGATTTAAAGTCATCAAAATTGGGTCCCATGATTTGCACGGTCTATTTTGAGTCATTGCATGCTACGTTTGCAAAATTATTAGTTTCAATGTTACAACCGTTATAGTCTACCAAATTATTGAAGTATTTCTCATTGTAAAGGAAAGTCCATTGCCTAAGTGCCCATGACAACCCAAAGCTTTGGGCACTCTAAAAACTATTATAGGGAGTGAAATGCTCCGCTGGGCACCGGTTCTCATGAGAACTTATGAGCACTTTTTGATACGCAATGTGAACACAAAATTCAAACCGTCCATGCGATGCGACAACCCATGAAATCTCCAAGGCTCAACTTTCAGCCCGATCGAAAATTCTATTAGGCCATGACAAAAGGAAATAGTTACCTTCCTTGATTTGCATCTCTCTTAGCTATCGCCCAGCCTGATCGACCTAGGGGTTTCATGGTGTGCCACATCATATGGACCGTTCAGATATTGTGCCCATGATACATGTGTAGAGGTGTGCACATAAGAAGGGGCGCAGGTGAGCATGCCTAATTATAGGGAATTTTTTTGGGTACCAAAATGAACTGTGCTGGCCTAACTTGGCAGGTATATGGGTGTGCCTACAAGCACCACATGGGGGAGAATGTGCATCATATCAATGTAATCAATTAGGTAACTACATGGTCCAAAAACTGAGGTGGACCAAAGCATATGGAAAAGTTGGGATGGGTACGCCCACTCTTGCTTCTTTGTGGGCTCAAATTGGCCTATATTTGTCATGCAATCGGGTTCATGTGAGGCTTCTCACTAGGATGAAGGGACATTCTAAAATTCATGATATTCTAAAACTTATGTGGACTATGATATGTGAATTTTAGGAATGAATTTACATCATTTCCCATGGTGTGGCCCGCTTAAATCTTGGATTGTTGATTTTTAGGATCCATAGTGAAAATGCAGTGGCACACGTGATGAATGGGGTGGATGTGTTGCATGTTCCTTCATGTAGGGTTTAATTGATGCTAGACACATTAGTGCGACTATAGTAGCACAATCCTAAATATAAAAGAAAGCTGTCTTATTGAAAAGGATATTTGGTCATTTAAATGAATTTTGTTGATTTTTAGGGGTTATTTGACACCCTTAAAAATTGTGAAATTTGAATAGCAGAGAAATGAAATATAAGATTTATAGAAGTGGGGACGTTTAGGATATCTAAAAATGTTAGATTTCAATTTAAAAAATGGTGGATTTTCACTAATTCTCGACTTTAAAGAGGACCCTATTTTGCAACATTCAAATTTTTGGGGTTATTTTTAATTGTCGTGGCTAGTAGCTACTAATGCCTCTCTTAAGGCACTTACATTCATACACACTACTCAATATTTTTCACCTATATTCAAACTATGATGATAGGATGTTACGAAATTTTTACCTGTATTCATAGTATGATAATTGTTATATTGGTTATATCATAGAAAAGAAAATTAACAACCATTCAAAAAGAAATATATGATCATGTTTCAACTGTAAAATTAATTAGCTACTTTTGTATGGTATTAAGCTTTAAATTACTCTTTTTTCAATTTTAGAGCCAAAGTCGTCTTGCAATCAATTTGGCATACAATCTAACATGTATGTCATGTTTAAAATATATAAAAATATTTAATTCATCATATCTATTATTTTCTGAATGTAACATAAAACAATTTCAATAATTGAAGAGCCAAAATCGATGTAATTTTCTCAAATCCAGGATGTTGAAAATGTATATTATCAAATAGAAATAAAAATCTAAGTTTACTTTGGGCCGAGCGATCGATAGGACACTTCATCGATGGACCAACGCCTATCAATGTCAAAGATCCGATTTTTCTAACCGATCTATGGTCATTTTTATGGACCGTTTCGCCCATTGCGTGGACCACTTTATTGGACGTTCTGGATCCATCTCCATGTACTCGAATCCAATAAAAAATGGTCCGTTGGAATAATCCCAGTTGTACACAAGTAGGCCCGTGGTCCAGTGATCTAGACCACTGATCTGATGTCTTTGTGGGGTGGGATGAGAAATGCAGGAAAGCTCACCCAGGCCGATTAGGTGTAATCGAGACCGTTTATCCAGAAGATCACAGGGTATGGAGAATAGAGGTGAACTAGCAAAAATATTGACTGCGACCGGCTCTAATGGGTAAGACATTTGTCATGCGGACCTTCAAGATGAACGGTTCAGATAACCGAATGGTGGCCCCACGTATACAGAACTTGGCGCCTCCCCGGATTGCATGGTGACCCGATTTGACTGGGCTACATGCTGCTATCCCTAGTGTGGGCCCCTCCATGATGCGTGTATTTTATCCACGCCGTCCATTCATTTTGCCAGCTCACTGAATAGAAAAATGATCCCAAAATATAGATGGATGGTGTGGATAAAACATATGGTGGGACCCACAGAGCACCGACCTGTACTGGAGGGGTCAATACCGAATCCCAGTGGGCGCGACTTGGGTGAGCCCCGGAACCAGTCAATGTGGGTGAGACCCTGAAGCTAGGGCCACCTGGATGTATTCGTCGTATATCTATGCCGCCCATCTATTTCTTCATATTATTTTATTTTAGGATGCATTCCCAAAAAAATGAAGCACATGAAAATTTTCCGACCCACAAAGCTGATTCCGGGGGTCTCACCCAACCCAAGTCGCGCCCAATCTCAGTTCCACGCGATCCGCGTGACCGCGTCCCTCTCCAAGGGGATTTCAGCACACAAAGATACGTTAGGAATTACTTGGTACTCTGGAAGTGTATGAAGGTTGATATGCAGGCAGTAAGAAATTGCATGCATGAAATACATCTTAACTCAAATTAAACCGGTTAAATTATTGAACTCAATTTATTCATTGTGCATGCCTAAAATCAGATCATTTGAACAATCCTAAACTCTGATTCGTGGACACTTATTTATTGAAACAGGACCATTGAATATTTTCATTTTAACCGTCCAATAAATGTTCACCAACAGATACTGGGATAAGCAAATAGGCGCAATTCTTGTAAGAATTCCAAAGAGCCCATCATAATATTTTTGTAATGTTAATTTTTCATCCAATCTGTTGATAATGTTAATAATATCTGTATTAAGGGAAAATATAAATATAATCTTGATCCAAAACTTTTATGGCCCACAAAAAGTTTTTAATGGTCATTCATCACTGTTTCTACTGGTATGGTCCACCTGAGATTTGGATCTTCTTAAGACTTGGGATCAAGACCTAAAATGAGATGAAAAAACATATGGACAGTGTGGATATATAAAAAAATACATCAATATGGGTCCTACCAAAAAACATCTTAGACTCGGAGTTTCAATCCCACCAAAAAATGAAGCATATCAAAATCTAAAGTGGACTACACCACAGGAAAAGTGTGAACTGAATGTCAACCATTGAATATTTTCTATCCAGAAGATCACAGGGTATAGAGAATAGTGGTGAACTAGCAAAAAGATTGATTATGACCGGCTCTCATGGATAAGATATTTGTCATGTGGACCTTCAAGATGAACGGTCCAGATAACTGAATGGTGGCCCCATGTATACAGAACTCGGCGCCTCCCCAAATTGCATGGTGATCCGATTTGATTGGGCTACATGCTGCTGTCCCTGGTGTTGGCCCCATCATGATGCATGTATTTTATCCACGCAGTCCATTCATTTTGCCAGCTCATTGAATGGAAAAATGATCTGAAAATATGAATGGATGGTGTGGATAAAACACATAGTGGGACCCACAGAGCACCGACCCATACTGGAGGGGTCAATAACGAATCCAGTGGGCGCGACTTGGGTGAGAACCCGGAACCAGTCGGTGTGGGTGAGACCCTGAAGCTAGGGCCCACCTGGAATATGGATCTATTCGTTGTATATCTATGCCGGCCATTTATTTCTTCCTATTATTTTAGGATACATTTAAAAAAAAATGAAGCACATGAAAATTTCCTGACCCACATAGCTGATTCCGGGGTCTCACCCAACCCAAGTCGCGCCCAATCCCAGTTCCACGCGATCCGCGTGACCGCGTCCCTCTCCAACGGGTTTTCAGCACACAAAGATACGTTAGGAATTACTTGACACTCTGGAAGTGTATGAAGGTTGATATGCAGGCAGTAAGAAATTGTATGCATGAAATACATCTTAACTCAAATTAAACCGATTAAATTATTCAACTCAATTTATTCATTGTGCATTCCTAAAATCAGATCATTTGAACAATCCTAAACTCTGAGTCGTGGGCACTTATTTATTGAAACAGGACCATTGAATATTTCCATTTTAACCGTCCAATAAATGTTCACCAACAGATACTCGGATAATCAAATAGGCGCAATTCTCGTAAGAATTCCAAAGAGCCCATCGTAATGTTTTTGTAATGTTAATTTGCAATCCAATCTGTTGATAATGTCAATAATATCTGTATTGAGGGAAAATATAAATATAATCTTGATCCAAAACTTTTATGGCTCACAAAAAGTTTTTAATAGTCATTCATCACTGTTTCTACTGGTATGGTCCACCTGAGATTTGGATCTTCTTAAGACTTGGGATCAAGACCTAAAATGAGATGAAAAAACATATGGACGGTGTGGATATATAAAAAAAAAACATCAATATGGGTCCCACACGGTTAGGGTAACACCCACTACGCTGTTCCCCAGGTAACAGCTAATCCGCTCTCGTGCTCTGTACGCCGGGTCAAAAAGACCCGCTCTTTGCCTAGGGGATCACGCTCGAACGAGATGCCCTTCAGAGGATTATATAATACAACGTCCCCCATCTTTGCATATCGTACACACGTCTGAGATTTTGACAAGTGAGTCTCTTGTTACAGTGATCCAGGCCATTGATCTGATGGTCCCACCTATTTACCGATCTCCAAAAACATCTTAGACTCGGAGTTTCAATCAACCACTTCAGGATCATCTGCAGGTGAATGTGGACCGTTTGGATTGCTCTTTTTTTTTACCGTCCATCTGTAGGGAATTAATTGAAAGGATTTTATTATTGAGGAAAGATTTTGATACATGGTCCATCAAACGGTGGGACCCACTTGTCTGAAAACTGCGTATACTGTGCAAAGATGGGAAGCGGATTGCGTAGTGAGTAACTCCGCACGCTAAAAGCGTGTGGAGTAAACTCTGTGGGGTCCACCGTGATTTACTTATTTTATCCAATCCGTCCATCCATATTAACAGAAAATTTTAGGTATGGTACCAAAAAATGAAGCATATCAAAATCTAAAGTGGACCACACCACAGGAAAAGTGTGAACTGAATGTCAACCATTGAAAAATTCTCAGAGGACACAGAAGTTTTGGATCAAGCTGATATTTGTGTTTTCCTTTCATCCATATCCATGTGATCTTATGAACAGGTTGGATGACAAATAAACATCATTATACGGCCTGGGAAGGTTTCAACGGTGGAAATCATTATTCCCACTGTTTCCCGTGGCATGGTCCACTTGAAATTTGGATATGCTTAAATTTTGGGTTCAACCCCTAGAATGAGCTGGAAAAACATATGGACGGAATAGATAAAGCACATACATTCTAGGTGGGCCCAACTGAGTTTACTCCGCACGATAAGAGCCCGATTCCGCAAAGATGCGGGCTACGTATAAAAAAATCCCTCCGCTTTTCGATGCCACTGCGAATGCTATTCAATGCGCTGCTTTTCGGACAGAGGAATGCTATTTCCAGACGCCCCCCCGTCTCAAGCGCCAAACACCAACGCACCACACATGCCAAACGTGTCATACGTACATCGGATCCGGAACGTACATCTCACCTTCCCACTCAGGAAGCTCACTCATCAAGCAAGAAACACATGTAAGCTGAACGCAGATCGTTGGTTATCATTTTTCTTTTCACCCATCTGATCAGTGGACCATATATGATTTTTCTATAAGAAACACTCACCGCATAGGTCACCCAATGAATGGATCAGATCCCGCACGCATGCGCCACGTTGGCAAGTTTGGTGCGTTTCTGTTTGGCACTTGAAGATGGGAGTAGCATCTCTCTTTGTTATTTATTCTTTTTTTTTTTTTTTTTTTACCATCAGAAGCGCTGCAAAAATTTCAACCACACCCAAGCTCCACTGTAGTAAGAACCACCGACAGCAATGCCACTACCAAAACCTGAAACTCCTCTCAAGCAGCAACACTCCACCACCAGAGCAACCACAACCACTCTAGTCGTGGGGTACGCTCTCTCCTCAAGCCTCCTCTCTATCATCAACAAGCTGGCCATAACCAAATTCAACTACCCCAGCATTCTCACTGCATTACAGTACTCAACTTCCGCTCTGGGCGTTTTCATCCTAGGCAAGCTTAGCTTCCTCTACCATGAACCTTTCACCTTCCAAACAGCCAAGAAGTTCCTCCCTGCTGCTACAGTGTTCTATCTTGCTATCTTCGCCAACACCAATCTCTTGTCTTACGCCAACGTCGACACGTTCATCGTCTTCCGATCACTCACGCCAATTCTCGTTGCCATTGCCGATACTATGTTCCGTAAACAGCCTTGCCCATCGAAGCTCACATTCCTATCGCTGCTGATCATCTTGGGCGGTGCAATCGGGTATGTGATCACCGATCCAGCATTCACTATGACTGCCTACTTGTGGGCCGTCGCTTATCTGATCACAATTACGACGGAAATGGTCTACATCAAACACATTGTCATGAATCTTGGTTTGAGTACGTGGGGATTTGTGTTTTACAACAACTTGTTATCGGTGATGATGGCGCCTGTGTTTTGGGTCTTAAGTGGGGAGTGCAAGGATGTGTTATCAGCCATTGGATCAAAATCCGGGAATTGGGTGGACCACAGTGCAATCTTTGCAGTGGCACTGTCTTGTGTTTTTGGGCTGATGATTAGCTTTTTTGGGTTCGCGGCGAGGAAGGCAATATCGGCGACTGCGTTTACGGTGACTGGAGTGGTTAATAAGTTCCTCACGGTTGCGATTAATGTGGCAATTTGGGATAAGCATGCGAGCCCGATCGGTTTGGTCTGCTTGTCTTTTACGATTGTGGGTGGTGTTTTTTACCAGCAGTCGGTGAGTGGGGGCGGAGGCAGTCAGAAGGAACCAGCGGCGGCTAAGCTGATGGATGGTCTAGATGGGAGCATTGATTTGGATGATGAGAAAGAACAAGGGATGAAAGTGTAAGGTGAGTTTTTTGGGTGTATGAATTATATGCATAAGTTGTTTACTTAGGCCTTTTTTTGCTCCCCAATCACTCTCAAGATACTACATTTTGGTTTATAAAGCTTAATTTGATAACATTAGCAACTACAGAGATTTGTGTTTATGTTGTATGAGAATATCCA
This sequence comes from Liriodendron chinense, assembly GCA_003013855.2. Taxonomy (NCBI): domain Eukaryota; kingdom Viridiplantae; phylum Streptophyta; class Magnoliopsida; order Magnoliales; family Magnoliaceae; genus Liriodendron; species Liriodendron chinense. The sequence continues at coordinate 5,401,064 of PVNU02000439.1, read as the reverse complement.
CATTGATCTCCTTTTCTTCTCTTGGTGATTTGGATGGTTTGATTTCTTAACTGCTTGCCAATGAAGAAATTTCGATATCTAGATGTATATGCTAGGATGGGTGCACCGAAGCATCCCTATCATGATTTATGGTGATCAGGACTGTTGTTGGTGTGCCACAATCTGAATTGACCATACTCTTAAAGGCAATGGAATTGGACTCATGTAGCCATCTGATAAGCAGCCTGAAAAAGGAATGGTTGTCTAAGAACAGGGGCATTCAACGGGCAAAACCCGAAACTGAATGTTCAGGTTTCTCTAATCGCTATGTTTGAATTTCATTTCATTGGCTACAACCATGTCTTCTGTTTTAATTGACTGAAGCTGGCAATGTTGATTGGATGACCATAATCCTCTTGATCAAGACCTACAAATTACTGATAAAACTAAAATGTGACTGATTCACGCATGATGAGAAAAGAAAACTAAGTGCAAAAACACAGATGCATGCTGTGACAGAGAGAGATCATAATAACCATGTCCCAGCTATTTGGGGTTGGCTGTAAAGAGAAAGATAACAGCACATGTGCCTCAAGAATCTCTTCAGTCATTGCAGCAGATATTGCAGTCCTTTATACGAAAGAAAGAGGTTCCCTGAAATGAAATATATAAACAAAAATAAGAAACAGCTTAACCCATGCTATAATACCATACCAGGTTGTGATTTCATACCATCTCAGGATGGCCTGGTCTTCAGGCGAAGGACATCCAATGTGACAGTTTGGAGCATCGAGTTCGTGTGAATTTTTGCCAATGGTCCCATGAAAAAGCACACTGGATAAGCTCAGGATCTTATACATTTGTATAGTGAACAGAGTAGATTGAGGAACATCAGCTTTTTTTCTGATTGCTGAGGACAGAAGCCTATCATCATTTTGTGATATATAAAGAAAGGGTTGAAAACAGGGGAAACAGCTGATAGTTCTCTGGATTCCACACTCCAATCTCTGCCATGCACATGCTGCATGCATAGAAAGATCGCATCTCGATGCCAACCTTATCTTCTTAAAATTACAACCGACTTCGTTTTCTTCTGAATCAGCTGCCATACGAAGTACCGCATATCGGAAGATTGTCTTTGATCAAGTACGACTGGACGATTTCTGTTTTGTGTGTGCATTTAGGTAAAACGCCACATTGATTTTACTGCACGGATCCCAATTTGTCAAGCAAAAGTGGGTAGAAGAACCCAAATCATAATTGGTATCCTCTCTATCAAAAACTCACCAATAATCCTTACAAGAACATGAACCATTCTTAAAATGATGGAAGCGGGTCCGATCCCTAACAATAACTTCTCTTTCACATACTTTCGATATGATTTTTGTTGCGCGGTGACAATCGACGCACATTCTTAGGTTCTTCACAACTCTAATGGTCGCCCCAGCCTGCGAACTGATCAGCCCGAAAGCAATTGCCAGTTTTTCACTGTGCCAATAAACTGCATTCTCTTTCTCCTCCTCTGCTATATCAATCAAGACCTCTGATGTATCTGGCACATATCCTGCAAATTTCAGATCTCTGGCCATCTCATTTAACTTAGAGTAGATCTCATTGGACTGAGGGTGAGATCTATCTCCAGCTACAAACTCGTGAACAGCGCCATTCGTCTCTATCAAACTACAACCAGGTGTCTTCTGAATTCCTCTATCCGTCATCAGCTTCCGTATCTTACGCACATCTTCCCACCTATTGCATGTCGCATATATATTAGACAAGAGGACATAAACAGCGCCATTTTCAGGCTCCAAATCAAGAATGCTCTTGGCAGCTACCTCGGCCAGTTCAACATTCTTATGAACTCTACAGGCACCAAGAAGGGCTCCCCAAACAACAGAATTTGGTTTCATGGGCATGCTGTCTATAATCTCTAGGGCCTCCTTTAACTGCCCAGATCGACCGAGCAGATCAATCATACACCCATAATGTGCAACATTCGGCATGATTCCATGGATTTTAGTCATGCTAGAGAAAAGTTCTCTTCCCTCGTCTACCATGCCCGCGTGAGTACAAGCACAGAGAACTCCAACATAGGTCACTTCATCTGGGTCTATCCCAGCTCTAAGCATTTTATAGAACATATCAAGAGCTTCTTCTCCATGCCCATTAACAGCGAGGCCGACAATCATAGCTGTCCATGTAAATTTGTCTCTTTGATTCATATTTTGAAAGACCTCGACCGCATTTTCTACATTCCCACACTTAGCATACATGTCTATAAGAGCATTTCCCACATAGACATCATTCTTGATCTTGTTCTTGCCAATGTAAACCCTTATCCACTCCCCTAGCTCAAGTGCGCCAAGATGGGCACAGGCTGTAAGTATGCTGACCATGGTGAACTCATCCGGCCTGATCTTTGCGACTTGCATCTCACGGAAAATTCCCAATGCCTCCTTGAAACGGTTGGCCCGTAAATACCCATCGATCATGGCTGTCCACGAGATGAAGTCTCTTTCGGGCATCCGATCAAAAAGCTTCCGAGCTTGGTCAACTTGCCCCAAATTGGCATAACCAGCAACCATGGCAGTCCAAGAAATTACGTCCCTGACCTTCATATTCTCAAAAAGAGCGAGCGCAACATCCATTTCCCTGCATGTGGCATACATGTCAATCAATGCATTTCCTAAAATCAAATTTGCTTCAATCCTGTTATCTTCAATGTACCGATGAACCCGCCTCCCAAAACTCAAATCCTTTAACTTGGTACAAGCCGATAGCACTGAAACGAGAGTGACTGAAGTTGGTTCTACATTCGCCTTCTCCATCTCGCCGAAAAGCCTACAAGATTCTTCAAACCTCCTACTCCTGTTATAACCTGAAATCATCGCATTCCAAGAAACCACATCCTGTTTAGAGCTTTTGTCAAAAAGGTGGCGTGCATCATCGATTCGACCACAGAGAGCATACATATGAATCAAAGCATTTTGGACGAAAATGTTCGAACTGAACCCAAACTTGATTATATGTGCATGAAACTCCTCCCCGCATTTGACACCAATGTCGCGAGTAAAAGCCTTGAGCATGAAAGGGAAGGTGTAGCGATCTGGCCTAATGCCTCTATGTAACATTTCCAAGTAGACCGAAGCCGCGGACTCGGGGGAGTTCCTAAATGAGTATCCCCTTATCATGGTATTCCAAATGAAGATATTGGGTTCTTGAATTTGTTCGAATAGGAGGCGGGCGTAATCCATATTGCCCATTTCATGAGTACAACAGAAGGCGATGATTCGGGATTGTTCGTGGGTGTCATGTATGCGGCCGGATCGGATCAATTGGGAATGGATTTGCTTGAATTCTTTCATGGATTTGAAGGTTTGAGAGAGTGAGATTGGTGGGTGGTTTTGTTGTGGAGAGACAGAATTTAAAGGGATAGAAGCCATGGATATCATGTTCTTGAGGTTGGGAGAAATAGGAAGAGGAGAGAAGACTAGAGAGAGAACATTGTGATTGGAAAGGACTGGAATTGGCATATGAAGAGAGAGGTTTGGAGGATTTTCATGATATTTTCAAATGAGATACTCAAGAGGATGAACTTGATCATAGCCGTTGTGATTTTGAATTCTTTGCTGTCAAGGGGATGCATGACTTCAATAACATGGCCTACTTGATCAATGCTCTAGATCTATTAAAAGACGGATAATTTGATAAAGCATATCAGTGGGCCCCACTAGAGTTGTGATCCCCTAAAAATTGCGTCAGAGATGTGCGCTTGGACTGTGATAAACGAAATGGGATTGCATACTGGATAAACTGTGGGGCCGACCATGAGTTATGTGTCTTATCGACCCTGTCCATCCTTTTTACCAGCTTATTTTAGGGAATGAGACCAAAATCGAAGCATAGCCAAAGCGCAAGTGGACCACGCCAAAAGAGATTGTGAATTGAACACCTACCATTGAAATCTTAAACGAAGGTTTTGGATCAAGCTGATATTTGTGTTTTCCCTTCATCCATGTCTGTGTGACCTTATGAACAGATTGGATGACAAATAAACATCATTGTGGGTCCTATGAAGGTCTCAACAATGGACATCATTATCCTCATTCTTTCCTATGGTGGGGTACACTTGAGCTTTGGATATGCTTCTATTTTGGGCTCAACCCCTAAAATAAGCTGAAAAAATAGATGGACGGCGTGGATAAGCCACATACATTCACATGCTTGGATTACTTGATTAATGCCATTTTAGATTTATGATCTATCAACAACATGCACAATGATTTGAATGGAATGGATAGAACAAGCATTCCACGTGTGAGGTGCATAAAAGTGAATGTCTTGAATAGCGGGTGGTGAGATCACATCGGGGAAGACGGTCCCCAGATGAGCTATAAACTACCGTTTAATCCAGCACATTTCAAATTGGGCTGGTCATCAGCCGGGTTAGCTCGAGAAACTCAATCAACTCAATTCGAAAAAAACTCACCTCGATTCAATGGGATGGGTCAAGCCCAGCTTCATTTAGGAGCTCGAGTCAAAAATCGAGTCAAATTCAAGCACGGGGTCACTCGACTTGATTCAATCTCAACTTGACTCGACCTCAACCCAACTCGACTCAACTCGTTTCATATAAATATTTGTAAAAAAAAAAAAAAAAACCCTAATCTTTTTATTTCTTGGTTCTCTCTCCCTCTCTCTCCCCCGTCTACACATTGGGGTCCAAGCTTAGGACATATAAAACCCTCACACATTGGGGGGTTTCTTAATCCTACTATTTTGTTCAGGTAAGAACATTCCTTGTTGAGCATATCTAATAGATTGAAACATGACAAGCACATAGTGGTTGTGTGTTTTGCACACTGCACAAAATATGTGCTTCGATGAGACCACACACACTATACACATCTACAAAACAGGGGCTATGGTAAGACCAAACACCATATGTAACTATTGATTGCAATTTTACTAGGGAGGTGGGGCATCTGATCCATGAATCAGCTGGGCCTCACCATGAAGATGGTCCACACAATAATCAGGGCAGTCCATTCATGTGGTGAGCTATGCATGTATTATGTTAATCTATGGTTCAGAAAATGTTACTAGTGGTATGCATTCAATGCATGTGTAACCTGGCCAATGAAAAAACCGATCAGAGCTAGGCCATTTAAATGGTGGGATCCCACTCGTAGAAATATTATCCTCTCCTAGTATATGTGTGACTTCTTGAACTTATTGTTGTTGACTTTTAATTTGTATTTTGTAGCAAAAAACATAATAAATTGAGGTGGGAGCAAGCTCGACTCGACTTGAGGTAAGCTCGCCTTGACTCGATCCACTAGCTTACCTCGAAAGATTTAGCAAACAAGGCAAGCTCCAATGGTAAGCTCGAGCTCGAGCTCGAACTCGAGGAGAGCACGGATGAGTCAAGCCAAGCTTGGCCCTCCTCGACTCGACTCGACTCGATGTACAACCCTAATTTAAAATAGTGGCTTGAAATTGGTGGGACCCATGTGGTGTTTCAAATTTTGGGAGTAGTTAAGGTGGCAGGGTGATGTGGGCCACCTAGTTGACCCTTTGGTTTGGCTAGCTGGTGATGCTGCCAGTAGTAGCCAGGTGGCTACTGATTTGTGCTCTGTGGGCCTTGCCATGATGTATGTGTTTTATCCATGCTGTCCATTCATTTCTCCAAGATCATTTTAGGGCTTGATACAAAAGATGAGGCAGATCTAAATCTCTATAGGGAAACAATAGTTGTTGAATGTCCACCATTAAAAACCTCCTAGTCCCACTGTAATAATTAGCTCATATAGACTGAATGAAGGGGAAAATCAAATATAAGCTTGATTCAAAGCTTTTGTGGCCCCCATAAGTTTTTAATGGTGGGCATTCAATCAACATTGTGGCCTGTGTTGTGGTCCACTTGAGATTTAGATCTACTCATTTTTGAGCTTGTTGTGTGGAAATTCTGATTTGGTTCACAAACAAGAAAAAACTCATAGGGCCAAAGGCTCAAAGTACGAAATGTATAATATGGGCAAAAGGTCCAAGGGAGGAGCTCTGGTACTGAGCTCCACATCCCGAGGACATGCAACGACGACCTCTACCGACTTCTATAACTACGGAGAGCAGAGCAAGAACACAATTCGATTGTCTGCTAAGGTCGAGGACCGGTGACCTTTTAATAGCACTCCGCCAAGGAGGATTGGGTACCGAGTACCGAATACCTGCCCAAGGTCATTCACACAGGACGACATGTCTAAGGAAGACCTGCCCGAGATCACTCATACTAGAGAACCTGTCCGAGGACGACCTTCCCGAGAACCTGTCAATGATACTCCAACCAGGAGACTTATAATACCAATGACCTCTATTTAGTTCGAAATAAATCTCAAGTATGAGAGCTCAAACACCAAACTCCCCATAATATAATAACGTTAAGGTTAGGAAAACAGTTACGACGGGAACCCCAGAAAGAATTATAAAAGGATATTTTCGATCAGATATCCAGTCAAGAAAGGGTCAATGAAAGAGTTGATAGATCGTCACGGCCAAATGAGATCGGTCGACCACCTAGAGTTGGTCCAAGCCCCCGAATGAGATTGACCGACCACCTAGAGTCGGTCCGAGCTCCCCAAATGAGATCGACTAACCACCCAAAGTTGATCTAAGATCTGCCGACCACCCAGAGTTGGTCCGAAATACCCACGAAATCCGAATATTCTGGCATCTATCTCCCTTCTTAGAAAGATCTCTCCAACACGATCGGGAAAGAGAATCTTTCCCCAATTCAAACTTTTGACATATCCTAATAGGATCCAATTCTCCAGAACCACCTCCTAGGTCCTATAAATAGGATCTGGATTTCCACCTTTAAGGTATGATGAAACTCCTTACCCTTAAACCCTTTACTCTAAGGTTTCTGTAAGCTTGACTTAGGCATTAGAGAGTCCCCCGCTGCACTACGACACCTCCCCCCTTCCCATTCTTCTCTTCTCTTGTAGGTCCAGTGAATTCAGGAAGGTCTCAAGCGTCCTCCACCCAAGGAGGACGAGAGGGTAAAGAGCAACAAGGTCGGCCCCAACCGACGTCACCCGTTGTCCAAATTTGTACTACAACAGTTGGCACCGCTTGTGGGACTTACAACTAGCTTCGTGTTCTCACTGTTTGAGTTAAACATCCAAAATCAATTCATCGCCATGGTGAAGAAGAATGAGAAACCATGTGTTGTGGTTAGAACTTCCTGTCGGGACCCCACCGAGGAGGAGTAGGTCCAGCGAGCGCCTCCTTACCTTGATTTTCCACAGTTCTCGTTGACCAAGAGCCAGCAAAAGTCACAGAACAAGAAGGCCCTTATAGGCCGCGCAGGCTCCTGATAAGCTGACCAGCCTTCGATAGGCCGCCGAGGCCCTTATAGGCAGAGTAGGCTCCTATAGGCCGACCTAGGCCCCTAATAGGCCGTTCGGGCCCTTATAGGCTAACCAGGCCTTGATTGGCCACTCAGGCCCCAATGGCTCGTTATAGCCAGCAGAAGTCACAAAGCAAGAAGGCCCTTATAGGCCGCCCGGGCCCCTTATAGGCCTCTCATGCCCCTAATATGTCGTCCAAACCCTTATAGGCCGCCCAAGCCCCTTATAGGTTGTCCAGGCCCCGATACACCACCCTAATAGCTCTCCAACTAAGCTAAAGCCTACAAAGGCGAACCTATGAGGCCACCTCAACACGACTAAGAACAGCTCTTGAACTCTTGATGTGAGTTCGACCTTTTGCACCGCAAAGGCTAAGCTCTTCTTTAGACGGTTCATTATCGGACCATTATCTCGGACATGGCCTCCTACAGAGAACAACAAAACCCAGCTCGTCCTATTAGCCTTACTCCCGAGCCCTAACAAGCTCAGCCTTCGGAGTAGGGGCAACTGTTATGGAAAAATTCTGAGTTAGTCCACAAACAGGAAGAAACCCATAGGCCTAAGGGCCCAAAGTACTAGATCTACAATCTGGGCAAAAGGCCCAAGGGAGGAGCTCTGGTACCGAGCTCCACATCCCGAGGACATGCGATGTGACCTCTACTGACTTACTACAACTGCGGATAGCAGAGCAAGAATATAACTTGGTTGTCGGTGAAGGCCGAGGACTAATGACCTTTCAATAGCACTCCGCCCAAGAGGACCGATGACCGAGTACGAAGACCCGCCTGAGGTCATTCACATAAGATGACCTATCCGAGGGACACCTATTTGAGGAAGACCTGCCCGAGGATGACTCGCCCGAGGCCATTCACATATGACGAGGACGACTTACTCGAGGTCACTCACATAGGACAACCTATTTAAGGACGACCTTCCCAAGAACCTGCTAATGATACTCCGACCAGGAGACCTATACTACTAAGGACCTCTACTTAGTTTGAAACGAACCTTAAGTATGAGAGCCCAAATGAGATCGGTCGACCACCTAGAGTCGGTCCAAGCTCCTCGAATGAGATCGGTCGACCACTCAGAGTCCGTCCGATATACCGGCGGAGATCTAGATATTTCAGGATCTACCTCCCTTCTTAGAAAGATCTCTCCGACACGATCGGGAGAGAGAATCTTCCCCAACTGGGACTTTATCGATGTATCTTAAAAGGATCCAACTCTCCAGAATCGCCTCTCAGGTCCTATAAATAAGATCGGGATCTCCACCTTCAAGGTATGACGAAACTTCTTACCCTTAAACCCCTTACTTTAATGTTCTTGTAAGCCTGACTTAGGCATTGGAAAGTCCCTCACCGCACTGCGGCACCTCCCCGCTGCTTATTTTGCTCTTCTCTTGCTGGTCCGGCAAATCTAGGAAGGTCTCAGGCATCCTCCATTCAAGGAGGATGAGAGGATAAAGAGCTACAAGGCCGGCCCCAGCCAACCCCACCCGTTGTCCAAATTTGTGCAACAAAAGGGCTTATGCCATAAAATGATAAAAAAAAAAAACAAATAGATGGACGGCATGGATGAAACACATACATTATGATGGGGCCCGCAGAGCACCAACTAGTAGCCAAACCCCGTGGTCGTTCATTCACAGTCGCATCCAATAAATGGCTCTGATCATTGAAACACAATCCCAATTCCAATAGGGAGCGGTTGATTTTCCATTTCCTGTTAAACATAGGGAAATAGGTCATTATTACCTTTTAGCATGTTTGCCAAGACATGGAGATCCATATTATTTCTTCCTCCAAAATCAATCTAGAAAGGGCTGACTTAATTTTGTGGGCCTCAACATGATGTATGTAACCGCCTATCCATTTACCGGAACATTCTAGGGCACGAACCAAAAAGTGAGGCAGATTCGAAGCTCAAGTGTACCCCACCAGAGGAAAACAGTGGTCCTAAAGACATCTACCATTAAAAGCCATTTCTAGCCATTTCTTTACTAGGGCCACACTAATGGTTGTTTGTCATCTAACCTGTTCATAAGGCCCTAGAGATCTGGATTAAGGAAAATACAAATCTGAGCTTTGGATCCACCTCATTTTTAGGCTCTTGCCCTAAAATGAGCTTGTGGATGGGATGAACGGTGTGGATGAGTCACATACATCAAGGTTGGCTCTACAGAATGCGTTCCGTCAACATCACCTTGGGAAGGATGCTGTAATTATAATGGTAAATAATCATTATCTATTTACAAGAATTTACAAAAGGAATTGAAAAATCAAACACCCACTAAGTGCTTTAAATGGTGCCACGCATGAAGTTCCAGAAGCCATCCGCGGTCTACATGATAATTGGACCAGGCCATGAGGGGGAAATGTGAAAAGCTGATGAGTACAACTGTCCACTTAGGTGTGATTTTTTTTTTTTTTTTCCGGGCGTGTGCCGTCCAAAATGCCACGCAGCCCGCATGCTTCGCCACAAAAAATAACCTTGCATTTTGGATTTTACAGAAAAAATCCTCACCACTTGTGATTTTACCAAACAATGCCTCCACCTTTCAAAAAGTTTGTAAGAGTCCTTTTAAGTGAAATTACTAAAATGCCCTCACTTGATATTTTTCTTAAAACATTTTTTTAGTCTGAGGCATTGCATGCCTCATGTGGTTTTTGTATGACATCCAACTCATCCAACCAGTGCATCTGACTATTCTGATGACATAAACAAAAATTCACGTCAATACAACAATCAGGTGGGCCACACCATAAAGAACAACATACACCACCCAAGATCTTTCAAATTTAAGTGTGGACTATCTGATGATTAGGTAAGCCTAATTATTGGTTTAGATGTAAATTATAGTTGAATTAACCTATTGGACGGGTGGGATGTCATAAACACACCACCTCGACATGGGCCCCACAATATTTAACTCTATTAATTTTTTTAGAAAAATAACCCTGATGGATCCGGGGCCCAGTTAATAAATGATCGTGCTTCTATTATCCAAATTCGATCCAATAGATCTGATTATCAATCTGAATCTGTCTTAACCAGATCGAATTCGAATGGAATCCGGATTAAGATCCGAACCGTTGACAGCCCTAGTGCCGGAACAGTGATCGGGCCATACATGCCAGGCCCAAGCTCACCCCACAGACCTAACTAATTGGTCCGAGCCCAGGCTCTTGAATTGATGGAATGGTGTACCTGTGGTTCAGGCATCATCTCAACCTGCAATTCACAAATGTGGTCATCTGTTTTTTAAGAATATCATACAATGCTGGGGTTGAATGTTTGTATGGTACAATCTGGGCCTCAGCTTGTACAAGTAGGGCCCATGGTTTAGTCAGGGAACCGTTGCGTTCATGAGCTTACCGTCAATGGGCCATTTGCCTAAAACTCAGTTGGTAGCCAGCCCATGCACCATTACATTTTTTTCTTTATTCAATGTAACTAGGCCAGCTGGGTTAGCCTGACCCATCCTGGTCTAGCCCACTAAGGCCAGGTTTAGGTTGAGCACTGAAGCCAATGGGTACGAACTGGGCTTAAAAATTTTAGGGCCAGATTTTAATGGCCAGAGCTGGATGGACTTGTTTAACATTGTTGTGCTTTACCATTTGCATGGTGGGCCAGCCTGGTCCAAGCCCAATTTTTTGCCGCTGAGTTGGGTTGGGCTTGGACTCAAGAGTCCTTAACTCATGGACTGGGCTTGGGCATATTTCAGCCCATATCATCTGTATTCACCACTCTAAGGTACTGTTTGGATTAGTGGAAATGGTGGGAAGGGAAACATAGTTTTCTTTATTTCTTTTTTACAAGAATTTTCTAGAAATGTTGAACATATTTTTAAATTTGTTGTTAGGCAAAATAAAAAATTTCTAGAAAAAATTCCAAATAGCAGTTGACATGTGTTGGATTAGCGCATTTGGCATGCATGGGACGTGAGAAAATGAATGGCTGCACATATGGCATACGCAGAATATGTGGACGGTTGAAGTTGAATTATGACATACATGGCACATGTGAAGTGCTTGACGTTTTAGCGGTATATGTGGCACAAGAGACACACTAGCACATTTGACATGTGGGCACTAAAGAGTCCAGTAACCCCTGATGTGACACAATGAAAAGGCACCATACATCAACATTAGATGTCGGGCATGTATTAGAACATGAGGTCTGGTGTTCGAGTACCTATAGGCGGTGAAATCCCACTATGGCGTGAGTGTGGGGGTGTGCATGTATGTGTAGGTGGGTGTGTGGGGTGCGTGTGTTAAAAAAAAAAAAAAAAACGTATTAGAAACCAAGAGTCCTCTATATATAATGATAATGTTGCTCTTTTCATTGTTTGAGCTCGCATTTGACATGCACATATGCTGTGGTAATAGTATTATCCAAATCACATAACCTAAAATAGCAATATCCAATCTTCATTCTATTATAGGGACCGCATGGCATGTTGATGCACATGACTTTGTAATGACATTTTATAAACCATTGGGATCAAACTACATTGGGGATTACATTAGTGAATGTGGCACACGTGAAGCCATTGAAGGTGGTTGGCGGCACATTTGGATTTAACTATTAGAAAACTCAGTTTCCTTCTATATGAGAAAATGCCTGTTTTAGAGGTGGAGGTGGGAAAGTAAATTTATTAATTTTTCATAGAAAAGTAAATAGGTAATTATGTTGATTATAAATTTCTACAATGAAATGCTTCACAAATTATTAAAGTTAGTTTTATGGAAAGTAATGTTTCCTATCCTTTTCTTGATTCCAAATATGCCCAAAAGGGATATTTGTATGAACCCATTTACATATGTAATTAAGTTTTGATCATGTGCATTTAGGGAGTGTTTGATTTTCTATTTCCCAGTATAAATATAGGGGAAATAGTCAAATAGATCATTACCACCTTTTAGCATGTTTGTCAAGATATGGAGATCCATAGTATTTCTTCCTCAGAAATCAGAAAGGGCCGACTTAAATTTGTGGGCCTCACCATAATGTATGTAACTTATCCATACTGTTTATCCATTTTACCGGAACATTCTAGGGCATGGACCAAAAAATGAGGTAGATTTGAAGCTCAAGTGGACCACACCACAGGAAAACAATGGTCCTGAAGACATCTACCATTGAAAGCTATTTTCTTCCTACGGCCCATACTGATGGTTGTTTGTCATCTAACCTAGTCATAAGGCATTAGAGACCTGGATAAGGGAAAATACAAATATGAGCTTTGGATCTATCTCATTTTGGGCTTGTGGAAGGGATGAACAGTGTGGATAAGTCACATATACACATCGAGGTGGGCTCTACAGTTTTTCATGTTTTCCGCCCTGAGTAGAGATAGAATGCATCCCGTCAACATCACCTTGGGAAGGATGCTGTAATTATAATGATAAATAATCATTATCTATTTACAAGAATTTACAAAAGGAATTGAAAAATCAAGCACCCCCCTTATTTGCACTGCCTTTCCATGTGAATGTGTTCACACTCATTCATTTCCAATGTAAATGGTGAAAAAAAAAAATCACATCTCACTAATATGATGGTTAAGATCATCTAATCAAAATGATTTGAAAAGAACGGGCAACCAAAGGTGGCCCACATGCATGGATGCCTATACCTCTTCATTGTACTTAATGTGGACCATCCATTTTCTTTATTACTAATTTAATGCTTGAGATCATCATATCAAAGTAATTTGAGAGGGATGGGTAATCAAAGGTGGGCCTCATTTTTTTTCTTTTTGAAAAGAAACAGTGGACTCATGTGATATGTATCCATATTAATATTTATACCTTTCTAATATATTCAATATAGACCATCTAGTTTATAAACTAGTAATCTGGTAGTTATATCGTCCAATTAAAGTAATTTCAGAGAGATGGGCAATTAAAGGTGGGTGGCTCCATATGATAGATGATTCCACATCAATGCTTAGACTTCTATAGTATACTCAATATGAATTGTCCATTTCCCAACCCTTAATTTGATGGCTAAGATCATTTAACCAAAGTGATTTGAGATGAATGGGCAATCAAAGATGGGCTTACATGATGGACGATCCATATCAATGCTTAAACTTCTATGGTATACTCAATATGGATCATCCGTTTTCCAAACTGCTAATCCAATGGCTCAAGTCATCCAATCAAAATGATTTAAGAGGGTTGGGCGATTAAAGGTGACCACCACATGATCCATATCTTTAGGTGTCTCTCTTTTCTATGCTTAATGTAGACTTCCCTTTCCTAAGCCACTAATCCAATGGTTAAGATCATTTAATCAAAGTAATCGAGAGAGATGAGCAATGAAAGGTGGGCCCATATGATGCATAGCCGATGTTAACGCTTAGTCTCTCTCTCTATATATGCGTGTGTGTGTGTGTGTGTGAAATGGTACTATGAGGTCAACCTCATAACCTCGTGGGAACTTCCCATGTGGTCCAGCTGTGTGGGCCTCAACTGGAGGGCATTTATATCCTTTCAACTCCTTGGGAGTGGCCCACACCAATTTTCTCTTTTCTCTTTTAAGGAGCCCAGGTGCACTGTGATGAATTTACAACATTCACACAACACATCCATTGTGACAACATAATAAAACGTGTGGATGGGCCTCCTACGGTGGAAACCCTTCTCTTTCTCTTACTGAATGTTGCTGGCCCACCGCATATGCATGTGACCTCACCTTTACTCAATCTTAATGTGGCGAGGATGCATTCCAATCGTGGATGGAAGAGGACCACAGAATGAAGCTCAAAAGAAACAACAAAATTCAAACAGAATTAAGCAAATCTAGCATTATTGGGCGACCGACCATCCATCAGGGCGCCCGAGAACCCATTATTGGGAGCTCAAAATTCGTCCGAAATTTGCCTTAACTCTCTGGATGGTTTTGTTTGTCATCGGTTGCTCGACTACCCTTCATCGGGTGCTGAAATTCAATTGGATTTTGAATTTTTTTGTTGGACTGTTTTTGGGGTCATCGGGCGCTTGACGATACGCAAACAGTTGCACAGATTTGTGCAAATTTTCAGATTTCTTTCCCGATTTGTTTAGGATTCTCATCAATTACGATTCTATAGTTTTTAGTGTTAGTTTTATTTATAAATAGTTATTTTAATTCGTTGTTAAAAACATGCTCTTCTTTTATTAATAAATTTTTTAGACTTTTAGTCATTATTTCTTCGTAGATTCAAGATATCCCCTCATGGATTCGAGGGAGAGTGGTTGAGGAGTCTCAATAGCTTCGTGGATTCAAGTAGGTATCTTGTGAGAGAGACAGTGATCGATCTCACCTCGCCTACGCTGCGCCAAGTTAGTATTAGAGCGAGGAAAACCCTCGGGAAGATGACTTTTAGCGACAACCGAGACAACAATCTTGTTGATGGTGATCGGGGGATTCAATATCTCGCGGAGAAGTCAATGCTCTCCAGCGATTGAATGAGTTGTCTATGCAAAAATTGCAAGCGACTCTCAATCAGATTGCGGCGTTATTGGCCCCACCCTAAACCGAAGGGAACACTCCCAGCCAATTCTCACTGTATGGAACAATTTAGCAATCTGTCTGATGCTTCCAATGGCAAATCGCAGGGCTATCTCAGACAGTTCGAGTTCCAGCGATGAGGAAGGCGACGACACCAATGCCCTGACGTCGCATTTATAAAGGCGAACGTATAGATCGTGCTGAAAAGAAATATCGAGATAAAGCCGAACTCCCTAGCATTAATGGCCTATTATGTATAGAGGAGTTCCTCGATTGGTTAGTCGGGTGGAGCGGTATTTTGATTACATGGATGTGCTAGAATAAAAGCAAGTGAAACTGGTCACTTATAAGTTGAAATTCGGTGTGTCGGCGTGGTGGGAATAACTTTAGATTTCCCACACTCGATAGAAAAAGACACCCATCCGATCATGGCCTCGGATAAAATGTCTTTTACGGGCATGATTCCTCCTAAATGACTATGAGAAAGTTATATTCCAGAAATACCAAAATTGTCGTCAAGTGAATCAATCCATAGCTAATTATTTGAGAGAGTTCCAGCGCCTACGAACACGAAATAACTTGGTAGAAACTAAATCACAACAAGTGTGCAATTCATCGGTGGATTGTGGCTTGCAATTCAAGATTGGGTTCATATGATGTCGACCTAGACTCTGGATGAGACCATCCAATTGGTCACTAGGGCGGAGAGAGCTTACGAATACCCCCACACAATCTTACTTTGTAACGGGTCCCGCTCAAGGTTAATCCCCATCCAAGGGAAAAGAACCCATCGATGATCTTCCTTAACCCATTGTGGTTGCAGCCCATGCATCAAGAAATGATCTTGCGAGACCACAACGTGCAACAATTCTGTCGGGCACGAGTAAAATCTCAAACCCTACGTTCAGCCTAGGCCCGATCACTGTTTTAAGTGCGGATAGCCGGACCACCTATCAAACACATGCCCACTGCGACCAATGGCTAATCTCGCCATCATTGAAGAAGAAGTATAGGGCTAATGCAGAGGATAATGATGCTGATCAACCCGAGAATGACGAGGAAGGGACTAAATGGCTTCTTGAATATCAGGGTGTGTCCTTGGTCGTATAGAGACGATCATCTACGACAGATGTGCAAACCAACCCCCAACGCCACAATCTTTGCCTGCACAAGATGCACAGTGGGTGGAAAGGTTTGTGATGTAATAATTGATGGTGTTAGTTATGAAAACATTATATCACAAATGATGGTGGAGAAACTGAAACTTAAGACAACACTGCACCCTCGTCGTACATGATTAACTGGATCCAAAAGGATAGTGTAACAACTATTAAAGATCAATGTCTTGTCTCCTTTTCGATCGGCAAGATATACAAGGACTAAGTGTTGGGACAACTATAACAGTTTGATCAAGACGCCACTCATCGTGGACGAGACAACGCCATTACATTCGTCAAGGATAGGAGAAGGATTGTTCTCGCTTCTATGATTCCGAAGGAGAACCCCAAAACTTCTAAAGTAGAGGGGCAATCTTTCCTGGAAGCACACGGTGTTGGGAGAGTATCTGGCAAAAACAAGGGGAGCAAGCACTTCACACATCACATGGGTGGTATGTTGCAGCAAAACCAATAAAGGCAATGAACATGGTTCGTTATCCAAGGCCAAAGTAGAACTCGAGGGCGAGTTTCTTTTAAGTGGGGGAGACTGATGTAGTGATGATTCCTCCCAATCGTGGATGGAAGATGATTAGAGAAAGAAACCTAAAAGAAATAGCAAAGTTTAAACAAAATAAACAAATTCAGCACCATAGGGCGCCCGACCATCCATCAGGCACCCGACAACCCATTATTGGGCGCCCAAAATTCGTTCAAATTTTGCCTCAACTCTCTGGACGGTTTTGTTCGTCATCAGTCTCCCGACGACTCTTCATCAAGCGCCCGAAATTCAATTGAATTTTGAATTTTTTCGCTAGACTGTTTTAGGGGTCATTGGGCGCCCGACCATGCGCGAATAGTTGTACAAATTTGTCCACATTTTTAGATGTCTTTCTCAATTTGTTTAGGATTCTCTTCAATTACGACTCTAAGGTTTTTAAGGTTAGTTTTATTTATAAATAGTTGTTTTAATTTGTTGTTAAAGACATCTCTTTCTTTTATTAATGAAAATTTTATACTTTTAGTTGTTATTTCTTCGTAAATTTGAAGATAGATTTTATGGATTCGAGATATCCCATCGTGAATTCAAGGAAAATTGGTTGAGAAGTCCCAGTAGTTTCGTAGATTTAGATTAGGTATCTTGTGAGAGAGACGATGATCGATCTCATCCTACCTACACTCCGCCAAATCTCTTTCTCCATGCTTCTCTCCCCTAATCTCTCCACATGTTGTACACACCACAATCCCTAATATTCTTAATATTGATTACTCATTTTTCCCAACCACTAATATGATGGTAGATATCATCAGGCCAAAAGTGATTTGAGAGGGCTTGTCAATTGAGGGTGGGCCCCACATATGATGTCTATTTTATATCAATGATCAAACTAATTAAGGTGATTTGAGAGGGATGAGGCATCAATGTCCCCACATGATAAATGACTTACATGATGGATGTACAAAAAAATCGCATTCATTTTTGACATATAATTTGACCACAAATAGATATTCACAATTGTATGCAGTAGCAGAAGCTAAGGTAAGAAAATGACTTGCATAGAAAATATACCAAAACCATAAAACATGGCAAAGGATTTACATGTGCAAATTGATTCCTGGTCAAAATTTCTCTGTGGCTTTGTCGACCAATGTATCCTAATACCACTGGATGCCACTTTGAGCTTAGAAATAGTATGAAATGGCTGGCAACACAAATGTACCTTTTTTTGCATTGGATGCCAATTTGGGTTTTGGAAGAGGCCTACTTTTAGCAACTGATAGATGTAGTAGATGTCAGATACACTCATGGTGGGCCCGCAGAGCTTGTGTTGCACGCTCTTCCTTTGACAAGTGTCATGGAAGATTCTGGTACACAGGTATTTGAATATATGAGTAGCACTTCACATGCAGGTAGGAATTCAATCCCCACTGCTTATCCTGGTGTGGTCCACTTAAGCCTTCAATGTACCGCCTTTTTGGGCTCATGCCCTAAAATGATCTGCCAAAATGTATGAATGGCATAGATACAACATATACATCATGGTGGGCCCCACAGATCTCCTAACAGGACAGTCCGTCTCTCTAGCACCCTATTCTAATGTACTGGCGCAACAGGGTGGACGCGGATTGCCTGCGAAGCATCTCCTGCCTTCGGAATCTAGGTGGGGCCCACTGTGATGTTTGTGAAAAATCTACGCCGTCCAACCGTTTTATTAGCTCATTTTCGGCGTTGCGACCAAAAATGAATGGGATCAAAGACTCAAGTGGGCCGAAAACCTAATGATTGAACTTCTACAGTTGAAATTCGTGGGGCTACAGAAGTTCCGAATCAGGATAATATTTGTTTTTTCAGTTCATCTTAGTAGGAATGACATTATGAACGGTATGGATGGCATATAAACATCACTGTGGACCCCGTCGAGGTTTCAACGGTAGGAATTTCCCTACCCACCTTTTTCTTTAGTGCGGCCCACTTTAATCTTGGATCCAGTTCATTTTTGGTAGCAGCGCCTAAAATGATCTCACAAAATGGTTGGACGACGTAGATTTCTCACAAACATCACGGTGGGCCCCACCTAGATTCCGAGCGCAGGAGATGCCTGTTAAAGGCTTTGGCAGGCAATCCGCAGGGCAGATGGGGTCAGGCTGTAGGTTCACTTGAGCTTAATCCAACCTCTAGAGAACCTAACGCACTACCCCACCAGTTACAACCTGAGACTCCCAAGCGTAGACCCCATCTCGAACCGGGTTGGAGTTTTTCCAACCCTAACTCAAGGACCCAACAACCCGATCTAAGCCCAACCGAACTCAGTCAGGTCGGGGTTGACCGGTACTAAGGTGCAGCCCTAGGTCTACGTGATGAGCGGACTTGAACCGACTTTTGCGCAACACATCCCGTGTGGGCCCTACAACGGAGCCAGATTTGACACGCGCATGGGATTCTAGCACGCGTGGCACGCTTACTACCAACAACCACAATTCCCACAAGGCAAGGCTCAGAGTCGTACAAAGAGCGCGATTGGAGGAAGCTTCGTCGGCATCTGATGTCTGACCGGAATCTTTGTACATGACGTGTCAAAACAGCCACCGTTGGTATGGTTTTTGTCCTGAGTCTTTGGAGAGACGTGTTGGGCTGTGAAGCCTTGCGTTTCTCGAGGTCGATGACGTTCACGTGTCCTCCCTACGCGTGTACCAATCAGGACCGTTGGTCTGTGGGACCTGGGAATCTCAACTCCCGAGGCGGAAAAAGGACCACTAGAAACTTGGAAGTATGGAGCAAGTTGAGGGGTGAGCCATCTAACCAACCTTGGTTTTATATCAAATTACTGTAGTGCCACTCACCCGGGGGAGATGATATTGTAGGGCCAGGAGCACGAAAATATTCTCTCCACAAGTCATCTCTGTATTGGACGGGGGTGTATTGGTGGGGCCCAACCTGATGTATGTGTTTTAAATCCACACCGTCCATACGTTTTTCAAGAACATTTTAGCATATGAACCCAAAAATTAAATAGATTCGAAGCTCAAGTGGAGCACACCACAGCAAACAATGGGATAGTGACAACCACCACTGAAACCTTTCTAGGGCCCACCATAAAGTTTATTTATCATCCAACCTGTTGATAGGGTCACTCAGACCTGAATTAAGGGAAAACACAAATATCAGCCTCATCTAAAAGTTTTGCGGCCCTCAAATTTTTTTAATGTTGGGTGTTCAGTAACCAGTTTCCTATGTGTGGTCCACTTGAGCTTCAGATCTGCTTCATTTTTAGCATCGTGCCTTAAAATGAGGGGGGAAAAAGGATGGACGGTGTGGATATAAAACACATATATCATGTTGGCCCCGCAACTCCCGACACATCCAACGCCACCTGATCCGTGTCCGGAGAACTCTACAACACGTGGCAGACTGCTGTATCGTCTCTGTACAGCAATCGTGGGCATTAACCATTTTCATTTCCTACTGTTGCCTTGAGAGACATCACTAAGATGATTTGGACCATTTAACTCGTGTATTTTCAACCAATTTTTTAGCAACAATATAGGTAAATCATGTTACGGTGTCTTTAATCTTGACATCTAAAGGGTTTTGTTTGTCCGATCGACTTAGGTCAGGCAGTCAAAATTGCCTTGAATGAGGCTTTTAAAATCTGAACACTTTGGGAATTGTTGATTGGTCGACATTTTCTGAATGGAATTAATTAATCTTTGGACAGATTTAGCTGAGTTTGGTTGCTTAATGACCGACAATCTATTTAGGTCGGTTGTATAATTTTATCTATGATTTATTTATAATTTTGATTTTTATGCTATTTAAACGAGTGTAATGTCGGATTAGTGAATGTCCAAATGGACTGTGAACACAACAAGTCTTAGACGTGTACAAGTTTGGATTCTATGGTGAAAGAATTAGAAAAAATTTGGATTTTTCTATGTGAAGGAAAGGTCTACATTAGCCTTTCTATTGTGAGAATGAGTTTTGCTTAGCTTGATTTTTTTTTTATGGAGTCTTCGATATGAGGTAAGTCATTATTTTGTAATCTTTTGTAACTTGCTGGGTAACGCACCCACACGGTTAGTCATACGATGTACCCGCCAACTAGTGGAGTTAGTGTCTCTCTTTAGCATTGTAACGCCCCGAATTTACCGTAATTATTTTAAAATTTTCTGAAATTTATTTCTATTTTTTTTTTATATTAAATACTGGCCATTGATATTAAAATTCAAATAACAGGACATCCGTAGGAGATCGTATGGAGTACCCTTTATTAAAGTTGCTTAGAATGACCTCATTAACAATATAGAAGAGTTAGATTTCGTTAAACTCGAATATTTACAAAAATTACAAAAATGCCATTAGTTAAACTTAAGTTAACTGACCATTTTTAAGTACGCATGTTTCTAGCGATCATTAAAACGCAAAATCCTGAATTTGAGCTTTTGGACACATATTAACCATACACATCAAATTTCAGCCCTTAAATCATAGTAGAAGTGGTCCAATTGTCAAATCAGGCCTTAACCCTTGATTTTCATGTCCATCGAGTGAGGAAAGTAGATGGTTAGTCGTAGTCGAATATTTTTCTTCATATGAGTGACTTGGATCATCTTTATCATGGACCAATAGTGTGATTTGATTGCCCCACATTGATAAGCCTCTTTCTTATGTGCGAAATTATCCCGTTCTAGAAATTAACGAGTTACCAACTCTTCTCAAATTTGAACCTTTCAATTTACCCACTTCTCACCATCAATCGCTTTTCAAATTTGGACCACCCATTATACTCATATGACTACGAGTTTACACAAAATTTGGACCTCGATCTATAATCCTACACCGTTAAACCACAAAGCCAGCCCCTTCCTTTTCCGCCAAAAGTTGGAATTTCAGATCTAGGCATTTCTCACCATCAATCAACCACTAAACTTTGTACAATTGTTTGCCTATCATGACTACATACTTTTTCAAAATTTGGGCCCTGATCATCAAGCGTAGACCGTTAATTGAGATATAGCCCATTTTAGCACCCGTTAGGCCATTTTTAAGGATCGGCCAATCTAGAATGCGGATCATCAAGAAATTTACGTATTCTAACTCTACTTTTCGAGCTTGATAAGATTAACGGATTGAAATCGATCAAAAATATCAGAATATTAAGATTTGAGAAACCTACCTTGAGAGGTTGTTACACAAGACCCCGCGTGCACATCCCTCTCCATATTTCTACTACGCACCTCCAAACCCTAATTCCAACCCTACCTCTATATATAGGGCCCCTCTTAGCCAAAGGTGACTCCCACCCACGAATTTGAGAGAGGGAGAGAGAAAGAGAAAGAGAGAGAGAGAGAGAGAGAGAGAGAGAGAGAGAGGGAGGAGTACCATCTTGCCATTATTTCATCATCTTGTATCTCTAATAAGTCGAAGATCATAAGATGAGAACTCCTTTAAGATTGGATTAATAATTTCATATTTTGTAGGTTCATAATTCTTATGTGTTTTTGTTTACATGTGTTTATTTATTCTCTCATTAATTAGCTATATATGAATGCTTTTAGATACTTTTTTTTCAATCTCATGGTGATGAGGATATTCATTGGACTTAGAGAACTAGTAAGGAATAGAATTATGTTTGTTGCACATATGAGATTTGTGTAACCAGCTTTAAAGGGACCACCTTTCTTTCTATACTGTATAATGAATGGTTGTGATTGTCTAATGGAGATTCTTATATTGCTATATATATTCCTTTTATATATATATGGATGGACCCTGATCTGTGGTGATGAATATCGGAACACCCGGTTAAGAGGTTGCCCTAACCTGAGACGATGCTTTTAGCTTGTCCGGTTAAGTGGCCACCCTGATCTGTGGTGGTGGTATCAAGATCGCCCGATTAAGTGGTTGTTAAATCCATTTATTACTACTACTATTATTATATTTACTATTATTATTATTATTCCTAAAGTTGTTAAGGATCTCCATAAGATGATAGTTGAGTATGGTTGTTATGAAGCTTAATAGTACGGGCCGCCATCCTGGGATGTGATGCGTCGGTTACGACTATTTTGATGAGTGATGAACCATAAGGAAGGATGTGGTGGTACCAAAGGTTGGTTAGACGATAAGTGGCTTGGTGTAAATTGGAAATAATAATAAAGAATGGTTAACTCATGCATGCACGTGGCTCCATGTGGGTGTATGGATTTGAGAATAGGCTAGAGCGTCCTACTTCTCCCATACACTGTCACGTGTGGATTTGGGCTATGAGTGTCCCGTTTCTCACGTGGTCGGGCAAAATTATGAGCTTGCGTGTCCCAAAACCCCTGGCGGCATGTCTAAGGATTCCTACGCTGGGTCATGCATTATCATGCATTGCATTAAGAAAGAGTAATGGATGTTTTGTTATGATTTTTATGCAATTATTATTTCTAACCTTAAAGTAGTTCTTCACTATGCCGCTTTTGACGGTGTTTTGTGGAAATAATTTAGAACATGTAGGTAACGATCCTCAGGAGCCCGAGCCTCAAGGAGACGATTATGATGGCTCGTGGGAGCAGATGGTGGAAGACGAGACCGCATAATCATTCATAGTTCTAGCATTTATTTAATATTTGAAATTGTAATAAGTCCCAATGGGAGGACGTAGTTATGAACATGATGTTTAAATGAATGATGGTTACATGGTTTGATGATTTGGTTTAGTTAATGAAATAATATATAAGTTTGGTTTCACCATTTTGCTTTTGATTTTCCAAATAGTATGAAATGTGCATGTTTGTGTGAAAATTATGTAAGGGGTATAACCCTCACACATTCCAAATAACCTTGGGAATTCGGCCGTCGTGATGTACACGGGAGCCGAAATCTTGGGGTGTTACAAGTTGGTATCAAAGCGAAATGGGACCTCTGGGCGAGAAGCCTAAATCCATATCATAATTAACTCATCTTAGGGCTTAGGTCCCCAATGACTAGAGACAAATCATTTAGATTCAATCCTATTAATGGTATGTAATGTTATGAACTTAGAGACCCACACTTAGGTTCCTTGAAAATTTACTAGCGTAGTCGTGGAACTTAGAAATCTCAATATTTTAGGATTTTTTGGAAAGAAATTTTCATTTTTTTTAAAAATATTTGGGGCTCTCATCTATTCCCCATATTTGAATCATTGATTCATTGAATCTTGTGAATTTTCTCCATAAATAATTAGGAGTAACTATTTTATTTCTAATTATTTCAATTATGGCAGATTTTTAGACCCATCTGTAATTCTGACATTAGAAAATGTATTTTTAGATCTCAGAAAATTTTATAAATTTTTCTGGAGATTCCTAACTCAGTTCCCAGTATCTGTATAAAATTTCAGATCAATCCAATCTGTAATTAAATCAGGAAAATTCTGGCAATAGCACATATGTTGTGTAAAAGTCTGCTACGTTTTTCAGACTTGTGGGGGTCAGAACTATACTTTATCATGAGATTTGTATTCTTAAAAAAATTTGAGGTATTCTCCACATAATCATCTATCTACCCTCCAAATTTCAGAGGAAAAGGACTTCCGGTTTGAGAGAAAAAAATCCGAGAGCGCGATCAGGTCCTGGGTATCAGATTCCCAAACTACGAGCTAGGTGAACCTCTAAGTCTAACTTTCTGATTTGAGTTCATTAGTTTTCACCTTAGAAGTGACGTCTAACCTATAGAACACTTATTTTCAGCTTGATGGCCCCTAAGAGGAAATCTTCAAGAAACATTCCCGCGGCCTCACCCCAGCCTGAGTCACCACCCATGGCTAACACTGCGAGTCCTAATACAAATCCACCAATGACTTCAGTAGGAGGAAACTCCAATGCTCTACAACCTTGGGAAGCCATGTTAGGCGCACTCGATCGTCTCACCGGTATCATTCAGCAACAACAGGCCCAACAACATGAGCAACAAACCCGACACCAGGCCACCCTCGAACAACTGATAACGATCGTGACCCCTGGCCAAACTCCGATTCCAACCTCTACTCAAACCGCACCTCCGCCTCCAGTGGAAACTCAGACAACCACACCAACACCCCAAAATCAACCTGAAACATTTCAAGTACCCCTAGCACCTAGACAGGCTCCTCCGCCAAATCAACCTCGGTTCATGCTTCCTGAAGAAACCATCCTGATTGAGAAGTTCCTGAAGCTACATCCTGAGAAGTTCCATGGAAACCCTGACCCTACCAAGGCGGATTATTGGCTTAAGCAAGTGGCTAAGGCACTGGACACCCTGGCTTGCCCCATGCAACACCGAGTGACCCTAGCTACATACCTATTAGAGGGGGCGGCCTACGTTTGGTGGCAGGCAGCAAAAAGAAGAGTCCCAGAAGGATTCCAGTGGACGTGGGACACTTTCCATGCCAAGTTCTGTGACAAGTTTTTCCCTGAAGCATATAGGAAAGAGAAGATGTCGGAATTCCTGAAACTAGAGCAAGGTAACCTCACCGTAGCCCAATATGAAGACAAATTCGCCGAGTTGTCAAGTTACCTACCCTTAGCAGTAGAAGACCTGGACTACAAGATCCACAAGTTCCAGGAAGGCTTGAGACCTAGTATTCGGTCAAAGATTAGCATATTGAAGCTGCGTACTTATGAAGAGATCATAGATCGAGCAATGATCGCTGAGAAAGACACTGAACGCTATATCCAGCAACGAAATCAAACAAGACAAGTAGGCCAGAAAAGCAGAGCAATACCAAACCCACCTTCCATTCCTGACAAGAGGCCAAGACTTGCACCAACCAATCAGCAACAGAACCGGGACCCCTTCAACTGTCACTACTGCGGGAAGCTAGGACACAAGGCCATCAATTGTTTCAAGAAGGCTGCAGATGAGAAGAATGCCTCCCAGCCTAAGGGGAGTCAACCACAACAGCAGAATCAAGCACCCAGACCACCTGCAGCAGCCCGTCCTCAAATGCAGAAGAGAGAAGCACCAAATCCAAACCAAAAGCAACAAGGACGTCTCTATGCTATGGCTCCACCAGATAATATGGAAGAAGACCCCCGCGCCATCGAAGGTACTATCTTTATCGGCGATGATCCAGTAGTTGTCTTATTTGATAGCGGTGCCTCCATTTCTTTTATTGCTGCATCAGTTGTGGCTCGATTAAACTTAAAGGTAGAATGCTTAGGTGAATCTGTGGTCATAGCAACACCTATCGGTCGAATTATAGAACTAAAAAAGGAATGTCAAAGGTGTCCTTTAACCATTGGCAGAGTTAAATTCGAAGCAAATCTAGTTGTATTGAACATGAAGAACTTCGACGTGATCTTGGGAATGGACTGGCTCTCTAAGCACTGGGTGAACTTGGATTGCCATGCCAAGACCATATCATTGTCTCTCCCGAGCCACGACCCGGTAGTGTTTCAAGGTAAGAAGAAGAAGGAAGTAATCGAACGGTTGATGTGCGTCGGAGAATCGGTTGAGCTATCTGTCGACCAAATCCCCATAGTAGCTGAATTCCCTGAAGTATTCCAAGATATTCCTGGTTTACCCCCGAAGCGTGAAGTAGATTTCGCCATTGATCTCGTGCCTGGTACAGCACCTATAGCATTGGCAGTGTACCGCATGGCTCCTGTAGAATTGCAAGAATTGAAGAAACAATTAGAAGAACTCCTAGAGCAAGGATTTATTCGCCCCAGTGTATCTCCCTGGGCCGCGCCTGTCCTCTTTGTACGGAAAAAGGATGGTTCGCTTCGCCTGTGTATTGATTATAGAAAGTTGAACCAAGCCACTATTAAGAATAAGTATCCTCTTCCGCGCATAGATGATCTTTTCGACCAGTTAAGAGGAGCCCAGTTCTTTTCGAAGATTGATTTAAGGTCCGGGTACCATCAGCTAAGAGTGAGAGATGCAGATATTTCCAAAACGGCATTCAGAACGAGGTATGGACATTATGAGTTTGTTGTTATGCCCTTCGGACTGACAAATGCCCCAGCAGTATTCATGGACCTGATGAACCGTGTATTCAATCCCTATCTAGATAAATTCGTTATTGTTTTCATCGATGATATCCTCATATACTCGAAGAGTAAGGAAGAGCACGCCGAGCATCTAAAAATAGCTCTGCAGACACTGAAGGACAACCAATTGTATGCTAAGTTAAAGAAATGTGATTTCTGGGAAGAAGAAGTGAAGTTCCTTGGTCATGTAGTCACTCGCGATGGGATAGCAGTCGACCAGTCCAAAGTTGAGGCGGTCCGCCAATGGATCCAACCTACCTCAGTCACCGAAGTGCGAAGTTTCCTAGGGCTTGCAGGATACTATCGTCGTTTCATTAAAGAATTCTCAAAGATCGCTCGCCCTTTGACCGAGTTAACTAGGAAGAATACTCGCTTTGTCTGGAGCACGAAAGCAGAAGAAGCTTTTCAAAGACTAAAAGAATTATTAACAACAGCCCCAGTTCTAGTATTGCCCGAAGAAGGAGTAGAATTCGTGGTCCATACCGATGCCTCACGAGCAGGCCTGGGTTGTGTATTGATGCAGGCAGATAAGGTAATAGCTTATGCCTCTCGCGGGAGCAATTCAAGTTAAACACCGACCACAAGAGCCTGAAGTACTTGTTTCAGCAGAAAGATCTGAATATGCGTCAACGAAGGTGGATGGAGACACTTAAAGATTTTCAGATAGAGTTGTGCTATAACCCTGGGAAAGCTAATGCAGTGGCTGATGCCCTCAGTAGGAAGAAGGTGCATGAGACAACAATGTCTTGCATCCTCAAGAAGTGGGAAATGCTAAATTTTATAAAAGATTTTGATGTAAAATTAAACATTGGGAGCCAAGTAGTGAAAGTGAATAATATTGTAGTAGAACCGACATTGATGCGTAAAATCATTGATGCTCAGAACCAAGACGATGAATTGCAGGAAATAATGACAAAATTTATGGCCGATGAAAGAAATGTAGATTGGCGAATTGGATCAGATGGAGGCATACGTTTTCGCGACCGTCTATGTGTGCCAAATAAACTAAGTTTGAAGAAGGAAGTGATGGACGAAGCACATCGCTCGAAGTTAACGATTCACCCGGGGAGCACGAAGATGTATCAGGACATGAAGAGGCAGTACTGGTGGAACAACATGAAGCGAGAGATCGCAGAATACGTATCTAAGTGCCTCACGTGTCAACAGGTAAAAGCCGAGCACAAAAAGCCAGGAGGATTGTTGAAACAACCGGAGATCCCTACGTGGAAGTGGGAGCACATTACTATGGACTTCATCACGGGTTTACCCAAGTCGAGAAAGAATCATGACGCCATTTGGGTGATAGTAGATCGCCTCACCAAATCAGCTCACTTTGTCGCGACCCGAGTGTCGGCGAAGGTATCAGAATTGGCGGAGTTGTATGTGAAAGAAGTTGTACGTTTACATGGGGTACCGGTATCGATTATATCAGATAGAGATTCACGCTATACGTCATCATTATGGTCAAAGATGCAACAAGCTATGGGAACGTCGCTCAAGTATAGTACAGCTTACCACCCACAGACGGATGGTCAGACGGAACGTGTGAACCAAATTCTAGAAGATATGTTGCGAGCATGTGTGTTGGACTTTAAGGGAAGTTGGGAAGATTACCTACCTCTGGCAGAGTTTGCTTATAACAATAGCTTTCAAGCAAGTATAGGTATGGCACCATTTGAAGCACTGTATGGTCGCCCTTGTCGCACGCCTCAATGTTGGGCTGAAGTAGGAGATCGAAGCTTGATTGGGCCGGAAATTGTTCAAATTACCTCAGAAAAGATTGACATCATTCGGAAGCGCCTAAAAGTAGCTCAAAGCAGGCAAAAGAGTTATGCAGATAACCGACGGCGGAATCTAGAGTTCCAAGAAGGGGATCATGTATTTTTAAAGATATCGCCTATGAAAGGAATGCTGAGGTTCGGACAGAAGGGAAAGTTAGCTCCGCGTTTCATCGGGCCATTCCAGATTCTCCAACGAGTTGGTGAAGTAGCCTATCGCTTGGCCTTGCCCCCGCAGCTAGCAAACGTCCATAACGTTTTTCATGTATCGATGTTGAGGAAGTACAACAGAGACGACGCTCACGTGATCGAATGGGAAAAGATCGAAGTACGTAGTGACGGGTCATACATCGAAGAACCACTGCGTATCGTGGACCGAAAAGAGCACGTACTGCGAAGGAAAGTCATTCCACTAGTAAAAGTTGTATAGTCGTTTCACGGAGAAGAGGAAGCAACCTGGGAGACCGAAGAAGAAATGAAGAAAGCTTATCCACACCTTTTCGCCGTACATTCAGGTAACTTCGAGGACGAAGTTTAGTTTTAAGGTGGGGGGAGTTGTAACGCCCCGAATTTACCGTAATTATTTTAAAATTTTCTGAAATTTATTTCTATTTTTTTTTATATTAAATACTGGCCATTGATATTAAAATTCAAATAACAGGACATCCGTAGGAGATCGTATGGAGTACCCTTTATTAAAGTTGCTTAGAATGACCTCATTAACAATATAGAAGAGTTAGATTTCGTTAAACTCGAATATTTACAAAAATTACAAAAATGCCATTAGTTAAACTTAAGTTAACTGACCATTTTTAAGTACGCATGTTTCTAGCGATCATTAAAACGCAAAATCCTGAATTTGAGCTTTTGGACACATATTAACCATACACATCAAATTTCAGCCCTTAAATCATAGTAGAAGTGGTCCAATTGTCAAATCAGGCCTTAACCCTTGATTTTCATGTCCATCGAGTGAGGAAAGTAGATGGTTAGTCGTAGTCGAATATTTTTCTTCATATGAGTGACTTGGATCATCTTTATCATGGACCAATAGTGTGATTTGATTGCCCCACATTGATAAGCCTCTTTCTTATGTGCGAAATTATCCCGTTCTAGAAATTAACGAGTTACCAACTCTTCTCAAATTTGAACATTTCAATTTACCCACTTCTCACCATCAATCGCTTTTCAAATTTGGACCACCCATTATACTCATATGACTACGAGTTTACACAAAATTTGGACCTCGATCTATAATCCTACACCATTAAACCACAAAGCCAGCCCCTTCCTTTTCTGCCAAAAGTTGGAATTTCAGATCTAGGCATTTCTCACCATCAATCAACCACTAAACTTTGTACAATTGTTTGCCTATCATGACTACATACTTTTTCAAAATTTGGGCCCTGATCATCAAGCGTAGACCGTTAATTGAGATATAGCCCATTTTAGCACCCGTTAGGCCATTTTTAAGGATCGGTCAATCTAGAATGCGGATCATCAAGAAATTTACGTATTCTAACTCTACTTTTCGAGCTTGATAAGATTAACGGATTGAAATCGATCAAAAATATCAGAATATTAAGATTTGAGAAACCTACCTTGAGAGGTTGTTACACAAGACCCCGCGTGCACATCCCTCTCCATATTTCTACTACGCACCTCCAAACCCTAATTCCAACCCTACCTCTATATATAGGGCCCCTCTTAGCCAAAGGTGACTCCCACCCACGAATTTGAGAGAGGGAGAGAGAAAGAGAAAGAGAGAGAGAGAGAGAGAGAGAGAGAGGGAGGAGTACCATCTTGCCATTATTTCATCATCTTGTATCTCTAATAAGTCGAAGATCATAAGGTGAGAACTCCTTTAAGATTGGATTAATAATTTCATATTTTGTAGGTTCATAATTCTTATGTGTTTTTGTTTACATGTGTTTATTTATTCTCTCATTAATTAGCTATATATGAATGCTTTTAGATACTTTTTTTTCAATCTCATGGTGATGAGGATATTCATTGGACTTAGAGAACTAGTAAGGAATAGAATTATGTTTGTTGCACATATGAGATTTGTGTAACCAGCTTTAAAGGGACCACCTTTCTTTCTATACTGTATAATGAATGGTTGTGATTGTCTAATGGAGATTCTTATATTGCTATATATATTCCTTTTATATATATATGGATGGACCCTGATCTGTGGTGATGAATATCGGAACACCCGGTTAAGAGGTTGCCCTAACCTGAGACGATGCTTTTAGCTTGTCCGGTTAAGTGGCCACCCTGATCTGTGGTGGTGGTATCAAGATCGCCCGATTAAGTGGTTGTTAAATCCATTTATTACTACTACTATTATTATATTTACTATTATTATTATTATTCCTAAAGTTGTTAAGGATCTCCATAAGATGATAGTTGAGTATGGTTGTTATGAAGCTTAATAGTACGGGCCGCCATCCTGGGATGTGATGCGTCGGTTACGACTATTTTGATGAGTGATGAACCATAAGGAAGGATGTGGTGGTACCAAAGGTTGGTTAGACGATAAGTGGCTTGGTGTAAATTGGAAATAATAATAAAGAATGGTTAACTCATGCATGCACGTGGCTCCATGTGGGTGTATGGATTTGAGAATAGGCTAGAGCGTCCTACTTCTCCCATACACTGTCACGTGTGGATTTGGGCTATGAGTGTCCCGTTTCTCACGTGGTCGGGCAAAATTATGGGCTTGCATGTCCCAAAACCCCTGGCGGCATGTCTAAGGATTCCTACGCTGGGTCATGCATTATCATGCATTGCATTAAGAAAGAGTAATGGATGTTTTGTTATGATTTTTATGCAATTATTATTTCTAACCTTAAAGTAGTTCTTCACTATGCCGCTTTTGACGGTGTTTTGTGGAAATAATTTAGAACATGTAGGTAACGATCCTCAGGAGCCCGAGCCTCAAGGAGACGATTATGATGGCTCGTGGGAGCAGATGATGGAAGACGAGACCGCATAATCATTCATAGTTCTAGCATTTATTTAATATTTGAAATTGTAATAAGTCCCAATGGGAGGACGTAGTTATGAACATGATGTTTAAATGAATGATGGTTACATGGTTTGATGATTTGGTTTAGTTAATGAAATAATATATAAGTTTGGTTTCACCATCTTGCTTTTGATTTTCCAAATAGTATGAAATGTGCATGTTTGTGTGAAAATTATGTAAGGGGTATAACCCTCACACATTCCAAATAACCTTGGGAATTCGGCCGTCGTGATGTACACGGGAGCCGAAATCTTGGGGTGTTACAAGCATTTCGAACATGAGACCTATTGTTGAAACGCCTAGGCATCTCCCAGCTAGGCTAGCAGCGAGACATCGTAATCAACTGTTCACTTGGCTGTAGGCATAGCTATGAATTGATTTATATCATCAAAATAGTGGGCCCTTCTTAGGGTGGAATAGATATATAAAATCATGAGGGTGGAATACATTGGACTTCACGTGATGTCAAGATACGGTACATCTGCAACATGGCTCACAATAGCTTGGGATTGATGTATGCACATACCGCGTCTGACGGTTGACTAACCACCGGCTAATAAATGCTCAAGAAACACGTGATCGGAAAGAGCTAACTATGAAAGGAAGACAACGAAATCGGATTGCGTACTGAGTTGGCTTGCGTACTGAGTAAACTCAGTACCCTTTTGTCGTACTGAGTAAACTCTGTTGGCCCCCATGAATGTATGTGGTTTATCCACGCCGTCCACCTGTTTTTCTAGATCATTAAAGGGGTTTAGAAAAATATTTAAGCATATCTAAAGCTGAAGTGGACCATACCACATGAAAGAAACAGTGGGAATAATGATTTCCACCAAAGAAACCTTGCTAGGACCCACAGTAATGTTTATTTGTCATCCAACCTGTTCATAAGATCCATAAGGGAAAACACAAATATCAGCTTGATCAAAAACTTCTGTTTTCTCTAAGAATTTTTCCACGGTGGAAGTGCAATTCATAATGTTTCCTGTGGTGTGGTCTACTTGAGATTTGGATATGCTTCATGTTTTGTCTCAAGCCCTAAATTTATCCAGTAAAATGGATGGACGGAGTGGATCAACTATATAAATAACAGTGGGCTCCACAGAGCGTACTGAGTTACTCAGTAGGCAATCCGCTTCTGAAGACAACATGTCTTAAGTCAGGATATGACCGAGTTGGGAAAATTGGACCCCGACTAAGCCGAGTCAGGGTGACTCATCTGAGTGACCCGTTGTGTCGAATCAGATCGTGTTAGACCCAGTCCCAGTCGACTGGGACCAGCTTATTTTTGTAAGAGGTTAGGGAACTTTTGGCAGGAAGAGGTCTAACAGAGTTTTTAAGAGTACAGGATTTGATGCTCTAGCGCTGCTGATGGTTAATGTGCATGCACCAGGAAATTGCATACGTGGCATGCATTCGACACGAATTAAACCAGGAAATGTGGACCCACTTGAGAAGGTCACAAAACAAAAATAAACGGCTAGTATAGTGTTGACAGATGGTGATATATATTGGATGGTTAAAAGAAAAAACAAAGGTGTAGCTTTTAAGACTACAGAACATTAAGACTCGATGACGTTTGATGAAGTAAAAAACTTCGATCCTTTGGCAGAGTGTGATGAATTTCAGGCACTTAAAAATTGGACACCATACATAAATTAATTGAAGCTAGGGATTTGCTAAGCCCACGTGTATCTATAATAATAAAACTCATGTACACATGAACGCAACTTAATTGCTGACCCCGGATGAACGATGTGGGTGAGACCTTGACCGTGGGGCTCACCTTAATGTATGCATTGTACATCCATGCCGTCCATTGTATGTCTATGATTTCATTCATTTTGGCAGCTTATTTTAAGGCATGGTCCAAAAAATGAAGCAAATACAAATCAAAGGTAGACTAGACCATAGGAAATTCGTTCCACCATTCAAAACTTCCTAGGGTCTACTGTAATGTTTATTTTCCGTCCAACCTGTTGATAAGGTCACACAAACCTTCATGAAGGTAAAACATGTATATCACCTCGATCCAAACTCTTATAGCCACAAAAGTTTTTTAATGGCCAATGACCACGATTTCCTATGATGTAGTCAACCTAAAAATTTTATCTGCTAATTTTTTGGACCATGCCCTAAAATAAGCTGGTAAAATGGATGAAAGCATAGACATACAATGTATACATTAAGATCGACCCTATTGCCAGTGTCCCATCTATATCGCCCGTTCCGAGTTGTATTTAAGTCACGTCCTGCCATACATGTGCCAACATGGCATGATATGTCTAAGATCCATATTTCATTCATTAGAATGACACCACTACATTGATGCCCTAGCCAAGAATCAAGTTGATCCGGTGGTCAGGTAGGCCACAGTTTAAAAAAAAAATAATGTACAACTTTGCAAAACCCTAAGGTTGTTTTTAACCTAACCCACCTATTTCCAATATTGGTTGCACGTGCTGATTGGACCATATTTTTTTTTTTTGGAAGACTTATAGAACGTCAGACTAACACGGTGGATGGATTAGATCCCGCACCAGTGTCCCATGTTGGCACATGCATGACATGTACATGAGCTTTATTGCATACACAGGTACCCAAGCAAAGCACTTATGTGTAACAATTTAAATGTT
The DNA here is from genome assembly GCA_003013855.2 of Liriodendron chinense. Lineage (NCBI taxonomy): Eukaryota > Viridiplantae > Streptophyta > Magnoliopsida > Magnoliales > Magnoliaceae > Liriodendron > Liriodendron chinense. The sequence continues at coordinate 5,367,071 of PVNU02000439.1, read as the reverse complement.
TCATAGACAAAAGAATCCCACTTGTTTGATCATCTTACAATTTAATTTAAAAGTTAAAAAATGACATACGTCCAATAGTCCAATTTCAATAAATAAGTACAGTGCCTGAATCATTGATTGGGATGTTTCAACCCATCTTATTTTTGTATTGTGACTTAACAACTGGATTCCACGATTTTGTTGGTTGGACTTAATTTAATATATGCCACGTGTACCATCAAGTGCTTGAGTATCAAGCATTATGCACAACCATAGTATCAAGCAACTCCCATGTTCAATACCTAAAATTCATAAAGAGAACCAGCCACCAGCATGCAAGGTCACATAAGCCTGGATGAAGGGAAAAAACAAATATCAGCTTGTTCGAAAACTTCTGTGGCCCATTAGTGGTCAATCACCACTGTTTTAATTTAATCTGCTTCATTTTTTGAATAATGCCTTAAAATGATCTAGAAAAACAAATACATACATCAAGGTGGGCACCACAGTAAGGGCCTCATCGTCTTGGGTGAGGATACTCAATCCGCTCCCAGGAAAGGTAGTATGGTATTGGCACTGGAACTGTGCTACAATTACTCGCAGGTGCTCATTTCTCAATTTATATTGTAGAGTCTTAAGACCCGTTTGGATACTACCAAATAAGTTACATTTTCTACTTAAAACAATAGATAACTAACTTACTTGAGATAAGTTTGGTTTAAAATCAATTATAAGTAACTTTTTACTTAAAGTTACTTGATTCACTTCAACTTAATAAGTAGAAATCAAAATCAGCTACTTGAGGCATAAGTAGATTATCTTAAGTAATGATCTAAATGCCCCCTTAGCGAATTTAATGGACTTCTACTGATTTTTTTTTTTTTTCAATTTTTGCTAAGCATAGTCATCTGTTTCCACCGAATCTTGAACAGGTCTCAATCGTTTCAGGATCAAATCTAGTTTTTCTTGTAATCTTGACGAAATCTGATTGAGCCGAAGGTTGGTTTGAGTTTTCAAAGATGGGTTACATTCTTCTCCTGTTATACAACTTAATCACACGTACATGAAAGCTAATGTGATGTTTTTTAATATGGGTATGAATTTCGTCTGCTAGCTAGTACTTTAGTGAGCGTCACCATGCAGTCCGTGGACCCACCAAAAAGTGTTCTTTTATGTTGCTTTTGATCTACTTGCATGCTAAACAGAGCAACTTTTGGCTTTTGGTTCTCCTTGAAAATGACCTTTTATATATATATATATATATATATATATATATATATATATATATATATAGAGAGAGAGAGAGAGAGAGAGAGAGAGAGAGAGATGCTCTCCCATGCACCGGTGCTCATGAGAACTGGTTTGAGGACTCATTACACATGATGTGAGCTCAAAATTTGAGTCATCCACGTGATGTAGCTAGAGCTGTACACGAGTCGAGTCGAATCGAGCATCACCTTGCATGGTGCCCGATTCGAACCCACCTACCCCTGCTCGATTAGTAGACTGAGCGAGTTTCTGAGCTGAGTCCGAGTTCAATTCTTTCGAGCTGAGTTCCTTTTTTTTTTTTTTGGGGGGGGGGGGGGGGGGGGGGGGAGGGGGCATTACCGGTGTCGACAAGCGGGCAGGGTTGAGAACAAGGGTGGCCGGCAACGAGCGTGCAGGGTGACTGAGAACAGTGGGTTGCCAGTGTCATGCGGACGTCAAGCGGGCGGGTGAGGGTTGCCAGCGTGGAGTGGACGGCCGACTATCGAGCTCAAAGAGGAGAAGGGTGGATTAGGGTTAGGGGGTGTTTGGGGCATGGTATTACATGGGATTGGGTGGGATGGAATTGCATTTGGTTCCTTGCAAATTCTATATGATGTTTGGGGAGGATGAGAGGCTTGGGATTAGGTGGGATGGAATTGCTGTTGATCCTATGTGGGATTTCCGGGGGATTTTAAAATCCCACACACGTGGGCCCTACATTGATGCATGTGTTTTATCCATGCCGTCCATCCATATAAGTCCTTTATACATGACACTATGGTTATATACATGCTCAAGTGACGGACATCCGTTGTGAATTTGGTCCATTGATTGCAATTCCATAGTCCACCAAACATGATTTAGCTTAATCCAATGGTTTTCCCATGGTAAGTATTTGATCCCAAACATGGGATTGGATACATAAATACCATTGGATTACCAGGCATGTAATCATTATGCAATAAATGATGTTAATCCCACCTAATACTATTCCATCCCTTCTAATACCATGCGCCAAACACACCCTTAGGGTTTGAAAAGGGGGGTGCTTTGGCGAGTAAAAGGTAAAAACGTAAAACTGATTATGGCCCGTTTGGCACCATGGATTTGAGGAGAAGTGAGGAGAAGTGGATTCCATGATATGAATTCTCGTCAATTCCAATTCTTACCAATTCCAGATTTCCTGTTTGGCAGTCAAGATTTGGAGAGAAATCAAACATGAAGGAATGGACGGTGTAAAATTTAATCCCACCGTATGCCCACTGTATTAGCCTTGATTTTTAAATCCATGCCATTCATCTATTTTTACAAATCATTTTATGCCGAGATCCAAAAAATAAAGCAAATCCACATCTAAAGTGGACCATAAAACAAGAAAAAATGGAGAGTAAAACCTTTATGATGCACAAAAGTTTTGGATTAAACCGAAATTTGTATGGTCCCTTCATCCAGGTCTTTGTGACCTTATCAACAAGTTGGATGTAAAATATACATCAGGTTGGGTCCCATAGTTAGGGACACATTACGGTGGGTCCCACGTTGGGAAGGATTTCTCTTCAAATCTCACCTTTTTTTAGGGATTTGAAAAAGGGCTAAAAGTGCCTTTTTGAGTTCTCCTGGGTTCCTCTTAAATCCACTTCTCATCAAATCCATGGTGCCAAACAGAATAAAGCAACCAATTTCTCCTCCTTTCTCCTCCTTTCTCCTAGAATCCATGGTGCCAAACGGGCCATTAGGGTAAAAAGAAAAAAAAAACTTATATATAGTACAGTTTTGAGCCGAGCTAAGTTGAATCAAATCAAACCGAGTTTGAGTCTATAAATGAGTCGAGTCGAATCGAGCATAGCCCTGTTCGAAGCTAGCTCGAACACATTCGAGCATCCGAAATTTGACTCGGCTTGGCTCAAACTCACTTCCGATCTAAGCTGAGTCAAGCATTTTTCGAGCAAGTCGAGTGAGTTTTTCGAGCTTACTTGACTCGTGTACAACTCTAGATGCAGTACCTTAAAAAACCTAAGGCCCAACTTTAAAAAAGGAGACAGATGCATCATATGGACGACTTAGATTTTAAGCTCACATCACGTGTGATGAATCTTCTAAAAGGTGCTCACGAGTTTCCGTGAGCATCGGTGTGCAGGAGAGCATGACTCAAATATATGTAATATGTATAGATGTATATATACATATGTATATGTACATATATATACATATGTACATGTGTGTGTGTATACTTATGAGTACTTTTGTACATGCGTCATTGGCACATAATAATTTGAACGGTCTATATGATGTGTATATATGTGTGTGTGTGTAAAGGAATGCTCACCTATGCACCTTTTTAGGTGAGAACTTACGCACACTTTTGTACATGTGTCATGGGCACAAAATTCGAACATTCAATGTGATGTGGCACCCCATAAAACTTCTAAGATTCAGAGTTTAGCTTGATCCAAAACTCTAAGTGGGCTATAGCAAAAGAAGAGGCAAATCAAGGGAGGAAATTGTTACCTTTTCTTGTGACCCACCAGAGTTTTGGATCAGGCTAGAAGTTGGCCCTAGGGGCTTCATGTGGCGCTGCATCATTTGGTCCATTCAAATTTTGTGGCCATGACCGTTCGACAATAATATAACAACCCACGTGGCATAATTGATGAATGTCACGTCCCTTGTTGCTATCATCTTCATCATCCTCAACTAAATGGATGATCCAAATCAGGTGAAAATCATGTAATTTAAGCTGTTCACGTTTGCCCAATAAAATGAGGGAAAAAACATAGAAAGTTGGGGCCACGGAATGCATGCTCCGTTGCCATTTGATAAATAATATCAACCTTATGAATGATATAATTGGTGAATATATCCATCAATCCAAGCCGATAAAACCTACTTAAACTACTGTTAGTCACAATTTGAAGTTATTGATTGATCACAACCACTCAATTTCTTTAGGTACATGGTTCATCTGTCTAAATTCAAAGGAAAATAGTTCAATGATATGAAATATCCCAAGGACGGATATTTTGGGTTCGACCATCTACTCTGAGACCCATCATATAAATGGTTTGGATCACCAATGAATCATATGTTTGTTAATTAAATTTGGAGTTTTTCCATGGAAAACTAGTGTTTCACTAAAATCTCTATTTTAAGTACCAACATGGCATGAGATACGTGAGCTTTTTAGCCTTTTGGAGTATTATGCAATACTCAGTCTGAGATTTGGTACTTTCTTTATTTTTTTACAAGTGGGACCCACTGTTGATATGGTGGGCCTCACTGTAGATGGCCCATGCACCAAAATTCCCCATGTTTGAAGATCTTAGCTGTAAAATATTTGGTCTTTTTCCTCTATCGTGAGAGAAATAGTGTTTGTTTTTCCCTCTTAAAATCTGAACCATCCATTCCTTGACCACCAACTAAAAAACCAGGATTCTTCCCATCTTGGGGATTCTTAGTGCATGGGCCATCCAAAGTGGGCCCCACTGGGTAATCGGATGATGGACCCATAAATATTTCTACTCTTTTTTTTTTTCTTTCTTTTTTTAATATTTTGAGTGGGAAGGGTTGGTGACATCAACATCAACCATAAATCATATCATATTGTCCACGTGAAAATAACGACCCTTATTTTTAGTCCAGCGGCCATCCACGAGCCACTGGCATTGAAAATCTGTCCTTTTCTCGACCAAAGGATTAATGTAGTTTACGAGACTAGTTGTTCTAACCTACGCATGGTGCGTGGTTGCCACCAGTCTCATCAGTCATCAGGCACGGAATTCTGTGGGGCCCACCATAATGGTCATGCGTAATCCACTCCATAGGATGACAGCCAAAAAAAAAAAAAATAGAAGATAAAACCGGAAATTAAGTGGGCCTCACCACATAAAAATGAATAAATAAATAATTGGAGATTGAAGATCCACCCTTGGAATCTTGTTGGAGCCCACGGAAGTTTTGGATGGTGACGATGTTTGTGTTTTCCCCTGCCTGCTGGTGGGAATCACGTTTTGAAAGGGTTGGATGGCATATAAACATTACGTGAGCCCTCAAAAGGTTTCAATGAAGAGATAATACCCTATTGTTTTTCTGTGGTGTGGCCCACTTGAGTCTTGAAGCTGACTCATTTTTTTAATCTCACCGTAACATAAGTTGGTAAAACTGATTGATGGATGGATTTCACACAAGCATTGCTGGAACTTTGATCTCAGGTGCTCAGTGATGATTGCTGCTGGAAAAGCTTTATGGGGCCCACCATGATGTATGTGTCTTATCAAGACCATCCAGTTACTTTTCCTGCTCATTTTAGTGTATGAGCCCCAAAACGAGGTAGATTTAAATCTCAGGTGGACCGTACGACAGGAACTTTGTTGATTGAATGTCCACCATTAAAAAATTTCTACGGCCTACTGTAATGTTTATTTGCTATCCAACCTATTGATCAGCTCACGGAGACATGGATGAAGGGAAAATGCAAATATCAGGTGGATCCAAAACTTTTGTAGCCCTCAGGAAGTTTTTAATGGTGAGCATTCAATCACCACTGTTTCCTATGGTGTGGTCCACCTGAAATTTGGATATGTCTCATTATTGATCTCATGCTGTAAAATGATCTGTAAAAATAGATGGACGGAGAGGATAAAACACATACATCATGGTGGGGCCCACATAGATATTTTAAGCACCAACCAGTACCAACCTGGGCAGTTGTTACAGAATCCGAGTCCTTATAACAGGCCGTAAGGGCATCTTCGATTAATGGACCTGATCTTGATTGGAAGTACCAAAGTTAGGCGTGCGTGCTACGCACTCAGATTAAAATAGAAAAAGGGCCATTTCCCAACGTAGATCGATTCATGACTCTCACGTGCTTGGGAGTTGGTGGACACGCGTGTACGAATTTGTTATATGAGCTACATAGCTTTGCTTGATGCACGAAATATGTATCTGGACCGTCCAATTATTTGGAAATCGCTTGGGTACACCGTGGACCGAAAATCATTCTGATTGGACGTCAAAAACCATGGATTTATTACCAGTTTTTGGATGGTCAAACAATTTAGATCTACGGTTGAGGGAAAAACTACATACAAACTCTAAGTTTTGATCATGGCCCATCCAAGAGGTGTCCTATCAATTGGATGGTCATGATTGATTGATGCCAATGTTACAGTCTTTAGTCGAGTGGTAGTAGCACTTAGAACATGGCACCGTTGTGCACTGTATCCTGCTCCGTAATAAAGGAGATCTGGAGATGTAGCGGCGGAGCATGGAGGGAAGCAGATTGCGTCCTGCGATCTTTGGGCCCACCGTGACGTATGGGTTTTATCCATGCTCTCCATCCATTTTTACGGATCATTTTAGAATAAAGCCCCAAAAAGAGGCAGATCCAAGGCCCAAGTGGACAACACAATGGGGATTGAATGGCCACCATTAAACAAAATTTGGAAGCCGCAAAAGTTTTGGATCAAGCTGATATTTGTGTTTTCCCTTCATCTAGTTATCTATTTCCTCGTAGATAAGTTAGATGGCAGATAATCATCACGGTAGGCCCTAGGAAGGTTTCAATGGTGGCTGTCGTTAGGGCTCTCAATAGAGCAGGTCAGATTCGCGATCCAATTTGCTCCGAATCCGTATAATGCGGATTTGGATCTTAAAATAGGTCTGATTAATTAAATGGACAGGATTCAGATTCACATAAATAAATTTGAATCCGATTTGAATTTGTCTATAGATTTTCGAACTTGGAGCCAGATCTAACTGAATCCGATCCAGATCCGACTCATTATCACCTTACTGTATATGTTATGTCCATGCCGGCCATCCGTTTTCCAGATTATTTTAGGCCACGTCTCAAAATTGAGACATATGCCAATCTTAGGTCGACCATATCACAGTAAATAGTGGGATTTGCATCATTTTTCTATTAAATTAAATATATTATATTATATATTTTTTAGATTTATGATGGGTGGATTCAAACCTAGATCTGACATGCATCCGATGTTTATATGGATTTTGGATTGGAAATGGATCTAGATATTTATAAATGAATCGGATATGGATATCAGCTTTTGGATCCGAGTTAGATCTGAATCCATCTACAGATTTTTGGACTTGGAGTTAGATCCAAATCTGACCCATTGAGAGCCCTATCACCATTGTTTCCTATGGTGTAGTGCACTTGAGCTTTGAATCTACCTCATTTTTCGTTGATATTCTAAATTGATTTGTAAAAATGGATGGAGGCCATGGAAACGATACCCATCGTAAAACTTTCTTAGGGCCATTGTGGTGATTATTTGTTATCTTACCTATTCACAAGATAATAGAGTACTGGATGAAAGGAAAACACAAATATTAGCTTGATCCAAAACTTTTGCGGCTCCTAGGAAGTTTTTAATGGTTTGCCTTTAATCCCCACTGTGTAGTCCACTTGGCCTTGGATCTGCCTTTTTTTAAGCTCTTATCCTAAAATGACCCGAAAAAATGGATGAATGGCGTAGATAAAACTAAAACATCATGGTGGGCCCGCATAGAGCCCTACCAAATTATCATCGAGGTGGGGCAGGATGCAATGGGCTACCAGCATAGAGAACCCGAATACGGTAGAGCCATCATTCCACGCAACACCGGGCAGATCTATGCAACAATCAAAACTTTTCATTTGTTGGGATATTTCATGGATGACTTAGATTTGATAACCATACATCTTTAGTGCTGTTCGAATTTTGTCAAAATTGTGTGGCTGCTAGCAATTCATGACATGCTCTAAGGGCTAATTAGCAAGGACAATCTCTCTTGCTTAGGAATTTAATCGTTTAATTGGTGACATATTTGTACATGTTTACTAGTACATCAACACTTATGCATATTAATATATTAGTGATTAACGATTAATGATAGCAGATATGTATACTTGAAAAGCTTGAATTTAGATATTGTGCACATGGGATACTGAAACATATCACTCATGGATAAGTGTGATTCTTATATGCAACAAAATTGTAAAGCATCATTGATAAGCAATCCTACCTCTTTATCAAAGACACTCAATCTAGTCTAATATAAAGTTCATACATTGGTTCAATCCTACCACTTGTTCAAAAGTACTTTGGTTACCATGCATAGAGGGAGTAGAAAAATCACGGAGATGTATCGCTGCTCCGACTCCTTATTGGAACACAACCTTATCAAAATCCAAACAATCCCTTAGACTGCCTATATTATTAGTTTTCTAAGGTTTCCTGCACTTAATTTAACTATTAGTAACTTTTATTTCTAATGTTACATTGAAAGTTGTGGATTGGATGACTATGACCACCGGATCTATATTTATTTTGAACTATTTTATGTCTGCATGTCCCTTGGAGCATGTCCTAACTTATTAGGTTCTTGGGGCCTTGCCTCATCACCTTAATGTGGTACAACTTGTTGGGTTAGTCTCACATCGGCTAGAGGGGATGATGAAAAGAGCTTCATATACTCTATGGTCACTCCACCTATAGGGTTAACCTTTTGGGTGTGACACAACACTGGTATGTTGTAGCCATTCCACAAAACTTTAGAATCTCACACCCTAACTACCTTGAATTATGGGATATGATTAATGTGGAGACACGATTGAACAATCATCACACGAACACAAAGAAATTTTTGTAAGAATCTGTATATTGCGGAATTCATAGGACCGTGCAGTGCATCGAATCTGTAGATCAGATAATCTAAAACAAAGACATACCTGTTTTGTGGGCCATCTCCAATATCTGAGATCTGGATCTTCCTCTCTTGGGATTGCTGTAGAGAAAACCTTAGATGGGGCTTGTTTTCAGTGTGATCCCGGATTGGGGACCTAGCACCCTTTAAATAGGGTTTGTAAATGGTGTGGCAGTGTTTGAAACCCACCAAAACACTGCCACCCTTGCTTCACACGAATTTGGTTAACAAGAATCCAAGTTCAACTATAATACTGCCACAAGCAGTGTAGACGCGCAACCCCTCTTAATTCTGTAGATCACGACTGTAGTGGGGTCCACTGATCAGTCCACACATAAATCTACATCTGTATTCAAATCTGGATCATTGATCAGTCGACCCACTATATAGAAAACTTACACTTGGGCCATACTGTTCAATGTCACGGATTTTAATTATACTTAAATGGTCAACCAATATGTCAGATTTTGTGGACAACGTCTTTTCCAATCTAGTCCATCAAGACTACTAATACCGGATCGTGGTAGTCTACACAACATTAATTGAGGCGAAGTGAGACGAATCACGGTCGCTAGTATCATCAATCTTAATAATGTAGATTGTGAACATGATCATGTGATATGAAGGTTACACTCAAGTGTGATTGAAAGTGCTTACCTTCAAGAGGTCCTAGGAGCTTTTTTAAGATATCTTTAATGAGACAATACTGAAATTCTACTATTCTCAAAATATATTGTGCACATCAAAAAAGAAAAATAGTATGATCCAAAATATGGAATCATCAAAGTAGATGAGATCTCTATGAGTGTCTGAACAAAATAGATGTAAACTAAATCTGAAAACTCCCACTAACTAAATGTATCTGTGAGGTCAATGACTCTCATAGACACTACATGCTCCTGAAATGGCGCCACAAGAAGCCCTTTAGTGAGAGGATCGGCTATCATCTCTTTAGTATCGATAAGCTGAATAGACATTTGATGATCCCGTACTCTACCTTTACAACGTGATACTTTATCCTTTACAACGTGATACTTTACGTGGAAACTCCTCCAATAGAGGTAAAAATCACGAGACCTTGTCCAAACGAATAAATCCATTATGTAAAAACAGTTACATAGTGATCACAAGCATAACTCGCTTGGATCCAATAAACTTCACCCACACACGAGCATATAACAATAAAAGAAAACTGAAAAAAAATTGAGAGATCTCACCGATCTGAGGACGTAGAAGAAACAAAAACATTGTCTGCTGCGTGGATGAAGCATCACGAGCACAATACTTTTCTCTACGATCTTCCTTTCTCTCTCTCTCTCTCTATCTCTCTCTCTCTCTCTCTCCTTGGACATGTGGAGTCTATAATTTGATATCCTAATCCTGATTAGCATGTGCTTATATAACACTTCGGGAGAGAGAGTTAAAATAGGAAACTGTGTATCGCAGTTCGCGCGTCATCGGGCGCATGATAATGGGAAAATCTATCCAGAGAGTTCCAGAGGAAAACTAACTAAATTTTAAGTCACCTGAACTAACCTGCTCGGTTGCCCGATTGCCAAACCATCAGTTACCTAAGACTGTTTGAAACAATCCAGAGATCAACTATCACATCCGGGGTATTTTCGGTCGCCTCACCCAGTCTGGTTGGGCGCCTGATGATCCCTGAGCTGTATTCTCTCATCAACTCCTGAGGAGGAAGATCCCATCATAACATAAAAGTTGATTTTCACTAGAGGAGCATGTGCTAACTTATTAGTTATGACATATAAATTTGGTTTTTAAAATATTTTAGAAGAATATAATTAGTCTATTGTGGTAGGGGCAAGTGACATATAAAGTAATTTTTAATTTAGTGACATATAAAGTAATTAATTTTTTTTTTTTATGCTTTTAAGACTTCACATGTCTCTTTACAATTGAATACATACCACATTACAAGATATATATATATATATATATATATATATATATATATATATATATATATATGTTTTCATATCTTTTCGCAATTGAATACATACTACATTACGATATAGATATATTGTACATTTCCATTTTTTAAAGTGCTTTTTCAATTTTAGGTGTTTGTTTAAATAAAAATTATGGCTCGTAGATGAGAGTCAAATACATTCGTAAAGAAGTAGGTAAAGTAAATTGTAACCATTACATTTTTAATATTTTAAAACTATAATTTTTACAATAATTTTTAGGTGTAACAAATAATGTAACAAAATCATCATTACACTCAAATGAAAGTGATGTCACTACACAATTACAAGAGTAAACAATCATTACCCATTTACAACCATTTATTGTTGTAATTGAATAACCTAACGACCCTTATAACATAATTGGTGGCTTACCCAATTATAGTATAATATCTTCTATTCTACAATTTTTCATTATTTGGAGGAGAGAGAGAGAGAGAGAGAGAGAAAATTGGGTGGGCGCGTGCGGAGAGAGAGAGAGAGAGAGAGAGAGAGAGATGAGAAATGAGAATTTCTGATATTTCAAAAACAAAAACCTAATTTGCACCATTCATCGACTGTGACCGATGGCCAACGAATTTTAGTGCGCAAAAATAAGTCGACCATGATCAACGAATTTTACCAATCGATTTACAGCCATTTTCACGTGGTGCCCGAGAGTTACCCTAATTGGATATTGGGAAGCCCCTTGTCTTCATGTGCATAAGTGTTGGGAGGAGAGGAAGAGAGTGTAATGAATCTACCGTAAGGGAATGGTACATTGCACCCATCCCTCGATTCTATTAGGAGGAATGTGAGGCTGTCCTTGATGATTATTAACTAGAGTGTTTGAAGAGATGGTGCACTACATGCATCTATGCATTTGCACATATATTACAGTTCATCCGCATCCATTTATGCACTACTCACTCATGTTGGTAGATGCATGATTAGAGATCAAGTGCTTATTCGTAGTGGCTGAGAGTTCGATTAGGTATGAGACTAACCTGAGACCAGGGGTTTACTACTTTAAAACACGCTATCCAGATTTGCTATATATGAAACTAGCTTGGATATAAGTTCTTTATACTGGACCTCACGATTAACGAAACAGTGCACTACTAGCCCGGCCACATTATGTGTCGATTATATTCTCTACTTGTTATAACATGATGATAACGTGCTTAGTTATTTACCACTTATATCTGGTCATTTGTGCTTTACTCTGCTTAGTTGCAAATGTTATTTGATTATGACATAACATGATTATTTGCGCTCTACTCTGATTCGACAGTGTCATGCCTTTAATTTTGCTGTGTTATGCCACTTGATAAAACTACCGCTTGGGCTTTTGTAGCTCATCCATTGCTTCCTCTTATAATTACAGGAAGGACTCGTTAGTGAAGACATGTAAGCAACTTCTTTTAGTTTTGTATTTTCACTAGTGTTTTATTATTTTGAAATGTCGAGGAATGTAATCTATAGTGAACATTTATATGTATATATGGGTTTCATGTTCTTTGATTATTGCCAATGTCGTGTTTGAGTACCATTCAATTTTCGTCGACACCAGATTTGAAGTTTAGGAAGTTGGAGAGCCTGTTTGCTAATTTCAGGGCGCGACACAGCACCAACGCCTACTTGAAGTTACACATGTTGAAATCCATTTTGATTTCATGTCAACTCTGAAAAAGGGCCTAATTGCACCGCTACTTTACCCAATTAAAAGCACGAATATTCAAAGCCGAAGAAGATGTTGAAGTCAAAAGAGTAGGATTAGAATCAGGGATATTCGACCATCCATTTTGCAGAAAAAAGAATGTCGGGTTTTTCATTTTCCTTTTCATATCTCATATCAACTTGTATTCTAGTATACACATCCTATACATATCAAAAGCATACACTTTATTTTATATTTATTATGCAACTCTCTCTCTTATTTATCTTTTTTTTTTTTAAACTTTATTTTGCCTATACAGGGTCTTAATTAAACCTTGCACAGTAAGGCTAGGTGCAATTTATTCTCTTTTTGTTTGTCCGAAGTCTTAAACCTTGCGAAGTACGGTTAGATGCAATAATGTCAAAATTTCATTAAATCTCCTAAAAATATTATAAAATTTTATAAAGTAGAGACTATACATCATGCGAGTGGAAAATGGTGCATAACTCCATTTTCCATAACTGAGGCCTTCACTCAGAATATACAGTCGCGGATCAACTGTATGAATCACTTAAGTTGATGAATCATTTGGATGGTGGTAACTCCAAATTAAATGCACTTTTACCTCTGAATCAACCCTATATTTAAATCAAATTAAATTAGAACATATAAAAAAAATATTAAGGAAGAGAAGGCATTTTGTGTTGCATGGGTAGATACGTTCACAAGATGTTACTAGACCCAACCTAAACTCAACCCATTGAGAATCCTCTAGAAGAGAACACCAACACAACACCAAAAAGTGAATTTGGAAAACAAAACTAGCCGTTGGCAGCAAATTAATCAGCGCAGTGGGATGAATTTTATTTTTGGTGCACTTCTAATTAAGTGATGGTTAATTAAAAGGTGCAAAAGTACGGTATGGATATTACCATAGCAAGTGCACAAGTGAACCCAGGCAACAAAAACAACCCCCACGCAACAAAATCAACTTACGCAACATGTTCTGTCATGCAGAAGTTTGTGCGACACGCCTCTTCCACCTAGCAATAATGGCATAGGAGAACCATCTTTCCTCGCAAACATTTCACTTATGTAGACATCATTACCATGCAATTCAACTTGCACAAAATCCAGATTAATGTGCCCATCATATCAGCCACACAACCGGAATCAATGGCCAAATGACAGTAGCATACATGTGTGGCCCACTTATAAGTTTTGAGGATGCAGTTTGGCTGGTGATCCGTATACCACCTAGCTAGCTGGTGTCAAAGCTCTGGGGCCCCACCGTGATGTATGTATTTTATTACAATGTCCATCTATTTTGGTGACTCATTTAAGGGACCGAGTCCAAAAAAAAATGAGGCAAATCTAAAGCTCAAGTGACTCCAACACAACACAAAAAGTAATGGAGATTCAATGCCTACTGTTGAAAACTTCTTAGTGCCCGCTACAATCTTTATTTGCCATCTAACCTTTCATAAATTAAGTCGCACAACCATGAATGAAGGTAAACATAAATATCAGCTAGATCGAAAACTAAGGTCGCCCTGAGTGATTTTCAGCCGTACGTGTTCCATCCCGTGTGATTTGGTCCACTTGAGCTTTGTTGAAAACTTTTTGGGAGAGCCATAGAAGTTTTGGATCAAGCTGATATTGGTCTTTTCCCTTCATCCAGGTCCGTGCGAACGGGTTGGATGACAATTAACTAACAGTACTATGGACGCGGATTGCCTGCGAAAGCCTTTTGCACACATTTCCTGCGCTCGGTATCTAGGTGGGGCCCACCGTGATGTTTCTGAGAAATCTACACCATCCAACCATTTTGTGAGATCATTTTAGGCATTGCAACAAAAAAAATGAACGGGATCCATGACTCAAATGGGCCGAAAATGTGACGATTGAACTTCCACAATTGAAATATTGGTGAGGCCACAGAAGTTTCGAATCAGAATAATATTTGTGTTTTCAGTTCATCTCAGTAGGAATGATATTACGAACGGTATGGATGGCATATAAACATCACTGTGGACCCCATATAGGTTTCAACGGTAAGAATTTTCCTACCCACCGCTTTGCTTTAGTGCGGCCCACCTGAGTCTTAGATCCCTTTCATTTTTGGTCGCAAAGCCTAAAATGATCTCACCAAACGGTTGGACGGTGTAGATTTCTCAGAAACATCACGGTGGGCCCCACCTAGATTCCGAGCGGAGGAGTCCAGAGTACTCTAGCCCTAGGAACGTATCAACGGTGGACGTCATTATCACCGCTGCTTTCTATTGTGTGGTCCACTTGAGCTTTGGAGCGGCGGCATTTTTTAGATTGTACCCTAAAATGGTATGGAAAAATGAATGGATGGTGCGGATAAAACCCATACATCACAGTGGCCCCACATAGCCATGGCCGGGTAGTAACCAATCGAAGTTGGGCATGTAAGACCCGAAAACATTACTAAACAATCTGGGATAGTCATCTATTGAACGGATCAGATTGCCCCATCAGCTCCATCCCCTCTATATCTTGGACGCGGATAAGGTGGTGTTGTCCAAACCAGAGAAATTTTTTGCTACACCCACGAGTTAGCTACGCTAGCTACACGGGGTGTATCAATGACCCCACCTTGATGTATGTGTTGTATCCACACCGTCCATCCATTTGGCAAAAATCATTTTAGGGCATGACACTGACAATGAGGCATATCCAAAGCTCAAGTGGACCCCAAGAAGTTTTTAATGGTTGGCCTTCAATCCCCACTATTATCTGTGCTGGGTCCACTTGTTCTTTCGATCTGCCTCATTTCTCGCATAGTGCGCTAAAATGATCTCGCCAAACGGATGGACGGAGTCGATACAACACATACATCATGGTGGGGTCATTTCTACACCCGGTGTAGCTAGCGTAGCAGTGGGTGTAACAAAATTTTTCTCCCCAAACCACCCCCACCGATGGTGTGGTGATGTGTTGGGCTCTGTGGGGCCCATCTTGATATATGCATTTTTGATCCATGCTGTCCATCCGTTTTTCCAGATCGTTTTAGTGCATGGACCCAAAAATATAATAGATCCGAAGCTCAAGTGGACCTTATCAACAGGTTTGATGACAAATAAATATTATGGTGGGCCCTAAGAAGGTTTCAACAGTGGGTGCAATTATCCCACTGTTTCCTTTTGTGTGGTCCATTTAACCTTCCGATCTGCTTTCTTTTTTTAATTGATAACCTAAAATGAGCTGGAAAAATGGATGGACGGCAGTGGATATAAAACCAATAAATCAATATGGGCCCCACAGCACCCAACACATCACCACACCACCTAATCCGGTCCCAAGATCTTCAGATACACGTCCCCGTCTTTCTTCCCAAAATGGGCCTCTCATCACAAACACGCGCCGCGCGTGTGTGCGCATAGCTTAAGATCAAACGGCTGTACGAGGCTCAAAGGGAAAAAGATCAATGACTTGCTTTTCATCCACGTGGCAAGTTCCAAACCTACCATCACGTAGACCTTACCTTGAATGGGCCATAACCCAAGAATCACTCTGATCTGGCAATGAAAATGAAATGGGAAAAAAAAAAAAAAAAAAAAAAAAATCAATCTCGGCTCCTTTGACCAGCCGTTCTTTACCAAATAATGTCTAATCGAAGGGCTGAAATCACCCGATCATTGCGAGGTTACTGATGTGGGCCATCCAAGTTATGGCCTACACAATGATCGGTTTGGATCTTGTTTTCTTTCCCACGTGTAGAAAATCATTCTCTTCATTTTGCAGGAAGCGGATTGCGTACTGAGTAACTCCGCACGCTAGCGTGCGGAGTAAACTCTGTGCGGCCCACAGTGATTTACGTACTTTATCCCCTCTGTCCATCCATCTTAACAGAAAATTTTAAGTATGGTGTCAAAAAATGAAGCATATCAAAATCCAAAGTGGACCACACCACAAGAAAAGTGTGAACTGAATATCTATCATTGAAATATTCTTGGAGGACACAGAAGTTTTGGATCAAGCTGATATTTGTGTTTTCCCTTCATCCATATCCATGTGATCTTATGAACAGGTTGGATGACAAATAAACATCACTGTAGGGCCTGGGAAGGTTTCAACTGTGGAAATCATTATTCCCACTGTTTCCGTGGCATGGTCCACTTGAGATTTTGATATGCTGAAATCTTGTGCTCAACCTACTAAAATGAGCTGAAAAAACATATGAACGGAATAGATAAAGCACATACATTTTAGGTGAGCCCAGCTGAGTTTACTCCGCACGATAAGACTCCGTGGCATGGTCCACCTGTCATCTCGTGTATGATTTTGCTAACTGTTTTCCTTTTTAAGGCTGAATTACAGGTTTGAATGCAGACCATTGACCGCATCACTAGGGATTTATTACACAAGGTTGAGAAACTTTGATACTTTGGTAGAGTGTGATAGTTGATACACAGGCATTGAAAATTGTGATACCATTAACTCAAAATAAACAGTCTAGATTGTGCCGACACTTAGATTCTCTAAATGGTTGATTTCTTGACATTAATGGATGGTGAAAATGAAAAATCCAATGGTTCTAAATCATCAAACAAGTATCCACATATCTATGGATAGGATTATTCAACCAAGCGGATTTCGGAAGTAGTACTTGTCGTCAGTGGAGCCCACAATTTATACGGTTTAGATTAAGTTACTGTATAGTACACGTATAGTTTCTAAGTACTAACGTATCATGTATCGCACTCTACCGGAGTATCAAATAATTTCTCTTTCAGTTTTCATTTCCTCTGGCATCTTCGCGAGCGACTCGGATTGCGTTGTACATCGCAGAGCCCAATCACCAGTACTGTGTGGTGCTGGAAAGGCCATGTGGCCACCACCATGATGCATGTGGTTTATCCAAACCGTCCATCCATTGTTCCAGCTCATTTTAGAGGAAATGGACCAAAAAACGAAGCAGATACAAATCTCATATCTTAGTACAGGAAACAGTGGGGATTGACCATTAAAAACTTCTTGTGGGCCACAAAATCTTTGGATCAAGATGATATTTGTGTGGTCTCTTCGTCTAGGTATTTCTGAACTTATCAACAGGTTGGATGGAAAATAAACATTCTGGTGGACTCCGTGAAGTTTTTCACCTGATGGACGGCTAATCGGGCCCACCTGATGGACGGCTAAATTTGAATGCACAATCATATCTTAGTTGCAGTAGCGGCAAACCAGGACAATGCACCCTCTCAAAGCACACCTTTACACACAACACGTAAGATTTCAGAATGCATGCTGGTCCATTCATCATGTGGCCCACCCCATACAAAAGGTTATGTATGGTTAAAAAAAAAAACCCGCTAAATGTCGACATTCAACAAAAGAACAGGTGTCTTGTCTGCTTTCCTGATGGGTAGACATGCATAGCTTCTGTCCTCTTATAACTCGAGAGCTCCGGGAGTCCATTTTGGGAAATGAGTCCAAAAATAAAGAAGATCCGAATCTCAGGTGGGCTACACTGTAGGAAACAGTGGTGATTGAACCCCGTATCATTAAAATCTTTTTTCTAAGGCTCACTATAATATTTATTTAAAATCCAATCCGTTGATAAAGTTAAATAAACCTGGATGAAGAAAAAAAAAAACTAATATCAGCCAAAACCTCTGTGGCCCACTAATGGCCAATCACCATTTTTTTCCTATGGTATGGTCCATGTGAGAATTGGATATCATCCATTTTTAGGTATATGCCCTGAAATGATCTGTTAAAACAGATGGACGGAGTGGATATAGAATACATACATCAAGGTGGGCCCCACGTAAGGTCAGCAGCGTCTTGGGAGAGGCGAGGGCCGCACCTAGTCCGCTCCGGAGAGCCCCACGCGCGTGTAGAACCCTGTCCATCCGCACTCATTCCCAGGTGCCAATATACTACGCTTGTTCAAGATCCAAGCCATCCATCAGGTGGGTCACAATGATCAGATGGTGTGGCCCAAAATCAAACCGTTACAAATCCTCCACATCCTCAAAAACAAAGGACAGCCAACGCCGCTAAACAATTTTTGTCTTATTCAGTATGCTGTGGCCCACCTCCGGAGAATATCCACGAGGATCCTCAGGAATAAGTTGCACGGAGAAATGATCCAGTGGGCTACGCGCATGGAAACCTTCCCATGCACACATTTGCAGTCTTGAGGATGGACTCGTCGACATTCGGATCGCCAATCCAGACCGTCCATTGTGTCCAGGACACTCTTCCTCCGTTGCCGTTAAAAATCCGCAGCAATCAGATGATCCTAAACATCCATGATTGGGACATATTTTACTAACCATCTTGTCCGTCCATTTTGCACGCCACTGATTGGGCAATTTGGATAATCAGTATGAGTGGAGTGGACCTAATGCACGGTCCGAATATGTGATGGAAATGGTGATGAGTCAGCTGGGCAAACATCTTGGATTGTTTGAGATGCCAATCACCTCTGCCACGTGTACGGTTGAGGAGTCACGAGACTTGTCACCAGTCTTTTAAGCGGTGGAAAACTATCATGGGAGTCTTGAGTGTGATGGATGATACGCAGGACTAGGATTTTACTTCCAAATTACATAAGTGGCCCTAGGTTAAATTAAACGGTCCAAATTAAATGTTCTCAGCTTAGACGTACCAAAAAATTACATTCATTTCTTTATTCTGACTAATCGGATTGGTGGACAGTTATTGGACGGTTAGAAGTGAAAAATATCCAATGGTCCTACTTAAAAGAAACAGGTATCCACGAATCAAAGGTCAGGATTGTTCCACCAATATGATTTTCGGACTGTGATTTAAAGACAGTGGATTCCACAATTTAGTCGGTTTGACTTTAGTTAAATATGCTCCGTGAGGAAGTTTGGAGTGCCTGAGTATCAAGAGTCATAAGCAGCTCGAGTATCAAATAACAAGAAGGAAATATCTAAGGGGTAATTTGGTCATTCAATAAATGGTGGCGTTTGGGGCTCTTTTTGTTGCTTTTTCATGCTTGCTGTAGATTTCATTTTCGCTGCCATCTTTCTTTGCTTATTTGGAGAGAGAGAGAGAGAGAGAGAGAGAGAGAGAGATTCAGTTACAACGATATCAGAAAAATCTCTTGCATCTGTCAGGATTTAGGAGATGATCTCAAGGCCATTAAAATCCCCTATTAGATCTTTCATGCATGCTTTTGTCATTTTCGCTTAGATACATACCATACATCCATACGTACACAAACACATACATACATACATATACATGCTTCTATCCTCTCTCAGTGTTTTGGGTTTTGAAGGCCTTTGAGTGAGAGTGAGAGAGAGATGGAAGCTGTTATCCAAACCAAAGGACTCCTCTCTCTCCCTTCAAATCCCAAAACCAGACCTTTCCGCCCTTCCCAACCCCTCAAATCCCGATTTCTCACCACCAAACCCATCAAATCCCTTCTCACCTCATCTTCTCTCTCCCCGGACGGCCCCCGACAAAACCCAATTCCCAAAACTTATGGGTTTCTCAAGAATCGCCGGAATCTCCAGCTTACGCCGGGTTGAGTCAGCTGCCGCGGCTGACCGGCCTGCTTATATCGAGGAATCAGAGAAACCCAAGTTCCTGGGCGTTGAGATTGTCACGTTGAAGAAGATAATCCCGCTCGGGTTGATGTTCTTCTGCATCCTTTTCAATTACACCATCCTCAGAGACACCAAGGATGTCCTCGTCGTTACGGCCAAAGGAAGCAGCGCTGAGATTATACCATTCCTGAAGACTTGGGTGAACCTCCCGATGGCTGTTGGATTCATGTTCTTGTACGCGAAGCTTTCGAATATTCTGTCCAAGGAGGCCCTCTTCTATTCGGTTATACTCCCTTTCATTGCATTCTTCGGGGCGTTCGGTTTCCTTCTATACCCGCTCAGTGACATGATACACCCGATAGGGCTTGCAGATAAGCTCCTGGCGGCACTTGGGCCGAGCTTTCTAGGCCCTGTAGCAATTCTGAGGATTTGGAGCTTCTGCTTGTTCTATGTCATGGCGGAGCTCTGGGGGAGTGTGGTGATTTCTGTTCTGTTTTGGGGGTTTGCGAATCAGGTGATATATTCATCATGTGGGTTGCGTTTGAATTCGAAATCATTTTGAATTGTGATTATTATTCTAATCAACTGTAGGAAACCAAATTCTGGTTTCTCTCCTAGATTTCATGTTGAAGGCATGTGCTCTAAATGACAATCATGTTGCTTTCAAGCTTCACTTGAAAGAAAGGGAGCCAGATAAAACTGATTATTTTCATTTGCTCTAGATCAAATTGAATTTTCCCAATTCAACTTGCATGTGTATCAAACCACATCCGTAATCTCTCCTGTGTATGTTTTTTTTTTCTTCTTTTCTTTTTAATTGATGCTTTCAACAGTTTTAGATTCTCTATGTATATTTATCGATTGGTTTTCTGTTAATGGTTTCTACTTTTACTGTTGAAGGATTGGAAAGCATCTGGTAGATTATATGAGTTTTGCTGTTTGATAGTGGATGCTGATGAATCTGATTACTACAATAAGGTTTAAAAAAAATTGTCATAATACTTGTTATGGGAAGCTTTCTCACTCTACCTCAAGTCATGTAATGGAAAACGCCTTTTAAATAATGGCTCTTGTTTTGAAGACATTGGCTGTTATTTACACATGCCGTTTATTTTATTTTATTCATATAATGGTGTGAAATTGTTTTATTTTATTTTATTGATATAAATATAATGGCGTGAATTGTAGCTTATAATGCCATTTTCCAGTGAAAAAAAAAACCTCCATTCTTTTCTTGCTTCATCTTATTTATTTATTTATTTTTTTAAATAAATAATGGCTGTAACCTATATGTAGCAATAATGCCTGTTGCTGGTGTCATAGCAGAGTCATTTTAAACCTTGACAAATAGTTGTGTTGAATATCTTCTCTGTTAGGAGTCTATGCCAATTTTCTTGCTTCATCGTGCTTCATCTTGGATGTTAAGAAATGCTTTTGTTTTGCAGTCACTAATTGACATCTGTTTAAGGCCTTCATATATATATATATATATATATATATATATATATATATATATATATATATATTATCCTTTTCTTCTTAACCTTTTATGGTGTTTTTGGGTCCTAGAAAGTTTGCTTTTGAATTGGAATTATCTCCGCGATTCACCTTTTTGTCGTTGTCGTCATCATCATCATCCAAGCCATCTAATTGGGGTTTGGGGTTGGCTACACGAATCCTGTTCCATCATTCCACTCTATCAATGGCCATATTCTTAGTTAAACCATAGTTCATCAAATCTTTTCTTAGTACCTCCACCCACGTCCTTTGGGCTTTCCCCTTGCCCTTTCATCGCCTTCTCCTTGAACCAACTCACTCTTAACTGATGTAGTTCTTGCCTTCTTGGGTCTCCGATACACACAGCCAAACCATGTAAGTCTACTTTCCCTCACCCTATTGGGGTTATTACTAATTTCCCTTGAATGCGTTCATTTCTATTTCTACCCTTCCTCCTCTTGCCAGTTGCTACTCATCCATCTCAACATCCTCATTTCAGCTACACTCATTCTATAAATGTGTTGTTCCTTGACTTTCCAACGTTGTCCCATGAAATAGGCTGGTCTTATAGCTGTCCTATAAATCACTCCTTCAGTTTGGTTGGTATGTGTTGATCACATAAAACTTGAGAGGCCGATCTCCACTTCATCCACCCCAGCTTAGCACATCTCAACATCCTTATTTCATCTACACTCATTCTATGAACGTGTTGTTCCTTGACTGCCCAACATTCTGTCCCATGAAATAGGCTGGTCTTTTAGCTGTCCTACAAATCTCTCCTTCAGTTTGATTGGTATGTGTCGATCACATAAAACTTGAGAGGAAGATCTCCACTTCATCCACCCAGCTTAGCACATCTCAGCATCCTTATTTCAGCTACACATTCTATGAACATGTTGTTCCTTGACTGCCCAACATTCTGTCCCATGAAATAGGCTGGTCTTTTAGCTGTCCTATAAATCTCTCCTTCATTTGGATTGGTATGTGTCGATCACATAAAACTTGAGAGGCACATCTCCACTTCATCCACCTATCTTTGTGTGTGTGTGTGTGGCTTCTCTTAAAGATACTATAAAGATAAAGATGATGTGTTGGTCTTCATCTTATTAACACTAGGAAAAGGCTTCATGTCTTAATCTCATTAACTCTAGGAGAGGGCTTCATGTACATGTGATTGTATTCATAAAATTACCTTCGACAGTTAAAGGTCCTGTGAAAGACTGATAGAATGTTGTGAGGGAACCGGTGCCATTTGCTACTTGTGGACCTATGGAAAGAGAGAAATAGTAGGATTTTCTATGCCATGGTCAATCCACTGTGGGGCCTTTAGATCAATGCTTTGGATCACCAAACTTAGGGAATCCACCTATGCAAACTGAGGACCTGAGGATACGATAGATGTAGTTGAGGGTCATGTAATTCCTCATTGCCTTGGTGCTAATATGAATTCTTCTACTGTTACATTTCTCATCTACTACCACGTTGAGTTGAAATAACTCCCTATATGCCTAAGCAACTGAAACTGATTGGATAATAAAAAATTCTCTTCTTACTGCTTTGTGCAAAAAAAAGAAAAAAAGAAAAAAAAGAACTCTCTTATGGATGCATGATCTTGGACAAGTAAAAATGAAGCTTCTACATGAAGATTATTTCCTTTTTCTGCAATATCATCTAAACTTTTGGGCTGGAGTGTTGGGTTTGTCCCACATAGGTTAGAGGCTGGGAAGATTGCTGGGCTATATATTGGGAAGAGGCCCCTTAACAATGACTAGCCATTTTGAGGTGGAACTGGCTCAACAAGTGGTATCAGAGCTGGCCCAGCCAAGCCGGTATGTGGTGGCGCCCGTGAGCGAGGGGGGGCAGTGCTCGAGAGTCCAGGGAGGGTAGTGCTCGGGAGCCCCTATCTGCCCACACCCAGAGCCCACGAGCGAGGGGGGGCAGTGCCCGAGAGCCCAGTGCCCGACAAACCCAGGAGGGTAGTGCTCGGGAGCCCCTATCCGCTGTGGAGGGGGGGATTGTTGGGTTTGTCCCACATCGGTTAGAGGCTGGGAAGATTACTGGGCTATATATTGGGAAGAGGCCCCTTAACAATGACTAGTCATTTTGAGGTGGAATCGGCCCAACAAGTGGTATCAGAGCTGGCCCAGCCAAGCCGGTATGTGGTGGCGCCCGTGAGCGAGAGGGGGCAGTGCTCGAGAGTCCAGGGAGGGCAGTTTTCGAGAGCCCCTATCCGCCCACACCCAGAGCCCACAAGCGAGGGGGGGGGGGGGGGGGGGGGGGGGGGGGGGGCAAGTTCTTGAGAGCCCAGTGCCGGACAAACCAGGGAGGGCAGTGCTCGGGAGCCCCTATCTGCTGTGGAGGGGGGGATTGTTGGGTTTGTCCTACATCGGTTAGAGGCTGGGAAGATTGCTGGGCTATATATTGGGAAGATGCCCCTTAACAATGACTAGCCATTTTGAGGTGGAACCGGCCCAACAAGTGTCTGTGAATTCTTCTGCTCAATCTTCTTTCTGAACACTCACTTGTTGCTCAGAGCTTTCTTGCCCTTAGGCAATTTCACCATGTCATATGTGTGGTTCTTATGCAAGTAGTCAATCTCCTCTTGCATAGCTTTCAACCACTCCCCCTTATGCTCATCGGCTAGGATTTCAGAATAGTATTCTGGCTCTCCCCCATCAGTAAGCATAATGTACTCATGCGGCGAGTACTTCTTGGACGGGTGCCTGTCTCTAGATGTCCTCCTCACCTGTGGCTCAACAGGTGGATCAAGTGGGGGCTGCTCCCCCTGTCCATCTCCTGTAGGAACTCTCTCGTCCTCTGCACCTTGCTGTACTCCCCCGTCATCAGGCACCACGGGAGGAGTAGTGGGATCCAAATCTTCCAGCTCATCTGAATTGGGCTGGGTCTTCTCTGGCTTTCCAATGTCTTTTATACACTGATCTTCAATGAAAACCACATTTCTGCTCCTAACTAGCTTCTTCTCGGTCAGGATCCTACAACCTGAAGCCAAATTTCTCATCACCGTACCCCAAGAACACACTGCCTGATCTTCGTGTCGAGCTTGGACCTCTTGTCCTTTGGTACGTGAACGGATGCCCTGCATCCAAATACCCTGAGATGACTGTACGAAGAATCACGTCCAGTCCACACCTTCTCAGGTACTTCTCCATTCAAAGGGGCTGATGGAGACCTGTTTATCAGATACACTGCTGTGTGCATTGCTTCTCTCCAAAACATCTTGGGCAACTTCGCATGGGATAACATGCACCTGATTCTCTCTACAATGGTGCGATTCATACGCTTAGAGACATCATTGTGCTGGGGGGTCTTGGGTACCGTCTGTTCATGCCGTATACCTAGGGACTTGCAATACTCATGGAAGTCGCCAATGTATTCACCACCATTCTCAGTGCGAATGCACTTCAATAATCTACCTGTCTCCCTCTTGACCATGGCATGAAATATTTTAAACACACCAAAGACCTGGTCCTTGGATTTCATAGCATAAACCCAAACCCTCCTAGATGCATCATCTATAAACGTAACAAAGTACAATGCCCCACTCAAGGTTTTTGTCCTCATAGGACCACAAACATCAGAATAAACCAAATCTAATGGATGCACTTTCTTAACATGAGAAGCAGTTTTTACAAATGAAACCCTATTCTGTTTCCCTGATAAACAATCAATACAGGTTTTAAGAGGTGTACCTGTCAACTCTGGAAGGAGGTGCTTCTTCGATAGTAGCTGAAGCCCTTTCTCACTCATGTGGCCGAGCCGTCTGTGCCACATGTTTGTCGCTGAATCTTCTGCTGCGTTCAACTCACCCTTGCATATACTGACACATGTCTTATATAGGGTGCACCACATCTTCCCTTTTGCTGCGATCATCGAACCCTTGATGAGCTTCCAGTGCCCACCAACAAACCGACTCTCATAGCCGGCTACATCCAACCTTCCCGTCGACATCAAGTTGAGGCGAAGGTCTGGAATATGTCTCACATCTTTTAGAACCAATGTACAGCCTATATCGGTCCTTACACAAATATCACCAACTCCCACAATCTGGGACACTCTAGAGTTCTCCATTTTCACTGTACCATAGCTGCCTTGCTTGTAACTTGTGAAGAAATCCTTTCGTGGAGTTGCATGAAACGACGCTCCCGAATCAACCACCCAATCGGTGTCCAGATTCGCGGCTGTGAGACAAACATCATGATTTGCTGAGAGAATGACTACAATGTCACCATCTGAGGCGACCGCAGTAGAATCTGATTCATCATCTTTTTCCTTCCTTTTTCCTTTCTGATCATTTTTCTTGCGACATTCACTTTTGTAATGGCCATTCTTGCTGCAGTTCCAACATTCAACATCTTTCCTAACACTAGACTTGCCTCTGGATTTCTCTCGGGCTTTCCTGCCCTTTCTGTTCTTTCCTCTCCCCCGATCCTGTGTCACAAGGGCCTCTTGCTGAGTAGACCCTTAAGACTTCCTCCTTGTCTCTTCATTAAAGAGACAACCTGTTACCTGTTCCATGGATATCTTTCCGCGTAGCGCGGAGTTACTTAGAGACACCACCAATGTCTCCCAACTATCAGGCAATGAGCTAAGCAATAGCAAAGCCTGTAGTTCATCGTCCAGGACCATCTTCATAGCGGAGAGTTGGTTCACAATGTTGCTGACTTCATTCATGTGCTCAGCCACAGAACCATTATCCTTGAACTTGAGATTTACAAGTCTTCTAATCAGAAATATCTTGTTGCCGGCTGTCTTCCTCTCATACAGCCCTTGTAATTTCAGCTATAGGCTAGCGGCTGAGGTCTCTGTAGACACATGGTGAAAAACTGAATCATCCAACCATTGTCTAATAAACCCCACCGCCTTTCGGTCCAGCTTCTTCCAATCGTCATCTGATATATCATTCGTCTTCGCTGATACGGCCTATAATTGGAGCATACAGGTCCTTGCAATAAAGCAAGTCTTCCATCTTAGCCTTCCATATGGTCCAGTTGGATCCATTGAGACTAATCATTCTTGATGAGCCACCTTCCATAATTCAGAATCAATCCCACTTTCTGTTCAATCAACTTGAACTCTCTGATACCACTTTGTTGGGTGCGTTTCACACTAAGCCTGAGGATCTCGCCCCCCAATGCACTAGAATTATGGACTAGGATAAAGCAATAATCAAGAGTAAACAAACAACCACACGACCGATGTGGGACAAACCCAACATGGAGTAGATAAACTGCAGCTTGGAACAAGCTTTAGGCCTGCAAATTTAGATGATATTTTTCCTAGGTTTTATTCAATTGGAAGCATATGAAGACTCTTTCAGCTTCCTGATTTGATTTTCTTGAGAATAGTATGATACTCACAAGAATTGAATTCATTAGAAGAGATTTATGATGGGTACTTCATCAAAAGGACTTTGCAATCTGGCACATCCTTTCATTGCATTTTCTCGTCTAAGAATTTTGAAGCGTGTTATCAGGGAGTTACCTTGTGCATGCTTGCTTGAACTGAAGTGTTTTGGTTGCATTCTTTTTCTAACTGTGCTGCAGATTTTCTTCATTTTGACCCCCTATAACCATGTTAGACTGGCTGTGATAGATAATATAGGTGTAAATTTTCTAGGTACTATGGAAATGTTTATTCACCTGGAACTGTTTTACTCCTGTTTCTGATCTAGTAGATTTGTGAGCATGGTATTAAAAAATAGCTATGTAACGGTCATTACGTAATAGTAATGTTAGGACCCGTTACACAATATGGGGCTGTAATGCCCATTCTGAAAGAAGGGCCTTTAACAGGCATGTAATGTTATGGGTCTGTAACAGGCCACTATATGGGGCTGTAATGGTCTGATACACAGCCGAAGCAGTCTTTTCTTTCAAAAATATTTTTGATCATACAGGCCGTTACACCCGTATCATAACTCTATAAGGCTGGCTGTTACGGCCATTGTTACTGTTATTGAATACTGGAGCCTGTCTGATCAATTCTTTGGGTTGCCATGGAGTCACATGTATAGAATCCTTTGCCTCAGAAAACTATACATTTCCTGAGGTTTAGTATCCTGCAAGTCCTCTTTGTAGGAGTTTCATCTACTCTTTTTTCGAGAGATTTCTAGCTATTGTGCACGCATGTCGCTAGTACCAAACCATGCAGAATACCAATGGGCAAAGTTCTTGCGAGAGTTACTGTTGCATGGCAAATTGGCAATACACACCTTTTTCTGTTGGTGATTTATCACCCATAATCTGTATATTGTGAATATAATTTTATGGATGGTTAGAAAAGAATTTGTGGCTAACTAGGAGCCAATAATGTATTTCTCTTTTGATGCTAATGTTGTTGAGTTCGGTTAGGGACATGGATATGAATATCTGTATCGTATCGGCCGATACGGGTGTATCGTATCCGTATCGGCTCGATACGATACGCGATATGGCCCTGTATCGGCCGTATCGATAACGGTTGCACTGTATCGGGCCATATCGTACCATATCGGGCGATACGGACTGTATCGGGTCCGATATTTTGTACTCGTATCGGCCTGACCGATACCCGTCAGCAATCCCAAAGAAAAAAGGAAAAAAGAAAAAAGATTTGCATAGTTTTTTTGGGGCAGCATTGTTGGGGTTGTATAATTACAGAAAAATAGAAGAAAAAAAAAGAGAGAAAGAGGAGGGGATTTCGGCACCTGTAGAAGAAGATCCGAAGACGTCGGTGGGTCGTGGGCCACTCCATTGATCAGCAGCAAACGTCGGTGGGCCACTCCATTGATCAACAGCAAACGTCGGGGATTTCGGCACCTGTAGAAGAAGATCCGAAGACGTCGGTAGGCAGGGGCTGCAGTGCACGGCCGCTCCATCTTCATTCCCTCTCTCTCTCTCTCATTCTCTCTCTCGTCTTTCCCTCTCGTCTTTTTCCTCTCCCTCTCTTTTTTTTTCATTTTCCCTCTCTCTGTCTCTCTCTTTCATCTGGAAAAGGGAATCGGATTGCGTGCGGAGTTGCTCCGCACGCTCTTATCGTGCGGAGTAAACTCAGTTGGCCCACCTAGAATGTATGTGCTTTATCTGTTCCGTCTATATGTTTTTTCAGCTCATTTTAGTGGTTGAGCCCAAAATTTAAGCATATCCAAATCTCAAGTGGACCATGCCACGGGAAACAGTGGGAATAATGATTTCCACTGTTGAAACCTTCCCAGGCCCTACAGTGATGTTTATTTGTCATCCAACTTGTTCATAAGATCACATGGATATGGATGAAGGGCAAACACAAATATCAGCTTGATCCAAAACTTCTGTGTCCTCCCAGAATTTTTCAATGGTAGACATTCAGTTCACACTTTTCTTGTGGTGTGGTCCACTTTAGATTTTGATATGCTTCATTTTTTGGCAACATACCTAAAATTTTCTGTTAAGATGGATGGACGGAGTGGATAAAATACGTAAATCACTGTGGGCCCCACAGAGTTTACTCCGCACGCTAGCATGCGGGGTTACTCAGTACGCAATCCATTTCCCTTGGAAATAGGAACAGAGACGTGGCTGTTTCACAGCCACGTCTCACCCAATTTTTTTTAAAGTACTCCGGAGGGTATGATGCTCCGTGCACTTGCACCCGTGGGGCCCACCTTGATGTATGTTTTGTATATCCACGCTATCCATTAGTTTTTCCAACTCATTTTATGGCATGGTCCCTAAAATGAAGGGAATCCAAATCCAAGTGGACCACACACTGTAGGGATTAGACTTCCACCGTTAAAAGCATCTTGGGGCCACAACTTTGGATCAAGTTGTTATTTGTGTTTTTCCCTTGCATTCAGGTCTGTGTGACCCTATCAACGGGTGGGATTGCAAACAAACATTACAGTGGGCCTAGAAACTAGTAATGGTGGGCCTTTAATGTCCAATTTTTTTTCTTATGGTGTGGTCCACCTGAAATTTGCTCCTGCTTCATTTTTGGGACTGTGCCCAAAAAGCAGCTAGTAAAATAGATGAACGTCATGGATATATAACATATATGGGGTGGGCCCCACGGTCAGGGCTCACCCACACACCAATTGTTGGACACCGTCCATCCATTTTGCCAAATCATTTTATGGCATGAGTGCAAAAATGAGGTAGATCCAAATCTCAAGTGGACCACACCACATGAAACAGTGGTGACTGGATGTCTACCATTAAAAACATCTTTGGGGCCACCAATGAGTTGGCAAAAAGAATGGATGGCATGGATATACGATAAATGTTAGTGGTGGCCCCACATTCAAGACATCACTCACTATGGTCCACCTAAGATTAAGATATGTCTGATTTTTTGTACCCACATGAAATTTGTATCCTGTGACATGGTCCACCTGAAATTTCAATGGTCCATAACCATTGTTTCCTGTGGTCCATAACCATTGTTTTTAATGGTTCATAGCCATTGTTTCCTGTGACATGGTCCACCTGAAATTTGTGTCATGTGACATGGTCCACCTAAATTTTCCATAGTCCATGACTACTATTTCCTGTGGTTCATAACCATTGTTTTTAATGGTCTATAACCATTGTTTCCTGTGACATGGTCCACCTGAAATTTTTATCCTGTAACATGGTCCACCTGAAATTGTAATGGTCCATAACCATTGTTTCTTGTAACATGGTCCACTTGAAATTTGTATCTAGTGACATGGTCCACCTTAAATTTTAATGATCCATAACCACTGTTTCCTGTGGCCCATAACCACTGTTTTTAATGGTCCACCTGAAATTTGTATCTTGTGCAGATTGTAGAGTGGCCATTATTGTATAATTGTATTTGTTGAGTTGGCTAAAAACGAAAATGTTATTTTAAGTGTTTATATTATTCACATTTAAGGAAATTGGTAAGTACTAAGTATTTCTAGTTTTCTATACTTGCATTGTTATAGACTAGTGAGTACTGAGTAGTGATACTTGTTGGACATATTAGACTATTAGCAATATATAATATCAATTTATGACATATATCAATAGCTTACATAAAGAAAAAATCAACACCAGAACTTACAGAAAGTCGACCCGTCAGGACAACATTCTTACCAAAGAATGGTCCGATACACCATTGAATACATGGTCAAAATACAAATAAATGATAGATTCGTGAATATCTCATTTTATCTTATTTTTCTGATATTTTTTCATATTTTTTTGCTTAAAAAAAAAATTCTGACCGATACAGGCCGATACAGGCCCGATTCCGATACGCGACGCCGTATCGTATCATTTTTCCGCGGGGCCGATACGCCGACCGATACCGACATTCAGAACCATGGTTAGGGATGGGTGCGTGCTTCCTATTAGACTGTTGTTTTAGTACAAGAAAACAATATGCAAATAGATAGATAGAAGTCAGCTGCTTAGAACGGCATTCTCTATATATTAGTCATTTTCAGTATTTTACACTTTGATCAGCTATACTTCACCCAACTAATACGTTTTTTAGTTATTTTCTAACAGTATGATAGGTTCTGAAAATCAAGTACTGAAAGTCTCTGATAAGTGATAACCATGTTCTTTAATTCAGTCAAGGACATTTAACCCATTCCCTTGCAACAAACAGGCAGATAGTATCAGTGTGAGAGTTTTGAAGTGCAAGTTTATAGTGTTGTGATTGATTTTCTGTGAAGAGATTTGCACAGAAAACTCAAACCTTATTAATTCATTTCCTATTCTAACCTCTCTCAGTTGGAGTTTGATAATCAATGTATTCCTGTGAATTTAGCCATTTCTCCCAATATCTTGATTCATCTACGAATATTGTGAGCAGCTGGAAAATTGTATTTTTTTCTCCTTGCTGCAGATTACTACTGTTGATGAAGCAAAACAATTCTACCCGCTGTTTGGTCTTGGAGCAAATGTCGCCCTTATCTTCTCAGGTCGTACAGTGAAGTATTTCTCTAATCTGCGCAAGAATTTGCCTCCGGGGGTTGATGGGTGGGCCATTTCACTCAAAGGAATGATGAGCATTGTGGTGCTTCTGGGGTTCGTTATATGTGGGATCTACTGGGGAGTGAATACCTTTGTTTTGAATGACCCCTCTTTGCCGAAAGCAAGCCGTAAGAAGAAGGTAGGCCTCAGGAGTGTCCCTTCCACTTGTTTTTTTTTTTTAATTTTATCCAATTCTTTCCGTACTTATAGAACATGAACCCTTTTATAGGAGAAACCCAAACTAGATACAAAGGAAGGCATGAAGTTTCTACTGTCTTCAAGATACGTGAGGGATCTTGCCACTTTGGTGGTTGCCTACGGCATTAGCATCAACCTCGTTGAAGTCACATGGAAATCGAAGCTCAAGGCCCAGGTAAACAAATTACTTTGGAGGAATGTGGAGGCTACGTGTGAGAGTAGGATTAATGATGCTATTCTTGCTACACGATACAATGTGGTGTGGTACATGATCCAAGCCATTCATCAGGTTGGCCTACTGTGCACAATAGTGGCCAAAAATCAGGCTGGTCTGGTTGTAGTGCGCCATGTGTGTGGAGGAGAGCACAAAAAATGACCAAGAGTCCAGATGTGACGTTCATGTGTGCAGTCCACCTAATGATTGGATTGGACTGATTTTCAGGCACGAGACATGCTTGGTGGGGTCCCACCTGATGAATGGTCCATATTGACTAGTGTGGGAAGAGTAGGATTTGAAATCATAATCTCATGAGCTGCCTTCGCCCAGCTAATTGTTTTACTGCAATCCTCTCCTCACCATGTTGCAAATAACACTGCCCTTTACTGCCTCTTTCTTTTGTGCAATTTGCAGTTTCCTAGTCCGAATGAATACTCATCCTTCATGGGTGATTTCTCCACTGCCACCGGGATTGCAACATTCACCATGATGCTGCTAAGCCGAGTGATACTCCGCCGATATGGGTGGGGAGTTGCTGCCATGATCACTCCCACAGTGTTACTCATCACAGGAGTTGCATTCTTCTCTCTGATTTTGTTTGGTCAGCCACTGGCTCCCATTATAGGGAGTTTCGGGATTACTCCTCTACTTGCAGCCGTTTATGTGGGAGCCTTGCAGAATATTTTCAGTAAGAGTGCAAAATACAGTTTATTCGATCCTTGCAAAGAAATGGCTTATATCCCCTTGGATGAAGACACTAAGGTCTGGATACTCTGAATTCCTAGATCTTGATTGCTACAATGGCAGCATTTTTATTAGCGCGAGGAAATATATAATGTTTTGGTAGAGCATTTGGTCAGGTCATCAACCTTTGCCTGTGGTCCCCACCTTTTGGTGGTAGAAATTGTTCATCGGCAGGAACCATGATGCATGGGAGATTTCCCAAATCTCCCCCATCAGGCAATCCTAACCATGCAATTGGGCCCCTTTGAATGTGGTCCCCTGGTTATATATTTCCATTTAATTGGAGGGATAGATCCTGAGCATGGTGCATCCCCAAGATGTGCCCGCCAGACCAACCTTATATAACCAGAAGCTGGTCCATGCTTTAGCATTACTGGGTTGAAAGAAAAAAAGGAAAAAAAAAGAGCACATTGATTGGGTATCATATAACACCTCAAGTAGCTTAGTGGTACAACTCCTTTGCTTGCACTGTTTAATACTTTCTTGTACAGGTTAAAGGCAAGGCAGCAATCGATGTTGTCTGCAACCCCTTGGGCAAGTCAGGAGGGGCTCTGATCCAGCAGTTCATGATTTTGACATTTGGGTCTCTTGCGAATTCGACTCCTTACCTTGGAGGAATACTGTTGGTGATTGTCCTTGCATGGTTAGCTGCAGCAAGGTCTCTGGACAAGCAGTTCACTTCCTTGGCCAAGGAAGATCTTCTACAGGAGCAAGAGGCTGTTAAGAAAGCAGCTATAGATGTGTCTCCAGAGGCTACCAATGGATCAATTGGGAAGGAAGAGATGAAGGCTGGAAATGGTTCTCTTCGCGAACCATCGAATGGCTCAGCGCTGAAAGAGACTGCAGCTGAGGGTCCTGAAATTTCACCCAAGACCAATACTCCTGGCACCCAATAGAGATGTTGTGTTGCTTTAGGAGATGAAACCAGCATTGCTGATAGGGGATGATGAGAGGTTTATGAATGATTTCAATGGTGCAACATTGTTACTTTATTGATAGAAATAATGAGGCAGAGGCAGGTATGCAACTAATTATTCGCCTTTTTGTTCAGTAGTTAATAAACTGGTCTGTTCTAGCTTACAGTCTAGGTGCCCCTACTGAGAGATTTTATGAACTTTGCTATTTTGAGGAAATATACGTAGGACTATTGGTTCTTTTTGATAAAAAGCATCTTTGTTTTCACAGATGATGAACATGCTTCTGCGGTGTTTGAAACTGCACTTGAAGGTGAAAAACATCAAGCTACACTTTCTCTAGGTTGAAACTGTTCTGTATTATAATGGGAGTGCTTAGTTAGGCATCATGACTTCTCTAAAATATTTTTTATTTGCATTGAATATTGGATAAATGTCTCTTAAATTTCAAAAGAAACTCCAAAATGTGAGGGGAAAAAAAATCTAATATATATAATTCTATTTCTAAGAAAAAAGAGGGACCATTGTAACAGATCGTGTACCTTGTATCTATATAAAAGCTCCTTGCAAAAGATAATCTTAAGAAAAGATCAATGGTGATTCCCAATGGTTGCATAATGTGCTTGCAGAATGTGGAGTCAGTAAATCATTTATTCATCCATTGTTTCTTTGCTCAAGGGTTGTGGGAGAGATTCCTCAATTTCTTTGAAGTGTCATGGGTGATGCTGGGGTCCATCAATGGCCTTCTACTTGCTTGGCATGGTGGTGGGGTTGGGAAAAAAGAAAGGGTGGTTTGGCGGCTGGTCTTATTGGCTGTAATTTAGGTCCTTTGGGGGGAGAGGAATAATTGGTGTTTTTGTAATAGAAGCGGGCTCGTATTAAGGGCAACACTAGATGTAATAGGATGCGTCTCTTGTATAAAGGCCCTTGACGGCAGTGATTTGTCTTCTGTCTGTGCTTTAGCTGTTGTATTCTGCCTTAGATCTTTTCTTTGGCTCTCTTTAATAAATTTTTGTCACTTTTTCAAAACAAAGAAAAGAAAAGAAAAAGCTCCTTATCCCCAAGCCCTAAGAGAATTATGAAAATAGATCTTTCATGATCAGGATGTAGATTTGTATAGAAAGGTAGTAAAGGAAGAGAAACGGGAGGAGCGAGAGAATCAAAGAGGAATAATGGTAATAGGGTTTGGACACCCCCAATCTGCTTAGATGCTTTTAAGTGATAAAAAAAGAAGAAGAAGATCAGATTGCCCCTCACTTTCACAGTTTTTTTTTTATACGACTTGTATTCTCACCAACTTACATCAAGTGAGGGGTTCCATGATAAAACACAAAGACAAGGTGGGTCGTACAGTCATGTCATATGATCCTTATTACCATGTAGGTGGGCCCTACAACTGTATTAACAGCACCCATCATCACTAACACAGAAAGCCAAGTACATGAGACCACCTTAAATTAATCAGAAAATTACTGAACTACCTAGTCGCATGATGCAGGGGCATGCGATGACCTAACCTTAGATGCATGTATATTCAGTTGGAAGATATTCAGATAATAAAATTGACAACTAACTGTTTTCAATCAGAGGAAACTAACAAATCTCAACACAGAGATGAGATCTGTTCGTCTGGATCATGCCCCTTAGCATAAGAATAATGTAAAACCCTAAAATAGGGAGGATCTAGGGATATGAGGATATCCCAGATCTAGCATAGACCAGTTCACAGTCAAGTTTGGACCTAGTTCTCATGGCTAGGCATCCATCTTTTCCGATCGTACTGGGGGGGGGGGGGGGGGGATTTCAGAAAAAAAAGATGAAAGAGGTCGAGAAACAATGAGTTGATAGGAAGTACGGATTATGAAACAAAAGAATCTTACCTTCCACGCACCTTGAAGAATAAAAGAAGAGAAAACAAGAATTCCGGGTGGAATCCTCAACACCCCAAGGGCCAATTCTGAAACCCTAGTCTCTTAGAAGAAAGAGGAAGAAATCACTCGTTTTTTATTCATTCAACAATTTTGGAATAGGGTTTCTCATAGTATGTATAAGCTACGAAAATAAAAAGTGCACTAAAGTGCTTGAAAATAAAAAAAAACATAAAAATGCCTAAACTAAACAACGACAGTAAAATGCCTAGAAACAAGAAAATGAACAGAAAAGTGCTAAAAGTAAATCCGCTCCACGATCCTGCGGTCATGATGCTCTTGCGCGATCTTGCAATTCGCGTACTCGTAACGCTTCAGAAAATGGGTCCAATGGGCTCAACGTCCATCCACATTAGCTCATCTGCTCCAACAATCGATCTGTGACGTCGCCTCCTCTGGCACACTCTAAAGGGTGCACCATTGATGTCCGCATCATCGCGTGACCGAATTTAAAAGCCTAAAAGAGAATGATGAAGTGACGGAACTTTGTGAAATGGCCCGATGGAAATGCAGCTAGCATACAACTAGATATCAACAGGCCAATGAACGGTGAATGGAACTTGGGTGTAGAACGCTGTTTTCCCATTCCGCTTGTCAAACCACTACGTTCTTCTTCATTTGGAAGAAATACAACTTTGACAAGTTTCATTTTTTCGTTTCACAGAAACAAGGCTCCTTTGCTGAAAATGCCCCTACATTGATCGCCCCCAGTGAAGAGTCTCGAACATGAGACCTCACCGCTTCGATACCACTTTTGACGTAGGACAACTAACCACTTGCTCTAAAAGCTCGAACTGATAGGTCGTGGCCACTTTTGAATCAATCCCTTTATCTCATAGCCCAGGTCAGGCCCTCGGCCAAACTCTCCTCATGGGCCCCACCTCACATGGGTCCCACCTCACATGGTCCACCCGCCTCCCATGGGCGCCCTACCCTGAGTGTGCCCCCGTCTCACACAAGCCGCCCCACTCGAGTCCGGTGTGAAAATGCCCCATGCATTAATAGAACCTGTGTGTTGAAGACCAGAAATCTGTTTTTTATTTTGCTTTGCCATTAATTCAGCTGTGATATAATCTGTCTTTCACCCAATTCTATTTCAACTTGAGAGTCATTTTTCTCCAACCTATTTCTGTCATGACTCTCTTCGACCTATAAACTACTGCAGCAATGGGAACATCACATTCCACATATTCGGTTCCATCTGTATCTCCCTCAGTAAAATCTTCGATCTCATGGCTCATTTTTTTACTATTGGATATCAATACCTCCTAATTGCATTGCGTTTTTCCTAGTCATTTGTGACCTTCGTCTAATCTAATCCCTCTGTTAGATCGTCTTTCAGTTCTCCCCATTTCCTTTTTGCTTACTCGCAGTCTATCTCGATGTCTAGAACTGATGGGGTTTGGATTGGTTTCATCTTACTGTGAATGAGACTACGATAGTTGTCAGCATTGTCATTGCAAAACTCTGGTTTGCTTGTGCCATTGAAACTTGCCATGGATCTAGTAGATCTTGTGGTAACATAATCTGCCATCAATCGTCTGACAGATATCTCTGCAAGTCTGATTTTGATTGCTGTTGTGGCTTCATCCATTTGTCGATCTTGGGTAAGTTGATTGAATTATTCAGAAGGGCTACTTTCAGATTTAGCAGTATAATTGACTCTTGCAGATCTTGGATGTCCTGATCCAACCTATGTGCATCTTTGATGTCCTGTGTGGGTATAACTACATGCACTGCACCTGGACCCAGTATTCATCTCATTCATACTCATGCGCAGATGAGATCTATGGAGAAGCTCTGCTCCGACCTGTGAGCTTGCTTGGAAAAATCTGCTCAACAAGGGTTATTCAAGAGAAAACCCCACCATTTCAATGATGAAGAAGAACTGTGATCACAAATCCTATAGCTTGTATTTATAAAGACTAGTTTCCTTGAATCCTGCTTGTAATAGAATTAAGAAACTAGTGTCATAAGAAAATGAAAACTAGGAGACTTCCAGGGTGTGTTTGGTTGCACCTATTTCACGAAATATCATGATTTTTTGCACCAAATTAGACTGATTAATCATGAAATTTCTTGATACCAGACTACCCAAGATCCTGCCATTGAATTTAAAACTGAAAAGGGGATGTGGAATGGTGATAATTTGCAAAAACTGCCTAAGTGAAATTCAGTTATGCTATCATTTGAAAAAAAGAACTAATTTTTTTTTGCATTTCTGCTTATGCTGGTTGCATATAGATTTAGCTACCTTTTGTATTCATGGCTATCTTATGTTGTTTTCTGGTCCATGGTTTGAAGGATCATTTTAATTCTAATGAATTCATGTTAGTATATGGGTAATGCTGTTTTCCTCTTTCAATGATTTAGTATTTTAAAGATTGGGTAATTCTTCCACTTTAAGAAAATTTCAATGGCGGGCGTTCAATCCCACATCCCACTGTTTCTTGTGTTGTGGGCCTTGTGGCCTACTCTTGAGTTTTGAATGTGCCTGATTTTTTAGCTTGCATTCTAACATGAGCTTGCGCAAAAAGGATGGATGGAGTAGATATAACACACATCTCAGTGGGTCCCACATTTTTGTAAATTAAGAGGTAGAGGATGACTTGGCCCGAGTCGTCTGGGTCGACTCGACTCAGGACCGGATGACTCTGTCCGAGTTGCTAGTCTTTCAACCATGTAGTAGAGTTAAGAAAGTTGTTAGATCATGTACACAGTATATTTCCATGAGTTTGTGCCTACGAGCATTGGATAAGGAAGGCGCGTTTGTGGCCTAGTACCTGATTCATGGCAGGTGAGGTAGCTGATGAAGATCAGGACCGCCCCTTTAGTGGGTCCTATCTAAAAATCTTACTGAATGGAATACCCTAGCCAGAACATGGCAGAGTGGTGAAAGTGAAAACCGGCAGTGGTCAAAATTCTCCAGGAAAAACTTGTGGCTAGGACTATCTGTTTGGGTTGATTTTCAACTGTGGCCATCCACAATCAAGATCTAACCAATGGGTGGTTTGGATCCGCCAACCAACCTGCTACATCCTTCATTAGGCGCCATAAACGCCTTTCCCCGGATCAGAGTCAAAACCTATATTTTCTGTTTAAGGGATGGAGGGACAATTGACCCTCTGGAACAAACAGCAATGCTCTTGCACCAGGCTGGCACTTGGGGCAATGATGGTGTGGTCCACAATTTAATGGGCCGAGATAAACAAGGGCTTGCCACATGTATGGGGTTCAACACATTTGGTTAGGGAGTAATCTGGATTATTATTATGTTTTGCTTGCCTTCTCTTCAGATTATGTTTTTATTTTTATTTTAAGCATGTGGGTTAATGGGCACATCTGTTGTAGATCCATACCATTCATGAGCTGTCCATGGTGTAGATGCCCTGCCCAAGTGCTCATTAGGGGCCAGATGTAGCTGTTGCTCTATGATTTAACGATACATTTTTTTCTCACCGTAATGGACGTGGGACCATGGTCCTTTTTTTGGCACATGCATGGTGGGCCTGCCTCAGGAACTACTGATTTTCTGTAACAAAAAAAATGAACGGCTTAAAACCTTCCTGGGGAAGGCTCAAGTGGTACCGGGTATGGGGTTTTTGTGGGTCTCACTTGGGTTGTGTATGAAATCCAACCCGTTAAAAATGTATGGCCCACCATGATGAACAGATACCCCCCAAAATAATGCCGACCAAACCATCAGGTGGGCCATTAAAAAAAAAAGGACCAAAAACCTCCAAATTCCAAGTGGTGGGGCTCGCCGGGTGATTCAATTAGTCTGAATTGGGGGCGTGCAATCATCGTGTGGGGCACCTTTTGGAAGATTGGATACGGCACGCATACTACGCAGGCTTCACCACTTGAATTTGGGGTTTTTTTTTTAAAATTTATTTGGGCGGTTGTACTTTTTTCTGTGCTTTAGTCCGCTGATGATTGGTTTGCCCTCATCTTTTGTGCAAGATCCGCACAGGGTCCACAACAGCCGCTACCATTGCTAAATTAAATAAATTCGTAGAATTTTATTTAATTTATTTTAATAACAGCAATTATATATTGAGATCATAGTTTTAGGGTGCATTTGGTTTTACCAAATATCATAAAATTTCATGATAGTTGGCACAAAATAAAGATAGATTAATTATGAAAATTTTCATGATTAGTCAAATATACTTTAGTGCACAAAAATGGCAAAACGGAGTCAATCAATATGGTATGATCTAAAAGAAAGACTAAAAAAGATTCAAATGAAAAAGACCAATTCATTCATTACGAGAAATAAAATAATTATGTAGTGAATTCATTATGAGGATACGAAGGATTCATATATTTATGGATCGCCATTACAAATAAATGGAGATCAAGAGATTTCATATAATTACAACATGCCTAAACTTGATTCATTTTATGTACCTAGGGGTGTAGCTATTAGTGATTATCTAGAGGAAGACTCTATTTTTGATACCGGAAAAAATTCCAGATGAAAAATATTTGGAGTGGAGAATTATCAATATTTTTTCTTATAAAGAGTAATGATATTGAGACCTGAATCAAGGACCAACATTAATAAAAATACTAAGATTGGTACTAATGATTATTAAATAATTGATAAGATTCATTGAGAGAATGAAGGAAGAAATACTATGTCCCACATCGAATCTAGAACCCTGGTGATTAATTAATTGTGAAAAATTTCATGATTAATCAATATACTTTAGTGCAGAATATTGGTGCAATCAAATGCACCCTTATATGTTATCAAGACAATTTTATTTATTTATTTTTAATCCTTGTCAAAATCCACCTATCCAGACAGGTCCAGACCACACTCTTGATAAAACAATACTAATTGGATGATCATGGACATCCGTTCTATGGCATGAATAAAATGGATGGATAAGATCATTGGAAGATGATGGGTGGTCCTTAGGGGCATCCATCATACTTTGAGAGAGGGAGGGAGGAAAGATAGAGAGAAAGGGGGTGTTCTGGAGTCACTGTCAGCAGTTGTAGCGCTGCATTGAATTTTGTTATACATGGCAGAGAATGAGTGGCGATGTGTCATTGAAGAATGTATGGCATTTAAAGGCGTGTCTGTCTCTTCTCTGTCCTTCCTGGCTCTCAAACAAACATCTTATCTGCAATTTGCCACCTCCAATCCCATCCTTTCTATGGAAGCGCCCCCGCTGGACAATAATCCATCTAGGCAGGGGATCTGTGGGGTCCACACTAAGGGGGTGTTTAGCGCATGGGATTAGGTGGTATTAAGTGGAGTGGGATTGTTTTGAAGCAATAATGAAGGGCTGTCAGGGGATTGTCGTGGAATAGGATGGGATTGCTTTTGAAGAAACATTTTATGACATGTTTGGAGGGTAAAAAGATCCCTGGTATAGTGTCTTTTGACAATGCGCGGGTAGCATTGGTTATAAAGCAATTGTGGAACAAGACATCTCGAGATATGTGCCTAAGATTGTGTAGGGCTCACATAGATATTCCTGACAAATCCACTCCGTTCTTCTGTTTTAAAGACCATAATAAGATCAAAGGTTAAAAATCAGGCAGATCTAAAAGTCAGGTGGACCATACCACACAAAGCAGTGGGGATTGAACATTTAAGAGTGACAAAAGTTCTGTACTAAGATGATATTTTGTGGATATAGTTTATCTAAGTGGTAATAATCCTATGAATGGTTTGGATGACTTGTAAACATCATGGTCAGCTTTAAAAAGGTTTCAACGGTCTACACTTTCCATTCCCATTGTCTCGTATTATATGGCCCATTTAAGTTTTGGATTTGACTGATTTTTGGACTCCTGTTCTATTATGAAATTTTAAAACAAATGGATTGAGTGGATTTGTCATGAACATTGTTGTGAGCTCCACACATCCCTGGGCACCAATGACAGGCAGTATGCTCCCCATTTTGTTGAGTATAAAAGAAAATCTGAAAAATCAAAGTGGGGTTGGACGAATCCTTCTCAATGCAGCGTTGCATTCGGTGTGGTTTCCAATGCCCGAAACCATTGCGGTTCCAAACAAGAGGTGGATTTGGCAACGTGGGATTAGCAATTCAATCCCTCCTAATCCATTGTAATACATTGCACCAAACATGCCCTAATCCATCTAGACAATAATTCATCCACTCTGTTCATTTGTTTTTCCATATCATTTTAGGGCACAATCTAAAAATTTAGGCAGATCCAAATCTCAAGTGGACCACACCACAGAAAGCAATGTTGATAATGACACTCACCGTTAAAACCTTCCTAAGGGCTGCCGTATGTTTATTTACCATCCAACATGTTCATAAGATCATATAGACCTGGATGATGGGAAAACACAAATATCATCTTGATCCAAAGCTTTTGCGGGTCCCAAGTAGTTTTTAATGGTGGCCGTTCAATCTACTCTGTGTGGTCCACTTGAGAATTGAATCTTCCTAATTTTTTTATTTCATATCCTAAAGTGATATGAAAAAAATGGATGAACGGCATAGATAAAATGCATACATCACAGTGGCCCCACATAGCCCTGTATGGACGGATTATGGTTCAGGCGGGGACAGGACGCATTCAGCTTCCTCCTTCCTACCGGTAAAAATTCAATTCCCAATTTTACCTTCCCAAACTACTCCAAAGCATCCATATGCTTGCAATGCGTTTTCAACCATTTTCTATGGAGGCATTTTAACCAAGTTGAGTTTTATTTATCTATTTATATATTCTTTTTGGGGAAGTCATCTATGTATCTTGTTTGATCAAAAGTTATGGTGAAGTTTGTATCACTAAACATGGTCCAAGATCTAATTGATATGGCCTCTTTTAATATATTCTATTAAAGCTCAACCTTACGTTGCACACAGTCAATGCAACCAAAGTGAAAGTATGAAAAAAATAAAAGGTAAATTAATAACAAGAAACAAAGTGTAGAGATTTATAACCCCAACAACAAGGCATTTATTCAAGTACTACAAATCTTGCCTCTCTCTCTTGAACACAAATAACTACTAATTAATTGTGTCTCGCCTGCTAGTCCACCTGGAAGAAGCCTTGGTATTTCAACAGTAGGTCTTAGGTTCGATTGCTTAAGGAGTCACACTAATTGCACCAGTGAACGTATTGTGTGACTAATAATGTGGGTGCATTGTGGAGCTAATAGGGTGTGCATTGCCAAATAAAAGTATCTCTTTCTACACAAGGGGAAAGCTTCCCATGAGGTCGAGTTGTGTGGGCCGCACCATGATGTGTATCAGTCATCAAAACCATGCATTTGGGATATGTCAAAAATCAGTCCGAATGATATGCCAAAAATTAGCCCTATTCGGGAACGTAGGTGGGCTACACCATATGAGACAGTGAGAGATCATGCGTAAAGCATCTAAAAGTACTTGTTGGGGCTAGCTTGAGTTTTAGATGCAACTAAAACTTGATATAACCCTTCATCCAAGTGGGACACAAAATGGATGGGATTATCAAATTACATATTAGTGGGCCCTATAAATGATCATAAAGATTTCGATGGGTGGATATCCAATTTCAACTGTTGTTTATGGTGTGACCCACCTAAGTTATAGATTGGCTTGATCTTAGGCCCATAGCCCACCATGGAAGGGTGCATCTGATAGGGCTGATGTCCATCGCAAGCTTGATCTCATGGTAAGCTTCTCATGAGGCCAACCTCATAATACCTTTCTCCTATATGTATGTCCCACTCATGCCCAACACATCACAATGGGTACTCAGAACCTCATAATACCTTTCTACTATCTGCATTTGACCAGGAATTTTTCTTTTTTACACATGCACTCTCACCCTTACACACACCCACACCACAATGGGTGCTCGAAACCGTGACCTGTTGTAAAAACTCTTGTGAGTCCGCCAGGTGCCACGGGCGGAGTTGGGTTGGGCATGAGTTGAGAAGAAGAAGAAGAAGAAGAAAAAAAAAAAAAAATATATATATATATACAAGAGTTTCAACACGAGGTTAAGGGTTCGATGCTCACTGTGGTATTAAAAAGCCACGATAGTGTTAGTACGTGTAATTAAAAAAAAAAAAAGGAAAAAAGGAAAAAGAAAAAAGAAAAAAAGAGATCTCGGTGACTATATAAGAGAAAATGCATTAACTGTTCAAGAAAAGCCAAAGCTCGGACAGCCAGGATATTCTGGTCTTGGATGGTTTTGGTCTACCCATGTAGACCCCTTCAGATAAGCGGTCTGGATCACTAAATCACGATCTCCACTTGTACGGAATGGCCGAATGGGTGCATCAGGACACTTGATCACATTGCATGAGTTGAATTCTATAATTCCTCCGTCAATTGTGTCTCGTTCCTGTATTCTTTTTACAACCGTCTATTCGCAGCTCACCAATTGGAGGGCAGTGAAGTCCAATTAAGATGAATTTTCACGTGTGCCCCATCCATAGTAGGCCTCATCAGATCAACGGCCTGGATCACTGTCCCATACCCCACTTCTACAAGCTCAAGCACGCAGATACGTGTACTCGGGCTGATGATCATCCTCATCACCGTCATCTATTAAGCTGGCCCACATCACTTGTACTACGCATGCAGCATGTACCATGGGGTTTTTCAAATCTGGCAAGTGAGGTCTATGCTTCGGCAATCCAGACCGTAGATTTGTTGAGTCCAACCTAGGATGGAGAATTCTCCAAAAATCTCTTAATTTGGAAGATCACAGCGGTTATTATTATGACCTTTTGAATGTGGACCGTCTTTATCTTCTAAAATGTCTATCTGTAGGCCATTTTGAGGCCCAGTGCATAACAGCAGGACACAACAACGGTCAAGATCATCTAAATCATGAGCCCCACTTTTCACCAAGCATATGTGGGCAGTATCTTTCTTCCCACAGTCCTACCTTTATCCACATGAATTCCTTCAAAGGGAGTATCCAAAACTGTACACCTTTGCCTCTCCAACACACTCTTACTCCAATGAGGCCCCTAGTGCCCAAACCAGCTCAAAAGAAAGTGTCATTGCCGGAATCTTACACCACCGCCGGAAAGCCCACACCGCCGATGACCCAGTTCGCAGTCGAATGCTGGTTCGACGATGCCTGCATTCTCGACATGGACTACTTCGTAAAGACCTTATCAGGCGTCAAGGCCAAAGGCGTCCGGCCCGACCTCATCGGCTCCATAATTGTACATTAT
Source organism: Liriodendron chinense (assembly GCA_003013855.2). NCBI lineage: Eukaryota > Viridiplantae > Streptophyta > Magnoliopsida > Magnoliales > Magnoliaceae > Liriodendron > Liriodendron chinense. Next base: position 5,322,310 of record PVNU02000439.1, on the reverse strand, counting down.
GCCTCCAAGTGGCTTCCAGACCTCTCCGGCGACAATCCAACCGTCCATGATCCAATCAATGAAAATGGGTCACCGGAGAGCGTCACAGCCTCCTGGATGAAGAAGCGGTTTTTAGTCGAGACGCTTATCGGAATCCTCCCCCCAGAGAAGGACTCAGTGTCATGCAACTTCCTCCTCCGGCTACTCCGCATGGCTAACATGGTCGGTGTCGAGCCAGCTTACCGAGCTGAGCTAGAGAAACGGGTCTCATGGCAGCTCGACCAGGCCTCGCTCAAGGAACTCATGATTCCGGCATTCAGCCACACTTGTGGGACCCTCCTCGACGTCGAGCTCGTGCTGCGGTTGGTGAAGAGGTTTGTTGCAATGGATGAAGCCGCTAAGAGTGGGGCGGCGATCGTAAAGGTGGCGAAATTGGTCGATTGCTACCTCGCAGAGGCCGCCATCGACGCCAATTTGACATCGCCGGAGTTTGTCGCACTCGGCGGAGCAATTCCTGGTCATGCTCGTGCGACCGACGACGGGTTGTATCGGGCCATTGATACTTATCTCAAAGTAAGTTCATTGTATTATTTTAATGGTTGCCATCTTAGTAGTAATTTTCAGTGCTGGTTTAAGTTTTAATTCATGATAATAGTGTGCTAATCTCACAGAATTATATACCCCAGCTTCCATCCAAGCCGTCCATTAGTTGGGTCCAGTGTCTAGATGCAGTGGCCCAAGAATCATGCCTATTTGGGTCCACAGGCTGGACCCAATGCAAAGCTTTGCATGGTAACAAGGTGGGTCTAAGTGCGGTTAAGTGCATTTAAATACTCACTTGTACTGCAATTAACTTAAACATGGTTAGACGCACTGTAGGGCCTACGAAGGCTTTGTATTGGATCCGGGCTGTTTCTTGAATGTGGGCCCTTGCTAGCTTCTTTTGTACGTTTGTTTCCTATGGATTTCCGCACCCACAGTGTTGGGCCCACTTTGATGAATATGTTGTATATCCACACCGTCCATCCGTTTTTTCAGTTCATTTTAGGGCGTTATGCAAAACTTAAAGTAGATCCAAATCTCTACACCGCCGGAAAAATTGGAGAATGACCATTAAAAAACTTTTGTAGACCACAAAAGTTTTGGATCAAGCTGATATTTGTATTTTCCCTACATCCAAGTCTGATTGACCTTACCAACGAGTTGGATGGAAAATAAACATTATGGATTGCTTACTTACTGTGGGCCGTGGGAAGTTTTTAATGGTGGGCATTCAATCACCACTGTTTGCTGGGGTGTGGCCGTCCTGAGATTTGGATCTGCTTAAGTTGTGGGACCACATCCTAAAATGAGCTGAAAAAATATATGGCCGGCGTGGATATACAACACATCATCAAGGTGAGCCCCACGTTAATACACGCCCTTTTCCCACCTGATGTACGGCTTGGATCTTTTATACATGTGCTTCATTCGTACATGTGGAGGCGGGTAATTAATGTGGCTGGCCATGCACGCTTGTGGGATTAGCAAACCGCCGCTAATTTGGTGACTGATAGTTATAGAGGTTCTGTACAAATATAAAAGTGGGCAACACTCCCAAGAGTGTGTGGGGCCCGCCAACTGAGTGGTTTACATCTAATTGCATGTGAATATGGCAGGGATGGGTGATGAATGATATGTACCTCAAAAACTAAATGGTCCTGTGACCTTGGAAGATAAGATACATTCTATTGTTGAGAGAGAGAGAGAGAGCATGAAACTTCATCTACAGCCACACAGTATGAGAGCATTTTCGCGTACGATTAGACGGTGATTGTCCGTCTTCTTGGCATTTTATGTGGATGGATCGTTATCCACGACTCAGACCGACTGGATCATTCTGACCATTGTTATATCAGATGAATATTGGCTATTGAAGAAAATTTTCAATCCTTCATTTCAGATTCTCAAATCAATGACCAAGATCATCATCTACGCATCATTATCGAGTCCAAAAGATGGACGGTTCTGATCAATCGATAATCTCTGGATGTGAATGTAAAAAGCAACTTGTGAGGTGTAATCACAAGTTTTTTTTTTTTGTTAGTCACGCACCGGCGCACCGCACCCAGATGGTTGCGCAACACACTCACACGGTTAGATGTTTCTCCGTAGCACTCGAACCTGAGACCTGTTGAAGCGCTTCCAGCTGGGGTGTGCATAAGAAAATCGTTACTCGGATCCATGTGAAATCCACTCCGTCCATCAGTTTGGTTTGCTCATTTTTAGATGAGAGCCTAAAAATGAGGTAGATCCAAGACCCAAGTGGGCCACACACCACAGGAAACAGATGGAAACGCCCACCATTGAAACCTCCCAGCTTCACCGCCATGTTTATATGCCAACCAACTTGTTCATAAGGAGATAAGGAGATCAGGATGAAGGGAAAACACTATCAGCTTGATTGGGAACTTCTGTGGGCCTTGTTAACGTTTTAATGGTGGGCGGTCAGTCCCCATTCTTTCTTGTAATGTGGCCCACTTGAGCTTTGGAACTGGTTCATTCGTTTTAATGGTGGGCGGTCAGTCCCCATTCTTTCTTGTAATGTGGCTCACTTGAGCTTTGGAACTGGTTCATTTTTAACCTCCCATCATAATATTAGCTGGTAAAACCGATGGATGGACTGGATTTCACACGGACATTGTGGTGGGCCCCATAGGGTTTTGTGTTGCAGGAAATTCCTGACACAAGAAAACTCACGTCCAGGCCCAATGCTCCGGGTCTAGGGCTGTGAATGGCCTTGTTCGGGGCAGGTTTAGCCAAAACCAAACCCAAACATTTACTAAATGGGTCTTGGTCCTTTTATTAAATGAGCAGGGCTGAGTCAGATCCGAGTCAACCCATCAGACCCATTTATAAAGGGGTTTGGGTCTGGTAGAGGAAGATCCACCAGACCGATTTATAAATGGGTCGGGTCTAACGGGTCTGGGTCTGGATCTAGTAGCATTTTAACGTGGCTTAAAATTGGGTCGGGTCTAACGGGTCTGGGTCTGGATCTAGTAGCATTTTAACGTGGCTTAAAATTGGGTCTGGAAGGGTCTGGACTGGATGGATCCCTTGAAACATAGACCAAACCTGCCCACTTAATAAATGGGTTTGGGTCAGGTCGGCTCAGACCTAGTATAAAGGAAACCAGACCCAGACCCATTTGTGTTATTTAGCAAATGGGTCTGTTCTTGGACCCACGGCTGTATCATTTAACAAATGGGCCGGGTATGTGTCGGGGGTCTAAATGGGTCGGGTCTGGGTACGCCATCGGTCCGTTGACCCATTTACAGTCCTATCCGGGTCATTGTTCTGTTGGGCCTAAGATTGAGATTGATAATTGGCATACAAATGCCACTCTCCCCACATGTACCACTGGGGCACTTATGTGCAAGATACAGGCCTTTCATTTAGTGGGCCCTGATCTCCAAGTCACGTTCATGATCAGTTGGGCCACATGCGAATGGAATAAAAATAAACATTTGATGGTGGACCACCGCATACATGGTGCCCATCTGATGATACAAAGTGGGGCCCATGTGGTGAATGGCTGTGATGAAACCATGCCGGTCAGAACGAATTCCTGGATCCATTACCATTGATTTTCCACATGCTTAGTGCTGCTAATCATATTAATTAGTACGATGAACCTTGATGGCATTGTGAATGGCTGTGATGAAACCATGTCCCAACACTTGGGCAGGCTCACCCGAACACATCCAAGCAAGAAAGGAAGGCCCTTTGCCGATTGATCGACAGCCGGAAACTCTCGCCGGAGGCATCCCTCCATGCCGGTCAGAACGAGCGTCTTCCGGTCCGTGCCGTGATCCAAGTGCTCTTCTCTGAGAACACCAAGCTCCACCGTCACATTGAGTGGAGTGGGTCCATTAGTGGGACCCACAGCCCGAGTACTGTGCCCGAGACGCAGCCATTGCCGTCGGCCCGGTGCTTACCGAAGCGTGAGGTGGGAGCCCAGCAGATGGAGATACGGAGGCTGCGGGACGAGGTGATGAGGCTCCAAAGCCAGTGCAACTCCATGCAAGCTCAGCTAGAAAAGCTAGTGGAGAAGAAGAAGAAAGGCTTCTTTAGGTGGGCCATGATCGGCGGGCCATTTTCCCGCAATGCAGGTGTGGAGGACAGTGTCGGAGAAGGCGAGATGGGGTCGGAGCGTCAGACTCCGGCAGTGGTGGTGAAGGGAAGGAAAGTGCAAAGCAAAACACCACCCAAGTGGAGGAAGTCCATGTCTTGAAGAGAGGCTTTGATACTCCTTTTAGTTATGATGATTTGTTTCCTGCCAACGTGTCACTTGTTTATACCATCTGAGACGTCCAAAGGGTGGGCCACATCATAAAGATCACCTGGGGAGAAAACCAAGATGGTCCATTCATCACTCATGCTACCTTTGAAATCAATGGCCGACTAGATGTCTATGTGTGGTTCACCTGATCAATGGGTCGTTCCAATATTTGTTCCAAATGGTCTTCAAGGGATGGTCCACTTTTCTGATGACTCGGATGTTCAACTGAAGTGATACATGGAAGCATTGTATGTGAAGGTTAACATACAAGCTGTATGTGAACATTTCTCTTCTGTATTTTGTTAATCTTCTTGGTAATTAGCTTATTATCGTCCACAAGAGGACTTGAGCTAGCATTCAAACCAAAGTAGAAAGTCCATCGATGACGCGTTTGGATGCACAAGCAAATCAAACTATGAAATGTGTTTTTTTGGAGTTTAATGTAATTGCAATTTGGAGTCCATGGTTTGAAAGGCAATTACAATTCTACTTTTAGGGCCTCTTTGGTTAGCTGTAAATGGTGGTAATGATGATTTACTTAGGTGTTTGCTAATGTAGGTCATGTAAACTCCACTGGCCTTACCATGATGTATTGGTTTCATTCATGGAGCTCATTTATTTTGCCAGATCATTTTAGGGCATGAGCCAAAAATTGAAATGAGGCCAATCCAAAATTTATAGCCTTCCAGCAGTTTTGAATGGTATATGTTCAAATCCTTACTGTTTTCTATGGTGTGTCTACGAGAACTTAATTTGGATCTATCTCGTCTTTGGCCTAATAACCTAAAATGATTTGAAAAAAAAAAAAAAAAAATGGATGGACAGTGCGCGGATATAACATATAAATCATGGTAGGATGCACATAGGCCTCCTTTCTTTGTGGAAAGTGAGAGCCTCTTTTCCTGTATGATCTTATCAAAAGGCTTGATAGGTTGGGCGCGGATTTCCTGCGAAAGCCTTGCGCAGGAATTTCCTGCGCTGGGAACCAAGGTGGGCCCACAGTGATGTTTTTTGATAAATCCACACCGTCCATCCGTTTTGGGAGCTTATTTTAGGATATTAAAACAAAAATAAACCGGATCCAAGACTCAAGTGGGCCGAAAACGTGAGATTTGAACGTTCACAGTTGAAATATTTATGGAGCCACATGAGTTTCGAATCAGGATATTATTTGTTTTTCCAGTTCATCCCAGTAGTAGTGACGTTATGAACGGTATGGATGTCATATAAACATCACTGTGGACCCCAGGGAGGTTTCAATGGTAGTAATTTACCTACCCATCTTTTCCTTTAGTGAGGCCCACTTGAGTCTTGGATCCGGTTCGTTTTTGTTTTTATGTTCTAAAATGAGTTCCCAAAACGGATGGACGGGGTGGATTCATCAAAAAATATCACTGTGGGCCCCACCTTGGTTCCCAGCGCAGGAAATTGCTGCGCAAGGCTTTCGCAGGAAATCCGCGCCCTGATAGGTTAGACGGCAAATAACATTAAAGTTGGCCCTAGTAAGTTTTTTATGGTGTGCGTTCCATCACCACCGATTTCCTGTGGTGTGGTCCACCTGAGATTTGTATTTGCATCATTTTTTGGTTCAGGCCCTAAATTGATCCGGAAAAAAATGAATGGACGGCGTGGATGTAACAAAGACATCATGGTGGGATCTACATAGAACCGTCCAGTAACAACGTCGCTACTGGCAGTGTCAGCCTACAATCCGCGTCCGTTTTTGGGTGTCTCGATTCTTTCGATCTGCGGGATTTGGAAGTGTCCAGCCGATAGCTGATCCAAAGGACCGATAGGCCCTACTTGTCCTAGTCATATCCTCAAGCTGAGAATCATATGATTAATCTTCCCTAAAATCTCTGGTGAAACAATCTTATCCCTTGAATTGGTGGCCAAGAAATGGACGGGCAAGAAGAGAAATACAAACAATGGACAACATTCAACAGAAAAGGAGTTATAGACACTGAACGGCTAAGATCTCTTTAAGAAAATAACCATCCACTTGGAACTGATCAAATCAACGGTCTAGATCATCAAGCCCTGGGTTCCACCTATACAAGTATAATAAAAACTTAACGGTGGCAACAGTGGATTATGGGTTTATCCACACCATTCATTCATTTTTTTAAATATCATTTTAGGATATGGGCCCAAAACTGAGGAGATCTAAGGCTGAAGTGGACCACACCACAGGAAGCAGCGGTGATAATAATGTCCACCGTTGAAACCTTTCTAGGGACCACCTTGACGTTTATTTGCCATCCAACCTGTTCGTAAGGTTACATATAGCCGGATTAAGATAAAAAAACAAATATCAGCTTCATCCAAAACTTCTACAGCTCCTAAGAAGTTTTTAATGGTGGTAATTTAATCCCCTCCGTGTGGTCCAGTTGATCCTTAGATATGCCTCATTTTTGTGCTTTTGCCCTAAAATCCATATGGAAAAATGGATGGACGGTGTGGATAAACACATACAACATGGTGGGACCCTCAGAGCCCCAGCCTGTTCCGAGCTAGGTAGAGGCGGGGGTAGTACTCAATCTGCGTCCTGACTCACCTTGGCTACCCAACCCGCATCCTCTTAGAAGCGGGTCGGCTCAATGGACCCGCAGGATGACCCGACCCGAACCATTGCAACGGTCTCTCAAGTCATAGATAGGTCCTTTTTCCCATAAAGCCCTTGAAGTGAAAACCCCTCCAAAAATCAAAACTAGTAGTCAAAGTGAAAGCAAGAGCATGCTCCTTTCTCTCACCTCCAATAATGGCGGTTTCTGCTAAAACCCCAGCTATCCCTCTCTTAACAGACCTCCTCCCTCTCCCTTCAAAACCCAAAGCACCCAATTCCCGCTTCTTCTCTCCCACCCATCAAACCCTCCAAATCTCCCTCAAAAAGCCCGCCCATGAAATCTCTGCTTCTGTCAACACAAACCCAATTCCCAACACCACCAATCTCAATCCAGAAATCTCTCTCCTATGCTCCCGAGGAAACCTACAACAAGCCCTCCAAATCTTGGAGGATTCTTCCACCCAAGAATGCTCGATTCCCATCGAAGAAGATACCTACATTTCCTTACTAAGACTCTGTGAGTGTAAGCGGGCTTCTCCAGAAGGCGCCCGCGTCTATGCCCATCTATGTTCTTCAAGTTCTTCTTTGAGGCATTTCAGCGTACGGCTGGGGAATGTGCTTTTGAGCATGTTTGTAAGGTTCGGTAACTTGCTAGACGCGTGGTTTGTGTTTGGTAAGATGACTGAGAGGGATGTTTTCTCTTGGAATGTGATGGTGGGCGGTTATGCGAAAGCAGGGTTTCTCGGACGAGGCCATGAATTTGTACCATCGGATGCTGTGGGTGGGAATTCGGCCTGATTTGTATACATTCCCTTGTGTTTTGAGATCTTGTGGTGGCATTCCGGATTTGGGTAGGGGTCGGGAGATTCATGCTCATGTGATTAGATTTGGGTATGAGTCAGAAATTGATGTGGTTAATGCTATGCTCACCATGTATGCAAAGTGCGGTGATTTTTTTGGTGCACGCCGCTTGTTTGATGGAATGCCGAAGAGAGATCGGATTTCTTGGAACGCAATGATTTCGGGGTATTTTGAGAATGGGGAGTGTTTGGAAGGGTTGCAGTTGTTTCTGAGGATGCGGGTTCTTTCCATTGAGCCAGATTTGATGACAATGACAAGTGTGGTCTCTGCTTGTGAATTGTTGGGTGATTCGAGATTGGCGAGGGAGGTTCACGGTTATGTGATCAGAACTGGGGTTGGTGCTGATGTTTCAGTGTGTAATGCGTTGATTCAAATGTATGTTAGTGTAAAGAAATTGGAGGAAGCAGAGAAGGTTTTTATCAGAATGGGGTATAAGGATGTGGTCTCGTGGACAACGATAATATCGGGCTACGATAAGAATGAGATGCCTTCTAAAGCTGTGCAAACTTATGAACAGATGAAGTTAGAGGGTGTGATGCCGGATGAGATTACAATTGCAAGTGTTTTGTCTGCCTGCTCTTGTTTGGGACTTCTAGATAGAGGCATCGAGCTGCATGAATTTGCAAACCGGAGAGGGCTCATTGCATGCACTATAGTTGGAAACATGCTTATCGACATGTATTCCAAGTGTAGGTGCATTGATAAGGCTTTGGAAGTTTTCAAACGGATGCCTGAGAAGAATGTGATATCTTGGAGTTCTATGATTTTAGGTTTTAGAATCAATAACAAGAGTTTCGAGGCATTGAATTTCTTTCGGAAAATGCAATTTGATGTAAAACCCAATACAGTTACCTTGATTGCTGCCCTTGCAGCATGTGCTAGCATAGGAGCTTTGATGTGTGGCAAAGAGATCCATGCACATGTATTAAGGAATGGATTGGGATTCGAGGGTTTTGTACCCAATGCACTTCTAGACATGTATGTCAAGTGTGGAAGGATGGAACATGCATGGATACAGTTTAACATCCATGAAAGTAAGGATGTAGCATCATGGAATATCATGCTAACTGGCTATGCGAAGCCCGGACATGGAGCCCTTGCCGTTGAACTGTTTGATAGAATGATAGAAGTGGGGGTGAGTCCAGACGAGATTACATTCATTGCCCTTTTGTGTGCTTGTAGTAGGTCTGGAATGGTGAGTGAAGGTAGGGAGTATTTTAACAGCATGAGCCGACACTATTCAGTGACGCCAAATCTGAAACACTACACTTGCATGGTGGATTTGCTGGGCTGTGCTGGGCATTTAGAGGAAGCACATGAGTTCATTGAAAAGATGCCCATGGTGCCAGATGCTGGTGTTTGGGGAGCCTTGTTAAATGCATGCAGGATCCACCGGCGGGTCGACCTTGGCGAACTCGCAGCTCGCTTTATCTTCGAATTGGATTTGGAGAGTGTTGGGTATTACGCTCTTTTGTGTAATTTGTATGCTAATGATGGACGATGGGATGCAGTTGCGAGGGTGAGAAGGTTGATGAGAGAAAGAGGACTAACTGTCGATCCTGGATGCAGTTGGGTGGAAGCTAAGGGAACAGTCCATGCTTTTCTCAGTGGAGATGAATCCCATCCACAAATGAAGGAGATTCGTGCAGTTTTGAATGGCTTATACGAGAGGATGAAAACAACAGGTTTTGACATGCCTGAGAATAGCTGCATGGATGAAGTCGAAGCATCAAAGGAGGAAATCTTTTGTGGTCACAGTGAAAGACTAGCTGTTGCTTTTGGACTCATTAATACTACACCCGGGATGCCTATCTGGGTGACGAAAAACTTGTATATGTGCAGCAGCTGCCACAATACCATTAAATTAATATCAAAGGTGGTTCGGCGAGAGATTACAGTCAGGGACTCGGAACAATTCCACCATTTCAAAGATGGAATTTGCTCTTGTTGTGATGAGGGCTATTGGGGTGGACGTAATACGTGAAACCACCAGAACTAAACAATTCCCATCTTTTCCCATATTCTTCTCTTGCTACAGAGGCAAGATATGCTTTATGGGGGTCACCATACCAATAGCTCAGATGAAGGAATGCACGGCTTCAAGAAAGATGGTTTCTACAAATGGGCCGATTTTCAATGATGAAGATGTGTGTCTGAATCTTGTGGGGCCTAACATTGCAACTTTCGGTCTCTTTACCCCCCTTTCCCACTAATTCAATACAGAAGTTAAATACATAGAACGATGCCTTCTATGATATTGTCTGACACTATGAATGGGATTACACGAGTAGGTCCCATCTGAAACAGAACTTGAGGCAAGATGTACATGACCACATGTGAAAACTTCAACAAATAGCTTAACTTGGCAAGGAAGAAGTGATTTGTGATTGTCTGTATGGTGGAATTTGAAGCAAATGTTGTATATGTATGTTTAAAGGGTTGGATAACCAAAGACTTGTAGAGGATGTGGCTATTTCCTCCCATCTGGAATTTTTGTATGAAATACATATTTTTATTGTAGCTTCTGTGCTTCTTATACAATTTTGATGCATCTTAGGGAACTCATGAATGTTTAAGATTTCTCAACTTCCCATTGGGAGAATATGTGCAAGTAGGGCCCATGGTCCATTGTTTCGAAGACCATTGGAGTCCGCCATGGATGTGGAACACCCCCAAGTTTCTCCGTTGGGGCAGCTGGTCTCAGAGTAGGTGGTTAAGGGAAAACTGGAAGTGGCCCACATAGAAAAAGGCCGAAGATTCAAGGATTGGATATTTCAATCTGGGATCTTGAGTTATGGTATATCCTTGGTGGGGCCTATGACAACAGTAGATGGATATTGTGTGGTTCTTACGAAACGTCTATTTGCAGTTGACAAATTGAAAGTGTAGGATTGTCCTATCGAGGAGTTCTTTTATCATGGTGCATCCTTGGTTTGGCTCCTTGGATCAAATGTTGGAGTTGACAGCTGAACCATGGGAACTGCAATCCTAGAATATTTTGCTTATTCTTGGCTGAGGATGGTGTTATTCCACTGAATCCTCCATCATCTTCCCCGAAACTGAGGAACCTATGAGTGTTTCTGGGGAGTTATTCCGCGCTTGGGTAGCGTGTGTCATGTGATAGTTACTCACAGATTGTATGCATAATCCAAACTAAACTGTCCAAATAGTGAGCCCACAGTAGATAGGCCAAAACCATAAAATCAGAGTAGGTGGGTGGAGGATGAATTGGCCGTTTGATTTCCCAGTAAAAGATTCTTGGAAAGGGAACATTCATCCAAGTGTGTGGGGCCCACAAGGGACATTATTGTCCAATCAGAGATTCAGGATCTGCTGCATTTATGGGTGTCTGCATATCCAACTGTGAGTATGGGTGATGAGTCCCATCGACATAAGCATGTGGTCATAGAAGATTGCTCAAATACGTTAGAAATACGTTAGGACGTATTGCAAGTCAGTGTTGTCAAATTCCTATGATTTATGATATACGATTTCAGTTGAATCTTAAGCATAACGATTTGGATCTCACCCTGAATCCCTTTTTTCCATGAATCCTGCAGTTCTATGATTTGAAGCCTATCATTTACAACGATTCAAATTATACTTGTTTTCTTTTATTTTAAACTTCACTTGGCTTTCATTTTATATTTTTAAATTGGTGGGAGCTTCAAGAATCATTTAAAAAAGATATATATATATATATATATATATATATATATATATATATATATATATATATATATATATATATATATATATATATATATAGGAGACTAGATATATATATTCTCTTCAACGGTAAATCATAGAGGTTTTTATTTATGACTTCTACTTCTAATTGGTCAGAACACCAAATTGATGTATGACTTATTTGAAATGTTTTCGTGGATGGTTACAATCATGTTGACTTATATGTATTGTGAAATGGAGTTTAGAAATCAAAATGTCTTTTTTCGGCAGTTTATAGTATCAAATGCTGCTTTTCCAACGTTATTCTACATGGAAATTTTCTTGAAAGACAAAAAAGTAAAGGAAAGATAAAGAATCCTTTAAACACTATTATGATATGGTATTACTTGGTGCACATTGATGGCAAAAGGATGATTGATGATTTTTTTTTTTTTTTCTGATTTATTTATATATTTTTAATTTTTTAAGAAAATTATAAAAAAAATTACGATTTATGATATGATTTGTGATTCGATATGATTCAATCCCTATTATGATTTGTGATATAGTAATGATTTTGACAACATTGTTGCAAATAGGATACAATGGGACTTCAGCCATTGGGTTAGGGTCCTATTCAATGACCCAAACCTTTTAAAAGTGCGCTTAAACTCCCAGATTGAAATATTTCAACCCTATAATTTTTAGAAGTAAAGTGCTCATATTCTAAGAGAAAGAGTCAAGTGATCAAAAGGTTGAAATATTCCAATCAAGAGTTTTTCATTTTTGTCTATTCCCCATTCAAGATGAGGAATATCATACAAGCAATCTGGATCAATGAAAGATGACCCAGATCCGAAGTATGAAGTCTCAAAGTGTACTGTAGTAATATGTAGGGGCGCTTAAACTCCCAGATTGAAATATTTCAACCGTATGATTTTTAGAAGCGCTTATATTCTAAGGGAAAGAGTCAAATGATCAAAAGGTTGAAATATTCCAATCAAGAGTCTTTCATTTTTGGCCATTCCCCATTCAAGATGAGGTATATCATATGAGCAATCTGGATCAATGAAAGATGACTCAGATCCAAAGTATGAAGCCTCGAAGTGTACTGTAGTAATACGTAGGGATGTATTCTCGCAAACCTTGGTGGTCACATGAGATCTCTCCTGACTTGAGAAGAAATGTCACTAGATACAATGGAAAGAAATTTGAATCAATGAAATGAAGTTGCAGGATTCATGTTTCCAAAAATCATCAAATATAATAGTGTTGGATGTAATCTATATTACAAACCATCAAGGCAGTTTCCTGTATTTATATGGTTCTTCTTTTAATAATCCTTTGGTTTGTTTGTGTAGTTTACTCAAGTTCAACCATGTAAGCTACCTGTCTTATTAGCCAATATTATTCACATTGACCAACAGTCGATATTGCGGTTAAACAAGGACACAAAGCCCGACCCATCAAAATGCTCGGGAACATCTCTTGCAACTATGTCAAAGCATCTACAATTGGCTTATTATTAAGAGTGTACGTCAGCACCTTCTCTTTGCTAACTATGGATTTATCGGTAGTAGATTTCAATGTCTTTTGCTGTGGACGAGTAAGGAACAACAAACACTGCATTGGCTTGGCAAAAGGTTTTCTTTGAGGTGACAATTTCGTCCGATGGGCAATGACCTCTCTTACGGGAGCAGCTTTTGTGAACATAGACGATGCTTTGATGGTGTGGTTGTTGGAAGTAGGGATACAAATCTTGACAAGAGATGGCCATCAAAGAAGAATGATGTTGATAATGTGAACTGCAAAGTTTATTTTCATTTGAGCGGACAATGACAGAAATCAAATTTGAGAATAGGAAATGCCCAAAAACTACTCATGATTGCTTGAAGAAATTCATAGAGCCAAAAAAAAAAAAAAAAAAAAAACTCGATGGAAAAGCAATTGAATACAACAAGTAGTTATATTACTACATGTATCATACATAACCTACAAATTCGAGATATATTTAAACAGTAGAGACAATCTCCAAACACCAACTCAGCTAGTAACTTCTACTAAGACCCATTGAGAACAGAACAAAGAAAACCCAAGTCAAAAGAACTCTCAGTTCTACTGCTTTCTTGATTGCTTGGCTGCAGGTCTTGATGGATGTGTTGATGAACTTTTGAGGGCCATCATATTGATCTCGTCACCATCATCATGTTCATGGTCACTAAGTACTACTGGTTTCTTGCCCTTGCAATCCCCCCTCCCCCCCCCACCATCACTGAAGGAGATGGCGGTGGGGTGGGCCTGAAGGCTCTAGCGTTCTCACATCTCGCAAGCACCTTTCCTCATTCCCTTACCTTCAAAACTCTTACTACTTGCAACACCTTTATAAGCGCTACCCACCTCATTAGTAATTCTCAGTTCAGACTTCTTTCTACCTTTTTCATACTCTCTCTCCTCATCTCGCTGATTAACACACCGAAAATCAGAAGTTCCTGGTTGTGTGTTTCTCAGGCTCGGCTTCTTGACAATTTCATTAGTCCCAGTTACCAGATCACCGATGTTCTGAGGTGAGTCTGGAAGTGGGCTGTCCTGGTTGTCCTCCAAAAGCATCTGAAGCCATTTGTCCACATTCACCTTCCCAATCCTCTTTCTATATTCTTCATCATCACTTTGTGGGCTTTGAGGAACTGAACGCACCTTCATCTTTTGGAAAGCCTTTCTGCATTGCCCATCTTCATCATCTTCCTTTTGTGGGCTTTGTGGAACCGATCGTATCTTCTTCTCTGCTTTAGTCTTTCTCCAATCCTCCTCTCTGATTGATAATTTCAAAAGTTTATCATCTGGTGCTGTTATGTTATCTGCAATGATCAGATGCCTATCTCTTTGTTTCTCCTCTTCTTCTTGTTTTTTCTCTTCAGCAAGAGATACCCTGGCTTCGAATGCCTTCTGCTCTTCCAATAACAGTCTCAGTTCCTTCCTCAAAGGCTTTTGTGCCCCTCTTCCTGGTAACAATTGCATGGTTTTGTCGCATTTTTCTTCAGAGAGAGTATCATCCATTCGAGATCTTTTCCTCACGTGCTCCCAGTAAGGTCTTATCTGGTTTTCAAGTTCGTCTCTTTGCTTGAATTTCCTGTGGAGTTCTTTCTCCGATGAGTAGCAGATTGCCCTCTGGGCTTCTAATCTTGACATGAGAGCACTGTTGGCGGCCCGATTCAATCTTATCTGCTCCTTGTAAACAACAGTCCTGTAAGATATATTTTAAGAACCAAGGATACAAACTAGTGGGACATCACAAAACAGTATGATGACTTTCAAAGATGAGGAATAGCATGATCCTAAACCCGAGGATGTGCACTCCGTGTCCTTGGTTAGCTTGTACAAGCGCATTCAGTGATCCAGACTGTTTATCTGATGGGCCCACCAATGGATGGACCATGCCCCAAAAACCTCCTCAATGCAGACGGTTAAGAAAACAAGGCAACAACATCCTAATTCAAGTTCAACTAAATAAAGACCAAATTAGGATCTTCTGCCCTGGGAGATTTTTCGGTGGTGGTGCATCCACCACGGGGTCCATTAGATTGACAATGGATCATCAAACTATGGACTCCACCTTGACAAACCAAATACCCAAGGACACTATGCATGCCCTTAGATCTTGGATATAGGGATTTAACTAATCTTACTGGTGCATGGAGTCCCGAATCATCTTCTCCAGTAAATCCCTGTAAGAGGACTGTGCCTCTGCTAACCGCCTGCATTTCTCAACTCTTCTCTTGCGTTTTACCAGCACAGACTCCAAGTCTTGAAGCCTTTGTGCTTCATTTTCATGCTTCATTTCATTCAATTCATCCTCCAATTCTTGCATCTCTGCCCGCTTAGTTGCTTCTCTGTGCTTCAGCGAATCTCTAGCCATTGCAATGGTAGCATATGGGTTATCATAATTATCGTTTTCTTTCAATGTATTTGGTTTAAGTCGCTGAACCGTCTGGCAGAGAACATCATCTTCAATTGAAAATTTCCCCGCAGCTGATAAACCATGAAGATATTAAAAAGAAAACATTAATCTATTTAAAGGTGAAAAGGAAATCAGAACAGACGTGTTATGATAATTGAAAGAACTTGTTTACTATTGTTGAACACAGCACATCGCTGGTAGATGTGGGGCCTACTCTTCAGTAACGTAAAACCATTAATCTGTTGAGCCTCTCAGATGATCCTAGCCATCTGATGAAATGGACAATAACAACCAGTGGTCCACCTTAAATGGGGGCTAATTGGATGGTTAGGACTTAGGATCATCATCTTGAATATTCCATCCAAGGGAATACCAAATGAATGATTTGGACCCTAAAGCTCGGCCCATGTTGGCCGAGCAAACATTCCATCTAACATTGCATGTATTCTACTCACAAATTGCAGGAGACTTCGTCGCCGGAAGTCTATTAAGATCGACGGATTTCAGAGCTGATGCATCCAATTCTCCACATGTCGAAACAATGGCTGCTGGAGCAAGGCCTACTTTCCGGCTCATCTCAATGAAATGCTGTGGAAACATATGAGACTCCACTTCTGTAGCATTCAATTCTGCACCTTCGCAGTCGGAGAACAACCACAAAAATGCTCTATTCCTGTGACAGTTTCAAAACCCATATAGGTTTTTAAGCTTTTGAGTTTTCAAGGCCAACATTAATTAGGAGATAAAATCAAACCCACCTGAAATCTAAGTTTTTAGAAGCAAATATAGAAAGGAACTGATTGACAGAGATACCCAATTGCAGGTCCCACCACGGAATGAGAAATTCCAGCTTGTTCTGCTTCATTTCTACATACTTGTCGCTGTAGTAGCCTCAGGTTGCTAGGGACAGTCCTCCCCCCTCCTGCAACCAAGGTAGTAGAGGGTCTATGTGCATGAGAGAGAGAATGTTAGTTGTGATAATTTTCAGTTAAGAGGTTTCAGTAAGGTGTGTTTGGATGCATTACATGATTGAAATGCAATAATCAGTCTGGTAAAGTGGAAGTAACCAAATTGCCATCACCTTCGTTTCATATTCATGTTGAGGCGATGGGGCTCCAAATTGTAATTACATTAATTTCAAGTTGGAATTTAACTGCAATTTCAGAGCTTCTCTCTTTATGAATACTGGAAAACATCATTTACTTTTTTTTCCCCATTCTCTTGATTAAACTTTGCAGTTCAATTCATTGGGCATCCAAACATAGCCTAAGTCATTTACTTGAGCAAGGAAACCAGTGGTCAATCTCCCAAGCAAGAGGAGAACCCAAATCAGCATGGAAGTAAAGAACGTTGCCATATGGGTCGATTCGAAAATGAGCAGGATCAAAACCAGCATCCCTGAAATTCCAAAAGAAAATAAAAAATAGTCCATCAATTTCTTTGATGAAATCCTTAACCCTCATGAGACATCAATAACCGTATTCGAGTGTGTGCTCACCCGAGATGGTTGAGCTGCTTCCATAAGAGATTGGTGTAATTCCTAGGATTTGGTGATGGTTTTCTGTCCACATCAATGATGGGGAACATGTGGTTCAGATCCCTTGCTATCAGTGCCTATTAGACCAAACCACCCACCATCAGCAAAAAGAGCTCCAAAAGAAGAAGCAGAAGCAGAAGAAAGCCAGATTTGAAAAATCAGCAAGGAAACGGAATCAGGAATTTAAAAGATATTATCTTGAGACACTTTTGGGCGGCTTTGAAACATTGAGTGACTCCATTTCTAGAAGGAATTGAAACAACCCAGCTCATGAATTGTGGCCAAAACATGCTTTCTTTGTTTCAATTTTCAGAAGTGGCCATTTCTTTCGTCAATACTTGACGCAGGGAGGACGTGGTAGGTCGATCACCGTCTCCCTAACCGATAGTTTCTCGAATCCACGAGAAGAAAGAAAAGATAAAAAAAAAGGAATTTAATTCCAAATAATTGTTTATTGAAGATTGAATGAATGAAAACGAAATTACAATGCATATAAATAGGAAACTAAACCCTATGCAAAGTATCAGACTCCAACTCCAACTTAAACTCCTAGAAAACGCAACTTACTATAAATAGTAAACTTACTATTTATAGAAGTCGTTCAATCCTACTAGAACTCTTGGTTTTCGGCAAAAAATAGAAAGTTATCAAACAGCCTCAACCACGTTGTTCTACGAAATATTCTAAGCCCTTTTCATGTTGGGCACTAACTCTAAAACCCTACAGATGCAAAGTTATGATTGAATTAAAACTTACTATAAATAGTAAAACTGAAAATAAACTAGCCTAATGACCGCCGATACGGTCGATTCTCGCGATTCCGGCTTGGGCAACCCGGCGTAGTGGGGTTGGTTGGCTAAAGTACCTCGAGCTACCCCAAATTGATATATTATACGTCCCGTAACTCATTCCGGATTGTGAGATATGACCGATTTACGGTCCTGACGGTCCGGATCACTTTCGACCCCGACCGGTCTTCTTTTGCTCCATTTGGGCCATGAAATAGTCAGCAACCCATTCTACATCAATACTCAAGTCTAGAAAGAAAACGAAACGCCTTATATGCCTAGTGCAATTCAAAAGGAAACACCCAATATGCTATTTGAGATATTCTACAAAAAATTTCCAGAATACCAGCGACACGACAAAAAGAAAAGAAGAAAGGAAAAGGACCAAATGGGAAATTACCTTTGTGTTTCGCATTCAAAACCCAAAAATCAATAAAACCCAAGATCAGAAACATCTAATCAAGACCACCCAAACCACCATTTTCTCCACAGAAATAAAACAAAATCCAGGGAATTTTTTTTAAGAAAGGAGAATAAAGAGAGAGAGAAAATGTTACTTCTGGAGTCTGCAATTTGTAAGGAATGAAAATGGAAGGAGGGCCTCGACTGCACGAATCGAAGAGATGCAGATTCCGGCAGAGCTTCGCATAGGCACTAGGGAATCCGAGGTCTTTGTCGATTGTCATCTCCTCTTCTGTAAATGAGAATCTGGTGGCTGCGGCCATTGAAATTCAGTGCAATGAAGGAGAGAACAAAAACTGTTGAGAAAGAAGATACTTGGGAGAGAAAGAGGAGCATGCGGTTCGAACAGACAGAATGCAACGGTCGATTCGTTTGAATTTTGAAACAGGCTACAGTACGGTGATAGTTGGTCACCTCTTCGAAATGGTGGTGACTAACCCACCACATACGACCGTACATGTATGGAGAATCGGAGATCTTGACCGTCTAAATAGAGAGGACATTTGTGGATGTATTGTAGAATTGAATCCACACAGATGGGACGGTTCTTAACCATCTGACCTTGCCCATTGAATGTGTACGTCGTAACATTGAATAGTTGGGTTCTGGCCCGGATTTGGTCGATCCCTGAATGTGGAGCCCACCGTGATCTATATGTATTATATCCATGCCGTCCATCCGTTTCTCCAAATCAGTTCAGGTTCTGAGCCCAAAAATGCAGCAGATCCAAATCTCATGTGGACCACACGACAGGAAACAGTGGTGATTGAACGCCCACCGATTAAAAACTTCTTGGGGGCACGGGAATGTTTATTTTCCATCCAACCCCAGTTGATAAGGTAAAAAAGACCTGGATGAAAGGACCACACAAACATTAGCTTGATCCAAAACTTTTGTGGCCCTCGAGAAATTTTTAATGATCAATCACCACTGTTTCCTATAGTAGTGTGGTCCACCTGAGATTTGAATCGCCTCCATTTTTTTGCCTTATACCCTAAACTGATCTGGCCAAACGGATGGACGGCATGGATATAATACAGATACATCACGGTGGGTCCCAGAGTCAGGGATCCACAGAAGCCGCATCCCTTGGGTTGGCTCCATTCACAATGGGATCCACACGATCTGGACAGTCTGGATTAACGTACATCCATGCCATTTTTAAACGCTCCACAGTCAGAGATCCAAAGAAGCCGCGTCCGTTGGGTTGGCTCCATTCACAATGGGACCCACAATCTGGACAGTCCGGATTAATGTACATCCATGCCTTTTTTAAACTATATGATTCACCAGCATTTAGAAATGGCATTGAACTTTCACCCCCATGTGTTTGAGATGTTCCAAAGAATTCAAACATCACGAGTGGGCGAGTGGGCCGTGAGTTTGCACAAGTGGGCCATGAAAATCGGTGACGCAGACTATTAATCTGAGGGGTCCCACCCTTGATTATCCATTCCGTAGCTGATCAGATGTTGGCCCGCAAATATACGGTGAAGAAAGGATTACAGTAATTGCTACGTACGACTTTGGATTTTCAAAATGGGATTATTTACGGTCCTGATCCATCCATCGATCGGCCCAGTCTGGATTTCGGGCTGACCATGCAGCCCGAGTTTGGTTTGCTTTTAAAAAATTGGATTGGCCCGGATTGATTTGGTTAAAAATTTTTAACTGTGCAGGACCAAATTCGAATAGGGGAAGGGTTTTTTTTATTTTTAATAGAAAAAAATTTAAAAAGTTAAAAATAACAAGAAATAAAAATAAAAAGTATCTTACTACATAATGTTTAATATCTTCTAAAAGAGGAGTGCAACTTCAAAATAAACATTTAAATGCCTTTTTACAAACAATAGCATACAAGCTTGACTTTAAAAGTGCAAGGAAACTGTATACATTATGTATTATTCATGTGGTCCATCCATTTTTACATATCACTTTAGGACATAATCCCATAATTGAATTATATCCAAAGCTTAAGTGGATCACATCACAAGAAATAGTGTGCTTTCCAATCTATGAGTCCAATCAAACTGAGCTTTGTGCCAAGCTGGTACTATTTGGTTTGAGCTTGGTTTGTTTTTTTAAACATCACTTCAGGCCTTGGTTTGTTTTCTTAGACATATACCACATAACACTTTGTGGTGAATTGAAAAATGGATGGATAACATAAATAAAACAGATACATCATGGTGGGGCGCACATAACATTTTGTAATAATTATTGACACGTGACCTAGGCACAAAATCTAAAAGGTTTACTAGATAAGTCACCTCATGAAACCTTGTGGCTAATTTTTGTGATCTAATTAAAAATTTGGGTGAGCCATAGCAAAGTAATAGGACACATCTATCTAGAATTCAGATAGGCCACAACACATGGGAAAGGGAGTCTAACAATAGCTTTATGTGTGGGGTCACCATGTCGTGTATCTTTCATCAAAGCCGTTAATCAGGTCTAACTCACCAGGGAGAAGAGAAGATTCGAAAATCAGCAATGGTTAAAAAAAAAAAAAAAAAAAAAAATCAGACGAATGCAGTGTGTGAACTTAGCAGTTTTGGTAGCAATTTTACGTGGTTCCCATTGGTGTAGCCCATGTGAGATTTTAATCGAGCTTATACTTTATTTTTGCGGTTAAAATAATGGTCATCTCCTGATGGACGGACTGAATTTTGCATATATATATATATATACACGAGTGGACCCCACCTAGCTGGGGTGTGGGTCGTAACATTCGGAATCTAATTCAGACGCCCCATCGCACCGCTTATCTGTTGATCCGGGACATTCATAGGGTGATTCCTACAATGGATTTTCTCGAACCTAAAAATCAGACTGACCCATTAATCAGGTGGGTCACACATCTACGAAGAAATGGACGGCAAGAAAAAACGATGACGAAATTCCTACATTCTACGACACCGAGCACGTGTTGCTCACCTGCTGCAGTTTGATGGACATACGAAAGGAATGCTGGGATATGGTTGAGCAGGAGAAGGAGCTTATTCGTTCGTTGCCCGACGGACGTGCTTGATACGTTACCTCTCCACCTTGCACATGGTTGTACGGTTGGTGAATCTCGACCATCCATTTCGTGGAGTGGGGTCCATGATGTGTAATTTGAAGATTCCTAGCCACCCAATTAATAGGCTTTTTTCCTTCGCTTCTATTTTCACTGCCCTGTCAACCAGGGTTTTCCTAACAATGCCATGATATACAGTAGATACGTTCAGATGGATGGTCCAGATTCACAAACAATGCGACCATGTGTGCGTTTGCAGCCGTTCACTGGTCCCAGGATCCGTGGCAGGAGAGGCCAGGGCTCTATTTGCATGAGTCTATTTGGGAGTACAAATGGGTCGGGTGGACCTAATCTGGAACCTAATGGCCTGGGTCCAAATTTTGAACCCTTAATCGTCTAGTTTGTGAGTTTGCATGGGTTGAAGTGGGACCTTTCAAAGTCCACGTGACTTAATACTTAAATAAGACTAGTTTAGGCCATCCTAAAATACAATTCCATGACCATGAAAAACCAAATGTCACATTAAAGGAAGGGTGAATTGGTAGAAAAAGAATTAATATATTAAATCATTGTTCTTCTTATGGGGTCGGGGCCTTGCCTCGTTGGTAGACTTTACGGAGTTTCAACAAGAGGTCTGCTGACCACATCAGTGAGTAGTGTTGCGATTGACTGGGTGGGTGGGTTGCATGACTGACAAAAAAAAAAACCATTATTATCTAATGTACTTCATGGTGTGTTGAAGTCACCCAAGTTCTATGGCCCTACCATGATATGTGTTACATCTAAATTGTCCCAACCATTTTGTGAGATCATTTTAGAGCATGCCAAAAATGAGACAGATCTAAAGCTTAAGTGAACCACACCAAGAAAAATTCAGGGATTGAACTCCCACCATTGAAAACTTATTCAGAGCAGTAGATGTTTTGGATCAACTCGATGTTTGTGGTTTCACTTCATTTAGGTCATTAGTAGGTTAGACGGCAAATAAATATCACGGGGGCCTTAGAAAGGTTTCAACCATGGGTGTCATTGTCCCCACTACTTTTTATGGTGTGGTCCACGTGAGCTTTTAATCTACCTCATTTTAAAATGTTCTTGCAAAATAGATGGACAATTTGGACATTATACCTATATCAGGGTGGGGCCCACAGAACTTGATGACATCAACGCACCACGAAGGTTGATGGCTTGTGCCACACAATGCAATCCATTTCCCAAAAAAATCACATTTATGGAAGTTGATTTCATTTTCATTGTCTTCGAAAGGATTCCACCAATTCAGATGGCCCAAGTAGAGAAAAGTAGGAATTTGGGAACTATAATAGCAATTAATTTAATTAGAGAGAGTGTGAATTGTAAGTTTTAACTACTTAATAATTGGATGGATGTGATAGTTGCCAGAATCACATGTTGGAGTTGGGATCATATGCTTGGCTTAAATATAATTTTTCTGTTTGCCTACCATCTGAATGGTCCATCTAAGCACTGAAAATGTCAGGCTGTTGCATTTAATGCAGTCAGTGCTGATGTCTGCTGAGCTGGACCAATTAGGCTTAGGTGAACAGGAAAATCCTATTGAATCCGAGCATAGTATCTGGATTCCACATATTGATCTCTAGATTGTGACACGTTGGCAGAAAAAAAAGAGAGTGGATGTGATAGTTCACATGTACAGGCAATGTTCATGTGGGGTCTTTAATGGGCAAAAATGGGAAAAGAATATAATACGCAGTACTAATGCTATTACAAGGCTGGTTGCTTTTATTAATGAAGACTACGTACCAAACACATGCCATCCATGCATACTGATAATCTCAAACGAGATCCGTCCATCCATCTAGCACGAATCGATCACTTCCAGATTGCCTTGCCACTACTGAGACCCAACCCAAGAATCTCATGAGTTTGGATCCTCTTGCACTCAGATCCGATCCACTACCTAAATAGTTAGCTTATGCTGACATTGGACCTGAGCTAGATCGATCCTCTTGTGACCCATTTGCACCTCTAAATCTAGTCCGTCTGATCATCCTATCAGTGCTGGTACAACATTTTCAACCGTCTGGTTTTGCATGAGTTGCAACTTAACAATCCAAGAATTAACTGTTGTATGGAGCCCACGTGTCAACATGAATAGATGATCCAAACCTTCCGTTGGGTGTGGACTATGGTGGATGACTAAAGTGATCCATAAGTCACAATGATTAATAATCCAGTCCATTCAATTTGTGAGATTAAAATGGACAGTCCAAAACAGAAACCAGCCATCACTAATTAGTCCACATTCAACTAGCTAGACAGTCGAATTAAACAACTCGACCACTAAGATTTTCAATCAGCCATCAAAGGTACATGAGATGGACCGTTCCAATCATGCAACAATTCAGCTATGTGGGGCCCATCCAGCAATTAAAAACCAATGGACATTTCAGACATCACGAGGAATGTGGTGTACATCATTCATTTGATCACTTCCCACATCCACCATCCATCGATCATGAAAAAATCGTTCCCCCATAGAACATGGGCTGTTAAAACATCAAACCCCAAACTCATCTCTCTCTATCAATATATAGGGAGCTTGAACCAAAAAAAAAAAATATACATACCATCAGAACGTTGAGAGAAGGCATAAGTTCCAGATCAATGGCCGAGATTAACTTCCAATGCAAGCGGACAGTGGTGAGCACTAAGGTGGTGAAACCTGGGACATTCTACTCTCTATCTGTTCTAGACCGTTCGATGGAGAAGAACGTCATCCGGATCATCTACTACTACCATTTTCCATCGGAATGCGACGCCGGTGGGCCGGTTAAGAAGCTAAGAGAGTCATTGTCTGAGCTTCTTTTGAGCTATCCCATCGTGACTGGTAGATTGCAGAAAAACCCAGATGGCCATTGGATGATCAAGTGCAATGATGCAGGGGTGAGATGGATCGAGGCGAGAGCGAAAGGGAGCGTCGATGAATGGCTGCAGATGGCTGATAGGGTGCAGGAGCTCAAGCTTACTTACTGGGAGGAGATGTTCCATAAGCCATATTTCTGGTCTACGTTCTATGTTCAGGTGAGCCTACTTCTTATTGTGATAGTACAGTGGTTGAATTTGATCACGTTCAACCCACTCATGTGATCAGCTTAATGGACAGCCCGTCACATCTCGAATGTGTAGGACAATATCTGAGCCAAAATAAGGGTGGACCCCACACCATGAATATCATCTGGTCCAAAAAATCAAGCTTAGCTACTCATGAGGCAGGCCAGGGCCACATCATAAGGACGCCAGTTAAACAAAACTCTGTGGGGCTCACGAAGATGTCCATATGAAATCCACTCCATCCATCCGTTCTGACAGCTCATGTTAGGATGATGGCCCAAAAATAAGGCATATCCAAGACTTAAGTGGGCCACACCACAAGAAAAGGTGGGGATTTAATGCCCACCATTGAAGCCATCTCAGAGTTCACAGAAGTTTGGGTCAGACTTTTATTTATGTTTTTCCTTCGTCCTCGTGGGAATCACCTTATGAACGGATTGGATGGCATAAAACCATCAGCTCAGGAAGGTTTCAATATTGCTGGGTGTTTCCCTCCCTTCTGTTTCCTTTGGTGTGGCCCCCTTAAGTATTGAATCTGCATAATATTTGGATTCTTAACCGAAAATGAGCTGAAAAAACTGATATTGGACGGAGTGGATTGATCCACATAAAGATTTCGGTGGGGCCCACAGATATTTGGATTTCACATGGTTTGATGGAACTCTCCATTTGTTGTAGGTGACCGAGTTTGAAGGTGGTGGGCTAGCAATCGGATTGAGCTGCAGCCATCTACTTGCAGACGCTGCATGTGCAACCATGCTAGTCAAGGCATGGGCAGATACAACCCTACTTGGAAAAATGCTCACCCCTCCACTCTTCCAACCCTTGCCCTCCAGCAGGCTCAGCAGCGGGACCTCCACTCACAATCCATCCAACAGCTTGATCGACCACTACCAGTCTGCCATGTTGATGAACGAGAGCCCTCCAATCTCAGACCCCGAGAGTGTGAAGTACACGACAGTCACGTTCGCCTTCTCGTCTGAGAATGTGAAAAGATGCATGGCAGATGCTCGAGCCGACGGCTCGACCACCCTGACGCCTTTCGAGGCGCTTGGTGCACTCTTGTGGGTGTGTGTTAGCAATGTGAAAGGAAAGATAGATAGGGCTCCTTAACATGTCCATATGCCTAGACATGAGAAATGTGTTAGGCCTAGACAAAGGGTTCTTTGGAAATGTGATGGTCTTTAATAAAGTGTGTGGGGAGGGGCTAAATGAGGTGGGCCTTGTGAGAGCTGCTAGGGCCATTGCTGATGTGGTGGGCCAGACGGGGAATAAAGAGGTCATGGATTTGATTGAGTGGTTAGGATCAGTTAATGGTGGAGGAGAGAAGCTCACCCATCAGCTTCCTCTACTCAATGGTCCTGATCTTGTGTGTGCTAACTGGGACAGCCTGGCCGCCTATGATGCAATGTTTGAAGTGAGGGTCCCACCGATCCGTGTGTCGTACTATTTCGAGCGTGTGATTGGAGAAGGACAGATACTGATACTGTCTTCACCGGAGGGTGAGGGGACACTGAGCAGGTGGGCCATGGTTACACTTCCTGAGGATCAAGCTGTTAGATTGTGTGGTGAGGATCTTATCCTGCGATACTCTCCAACCATCATCATGGGGCCCCCCACAAAAAAAGCAACCACACTCTAGTTTGAGCGACGGGTGCAGTTGGTACACTGGGTAAAGCTGATGTATGGTGTTGTTTGGGAGGGTCTGCTTCTTTGAATAATGCTTGTGGTAGATAAAATAGAGAATTGAAGGAAAGAAAGAAACGGGCCATCTGATAAAATAAGCAGATGTTATTTACACATGCATTGTAGATTTGATCATGCCCTAATTTATGACATCCACACCATTCATATTTTGGATGGTTTATATATCAGGCATGTCAATTAGTTAGGTTTAGGTCAGCTTAATGGTGTACCCGCACCCACCCAGTCAGTCGCACAACACAACCACTGGTGCTGTAAGCAGTGTGGATTTTCACCACTAATGGGTTTCGAGATCAAGACCCCTTGTTGAAACTCCGCAGAGTCTACCAACGAGGCAAGGACCAAAACCCAGATAGCTACTTACATGGATTTGCTCCATGTTAGAGTATATACTCTCACCATAAATAGCTACTTATATGGATTCATGTGCTTGTTAAGATCTTTTTTAAATCTCTTATCTTTCCTATATATTCTCATTATTCTTAGTAAAATAAATAAGATAAACATTGACAATGTAGTTTCTTTTAATTTAATACTTCAGGAGTTACTTGATACTCTATCAAGATGCCATGGTTGATATCTAGGTGCTCAAAAGCTATACACATGGTATACATTAACTCAAATGGAAACCCAGTAGAGTGAACTTAACTATTAGGATTCAAGCTACGTGAAGAGAAAACTCACTCATTAGACTCAATGCAATTCATTCAGTAGACTTTGGACTCGATGCAACTCATTGAGACCACTAAATCAATTCAATACAACTCACAAAGACGCAATTACCATGCCCTTGGTTGGTGAGAGACGAGATATCTCTGACTAACGCACCAAAACATGCAATAGTAATTTTACAAATTTTACTGTGTGAGTAAACATTACCCCAATTCCAAGATCTCATGTATCGAATCCATGAAGGAGAAGAAATCCAAAAACAGTACTTGCTTCATCCACGATCAGTGGTGTGGAATCGTGTGGAGTAAACTCTGTTGGGCCCACCTAGAATGTATGTGCTTTATCCATTCCTTCCATATGTTTTTCCAGATCATTTTAGGGGTTGAGCCCAAAATTTAAGCATATCCAAATCTCAAGTGGACCATGCCACAGGAAACAGTGGGAATAATGATTTCCACTGTTGAAACCTTCCCACGCCCCACAGTGATGTTTATTTGTCATCTAACCTGTTCATAAGATCACATGGATATGGATGAAGGGGAAAACGCAAATATCAGCTTGATCCAAAACTTCTATATCCTCTGAGAATTTTTCAATGGTAGACATTTAGTTCACACTTTTCCTTTGGTGTGGTATACTTTAGATTTTGATATGCTTCATTTTTTGGCACCATACCTAAAATTTGCTGTTAAGATGGATGGACGGAGTGGATAAAATATGTAAATCACGGTGGGCTCCACAGAGTTTACTTCACACGCTTAGGGTGCGGAGTTACTCACTACGCAATCCACTTCCCAGTGTCACCAGTGATAGAGGTCATCAGAGAAAATGGTGATAGACGCGCGATTTTCTCCTCCTTGGGCTGCCGGAAGCAAGCACAATTTTCCTTCCCTTGCTCTCCTGTTGTGAGATAAAGAGTTAGGGACTAGGACTATTTTATACATGTGGTTAGCGGCCGGGTCTTTCCCATCGATGGAGTCCTCGCTGCCTTTGTTGCCACACCATGCCTTTTTGGCACAGGAGACGAAACCCTCATTGCTCCACTCTTTAATTATGGTACTCTGGGTGTGTAAGTTGGAGCCATATATATATACCACGCTTTTGTGGGTCTCACCTGATGCCCATTTGAGTGATCCAATTGTCCAATATTCCAATGCTTGTCTGGCTAATGTCATGTGTGAATCATTATAATAACATTCTTTCACTTGGATAACTTAGTGGTATTATTTTATATACAATGAATTATGTATATCTAGTATATACTTTACGAGTTTAAAATTTTACCAAATATCTATAATAGATCATGGACAATACTTGATGCAAACTCTTTGGACAGTTTTGGGTTCCAACATGGGGTTGTCGAGTGATTGAGGATTCATCAATTGAAGTCGATCAATCGACTGATTGTGCGATTTTGTGTAAGTGCATGTTTTTTGTTTTCTATTCTGAGTGTAACATTATATATAATGGTGTAATGCGAAATTACGGTATATGCGAAAGAGAGCCAAATCATTTATAGGGTTTTGTAAGGGAGGATGCTAAGGTTTTTCTCATTTGTAAGTTTGATTCTGTCTCTTGTAACTTCATTTTCACAGTGAATTGTTGTCGCTTTGTGTCGTGGTTTTTTTTTTTTTTTCCTCGCAAGGGTTTTTCCATGTACAATCGTGTATTATCTTATTTGTTTTATGTATGCTTGTTCATCACTTGTTTGATTCCACTCGGTTATTGCCTCCGTAGTGCCCCAACACACAAGTATGAACACTCCTAATGATATATATCCTCGTGACTTGGGTGTGTGATTTAGAAATCTAATGCCAAATATGGCCATGCATGTAAATTTTCAAGTGGTTCAAGAGATGCCTTATACCTCAAGGAAAGGTTAAACTGCATTATTCATTTACCTTATGCATGTACACCAAATATAATAAATAGCGTGCTGCTCAGTTAAGCACCCCGTTGTTCTCAGCCAAGGCAATAATACCTTTTAGTGGTAAGTTACATCATTCCCATCCATTTGCTCCATTTTTTACTTTCGTTATCACAATCTGCTCAACCATACACTTGCTGCACTCTTGAAAGTCCATGGTTCTCAAGGTAAAAATGACTCATTGGAGAAAGAGCCCTAATCTCTACAAATCTATTGATAAGCGCACTTGACAGTTGGCCGAATAAAGGGATGGTCATGTACCGCTCTATCTCTATGCCAGGGGTTTAAGGCGTTCAGTTTGAATCGGATAGCAAATTGGTTCTTACACGCTCAGAAACTATGCATGCGCACTGTGTGGCTTAATTCGAGACCAACCTACTGAATCTGAACACAGTACTCCAATAGTCTAGCAATTCACTGCTAGTACTAACAGTCCCCTTTGATTAGGCCTGACAAAATTCTACACGACTCGCCAACCTGCACGAAACCCGCACGAAAAATTCAGTGTTCGGGTCCAGCCTTATCGTGTCGGGTCACTCATGGGTTTACCCATTAAGACCCATTAAGATAACGGGGTGGGTTAGTACTGTTTCAGTTGCGAAACCCGTTTAACTTGTTAGTGAGGGTGTTTTGGTAATTATTTTGTGTGGTGAGAAATCCCTAAGAAGCTAAGACAGCCAATAAGTCTCTCTCTCTCTCTCTCTCTCTCTCTCTCTCTCACACACACACACACACACACACACACACACACTGATGTAGGGAAAGAACCCCATGATCGAGGGCGTGGATCACACACCTTCCTGCAGGAGATGGACATGAAGAAAAAGAAGAGAAAACTAAGGAATTTCCTATTTTGGAGTTTCAACCCAAATAGGAAATTGTTATTCTCGTTTTTGGACTTCGGCCCAACTCGTGGGGGCCTATCTTGATCATTTATGATGATCCGTTCCGTCCATTTCGTAGACCTTCTCGACGCCGAGAAAACCCAATAAGTTTCACGTCGATCCGAGTTACGGATTGATCGTGGCGTCCTAAAATGGTACGAACTGTCCAGAAAGTTTCGAATTCCGCCCACTGAAACTGGAGATGGTCCAGGTGGCCCATTACTACTGGTATGGAGAATCTGAGCCGACCATCTTGAAGAGTATGTCGATGACAGTAAAAGCACTTTTGTGGCAATCAGACACGTGGATTGCTCGTATCAGTAGAAGGAAGACGGCGCCCGACGGGCGTTATACAGTTTGCGCAGATTTTTCTATTTCTTTTCTAATTGTATTAGGATTCTTTTCTTCATTTGCAAGTTAGTGTTAATTACGAATTTAGGGTTTAGTTTATTATTTAAAGTAAGGTAATTATATTTTTAGAGGGATTCATTCAATCATCAATAAAGCAATTATTCGGAATTTATTTCCTCTTTTTATCTTTTATTTCTTCTCGTGGATTCGAGAAACTATCGGTTAGGGAGACGATGATCGACCTACCACGTCCTCCCTGCGTCATTGATATCAGAGAGAGGTTTCTTCCTCAGGACGATGACCTCTAATAAAGGGTTGGATCTTCATCCTAAGGATGGTGCTTTAAGGGATTATGTCACGGCGGTAGCTTTCGATGAAGCACAACGGAAAAATTGGTTGATCCTGCAAGGTATACCGGCAATCCTCAACCGTATTACAGCGACATTAAATCTGCCCCAAGCCCAAGGCAACAGTCCACAACCACCTGTGCTTGCTGTACGGAATAACCCAATGTTCCGTAGAGCACCCCTAGGTGGCTTATCGCAGGGCTACCCCAAACGATTCAAAATCCAGCGATAAAAAGGTAGAAGACATCATCGTATGACTAGCCTACGTGTGGGAACGATCGTGGGGATTATGTTGAAAGAGATTTTCGAGGTAATGCAACTTCAGATCAGGTCGTTGAAGTACAACCTACCACCATCTCAGAAGATGTTCAAAATTCTGAGGAAGTGGAGGAAATCAATACCTCAGTCTTAAAGGATAGGGAAGAAGAGTCTAAAGTTATTCCAGATATTGTGGAGTCAATTTTGACAGAATCCATGAACATCTCAGAAAGTGTCACGTCATCAATGCAGGAAATCGAGGCGATCGTCAGTTGTCGAACTTCCTGATGAATTGTTCATTGTGAAGGAAATTGTCCTTTATCAGAAAAGGCAAACTTTCAGTGTGCCAGAAAACGTTGCAATTATTCATGTTGGCATGGAGAAGAAGTCAGAGAAATTCGTTGCAGCATTCCAAGATAAGGCCAGCAAGCATCGACTTCCGAAGTTAAAAGCAAATCATGGCCCTAACCTAAAGTGAATCTCGAGGACGAGTTTTTTTCAAGTGGGGAAGAATGATGTAGGGAAAGAACCCCATGATCGAGGGCGTGGATCACACACCTTCCTGCGGGAGATGGACAGGAAGAAAAAGAAGAGAAAACTAAGGAATTTCCTATTTTGGAGTTTCAACCCAAACAGGAAATTGTTATTCCCGTTTTTGGACTTCGGCCCAATTCGTGAGGCCCATCTTGATCATTTATGATGATCCGTTCCGTCCATTTCTTAGACTTGCTCGACGCCAAGAAAGCCTAATAAGTTTCACATCGATCTGAGTTACATATTGATTGTGGCGTCCATAATGGTACGAACTGTCCAGAAAGTTTCGAATTCCGCCCACTGAAACTGGAGATGGTCCAGGTGGCCCATTTCTACTGGTATGGAGAATCTGAGCCGACCATCTTAAAGAGTATGTCCATGTCAGTAAAAGAACAAAGTTTTGTGGCAATCAGACATGTGGATTGCTCGTATCAGTAGAAGGAAGACGGTGCCTGACGGGCGTTATACAATTTGCGTAGATTTTTCTATTTCTTTTCTAATTGTATTAGGATTCTTTTCTTCCTTTGCAAGTTAGTGTTAATTACGAATTTAGGGTTTAGTTTATTATTTAAAGTAAGGTAATTATATTTTTAGAGGGATTCATTCAATCATCAATAAAACAATTATTCGGAATTTATTTCCTCTTTTTATCTTTTATTTCTTCTCGTGGATTCGAGAAACTATCGGTTAGGGAGACGGTGATCGACCTACCACGTCCTCCTTGCGTCATTGTGAACCCAAACAGGAAGTTCCTTAGTTTTCTCTTCTTTTTCTTCCTGTCCATCTCCGCAGGAAGGTGTGTGATCCACGCCCTCGATCATGGGGTTCTTTCCCTACATCACATACACACACACACATACACACACACACACACACACACACACTAACTCACTAGGGGGTTTTCTCCATTTTTCTACCTACAGTTCCACATGGCCACGCTCCAAAATCTTTGTCGATTCGAGCCCCTTTCCCATCTCTCTGCTGACAAAAGCATGACCCGTTTTTTTAACGGGTTACATGGGTCAGGTTGCGGGTAACCTGTTAAATTAATGAATGGGTTTGGGTTTCTAGATTTTGTCTGTTAGTTAACGAGTCGAGTTTGGGTGAGGGCATTTTTGACACGACACGAATACAACATGACATGAACACAGTTCAACACGACCCATTGCCAGGCCTACCTTTGATGATTCACACTGATAAGACCACTTAAAGATGCTACACCACACTAACAAGTCTACATTGAGGTTCATCCGTGGATGGTTTAATTTGAGCTACTTAGGTGCTATGTCTACAATTTCCTTCTCCCCGCATACAACCGCTCACTCTTGGCAAGAGGATCATAATTTTTGTTGTGGATCATCCACTTCACATGTGGCCCTAATGTACAGCTATCGAAACCATCGTAGTTGCGATTTCCATTGTGGATGGAACATATCTCTATTGATCAAGCAATCCTCACCGTCCAACTAATGGATGTCAAATAGCTGGTTGAAAGTAAGATAGTATTGAAAGGGAGAAATAAAATGGTTAATATTCTCTTCTCCAAGCATTTTTTTTTTCTTTGTTCCATCCACAATTGGGTCAGCGATTTAGGCCGTCTGGATTAATTGGTGTACAACCCTCCCATGTATCTTTGAATCGTCACCGGCGTTTCTTAAAATGATGCAAGACTGAGATATACGAGTACCGGCCACTTTCCACGAGAAGAAAAAAGGGTACTTATTGTACAGTTTTCAGACTCGGAAACTCATCCTACTCTTCAACTGAGTCCGAGTCAACTCGGACGAGTCGGTAATCCATTACAAACTGGGGGGGCGTCTTAGTGACACGTGGCTACACTTTGTCGAAATTAACTCACGTGTGACGGCGGTCTCACATGACACTGCGTGGAATCATCCCTCTTTGTTAGTTGGTGGCAGCAGGAAGTTTGTATTTTCAGTTGGTGGCAGCAGGATATTTTCAGTTTGTACATGTGGGGCCCACGTTTTTTATTCCGTCGTTGTCATGGGTCCTACTGTGGATAGCCTATACGAGAAAATCCACGCTTTAAGGACCGTCCAACAAGGTAGATGAGGAAGCCATGGTGGGGCCCATCACATAAACGATCTAGCTAACTGAACCATTGGGCCCCACATATACTAAAAATGAAAAGTCGAGTATTTAGTAATCCAGTATTCAGGTTGTTGCCCTCATCACATGAAAAGTATGGACGGCGTAAAAAAAAAAAAAAAAAAAAAAAATCATGTACGGACCACCTTGATCCTCCACATGATCGGACGCATCTTCAACACCTGTTTTCCCCCAGCAGCGTAGACCACCCAACCTCTGCCGGGTCCACCATGTTTTTTATTTATTAAATCCACTCCGTCCAACAGGTGAGAACCCTTATTTGAACCGTATATGCAAAGTCACCCCGGTTAAAAAATAACTCCAGTGGGCCACACCAATGAAAACAATGTAAAACTACTCTACAACCTCAAAGTTCGGAAGGTGTGTCCAACCTAACATTTGGATCCGGCTGAATTTTTTTTCCCACTTTTCTTTTGGTGAATCACACCTGATTAATGGGTTTGATGAAAGTTGCACCCCATCATGGCCCTACACGTACGCAAACGTATGGTTGGCAACTTGGCATGGACTTGATTGCCTAGTGTAGCTCTTTGGGCCACCATTAAAATTTTCGTAGGTTCAATCACCACTCTTTTCAATAGTACGGTCGACTTGAGTTTAGATTTTTTAATTTTTGGGCGCATTCCTGGAATGAGCTGGCAAAATGGATGGAATGGACTGCATGAATGAAAGGGGAGCGGGTTAGGTGAGACCTCGGATCCACCGAGGTCGGTGGGACCACTGTGGGGCTCACAATGATCTATGTGTTTTAAATCCACACCATATAAACATTTTGAAAGATCATTTTAGGATATATACCGAAAATTAAACTAACTCAAATCTTACGATGGACCACAGCATAGAAACAGTATTGATTGAATCTCTACCATTGAAAACTCCATGAATTTCACTGGAATTTTTTTTTGCCATTATTTTCCATCCAACCTGTTGATAAGGTCACACACACCTAGATGAAGATAAGAAATAAATATCATCTTGATCCAAAGCTTTTGTGGCCCACGGGAAGTTTTTAATGGTCAATCAGCACTGTTTCAAATACTATGGCCCATCTGGGATTTGAAACTGCTTAAATTTCTGGATCATACCCTAAAATGAACTCTCAATACAGATGGACGGCGTGGATGTAGTCACATACATCACAGTGATCCCACAGTCACGGGGATGGATCTGGGGTCTCACCTAATCCGCTCCCGAATGAAACATATATACCAGTGGACCACACCACGGAAAACAGTAGAGATAACGATATCCACCGTTGAAACCTTCCTAGGGCCCACAGTGATGTTTATTTGTCATCCAACCTGTTCATAAGCTCACACAGAAATGGATGAATGGAAAACACAAATATCAGCTTGATCCAAAACTTCTGTGGCCACCAAGAAGTTTTTAACGGTAGGCATTCAATTGACACGGTTTCCTGTGGTGTAGTCCACTTGAGCTTTAGATATGCTTCGATTTTTTTTGCTCATTCCATAAAATGATCTGATAGAACGGATGGATGGCGTGGATAAGAGACATAAATCATAGTGGACCCCACAGAGTCTACTCGGTAGGCAATCCGCTTCCCCATTTACATAGTTCATCATTGTGTGAACAGCCTGATTACTCGCCAATAGATTTTACACGGTGGGCACCACAAGCCGCTATTTGTGTCTTCCCTTAATCCAACAGCTTGGATGGAAAATAAACATTACAGTGGGCCCTATAAAGTTTTTAGTGGTGGGCATTCAATCACCACTGTTTTTCTGTGGATGTGGTCCACCTGAGATTTGGATCTTCCTCATTTTTGGACCATGCCCTAAAATGAGCTGAGAAAGCAGATGGACGGTGCAGATATTCAACGCACACGCCGAGGTGGGCCCCACGTCCATGGCCTCACCTAATTCGCCCACGATATGCTACTGATCGGTCACACTCCCTAATCCGAGCGTGGTCCCAAACTCCCTTCACGTGAATATCACGTGGCATTAGGAATCAGGAGAAAATGTACAGGTCTCGAGATGGCGTGAGGCATGCTTTTGCTTTCTTGTTTCTAAGGAGAATGTCTACCTCTACCAAACGTCTCACAACAAATCCAATGAATGTCATGTTAATGACATGTACAATAAAGAGAATATTATTATAAAATCGACCTTTGCTAAGCCCGCACGCGTGTACAAGTCCATACCATTCACATGTGCCACGTGGCAAATACATTTTCTTGCCCATAAATCAAGTCGGGCCACCCACGATGTTGGAAACAGTTGTATGGCTTCGAGAACTCTCACCGTAACTTTTTTCAGCCCTACATTTTGTTTCGTAGATGTCTCCTGATGAATGGACGGATCTTATTATTGGGCAGAGGCATCTGTACATTGGGACTCCTCTGATGGACGGATCGGATTTAAAAATTTTGATCTATTTTCAAAATTATTTTGATTTTTTTTTTTTTTGCCAACTAAACATTAGCATGTTTTATATTTATGAGAAGCTAGAACATAGACAATTAAACACGTGACATACATGGCATATCTATGTAGGGGTCGGAAGGTGAATTGTGGTGCATGTAAGGTGTTTGAAGGTATTCCGACAATTTAGCACATTTGAAGCGCTTGACATGTGAGCACTTAAAGCTAGGCAGTAGCATTGGGCACATTAGCATATTGTCATGGCATGTATAAAGTAAATGAAGATGGACACAGTCGTTGCATTGGCACATGTGAGTTGATTTGTCCGTATGAGGTACTTGGGATAGGAATTGCCAATAACCCTTAATTAAAGGGACCCCTTGTAGCCCTAATGCGTTTAATGAAAGGGCACCATGTGTGCAAATTAGATGTAGGGCCAAATTTATTATATAAAATTATGGTGTTGTACTTTTCATTGTAAGGCTTTGACATTGTAATAGTTTGTCTAAGTCACTAACCTGAAATTATGGTACTGTGCTTTTCATTGTAAGGCCATGACATTGAAATAGTTTGTCTAAATCACTAACCTATAATGACAATATCCATTTTGGTACCATTATAGGAATTGCCAAATGTAAGGTTTTCATCCTTTAATCCTGTAATGGCATTGTCCAAACATAAGGGCCAAATTACATTGAATTTATTTTGATAAATGTGGCATATGTGAGGCTATTAATGACGAATGTTGCGTACATATGAGGCTATTAAAGGTGAATAGTAGCACATATGAGTTAATTTAAAAAAGAAAAAACTCATTTTCCTTCCACCACAAGGAAATGCTTTTATAGGGGCAGAGGTGGAAAAATAGATTTACCTACAAGCAGCAGAAGAAG
Organism: Liriodendron chinense; assembly: GCA_003013855.2. NCBI lineage: Eukaryota > Viridiplantae > Streptophyta > Magnoliopsida > Magnoliales > Magnoliaceae > Liriodendron > Liriodendron chinense. The sequence continues at coordinate 5,285,973 of PVNU02000439.1, read as the reverse complement.
AAAATTGTATTTCCAACCTGTTTTCATAAAGGAAGTCTTCACAAATAATGAAAAGTTATTTGATGAGAAATTATCTTCTTCTTTTTTTTTTTTTTTTTTCTATAAATCCAAAACAGTTACTGTGAAAAAGGATTTCTACCGGCTGATGTTCAAATGCAATTTCTCAATTTCAGTGGAGAATGCTGTCAATATTCTGGACATCCACACATCCAAAGGACCCCTCAAGTGAAAATTAATCAGTTTGAATATATATATATATATATATATATATATATATATATATATGAACAAGGCTACCTAGTAATCAAGGCCGCCCAAGTTTTGGGGTACATCACAGAGTAATCGCAGTCGTGACAATTGAATGGATGGTTAAAAGTAAAATATTGAATGGTCCAAATTTCAATGGCAAAATTAGATGGTTACTATCATCTTGTCAGTGTAATTTTTTGTCCATCCAGAACTGGATCAGTGATTTGGACGGTCTGGATTACGGACCAACTACGCAATATGTACGGTCCAAGAATCACCACCATTTTTTAAATTGTCTCCCTCTACGAGAATTAAAAACACAGTACTGGGAATTCAAACTTCGTCCATTTCATTTGAATGCAAACCCACCACTAACCACTCTCCAATTCTATATATAACTCTCTTTCTCTCTCTCATTTCAATCCATCAATACCTTTTATTCCAGCACCGGATGGCGGGATTTCAACCTCCCTCCCCCTGAAAATCCAAGAAAATTTTCAGTATTTTTTTTTCTTCTTCCTTTTGATATTTTGCTCCAATTCATCAAGAAAGAGAATCGCATTTCTCTATCACAAAAGAAAATGGGAAAATGAAAAGAAACCCATCAGTTATCGCGGCTTGTTCGATCCATAGACTTCAAGTTCTTGAGTTCCGTTGATCAAAACTTGAAGAATTTTCCCAGGTTTTGCTGTCGTTGGAATTTAAGTTGTTTAAAATGGATAGTGCTGATCTGTACAGTGTCAGTAGTATGCGTCGAAACAGTTCCTCAATATGGAGGAACACGACGTCTAATGTTTTCTCTAGATCGCATCATGAGGAGAACGATGAAGAAGCTCTGAAATGGGCCGCTCTCGAGAAACTGCCGACGTATGATCGTTTGAGGAAAGGAATACTGACAGTTGCACCGGGGGAGCGAAGGGAAGTCGATATTCAGAATCTTGGATATCAGGAGAAGAAGATTTTGTTGGATAGATTGATTAAAGTTGCAGAGGAGGACAATGAGAAGTTCCTGTTGAAGCTGAGGAACCGCATTGATCAGTAAGAACCATTGCATTCTTTCCATGTTTTTCTCTCTCTTTTCTTTTCTTTTTTTCCTGATTTTCTGTTCTCAATCTATATACTTCTCATGTTCTTCTATCGAAGTAATCTCATGGCGTCTGTTTCTTGATTTTCCTCTTAGAGTTGGAATTGAACTTCCGACGATCGAAGTTCGGTTCGAGCATCTAAATATCGACGCAGAAGCTCACATCGGCAGCCGAGCTTTACCTTCATTCCTCAACTTCTTTACTAATACCTGTAGAGGTAATTCACACAGAGAACTACTTGAATATGGAGAACAAGGACACGAGAAGAATCTTCAAGCCTTAACTTTGGACAAGTGGGCCCACCATAGTGTGTTGTATTTTTAAGTTAATTTAAAAAATAAATTAGTATTTCAAAATTTCCTGTCGGGCCATGGCCATGGCCACGGGTGCGTGCATGCGTATGCAGGCGGATGTGTCTTTTCATGTAAGTCTGAAGGGTCACATCCTTTCACCTTTTGTGTGCATGGCCAAAAGGCATCAAACCGCATAACCAACTGTAGTGGAAAAGTTATGTGAGTGATATATATAGCTATTTACGCTTCAAGGGTTAGGTTAAAGATCGATAGTTACCTAATTCTTATAAACCTGTCTTACTTATTCTAAATATCGATTAAAGTCGGATAGATATCGACACTATTATATAGCTCTTTTTTCTTAATCCAAAATGTCAAAATTTTGAAACATGTGGAGAAATTGTTGTATTTTTAAGTTAATTTAAAAAATAAATTAGTGTTTCAAAATTTTTGTCGGGCCATGGGTGCGTACATGTGTGCGCGGGTGAATGTGTCTTTTCATGTAAGTCTGAAGGGTTACATCCCTTGACTTTTTGTTTTGAAAGTTTGGGTTTAAACCTAATTACCATGACCATTTATGAAAGGGTGTCTCTACAACCTTGAGGGTGTCCACTCAAGTCTATAAATAGACTTTTTTTTTTTTTTTTTAATCTGGTTTTTACATGTATGTGAAAAAATGCTTTCAAGAATGGTTTAAGTGTTTTATCGTTTGAGTTAAGATTATAAATGATTCGAGCCCGTGTAAAGTGAGTGCACCATTGGGATCGGATGATAGTTGTTGTATCCTGGAGGTTGATTGTTCAAAAAATCCTGTTGCACTTGGAATGTAATCCAAGGAAGGTGAATTCGATTTCAAGCCGAGTGATTTCAAATCACACCTCGACTTTTACAAGACGATAAATTTTTCTCTTTTATCATTTAGATTTTATATAGTTCAAATAATTTTCCAAACTCTAACATATAACACCGTGTGGGTCTAGCTTGTTGATCTGCTGGGAGCCCTGGCTCCTCATCTTTTACAAATGAGGAAACCATCACATATGAGGCAATCAAACAGTCTCAAAAGCACTCCTGATTGAACAATCCTAACACGATTGAGGATAATTCAGCAACAACACATTCAATGAGGTAAAGAAAACTGTTGATTCATAGAATGCATGCCACCAACCTGGGAGATTTTAGGGGCATGGTTTACCCACTTTGGATCCCGTCAGATCAACAGTCTAGATAACTGAGTTGTGCGGCCAATATGTCCCAACTCAAGGCTCAAGGAAACGGTGCATATGCTTGATTTGAGGATCATCTAAACCGTAGAATTCAGACACTCATAGAGAAAAATGTAGATTTATGTGTTCATAAATTGTACTCATTTTTTTTTTTTTTTAAAGGGGTTCTTGAACTATCTGCATATTCTTTCTAGTAGAAAGAGACCATTATCAATCCTTTGTGATGTCAGTGGGATCATCAAGCCTTCAAGGTGAGAAATGAAGTTTACGCGTGTGTGTGGCGGGGGTGGGTACTATGAGATCTTCCCATGAGGTCAAGCTCTATAAAGCCCACCGTGATGTGTGACGGACATCCATCCCATTAATCAGATGCAGCCTTCCATGGTGACTCATGGGCTTAAAAATCAGGCCAATCCATGACTTAAGTCGGCCACACCATAGACAATACTTGAGAGTGGATGCCTGCCCATTGAAACCTTCCTATAATATATACATCCCAGTGAGATGTGGTTTGGACATCTAGACCATACATTGTGTGTGTCCCACTTGGATGAGGGGTCATACTAAAATTTAGTCTATTCAAACTCATGTGGGCCCCACCAAGTTCTTTTAATTGTTTTAGGCATGATTTCCCATGGTTTCAGATGGTGTGGTCCACGTGAGTTCTAGACACATCTGATTTTTCATGCATCCCATAACTAAGAGGAAACCTACCAAATGCACGGTGTGGATGTCCATCAGACAGCATATACACACACATGTATGTATGTATAATAGGGAAACGCTATTGTGAGGTGGACCTCGTGGAAAGCTTCCCATGAGGTTTATCTCAAGCTGAGATATATGTATGTACGCATGTATGTATGTATATATGTGTTAATCAGATGCACCCTTCCATGGTGAGCTATGGACCAAAAGATCAGGCCAATACATGACTTAGGTGGGCCACACCATATGTCCACCCATGAAAACCTTCCTAATTGTATGTAGGCCAATGAGATATGGTTTAGACATCCAGCCCATCCATTGTGTGTGTCCCACATGGATGAGGGGTCACACCAAATTTAGGCGATTCAAACTCAGGCAGGGCCCCACCAAGTGCTTTAATTGTTTTAGGCATGATTTCTCATGAAAGTGTGGCCCACTTGAGTTCCAAATAGGGCCTAGAGGGGACCCTAGCTACCAAATTCACGACACACACACACAACCGCCGCTCCCATCTAAGCCTCCAGTCAACGGTAGGTGTGGTATCACCATTGTTTTCTATGGTGTGGTCCACCTAAGATTTACATCTGCCTCATTTTTGGATTCATATCCTAAAATAAGCTATCAAAATGGATGGATGGCATGGATAAAACACATACATCATGGTGAGCCCACGTAGCTTTCCCAGCCAGCATGCAATCCCGGTCCTTTAGGTAAAAGCACTTAACGTGAAGGGTGAAGGGGTAGTCTAGCTCGGTCGGGCCCAATAAATGATCAGGAAGGTTTTAATGGGCGGGTAACCCCTCTCAACTGTAATATGTGGTGCGGCCCACTTGAGTCATGGATTGACTGGATTTTTAAGCTTGTCCCACCATGGAATGGTGCATTTGTCTGAAAGGGTAGATGTGTAGGCCCCACTGTGACGTGGATCGGACATCAACTCTGTGCATTTGATTGGTCCCCTTTAGGTTATGGGATGTCCCAAAAATCAGCTGTATACAGAACTCAGGTGGGCGATGCCATCTAAAACTATGTGAAGACATGCCTAAAACATCTACAAGCACTTGGTGGGGCCCACATAAATTTTGGGCTGGATTTATGAACCACATCTCGGTGGGCCCAATCAACGATCATGAAGTTGTTAATGGGCAGGTAACCCCTCTCAACTGTTGTATGTGGTGTGGCCCACGTAAGTCATGGATTGACCTGGGTTTTAAGCCTTTGGCCCAGCATGGAATGGTGCATCTCACTGATTGGGTAGATGTCCAATCCACATCATGGTGGGGCCCACACAACTCAACCTCATGGGAAGTTCTCATGAGATCGACCTCATAGTACCATTTCCATATGGGTACACACATATATACATTCATCAAATGACGAGTTGGGTTTTGATTGATTTTGGTTTTGGTATAATGTAAAGATTCTGTGCTCAAACAACTGATAGTTTTGTCCATGTAATCTTGAAGATTGACTTTGCTTTTAGGCCCTCCGGGCGCGGGGAAGACCACATTGCTGTTAGCTTTGGCGGGGAAACTTGATTCAGATTTAAAGGTAGAAACATTGCACTCTTATTACAGCCTGTTTGATTAATTCACGTGAAAAGAAAATATTTTCCTTTAGTGGGATGTTTCCTGCTGTTTGTCATGCAAGGAACATGGTAGATTCCACACAATAATCATTGGGCTTAACATCAATGGCAATGTCTATGACCCTATGGCTTGGTAGTAGACTCACAGGAGTTTCAACACAAGGTCATGGGTTTGAGAACCCATTGTGGTGTGAGTGCGTGGGCATGTGTGAGTGTGAGTGCATGTAGATAAAAAAAACAAAAAATTAAAAAAGAAAAAAGCAATAGTTGTAATTCTAACACAAGATACAAACTGACTATTGTCTACTAAATTTAGAATTTCCATTTGTGAATCCAACGTACCCCTCATAATGGAATTCTATGAACTTCTCTGGTGGAGAAATTCATGATTACAAATTCCTTTCCTTCACCATAGATTCTTGCTTATCAAATACAGTCCCTTGCTTTCAATAGTTCTTGAGAATCATTTCGTGTACACGTATGAGGTTTTTTTTTTTTTTTTTTTTTGAAATATCAGGTTTCTGGGAGAGTGACTTACAATGGTCATGAACTGGGAGAGTTTGTACCTCAGAGGACTGCTGCCTACATCAGTCAATATGATGAACATATAGGGGAAATGACTGTGAGAGAAACCTTGGCTTTCTCTGCAAGGTGTCAGGGAGTTGGAACGAGTTATGGTAAGACACATGATTTTTTCTTTTTCTTTTTCAAAACCATGTCAAGATAATGTCACAGATTTTTAATCATTTGTTTCCTTTTTCACAATAATCTGCAGAAATGTTGCAAGAGCTGTCGAGAAGAGAGAAGGAAGCAAATATTAAACCGGATCCTGATATCGATGTCTACATGAAGGTAAGAAACAAATAGCAAGCCTTAAAAGTGTTGTACGGATGACATTCATTGCATCGGCACTAGAACATGACATTATACCTTTGGAAATTACTATATAAAAATCCATAGAAGTTTATTTTGTTGCTGTTTCTTTGGCTTTCCTACTAGTTTATGTCAGTCATGATAATCCTAGAGCATTACTCTTGCATGACCACCATTTTCTACCAACAATAGTCTTTCCTAGCGGAGGGATGTCACCCCCGAGTTAGAAGCATGGGGCTCTTTTCAGGCGTCTTCTTCAAATATTCACTTCCACTGAAGAGAAGGGAGAAAGTGATTTGGGGGAAATCAAGTGTTAGGAAGAAAAATGATCTCCCTAACTTAATTTATTACAAGCTTAATAATATGAATGGAATGGTGTCCTGAGGGGGCATCAAGTAAAACTAAAGATGCACATATACTCTTAACACTCCCCCTCAAGCAGGAGCATAGATATAAAACATGCCTAGCTTACCCATAGGATCACGAAGGTGAGAAGAGTGAATGGCCTTGGTAAGAATATCCGCAAGTTGATCCTTGGAATGAACATGGAACATAGAAATCAACTTAGAGGATAAGTTCTCGCAGAAGAAATATCACTCCATCTTGACATGCTTTCTTGGATTAGATGCAATATGAAGCACAGTTTGGTTATCACAATGGAGTGAAATGGGCAACACAAAGTTACAGTTTCTGGTAGTAGATGAGCTGGTCAATCCGGTTTGCATCACAATACGCATTAGCATGAAGATGACCGTGATCTGAGTACAAAAGACCCTTTCTAGGTGAAGACTTCAGGTAACAAAGTATTCGTAGACAACCTTAGGATGACGTGTACAGGGAGCGTGCATAAATTGACTCACAATACGGGTGGATCATGGATAAACAGATGACTTTTCCCATGGTACATGCATGGATCTGCAAGACCTTCTGACTCTTTAGAATGGAGGTAGTGATTCACCTCTATTGGAGTATCAGCAGGACATGAATCGAGCATGCTATTCTCTTGAAGAAGGTCAACGACATATTTATACTACGAGATAAATATACCTGACTTGGATTGGGCAACTTCAATTCTAAGAAAAGGTGCCTATAGAAAACTCTTTCCTAGCTTTCATCTCATCTTTACTATCACCAAATATAGTAATATCATTGAGATAGGCTGCTAATATAGTCAAAGAGGAGCAAGATCTTTTCACAAATATGAAGTGATCACAAGCATTATGCTGGAGGTGAATGTGAGAGATGTGTTTTTTAAAGTGTACAAATTAAACTATGCTGGAGGATATAATGCTTTCTTCAACTTGCACACTTTGCATTTAGAATCTGGAGGATGAAAATCCAGAGGGAGCGACAGAGATACTTTCTATCAAAGATCACTATAAGGAAATGCATTCTTTACATCTAACTTGGTGAAGTGGCCAGTGATGATGAGAAGCTATAGCCAAAAGAACTCACATCAACAGCTTGGCAATGGGGGAAATGTCTTGTGGTAATCAAAGCCAAACTGTTGTCTAAACCCCTTTGCAAAAAGATGGACTTCGGGTCGAGTAATAGAACCATCGGGGTTATGTACGCCCATTTATGCTCAACAATGTGTTTTCCTTTTGGCAAGTCAACGAGAATCCAAGTTTCCTATTTATTGAGAGTTGACATCTCTTCCATCATAACTGCTTTCTAACAAGGATCTGCTAGAGCATCTATAACTCTAGAAGTAACAAACACAGTAGACATAGAGGAAAGAAAAGCTTTGAAAGAAAAAGAAATTCACTTATGTGAAAAAATTGCTTATAGGCTGAAAGGTACTTGATTTGTATCTTTCAAGACCAATGGGTGTGCATGTAGGCTTTACAAAGTGCGATGGGAAGAACGGATGGAGATATTGGTTCTGAACAGGTGATTGGTGAATGTCGGGCTTGTAACTGAGTCAGCAGAGAGGTGGTGGTCGATCATATCTCAGAAGGCTGTTCCCTTTTCTTTTTGCAAGTGTACAGCTAAAGAGGTTTTTAGCTAGCATAGGACAGATAAAGCAAGACTATCAATCATAACCAGAAGAGGAAGTGCATCTGCACATGAAGGGTTAGTATCAGCTGCCTTAGAAAGGAAGTGGGGAATATTATTGGAGAATGTGATATCCCTTAAAATATTCTTCTTCTTAGTTGTGGAGCAATAAAACTAATACCTTTTGTGTGTTGATTCATATCCTAAAAACCACACCTAATAAATTAGGGACCCGACTTATCTCGAAAATGCCCCAAACATGAATAAAACACACACACACACCAAAATACCCAAGGAGTGTATGGATAAGATGTTTGAAATACAATGCCATGATCAAAGAAGTAGTTCTGCAGATTATGACACATATTCCTTAGCATTGTCAGACTCAAAGACTCGACCATTTCATCAAACAATGTTACAATTAATAGCACTCCGCTTCTATTTTTCTTTATATATACCCAGGTAAAACAAGAATAATCATCAACAAACAGGATAAAATATCTAAATCTAGAAACAGAAACAACAGGGGCAGGCCCCCACACATTAGAGTGAACTAAGTAAAATGAACAGCACTTTTATTTTCACTAACCTGATATGTAGTTCGACACGTATCACATTGAAATCTAACATTCTAATGAAATTTACATGGAAATAAAATCGTAAGGGACCAAACTGACACATGACCCATATGTCTATGCCAAATTTGTACCGCAAATTATTGTTGAGACTAGACATAGAGATGTGAGCAATAGGAGCATCACCAACATCAAGTAGATACAGCCTCTGAACTTCAAATGCCACTTATTCTCTTCTTGATTTGCAAATCCTGAACTGCAAAATGGAAAGGAAAAAGTAACACAGCAATTCAATTTCTTTATAAGAACACTTACAGAGAACAAAGTAGGAAATTATGAAACACGAATAACTGAAGGCACCAACGCTGAAGAATTGAACTAGATGAGATTCTTTTTAAAAAAACTTTATAATATCCATCAACTAATTTAATATGATAGGAAGAAATATGAGCATTAGAAGAAGTTACCTTCTTAACATGCCATGTGATCAGTGGAATCGAAATTAATGATCCAAGACGTATAAGGATGAGATATGGATCTTGACATATGGTTTGCAGATATACCTGATTGATCACTTGATGTACTAGCAGCAGAAAGAGAAGCACGAAGACTGATACCTCTTGATGAAGTTCACTAGTAGTGTTAGACATTGAGTCAACGATGGCAGGATCCCTCTCAGGATTAACATTGTTAGCTCTACTCTTGAGCTTCGGGAGAAGCTGAGGGTGAAGATCATAACAATGTCCACAACCGTGTCTCAAATTTCTTTAGTCGTCGTACATAACATCAATCCTCCAACTAATTCTAGGCTGCATAGAGTGGAGCAACTAGAACACCAAAGTCAGATTTTCTCTTTTTTAGTCTTCATGGGATGGATCATCTTCCTTTGGCTCTTCGAGCTGCCAGTGATATACCCCAATTTCTTCCAGCCCCCAATTAACATCTTGGCCGACTACGACCAGTTCAAACTGTTGGCTCCATCAAACTTCATTGTGGTAATTACGAATCCCGGGTGTTGATCTGGATAACTAGCCCCCTGACTCTAGTTCTTTTCTAATCACCATTCCAATACTATCTCCCATATGTATAACTAGGAAGAATACTGTGAATAGGGCCAAACCACAAACAACTGGAAGGAAACCAAATCACAAAATACTAGCATCTGATGGAGCCATGATCTTGTAGGTGACATGCATTCTGATCTCAGTGAAGTACGGATTTAAGATTCATTGACAGATGTCTCAACAAAGAAGAGATGCAACAGGAGGCTTCCAAGTGGAGGTTTGGCTACATCTACTGGACCCACAAAAGGCTCAAAGGGTACCACCAATAATGTCACCACTCTTACTATTGGCAGCGACGCTGGTGCCTGTTGGCAATTCTTCTGTTGGTGTCGCTGGTGGCCACTGCTGTCAGCAAAGATGAGGAAAAAAAGAGGAACAAAAGAGAGGAGAAAGGAAAGGTACAAACTAGTCTAGGAAAACCCTGCCTCTGATACCAAATTGAAGAGGAAGAAAGAGATATGAAGAAAACCATGTGTTAAGAAGAAAAATGATCTCCCTAACCTATTTTGTTAAGAGCATAATAATACAAGTGGAATGATGAACAGAGGGAGCATCGAGTAAAAGTAAAAACACACATATACTCTAATAACTTGGAACTATCATTATTTTGGGCCCTTCTTTGGTGGTTGATGATGTTGTAACACTACTTACCATGGTTTGCCTTATTTTGCCATAATACTGCAATTTACTAGCTCCATTGGATCAATTTATATCCTCAAAAAAAAAAAAAAAAAAAAAAAAAGGCATTTCTAGAAGATACACATATTTATCATCAGTCATATGCTATGCATCATCTTCTTTCTCCAAAGATTTTGTAGATCACCATCAACCAAACATCTCATGTGATTTCTTTATCCTTGAAGCTGTCATCAATTATAGCTCATTTCATCATTGAAACTCAAAAGATCGTTTCAAAATTGGTGTGCATGAGTGTTGTCAAAATCCTATGATTTACGATTTGAGTCGAATCCTAAGGAAAACTGATTGGAATCCCACCTTTGAATCCCTTTTCATATGAATCCTATGATTTTATGATTTGAATCCTACGATTTACGATTCAAATTGTACTTGTTTTCTTCTATTTTGAGCTTCACTCGGCTTTTATTTTATGTTTTTAAATTGGTCGTGGCTTTAAGAATCATTTAGAGAAAACCTTTCAAAAAAACAAAAAACAAAACAAAAGAACCATTTAGAAAAGGTAAATTATTTTGTTTTGTTCTTTATAAGAGATTAAATGATATATATTCTCTTCAACGTTAAATCATTAAATCGTAGAGCTTATTATTATTATGATTTCTTACTTTTTAATTGGTCGAAACATCAAATTGATGTATGACTTATCTAGAATGCTTTTATGGATGATTACGATCATGTTGACTTATGTATTGTGGAATGATAGTTAGAATCCAAATATCTTTTTTTGTTGGTCTATGGAATCAAATGCCGCTTTTCCAATGCAATTCTACATTCAAAAAAGGTAACAAGAACATAAATTATTAAAGGATCTTTGTATTTTTTTAAGGAAAATTTCTTGAAAGACAAAAAAAGAAAAGAAAAGAAGGAAAGATAAGAATCATTTAATTTTTAAGTAAGACCATGTTATGATAATGTTAAATTTTAAATTTTTTCTAATTTATTTATACTTTTTTAGAAAATCATAACAAATCTTACAATTTACGATGCAATTTGTAATTTGATACAATTCAACCCCTATTACGATTTGCTACGCGATAATGATCTTGACAACATCAGTGCATTTATCGAGGGGCTTCTAGGCTACAGAATGAATGCTTCTCATGGTCTTTACCACATCCCTTGTTCATTTCTTCATCACTTCATCAAAGATAAGTAGCTTGTTCTAAATGAGCTATAGATAAAATTTAACAGATCCTAACACAAATTAAAACCCTTGGGAAATTGTTTTTCTAGGCTGTGTAGCTTCTGACCAGTCCATGTAATTCCCATAATTATAGAGTCCTGATTTTGCATGTCCCATTTTCATTCTACATGACGATGTGGATATTTTCTACCTATTTCTGTAGGCAGTAGCACTGCCAGGAGAAGAGGCTAGTGTTGTTACAGACTACATTATTAAGGTATGTACTATGAATAAAGAAAAGCATCATTTTTCACAAAGCTGTAACATTTGGAGGATTTCAGAATCCTAAAGATGAAAAATTCTCTCTTTCTTGTTCCTCTTGAAACTACAGATTCTAGGACTAGAAGTCTGCGCTGACACCCTGGTAGGAGATGAAATGTTGAGGGGAATCTCCGGGGGACAAAGGAAGCGTGTAACGACAGGTAGAACAGACACCATAAGAATGATTGAGATTGTAATATTAGAATGGGGTCATTTTTTCTTCCTTAGCATCTCATGCACATACTGTTTCTTTTCTACTGTGAAGGGGAGATGCTTGTTGGACCTTCAAGGGCATTGTTCATGGATGAGATATCCACCGGTCTAGATAGCTCCACTACTTTTCAGATTGTGAATGCACTCAGGCAATCCATTCACATTCTCAATTTAACAGCCATTATTTCTCTGCTCCAGCCAGCACCAGAGACTTATGACCTCTTCGATGACATTATTCTTCTATCGGAGGGCCAGATTGTGTATCAGGGGCCTCGTGAGAATGTGCTCGAGTTCTTTGAATCGATGGGCTTCAAATGCCCTGAGAGAAAAGGCGTTGCAGATTTTTTGCAAGAAGTAAGTTTCACAACCCCAAATATCAAACTGAATATTGAGTTCTGGCTTACTTCCAAATGCACCCAAAATGTTATAACATGGAATTGCTAGCACTGACTCCTAATTTTGAGTAAACAGGTTACGTCAAGGAAAGATCAGCAGCAGTATTGGGCAAAGCAAGATGAGCCTTACAGTTACATTCCTGTCATGGCATTCGCAGAAGCATTCCAGTCATTCCATGTTGGCAAGAGATTAGGAGATGAACTTGCCATCCCGTTTGACAAGAGCAAGAGCCATCCTGCCTGCTTTAACAACTTCCCGATTCGGCTCTAGCAAGAAGGAACTACTGAAGGCCTGCACCTCAAGAGAATATTTGCTAATGAGGAGGAACTCGTTTGTCTTCATCTTCAAGATATTCCAGGTGAGTAACTTCACTAGTTGAATTCTGCTCTCTTTAATTCCAAGAGTTCTTTTCTCTCTCTCTCTCTCTCTCTCTCTCTCTCTCTCTCTCTCTCTCTCTCTCTCTCTCTACAGTTGCAATGACCTTAAATCATGCTTTCTTTCCTATCTCAGCTCATATTCATCTCAACGATCTCAATGACTGTCTTCCTGCGTACCAAGATGCCCCGTGATACAATAAATGATGGTGGGATCTTTATGGGTGCTCTATTTTTTTCACTTTTCGTATCCATGTTCAACGGGTTTGCAGAGCTTGCCATGGCCATTCATAAGCTTCCTGTTTTCTACAAGCAAAGAGACCTCCTTTTCTTTCCTGCATGGGCCTACTCCCTACCTATATGGATCCTCAGGATTCCAATATCAATCGTGGAAGTTGCTCTCCAGGTGGGCCTCACTTATTATGTGATTGGCTTTGATCCAAATGCTGGGAGGTAAGATCAAAGAAAGGGATTGATTTCAAATTCCCTTGATTGCATCACTACTAAGCTATCGCTGCAAAATGCTTGGTGCAGGTTTTTTAAACAATATTTGGTACTTCTAGCCTCTAGCCAGATGGCCTCTGGATTGTTTCGAGTCATTGCTGTTTGTGGGAGGAGCATGATCGTTGCAAATACATTCGGATCTTTTGTACTTCTTTTGGTGGCAGCATTGGGTGGGTTCCTCTTGTCTCGAGGTAAGATGCACAAATAAAAATTTCTTTCCCGCAAACTTTTGAAACGCCTGACTACATTTTGCTGATATATGCACTGGTTGACTAAGGAAGCATTAGGCAGTATACCCAACTACATTTTCAATTGAATGTTTCAGTGGGGTGGCTCATGTTGAATTTACCGAGCATTTGGGACAGCAAGGGAAATGATACCCTCATGGTTTTCATTATCCATTTTTTACTATTCCACACCAAAAATAGGCATTTCATTTGTTTCGTGTACTACTTCAAATGAATATATGTTAGATTGCAAAAGAAAAAAAAAGCATATCCCCACACCCACTCTTGTCCTGACCATCATTAGCAAAATTCTGTACTTAAAAAAAGAACGTATAATTGATTAAACATTTGAAACTCCATATATTTTATAAGATAGGGGAAAAAAACTCTTTTTTTTTTGGAAAACTGAATTAAGCATTTTTGTTTTTTCAATCAAACACATTTTATTTAAAAAAAAAAAAATTTTGGGGGCAATTTAAAAACAAAGATTGGTGGTCACCACCCAAAATTGAGAAGAAAGTGACAATTTTTAGTAGAGATTGACTGATTTATATGCGGATTACTTGGAAAGGAAGGATTTGAAAGAAGAAAAGAACATCATTTGACTATCATATACATTATTCTTCATGCATATAGAAATTCTAATTATTTTAATTGAAGTTCTCTATTTTAACCTCATGTATACATAATATATGCACATTTATACACATATATAGCTGTATTTTTGTCTCCATTTTTTATGAGTCCAAACCATATTAAACTCAAACTTTTCATTCTCCAAAACTTTTGGCATTTCTGTTCTTTTACCATGTTTATAACGTTTGAGACCAAATTAAATTTGAACATCTACTGTACTGTTTTTCTTGCCATGCGCCATGCTAACTATGCTCCCGACATACTTCCCAGCATGTTACTTAAACATTCTCTGTTTGGGTACAGATTGTAAGACATGATGGGACGTACAGCAGGATGGCTGTAGTAGTGGGGCCCACTGGCCCCACTGGCCTTCCATGTATAGCATTAGCTCTCATTATATATTTTATTCCTTATATAGCATTCTTGATTTATTTTCTTCCTTGTATAAATGATATACTAGGTTGTACATCTCTATATATTCACCCTCATTGGGGTCAGTTTGAATATAGAAAAACTCGAGAGGAGAATTCTCTTCAATCTCTAGAATTTCCTGTGTTGTCACAGATAATGTGAAGAAATGGTGGAAATGGGGCTACTGGGTCTCACCCTTGATGTATGCACAGAATGCGATCTCTGTCAATGAATTCCTTGGGAAAAATTGGAACCATGTAAGGTTCTTTTTTACATAGTATAAAGATTTTCATTTTAGCAGGAAACCAGCTCAAGTTTCAGATTCGACACTGTTTTACAGTTTCTTCCAGGATCTACAGAACCATTGGGAGTGGAAGTCCTAAAGTCCCGTGGAATCTTTGTTCACGCATATTGGTATTGGCTTGGTTTAGGTGCATTGGTTGGTTTTGTATTATTATTCAATGCCATTTGTCCCCTGGCTCTTCATTATCTAAACCGTGAGTGTCCTCTTCCCTCGTGTGTGCACCACTCCAATCTAGAAGATCCTAATAGATTTCCACAGCTTCTTAGACTTGTTTGTTTCAAATGACTGCAGCATATGGGAAAGCGCAAGCACTTCTATCTGAAGAAGCCTTGAGGGAGAAACATGCTAACAGAACAGGAGAACTTATAGGGACAACGAACGGAAGAGAGAGCTCTGTGGACCACATCAGACCAGAATGTAAACTCGGTCCATTTCTCAATGAGGAATTATATGATTCTCAACCCAAGTAAAGAGTCCCCTCACATTTTCAGTTTTTACAAGTGTGGCCCATTGACTCAACCTTTTTATTAGTTTGAAGACACCTTTCTCACCTTCTATGCCTAAAAAATCTCCTCCAATGGCAATCCCAATCTTTCAATTTGTTGGCTGGCTGGCAGATAGGCAGTTGGAAAAGTAATATAGCAATGTTCTATTATATTCAACAGGAAAAGGCCAAAGATATTCCAACTTGGGATCATGGGCCTCTCACAAAGGGGCCCATCATATCATCAATCTGAATAGCTGACCCATTGGCCGCACTTGTACAAATTAAAAATCTGAGGACTTGCGGGGTAGGATTCAACTTGTGCCTATTGTCTGATATATTTTATGCTTCATAATTGTTGATGAAATCAAATCATGTTACTGCAGCAAGACGCAATGAAACAAGGAGCAGCACTATCTCGGAAGGGTCGTTTTCTTTGCAACGAGAAGCCATTTCCAGTGACAGTCGGAGCACAAAGAAGGGAATGGTTCTTCCATTTGCACCTCTTTCAATCACCTTCGATAATATCCGATACTCTGTAGATATGCCAGAGGTAGCTTTGGATAACTGCTAAAATCTGCGGCTTCAACACAAACATGTGAATTTTCTCATTAAACATGAACTCGCAGGAAATGAATTCTCAAGGTTTTCCAGAAGATCGGTTGGAGCTCCTGAAAGGTGTGAGTGGAGCTTTCAGGCCAGGAGTTCTCACAGCCCTTATGGGTGTTAGTGGTGCTGGTAAGACTACTCTAATGGATGTGTTGGCCGGACGGAAGACTGGTGGATATATAGAGGGAAACATCACAATATCTGGTTATCCCAAGAAGCAGGAAACGTTTGCCCGTATATCTGGATACTGTGAACAGAACGACATCCACTCACCTCATGTCACAGTCCATGAATCTCTCATCTATTCTGCGTGGCTTCGATTGCCCGCTGAAGTTGACTCCGCAACAAGAAAGGTCAGTGCTGTCAATACTCATCTGTTCCTTAATGATCTCTTTTTGGGCGTCTATTTGGGTGTTGGCTAACTGGTAAACTGGTGGGCCCAGATGTTCGTCGAGGAAGTCATGGAGCTTGTAGAGCTGGCATCCTTGAGGGGTTCGCTGGTGGGGTTGCCTGGCATCAATGGGCTATCGACCGAGCAGCGTAAGAGGATGACCATTGCTGTTGAGCTTGTTGCAAACCCCTCCATAATATTCATGGATGAACCGACGTCTGGACTTGATGCAAGGGCTGCAGCAATTGTGATGAGAACAGTGAGGAACACAGTCGACACAGGAAGAACAGTGGTGTGCACAATTCACCAGCCGAGCATTGATATATTCGAAGCTTTCGATGAGGTAAGAGGCGATTGAAATGAAACAAGTGGCGATTTTGTCTTGTCTTTTTTTTTTTTTTTTTTTGGATCTGCTAATGCATTGGAGATCTGCTTCTTGCCCGACTGCAGCTTCTCCTATTGAAGCGAGGGGGTGAAGAAATATATGTGGGTCCGCTTGGGCACAATTCTTTCCACCTGATAAAGTACTTTGAGGTAATGAATTCTATTCTCTAGTCTTAGATCTCCTAGTTTCAATGCTAATGAATTTGGGTTTTGTTTTATCAAGGGAATCAATGGAGTTAGCAAGATAAAAGATGGTTTTAATCCTGCAACATGGATGTTGGAAGTGACCACACCAGTACAAGAAGAGACTCTTGGGGTTAACTTCGTCGAGATATACAAGAACTCAGAATTGTATAGGTTAGACCGTCTTTCAACTGTCTAGGACTCGAACACCATGAATATCTTCACCTATAACCAATCTTTGGCAATTGTTGCAGGAGAAACAAAGCTCTGATTAAGGAACTGAGTAAACCTCCTCCCGGTTCAAGAGATCTCTACTTTCCAACCAAGTACTCACAGCCCTTCTTCACACAATGCATGGCCTGCCTCTGGAAACAACACTGGTCATACTGGCGCAACACGGAGTACACGGCGGTGAGGTTTTGGTTTGCAATCTTTGTAGGCTTGTCGTTCGGGTCAATATTCTGGGATATCGGCTCCAAAACGTAAGCTACTCGGTATATCTACATTGATGCAGATTCCCAAACCAGATGCTCCTCCTCTGGGAGGAATCCCTTTTAAGATTGGAATTGAAGACAATATGATTTTGATGTTGGAAATTTTCAGGCAAAGGCAACAGGATCTGCTTAATTCGATGGCTTCCATGTATAGTGCCGCTCTCTTCCTCGGGGTACAAAACGCATCATCTGTGCAGCCGGTCGTGGCCGTCGAACGAACAGTCTTTTACAGAGAGAGAGCTGCCGGAATGTATTCCGCTTTGCCATATGCATTCGGGCAGGTAACTTCTTTCTGCATTGTCTTACACGCAAACTGATGCAGCAGTCTTTCATCGGTTTTCTGTTTAATGTTTTCACTGAATTTGCAGGTTGTGATCGAGCTTCCATACATCTTGTTGCAGGCCGTGGTGTATGGGACTATTGTGTATGCGATGACCGGATACGAATGGACAGTTGTCAAGTTCATCTGGTACCTGTTCTTCATGTACTTCACACTTCTAACCTTCACTTACTTTGGGATGATGACAGTAGGCATTACCCCCAATCACAACATCGCAGCCATCATTTCGATTGCATTCTACATGATTTGGAATATCTTCACAGGCTTTCTGATTCCGAAAACAGTAAGTTGAGAATTCTACTCATCCGTAAATTGCTGGATTTGTAAGAGAGTTTAGATGGTAAAAATGCTTTTCGGGTCTATTGCAGAGGATTCCTGTATGGTGGAGATGGAATTACTGGTTAGACCCCATTGCATGGGCCTTGTATGGACTGGTTACGACGCAGTATGGCAATGTAGATGATGTACTCGATTCAGGTCAGACAATAAAAGCATTCGTGAGGAGTTACTTTGGATTCAAGCGCGATTTCGTGGGAGTTGTTGCCGCGATGCACATCGTCTTCGCTGTTGTGTTCGCGCTCACCTTCGCCATTTCAATTAGGACATTCAACTTCCAAAGAAGATAAGAAATGCTTCTTCTTCTTCTTCTTCTTCTTCAAGAAAGCCTTTGATGATCCTTCCTTCACTGACTATATCAATCCATTGTTCGAGTTTTTGAATTGAATAAGTAAATTCTTTTCACATTGCTGTTAGAGCTGCCTCCATGCAGCTGACCAGTGATAAGCTGTGCCGGAACGACGTGGACCCACCTACACTTCAGATGATCATTGTTGTGTTCTTCTGGACTCTAACTGGACTTCTATGTGACACATATAATTTCTAAGTGCCTGCGTATCATCCATCACACTCTGCCAGAGTATCATTTGTATTGTGGCCCACCTAATGATCAGATTAGCCTGATTCTTGAGAAAAGGCTTCCAAGTAGGACTGTAGGATCTGCCCGATTGGCCCAAAGATAGACGGTTAAGATTATAAATGGTCAACAGTCCTCACTCATCTGAAGCAAGCCAAAGATTTGATGGCTAGGGACTTTCACTGTGGAAATGGGGAATCCATGGTGGGGCCCATCATATCTGTGATGTGGATTACCGAACCATTTGCCCCAAATTATGCATATTCTCGAGTACAGACCATATGCAAAGATCAAGCTGTTGAAGGGATACCCACACGTGAAAGGAGTAAATGGTCTATAAGCATACCAACGGTCCATATTCTGCTTACACATGTGGTCTGCCTGATGTGTGGGCCCAACTGATTTTTGTGTATGATCCTCATCACACCACACACAACATTGGTAATGATGAGAGCTTTCATATGAGAGGAATGATAATGAAATTTGGATCGATTAAATAAAATAAAATGAATGAAATATGTGGGAAAAGTGTTTGGCTCTAATTCATTTGTGCAATGTGTACATGTTGTGCTGGGCGTGATAGAGCCTGATACATCTGTTTTGAACTGAACGCCTCTAACCCCAAGCACCGAAATAAATTAAGAAACTAAGACCTTTACAGATCGGCTGTATATTCAGCGGCCTATTTAGAACAATTAGGCAATTTATGAAGGAGAGTACTCATTCTTCTAATGAGTTCTCTGCGATCTGATGGTTGCGGCGTAGATGGCAAGGTTCTAAAATTGCATTTTTCCTTGGTCCAGTGGTTGTGGTGTAGACGAAAGGAATTACATTAAAACTAGACAAAAAAGTCAGTCTAACTTGATAGCAAGTCGGTCCAACGTTTAGGATTACGCTAAGCTAAACTAAGGTCAGTCCAGCATGGTAGCATAGACAGAAACTAAAGCTAATCTAAGATAGAAAGTATTGAGTTCCAAGAATATATATAGAGTTTCTAAATGGTTGATCAAGAGTGATTTGCATATTTTCTTCCCATGCTTGCTAATGTGTGAATAACTATTTGGGCCATAAATGGTTGTATGATGCTGTGTTTCGCCATGTGTAAAGAATGGTTGTTGTGGATTGGTCATCTGTTATGCACACGTTTTCAGGCGACTACATGGATGAGAGCCTTCCATGTTCTACCACGTGTGCGTGATTGCCATCCTTTCTCGCTTGAATGTACAACTTGCACCTTAAAAATCGGCCAACCTGGCATTGTTGTTACATACCTTTTCGCTAAGTGTTTCGCCGCAAGCTCCAGCTGTTATCTACTATGGGCCATGCGGCTGTGGAAGTGGGCATACTGTGATCTTTTTGTTGAAGGCATCAACAAACCTCATGATATACATTGTTCTATCCTTCTCTAACAGCTCGAGCTTTTAGCACAATCAGTCAATGACATGGTATTAGAATAAGACTTCCGGTGTTCAAGTCTTGGGGTTTGCAAATTTAGTATTATGAGCATTCGGTCCCTAACAGCTCGAGCTTTTAGCAAAACCCATCGGCGGCATCATTTGTTCCACTTGATCTAAGGTCCAAACCATTTATCATGTGGGTCCACCATGAACTTGCCGTAGCCTAAAATTCATTTTGGTTGATGCTCACGTCAGCCATGTGAGAAAAAGAAAAAGGTTCACCAGACCAAAAGTGCATCAACCATCAATATTCAACACACACCAACAGATCAGCCTGATTTTTTTGGGCCAGGGATGCTCAGGTCCGCCAATCAAATGGCTATGAACTTCCTATAAGTACAAATTGTGGCAATGTGTTGGCTTAGCCCACGGTCTGGTCCGTCCCACTTTTGAAGCAAGTTGGGGTCAAGTTAAAGGGGAAGTAAGGGTCAGGCTTGGGTTACAAAATATGGCCCATTTAAGTAAATGGGTTGGGTTGAGGTCAGGAACCCTACCCAACCCACCCTGCTCATATAGCCTGTCAATGGGCTAGGGTAGATGAGCCAATCTCTCCCGCCCCATTACCCTATGATACACAATACTCATTAATGGTGCAGGCTGGGCATACCTTTAACCCCATATACCATAAACACAAGTGGGGTGAAGTTAGGTGAAGTCAGCTTGGTAGAACCCAACCCAATCAATAGGTGAGGTTAGGTTGGGCTTGATGAATTTTCAGTGGAATCCTACGTTCATCTCTCAAGGTGGGGCTGCTTGATGGATGGCCCTAATCCTGCACACACAAGCTACCAAAACAAACACCCAGGTCCTTAGGTCAAGCAGCAGTCTGAGTGAAGATAGCCTAGTTTCAACACTGAGGTCTTGGTATCGATTCCCATAGTGGGGTGGCTAACATTGTGATGTGACTCACACAGGGGTGTGTGGGTGGGTATCGATTCCCATAGTGGGGTGGCTAACATTGTGATGTGACTCACACAGGGTTTGTGGGTGTACAAACAATGGCGTGTGTGAACTACTACCCACCCCCCCCCCCCCCCCCCCCCCCCCCCCAAAAAAAAAAAATTGTGATGGGCCACAGCCCTAGAATAGTGCTAATAAGACGGATCTTGATCATCCAATTAAGACCCTGCAAACAAGTGGTTGAAAACAAAAGTAAAGAACAACTAACATGCAAAAAAAAAAGAGTGGTAGACTGAGTGAAGATGACCTTGTCTCAACACTGAGGTCCTGCTATCGATTCCCAACATGGGAGTGGCTATTATTGAAGTGTGACTAGCAGTGGGACGTGTCTACTAAAAATAAATAGTATGGGAAATTTTACCCAAAACGACCTCACTGTGTAAAATCCAATCTGAATGGATTACATGATTGGAAACAGGTACAGGGCAACAGTTGCCCTCCAAACCATCTTGGTATGGCCCAACTCAATCACAGATGCGCTTTGCACCTAAATTTGGATTTTACACATCTAATGGTCCGAGTAAATTCACATACACATCATGGTGGGCCCCACCAAAAATCTTGTCGGGACCTTCCTTTCCAACTGTATAGAGATTATTTATAGGAATAAAAAGGGAACTGTATGGGAGGGCACCCTTGATTTTGACAGGGACCACCCTGCAGGTGTACTTGAGATCCACTCCGACTATAAAATATTTAGACCCAATTAGGCCCATGATTCCAGTGGGCCACACCAACGGAAGGAGTTAGGATAAAGATGTTCGCCCTTAATTTTCATAGGGCCCACTGTAATAATGATTTGAAATCCACTCCAACCATTTGGTTCCACACAAAAATTTCAGCTTGTGTTCCAAAAATCGTACCTTTATGTGATTCGGTACTGAAAACAATTTGGAGGGCAAGCATTTCTTGTAACTTGTTTTTAGTCATGTGGTCCAAGGAAATCACAGATGAAGCTGATTTACCCTTTTTTTTAGTCACGCAACACACCCACCCTGCTAGCTGCACAACACACCCACACAGTGGGTCATATGATGCATCCACCCACTAGTGGGGTTAGTGTCCCTCCTTAGCACTCGAACCTAAGACCTGCTGTTGAAATGCTTAGGTGTCTTCCAGCTGGGCTAGCAGGCCAGACACCCATTTGTTCACACAGCAGCCATAGGCAGTGGAATGGTGTAATTGGGTGAGTGCAATGGTATTTATATTGATTGATGAGGTAGCTTTTGAAAACCCTTTCAAAGAAGGTATTGGAATGTAAATTTCAATTAATTAGGTAATCTTTTGTAAAATTTCTTAAGGGCTTTTGCTTTCTTATTTACACTGTAAATACGGTGTAAATGAGTGTTTATTAGTTATTTTTGTAATTCACTTTACCTCCTTTCACTTGACATTTGATAAAAGATGGTACCTCCTTTCCAAGGAAGTTCTTGGCAAAAATAAATTAGACAGCTTAATTTAAATTACTCATATGCTACATATACAATTTCAGAATTATTTGTGAGTGTGAGCCTATCATCCACCATACCTTGCTAGAGTATCAAAATTTTTCTCTTTCTATTGACAATCTGGACACAGATTTCATGCCAAAGCCTTTCGAAGGAAGTACCTGAGCTGGGAACCTAGGTGGGGCCCACTGTGATGTTTGTGAGAAATTCACCTCATGATCCATCCATTTTGTGAGCTCATGTTAGGACATGAGACAAAAAATGAGCCGATCCAAGACTCAAGTGCGCTGAAAACGTAAGGATTGAATGTTTAGTATTTGTGTTTTCCGTTCATCCAATGGAAATGATGTTATGAACAGTATGGATGGCATATATATATCATTGCAGACCTAGGGACGTTTCAATAGCAGGAATTTCCCTACCCACCTTTTCATTTAGTATAGCTCACTTGAGTCTTGGATCGGACTTGTTTTTGTTCGCATGTCCTAAAATAAGCTCACAAAACAGACGAAGGAAGTTGATTTCTCACAAACATAATGGTGGGCCCCACCTAGGTTCCCTGTGCAGGAACTTGCCTTTCGTAGGAAATCCGCGTCCTTGGTTCACTAGTTAGGCGGGCCACAATTAATTCAAAAAATGTACCGTCTCTAAAAAATTGGGATTAACCATTGGAATCAACAGAAAATGTACTTTTGACTCAACATGTGGCTCGCGTTGTCAATAGCGCGAAGGTGATCCGTTCATCATTTTGGAAATGTGGTCTATCCCTTTTGAGGTACACCAGATGGACGGTTTGGGCCATCCCTCCTGATGTTTGAGGGTTTCATGTCAACCATCCGAATAGAGTATAATTGTGAAAATTAATGAGTCTAAGGGCAACTCAGTCATTTCTACGCCACTTTCCATCACCTCAATCACTCGAAGTCACGTGAGGTTGGTTTTCATACATATTTTAAAACCTTGAGTGGTTTACTTTAAATATTCTAAAAGGAAGCTCTTTCTCACAACTAGACCAAAAATAAATAAAAAAATCACTTCCGCCGATTAAACTGTATGAACTTAACGGTTTTGGTAGCAATTTTATGTCATTCCCATTGGTGTAGCCCATGTGAGATTTTAATCGAGCTTATACTTTATTTGTGCGGTTAAAATAATGGTTCTCTCTTGATGGACGGAGTGAATTTTGCATATACAACAGTGGACCCCACCGAGCTGGGGTGTGGGTCGTGTAACATTCGGAATCTAAATCAGACGCCCCCATCTCCAAGCGCCAAATACAACCACACCGTTTACCTGTAGATCCGGGACATTCATTGGGTGATTCCCACAATCGATTTTCTCGAGCCTAAAAATCAGACTGACCCATTAATCAGGGTGGGTCACACATCTGCAAAGAAATGGACGGCCAGAAAAAAAAAAACCGATGACGGAATTCCTACATTCTACGACACCGAGCACGTGTTGCTCACCTGCTGCAGTTTGATGGACATACGAAAGGAGTACTGGGATAGAGTAAAGCAGTGTGGAGCCCATCCCAATCTCATGGACATACGAAAGGAGTACTGGGATATGGTACGTTACCTCTCCACCTTGCACGTTGTTGTACGGTTGGCGAATCTCGACCATCCATTTCGTGGAGTGGGGTCCATGATGTATAATTTGAAGATTCCTAGCCACCCAGTTAATAGGCTTTTTCCTTCGCTTCTATTTTCACTGCCTATCAAGCAGGGTTTTCCTAACAAGGCCATCTACAGTAGATACGTTCAGATGGACGGTCGAGATTCACAAACAATGCGACCATGTCTACGTTTGCAGCCGTTCACTGGTCCCAGGATGATCCAGTAATGATCCATGGCAGGAGAGGCCAGGGCTCTATTTGCAAGAGTGCAAATGGTTCGGGTGGACCCATGGGCCGGCCATTGGACCTAATTACCTGCAACCTGACGGCCTGGGTCCAAATTTTGAACCCTTAATCGTCTGCTTTGTGAGTTTAGGCCATGACAATTGGTCACGGTACTTAAACGAGTCTAGTTTAGGCCATCCTAAAAATGCAATTCCATGGATATG
The DNA here is from genome assembly GCA_003013855.2 of Liriodendron chinense. Lineage (NCBI taxonomy): Eukaryota > Viridiplantae > Streptophyta > Magnoliopsida > Magnoliales > Magnoliaceae > Liriodendron > Liriodendron chinense. The sequence goes on along the minus strand of PVNU02000439.1, from coordinate 5,261,379 downwards.
AAAAACCAAATTTCACATCAAATCAAAGGAAAGGTCAATATGCAGAAAAAAAAAAGAATTAATATTAAACCATTGATCCTCTAACAAATGATTAATGTACAAATATTAAAATGCCAATCGTAAAATAGTGAGAGTTGTCTCTAATAAATGTATAACTAATAAAATTGTTTTTTATAAACACAAAATAAACAAGAAGTGGATTACCTAATGTGCCCTTTGGTGTGTTGACATCACCAAGTTCTATGAGCCCCACCATGTATCGAGTGCGTTTCACACAAACTTTCGGATCTTGCCCCCCAATACACTAGAATTATGGACTATGATAATGCAATAATCAAGAATAAACATCAACCACATGAAGCAAGGGGTTTTTCCGTGAAAAACCCTCTAAAGAGGTAAAAACCACGGGACCTAGTCTAGATCAACAATCCACTATCTCAGGGAACTGTTACAACCGATCTCAAGCACAGACCGCTTGGATCAAACCTTCCTCACTCATGTAGGAGTGGATAAACAATAAGAGAATAGAAAAAATAGAGCGATCTCACCGATCCCGATGACGTAGAAGCGCTGAGACGACGGTTGCGCAAAAAACTCATCTTCAAGCAACTTCTCCCTTCTACAAGCGTCCTCTTTATCTCTTTTCTCTTTCTCTCTTCCTCTTTTCCTCTCTTTCTCACCTTAGACGTGTAAACCCTCTAATGGGATACCCTAATTCCGTTTTGGAACTCCTTAAGTAAGAAAACGGAGGAATTAGAGCCCAATAAGGAAACTGCGTATAAGCAGTCCGCGCCCGGTCACTAGAACTCCAGGCGCCCGGCAAACCCAAAAAATGTCTAGCAAGAAATCCTGAAGAAAAAATCATTTTAGGGCGCCCGGACCAACATGGTCGGGCGCCCGGTCACCAGACCGCCGGGCGCCCAGCTGTTGTCAAAATAGCCCAGTAAGACTACTGCCACAAACCATCTCCTGATGGAATTTCGGTCGCCCGACCAAAAATGGTCCAGGCACCCGACCATCCCAGAGGAGGAAATCCCATCAAATCTTCCCCTTTCCGACTTAGGAGAAATTCGCCTTCTTCAAGCCAGCCAGGTTTCTACAAACTTCAAACTTGCCATTGAGCAAAGCCTTGGTCATCATGTCTGACCCGTTATCATCCGTATGGACCTTCTCAAGCCATAACACCTTCTGTTCCAAAGTATCCCTGATCCAGTGATACCGAATCTCTATGTGCTTCGACTTAGAATGCTGACTTGGATTCTTGCTCAAGTGTATAAAACTTTGGCTATCGCAATAGACCACGTGCTCCTCCTGCTTCAGGCTAAGTTCCTGTAGGAACCTCTTCATCCAAAGCATCTCTTTGCATGCTTCTGTGACTGCAATGTACTCAGCCTCTATCGTCGACAATGCTACGACCTTCTGTAGCTTACTCTTCCAAGAGACCGCTCCCCCTGCAAACGTGAACATGAACCCCGACGTAAACTTTCTGGAGTCTATGTCACCTGCCATATCTGCATCTGTGTAACCTTCTAACATAGGTTTTCCGTCACCATAGCATAGGCTCAACCTGGATAAGCCTTTCAAATACCGTAGTATCCACTTCACCGCTGCCCAATGTTCCTTGCCAGGATTAGCAAGATATCGGCTAACAACCCCAACCGCATATGCTATGTTTGGGCGCAAACACACCATAGCATACATCAAACTTCCTACCGCTGACGCGTAGGGTATCTTCCGCATCTCTTCCACTTCCGCCTTCGCATTGGGACACTGTTTGTCGTTCAATTTGAAGTGACCATCCAGTGGAGTACTGACTAGCTTCGCTGCATTCATGTTGAACCGCTTTAGGACTTTCTCAATATACCACTCTTGTGACAACCAAAGCTTCCTGTTACTTCTGTCACGGGTTATCTCTATTTTTAGGATCTGTTTTGCCGGGCTCAAGTCTTTCATTGCAAACGACTTGCCCAACTCCTGTTTCAGTCTATCAATCTTCTTGATGTCATTTCCCATGATGAGCATGTCATCGACGTACAATAGCAGAACTAAGAAATCACCATCTAAGAACTTGCGTGTGAACACATAGTGGTTCGACTCCGTTCTGTCATATCTATGCTTCAACATGAACGAGTCGAACTTCTTGTACCATTGCCAAGGAGCTTGCGTTAGCCCATACAAGTTCTTCCTAAGCCTACACACCATATGCTCTTTGCCCTTGACTTCGAACCCTTCTGATTGGCGCATGTAGATCTCTTCTTATAAGTCACCATGGAGAAAGGCAGTTTTGACATCTAACTACTCTATTTCTAGATCCATGCTAGCCTCCAATCCAAGCAACACCCGTATGGATGTCATCTTCACCACTGGTGAGAATATCTCCTCGAAGTCTATTCCTTTCCTCTGACCAAACCCTTTCACCACAAGTCTGGCCTTGTACTTTGTCTGTGAATTCTTCTGCTCATTCTTCTTTCTGAACACCCACTTGTTGCTCAGAGCTTTCTTGCCATTAGGCAATTTCACCATGTCATAGGTGTGGTTCTTATACAAGAATTCCATCTCCTCTTGCATAGCTTTCAACCACTCCCACTTATGCTCGTCGGCTAGGGCCTCAGAATAGTCTTCTGGCTCTCCCCCATCAGTGAGCATAATGTACTCATGCGACGAGTACTTCTTAGATGGATATTTGTCCCTTGATGTCCTCCTCATCTGTGGCTCAACAGGTGGATTAAGTTGGGGCTGCTCCCCCTGTCCATCTTCTGTAGGGACTCCCTTATCCTTTGCACCTTGTTGTACTCCTCCGTCATCAGGTACCACGGGAGGAGTAACCGGATCCATGTCCTCCAGTTCACCTGAACTGGGTTGGGTCTTCTCTGGCTTCTCAATGTTTTCTATACACTGATCTTCAATGAAAACTACATCTCTACTCCTGACGAGCTTCTTCACGGTTGGATCCCACAACCTGTAACCGAACTTCTCATCACCGTACCCTAAGAACACATACTGTCTGATCTTCATATCGAGCTTGGACCTCTCGTCCTTTGGTACGTGAACGGATGCTCTGCATCCAAACACCCCGAGATGATTGTACGATGGATCACGTCCAGTCCACACCTTCTCAGGTACTTCTCAGGTACTTCTCCATTCAACGGGGCCGATGGAGACCTTTTTATCAAATACACCGCCGTGTGCATTGCTTCTTCCCAGAACATCTTAGGCAACTTTGCATGGGATAACATGCATCTGATTCTCTCTACAATGGTGCGATTCATTCACTCAACTACACCATTATGCTGGGGGGTCTTGGGAACCGTCTGTTCATGCCGTATATCTAGTGACTTACAATACTCGTGGAAGTCACCTATGGATTCACCACCATTGTCAGTGCTGATGCACTTTAATGATCTGCTTGTCTCTCTCTCGACCATAGCATGAAACAATTTAAACACACCAAAGACCTCATCCTTGGATTTCGAAGCATACACCCAAACCCTCCGAGATGCATCATATATAAAAGTGACAAAATACAATGCCCCACCTAAGGTTTTTGTCCTCATAGGACCACGAACATCAGAGTAAACCAAATCTAATGCATGTACTTTATTAGTATAAGAAACAGTTTTAACAAAAGAAACTCTATGTTGTTTCCCAGATAAACAGTCAATACAAGTTTTGAGAGGTATACATGTCACATCTGGAAGGAGCCGCTTCTTCGCTAGTAGCTGAAGCCCTTTTTCACTCATGTGGCCTAGACGCCTGTCTCACACGTCAGTAGCTGAGTCTTCTGCTATGTTCAATCCACCCTTGCATACACTGACACTTGCCTTGTAAAGGGTGCAACACTTCTTTTCTCTAGCAGCAATCAACGAACCCTTGATGAGCTTCTAGCGTCCACCAACAAATCGGCTTTCATAGCCATCAGCCTTCCTGTCGACATCAAGTTAAGGTAAAGGTCTGGAATGTGTCGCACATCCCTGAGAACTAATGTGCAGACCACATCGGTCTTAAAACAAATATCACCGACCCCTACGATCATCGAAACACCAGAATTTCCCATCTTCACTATCCCATAGTCACTGACTTGTAGCTTGTGAAGAAATCTCTGCGTGGAGTCACATGAAACGAGGCTCCCGAGTCTATCACCCAGTTGGTGTCCTGACTCAAAGCCGTGGGACAAATATCGTGATCTGCCGAAAGAATGACAACAACGTCACCATCTGAGGCGACCGCAATAGAATCCGAATCATCTTCCTTCTCCTTTCATTTACCCTTCTTGTCACTCTTCTTCTTGTGACATTCATGTTTATAGTGGCCCTTCTTGCCACAGTTCCAGCATTTAACATCTTTCCTGGCAACTTACTTGCCTCTTGATTTATCTCGGGCCTTTCCGCCCTTTCTGTTCTTACCTCTCCCCTGATCTTGTGTCACAGGGGCCTCTTGTTGAGTAGGCCTTAGAAACTTCATCCTTGTCTCCTCATTGAAGAGACAGCTTGTTACCTGATCCATGAATACCTTTTCGTGTGGCGCGGAGTTACTCAAAGACACCACCTATGTCTCCAAATTGTCAGGCAATGAGCTAAGCAGTAGTAAAGCCTGAAGTTTATCATCCAGGACCATCTTCATGGCTGAGAGATGGTTCACAATGTTGCTGACCTCATTCATGTGTTCAGCCACAGAACCACCATCTTTGAACTTGAGATTCACAAGTCGCCTTATCAGGAATATTTTATTGCCAGCTGTCTTCCTCTCATACAGCCCTTGCAATTTTTTCCATATGCTAGCGGCTGAGGTTTCCGTAAACACATGGTGGAAAACCGAATCATCCAACCATTGTCTAATGAACCCCACCGCCTTCCAGTCCACTTTCTTTCAATCATCATCTGACATATCTTTCGTCTTCGCCGATACGCCTAGAATTGGAGCATACAAGTCCTTGCAATAAAGCAAGTCCTCCATCTTAGCCTTCCATATGGTCCAGTTAGAACCATTAAGGCTAATCATCCTTGATGAGCAACCTTCCATAATTCAGAACCAATCCCAGTCCGTTCAAACAACCTGAACACTTTGATACCACTTTGTTGGGTGCATTTCACACAAACCTTCGGATCTCACCCCCCCCCAATACACTAGAATTATGGACTATGATAATGCAATAATCAAGAATAAACATCAACCACACGACAGAAGGAGTTTTTACGTGGAAAACCCTCTAAAGAGGTAAAAACCACGGGACCTAGTCCAGATCAACAATCCATTATCTCAGGGAACTGTTACAACCAATCTCAAGCACACACCACTTGGATCAAACCTTTCTCACTCACGTAGGAGTGGATAAACAATAAGAGGATAGCAAAAATAGAGCGATCTCACCGATCCTGAGGACGTAGAAGCGCTGAGACGATGGTTGCGCAGAAGAACTCCTCTTCAAGCAATTTCTCCCTTCTACAAGCTTCCTCTTTCTCTCTTTCTCTTTCTCTCTTCATCTTTTCCTCTCTTTCTCACCTTGGACGTGAAAACCCTCTAATAGGATACCCTAATCCCGTTTTGGAACTCCTTAAGTAAGAAAATGGAGGAATTAGAGCCCAATAAGGAAACTGCCTATAAGCAGTCCGCGCCAGGTCGGGCACCTGGTCACTAGACCTCCGGGCGCCCAGCAAATCCAAAAAACATCCAGCGAGAAATCCTGAAGAAAAAACCATTTTCGGGCGCCCGGACCAACATGGTCGAGCTCCCGGCCAGAGCATCGGGCGCCCGACTGTTGTCAAAACAGCCCGGTAAGACTGCTGCCACAAACCATCTCCTGATGGAATTTCGATCGTCCGACCAAAAATGATTCGGACGCCTGACCATCCCAGAGGAGGAAATCCCATCACTGATGATGTTATATCAAAATTATCCCAACCATTTTGCGAGATCATTATAGAGAAGGGAGCAAAAAATGAGGCAAATCCAAAGCTTAAGTGGATCACACCAAGAAATAAGTGGGGATTGAACTCCCATCATTGAAAACTAATTCTTCAGAGCCATGGATGTTTTAGATCAAGTTGATATTTGTGTTTTCGCTTCATCTAGCTTATGAGTAGGTTAGACTGTAAATAAAACATCATGGGGGCCCTAGAAAGGTTTCAATCGTGGGTGTCATTGTCCCCACTACTTTTTGTGGTGTTGTCCACATAAGCTATGGATCCCTAAAATGATCGGTCCAAATAGATGGACAATGTGGACATTACACATACATCATGGTAGGGCCCCACAAAAATTGATGAAGTCAAAACACCACGGAGGACGGTGGCCTGTGGCACACCATGCAATCCGCTTCCCCAAAAAAAATCAGATATATGGAAGTTGATTTCATTTTCTTTGTTTTCAAAAGGATTCCACCAATTCAGATGACCCAAATAGAGAAAGGTAGGAATTTGAGAACTATAATAGCTACTAATTTAATTAGAGAAAGTATGAATTATAAGTTTTAATTAATTAAGAAGTGGATGGATGTGACAATTGGCAGAATCACGTGTTCTCTAGAATGTGACACGTAGGCAGAAAACAAATGAATGGATGTGATAGTTCACGAATCCGGATCCTATCTTGGCCTCTAAGGGAAATCCTGCTTGGAGATCGCGTCACACTGCATGATGTCAGTATGACCAGGTTGCGCTGATAATGTGACATGGTTGCAGGCTATGTGATGGCGCGGACCAATGAAAAGGATCCGGACTCGATAGTTCACGTGTGCGTGCAATGCTCATGTGTGGCCTTTAATGGGCAAAAATGGGAAAAGAATATAATACCCGGTAATGCTTTGAGAAGGCTGGCTGCTTTGTTAATGAAGACTCTACCAAACACATGCCATCCATGCATACTGATAATCTCAAACAAGATCCGGCCATCCATCTAGCACGAATCACTTCCAGATAGCCTTGCCACTACTGAGACCCAACCCAAGAATCTCATGAGTTTGGATCCTCTTGCACTCAGACCTGACCCATTACCTAAATGGTTAGCTTATTCTGACATTGGACCTGATCAGCTAGATCCAACCCAGGTTCGTCTGGGGGAACAGACAGACCTATTATTAAAGGGGAATCAGGTTGATCTGACCCGGTGACCCATTTGCACCTCTAAATCTAGTCCGTCTGATCATCCTCTCAGTGCTGGTACAACATTTTCAAACGTCTGGTTTTGCATAAGTTGCAACTAAACAATCCAAGAATTAACTGTTGTATGGCGCCCACGTGTCAGCATGAATAGATGATCCAAACCTTCCGTTGGGTATGGACTATGGTGGATGACTAAAGTCAATAAGTCACAATGATTAATAATCCCGTCCATTCAATTTGTGAGATTAAAATGGACAGTCCAAAACAGAAACCAGACATCACTGATTAGTCCACATTCACATCCACCAAACATATGAAAAATGGTGGACCTGACAAGATGAGATATAGGTCCGAACTTACATGATCAGATGATGGGAATCATGCCTGTTATGGGTAAATTCGGGCTGAACTCGAATATGGAAAGCTTCCCACTGGGGGTCATCTACATCATGGACCGATTATTTAAGAGAGGAAGCTACGTCAGGCCTCGGTCCACTCGGGCTCGGCATTCAGCATTCTCGGGCTCTACATTCAGCCCTCTCGACCTTGGCCCACCTTAGCTCAACATCTGGCCCTCAGCTTGGCAAGAGACCTGGCCTCATCTGCCTTGGTTTGAATAAAGCTTATCCCTCTTGATAAGATAAGGATAACCATTGATCCAGATAAGGATAAGGATAACCATTGATCCAGGTAAGGATAAGGATTATCCCAACTTAAATCTCTCCAATAATTATTTATAAAGAGGACTCCCACTCTCTCTCTCGAGGTAAGCAATCCACCGCCATTAAACCTCTAATAGCCTTCTCTTTCAGTATCCATACTAACTTAGCCATCGGAGGGCCGTAAGCCGGGCCAACCGGCGGCGGTCCTAACCTTTGTCAATGGTTGCAGGTCCCTCAATCTACACCATTTATCTCTGAGTGGAGATTAGACGACGAAGAATCAAAGTTGGTCCCTAACCAACAGCTGTTAGCCAATTGTTGGCATCAATAGATTGGCGCCGTCTATGGGAACGACTAGATCGTTCACTCGATTATTTCTTCGTCATTCAATCGCTCTCCACTAGCAATGAGCAAGCTCTGATGGAGATTCAATCCCACAAGGGATCGGCCCATAGCACGTGACACAGACAGCCACGGGACCCACATGCTTTCCACCGCCGTCGGCCGCTTTGTCCCCGGAGCGAACATCTTCGGCTACGCCAACGGAACAGCCAAGGGCGGGTCACCTACAGCTCGGGTGGTCGCTTACAAGGTATGCTGGCCACCTGTCAATGGCAGCGAGTGCTTCGACGCCGATATAATGGCCGCATTCGACGCAGCGATCCATGATGGCGTGGATGTTCTGTCCATCTCACTGGTGTGCTAACTTTTCATCCGTACATCAGCAAGGACCCACATCCCCTCTGTTCAAGCTCGCCTGCAACCAAGATGGATCCCATCCCATTGATGAAGGAGATCTCCATCCCCTCTGCACCTGAGCATCCACGACCGTCCATTCAACGGCTGCCGTCTCACGGACCAGCTTCATCATCTGCTTCTCACAAGCAGCACGAGTCTCAAGAAACTACCTCTGATCGTCGGATAGATCTGAAGCCTCCAAGATTCAGGGCTTGCAGTCTGCAGGAAACAAAAGGCCCCAATAATTTGGCCGTCCATGTTAACCCTCTTGTTTGCAGTCAAGAGAGCTTGCACATATTTGCCGTTCTTGTCAAAAAATGCAAATGGGTACTTGTCAGTTTCCTGACCTCCAATCGCATTGTGAAGGACAATCATGAATTTCGCCAGCGTATCTGGGTCCCGAAGCCTACAACAACTGCCGAAAACTTATTTGCCGTCCATTTATATCAGCGGCGGGAATGGTTGGATGATCCATCGTTTACACATGGACAGCATCCAAGGTAAAACCTCCATCTGCAACATCTAGCAGCCTTGGGTGTCGCCTACCGTCCACCACCATCTTCACTGTCCAGACCTTGTGCGTACAAACAGCACTACTGCTGCTCCATCCAAACGTCCATCACCACCAAACCAACTAGCAGCTCTTGAAGAGATCTCCACCGTTCAATCAGCAAGGAGGGAACATCCGGCACCAACAGATGTCCCACAATCTCAGCCGTTCCTTCTACATCATCCAACGGTCCTGGAATCACCAAGCCACCGTCCATCTTCAGCACCAAAAGGTGGTGCGTCACCAGATCATTCGCCCACACCATTGCCCAACTAACGAAGGTTCCATCTTTAGAAGCTAGACCATCATCAGCCTAGATCAGTGGGCCACCCGTCCATCAGTCTAGAAATATGTCGACCATTTGCACCTCCAACATCAACATTTGAAAATCAATGGCGGAGGAAGAAGCAGCAGCAGCAGCAGCCGCAGCTAATACAAGCCCTCCTCCGTCTGACCACAAGCGTAAGCTAGAAGATTTGGATTCCGAAGCGGCTCCACAACCGGAAATTTCCAGCCCTCCGTCTGCCGAAACCCCAGCTGAGTCGACCGATGATGTGATCACTGACACTGCTGAAAACGGCCACCAGAGAGAGGAGGAGTGAGCCCCTGCCTCTGAAATCCGGGCAGCGGCAGCGAGGCGACGGAGGAGGGATGGGAGCCGAACAGCTACTGCCCGAATCCCTGCCCGAGAAAGCCGGGCAGTCTCCTCTCATCTTGGGACTCCAACCTTCTGCCCTTGTTGATCATGTCGCAAGGGTAGATTGGTCTTTGCTCGCTCAAATCGCTGGCGACAGAGGTGGCTCTCAGCAGTATTTTTGCAGTCTTGGAACAACGTAAAAATCAAAAGAACCCATGTCAAAATCGTATGGGCAACCAACGACCAGCCAACCAGGAGATGTGCCATATCAGGGGCCAATCCAATCATCTCACATGCAAGGGCCAGCCTTGAGCTCCCTCTCAACAGACTTGCATCTGACGTACAATGGGCCCCACCATCTTAACGTTCCAGTTGTCCTTCGCCGTCCATTCAACATAGCTGAGACATTCAGGACAGCCATGGTAGGGCGGCCTTCAGCTCCAGCTTGCAAACGGTCCAGATAATGCAGCTGTCCAACCGGTCGGCCCTTCAAGCCATCCGTCGTCCAGCAATGGACGGCCGTCCATTCTATACATTTCATGACCAGTTGATGAATGACCATCTATGTCACACGTGATCTCCAGCCCCATCTAAACATCTAGACGGTTGGACGTCTAAGAGGAGCACACGGGCAGCTGACAAATGAATGATCATCATTATCATTCGTGTGATCAGCAAAGGGCATCTACATCTAAGACGTCCAGTCATACAAAACATCCTCCATTCATCTTCCATCGTCCATCCATGCAGGGTCATCAAAGATCAACAAGCATGATCATGTCACCATCATTTCCAATTCAGCTATATATCAATGGCCAGCGGTCATCAATAAGGACTCCACGTCAACGTCCAGCCTCTAGCTACAGGCCAACAAGGTTACCCAGGTCAATAGCCTACTACCAACCCGCCTAGCTATGCTGCTCAAGGTAGTACCCAACTTGGTTATAGAATGCCATCAACATCACAGCCAGGCTATGGGAGCCAACCACTTGCCCAAACTGGCTATGGGCAGACACAGCCAGTAACGCAACCTGGCTACGGACAGCAACAGCAGCGGCCATATGGCAACAACAGGGCATGCATCCAACAAATCCCGCCATCCATGTTGGAATCATCATCTATGACCGTCTACACCTTCAACACCAGCGCCAAATCATTGTAACCTCATGCCTGCATCAATCAGCAGTCCATCACTCCAGATCTGCGGTCATGGGTCCATCGACATCACCATCCAATATGGACCCACTGACATCACCATCGTCCAATTATTGGACATCCTACCTTGTCCAAGTTCTACCCTAACTACTGGACATATCTCAAGATCTAACGATAGATGACTTCCACCAGTGTCATCTCCGACTGATCACAGCCGTCAAGACAAAGACCACATTAGAAGCCAGCCACGATTACGGCCATGTACCGAGCACAAGGGCTCGATTCCATCACCTCGGCTCACCCGCCCAAGCTCGGCAACAGGCCTCGGCTTTGTTGGCCTTATCACTCGGCTCGGCCTACTCGGCTCATCATTTGGCTCCCGTCGCCCTCGGATCGATATTCACCTCAGGAATTTGGTAGACGTCCTTGGCATTGTCTTGAAGGCTTCGACAGACGACCTCTGCATAATCCAGATGCAAGTACAGTCGTGATCCGAGCATTGAAATGTATTTATTCGCCTCGGATTCATCGCTTTGCCTCATCTATGCCTCAGGCCATGATTCGGGCATTCATTCGTGAGGCCTCGTCCTTAAAAAAAAATATGAAATCAAGACACTGGCCCATAAGGGCCATCCCCGCAACTATATAGCGCGGCGAAATCTCTCCTCCAAGAAACATGGCAAATCTCCAGGTCAGCAAGACTGACCATGATGGGATCAATTGCCTTAGTGCCCTAGACCAAGAGTCGAAAGACCGACCTGGGCAGTCGGAAGTGCCCTAGACCAAGAGTCGAAAGACCGACCGGGGCAGTCGGAAGAGCCCTAGACCAAGAGTCGAAAGACCGACCTGGCCAGTCGGAATGGATAAAAGAGTCGAACCAAAACGCGAAGTATCCAGAGGTCACCTCGATATGTCGACCCGTATAAATGGCAGAGTCTACGGGCCACCCTACTATGCCGACCTCATGCAGTTGGCCAAATTCAAATGTTAGCTCATCCATTTTTCTTTACTCTCAAGCCGAGCAAGTCAGGCTCGAGAGTAGGGGGCTTCTGTTATGGGTAAATTCGGGCTGAGCTCGAATATGGAAAGCTTCCCACTAGGGGTCATCTACAATGGTCATGGACCGATTATTTAAGAGAGGAAGCTACGTCAGGCCTCGGTCCACTCGGGCTCTGCATTCAGCATTCTCGGGCTCTACATTCAGCCCTCTCGACCTTGGCCCACCTCAGCTCAACATCTGGCCCTCAGCTTGGCAAGAGACCTGGCCTCATCTGCCTTGGTTTGAATAAAGCTTATCCCTCTTGATAAGATAAGGATAACCATTGATTTAGATAAGGATAAGGATAACCATTGATCCAGATAAGGATAACCACTAATCCAGATAAGGATAAGGATTATCCCAACTTAAATCTCTCCAATAATTATCTATAAAGAGGACTCCCACTCTCTCTTGAGGTAAGCAATCCACCGCCATTAAACCTCTAATAGCCTTCTCTTTCAATATCCATACTGACTTAGCCATCAGAGGGCCGTAAGCCGGGCCAACCGGCGGCGGTCCTAACCTTTTTCAGTGGTTGCAGGTCCCTCAATCTACACCATTTATCTCTGAGTGGAGATCAGACGACGAAGAATCAAAGTTGGTCCCTGACCAACAGCTGTTAGCCAATTTTTGGCATCAACAATGCCCAGTGCCAGTAAATGGACGGTTTAAGAGGATCATGCCCATGGAGTGAAACAATTTGGTTGTCCATTGATTTCAATGTTATGGATGGACTTGGATTGGGTAACATCAGTGGACTTGAGTTAGTAACCGTAATAGGATTTAATCAGATGGTGGGCTGTTGTAAGAAATGGGGCTCAGTAACTCTAAGTACCTGCTTTTGCTTGACCCAATCACTTCAAACATGCATTGCATGCGTGGGACAATCTCTAATGGCGGCCTGTACCAACTTCAATATACATTGTGGGGTCTAATTGGATGGTAGGCCCTACGAAAGGTGGGCCACATAAAGCATAGAATATTGTGAAAGCAGCAAGCTATCCAATCAAATCCCACCGACTGATGTGTGTCATTACTGGCAATAGCAATACCCATCTGCGATGTGTGCACTAGCCTTATTTCCACCACCGTTGATCTTCATGGCAGGGCCCACCTTTTCCTCAGCAACAATATACAACACATGCAGGCTGGAATTTGACTGCGGCGGGCGTGATTGTTTAGATAGTACAGTGGTTGAATTTGATCACGTTCGGCCCGCCTGTCTTTCGCCAACATCTCGAATGTGTAGGACAATATATATTTGAGCCAAAAAAAAAAAAAGGGTGGACCCCACTATGAATATCACCTGCTCCCAAAAATCAAGCTGATCTACTCATGAGGCAGGGCAGGGGGCCACATCATAAGGACGCCAGTTAAACAAAACTCTGTGGGGGCACACCACGATGTCCATATGAAATCCACTCCATCCATCTGTTCTGAGAGATCATGTTAGGATGCTGGCCCAAAAATAAGGTACATCTTAGACTTAAGCGGGCCACAGCATAAGAAAAGGTGGGGATTGAACGCCCACCATTGAAACCATCTCAGAGCCCACAGAAGTTTGGATCAGAATGATATTTATGTTTTTCCTTCATCCTCGTGGGAACGGATTGGATGGCATAAAACCATCACCTCAGGAAGGTTTCAATGATGGTTGTTTCCATCCACAGTGTTTCCTTTGGTGTGGCCCTCTCAAGCCTTGGATCTGCATAATATTTGGATTGTCAACAAAAACTGAAGTGGAAAACTGATGGACGAGTGGATTTCACATGAAAGTTGCGGTGGCCCCACAGAGCTTTGGATTTTACATGGTTTGATGGAACTCTCCATTTGTTGTAGGAGGGAGATTTCTGCTTGTTGAAGGTAATCCATTGCGCAGTCGACATCTTGGCTCTTCTATGTCTTCATGCTTGGTGAGATCTCTCTATTTTTTATTCTTTTATTGTTTATCCGTTCCTGCGTGAGTGAAGAAGGTTAGATCCAAATGGGTTGTGCTTTTGATCAAAGTTGTAACTAGTTTACTGCATAGTGATTGTTTGTTTGGGCGAAGGTCCCATGGTTTTTACCTCTTTAAGGGTTTTCCACGTAAAAATCTCGTGTCGTGTGGTTTAATTGTTTGCTTGCGTTTCCGCATGCTATATTCTATAATTCAAGTAGTTTGGGGGGCGAGATCCTAAGGTTTTGTGTAACGCACCCAACAAAAGTGGTATCAAAGCGGTATCAAAGCGTTCAAGTTGTTTGAACAGAAGTGAGATCAGTGTGAATTATGGAAAATGGCTCATCACGGATGATCATCCTCAATGGGTCTAACTGGCCCATATGGAAGGCGAAGATGGAGGGACTTGTATACTCCAATTTTAGGCATATCAGCCAAGACAAAAGATATGACTAATGATAATTGGAAGAAGTTGGACCAGAAGGCGGTGAGGTTCATTAGATAATGGTTGGATGATTCGGTGTTTCACCATGTGTCTACGGAGACCTTAGCCACTAGCCTATGGCAGAAACTAGAAAGGCAGTATGAGAGAAAAACAATCGGTAGTAAGATCTTTCTAATTAGAAGACTTGTGAATCTCAAGTTAAAGGAAAACGGTTCCGTGGCTGAGCATATGAATGAAGTCAGCAATATTGTGAACCAGCTTTCTGCTATGAAGATGGTCCTGGACGATGAGCTACAAGCTTTGTTATTTCTTAGCTCGTTGCCTGATAGCTAGTAAACATTGATTGTGTCTCTGAGTAACTCCGCGTCAGACGGAAAGGTGTCTATGGAGGAGATAAGGAAGAAGTCTCAGGGGTCTACTCAGCAAGAGGCCCTTATAGCACAAGAAAAGGGGAGATGAAAAAATAAGAAGGGTGGGAAGATCGGAGATAAATCTAGAGGCAATTCTAGCGTTAGGAAGGATGTTGAGTGATGGAACTATGACAAGAAGGGTTATTATAAAAATAAATACCACAAGAAGAAGGATAATAAAGGAAAATGGAATGAAAAAAGTAATGAATCAAATTCTACTGCGGTTGCCTTCGATGGCGATGTTGTGGTTATCCTCTCAGTGGATCATGATGTTTGTCTCACGGCTGCGAATCAGGACACTGATTGGTGATTGATTCGGAAGCGTTGTTTCACACGACTCCACGAAGGGATTTCTTCACAAGCTACAAGCAAGACAGCCTTGGTACAATAAAGACGTGGAACTCTGGAATATCCCAAATAGTAGGAGTTGGTGATATTTGTATGAAGATCGATGTGGGTTGCACATTGGTTCTGAAAGATGTGAGGCATATTCCCGACCTTTGCCTCAACTTGATGTTGACGGAAAGATTGGATGTGGCCAGCTATGAGAATCGATTTGTTGGTTTGCACTGGAAGCTCATCAAGGATTCGATGATCGCAACTAGAGGGAAGATATGTTGTACCCTATACAAGACAAGTGGCAGCGTATACAAGGGTGAATTAAACGCAGTGGAAGATTCAGTGACAGACATGTGGCATAGGCGGCTCAGCCACATGAGAGAGAAATGGCTTCAGCTATTAGCGAAGAAACGCCTCCTTCCTAAGTTGGCAAGTGTACCTCTTAAAACCTGTATTGACTGTTTATTTGGGAAACAACATAGAGTTTCTTTTGTTAATATTGTTTTTCATATGGTCCAATAAGGACAAAATCCTTGAGTTGAGCATTATGTTTTATCACTTTTAAAATGATGCATCTAGGAGGGTTTGGGTTTATACATTAAAATTTAAGGATGAGGCCTTTGATGTATTTAAAATATTTCATGCTATGGTCAAGAGAGAGAGATGGGTAGATCATTGAAGTGCATCTACACTGACAATGGTGGTGAATACATTGAGGTCTTTCATGAGTATTGTAAGTCCCTGGGAATACGACATGAACAGATGGTGCCCCATACGCCTCAACACAATGGTGTAGCTGAGCGTATGAATTGTACCATTGTATAGAAAATCAGATGCATGTTATCCCATACGAAGTTGCTCAAGATGTTTTAGGGAGAAGCAATGCACATGGCAATGTATTTCATAAACAGGTCTCTATCAGCCCCATTGAATGGAGAAGTACCTGAGAAGGTGTGGACTGGACGTGATCCTTTATATAGGTATCTCAGGGTGTTTGGATGTTGGGCACCCATTCATGTACCCAAAGACGAGAGGTCTAAGCTTGATACGAAGATTAGACAGTATGTGTTCTTGGGGTACAATGATGAGAAATTCGGTTATAGATTGTGGGATCCGACCGAGAAGAAGCTCGTCAGGAGCAAAGATGTGGTTTTCTTTGAAGATCAGTGTATTGAAAACATTGGGAAGCCAGAGAAGACCCAGCCCAGTTCAGGTGAGCTAGAAGACATGGATCCGATTACTCCTCCGGTGGTGCCTGATGATGGGGGAGTGCAGTAAGGTGCAGAGGACGAGGGGGTTTCTACAGAAGATGGACCGGGAGAGTAGCCACCACATGATCTACCTATTGAGCTATAGGTGAGGAGGACATCTAGGGACAGACACCTGTCCAAGAGGTACTCGTCGCATGAGTACATTATTCTTACAGATGGGGGAGAGCCAGAAGATTACTCTGAGGCCTTAACCAATGTGCATAAGGGGGAGTGGTTAAAAGCTATACAAGAGGAGATATAATCCTTGCGTAAGAACCACACTATGATTTGGTAAAATTTCCTACGGGCAAGAGAGCTTTGAGCAACAAGCGGGTGTTCAAAAAGAAGTTAAAGCAGAATAATTCACAGAGGAGGTTCAAGGCCAAACTTGTGGTGAAATGTTTTGGTTAGAGAAAAGAATTGATTTCGAAGAGATATTCTCACTGATGGTGAAGATGGCGTCCATTCAGATGCTCCTTGGGTTGGCAGCTAGCATGAATTTGGAGATAGAGAATTAGACGTTAAAACTGTTTTTTATGGTGAAATGGAAGAAGAGATTTATATGCACCAACCAAAGGGGTTCAAGGTCAAGGGCAAGGAGCACATGGTGTGTAGACTTAGGAAGAGCTTGTATGGGCTGAAACAAGCTCTGAGATAATAGTACAAGAAGTTCGACTCGTTCATGTTGAAGCATGAGTATGACAAAACGGAGTTGGACCACTATGTGTTCACGCACAGGTTCTCAGATGGTGATTTTTTTAGTTTTGTTATTGTATGTTGATGACATGCCCATCATGGAAAAATACATCAAGAAGATTGACAGGCTGAAATAAGAGTTGGAAAATTCCTTTACGATGAAAGACTTAGGGCTGCCCAGAAAAGTCCTAGGAATAGAGATAACTCGTAACAGAAGCAACAGGAAGCTTTGGCTGTTACAAGAGTGGTATATTGAGAAAGTCCTAGAGCAGTTCAATATGAATGCAGCGAAGTCGATTAGTACTCCACTAGATGATCACTTCAGATTGAGTGACAAGCAGTGTCTCAAGACGAAGCAGAGGTTGATGAGATGCAGAAGATACCCTATGCATTGGCGGTACGAAGTTTGATGTATGTTATGGTATGCACGCACCCAAACATAGCATATGCGGTTGGGGTTGCTATCCGGTATCTTACCAATCCTGGCAAATAACATTGGGCAGTAGTGAAGTGGATACTACGGTATCTGAGGGGCTCATCTAGATTGAGCTTATGCTATGGTGATGAAAAACTTGTATTAGAAGGCTATATAAGTGCAGATATGCTAGGTGACATAGACTTCAGAAAGTCTACATCATGGTTCATGTTCACGTTTGCAGGAGGAGCGGTATCTTGGCAGAGCAAGCTACAGAAGGTTGTAGCTGAAATTGCGTCGGGTAGTCTAACACGACACCCTACGCATACACGTGTGGAAGCTTAAGGAGCAACTAGAATTATAGCTAAGTCCTAGAGGGGGGGATTATGACCTTTTTAAAATCTTTTCTCCTACTTAACATTTTTTGCAAATTAAACTAAGTAAGCGATTAACACTTCGGCTTCCAAGACTAAGTGGGTCCAATCAAAAGACTAACAAATGATAAATGCAATCAGCAACCTAGTCTAATGATACATGTGGACTATAGAGGATGGATCAACAAAAGCTCAAGTCAACATGAGGTAGTGAAAGTACATCTCGTGAGTGTGGATGTGCCTATCCAGTGCCTAGCATGCATTCCTAACTAAGCATTTATAATTAACCAATTAAACACAATGCATAAAGAGAAATGTGTTCAAGAACAATCACAAACACAAGGATGTATAGTGGTTCGACTACTTGTCTACTCCACTCCCGGTTCAAGTACTCAACCCCTTTGAGCACACTGGCATTCACTGGGGAGTTTAAATCTGGTTCCTCCCAATCAAGGTGTTTTAACTCGGATCCACCCAACTGGGGAGTTTACAGGTTCTTCCCAACCTACACGTTTACACCCGTGTTTATGGCTCCCCCTTGGAGACTTTGTTTAGGCCGACTA
This sequence comes from Liriodendron chinense, assembly GCA_003013855.2. Lineage (NCBI taxonomy): Eukaryota > Viridiplantae > Streptophyta > Magnoliopsida > Magnoliales > Magnoliaceae > Liriodendron > Liriodendron chinense. The sequence goes on along the minus strand of PVNU02000439.1, from coordinate 5,243,073 downwards.
ACGAGCCAAGGAACGGCTAATGTCCCTGAATTTAGGCCCGGCAAACGAGCGAAGGAGTCCCGAACAACCCCCAGTCTTTAGGCCGACAAACAGGCCAAAGAATGGCTAACGTCCCTAGATTTTAGGCCGACTAACAGGCCAAGGATTGGCTAACGACCCTAGTTCGAGTTTGTAAAACAAACTCTACACTCAACTCCCACAGGGAATTAAGTGGATGAACTCTTAACAAGACAACCTTATTTGTCGAATTAAGCCCCTTTGTAGCGCAGCTTTGAGTTGCTTCTTCTCGCTCTCCCATGCTTGAATCAGCTCCCCTTGTGCTCCCCCGATCTTTGATGCCGCTGCTTTGCCAAGGCTTCAGCTCCAAGATCAGCTACCTTGCATGAGATGCTCCATTGGAGATGCCCAAGGTACTAAGGAATGGTGAAACCTCTACAAATGGTAGGAAATGGGTTTTCTAGAGAAATACACCTATTTGGACTCCTAGGTAGTGTTTAGATAAGGGATTTAACTATCATCAAGGTGTCTAAACCCTACGAATTAAGAGGGAACAAGTCCATTCTTAAGATGTCATTGAATGGCCCAAGCTTGTGATGAAAACACAAGGAGAATGACTTGTTATGGGTTTGGGATAGAGCCTTTGATGGTCTCTAGCAATGGTGGCTTCTATCTCCTCAAAATCCCCTCTTTTGACCCTAAAATCGAATCCCCCTTCTTTATAATGTTTCTCCCAATGGTCAAATAACGGCCAGATTCGAGCAGGGTCGGGCGCTCGGTCAACTTGGGTCGGGCGCCCGGAATCCAGTTCATAAATTGAATTGTGCCGCTGGACAATTTTGTTGATGGTCGGGCGCCCGGACAAGTTTTGGTCAGGCGCCCGATGGCCTTTCTTTACATTGTCGGGCGCCCGATGGTTTACTTGATTGGGCACCCGGAATCCAGTCCAGATAAGGTCTGTGCTGCTGGACATTTCGTGCACTGGTCGGGCGCCCAGAAAGGTTCTGGTCAGGCTCCCGGTGACCCTCTGGTTTCAAGGCTATTTTCACAGGACGGATTCCTCTCAGGCCAGGCGCCCGGTGGACATTGGGTCAGGCGCTCGGACAGGCATGAATTTCTACTGTTTCAGCAGAACATGAAACCTCTTAGCCATCCTTTCGGTGGTCTTTTGGGACACCTAAGGCCAATCTAAGATGATTTAATGGTATGCTTATTGGGTCATGGTCATCTAGAGGTTTATGGTTTTGGGTAGGTACTAGGTTCGGGCTCACCAGTGCATCACTTTTACCTGTTTCTTCTTTCTTGATGCAGTCGGTCCGTCTTGAGTCTTCGATCTTCGTCTTCATTAAGCTCAACCGACACTAGACACACTAACCTAAGTAATTGACAAACAAGGTGCACTAGTATGCCACAGAAAAGTGCACTAACAATCTCCCCCTTTGTCAATTACTTACAAAAACCTATCCTACCAAAACAACATACATTACATGTCATAATTCAAATAAAATTTACAACTCGAAACACTAAGACATGTAACTAAGCAAGCTCCTCTTGAATACTCCCACATAACTTATCAATCCCTGCATCACAAAACATAGCAAACTAGTTTTGGTAGGACTTGAACTTTTCTATCTCCTCAAAATCCTCTCTCTTGACCCTAAAATTGAATCCCCCTTCTTTATAATGTTTCTCCCAACGGTCAAATAATGGGCAGATTCGCGCAGGGTCGGGCACCCGGTCAACTTGGGTTGGGCGCCCGGAATCCAGTCCATAAATTGAATTTAGCCGCTGGACAGTTTTGGTGATGGTCGGGCTCCCGGACAAGTTTTGATCGGGCGCCCGATGGCCTTTCTTTACACTGTTGGGCGCCTAGTGGTTTACTTGATCGGGCGCCCGGAATCCAGTCCAGATAAGTTCTGTGCTGCTGGACATTTCGTGCACTGGTCGGGCGCCTAGAAAGGTTCTGGTCGGGCGACTGGTGACCCTCTGGTTTCAAGGCTATTTTCACAGGACGGATTCCTCTCAGGTCGGGCGCCCGGACATGCATGAATTTTTGTTGTTTTCAGCAGAACATGCAACCTCTTAGTCATCCTTTCGGTGGTCTTTTGGGACACCTGAGGCCAATCTAAGATGACTTAATGGTATGCCTATTGGGTCATGGTCATCTAGAGGTTTATGGTTTTGGGTAGGTACTAGGTTTGGGCTCACCAGGGCATCACTTTTACCTGTTTCTTCTTTCTTGATGCAGCTGGTCCGTCTTTAGTCTTCAGTCTTCGTCTTTATTAAGCTTAACCGACACTAGACTCACTGACCTATGTAATTGACAAACAAGATACACTAGTATGCCATAGAAAAGTGCACTAACAATCTCCCCCTTTGTCAATTACTTACAAAAACTTATCTTACCAAAACAACATACATTACATGTCATAATTCAAATAAATTTTACAACTCGAAACACTAAAACATGTAACTAAGCAAGCTCCTCTTGAATGCTCTCCCATAACCTATCAATCTCTACATCACAAAACATAGCAAACTACTTTTGGTGGGACTTGAACTTTTCTATCTCCTCAAAATCCCCTCTCTTGACCCTAAAATTGAATCCCCCTTCTTTATAATATTTCTCCCAATGGTCAAATAACGGTCAGATTCGCGCAGGGTCGGGCGCCCGGTCAACTTGGGTCAGGCGCCTGAAATCCAGTCCATAAATTGAGTTTGGCCGCTGGACAGTTTTGGTGATGGTTGGGTGCCCAGACAAGTTTTGCTCGGGCGCTCGATGGCCTTTCTTTACACTATCGGGAGTCCAGTGGTTTACTTGATTGGGCGCCCGAAATCCAGTCTAGATAAGGTCTGTGCTGTTGGACATTTCGTGCACTGGTCGGGCGCCCAGACAGGTTCTGGACCTCTGGTCGGGCGCCCAGTGACCCTCTGGTTTCAAGGCTATTTTCACAGGATGGATTCCTCTCAGGCCGGGCGCTCGGGGGACATTGGGTCGGGCTCCCAGATAGGCATGAATTTCTGCTGTTTTCAGCAGAACATGCAACCTCTTGGTCGTCCTTTTGGTGGTCTTTTGGGACACCTGAGGCCAATCTAAGATGACTTAATGGTATGCCTATTGGGTCATGGACATCTAGAGGTTTATGGCTTTGGGTAAGTATTAGGTTCGGGCTCACCAAGGCCTCACTTTTACCTGTTTCTTCTTTCTTGATGCAGTTGGTCCGTCCTGAGTCTTCGGTCTTCGTCTTCATTAAGCTCAACCGACACTAGACTCACTGACCTAACTAATTGACAAATAAGGTGCACTAGTATGCCACAGAAAAGTGCACTAACAGTAGCGTTGTCTAGACAGAGGCTAAGTACATCGCCGTCACAGAAGCATGCAAGGAGATGCTTTAGATGAAGAAGTTCCTACAAGAACTTAGCCTAAAGCAGGAGAAGTATGTCGTCCATTGCGATAGCCAAAGTGCGATACACTTGAGCAAGAACCCAAGTCGAAGCACATAGATGTTCAGTATCACTGAATCAGGGATACATTGGAACAGAATGTTTTACAGCTTAAGAAATACCACGGACAATAACAGGTCAGACATGATGACCAAGGCTTTGCTCAAGAAAAAAAATTGAGGCTTGTAAAAGCCTGACTAACTTAAAGAAGGTAGACTCCTCCTAAGTCAGAAATGGAGAGATTTGATGGGGTTTTCCTCCTCAGGTGTTGAGGAGAGATTAGTGCAACCTGGCTAGTCAAGGTCGGGCGACTGAAATTCACCAAGAAGGACAAATTATCACCGGACTGTTTCGGAAACAGTCGAGCGCGTGACGGTTTGTTGACTGGGCGCCCGATGCCCAGGTTGGGCGCCCGACCATGCCGAGTCGAACGACCAAAATTTGGCAGTTTTTCTCTTAAACTCTTTTGACAGTTTTTTAATCAGGTGGGCACCCGACCATGTGCGAACTATGAATCCGTAGTTTCCTGTTTTAGTTCTAACTCTCGCTTGATGCTATATAAGGTCTTCTAATTCGAGATTAGACTATTCTAATTGAAGGTTTACACGTCCAAGGAGAGAGAGAAAAAAGAGGAAGAGAGAAAGAGAAAGAGAAAGAGAGAGAGGAAGCCGAAAAGACGTCGGTAGTCTAACACGACACCTACGTATGTGCGGAAGCTTAAAGAGCAACTAGAATTATGGCTAAACCAATAGAGGGGGGGGGGGGGGGGGGGGGGGGGTGATTAGGACCTTTTCTGAAATTCTTTTCGCCTACTTACTCAATTCAACAAATTACACTAAGTAAGCAAGAACACTTTGGCTTCCAAGCCTAAGTGGGTCTAATCACAAGACTAGCATATGGTTAAGCAATAAACAATCCTAGTCTAAGCATGCATAGGTAAATAATTGATTTAACTAATCAAGCTCCTAACCTATGCAACCTATGTAGACTTATGAGAATGGATCAATGAGCTCAAGTCTACACACTTAGTGAAAGTACATCTTGTGTGTGGATGTGCCAATCTAGTGCCTAACAAACATTCCTATCAAGCATTCATAATTAAACAATTAAACATCCAATGCTAAGATATCAATGTGCTCAAAACAATCACAAACACAAGCATGTATAGTGGTTCGACTTTGGGTCTACTCCACTCCCGGTTCAAGTACTCAACTCCTTTAAGCACACCGGCATTCACTATCGGAGGTTTTAAATGAGGTTCACCTCTCAACCTTTACACGGAGGTTTTACCGGTTCACCTCTCAACCATAACCGGAGTTTTGGACAAAGGGCTAACTCTTAACCTAAACGAAGTTTTAGACATAGGCTAACTCTCAACCCGACGCACATTCACTCCCATGTCGGAGGCTCCCCCTTGGAGACTTAGTTTAGGCCTGGCTAACGGCCCAAGGAACGGCTAACGTCCTTAGATAGAGTTTGAAAAACAAACTTTAAATGGACTCTAAAAAAGGACAACCTTACTTGTCGGATGAGCCCCTTGTTTAGCGTCGGTTTGGGTTGCTTGATCTCTGCTCTCCCGTGCTTCAATTAGCTTCCCTTGCTCCCACGATCATGTTGCCATTGCGTCGCCAATGCCTCAGCCACACTTGATCAAACACCTTGCATGTGATGCCTTTGAGATGCCCAAGGTGCTAGGAGGGTAGGTTTGAGAACTCTACAACTAATGGGAATGGGTTGCCTAGAGGTTCTCTCCTACAACGATCTCATCTTAGAGTTTTGGACAAGGATTTGCCGATCAAGAAGGTTCCAAACTCTAGAGATCAAGAGGGGATGAAGGTCATCTTCTTCATGAGCTTGGAATGCTCTAATCTTGTGTTAAAGCACAAGGAAGATGGTGGCTTAGGTTGGGAATGAGCCTCAAATGGTCTCCAACAATGGTGGCTTCACTCCTCTCGAAATCCCTCTTCTTGCCCCTCAAAACAAGTCAAGCCCTTTTATAAAAGGAATTACAACGAATACAAAATGGGCAAATAACTGCTAATGCTAACCGATTGCGACCGGTCGGCCAGGGGTCCACGACCGGTCGTCCAGGTTTCAGGACCGGTCGGCCAACGCCCAAAAAAGGGCCAAAGAGCATGCTGTCTTAAAGAACAGGTCTGCCCGACCGGTCGGGCCAGCCCTGCCGACCGATCTTGACCGGTCGGCCCAACGGCCTTCCCACTCCAGCAGCCCCTGTCTGTTTTGGATCCCAGTCTGACAGATCTTGACCGGTCGGTCCAATCCATCTGACCGGTCGTGACCGGTCGATCAGGCCTGGGTTCAGTCCAGCAGTTTGCTGACCCAACTCTTTCACAACCCATCGCTTTGGCTAAGGTTTGGATGGTCGTTTGGGACACCTAGGGCCAATCTAAGATGACTAAAGGTGTTCCTAAGATGGTCAAGGTCATCAAAGAGGTTAAAGGGTTGGGTTTTGGTCAAGGTTAAGGCACATCAAGGCATCACTTTTACCTGTTTCTTCTTCCTTGATGCAGCGGGGCCATCTGAGTCTTTGGTCTTCGTCTTCATTGGGCTCAACCGACACAAGACTCACTGACGTAAGTGATTGACAAACAAGGTGCACTAGTATGCCACATAAAAGTGCACTAACAATCTTCCCCTTTGTCAATTACTTACAAAAACCTAGCCTACCAAAACAGAATACATGTTCAAGATATTACATTAATAAAGCATTAAATACAGGACTCTTGACATGCTTAATCTAAGCTGCTCCTCTTCATTTTGCTCCCCCATAACCTTTCAATCCCTGCATCACAAAACATAGCAAACTAGTTTTAGTGAGATTTGATCTTTCTCCCCCTTTTTGTTAGCAATTGACAAACTATTCTCACCCCGTTAATGATACATCAATAAGGTTAAGGTAAGAGCAGATAATATGTCGCAGTTATAACTATAAGCACATGCTAACAAGGAGAGTATAGGGTGCATGACTCATAAAAACATGGAGCATGCTAGGAAAACATGATTAACAAGAAAATGTAACTATCTAGGCAAGGTTAATCATGCATAATTGGTCAAGGATATACATTTGCAATAAAAGCACAAAGGGCTTATAGCCCAATCAACCAACCTCCCCTAATGGTATATCAAGACCAGTACTAATCAAAGATTAGCATACAATGAAGCATAAAATTCAGCAAAAATAGCTAATCTAAACAAGGAGATAGTCTAGCAAGCAAATAAGCAAGTTGGAAGTAAGGCTAAACTACCAAATTTGGGCTAGTGAGGCTTGAATCCTCTGATTTGCCCATACACATAAAAATGAGGCTGAAATCCTCAGATTTTCCTATTAAGGCATTTCTAGCTACCCTTGCTAAGTATATTGAGATTGATAAGCCTAAGGGTAGCTAATTTTCTCAACACCCTCATAAAATGTAGCATAAGGTGAGGGGTTGGGAACTCCTTCTCCTAGAAGGGATAGCGGTTGGGATCCCCTCTTAGATAAGCAGGAAGGGGGGTTATGGTGGAGGCCGAGAGAGCTAGATCTTTATGTTGGCTCTTATCACAAGCGGAGTCACCAGATTCGGACTCCTCCGTATCATCCCAAGTGGCAGCTATTGCCTTTTTACCTTTCGGTTTAGGCCCATCCGGACATTCCGGGGCAATATGGCCACGGCGACTGCAACCGTAACAACGGACGGATGAAGGCATGGATGATTTTCCTTTATGTTTATCACCCTTCTTGTCCTTCTTGTCACGGCTACTCCCTCTATCAAATTTGAGGAATCTCTTGAATTTTTTGTTCAGTTTCTCTTTCTCATCATCACTATCTTCCTCCGACTCACTCTTAATTTTCTTATGTTTGAGAGAGGACTTGAGAGCGATGCTTTTCTTTCTAGAGGGGGCCTTAAAGTGTAGTTCATGAGTTTGTAGGGAACCTATGAGTTCTTCTACTTTCATGTTATCTATGTCTCTACACTCCTCTAAGGCAACTATCTTGGAGTCAAATCTATCCGGGAGGGACCTAAGTATTTTTCTACAAATCCTACCATCCGGAACCCGATCACCCAAGACAAACATGGAGTTACAAATATCTGACAATTTAGTATAAAACTCCATGAAAGTTTCAGACTCTTCCATCTTAATGTTTTCAAATTTGGTGGTTAAGAGTTGAAGCTTTGAGCGTCTTACTGTGCTAGTTCCCTCGTGGGTAACCTTAAGTATATCCCACGCTCCTTTTGCAGTTGCGCATGTGAGAATGCGTTGAAATTCATCCGGGGAAACTGCATAGCAAATCACATTGAGAGCTTTGGCATTCGCCATATATTGTGCTCTCTCTGTGTCATCCCATTTGGAATCATATTTAGGAATGACAATGCATTTCCCATCAACCTCCACTTGCACGGTGGGCAAGGTGTATCCATTTTGTGTGCTTAGCCACACCGAACGGTCCATGGATTGGAGAAAATTTCTCATTCTAGCCTTCCAATAGGCATAGTTAGACTCGTCAAAAAATGGTGGACGTTTGGTGGTACTCCCATCTCGGTTAGACATCATGCTAGTGCTCCGGTACTGTTCACTCCCCAAGTGTAGGGTTGCGAAGTAGTAATAATTCGGAAAGATCGAGTATCGTTCCCACAGAGATTTATGTATGGGTATCCTCAGAATTTGTCTAAAACAACTAGTAATTAAGATCCTATTAAGAGCTAAAACTAGAAAATAGCAATTTGGGTTTAAACAATGAATGGTTAAGGTAATTTCAATCTAAAAAGGCACTAGAGCGCCAAGGATCCACTTTTAATAGGTTTCAATGCATCAACACAACTAAGTCTCTCAATCTCAATCGGAATCGAATTCCTTTCTTTATCCGATTGGAATATAGAGCAGTTCAATCAACAATTATCCAAAACAAGTGTTTATTAACTGATTTGATTCCCACAATAACACTCAGGCCTTGGGCATACTCAATTGTATAGGCCAAGCCTCTTTCCAATCTAGTTGAGATTCACAACCATAGTTTTCACCAAATCCTGTCACTAGACCTGATTACAACTCATGATTAGAACTCTAATTAAATCAAAATCAATCAATAAACAACTATTTCAGATTATATAACAAAAGATAAGAACTTTAGTTGAATGAGTTCCCACATGAAAATTAGGCCATTGCATACAAGGCAATCAAAGCGTCTACCATGCCCGGAGTCGATGGTAGATCAATGAACTACACAAGCATAAACAATGCTAAAAAAGCTAAGATACTAAGTTAGGATCACTAAGAATCACATGAGCCCGGAATCATCAAGAGATCAAAGTAAAAGCCAACATAGTACTTGATTCAAACTCATATAGAACTAAAATTCATCAATTAAAACACAAAAAGGAAACCTAGGTTGCATTAATCCATAAAAAACGAATCAAAAGCTTCACCTCTTAGCCCTAGCTAAGAGGTTTTAGTTCATCTCTAACATCCTTGAACTAGAAGCCTCTAAAAACATAAAAAATAACTAAAACAGGAAGAAAACTAGAAATCCGAAGTCGAATCCATCTCCTGAGCAATCCCCACGTCCTAGCCTCCTTTGGTATGAAGGGAAGACATCCTTTTATAGCTTGGAGGAATCCAATACGTAAGAGAATTTCAGATTTCGCGTAAAGCTATGCAATTGCGCAGGGAAATTCGGAATCCCGAAATAGAAATAGACTATTTACGCTGGCCGACCGGTCTGGACCGGTCGGACTGGCGAATTCCCTTGTCCAGCAACAATGGCCGACCGGTCTTGACCGGTCGGACCTCCTTCCTGACTAGTCCAGCGACTATGCCCGACCGGCTGAGCAGTCCATCTGTTTTGGCAGGTAAATGGATGGCCGACCGGTCTTGATCGGTCGGGCTTCCTTGGCCGACCAGTCAGCCGACCGGTCTAGCCCTGTTTCTTCTATATTTCTTTCTTTCTTTCTTCTTTTCTCTTCTCTCCTTGCCTTGGCTTTCTTTGGTCCTTCTTCAACCTTCATCCTATGGTCTTCTATGCTCTTAAAGGGCTCCATTTAGTCTTCAATTTGTGAAATCTCCCTCTTGTTCCTACAATCCCAAATCATACATTAGAATAGTCCTTTTAAACATGTAAACCGTGCATAATGAGTGATGAATTGGGGTTAGAATATGCACAATTAAGAGCTCAACACACCCCCCAACCAGCCTTTTGCTAGTCCCGAGCAAAACATGCGTGAAACAAGTTTCATTCTCCAAAACCCAACTCTCCTCTAGAAACTATTCTTTTATACATTCGAAGACATATAAGCGTAAAAATCAGAAAAAATCAGTGATAAAGGTTGAAACCTTAAACTCTCAGAACATAATAAGTATTTATATGAAATTCTCGCTGATTGATTGATAGATAGAAGAAATTGAACAAATTCAACTTAGTGTGCATAGTGAAGGTTCATCTCATGAGTTTCCGAGATTATCTTCTTCATAAATCAACTAAACCATGGATCTCAAGGTGCATAGAGCAACAACAAGCCTATGACAGGAATTTGTCTTACCGTCCTTCCGACAACTTTCACACTACGTCCCATTTCCGGCTTTGGTTACGGGTATACCATCCCCCGGTTGGTAGTAGGTAGCCCTAATCGGAATTTTCCACCATTTTCCATCATTCCCAATTTCATCCTTCCTTTCCTTTTTCTTTTATATTAGATAGGATTTTTAGAAATCCATATCTTTCGTTATTTTCCCATGGACAAGGATGGACAAAGTACCCCAGCTTGGTTTCTCAATACCTTCAATCACGGTCTAGTTAATCCACAAATCACATAATCCTTTCAAATCATGAAAATCGTGTAATGTGAACTAGGTGCAAAAGGTGTTCAAATTTTCTATCAATCATAAAAATAGGTGAATTCACATATAAAACCATTATATTAAGAGAAGTTCAAAGCTTGCAACATCCCTCACTTCGTATCTCCTCTTCTTATACTCATGCTGTCTCAAATGTATAGAATTAATGTTTTCCAAAAGAATTTTGAAATTTAGAAAAATCGAAAAATTTCTACATCATTGCTCGAATGTCACAAAAGCTAGCAGATTCATCAAAGGAATCTCTCACCCCCCAACCAAAACTTCACATTGTCCTCAATGTAACAAAATATGCATGACATGAGATCAATGACATAAAACAAAGGAGAGTGAGAAAGAGAGATATCACCTGAAGCATATATTTCATGGTAAGGTTAGCTTTTGGAGATGGATTACTTCACAACTAAATCAACTATCAAAGCAAATCCTAATGGGAAAGCATTCTAGCAAATTAGCCTCCGTCAGACTAGGAGGTTAATCCCAACAACTCATCCAAAAGCATAAAGTCAAGCAGAATCATTAGATGGATCAAAAGGTTTTGCAGTAATGTCATCCAATATCCTGCTTTACAATAAACATGTGTGTAGATAAACCACTGAAAATCCCAAAAATCAATATCAGCGGGTCCTTTAATGTGTGCACCACATGTATAAGAGGAGACATCATCATATTTATCAGAAAAAATATGTCTCCAATCAGATTTTCCTGGGCATTGATATTGCAAGTATGGATCATCCCAGGGTTGGTGGAGTTTGGTATGCATGATCCATAAAGGTGTGGAAATATAAATTGATTTCTCAGCACAAAAAGGTGTTGTTTCCACATCCTTCTCTCGGCTAATGTCATATGCCGATACTGACTCAAAAAGTGTGACCATATCCCTTATCATATTATCGTTCTCATCAGGGGAGTGAGTCACTTCTTCGTCTAAGGGACCGGAGTAAAAAGGTGAGAGGGACTCATTTTCCACAATAGAATTGATCATATTTATTTCGTGGACCTCTTCATCCTCATCCTCTTGTTGGTTGTCAATATTGAAAGCATTCAACTCAATCGTCATATTGCCAAAAGACATTTGGATGACCCCACTCCTACAATTTATGATAGCGGTTGATGTAGCTAGGAATGGGCGGCCAAGTATGATAGGAATTTGGGGGCCAATATTAACCATGGGTCTCGTGTCCAAGACAATAAAGTCCACCGGGTAGTAAACTTTGTCAACTTGGACAAGAACATCCTCAATTACCCCTCTCGGAATACGAATCGATCGGTCAGCAAGTTGTAATGTGATTTTGGTGGGTTTTAATTCACCTAAACCCAATTGTTCATAGACCGAAAAGGGAATTAAGTTCACACTTGCCCCTAGATCAAGTAGGGCATGTTTCACCCGGTAGTCTCCAATCACACATGATATTGTTGGACAACCGGGATCTTTGTATTTCTTGGGCATCCCGTGGTTGATAATGGCACTCACATTCTCTGTCAAAAATGCCTTCTTTTGCACATGTATTTTTCTTTTAACCGTGCAAAGGTCTTTTAAAAATTTTGCATATGACGATATTTGTTTAATGGCATCCAACAATGGGATGTTGATTTTGACTTGCTTGAAAACCTCCAAAAATTCCTGATATTTATCTTGAGATTTGGCTGGAATCAAGCGTTGAGGGAATGGAGCAACGGGCCTATATTCTTTCAATGGCTCTTTTTCATTCATGGTGATGCTAGGTTCATCATCCTCTCTGGAAGATACCGGATCATTAGGTGTTGAAACCTTCACCAGATCAGGTTTTTCAATGATTTTACCACTTCTAAGAGTGGTGATGGCCTTAGCATGTTCAATATGTTGGTTAGAAGAACTAGGCATGCTTATTTCGCATTGTGGTTTTGGATTTGGTATGGGTTGGGCTGGAAGCATCCCTTCCCTTGCGTTTAAGCATGCCTTGATTTCCTCCACCAAATTTTTAATCTCAAGCATTATAGTATGGTTGGATTGATTTATTTGAGCTTGTCCTTCCATGAATGCTTTCAAAGTATCCTCTATAGGCATTTGAGGTGGGGCCATTTGCATTGGGGGCCCCATTTAAGGATTACTTTGATTAGCCGTGTTTCCATTTGCCCAATTGAAGTTTGGGTTGTTTCTCCAACTAGAATTGTTCGTGTTTGAATTTGGAGTACTAAAAGGTCGTTGATAACTATTCAAGGCATTCGATTGTTCAAATAAAAGCTCTCGAAACGCATAGATAGTTGGACAATCCGGCGTTTGATGCACATTAGAAGCACAAATACCACAAATAGTTTCAACAGTCCCCTTTTGTTGGGTTGTGTCCACTTTCTTTAATTCCATCTCCTTGACCTTTCGTGTGAGTTTAGCCACTTTAGAACCTAGATCATCTTGTCCATCTAAAACATAAACTTCTCCCTTTTCCTTGGTTTGAGGTTGTTTTGAACTTGTTGGCTTAGATATATCCCAAGATTGTGTATTTTCAGCCAACATGTCAAAATAATCCCAAGCTTCCTCCGTTTCCTTATTCATGAACTCCCCATTGCACATCATCTCCACAAATTGGCGCATGGTTGAGTTTAATCCATCATAGAAGAAACTAATTAACCTCCACCGTTCATAGCCATGATGTGGGCATGCGTTTAAAAGCTCATTATACCTTTCCCAACATTGGAAAAATGTTTCTTCTTCTTTTTGGGCGAAGTTCATTATGGCCCTTCTCAATGCATTGGTTCGATGAGTAGGGAAGAATTTTTTTAGAAACTCCCTAGTCATCTCAGCCCATGTCCCAATAGACCTCGGCCTTAAGGAATGTAGCCATGATTTGGCCTTCTCTTTCAAGGAAAAAAGGAACAATTTAAGTTTTATTGTATCCTTGGTCACATTGTCATAGTTTATTGTGGCTATAACCTCTTCAAATTCCTTAATATGTAGATATGCGCTCTCAGAGTCGAGTCCATGGAATCTAGGAAGAAGTTGGATTAACCCCGGTTTAAAATCAATATTCCCCACATTGTGAGAAAAAATTATGCAAGAGGGAGTACTCGTCCTAGCTTGTTGTAAATAGTCACGTAAAGTTCTAGGTTGAGGTGCATCCCCCACTTCATTCTCATCCAATTTAGTAAAGTTTGGGGCTGGATTTTGATGTTGATTAACCCCTTGATTTGGTTGATTTTCAGCCATCTCTCTAGTAATTTCAGGCAAATTTTGATGTTTCCTAGCACGAGGCTCTCTATTAATCCCTTCAAAAATTACTCCGTCCCTTACAAGTCGGTTATTATTGGTCCGAGCCCAATGTGGCATGCAAAACCAAAAAGAATGAACAAAAAGGAAAAAGAATTCTTCCTTCCTTCCTTTACTCCTCTCTAGGACTTAAGCACAAGGTGTCTTGCAATGGCTAAGCCAGAAACAAAGATAGAGACCGATTTCTCCTGGTCAGTAGGGGTTCAAGGAACTCCCCACCCACTCTTTGAGTCTTTTGAGAAAAAATACAGAAAAAGGAGAAAGAGGAATAGGTTGAGAAGAGAAATCTCTGAGCACAAGGTGATCCAAGACGGCAGAGCCGACCAATAGGAATCCAGGTGGCACAAGGCCTACCTTTCAGAGATCCAAAAGGAGTCTCCACCCACTCTACAAGAGATGAATATGATAGGAATGAGTAGGAGAAGAGGAAGAGTAAGGTTAAAACGATAAAACCTGATTTGTGACTTAGGATGCCTTCTTCTTCTTCAACTTCCTAAAAATCCCTGGATTAACCTATGTTAGAATCTTGCAAAAATCAAAATAGAGTAAGTTAGTATTTAGAAGAAAACCTACTCTAGAAAGCAAAACAAATCCTAAAACTATCTTAACACAATCTCAACTAAAAATTATTTCAGAAAATTCTAAAAATACCGCATAGAAATCCCCGGCAGCGGGGCCAAAAACTTGTTCACTCCCCAAGTGTAGGGTTGCGAAGTAGTAATAATTCGGAAAGACCGAGTATCGTTCCCACAGAGATTTATGTATGGGTATCCTCAGAATTTGTCTAAAACAACTAGTAATTAAGATCCTATTAAAAGCTAAAACTAGAAAATAGCAATTTGGGTTTAAACAATGAATGGTTAAGGTAATTTCAATCTAAAAAGGCACTAGAGCGCCAAGGATCCACTTTTGATAGGTTTCAATGCATCAACACAACTAAGTCTCTCAATCTCAATCGGAATCGAATTCCTTTCTTTATCCGATTGGAATATAGAGCGGTTCAATCAACAATTATCCAAAACAAGTGTTTATTAACTGATTTGATTCCCACAATAACACTCAGGCCTTGGGCATACTGAATTGTATAGGCCAAGCCTCTTTCCAATCTAGTTGAGATTCACAACCATAGTTTTCACCAAATCCTGTCACTAGACCTGATTACAACTCATGATTAGAACTCTAATTAAATCAAAATCAATCAATAAACAACTATTTCAGATTATATAACAAAAGATAAGAACTTTAGTTGAATGAGTTCCCACATGAAAATTAGGCCATTGCATACAAGGCAATCAAAGCGTCTACCATGCCCGGAGTCGATGGTAGATCAATGAACTACACAAGCATAAATAATGCTCAAAAAGCTAAGATACTAAGTTAGGATCACTAAGAATCACATGAGCCCGGAGTCATCAAGAGATCAAAGTAAAAGCCAACATAGTACTTGATTCAAACTCATATAGAACTAAAATTCATCAATTAAAACACAAAAAGGAAACCTAGGTTGCATTAATCCATAAAAAAACGAATCAAAAGCTTCACCTCTTAGCCCTAGCTAAGAGGTTTTAGTTCATCTCTAACATCCTTGAACTAGAAGCCTCTAAAAACATAAAAAATAACTAAAACAGGAAGAAAACTAGAAATCCGAAGTCGAATCCGTCTCCTGAGCAATCCCCACGTCCTAGCCTCCTTTGGTATGAAGGGAAGACATCCTTTTATAGCTTGGAGGAGTCCAATACGCAAGAGAATTCCAGATTTTGCGTAACGCTATGCAATTACGCAGGGAAATTCGGAATCCCGAAATAGAAATAGACTGTTTACGCTGGCCGACCGGTCTGGACCGGTCGGACTGGCGAATTCCCTTGTCCAGCAGCAATGGCCGACCGGTCTTGATCGGTCGGACCTCCTTCCTGACTAGTCCAGCGACTATGCCCGACCGGCTGAGCAGTCCATCTGCTTTGGCAGGTAAATGGATGGCCGACCGGTCTTGACCGGTCGGGCTTCCTTGGCCGACCGGTCAGCCGACCGGTCTAGCCCTGTTTCTTCTATATTTCTTTCTTTCTTTCTTCTTTTCTCTTCTCTCCTTGCCTTGGCTTTCTTTGGTCCTTCTTCAACCTTCATCCTATGGTCTTCTATGCTCTTAAAGGGCTCCATTTAGTCTTCAATTTGTGAAATCTCCCTCTTGTTACTACAATCCCAAATCATACATTAGAATAGTCCTTTTAAACATATAAACCGTGCATAATGAGTGATGAATTGGGGTTAGAATATGCACAATTAAGAGCTCAACAGGTACCGGATCTTACTCTAGACGGTTACGTCCTTAAAGAGCAACCCGCTCTGATACCAATTAAAAGTATGTCGGTAGTCTAACACGGCACCTACGTATGTGCGGAAGCTTAAAGAGCAACTAGAATTATGGCTAAACCAATAGGGGGGTGATTAGGACCTTTTTTGAAATTCTTTTCGCCTACTTACTCAATTCAACAAATTACACTAAGTAAGCAAGAACACTTTGGCTTCCAAGCCTAAGTGGGTCCAATCACAAGACTAGCATATGGTTAAACAATAAACAATCCTAGTCTAAGCATGCATAGGTAAATAATTGATTTAACTAATCAAGCTCCTAACCTATGCAACCTATGTAGACTTATGAGAATGGATCAATGAGCTCAAGTCTACACACTTAGTGAAAGTACATCTTGTGTATGGATGTGCCAATCTAGTGCCTAGCAAACATTCCTATCAAGCATTCATAATTAAACAATTAAACATCCAATGCTAAGATATCAATGTACTCAAAACAATCACAAACACAAGCATGTATAGTGGTTCGACTTTGGGTTTACTCCACTCCCGGTTCAAGTACTTAACTCCTTTGAGCACACCAGCATTCACTATCGAAGGTTTTAAATGAGGTTCACTTCTCAACCTTTACACGGAGGTTTTACTGGTTCACCTCTCAACCATAACTAAAGTTTTTGATAAAGGCTAACTCTCAACCCGAACGGAGTTTTGGACATAGGCTAACTCTCAACCCGACGCACGTTCACTCTCGTGTCGGAGACTCCCTCTTGGAGACTTAGTTTAGGCCTTGCTAACGGCCCAAGGAACGGCTAACGTCCCTAGATCGAGTTTGACAAACAAACTCTAAATGGACTCTCAAAAAGGACAACCTTAGTTGTCGGATGAGCCCCTTGTTTAGCGTCGGTTTGGGTTGCTTGATTTTCGCTCTCCCGTGCTTCAATCAGCTTCCCTTGCTCCTACGATCGTGTTGTCGTTGCGTCGCCAATGCCTCAGCCACACTTGATCAAACATCTTGCATGTGATGCCTTTGAGATGCCCAAGGTGCTAGGAGGGTAGGTTTGAGAACTTTACAACTAATGGGAATGGGTTGCCTAGAGGTTCTCTCCTACAACGATCTCATCTTAGAGTTTTGGACAAGGATTTGCCAATCAAGAAGGTTCCAAACTCTAGAGATCAAAAGGGAATGAAGGTCATCTTCTTCATGAGCTTGGAATGCTCTAATCTTGTGTTAAAGCACAAGGAAGATGGTGGCTTAGGTTGGGAATGAGCCTCAAATGGTCTCCAAAAATGGTGGCTTCACTCCTGTCGAAATCCCTCTTCTTGCCCCTCAAAACAAGCCAAGCCCTTTTATAAAAGGATGCACAACGGATACAAAACGGGCAAATAACGGCTAGTGCCGACTAGTCGCGACAGGTCTGCCAGGGGTCCACGACCGGTCGACCAGGTTTCAGGACCGGTCGGCCAACGCCCAAAAAAGGGCCAGAGAGCATGCTGTCTCAAAGAACAGGTCTACCTAACCGGTTGTGACCGGTCGGGCCAGCCCTGCCCACCGGTCTTGACCGGTCGGCCCAACGGCCTTCCCACTCCAGCAGCCCCTGTCTGTTTTGGATCCCAGTCCGACCGGTCTTGACCGGTCAGTGAGGCCTGGGTTCAGCCCAGCAGTTTGTTGACCCAACTCTTTCACAACCCATTGCTTTGGCCAAGGTTTGGATGGTCTTTTGGGACACCTAGGGCCAATCTAAGATGACTAAAGGTTAAAGGGTTGGGTTTTGGTCAAGGTTAAGGCACATCAAGGCATCACTTTTACCTGTTTCTTCTTCCTTGATGCAGCGGGGCCATCTGAGTCTTCGGTCTTCGTCTTCATTGGGCTCAACCGACACAAGACTCACTGACGTAAGTGATTGACAAACAAGGTGCACTAGTATGCCACAGAAAAGTGCACTAACAGAAGCTTGTGGGATGGAGATTTCTGCTTGTTGGAGGTGATCCATCGCGCAATCGACATCTCGGCTCTTCTACGTCCTTGTTCTCGGTGATATCTCTCTATTTTCTATTCTTTTATTGTTTATCCGCTCCTGCGTGAGTGAATAAGGTTATATCCAAGCGGGTTGTGCTTGTGATTGAAGTTGTAAATAGTTTACTGCATAGCGGATTGTTTGTTTGGACGAGGTCCCGTGGTTTTTACCTCATTGAGGGTTTTCCATGTAAAAATCTCTTATGTTGTGTGGTTTGATTGTTGGCTTGTGTTTCTGCATTGCTATATCCCATAATTCAAGTAGTTTGGGGGCGAGATCCTAAGGTTTTGTGCAACACATCCAATAAAATGTGTTAAGCCTAGACAAAGGGTTCTTTGGAAATTTGATGGTCTTTAATAAAGTGTGTGGGGAGGGGATAAACGAGGTGTTGGGATTGCACGCCTCTACTCTTCACGCATGAAGACCACCGACCGGTCGGTCACGTTGGATCAAGACAACAGGTATTGTTAGAACCTTTTTAGGCCATTCGGCCTGACCGGCCGGTAGGGGTGTCCGACAGGTCGGCAGTTTCCTTTTTGGACTGGGTTTTTTGCACGGTTTTACGCAATGAGTTTCTTGCCGCCAATGGGCCAAGGGATTGAGAGGGTTCTAAAGTAAGAGAAAGAGCTAGGAGGAAGCTTGGAGTTCTCTAGGTTGAGGGAAATGGTTGTGTTTGTCCTCCTCATGTGAGAATTAGCTTTGGGTAGCTTGGAATTTCTCTTGTGGGCTGTGATCCAAGGTTTTCTTCTGTAATTTCTTGTTAACTTTTGATTCATAGTGGATTGGTGTCGCTTTATGCCATGGTTTTTTACCCGTGAGGGGTTTTTCCACGTAAAAATCAAATTGTCTTCTTGTGTGTGATGATTTGCTTGTTGATTGCCATTGAGGTGTGTTCCTTGCCTGCTTTGATTGCTTCCGCTGCGGGGCTCCTAACCCCAACAAGTGGTATCAAAGATAAAAGTTGGGAAGGAGGCAGAGAGAATCTAAGGCGAGGCATCAATGACGTCTTCTAGCATGAGATTCGATGTGGAGAAAGATTCCGTGAAAGAAAAACGTGGAAAGCGATCGGTATCTATGGAAGAAGTAGAGTGAAAGAAGGTGGATCGGTACGTCAATATCTCAATCAAGTTTGTCGAATGCAATCAGGTTTGATCGGGAGCACTATTCATGGTGGAGTTGCGGGATCGGTAGCGGGATCCACGTTTGCTTGTGTGTGGTGTGCCGCAAGGGCTACATGAGTGAGCGGGAGGTGAAGGTGCAAAGATGAAGTCGATGAGGCATGAGAAGTGGTGGAGCTATGATGATAACGGAGTAGAGATGAAGATGGTGAGTGGCAAGGTGTTACATGAAGATTAGAGTCATGTTGGAGTTTGTTGGGATTGGACGCCTCTACTCTTCACGCATGAAGACCACCGACCGGTCGGTCACATTGGATCAAGACAACATGTATTGTTGGAACCTTTTTAGGCCATCCGGCCCGACCAGCTGGTAGGGGTGTCCGAACGGTCGGCAGTTTCCTTTTTGGACTGGGTTTCTTGCGCGTTTTTGCGCAATGAGTTTCTAATTTCGATTTTTCATTATTTAAGAGGATGTAATCCAAGATTAGGGTTGCCGCTAATGGGCCAAGGGATTGATAGGGTTCTAGAGTAAGAGAAAGAGCTAGGAGGAAGCTTAGAGTTCTCTAGGTTGAGGGAAAGGGCTGTATTTGTCCTTCTCATGTGAGAATTAGCTTTGGGTAGCTTGGGATTTCTCTTGTGGGTTGTGATCTGGGTTGTGTTTCTTCTATCTCTTGTAACTTCTAATATCATAGTGGATTTGTGTCGCTTTGTGCCGTGGTTTTTTACTCATGAGGGGTTTTTCAACGTAAAAATTGGATTACCTTCTTGTGTGTGATGCTTTGCTTGTTGATTGCCATTGAGGTGTGTTCCTCGCTTGCTTTGATTGCTTCCGCTGCGGGGCTCCTAACCCCAACACGAGGTGGGCCTTGTGAGATATGCAAGAGCCATTACTGATGTGGTGGGCCAGATGGGGAATAAAGAAGTCATGGATTTGATTCAGTGGTTAGGATCAGGTAATGGTGGAGGAGAGAAGCTCCCCCATCAGCTTCCTCTACTCAATGGTCCCGATCTTGTATGTGCTAACTAGGACAACCTGGCCGCCTATGCCGCAATGTTTGAAGTGACGGTCCCATCGATCCGTGTGTCATACTATTTCAAGCGCGTGCTTGGAGAAGGACAGATAATACTACCTTCACCTGAGGGTGAGGGGACACTGAGCAGGTGGGCCATGGTTACACTTCTTGAGGACCAAGCTGTTAGATTGTGTGGTGGGGATCTTATCCTGCGATACTCTCCAACCATCATCATGGGGCCCCACAAAAAAGCAACCACACCCTAGTTTGAGCCACGGGTGCTCTTGACACTGGGTAAAGCTGATGTATGGTGTTGTTTGAGAGGGTCTGTTTCTGTTAATAATACTTGTGGTAGATAAAATAGAGAATTGAAGGAAAGAAATTATGTCAAAGCCTGCCCCAACGGCTCAGATATTGTCCACTTTAGCCGAAGCCTAATGGTTTAGTCTCAAGGTTTTCTCCAAAACGTGTCCTTATTGTTAAGGGCGGAATCAGAACTATAGCTCGGACTGAGTGTCACTCCCTTTCCGATGTGGGACTAAGCCCAAGGCCCTAACCAACTGCCCCGACCAACTGCCCCGACCGACTGGGCATCACAAGTCCACCCGTCTAGAGGGTCGTAACCGAGTACCACAGCCTGAATGAACAGTCACGATGAATGGCCTGGATGCACCGGGACCCGCCCCCCCAACGGGAGACAGAGCAACCCTGCTCTGATATCAATTGTCACAGCTCGCCCCAACGGCTCGGATATTATTCGCTTTGAACGAAGCCTCATAGTTTTGGTCTCAAGGTTTCCCCCAAAACACGTCCTTACTATTAAGGGCAGAACTGGACTTATAGCCCAGATCGAGAGTCATTCCCTTTCCGATGTGGGACTAAGTCTAAGTCCCTAACCAACTGCCTCGACTAACTGCCACGATCGATTGGGCATCGCGAGTCCACCCGTCTAGCGGGTCGGGCTATTTATTTGAGCTTTGTCATCTGGGTCTTTGATGTAGGATCAGTCGGGCTTGTCGGTCGGGGCAGTTGGTCGGGGCGGTTGATTGGGCCTTGAACTTAGTCCCATATCAGAAACGGGTGACTCTCGATCCTCGCTATAAGTGGGGGTTCTACCCTTAACAGTAATGAGGCCTTTTGAGGAGAAACCTTGAGACCAAAATCATGAGGCTTCGACCAAGGCGGACAATATCCGTGGCATTGGAGTGGGCTGTTACAAACCGTTCAATCTTGGCGATATGATCATAATTTTTTTGTGGATCATCCACTTCACATGTGGCCCTAATGTACAGCTATCGAAGCCATTCTAATGCAGCCAGGGTGATTTGAAAGATCGAACACCGTCTCTCTCACATATAACTGATTTAAATCCATGAATTTACTGGGACTCTTCAACCAATTTACGTCGAATCCATGGCGGAATAACTCGAATCCACGAGCAAACATAGAGTATAAACTCAAATTTCATTAATAATAATAAAAAAAACTCCTGAACCATGAAAATAAAATATCTTCAAATATGTGAAATCTAACTAATAACGTATTTAACCCTAACTTGCAAAGGAAGAAAAGAATCCTAAAATAATTAAGAAAGAAATCAGAAAAAATCGAAAAGAAATCGCGAAATCGCGAGAAGCTTTTGGACGCCTATCGACTGGTCGTCGGGGGGCTTTGACCGGTCGGCCAGAGCTCCACGCTGTCCAGCGAGTTCAGCTCTGCTAGCTTGAAAATTCGACCGGTCGGAAGACCATGGTGCGGCCCAGCATATAAACGATCCACGTAACTGAACCATTGCGCCCCGCTTGTACTAAATGAAAAGCCACTGTGAAGATGACCATATGCATCATGCAGTATTCAGGTTGGTGTCCTCATCACATGAAAAAGCATGGACGGCGTAAAAAAATTGGCAACTGTCCACGTTCTACGTAGACGCGTGGCCTGCCTCATGTACGGACCCACACGTGTTCCATACATGGTCCCGCACATGATCGGAATCATCTTCACCACTATTTTATCCAGCGGCCTGGACCACCCAACCCCTGCCGGGTCTACCATGTTTTTTCTTTATTAAATCCACTCCGTCCAACAGGTGAGAACCGTTATTTGAACCGTGGATGGAAGAGATCATCCCGGTTAAAAAAAACTCCGGTGGGCCACACCAATGAAAATAATGTAAAACTGCTCTAGAACCTCTTAAGTTAGGAAGGTGTGTCCAACCTAACATTTGGATCCGGCTGAATTTTTTTCCCACTTTATTTTGGTGAATCACACCTGATTAACGGGTTTGATCAAATATGCACACCATGTGGCCTACACGCAAACGTATGGTTGGAATGGACTTCGGATTGCCTAGTGTAGCTCTATGGGCCCACCATGTGTTTTATCACGGCCTCCTGGGGCATGAGCCAAAATAAAAATAAAAATGAGGCATATACAAATCTCAGGTGGAATAGGAAACGGTGGTGATTGAAAGTCTACCATGGGAAATTTTGTAGGCCCACTATAATGGTTATTTGCCATCCAACTTGTGGATTAGATCAGACAGGTATGTGTCTCGCCTGCTAGCCCAGCTGGAAGACCCCTTGGGAGAGAGCGGATTGCCTGTGACCCCGGGCACAGAGATATATCTGTGGCCGGGGCTGTGTGGGGTCCATAAAGATGTCAGTGACAATTTCACTCCGTCCAAATGTTTTAAAAGACCACAATAAGACAGTATGCTAAAAATGAGG
The DNA here is from genome assembly GCA_003013855.2 of Liriodendron chinense. Classification (NCBI taxonomy): domain Eukaryota; kingdom Viridiplantae; phylum Streptophyta; class Magnoliopsida; order Magnoliales; family Magnoliaceae; genus Liriodendron; species Liriodendron chinense. Next base: position 5,220,354 of record PVNU02000439.1, on the reverse strand, counting down.
CATATCCAAAACTCAGGTGGGCCACACCAAAAAAACAGCAGGAACAACAATGTCCACCGTTGAAACTTTCCTGGAGCTTACTATGATGTTTATATTCCATCCAAACTGTTCATAGAATTATTACCACTCATATAAACTGTAGGAACAAATATCATCCTGATACAAAACTTATCTCACCGCTAGGCGTTCAATCCCTACTGTTTCGTGTGGTATGGCCCACATGAGTTTCAGATCTGCCTGAATTTTATAATCCTTCTCTATTGTGGTCTTTAAAAACAGATGGACGGAGTAGATTTGCCACAGGCATCTCTATGGGGCCCACATAGCCCTGGGCACAGAGATATCTCTGTGCCCGGGGTCACAGGCAATCCGCTCCCCCCTTGGGATTTCAACAGCTGGAAGACCCTTTGGGATTTTAATCGGTGGGTGGGTGCATCATGTGACTAACCGTGTGGGTGGATTGCGCAGTTAACAAGGTGGGTGCATCGCATGACTAACAAAAAAAGAAAAAAAAGAAAAAAAAAAAGAACAGCCTTGGGAACTTTTAAATGCCCACATTGGGAATCTTTTAATGATGGGCATTTAACTTGATGGTGTTTTCCTCCTCAGGACAGGAGGAGAGATTGGTGCAGCTTGGGTATGGTCGGGCGCTCGGACCAAGAGTGGTCGGGCGATCGAAATTCACCTAGAAGAGTGTTTAGTTGCTAGACTGTTTTTACAACAGTCGGGCGCCCGACGGTCTGTTGACCGGGCACCCGACGACCCTTTTGACCGGGCGCCCGACCCGACGCGGGACTGCTTATAAGCAGTTTCCTCTTTGGGTTCTAATCACTCTGGTTCTCTATTTAAGAGGTTCCAAAACATGATTAGAGCATCCCATTAAGGTGTTTTCACATCCAAGGTGAGAAAAAGAGAAAAAGAGGAGGAAAGAAAGAGAAAAAGAGAGATAGGAAGCTTGTTGGTAGAGGAGGCTTTGCTCGTGAAGGTGATTCACGGTGCAACGTCCTCGTGCTCGGGTGAGATCTCTTCGTTTTCATTGTTCTCTTATTGTTTATCTGCTTCTACACGAATGAAAAGAAGGTTTGATCCATGCAGTGTGTGCTTGTGATCGGTTGTAATACTCTACTTTATAGTGGATTGTTTGCTCTGGACTAAGTCTCGTGGTTTTTACCTCTTTCGAGGGATTTCCACGTAAAAATCTCTTGTGTCGTGTGGTTGATGCTTTATTCTTGATCATTGCATGATCATAACCCATAATTCTAGTGCATTGGGGGGCGAGATCCTAAGGTTTGTGTGAAACACACCCAACAAAGTGGTATCAGAGCATTTAGGTTGGTTGAACGGAGTGGGATCAGTTCTGAATTATGGAAGGTGGCTCGTCAAGGATGATCAGTCTCAATAGTTCTAACTGGACCATATGGAAGGCTAAGATGGAGGACTTACTTTATTGCAAGGACCTATATGCTCCAATCTTAGGTGTATCAGCAAAGATAAAGGATATGCCAGATGATGATTGGAAGAAGTTGGACCGAAAGGTGGTGGGGTTCATTAGACAATGATTGGATGATTCGGTGTTGCACTATGTGTCTACAGAGACCTCAGCCTCTAGCCTATGGCTGAAATTGCAAGAGCTGTATGAGAGAAAAACAATCGGTAATAAGATTTTTCTGATAAGACGACTTGTGAATCTCAAGTTCAAAGAAGGTGGTTTTGTGGCTGAGCACATGAGTGAGGTTAGCAACATATTGAACCAACTCTTTGCTATGAAGATGGTCCTGGATGATAAATTACAGGCTTTGCTATTGCTTAGCTCGTTGCCTGACAGTTGGGAGGCATTGGTGGTGTCTCTAAGTAACTCCGTACCAGATGGAAAGGTGTCCATGGAACAGGTAACTAGTTGTCTCTTCAATGAGGAGACAATGAGGAAATCTCAGGGGTCTACTCAACAAGAGGTCCTTGTGTCACAAGATCGTGGGAGAGGAAAGAACAGAAAGGGTGGGAAGGCCTGAGATAAATCAAGAGGCAAGTAGAGTGTTAGCAATGATGTTGAATGCTGGAATTATGGCAAGAAGGGCCACTACAAGCATGAATGTCATAAGAAGAAGAATGATAGGAAAGGAAACGGAAAGGAGAAGGAAGATGAATCAGACTCCACTGCGGTCGCTTTAGATGGCAACGTTGTGGTTATTCTTTCGACAGATTATGATGTTTGTCTCACGGCTACGAGTCAAGAAACCGACTGGGTGATAGACTCGGGAGCCTCGTTTCATGCGACTCTATGCAGAGATTTCTTCACGAGCTACAAGTCAGGTGACTATGGGACAGTGACGATGGAAAATTCTGGCATATCGAAGATCATGGGGGTTGGTGATATTTGTGTGAAGACCGATATGGACTGCACATTAGTTCTCAAGGATGTGAGGCACATTCCAGACCTTCGCCTCAACTTGATGTGGATGGGAAGGTTGGATGATGACGGCTATGAAAGCCGATTTATTGGTGGGCCTTGGAAGCTCATCAAGGGTTCGATGATCATAGCCAGAGGAAAGAAGTATTGCACCCTTTACAAGACAAGTGTTAGTGTATGCAAGGGTGGGTTGAGCACAACGAAAGATTCAACTACTGACATGTGGCACAGGCATCTAGGCCACATGAGTGAAAAATGGCTTCAGCTATTAGCAAAGAAGCGGCTCCTTCCAGACGTGACATGTATACCTATTAAAACCTGTATTGACTATTTATCAGGAAAACAGCATGGAATTTCATTTGTTAAATTTGCTTCCCATAGTAATAAAATGTATATGTTAGATTTGGTTTACTCTGATGTTTGTGATCTTATGAGGACAAAAACCTTGGGTGGGGCATTGTATTTTGTCACTTTTATAGATGATGCATCTAAGAGGGTTTGGGTTTATGCTTTGAAATCTAAGGACGAGGTCTTTGGTGTGTTTAAAATTTTTCATGTTATGGTCAAGAGAGAGACAGGTAGATCGTTGAAGTGCATTCGCACTGATAATAGTAGTGAATACATTGGTGACTTCCACGAGTATTGTAAGTCACTGGGTATACGGCATGAACAGATGGTTCCCAAGACCCCCTAGCATAATATGTAGTTAAGCGAATGAATCATACCATTGTAGAGAGAATCAAATGCATATTATCCCATGCAAAGTTGCCCAAGATGTTCTGGGGAGAAGCAATGTACACGGCTGTGTATTTGATAAACAGGTCTCCATCAGCCCCGTTGAATGCAGAAGTACTTAAGAAGGTGTGGATTGGACGAGATCCGTCATACAGTCATCTCAGGGTGTTTGGATGCAGGGCATCCGTTCACGTACCAAAGGACGAGATGTCCAAGCTCGATACGAAGATCAAGAAGTGTGTATTCTTGGGGTACGATGATGAAAAGTTCGGTTACAGGTTGTGGTTCTCTTTGAAGATCAATGTATAGAAGACATTAATAAGTCAGAGAAAAGCCAGCCTAGCTTAGGTGAGCTAGAGGACATGGATTCGATTACTCCTCCCATGGTGCCTGATAACGGGATAGTATAGCAAGGTGCAGAGGATGATGAAGTCCCTGCAAAGATGGACAAGAAGAGCAGCCCCCACTTGATCCACCTGTTGAGCCACAGGTGAGGATGACATCAAGGGACAAACATCCATCCAAGAAGTACTCGCCGCATGAGTACATTATGTTCACTGATGGGGGAGAGCTAGAAGACTATTCTGAGGCCCTAGCTGACGAGCATAAGGGGGAGTGGTTGAAAGCTATGCAAGAGAAGATGAAATCATTGCATAAGAACCACACCTATGATATGGTGAAATTGCCTAAGGGCAAGAAAGCTCTGAACAATAAGTGGGTGTCAAGAAAGAAGAATGAGCAGAAGAATTCACAAACGAGTTTCAAGGCCAGGCTAGTAGTGAAAGGGTTTGGTCAGAGGAAAGGTATAGACTTCGAGGAGATATTCTCACCAGTGGTGAAGATGGCATCCATACGGGTGTTAATTGAGTTGACAGCTAGCATGGATCTGGAGATAGAGCAGTTAGATGTTAAAATTGCCTTTCTTCATGGTGACCTGGAAGAAGAGATCTGCATACACTAACCAGAGGGGTTCGAAGTCAAGGGCAAAGAGCATATGGTGTGTAGGGAAGAGCTTTTATGGGCTGAAACAAGCTCCTACGCAATGGTACAAGAAGTTCGACTCGTTCATGTTGACACATGGGTATGATCGAACGGAGTCGGACCACTGTGTGTTCACTCACAGGTTCTCAGATGGTGATTTCTTAATTCTGCTGTAATATGTTGATGACATGCTCATCATGGAAAAAGACATCAAGAAGATTGACAGGCTGAAACAGAAGTTGGGTAAGTCGTTTGCTGTGAAAGACTTGGGCCCAGTTAGACAGATCCTAGGAATGGAGATAACCCATGACAGAAGCAGCAGAAGGCTTTTGTTGTCACAGGAGAGGTATATTGAGAAAGTCCTAGAGCGGTTCAATATGAATGCAGCGAAGCCGGTGAGTACTCTATTGGATGGTCATTTTAAATTGAGCGACAAGTAGTGTCCCAAGGCGAAGGCAAAGGTGGAAGAGATGCAGAAGATACCTTACGCCTCGGCAGTAGGAAGTTTGATGTATGCTATAGTGTACACGCGCCCAGACATAGTATATGCAGTTGGTGTAGTCAGCCGGTATCTTGCCAATCTTGGCAAAGAACATTGGGCAGCGGTGAAGTGGATACTACGATATTTGAGAGGCTCATCCAGGTTGAGCCTATGCTATGGTGACAAAAGATCTGTGTTGGAAGGCTACACAGATACAGATATGGCAGGTGACATAGACTCCAAGAAGTCTACATCGGAGTTCATATTCACATTTGCAGGGGGAGCGGTTTCTTCGCAGAGAAAGCTACAGAAAGTCGTAGCATTGTCGACGACAGAGGCCGAGTACATCGTGGTCACAGAAGCATACAAAGAGATGCTTTGGGTGAAGATGTTTCTACAGGAACTCAACCTGAAGCAGGAGGAGCACGTGGTCTATTGTGATAGCCAAAGTGCTATATACTTGAGTAAGAATCCAAGTCAACACTCCAAGTCGAAGCACATAGAGATTCGGTATCACTGGATCAGGAATACTTTGGAACAGAAGGTGCTACAACTTGAGAAGGTCCACACGGAAGATAACGGGTCAGACATGATGACTAAGACATTATTCAAGGGCAAGTTTGAGGTTTGTAGAAATCTAGCTGGCTTGAAGAAGGCGAATTCCTCCTAAGTCGGAAAGGGTGAGATTTGAAGGGGTTTTCCTCCTCAAGACAGGAGGAGAGATTGGTGTAGCTTGGGTATGGTCGGGCGCCCGAACCAAGAGTGGTCAAGTGACTGAAATTAACCTAGAAGAGCGTTTAGTCGCTGGACTGTTTTTACAACAGTCGGGCGCTTGGTGGTTTGTTGACCAGGCGCCCGAAATTGGGAAGTTCCTTTTGGTTTTTTCACTGGACAGTTTTTGTTTCGGTGGGCGCCCGATGACCCTTTTGACCGGGCGCCCGACGGTCCTTTTGACTGGGTGCCCGACCCGACGCGGGACCGGTACAAGCAGTTTCCTCTTTGGGTTCTAATCATTCTGATTCTCTATTTAAGATGTTTCAAAACGTGATTAGGGCATCCCATTAAGGTGTTTTCACGTCCAAGGTGAGAGAAAGAGAAAAAGAGGAAGAGAGAGAAAAATAGAGATAAGAAGCTTGTTGGTAGAGGAGGCTTTACTCGCGAAGGTGATTCACGGTGCAACGATGTCTCGGCTCTTCAACGTACTCGTGCTCGGGTGAGATCTCTCTGTTTTCATTGTTTTCTTATTGTCTATCCACTCCTACGTGAGTGAAGAAGGTTTGATCCAAGCGATGTGTGCTTGTGATCGGTTGTAGCGCTCTACTTCATAATGGATTGTTTGCTCTGGACTAGGTCCCGTGGATTTTACCTCTTTTGAGGGTTTTCCACGTAAAAAATCTCTTGTGTCGTGTGTTTGATGCTTTATTCTTAATCGTTGCATGATCATAGCCCATAATTCTAGTGCATTGGGGGGCGAGATCTAAAGGTTTTGTGTGAAACGCACCCAACACAACCACCACCGTTTTCAATGGTATGGTCCACATGAGTTTAGATTTGCCTCATTTTGGCTCATTCTAGCAAAATGGATGGAATGGAGGGCATGAATGAAATACATACATCATGGTGGGCCCACAGAGATTTAAAAGTCCAATTTCTCATCCGGTTCATCATTTTTGGCCTTTTAATGAGATATTGAAAATTTATGGCCGAAAATGCCCTTCTGACGGATTCCCCGAGCAGTACCGATTCCTCTTAGGGCACGGTGGATTCCCCTGAGCACATGGTGGTCAAAGGGGCATTTTTTACCGTAAAAATTTTAATTTCTTGGCAAAAGGCCAAAAAATTGAGCCTAATGAGGAATTGAACTTTTAGTAAAAATAGCCATACTTGAGGGCTATTGCAGTACAAATCCCCTGGATAGAAGCCGATTGCATACTGAGGGTGCGTTTGGTAAAACTTAATTTCATGACTTATCACTGAAAAATGATATTTTCAGTGATTTTAGTAATTCAAACTGTTTGGTAACTAAAAAAATTTAAGTGCTTAATTGGAAAAATCACTTAAATTAAGTGGATTATTTTAAGTCATGCCAACTTGACTTAAAGCTTACAGCTGAATGCAGTAAGTGGTTTTTCTTTAAATTTTTAGATAAAAATTGACAAAAGTATCCTTATTAACATTTAAAAATGGCAAGATAACCCTTCTTTGTTTACTTTCCCATCCATGAAATTATCCCATGCAAATACTTGAAGTCACCAAATTCTATAAGCCCCAACATAATGTATGTATTATATCTACATAGTTTATCCATTTGGAGAGATGATTTTAAGGCATGAGCCCAAAAATGAGATAGGTCCAAACCGCAGGTGGACCACACCACTGAAAGCAATGAGGACAATGATGCCTACCATTGAAACTTTACTAGGGCCCACCATAATGTTTATTTACCATCAACCTTGTTCATAAGAACACAAAGACCTGGATTAAGGTAAAACACAAATATTAGCTTGATTCGAAACTTTTGTGGCCATGATAAGTTTTCAATGGTAGTTTTCAGATAAATTATCAAACAGATTTTTCAGTTCTTATAAGTACTTAAATTTAATACTTTAAGGTTTCAATACTCAAATTAATTTTCAGGCTTAATTTTTCAGTTTACCAAACAGCACTTGAGTAACTGAGTGGCCACCGTGGATGTACGTCTCTTATCCACGTTTATTTTTTCATATCATTTTGGGGCATGAGCCTAAAATCGAATCACATCCGACGCTCAAGTAGACCACATTACGGAAAACAGTAGGGATAACGATGTCCACGGAAAACAGTAGGAAAAACAGTAGAGATAACGATGTCCACGAAAAACGGTAGGGATAACGATGTCCACGGAAAACAGTAGGGAAAACAGTAGGGATAACGATGTCCACGGAAAACGGTAGGGATAACGATGTCCACCGTTGAAACCTTCCTACTTGACCACACCACGCAAAACAGTAGGGACAACGACGTCCACGGAAAACAGCAGGGATAAGGATGTCTATCGTTGAAATCTTTTTAGGGCCCACGGTAATGTTTATTTATCATCCAACCTGTTCATAAGGTGGTACGATAAATAAAAAATACAAATATCAGCTTGATCCAAAACTTTCGGTGGCCCAAAAGGTTTTCAACTGTAGGCATTCAATTCACAATGTTTCATGTGGTTTAGTCCACTTGAGATTTGGAAATCCTTCAAGTTTGGTCTCTTTACCTAAATTGATCTGAAAAACGGATGGACGGCGTGGATAAGACACATCAATCACAGTGGCCCCACAGAGGTTACTCAGGAAAATTAGTTCACTGAGTTACTCGGTACGCTCGCACCTTTGGCCTTTGGGACAGTGGTAGAATGAGTAAAGATACCCTCGTCTCAACGCTTAGATCAAGGTATCGAATCCCAACGTGGAGTGGAAGTGTGGGTCTTTTTTTCTTTTTTCTTTTTTTGTCCTAGAATCGTGATTGAACGGATTAGATTTTACACGGACCTTATCAACAGCTTGGATAGCAAGTAAACATTACAGTGGGCCCTGTAAAGTTTTTAATGGCGGGCATTCAATCACGACTGTTTTTCTGTAGCGTTGTCCACCTGAGATTTGGATCTGCCTCATTTTGTCGACCATACCCTAAAATGAGCTGGGAAAACGGATGGACGGCGTGGATATGCAACACACACATCGAGGTGGGCCCCACGGCCATGGCCTCACCTAATCCCGAGCCCCACGTGGTACTGAGGGTCACTCTCTAATCCGAGTGGGGTCCCAATTTTCTTCACGTGAATGTCACGTGGCACATAGTAATCAGGAGAAAACGTAAAGGTGTCGAGATGGTATGAGGCATGCTTTTGCTTTCTTGTTTCACAGGAGAATGTCGGGAAGAATTTTGCTACACCCACGAGTTAGGTACACTAGCTACACCGGGTGTAGAAATGACCCCAACTTGATGTATGTGTTATATCCACGCCGTTCATCTATTTAGAGAGAACATTTTATCGCATGAAACAAAAAATAAGTTAGATCCAAAGCTCAAGTGGACCCCAAGAAGCTTTTAATGGTTGACGTCCAATACCCACTATTTTCCATGCTGGGTCCACTTGTTCTTTTGATCTGCCTATTTTTTTGTGTCATGACCTAAAATGATCTCGCCAAATGGATGAACGGTGCGGATACAACACATACATCAAGGTGGGGTCATTTCTACACCCGGTGTAGCTAACTCATGAGTGTAGCAAAATTTTTCTCGAGAATGTCCATCTACCAAACGGGAGCGGATTAGGTGAGACCCGGGATCCACCGAGGTGGGTGGGACCTCTTACCGAGGGGCCATTATGATGTATTTGACTAAATCAACGCCATCCATCCGTATTGAAATTTTATTTTAGGGCATATGATCCAAAAAACGAAGCAGTTGCAAATCACAGATGGGGGCATAGTACAGAAAACAGTGGTGATTGACCATTAAAAACTTCCTATGGGCCACCAAAGCTTTGGATCAATATGATATGTATGTGGTCTCTTCATCTAGTTGTTTGTGAACTTATCAACAGGTTGGATGGAAAATAAACATTCCGGTGAAGTCCATTGAAAATACATAAAGTTTCAATGATAGAGATTCAATTACGAATGTTTCTGTGGTGTAGTCAACCTAAGATTTGAGTCATCTATATTTTTGGTATCATTCGCTAAAATGAGATTTCAAAATGGTTGGACGGTGTGGATTTAAGACACATACATCACTGTGAGCCCCACAGTCAGGGGTCCCACCCACCTCGGTGGATCCGGGATCTCACCTAATCCGCTCCCCTACCAAACGCATTATTACAAATCCAATGGATGTGATGTTAATGAGTCCAACTAAAGAGAAGATTGTAAACTGGACCTTTGCTAAGTCCGCACGCATGTACAAGGCCATACCATCCACACACCACCCACATGTGCCACGTAGCATATAGATTTTCTTGCCCAGAATTTAAGTGGACCACCCACAATGTTGGAAACACGTGGATGGGTTCGAGAACTCTCACCATAAGTTTTTTCAGCCGTACGTACATTTGTTTTTTAGATGTCTCCCACCTGATGAATGGATGGATCTTAATCTTATTATCGGGCCGGGCCATCTATACAGTGGGGACTCTTCTGATGGATGGATCGGATCTTGTACTAATGTGCCATGATGGTACATGTGGTGGCCTGGACATGAGCTGCCATGCACACCTGTGTGGCATTGCAAGTTTCAAAGAAGAAATGATTAGGGATGTATGCGTCTAGGGCTCCCAATGGGTCGGATCTGGATCGGATCCAACTCCAAGTCCGTATATCTGTAGTAGGATTCCCATTGGATTTGAATCCAACTCGGATCCAAAAGGGATATCAATATCCGATCCATTTATAAATTATTACGTCCACTTTCCATTTTCGATCCAACATTCATATAACCATCGGATTCAGGGTACGATAATGTCTATTACTAAACAAGGGACCAAATGGAATGTACATCGCCACATTTAGTGCTATAATGACATTGTCCAAACATAAGGACCAAATGACATTGGGATAATTTAGATAAAATTCTGGACATGGACGTTTCTATCTCAAATGAGCTATCCACACATCCAAAGGACCCCTCAAGTACAAATTAAATGGTTTGAAAAAAAAATAAAAATGAACAAGGATAACTAGTAATCAAGGACACCCAAATTTTGGGGTGCATCACAGAGGGAGTATATCTCTGAAATTACATTCATCACGCAATCCTAATCATTCAATTGGTGAGTATTGAATGGATGGTTAAAAGTAAAATATTGAATGGCCCAAATTTCAATGGCAAAATTAGACGGTTACTATCATCTTGTCAGTATAATTCTTTGCGTCTTGCTCCATCCAGAACTGGATCAATGATTTGGACAGACTGGATTACGGACCAACTACGCAATATGTACGGTCCAAAAATTACCACCACTTTTTAAATTGTGGTGAACTATCACGGGAGTCAATGCGAACTACCTCTCTCCCCTAGAAGGAAAAAACCGTACACGCGGATTGGCTAGTGACCCTAACACCAGCCCCGGGGCTGGTGTCAAAGCTGTGCGGGCCCCACCATGATGTACGTGTTTTATCCACGCTGTCCATCCATTTTTCACCTCATTTTAGGGTATGGACCCAAAAATGAGGTAGATTCAAATCTCAGGTGGACTACACCACAGGAAAGAGTGGTAATTGAATTCTCACCGTTGAAAACTTCTTGGAGGCCTACAGAGGTTTTGGATCAAGCTGATATTTGTGTTTTCACTTCATCCAGGTCTGTGTGACCTTATCAACAGGTTGGATGGCAAATAACAATCACGATGGGTCCTGAGAAGTTTTTAATGGTGGCACGTTCAATCAACACTGTTTTCCTGTGGTGTGGTCTACCTGAGATTTGGATCTGCCTCATTTTTGGGCCCATGCCCTAAAATGATGTGGAAAAATGGATGGACAGCGTGGATAAAACACATACATCATGGTGGGGTCCACACAGCTTTGACACCAGCCCGGGGGCTGGTGTTGGGGTCACTAGCCAATCTGCGTCCTACTTCCAACCGTCACTGTAAGTCCATTTCATCAGTAATGCAAACCCACCACCCACCACTATCCAATTCTATATATAATTCTCTCCCTCTCTCTCTCTCATTTCAATCCATCAAGACCCTTTATTCGAGCTCTGGATGGCCCGATTTCAACCTCCCTGCCTCTGAAAATCCAAGAAATTTTCTGTATATATATTTTATCCCCTTTTGGATATTTTGCTCCAATTCATCAAGAAAGAGAATTGCATTTATCTGTCACAAAAGAAAATGGAAAAATGAAAAGAAACCCATCAGTAATTGCGGCTTGTTCGATCCATAGACTTCGAGTTTTTGAATTTCGTTGATCAAAACTCGAAGAATTTTCTTGGGTTTTTCTGTCGTTGTTAATTTAAGTTGGTTAAAATGGATAGTGCTGATCTGTATAGCGTCAGTAGTATGCGTCGAAACAGTTCCTCAGTATGGAGGAACGCGACATCTGATGTTTTCTCGAGATCGGGTCGTGAGGAGGACGATGAAGAAGCTCTGAAATGGGCCTGCTCTGGAGAAACTACCGACATATGATCGTTTGAGGAAAGGAATACTGACAGTTGCACCAGGGGAGCGCAGGGAAGTCGATATTCAGAGTCTCGGATACCAGGAGAAGAAGATTTTGTTGGATAGATTGGTTAAAGTTGCAGAGGAGGACAATGAGAAGTTCCTGTTGAAGATGAAGAACCGCATTGATCAGTAAGAACCATTGCATTCTTTACATGTTTTTCTTTTTTTTTTATACTGATTTTCTGTTCTCAATCTATCTTGGTTTTTAGACTTCTCAAGATCTTCTATCAAATTAGTTTCGTGACTTCTGTTTCTTGATTTTCCTCTTAGAGTTGGAATTGAACTTCCCGACAATCGAAGTTCGGTTCGAGAATCTAAGTATCGACGCAGAAGTCTACGTGGGCAGCCGAGCTTTACCTTCATTCCTCAACTTCATTATTAATTTTGTAGAGGTAATTCACATAGAATTATTTGAACCTGGATAACAAGGATATGAGAAGAATCTTCAAACCTTAAATTTGGACAAGTGGGGCGCATGGCAGCGTGGGTCCAGCTTGTTGATCTGCTGGGAATCCTTGGTCCTTGGTTGAATCCTGTTTTTCCATCAATCCAAACAGCCTCAAAACCACTCCTGATTGAACAATCCTAACACTATCATTGAGGATAATTCAGCAATAACCTACATTCAATGAGGTAAAGAAAACCGTAAATTCAAAGAATGCATGCCCACCAACCTGGGGTATTTTAGGGGGATGGTTTACCCACTTTTGATCCCATCAGATCAACGGTCCAGATTACCGAGTAGGGCAGCCAACTTGTCCCAACTCAAGGCTCAAGGAAATGGTGCATATGCTTGATTTGAGGATCATGCAATCCATCAAATTCAGACACTCATAGAGAAACATGTAGATTTAGATGTTCATAAATTATACTGATTTGTTACGCTTTCATTTGGATTTTTGAAGGGATACTTGAACTATCTCCATATTCTTCCAACTACAAAGAGACCGTTATCAATCCTTGATGATGTCAGTGGGATCGTCAAGCCTTCGAGGTGAGAGATGACGTTTACATGTGCTTGTGTGGGGAAAAGGAAGTATGAGGTCGACCTCATGGGAAGCTTCCATGAGGTCTAGCTCTGTGGACCCCACCCTAATGTGTGACAGAAATCCATCCCATTAATCAGATGCACCCTTCAATGGTGAGCCATGGACTTAAGAATCAGGTTGATCCATGACTTATGTGGGCCACACCACAAATAACAGTTGAGAATGATCCGCCCACCCATTGAAACCTTCCTGTTGGTATATAGGACCCAGTGAGATGTGGTTTAGACATCCAGCCCATCCATTGTGTGTGTCCTACTTAAATGAGGGGTTAAACCAAATTTCAGGCCATTTCAAAACTCAGGTAGGCCCCAACAAGTGATTTTAGATGTTTTAGGCATGCTTTTCCATTGTTTTCTATGGTATGGCCCACCTGAGTTCCGAATACGGCTGAATTTTGTGACATCCCATAACTTAAAGGGACCTATAAAATGCACGGCGTGGTGGGGCCCACAGAGCTCCATCTCATGGGAAGCTTCCACGAGGCCAACCTCACACACACGCGCGCGCGCGCACACACACACACACACACATATATATATATATATATATATATATATATATATATATATATATATATATATATATAAACAGTAGCACAGGGGAGCTACTGCCTTCCAGCTTTTTTTTTTTTTTTTTTTTTTCAAAAAAACTCAGCTTCATTGAAATTCAACTGATGTCTAAGGTAGTCGACCTTGGCCCATCAGCACCAACGTACTAGTAGGGCCAGCATGCAATCCCCGTCCCTCACTTAAAAAAAGCAATTTACTGTGAGGAGTGTTCTAGCTCAGGTGGCCCCACCATCATGAATTTTGAACATTCACTCTGGCCATCATGCGAGTGGCCCAATTTTAGTCATAGGGCTAAAAAACCAGTCATATCCGTGATTTACGTGGACCTCACAATTAGAAATAGTGTACATGGTGATGCCTGCCCTCCAAATTGTTTCCCATTATGTGGCCCACCTAAATCACGAATGGGACTAGTTTTTTTTGCTCTAGGCCTAAGTTGTTGTATGGCATCTAATAGTTTGCGTAGATTTCACAAAATCATCACGGTTGACCCTTTAAAAAACTCAACATCACACATCTTTTTCCCAATTGTTTCCTTTAATTTGGTGTGTCTCACCTGAATCACACAGAGGTCAGCCTAATTTTTTGGCCATGGGCCTAACATGGGATGGCGCATATAATGGTTGGAATGAATTTCATATACACATCATGGTGGGCCATAAAAAATCAAGGTGAGATTCCACACATTTCGTCCAGAGTTTGACTCGGGACTTAGATTGGAGCACAGTTCCCATGTGCTACAGTTAGTAGGCTATCACTACACACGTGTGTGTAGAGAGAGAGAGAGAGAGAGAGAGAGAGAGAGAGAGAAATGCTCACTTGTGAGTGCGAAGTTGAGCATTTTTTTTTTTTTTTTTTTTTAACACAACCCGGCCCGAACCTGACCGAAAGCACCCAAAGGTGTTGCTGGTGTGTCTCAAAGCTAAGACCGACTGGTTGATAAACTCAAACTCAACCAGTAGGGTTACAGGCCCTTCCACAGCACTACACACACACACACACACACACCACAACTCTGTTGGGCCATAGAAGAGAGAGAGAGAGAGAGAGAGAGAGAGAGAGAGAGGCAAATCAAGAGAGGAAACTGTTTCCTTTTGCCATGGCCCACCAGAGTTGTGGATCAGGTTGAAAGTTGGGCCTCGAGGATTTTTCAGAGTGCTACATGACATGGACAGCTCAGATTTTGGAGACACATCACGTGTAATGAGTTCTCAAAAAGTTCTCACTACTTCTACCGAGAGATAGTTCGCAAGTGAGCATTCCTCTCTCTCTCTAGAGAGAGTCACGCTCACATTGTGCATGCCTGTGCACCCTCTTAGGTGAGCACCCCTACACACCTTTGCACACATGTCATGGGTATAATTTGAACAATCTATGTGATGCGGCACTCCATGAAACCCCCATGGCCCAACTTTCAGCCTGATCCAAAACTCTGGTGGGACATAGCAAATAAAGAGGCAAATTAAGGGAGGTAACTATTTCTTTTTTCCATGGCCTACCAAAGTTTTGGATTAGGCTGAAAGTTGGGCCTTGGGGGTTGCATGGGGTGTTGCATGAGGTGGACTGTTCGGATTTTGTGGCCACATCATGTATCAAAAAGTGCTCACAAGTTCTCGTGAGAACCGAAACCTAGGTGAGCATTTCATGATATATATGTGTGTGTGTAGATACATCCACACACACACACACCAAATAGCAAATTGGGTTTTGATTGATTTTGGTTTTAATATAATGTAAAGATTGTGTGCTTAAACAATTGATAGTTTTGTCCATTTAATTTTGCAGAATGACTTTGCTTTTAGGCCCTCCGACTGCAGGAAAGACCACATTGCTATTAGCTTTGGCGGGGAAGCTTGATCCAGATCTAAAGGTAGAAACATTGCATTTCTTCTCAGGGCATGTTTGATTAGGAGGATTCCATGAGAAAAGAAAATATTTTTCCTGATGTTTCGTGCTATTTGATATACAAGGAATGTCGTGTGACGCAGGGAGAACGTGGTAGGTCGATCACCGTCTCCCTAAGCGATAGTTTCTCGAATCTACGAGAAGAATAAAAGATAAAAAAAAAGGAAATAAATTCCGAATAATTGATTTATTGATAATTGAATCTATCAAAACGAAATTACAATGCATATAAATAGGAAACTAAACCCTAGGTAAAGTATCAGAATCCAACTCCAACTAAAACTCCTAGAAAACGCAACTTACTATAAATAGTAAACTTACTATTTATAGAAGTCGTTCAATCCTACTAGAACTCTTGGTTTTCGGCCAAAAATAAAAAGTTATCAAACTGGCCTCAACCACGTGGTTCTACTAGATATTCTAAGCCTTTTTCATGCTGGACACTAACTCTAAAGCCCTACAGATGCAAAGTTATGATCGAATTAAAACTTACTATAAATAGTAAAACTGAAAATAAACTAGCCTAATGACCGTCGATACGGTCGAATCTCGCAATTTCGGCTTGGGCAACCCGGCATAGCAGGTTGGTTGGCTAAAGTAGCTCGAGCTACCCCAAATTGATATATTATACGTCCCGTAACTCATTCCGGATTGTGAGATACGACTGATTTACGGTCCTGACGGTCCGGATCACTTTCGACCCCGACCAGTCTTCTTTTGCTCCATCTGGGCCATGAAATAATCAGTGACCCGTTCTACATCATCGTGGATTCCATACAATAATCATTTGACTTAGGATGAATGACAATTCTCAGGCACAAGATATAAGATGACCATTAGTCTACTGAATTTAGGACATTTTGGAATTCTACAAATTTCTCTGATTACAAATTCCTTTCCTTCACCAAGAACTCCTGCTTATCAAACGTCCTTTGCTTTCAATAGTTCTTGAGAATCATTTCATGTATACATACGAGGTTTTTTATTTATTTATTTATTTATTTTTTTTAAATTGTCAGGTTTCCGGGAGAGTGACTTACAATGGTCATGAACTGGGAGAGTTTGTACCTGAGAAGACTGCTGCCTACATTAGTCAATATGATAACCATATAGGGGAAATGACTGTGAGAGAAACCTTGAATTTCTCTGCAAGGTGTCAGGGAGTTGGAAATAATTATGGTAAGACAAACACGATTCTTTTTTTTTTCCCCAAAACCATGCCAAGATAATTTCACAGAATTTTAATCATTTGTTTCCTTTTTCACAATAATCTACAGAAATGTTGCAAGAGCTGTCGAGAAGAGAGAAGGAAGCAAATATTAAACCGGATCCTGATATCGACGTCTTCATGAAGGTAAGAAACAAGTCGCTTTTATTTGTGAAGTGACTATTCCTTACACACACATACATACATATATATACACATATAAATACATACACACATATATACATATACGTATATATAGTTAGGGCCAGCTGGCTTAAAAGTGTTGTATGGATGACAATTCATTCCATCGCCACTGGAACATGACGTTATACCTTTGGAACTCGCTATATAAAAATTCATAGAAAATTGTATTGTTAGTGTTTCTTCGGCTTTCCACTTGTTCATGTCAGTCCTGGTAATCCTAGAGCATTACTTTTGCATGACCACCATTTTTTTTTTTACCAACAATAGTCTTTCCCAGCGGAGGGATCTCACCCCCGAGTTAGAAGCATCGTGCTCAATTGTCAGGCGTCTTCTTAATGATCTCCTTAATTTATTACGAGCATAATAATACAAATGGAATGGTGTCCCGAGGAGGCATCAAAGTAAAAGTATAAATATGCATACTCTAATATATTTCCTCAAGCTGGAGTATAGATATCGAACTTGCCTGGCTTATCCATAAGATCACAAAAGGTGAGAAGAGCAAACAGCCTTGTGATGTAGAGCGGAACGCAAACACTTTCATGGCAAAACTGGACCAGAGAAAGCTCAATCAGAAGAGGAAAGGATTCAGACCATCAAAACCTTAAATCAGTTATATCTCGCAAATCGGGATGAGTTTTTCAACATATTATCTATGATTTTGGGGTAGGAGGACCTATTTAAGCCAACCAACCCGCTACGTTGGGTTGCTCATGCCGGATTTGCGAGATTCTATAAGATCAACGGTCAAAAGTCTTGTTTACTTTCTTTTTTTTCTTCTTTTTTTTCCGTTTAGTTTCGCTTTGTTTTTACTATAAATAGCAAGTTTTAGTTCGAGTATAACTTTTGATCTTTTGAATAGTAGAGGTCGTGCCCGATATGAAAAGGACTTAGAAAAGTTAAGAGAATAACGTGATTGGGCCAAATTGGACACTTATTATTTTTAACTGAAAACCATGAAGTCTAGTAGGAATAGAGGTTTCTATAAATAGTAAGTTTGCTATTTATAGTACATCACGTTTTTAGGGTGTTTGAGTTGGAATCTAAGTCTAAAACTCTGTCCTAGGTTTAAGTTCTTTATTTAAAGAGTTTACATTTCATTTTTTTATGATCAATCAAGTTATTTCAAATTTATTAGGAATTATTCATGCTTTTATCCCTCATAGATTCGAGGAAGCTCTGTGAGGAGTCCAAAGAGCTCCATGGATTCAGAGTAGTTATCCTATGAGGAAGATGGTGATCGACCTCATCACGTCCCTCCCAACGTCAAATGGTATCAGGGCGAGTACTCCCCTCGGGCTGATGGCAACTAATGATAGAATAGAATAAAATCCTGTGCATGGTGATCCAGGGATTCGTTATCTATAGGAAAGAATGGAAGCTTTCCACCAAGAGAGTTAGTTAACCATGCAAGTGATGTAGTGAAGTAACCCCTCGATCGAGGCAAGGCAAGAGCTAGGAAGAGGACACAGGAGTGGGTCTGGAAGAACCCAAGATCAGGCCGAGAGGAGGTCGAATGATCTAAGGAAGACGACGGCAAAAGTTCTCTATTGACCGATCGGATGAGGTCCAAGAAGTCCTTGAACTTTTTGGACCATTTGAGCCCAAAACCGGTCGGCCGGCCGGCTGACGCACAATTTGTGCACGAAAAACTTCTGTTTGAAGTGATTTTTACGAGTTTTCATTTTATTTAGTTTCTTTTTGCAATTAGGACACCTAGGCTACGTAGGTTAGGGTTTTTTTTTTTTTTTTTTTTTACTTAAGGTTGTTTTGATTTCGTTTTAAACATACATTGATTATTTTAAACAAGGTTTTCTGAGTTTATCTCGTATTTACTTGTGGATTCGAGTTGTTCTTCGTGGATTCGAAGAAAAGGTCTCGTGGATTCAAGATATCCCATCGTGGATTCGACGAAGACAGGTTGAAGAGTTCCTGTAGATCCGAGATTCGGATTAGTTATCCCCGTGAGAGAGACATTGCTCGATCTCACCACATTCCGCCCCGCACCAATTGGTATCAGAGAGCAGATTATTCCTCAGTGATGGCATCTAGTGACAATCGTGGTAGCAATCCCACTGACGATGATCTAGAGATCCAGTATTTGACAGAGAGGATGGAACTTCTCAAGATATCGGTTGAGACATTGATGCAAGGAGTACGAGAGTCTCTCAATCAGATCCTTGCGGCTTTGGTCCAACAGCAAGTTCTGGTGGGTGCTTAACCACCCGCGATGGAGATTCGGAATACTCCAGCAATCCATTCGACCTTCCCGGCAGTGAATCGATGACAAGATCATGTAAATTCGGATAGCAGCGACGGTGACGTAGAAAACATCCTTGTATGGCCACAAGTGCATGATAATGATCGTGGAGATTGACATGAATACAATTATAGAGGTAAGGGAGAACTTCCTACGTTTAATGGCCTGCTTAGAATAGAAGAATTTTTGGATTGGCTAGCAGAAGTAGAGATTTCTTTTATTATATGGAAGTTCTGGAGGATCGAAAGGTTAAATTTGTTGTGTACAAGTTGAAGTCGGGTGCTTCGGCATGGTGGGAGCAACTACAAGTCTCCCGCACCAGGCAAAACAAGTTGCCCATCTGATTATGGCCTTGGATGGGACAACTCATTCGATCGCGCTTCCTACCCCACGACTACGAATAGGTCCTATTCCAGAAATATCACAATTGCCGTCAGGGCAATTAGACTGTTGATGAATACGCAGCAGAATTCAATAGGCTGGTTACGCGAAACGATCTCTTAGAAACCGATGCCTAACAAACTGCGAGATTTGTCGGCGACATTCAACCCGCAATACAGGATTGAGTACAATTGATGCCAATCTGGACAGTGGTAGAAGTTGTGGAGCTAGCTAACCGTGCAGAGACCCAACTCCAGAAGACCCCTGTGCATTCCTATCCCTCGACTCATACTCCTACGATTGACCCAGCACAGGACTCAACCACATCCAAGGGAAATGAACCCGTTGTTAAGCGTGTTCAACCCCAAGTTGGCCACCAAACTACACTAGGCAGTGGTCCAACAAGGCCACAACGTTCATCCGTTGTGCCTGGACCAAGTAAAATTCCAAATCCGTACGGCCAATTGAGGCCTGACCATTGCTACAGATGTGGACAGCCAGGCCACCTATCCAACATATGCCCTCAACGGCCCACGACTAATGTGGTCGTCTCCACAGAGGATGCACCAGCTGAACCATAAACTAATGTTGGTGCTAAATAAGTCGATGAAGATGAAGAAGGAACTGATTGGATCTCAGGAGATCAAGGTGTATCCTTGGTTATACAGCGGCAGTCACCTACATGTGTTGAATTGTCTAGCCCCCAGCGACACAGTTTCTTCCGCACTAGCTATACAGTGGAAGGGAAAGGTTATACCGTGATCATCGATGGTGGAACTTGTGAGAATATAATATCACAGACCATGGTTGAGAAACTGAAACTCAAGACCATACTGCATCCCTTGCCTTATGCGACTGATTGGATTAAAAAAGGGATTACGATGATGATCAAAGAATAGTGTCTCGTCTCAATTTCTATCGACAATTCTTACAGGGACCGAGTATTATGCGATGTCATCGATATGGACGCATGCCGCATGATAATCGGACGCCTGTGGCAATATGATCAGGATGCCGTGCATAAAGGTTGTGACAACACCATCACCTTCATCAAGGATGGACAAAAGGTCATCCTTGCCCCAGCGACGCCGCGTGAAAGCCGTCAAGTAACCAAAGAAGGTGGACAATCTCTCTTTATGTCAAGCAATAATGGAGCAAGGTCGCGTAGAGGAAAGCGAAACTTGAGGTTGAGTTTCTTTCAAGCGGGGGCAACTGATGTAGTGAAGCAACCCCTCGATCGAGGCAAGGCAAGAGCTAGGAAGAGCCGAAGATCAGGCCGAGAGGAGGTCTAATGAGCCAAGGAAGACAACAACGCCTCTATCAACTGGTTGGCCGACTTGTCGAATGAGGTCCAGGGAGTCCCTGAACTCTCTGGACCATTTTAGCCCAAAACCGGCTAGCTGGTTGACGCACAATCTGTGCACGAAAAACTTCCATTTTAAGTGATTTTTACAAATTTTCATTTTGTTTAGTTTCCTTTTGCAATTAGGACACCTAGTCTACGTAGGTTAGGGTTTCTTTTGCTATATAAGGTTGCTTTAATTTCGTTTTAAACATATATTAATTATTTTAAACAAGGTTTTTTGAGTTTATCTCTTATTTACTTGTGAATTCTTATCCCTGTGAGAGAGACGTTGCTCAATCTCACCACATTCCGCCTGCACCAGCAAGGGTTGCAGGCAGCCCTCGACCGTATTGCGGATACGCTAATTCCGTCTCGAGCCTAAGGTGACGCTCAACCGCCCATGATCGTTGTTTTGGATGCTTAGAATTACCCTAATCTCAGATTACACCCCGATTTATAGAGTTACAATCGAATTAGGAAATGAAACCCGCACTTCCGCAAAATTGTGCAAGTTGGTTGATGGGACCTTCGATGAGATCGAGCGGCATTGAGGGCAAGTCGATGGGATCAAAGGTTCCCTCCATGGCATCAAAGAATACCTCAAAACAGTCCAGTGAGCAAAGGGAAAAAATAGGAAATTTCTCGATGGGATCCAGTGGTCTGTCGATGCAATCCTTTCCAACAGATCGAAGACATCTGACGACATGCATCTCGTGGTCTTTACCACATCCCTTGTTCATTTCTTCACCAGTTCATCGAAGATAAATAGCTTGTTCTAAATGAGCTATAGATAAAATTAGATAGATCCAAGCTCAAAGTAAAGCTCTTGGGAAATTGGTTTTCTAGGCTTTGTGTAATTTCTGACCAGTCCATGTAATGGATATTTTCTACCTATTTTTGCAGGCAGCAGCATTGCCAGGGGAAGAGGCTAGTGTAGTTACTGATTACATTATTAAGGTATGTACTATGAATAAAGAAAAGCATAATTTTTCACAAAGCTTTAACATTTGGAGGATTTCAGAATCCTAAAGATGAAATTATTTCTCTTTCATGTTCCTCTCGAAACAACAGATTCTAGGACTAGAAGTCTGCGCTGATACCCTGGTAGGAGACGAAATGTTGAGGGGAATATCCGGGGGACAAAGGAAACGTGTAACGACAGGTAGAACAGACACCATAAGAATGATTGAGATATAATGAACAGGGTCATTTTTTATTCTTAAGCATCTCATGCACACATACTGTTTCTTTTCTACTGTGAAGGGGAGATACTTGTTGGACCTGCAAGGGCATTATTCATGGATGAGATATCCACTGGTCTAGATACCTCCACTACTTTTCAGATTGTGAATGCACTCAGGCAAACCATTCACATTCTCAATGTAACGGCCGTTATTTCTCTGCTCCAGCCAGCACCAGAGACTTATGATCTCTTTGATGACATTATTCTTCTATCGGACGGGCAGATTGTGTATCAGGGGCCCCGTGAGAATGTGCTTGAGTTCTTTGAATCCATGGGCTTCAAATGCCCTGAGAGAAAAGGCGTTGCAGATTTTTTGCAAGAAGTAAGTTTCCCAACCCCAAATATCAAAACGAATATTGAGTCCTGGCTTACTTCCAAATGCACCTAAAATGTTATAACATGGAGTACCCAACACTGACTCCTATTTTGAGTAAACAGGTTACGTCAAGGAAAGATCAGCAGCAGTATTGGGCAAAGCAAGACGAGCCTTACAGTTACGTTCCTGTCAAGGCATTCGCGGAGGCCTTCCAGTCGTTCCATGTTGGCAGGAGATTAGGAGAAGAACTTGCCATCCCGTTTGACAAGAGCAAGAGCCATCCTGCTGCTCTAACAACTTCCCGATTCGGCGCTAGCAAGAAGGAACTACTGAAGGCCTGCACCTCAAGAGAATATTTGCTAATGAAGAGAAACTCCTTCATCTTCACCTTCAGGATATCGCAAGTGAGTAACTTCACTAGTTGAATTCTGTTCTCTTTAATTGCATGAGTTTTTTTTTTTCTCTCCCTCTCGTTTTTTTACAGGTGCGGCAAACTTAAATCATGCTTTCTTTCTTTCCTATCTCAGCTCATCTTCATCTCAATAATCACAATGACTGTCCTCCTACGTACCAAGATGCACCGTGATACGTTAGATGATGGAGGGATCTTTTTGGGTGCTCTATTTTTTACACTCTTCGTATCTATGTTCAACGGGTTTTCAGAGCTTTCCATGACAATTCAAAAGCTTCCTGTTTTCTACAAACATAGAGACCTCCATTTCTTTCCTGCATGGGCCTACTACATACCTATATGGATCCTCAGGATTCCGGTATCGATCGTGGAAGTTGCTATCCACGTAGGCCTCACTTATTATGTGATTGGATTTGATTCAAATGCTGGGAGGTAAGATCAAAGAAAGAGATTGATTTCAAATTGCCTAGATGCATCACTACTAAGCTATCGCTGCAAAATGCTTGGTGCAGGTTTTTTAAACACTATTTGCTAGTTCTAGCCAATAACCAGATGGCCTCTGCACTGTTTCGAGTCATTGCTGGTTTTGGGAGGACCATGATCGTCGCAAATACATTCGGATCTTTTGTACTTCTTTTGGTGACGGCGTTGGGCGGGTTCCTCTTGTCTCGACGTAAGATGCACAAATAAAAACTGTTTTTCCTACAAATTTATAAAGTGTGCAACTAATTAATTTTGGTGATACTTGCACTAGTTGACTAAGGAAGCATTAGGGAGTATCTCCAACTACAAATTCAATTGAATATTTCAGTGGGGTGGCTCGTGTTGAATTCACCAAGCATTTGGGACAGGAAGGGAAATGATAACTACATAGTTTTGATTATGCATTTTTTACTATTCCACACCAAAAATATGCATTTCTTTTGTTCCGAGTACTACTTCAAATGAATATATGTAAGGCTGCTCAAAAAAAAAAAAAAAGCATATCCCCACACCCACTCCCGACCCTAGTTAGCAAAACTCTGTATAAAAAAAAAAGAAAAAAATTGTATAAATGATTAAACATTTGAAACTCCATATATTTCATAAAAGAGGTGGAAAATATTTTTTTGGCAAACCGAATTAAGCACTTTTTTTTTTTTTTCAATCAAACACATTTTATTAAAAGAAAACTTTAGAGGTCAATTTAAAAATAGAGATTGGTGGTTGCCACCCAAATTGAGAAGAAAGTGACAATTCTTTGGTAGAGATAGACTGATTTATATGCAGATTACTTGAAAAGGAAGGATTTAAGAGGCAAAGAACATCCTTTGACTATCTATATACATTATTCTTCATGTATTTAGAAATTCTAATTATTTTAATAAAAGTGATCTGTATTAACTCATGTCCACATTATATATAGACCTCTAGACACATTTATGCACATATATAGCTGTTTTTTCTTGCCATTTTTTTGAGGCCAAACGTGTTACTTAAACATTCTCTGTTTGGGTACAGAGAATGTGAAGAAATGGTGGAAATGGGGCTACTGGGCCTCACCCTTGACGTATGCGCAGAATGCGATCTCCGTCAATGAATTCCTTGGGAAAAGTTGGAACCATGTAAGGTTCTTTTTTGCATAGTTATAAATATTTTCATTTTAGCAGGAAACCAACTAAACTTTCGTATTCGGCACTGTTTTACAGATTCGTCCAGGATCTACAGAACCATTGGGAGTGGAACTCCTAAAGTCCCGTGGAATCTTTGTTCACGCATATTGGTATTGGCTCGGTGTAGGTGCATTGGTTGGTTTTGTATTACTATTCAATGTCATTTGTATCCTGGCTCTTCATTATCTTAACCGTGAGTATGCTCTACCCTAATGCGTGCGCCACTCCAATCTAGAAGATCCTTAAAGATTTCCACAGCTTCTTAAACTTGTTTGTTTAAAACGGCTGCAGCATATGGGAGAGCGCAAGCAGTTCTATCTGAAGAATCCTTGGCGGAGAGACATGCTAACAGAACGGGAGAACTTATAGCGCCAACGACCGTAGGAGAGAGCTCCGTGGATCACATCAGAACAGAAAGTAAACTCGATCAGTCCATTTCTCAACCCAAGAACACAGAGTCACCTTACATTTTCATTTTTTACAAGTGAGGCCCATGGTTCAGTGATTTAGATCATGGACGGACTCGACCTTTTTACAAGTTTGAAGACACCTTTCTCACCTTCTGTGCCCCAAAAATCTCTCAAATGGCAATCCTAATCTTTCAATTTGTTGGCCAGCGGGCAGATAGGCAGTAAGGAAAGTAATATAGCAATGTTCTATTCTATTATATTCAACTGGAAAAGGCCAAAGATATTCCAACTTGGGAGAACATTGGAACATGGTGCTCCTGCAAAGGGGCCATGCTAACTGACCCATTGGCCTCACTAGTACAAATTAAAAATCAGAGGACTCGCAGGGTAGGATTCAACTATTGTCTATTGTCTGCTATAGTTTATGCTTCATATATAATTGTTGATGAAATCAATTCATGTAACTGAAGCAAGACGCAATGAAACAACGGACCGCACTATCTCGGAAGGGTCATTTTCTTTGCAAGCAGAAGCCGTTTCCAGTGCTAGTCAGAGCAAAAAGAAGGGAATGGTTCTTCCATTCGCACCACTTTCAATCACCTTCGATAATATCCGATACTCCGTAGATATGCCAGAGGTAGCTTCAGATAACTATTGCTAAAATCTGTGGCTTCTACATAAACATGTGAATTTTCTCATTAAACATGAACTCGCAGGAAATGAAAGCTCAAGGTTTTCCAGAAGATCGGTTGGAACTCCTAAAAGGTGTGAGTGGAGCTTTCAGGCCAGGAGTTCTTACAGCCCTTATGGGTGTTAGTGGTGCTGGTAAGACTACACTAATGGATGTGTTGGCCGGAAGGAAGACCGGTGGATATATAGAGGGAAACATCACAATATCTGGCTATCCCAAGAAGCAGGAGACGTTTGCTCGTATATCCGGATACTGTGAACAGAACGACATCCACTCTCCTCATGTCACAGTCCATGAATCTCTCACTTACTCTGCATGGCTTCGATTGCCCACTGAAGTCGACTCCGCAACAAGAAAGGTCAGTGCTGTCAATACTCATCTGTTTCTTAACGATCTCTTTTTGGGTGTCTATTTGGGTGTTGGCTAACTGGTACACTGGTGGGCCCAGATGTTCGTCGAGGAAGTCATGGAGCTTGTAGAGCTGACATCTTTGAGGGGTTCGCTGGTGGGGTTGCCCGGAGTCAATGGGCTATCGACCGAGCAGCGCAAGAGGATGACCATTGCTGTTGAGCTCGTCGCAAACCCCTCCATAATATTCATGGATGAACCTACGTCCGGACTTGATGCAAGGGCTGCAGCAATTGTGATGAGAACGGTGAGGAACACTGTCGACACTGGAAGGACAGTGGTGTGCACAATTCACCAACCGAGCATTGATATATTCGAATCTTTTGACGAGGTAAGGAGATGATTGAAATGAAACAAGTGGGGATTTTGTCTTGTCTTTTTTTTTTTTTTTTTTTTTTTGGATCTGCTAATGCACTGGAGATCTGCTTCTTGCCCAACTGTAGCTTCTCCTATTGAAGCGTGGGGGTGAAGAAATATACGTGGGTCCGCTTGGGCACAATTCTTTCCACCTGATAAAGTACTTTGAGGTAATGAATTCTATTCTCTAGTCTTAGATCTCCTAGTTTCAATGCTAATGGATTTGGGTTTTGTTTTATCAAGGGAATCAATGGAGTTAGCAAGATAAAAGACGGTTATAATCCTGCAACGTGGATGTTGGAGGTGACGTCACCAGTACAAGAAGAGGCTCTTGGTGTTGATTTCTCCGAGATATACAAGAACTCAGAACTGTATAGGTAGGTCAGGCAATAGACCGTCTTTCAACCGCATCTATAGTACTACCATGAATATATATATATATATATATATATATATATATATATATATATATATATATATATATATATATATATATATATATATCTTCAGCTATAACCAATATTTGGCAATTGTTGCAGGAGAAACAAAGCTCTGATTCAGGAACTGAGTAAACCTCCTCCCGGTTCGATAGATCTCCACTTTCCAACCAAGTACTCACAGCCCTTCCACACACAATTCATGGCCTGCCTCTGGAAACAACACTGGTCATACTGGCGCAACACGGAGTACACGGCTGTGAGGTTTTGGTTCACAATGTTCATAGCCTTGGCATTCGGGTCAATGTTCTGGGATCTCGGCTCCAAACTGTAAGCTACTCGGGATATCTAGATTGACCCAGATTCCCAAATCGGGTTCTCCTCCTCAAGGAGGTAACCCTTTTAAGATTGTAATTGAAGATAATATGATTTTAATGTAAGATATTTTCAGGGATAGGCAAGAGGATATGCTTAATGGGATTGCTTCCATCTATACTGCCGCTCTCTTCCTTGGGATACAAAATGCATCATCTGTGCAGCCGGTCGTGGCCGTCGAGCGAACAGTCTTTTACAGAGAGAGAGCTGCTGGAATGTATTCTGCTTTGTCGTATGCATTCGGACAGGTAACTTACTTCTTTCTGCATTTTCTTACACGCAAACTGATCGATGTAGCTGTCTTTCTTCGGTTTTCTTTTTAATGTTTTCACTGAATTTGCAGGTCACGGTCGAGCTTCCATATGTCTTGCTGCAGGGCGTGGCATATGTGTGTATTGTGTATGCAATGACTGGATATGAATGGACGGCTGCTAAGTTCCTCTGGTACCAGTTCTTCATGTATTTCATGCTTCTAACCTTCACTTACTTCGGTATGATGACAGTAGGCATCACCCCCAATCACAACATTGCAGCCATCATTTCTGTTGCATTCTACTTGACATGGAATATCTTCACAGGCTTTCTGGTTCCGAGAAACGTAAGTTGGGAATTCTACTCACCATTACATTGCTGGTTTTGTTTGTAAGAGAGTTTAGATGGTAAAATGCCTTTTTGGGTCTAATATTGCAGAGGATTCCTATATGGTGGAGATGGAATTACTGGTTGGACCCCATTGCTTGGACCTTGTATGGAATGGTTGTGTCGCAGTACGGCGATGTTGATGATACATTCAACACTGGTGAGTCAATAAAAGAATACGTGAGGAGTTACTTTGGATTCAAGCACGATTTCCTTGGAGTTGTTGCCGCCATGCACATCATCTTCACTGTTGTGTTCGCCTTCACCTTTGCCTATTCGATTAGGACTTTCAACTTCCAAAGGAGATAAGAAATGCTATTCTTCTTTTCACGAAGAAATCCCCTTTGATGATCCTTCCTTCTTGGATTTTTTTGAATAACTAAATTATTTTGACATTGCTGTTAGAGCTGCCTGCCTTCAACTGACTGGCGTGGGTGGGATCCACCTACCTGGCCTTAAGCGATCATTGTTGTGCTCTTTTGGACTACTCCTCCATTCCCGCCATTTAAAGTTACTTCATGAGAAATTTGAATTTTTAGAATGTCCATTTTGAAATTTTCTCATCTACAATTTTAAGAAACGTGCAACGAACAGGTTTTTGGTGCACACTGGTGGGGCCCGTTTGTCAGATAATCAAACCAAGCCTCAATTTTAGTTTATGATACAACTAAAAATCGACCCATGATTTGAACAGTTTAACTGGACTTGTACGTGAAACATGTAATTTCTAACTGCCCGTGTATAATCCATCACACGATGGAGTATCAATTATTTTGTGGCCTACCTGATGATCTGATCTGCCTGATTCTTGAGAAAAGGCATCTAAGTAGGATCTACTTAGATTGTTTGGCTGCTCGGATGTTTGATCGAGTTTTAGTATATAGAGAGCCCACGCACCGAAAATTTCCCACGCAGGAAGATCCGAAACCCAAAGATAGATGGTTGAGATTAGAAGTGGTCAACAGTACGAACTCATCTGAAGCAAGCCAAAGATTTGATGGCTAGTGTGGGTATACAATACAATATTCATCAAGGTGGGTCCCATACCGTTAGGGTAACACCCACCAACGTGTTACCTGGGTAACACCTAATCCTCTCCCCTTTGAAGAGTCACCGGCATTTCTTATGAACTCCGATGGTGTCCTACCCCCATCCTTCTCCAGCTGGAACGGGCAGGAGCTTTGAGTGGCCACCGTGATCTATGGGTTTTTATCCGCACCGTCCATCCATTTTCCCGTGGCAGTTTATGGGATTGGACTAAAACTTAGGTAGATCCAAGGCTCAAATGGACCACACCACAGGAAGCAGCGCTGATAATGGTTATCACTGTTGAAATTTTCTTAGGGCCCACCATGATGTTTATTTGCCATCCAATAGAGTTATAAAGATGCTGTCTCTAGCAAGGAACGGGCAGATCTATGTGGGGGCTACCGTGATGCATCTGTTTAACCAAATTGCCCATGCTTTCTCTCGTACCATTTTAAGGCATAAGTCAAAAAATGTGGCAGATCCAACACTTAGGTGGACCATACTAGAGATGACTTTTGGATTTAATGCTACTTGCATTTATTGTAGCCCGAGCTTACTTATTTGGTGTGGTCCACTTGAGTGTTGGATCAGTCTCCTTTTTGGGCTCATACCTTAAAATGACCTGAGAGAAGGAAAGGACGGAGTGGATAAAACAAATACATTAGGGTGGGGCCCACCATCATGTATCTGTTTTTCGACATCCATCCCTTCTCTTAGGGATAGTTTGGATTCATTGAAATGGTGGGAAAGGAAACATGGTTTCTCCAAAAATGAATTGTAAATACCAAAATCATAAGAAATGAATTGAAATATAATTTCTCTTGCATTCAATTTTCATTTAAAATTGTCCTTTTATTTGATCACCCACACCCATGAGAAAGCACGTTTCCTTTCCTACGATTTCTCAGCAGCTAAGTAGCTGCGGCTCATTGAATGCCTCATCACTATAATGTTTCCATAATGTTTATTTTTCATGTATACTATTGATAAGGTCACACAATCTTAGATGAAAATGGCAAAACAATATCACCATGATCCAAAGCTTTTTTGGCCCTCAAGAAGTTTTTAATGATCAATCACTACTGTTTTATATGGTATGGTCCACTTGAGATTTGGATCTGTTTCATGTTTGGGATCATGCACTAAAATGTTTTTAAAAAACAGATGGACAATGTCGATGTAGAATAACTTAAGGTGGGCCAGGATAAAGGTCACACCGTCTTGGGTGAGGCCGTAGCTGCAGCTAATCCGCTCCCTATATTTTTGGAGTTGGATTCATGAGTGATTTCTCCGTAGGCATCTCATAGCCGTTGGTGCTGGAAAAGCTATGTGGGCCATCATATGTATGTGTTTTATTCCGTGCCTTTCATCCATTTTTCCAGCTCCATTTTAGGGCATCATCCAAAAAATGAGGCAGATCCAAATCTCAGGTGGACCACACCATAGTAAACAGTGGTGATTGAATGCCCACCATTAAAAACATCCTTGGGGTGATGAAAGTGGATCAAGGTGATATTTGTGTTTTCCCTTCTTAAAGGTCTGTGTGACCCAATCAACAAGTTGGAATGGCAACTAAACATTTTCGTGAGCCCTAGAAAGCTTTGAACAATGGGCGTTCAACCACCATTGTTTCCCATAATATGGTCCAACATGAGATTTAGATATGCTTATTTTTGTGCTAATCCCTTAAAATGAGCTAACAAAATGAGGCTTGGATAAAACACATACATTATGGCTCGGGTTTAGCCCACATATGGTTTCTAGCACGAACATGAAACGGGAAGCGCGCTACCCTATCCCATTGAAATAGGCAGCGGATTAGGTGATGCTCGCCTGCACCTAAGATGGTGCAGCCCTTACCCTGGGGCCCACCTTGATGTATGTATTCTACATCCACCACCCGTGCTACTGTTTTCCCATATCATTTTAGGGCATGAACACAAACTAAAGTAGATCCGAAACTCTGGTGGACCATATTATGAGAAACAATGGTGATTGAATGCCCTATCATTTAAAGCTTCCTAGGATTTTTCCATAATGTTTATTTGGCATCCTTATGAGGTCAAACAGACCCGGGAGAACTTTTACAACCCACAGGAAGTTTTTAATGATTGTTCACCAAATTTCCTATCACTCATGCCTTCCTCTTTTTTTTTTTTTTTTTTTTTTGGGTTAGTTCACACACCCCATTGTTAGTACACCCACCCACCCTTATTAGTCACATCACA
This sequence comes from Liriodendron chinense, assembly GCA_003013855.2. NCBI lineage: Eukaryota > Viridiplantae > Streptophyta > Magnoliopsida > Magnoliales > Magnoliaceae > Liriodendron > Liriodendron chinense. Next base: position 5,189,441 of record PVNU02000439.1, on the reverse strand, counting down.
ATGTCAGCCATCTCCACTATGGGAATTGACACCATGACCTCAGTGTTGAAACGAGGCTATCTTCACTCAATCTGCCACTTGATATCGCTCATGCCCTAAAATGATATGACAAACCAGATGGACAACATGGATATAGAATACATACATTAAGATGGCCCCATAGTAATCTTAGGTGAGGCCATATTTGGAATTTGTTAAATGAGTTTCCCATAGCCTCACCATGTTCTCTCTGTTGAAACCACTCCATACATCATATGTTCCCCATCATTATGGTCCCCACCATGTTCTTCATGTCAAATCCACTTCATACATCAGCATTGCCCCTTAATGTTAGGCCTTGTGATATAAAATTAGCCGATGCATAACTTAAGTTGACTTATCCACAAGAATCTACATGGACATGATGAACATTGGTTTGTTTGTGGATGCCAAATATTTCATCTAAGCCGTTGGTCAAGTGCCCTTAGAGTGAGGCTCAAAGCCTCGAATGCTTCTTAAATCTTTGAGATTATAAATTGCCACTAAAAGAAATTTAATTTTACCAACAAACATATGATTTGAAAATAAATCTCAATTTTTTTGAGAAAATGTTGTTAATAAACTAACATGAGAAATAATACTTCCTCTTCCATGCTTTCATAGAAATAAGGTTTCTCGATAAATACAATTTCCTTTCTCACTCTTTTTGCAAATCCAAATAAACCCTTGGATCATTTTAAGATGTAAGTATACAAAAAAAAAAAAAAAAAAAAAAAAAAAAAAAAAAGGCAAATCCAATGCTCAAGTGCAACCACACCAAATAGTAAGCTCAGGTTGTATTAATGCACAAGCTGCATTAAATGTAAGAGTCATCTGTCCACTTGAGTGTTGGAACTGCCTCATTTTTTGGCTCATACTTTAAAATGATCCAAAGAAGGGATGTACAGCATGGATAAACATATACATCTCAATGGTCCCCACACAGATCTGCCCGTTCCTTGCCAGAGACGGTCAGGGGCCGGACGCAATCCACTTCCAAAGAAAAAGGGTTTATTGTATTGTTTTCAGACTCGGAAATTCGTCCTACTCGCCCAACTGAGTCCAAGTCAACTCGGACGAGTCGGGTACAACTGGGACGGGTAGTCAATCCATTACAAACTGGAAGCGTGTTAGTGACACGTGGCTACACTTTGTGGAACTTAATTTAGCGTGTGACGACGGCCTCACATGGCACTGTGTGGAATCCTCTCCCCGTGTAAGTAAGAGTGGCACGTGATATTTTCAGTTTGTTCCGATTTTTCGTGTGTACAAGTGGGGCCACGTTTGGTGCTTCCGTCGTTATGATGGGTCCTACTGGGGATGGCTCATGCATAAGAAAACCTCCCATATAGGAAAATCCACGCTCAACGGAAGAAGGCCGATGATTCGGCCACTAGGGCCGTCCAGTAAGGTACATGAGGAAGACATATATGGTGGGGCCCATCACATAAACGATCCAGGTCACTGAACAATTGGGTCCCACACATACTAAATGAAAAGCTGAGTATTTAATAATTCTGCATAAATGACCACATGAATTATGCTTAATTCAGGCCGGTGCCCTCATCACAAGAGATCATCCCTATTAAAAAAAATCCGGTGGGCCACACGAAAACTACAACAATAGCGACCTATAGCTGCAGTCACTGGAGTATAAATAGCTGCGCGTGGATACAGCACATCCACCATTATACCCACCATTCCCGTTGCAGCTATACATTTCCTAAACTAATATAGCAGCGGAATAGGGTATCTGCCGTCCCACCATTCCCATCCACCATTATACCCACCATTCCCGTCACAGCGGAATAGGGTATCTGCCGATGTATATACTGATGGGATTATCGGTGAGCAGAAGCACAGTAGAGAATCAAACAATCACCACAAGAAAATTAACTGTACATGTACATAATGCAAAGACAATTCGAATTTTACGTGGAAAACCCTTGCGGTAAAAAACCATGGCACAAAGTAACAGCAATACTATGAATCAGAAGATTACAAAGCTAATCTACCCACAAGCAAACTCGAAAGATGAACAAAGCTCTCACAAACCTCATAATCCTCTCCTCAAACCCTAATCTCAAATTAAGACTCATTGGTATTGATTAGGATACATCTAAACACGAATTAGAGGTGTTTATATAAGCCTCCAACAAAAAATAGAAACAAACTGCGTAAGATCGCGCATCTCCGCTTATACACACGATCGGTCAGACCCCATTGGCCGACCGGTCGAGTATAGCAAAAATAGTCCAGTGAGTTTTGCCATAAATCGACCTGTCCAGCCTCTAAAAACGACCAGTTGCGACCTTTGAAAGCTGTCCAGAGACTTGCTGCCTGCACAGAAGAAAATTTGACTGGTCAATGACATTATTTCAGTAGGATTTGAAATCTCCACCAATAATCTTCACTGAAGCTTCAAATGTCGAATCATCTTCCCTTTGCTTCATAAATCATCTCATCTTCAATCATAGTGTCCTCGCTTCTCGTGCACTATTGCGTCTTCATTCGATCTTTGCCAATCCCAGAGAAGTTACCCAGAACTTGAACTTCTCAGCAGGAACCACTTTGGTGAGTATATCCACCAGATTCACGCTAGTGTAAATCTTCTCCAGAGTAACTTCTCCTTCCTCAAGCACTTGTCGGATAATATGGTGATGCACATCAATGTGTTTAGTACAAGAGTGATAAACTAAATTTTTAGCCAAATTGATAGCACTAGAGCTGTCAAAATTAACCGACACAGCCTCCTGCTGAAGCCCCAACTGATTTATCATACCTTTCAACCAAACAACCTCATTGAAAGCTTTTGTCACTGCCATATACTCAACTTTAGTAGTAGAAAGAGCTGCCATGGACCGAAGCTTAGACATCAACTAATCGTTTCACCCCCTAAAACAAACGAGTGACCTGAAATTGACCTCCTACAATCCAAACTACCTGCGTAATCTGAATCGACGTACCCAACCAACTTGTCCTCTGACCTTTTGAATGTCAAGACGTCGTCTTGCATACCTCAAATGTATCGAAGTAGCTATTTTACAACTTCCCAATGTAGCTTGCCCGGGTTAGACATGAATCGGCTAACAACACCCATAGCCTGTGAAATATCCGATCTAGTACAAACAATGGCATACATCAAACTGTCCATAATACTTGAATAAGGCACATGAGACATAACATGCTTTTCTTCATTTGTTTTAAGACATTGTTCAGAAGTAAGCTTGAAGTGAGCCGTGTGGGGAACGCTAACCAGTTTGGACATGTCCATCACATACTTTATCAACACCTTCTTAAGGTATTTGGCCTGAGATAGCCACAATCTACTCCTCTTCCTGTCCCTATGAATATTGATCTTTACTAAGAACCCTCTTTACAGCCCCCAAATCCTTCATCTTAGATGTCCCTGAAAGCTGAGTCTTCAACATATCAATGTTAGACATGTTATGACTGACAATAAGCATGTCATCGACATACAACACCAATATAAGAAACTTTTCATCATTCAATATCTTATAATAAACATAATAATCGTACTCGCTCCTGGAAAAGCCTTCACTCATTATAAAGGAATCAAACTTCTTGTACAACTGCCTAAGTGACTTTGAGACCGTCTAACGATCTCCCCAACCTGCAAATCTTGTTCTCAGTCCCTTGCATTATATATCCTGATCTGGTTGCACCATGTAAATCTGCTTTTCTAATTCCTCATGCAGGAAAGCAATCTTTACATCCATTTGTTCTAGCTCGAGTATTGGGCAACCAACGCCAACATAAACCTGATAGATACTTGTTTCACAACCGGCACAAAAATCTCACTGAAGTCCACGTCTTCACGCCAAGCATACTTCTTTTGCCACCAATCTAACCTCGTACTAATCCTTTTTTTTTTTTTTTTTTCTGAAAAACCCATTTGCACCCAATCACTTTTCGGCCCACAGGAAGCTCCACCAGCTCTCATGTCTTATTCTTGTACAGAGAGTCCATCTCGTCTTGCATTGCCGTCTTCCACTTTTCAGCATCTACATCCTGTAGTGCCTCCTCAAAGTTAGAAGGATCCCCCTCATCTTAATAATGACGAATGCAATATCCGAGTCATCCTTATACATTGCCGGTAACCTGCGATCTCTAGGTGGGTTTCTTTGCACAGGTGACTACTCCACCTGATCATATACCTCTACCCGTGTATCGGTCTCGATCTATGTCTCATCTCTGTCAAACTGAATGTCAATTACTTTTAATTTTTCAGGTTTTTTTAGCACATCCTTACGGAATAAAGACCCTTCATCGAATTTAGCATCATGGCTCAAAGTAATTTTTCGTGTGTAACCCTTCACACCATCACCAAAGCCCACAAAGATCCATTTTCTAGCTTTGTGGTCAAGCTTATCTCTCTCAACTGACGGTACATGAGAGTAAGCCTCGCAACCAAAGACCCGCAGACATGAGTAGCCAATCATATGATCACTCCACACTTCCGCGGGGATTTTACATTCAATTGCCATAGAGGTGACCAATTTATCAACTAACAAACCGTGTTAACAGCCTCAGTCTACAACTCTTTTTCCAACCCAGCATTACTAATTATGAATCGGGCTCTCTCCAAGAGAGTCTGATTCATTTGCTCTGCCACACCATTCTGCTCTGGCGTGTGGTGCACTATGTTGTGCCTCATGATCCCCTCCTCCTTACAATATATGTTAAACTCCCTAGAAGTGAACTCACCTCCATTGTCAGTTCTCAAAACTTTCAGTTTTTGCCTTGACTAATTCTCTACCATGGCCTTCCAATACTTAAAAGTCGTGAAGACATCAGATTTATTTTTCAGGAAATAAACACAAACCTCCCTTCTATAGTCATTAATAACGACACGAATCATGATGACCCCCTAACAGAAACTACAGGTGACGACCCCCATACATTGGAATGGATATATTCAAGTACCCTTTTACATACATGTTCTCCCCCTTAAATGACAACCTAGACTGTTTCCCATACATACATTGTTCATATATTCTAAAGTCTATAGATTTAAAAGAGGGAATTAAAGATCGTTTAGAGAGTACTTTTATACCCCACTCGCTCATATGGCCTAAGTGCGCATGTTACATACGTGCAGACGTGGAATCCACTATAGTCGATGCAGCTCCACCTACTGAAGTGCTCTCAATCAGCCTGTAAATATTTTTGTGCCTCTGCCCCTTCATAATTATAAGAGCCCCCTTTGAAACTTTGTAGAACCGGTCAAAACCGGTGAACTTGCACCCCATTGCCTTGAGTGCACCAAGGGAAATCAGATTCTTCCTCAACCTGGGAACGTCCCTCACTTCTATCAAGGTTCGTTCAATCCCATCGAACATCTTGATGCTACAGTGTTAATCCCTACAACCTTGTAGGCATAGTCATCGCCTAGAAATACTGAGTCATCGCCTATAGGAAGTAAAGATACTCATATCCGGGCACATGTGGTATGAAGCCTGAGAGTCCATGACCCACTCATCACTGAGAGATCCCATCTTTGACACCGCAAGACCTCGCACACATCACTATTGCCTTCTTTAGATTTAACGGTATTGGCCTCCCTAGAGGAATCTCCTGCCTTCTCCTTCTTGTTCGTAGGATTCTTGCAGTCCTTCTTCATATGTCAAGCCTGATCACATCCCCAACACTTCAACTTCCCTTTACCCTTGCCCTTTGACTTGAATTGAGAACGTTATGATCCTTTACCCCGCTTGGAATTCCTTCCCCTCACAATCAGTGCATCGAAGGAAGAACCAGCGTCACAGCTCTTTTGTTTCATCGCCTTCGACTAGAGGGCTGAGACTACGGTCTCAACACTGATAGTGTCCCTACCCATACACAACGAGTACCTGAGTGACTCATATAAACTAAGAAGCGAATTCAGCAGGATCAAGATTTGATACTCGTCCTTTATCTGTTCACCAATATCGAGCAACTTGCAAATTAGCTTATTGAAAGTGTTGATGTGGTCCTCCACATTTTTTCCCTCCTCCATCTTCAAAGTGAAGAGCTGCATCATCAGATACATGTGTTTTTTTAGAGATTTCTTTACGTACGCGTTCCCTAACTTGGTCCATGTATCTACAGTAGTCTTCTCCTTCATGACGTTATAGAGGACGTCATCCGTCAGGCACAATTGAATTGAGGTCCTAGCTTTCTCATCCATCTTGGTCCACTCATCATCACCCATGTCCTCTGGTCTCTTTTCAATGGTGTTCATGACCCCTTGCTGAGTTAGATAGCCCTCATCTTCACCTTCCATAACTTGAAGTTATTTTTGCCGAAAAACTTCTCTACGTCGAACTTCGTGCTTGATGCCATGAGATCATATCAGAATTCTTCTACTTCAACCTCCCAATGATATCTCCAATACCACTTGTTGGGATTACCAGTCAGTGGAAGCACCGTAGAGAATTAAACAATCACCACACGACAATCAATCGCACACGCACACAACACAAAGATAATTTGAATTTTACGTGGAAAACCCTTGCAGGAAAAAACCACGGCACAAAGAGACAGCAACACTATGAATATCAGAATATTATAGAGATAATCTACTCACAAGCAAACCCGGACACTATAAAAAAAAAGGACTTTTCCCGACGGTCCCGCCTTTTTTTCCCGATGTTTTTAGCCGTTGGAATATCTCAAAGCAAATGTTAATGATCTAATGCTAATGATCTAGTGCATAATGTGAGACAAAGGGAATGAATATTAATGAGAAATAAAAGATACATCATATAAGTATGCAACTACACTAAAGCTCTTCTCGATTCCATCTGCCTCATGTGAACCTAACATATGTTTCTAGTTATAGCTTTCCTCATAGGGTTTGCCAACATTTTGGTGGGAACGTAGTGCTGAGGAGAGCATTTTTATCTCTCACTTAATCACGAACATAATGATATTTCATCTCAATGTACTCAATTTCAAGTGTTGTTTAGGATCTTTCGCCAAGTCAATGGCAAAGGTTGTCTATCTTCAACGATACACACTCTCATAAATGCCTAGTGCAACACCTAAACTTTATAAGAAACTTTGGACCCAAACACACTCTTGAACAACAACACAACATGCAATGTACTTGGCCTCCATCAGTGAAAAGGTTGTGAATGTTTGTTTCTTGCTTAACCATGAGATTGTACCTCCTCCAAGCAAGAATGCATAGTTTAAAGTCGACTTTCCCTCATTAGGGTTATTATCTCATGTAGCATCTAAAAATCCTTAAAGCTCAAGATTTTTACCTCTATAACAAAACATCAGGCCCTTGATCCCTCTGAGACAGCAGAATATACATTTGACGGCTTTCCAATGAGACTATCCCAGGTTATTCTGGCAACAACTAATTATGCTAACTGATAATTAATACCAGATCTAATGTAAACCATGTCATACATTATGATGTTTACTAATGACGTCATTATGCACACGTGTCCTTAGGAGCTGCGAAGAAACTTCATTTAACCCTGAATTGGGTCGCATGCCATCTGACGAGAGTTGTCCATCTTTATAACCTCAAAGCTCCCTTCCATGTGTCTTCATATTAGGAGAAGATGTGTTCTCAAGTCTCTTATATGCATTTAATTGTTCGCATGCGGCTGGAGATGAATCCCGTGCATCGAAGGAGCACTATTTTAGTGAACCTTCTTCCTCATCGTCTGTCATTTTCAACCTATTAGAACTCAAGAAATGTTCGTCTTCCAACCTAGAACTCTCTCCTTCTTTCTCTAGTTTAACAAATACTTTGAACTCTCCAACCCTAAGTGGGATTTCGACCGGCAATGGCTATAATTTTTTCTTTCTAATCAACACTTGTGCGAATCGTATGTTTTCACTTCCTTTAGACACCAGACCTATCATCATGATTAAGCGGATACACCCCCCTGTTGACACAAAGACTTCATTTATCTAGAATTCTAAAGGTAGATTCCATATCTGCACCCATATTTCTTCATATCCAAAGATAGACTAAGCTTCCCATCTCTGAATGCCCCTAACCATCTCATCTTTATAAAGATTAACTGCAATGAAGAAATGATCTGTAATCTTATCATTGATGGTGTGCACCCAGATTTCTTGATCATTCGAAGCCTTAATGTAACGCCCCAGTTTTAATTACTCGAGTGTTGAGCCTAAGTTCTGAAAATCCGAGTGTAAACATTCAAAGATCCACTTTACAGTATAATTTGTTTTTATTTAAATCGCAATGGAAGCAGTTCAAGACATGCAATGTCTAATATAATTCAAACTGTATAAGTGGCGCCCATAGGACTTATACAAATCAATTGTCTTAATATTAAATTAATTAAAAAAAGAAATTAAAAGAAAGAAACACTGCAAGTAGACTTGAGTCGCACCACCTTCTAACTTCTCATCCAAAGACACCTGCATCAACTGTTATGGTTCGATGGCGTTAAAACGCTAGCATAGTGAGGTAAACCCTCCAAGATTACCAAGCATGATAACAGATAGGTAATGATTAATTAAAGATAACAGATTACGATTTACACAAGTTCTAAAATTCTATGAGATAATATACAGCATGGCCAAATGTAAAATAGCAGGCAACATTAACTAAATGTAGCAAGTATAATTAGATAAAGAGACAATAAAGATAACAAACTATATAATGACAAATTTAAAATTCTAAAATGCATTTAATATAATCAAATGTAATATTTCATCCACATCACAAACAACACGTATTAACATTGATCTTTTAAATATATGGATTTCATGCAATGTTCATCAGCCTGGGAATGCACATCCAGCTGGCGAATTTCAAACCGACAGTAACATGGCTCGTCACCAATGTTACCCATAATGCAATGCATATCGAACCTGACAGTAATGTGGCTTATCACCAACATTACCCGCAAATGCCATGTATGTATGATTAACCAGCTTTTATTAGTCCACTTTACAAAACAAGCAATTAAAAGCTCACGGTTACTATGAGGGGTTTGCAACCCAGCATAGGCCGACGGCTCGGGCATAGCATCCCATAACACCATCCCTGGCCCATGAGACGTCCAACAAAATATATTATAGTATAAATTTTATGATTATCTACAATTAGATAATTAACGTTACTATTTTGTGTATGTTTTAAAGTTTCCAACAAAATGATACTCTTCTTCTTCCAAGCCACCTGAAAAATAAGTCCATTGATGGATACCAACAAGGAAGGATCTTCCCAAACAAAGCCACATGGGCATCAAGTCCAATTCAGGACACGAAACGATAAATTTCACTAAATGGTAACAAGTCATCCTCTCAAAACACAATGATTAGCATTTCACAACCAATTTTCCAACTGTTATCCAAGTCACATAAAAACAGTTCCATTCTCTAAATTACATTCACACTTAACAATTTAGATATTTAAATAATTCCATGAACAGTTAATATCACAAAATGATTATCATCAGACAATTATTTGGAAGTAAATATTTCTATGAACAAAACAATTATCGTAAGCAAGAATGAAAGTAAAGAAACATATAAATAAAATAATTCAACTAGCAAGATGTATTTAAGCAAGAACTGCACAATTCAATTATATACATGGGAAGCTTGAAGGGTGAGAACCTCACTAAAGCCACGTTGATAATCAAGTATAAATCTCAAACAAATAAAATACTTTAGAAATCAACCAAAGAAGCACCACTAAATTATTAAACAAACACTTAATATAAATAAAAAGAAATCTTAAAGGGAGAAAACCTCACTTTCTAGCACGATCTCCTTTGCTAAATAAAAACAAAAAGGAACGAAATTGGGATAACTTGGATCCAGTCTGTATTGAGATGGTTGCATCGCTTGAGATATAAAATCTACAACATAATCAACTAAAACTTAAACTAAGAATTTGGTATGTGGTTTGTATGAATGCAAATTAAGGTTTCTACTTGATTAAATGAGGAAACTCACATTGACCAAACTCTACTCTCCTATTGTCACACTCTACAACTATGACATTCCAAAATTTACACTATAACCCTAATTTGAGATTGATGCCATAACAATTAGGGGTTTTCTTGCTGAACTAATTAGACATCTCTACACTAATCAGGATTAAGTTTAGCTTGGCATCCAAAATAAAGTGCATTCCAAAGCGAACCCAATTCAAGGTGAATCTGTATCTACAGGTGGTGGGGTTTGGCCTAACACCTATAGATAATTCCACAACCCAATAATTACAACATAAACCCAACATCCAACTCGCTTAGTGAGTCGAAACTGAGTCAACTCAATTACAAACTAGATATCCAATCCTCTAAACAACAACAGTTGCTAGACAATCAACGATTTAGAATTTAACTAGCTGAATCTAGACATCTCAGAAAAAGAGACCAAAGTTGGACTTGATGGAGAGCAATGGTAATGAAATACTGGTCAGAAGGTCCTATACCTGATGGACGAATTGGATCTGCCATTAACGAGCAGATAAAGGTCTTAAGAAACATCGACTAGACAAAGAAGAAGAATTGATCATTAATGGCCAATCTAAAATCAATGGAGATTTTCTTCAAGCTGCTGCATGAAGACGCTACAGATCTGGCCCAGGAAGCTTGGAGAGCGGAGGGATGGGAGCTTTGACATAGTTTAATAAGTGATTATGAAGATTGGAGGATTCTGACCATCACTCAAGCACCGCCACACATAGGCAATCAACCGACGGTAGAGCTAGGTCTCTGTGATGAAGAAGAAGGTGAAATGGAAGGTCTGGATCGCTAGATCTAGAGTTTCTGTTTTTAGAAACGGAAAAATAAAAAGAAAAGAAAAGCATTTCCATTTAAATATGGAATAGCCGATCCGTGTGAAGCACAATGGAGGGCTAAGATTCTTCTAAAGGAGGGCTTCTACAGTTGCTATGGATGGTTGAGATAAAAGAAAGCAAATGCATGCGGATTGCCAGCTTGGCAGCTTCCATTTTTTGAAACTCAAGGTGAACAACTGGACTTTGGGTGAAGATTTATTCTCAATCGATGGCCCCCATCAAATAAGGCTAACATGGGAAGTAGATGATTTTGATTGTCCAAAGGTGGGCCACTATGATCAAGATCTGGAGAATACATGGCTGTTGGAAACACATACATCGACTGGACAGCCTGACTTTGAGCTCAAACCAAGCATGCTAACCAAATCTAAAAACAATGCAGACCACCAAGGTTTTGGTCTGCATCACGCCCTCTACAATATGAACAGCTGGGATTGATCTAACCGGAGCTCCAAGTGGGCCCTACACCTGCTCAAAACGGACAGCCGTCCAACTGCTGCATTGCCCGTTCGGGCAAAAATTCTGAAAGGGAGAGAGAGAGAGAGAGAGAGAGAGAGATACCCACTTTAGGTATCTCACGGGTCAGCAATGCTGACCGGTTTCAGCTACTCTAGTGCACAATGTGTGCACCACTCAGTTGGTATACACACGCCCCACAAGTGGGACCCACATCAACTCTGGATGAAATCCACTCCGACCATTCGCACTAGCTAGACTAAATTAGAGTAATGGCTCACAAATAAGATAAAATCTACAGATCATATGGACCATACACCTTGATTTGGCCAACAAACATCAGATTGTACACAATCCAATGATTGGATTGACTCTAATCCAGCTTTGGATGGCTAAAATGTCCAAAGAACTATTATGGTCTATATTCATTAAGTGAAACATTAATGTAACTGTTTATATTTATTTAATAGCTAAACTAATAATAATAATAATAATAATAATAATAATAATAATAATATTATAATTATTATTATTATTATTATTATTATTATTATTATTTATCATAAATAGTAAAGTTCACCCTCAACTAATACTTGGTCACACAAATAGATCTAGCCCATGTATCATACACAATAATCTTAAGTGATTTATTAATTAGTGATTCAATTTTGCATTAATTAATGTGCCGACTCTTAAAATTTGTAAATTCTGAAAACTTGATTATCATAATCCTAAAAACTTCACAATTAATTGCCTGTCTTAACTCAATAGTAACACCTAAGTACTGAGAAGTACGGGGTGTTACACTTAATCATTCACTCCTCTGTACTGATGCTACAATTGTGGCATAACCATTTTCTATAACCATTTTCTATCTCCTCCCCCAATGCTCCTAGCTTTACAAACAGAATAGCTTCTTTAATTCATTCTAGGAGTTCTCTAATACTTTTATACTAATATTTACCTCAAACTAGTTCTATATTTCTAACTTTCTTGCCCAATCTTCTTCCTTCTGTTCAATATTTTTACTCCTTGATGGCCTTTCTTCCCTTGGACCACCACATCACGGAATGAACGCCCCTCTTTCGATTTGGAATTAACATTTCCTTTAAGATTTGTGAATTTTTCATAATTAAGTGTTCTCCCTACTTCTACCTTGATGGGTGATGTGTGTTTTCTTGGATAGATTATCACCAAAGTGATTCAACTTCTGCTTCTTTTTAAACTTTCCTTCTTCTTTTTTATCTGGACCAAACCATGCCTTCTACACCGAAATCTTTTGACCTCCAAAACTAACCCCACCTCCTCTAGTTCCATTCTAACAAAAGCATATGGTGGTTTATTTGATGAATTCCAAGAGTGAGGAACCACCATCTCTATGACCTTTCCCACTTTGCTAAAAACTCTCTCAAAGTTTACCAGAAACCATTCTTCTGGAAATCCTACCACAAACAACGTTGGATATTTGGAGAGATTGCTCGATAGCTTATTGTTTAGCCACCGATTTCTTTTACCTTTTCACTTCGGTCCACTCTCCTTGCATGTATTCCTCTCCTTCCTCCACCACATTACCTGAAACTTGTAATATCACCTTTCTTTTCCCCGTTGTTTGCTCTATAGATGTATCTTTTCTAAATTTTATCGACTTCATCCGCCATTCCTACTAAAAGAGTTTGCAAGGACCAACATTTCATAGCAAGTTGTTCAACAGTCTACTACTGCAATTTTTTATTTAAAAAAATAATCAAAGGCCTCAAATTTGTGTAAGATGAGATATATCCATAGTGCGAGTAATCACTAATGAAAGTGACAAAGTATTGGCATCCATCTTTGGCACATACATTTAGGGGTCCACATATGTCAGAATGGACCATATCCAATAGACCCTTAGACCTAGCCACTTTGTTAAAGGCCAGTTTGAAGTTTTTCTGAACACTATCTTTACAAAATGACAAATTAACTCTAGATAAGGAACCTAATAAACCAGAACGAGCTAAACTTGTCATATATATGATCTTTCCAATATGACTTAACCTCACGTGTCATTTTCTAGGTTCAGATATAATTCATTGGATATAAAAGATAAAGCAAGAAATGCATCATCGCTACCTATGTCAAGAATAAATAAACTTAAATTTTTTTAGAGATAATAAATAAACTTGAAATTAAATTCAACATGCATAAATGAGGTTATTAAGTCTTAAAAAAACTATAATTCCAGAAAAACAAATGTCAAAACTATCTCCTAACAATCCAGAAAAAGAAATCAAACTCTAGCTAAAGTCTAGCGCATAAAGAGTATCAGGAAGGATTATTGTTCACCCGACACACGTACGGAGATAATGAGCACCAATAACACGTTTTTAGTGGCATTGTTCCCCATGTACACCTTCTAACTCCCTATGACCATAAGTCAGAATTCCTTGAGTCCTCTGTAATCTCATGTCACATGCTTTGTTGGAGATAAATCCAAAATCCACTCGTTAAATATGAGTATCAACGAAAAGGATTACAAACCAAACGTCTGCATACAAAATATCAAGTGACACTGGAGTTACCATATTTTCATTGGCGCACTGACAAGCATGATGGCTAGCGTTTTCACAAACGAACCAGATGACATTGGACGTCTTTTAATTTTTCTTCCTTTCCCCTTCTTGAGATTGGAGAGAGGTGTCTCTAGGGCTGTCAACGGCATGGATCATGATCCATATCCGATCCATATCCGCTCCAATTTAAACGGATTTGGATAAAAAAATCAGATCATCGGGTCGAATTCAGGTAGACAATTTCAATCCGTTTAATATTCGGGTCGGATTCGGATTGACCTTGATTCGGCCCGTTAACGACCCGATTAGGGATGTATAAAAGAAAAAAAGAAAAAGAAAAAACCTTAATGCTCTAAAAAAACCCCAGTTAGTCTGCCTCTGTTCTCCACGCACCACCACGCCTCTCTGCTCTCCTCCTCGCCTGTCTGCTCTCCACGCACCACCACGCCACTCTGCTCTCCTTGCCTCCTCGCATCTCTGCTCCGGTCTGCTCTTGTCCCACTGTCCCGCCGTCTCACACCACTTCAGTAGCTAATCTACCTCATCAGGTGAACAGAACTCTCTCTCTCTCTCTCTCTCTCTCTCTCTCTCTCTCTCTTCCTTCTCTGGAATTTGGATGGCCGGTCGCCAGTTGCCGGCCGTTGCCATTTTCATAACTAAGATCATTTACCTATTATGCGGTGTTAATGTTAGTCTCTATTTTCAAGGCACCACAGATTTTGCATGGAACCAACACTACAAGAAATTGATCTTTTACTGACGACATAATTCGTCGGTATTTGATATTTTTTCATCAGTAATGATTATTACCGACGAAATATATCACCGCTAAGATCGTTGCAAAAAGAGTGTGACTAAAGGCTTTTTCCGATGAAAGTTGACTTTGTCGACAATAATAAAACAAATACCGATGATTAAAATCGTCGACAAAACATTGTAGTTTTGGTAGGAAAAAACATGTGTTTTGTCAGTAAACACAAATTTTACCAACGAAATGATTCGTCGGTAAAACTATATTACTGACGATTATGTTCGTCGGTAAATAAATATTATTCGTCGGGATAAGCCAGTAGTACTGTTGGTTATTTTTTTGAATCTTTTTTTACCAACGAAATATTTCGTCGGTATAAGTTTTAACCCTACTTTTACTAACGAAATATTTCGTCGGTAAAACTTTTGGGTCTTCTATTACCTATGAAATATTTCATCGGTATAAGATTTAACTCTACTATTACCAATGAAATATTTCGTCGGTAATAGTTTTTTTCTTCCCAGTTCCATTTGTTTTTAAAATTCAGGAAAAAATTCCTAATATACACCTGTGAATACACCTGTTGTAATACATTTTCATCTTATTGACATCCACACCCATCTAAACAAACACAAACTACATCCAAACAAACACAAACCACATCCATCCATACACAAATAATCCTATCCACATCCACATACAACCCACATTTATCCACGCATAAATACATATAAGTTTAACATTCGTATATAAAATAAAAAAATCACGAAGATGAAGGTGGAGGTGGTGGGGGCATCGGTGCCAAAGTGTACAACGAGAGCCTGAAATATCTCCTGCATCCGTCATTCATGCTCTACCCGCAACTCCTCGATCCTCCTCTCCTGCTCCTCCCGTCGCCTCTCCTCCTCCCTCTGCCTCTTCAGCTGCTCTTTGATCTCATCGACGATGACTGAACCCCTCTCTCTCTCTGCGATATCAGCCCTGCGTAGGGCGCTCTCACCAGCGACGGATCGGCTTGAGCTAGCTCTAGCGGGTGTCATGGGCTTGGCACCATGGCTAAGCCCACGCACATATCCAGAACGGTTGCCAAGCACCTCACTCAGGATTGTTGGCTCACTCCGCTGACTATCATCGAGAGTGGGCTGACTGCATATGGTATCCATCGTCGCTTGTAATGAAAACATATGAATTTTCATAACAAATGACATGAATGACATTATTATAAATCAATGCAATTAAATTTTACAATGTAAAGATTTTTACCCAATGCTTACTGGCTCTAGGATGAACCCAAGATCCCATCGCCTGCCGACGGTGAGTCCCTCTATTGGGGTCTACTGGTCCAGGCTCCTGGCCGGTGACAAAATCTCATTGCGCAATCAAAAGAAAAGTAGACTTATTATAAATGTATGGAAATAATATATCAACTTAATAATCACTAGTAATTTCTTACCATGTCGTAACGATGTCGTACAAATAACTTTGAACCAATGTTGGGGTCATAAGGGCCCTTAAAACAAGCAAAATAGCCATATATCTCCAAAAGAATCACGCAAAACGCCTTCCAGTGCACGCGAACCGGAGATTTATAAAAATTCTCTTAGCCAATTTTGGCTGAAATCTCTAGCGGGCCCCGCGAATCACCGTGATAAGAACCGTCCGGAATCGGACCCATAACTCCATTATCATTTATGATGAACAAGTGCATGCGATCTCACGATCAAACGGGCCCCACAAACGCATCAAAATTCAAAAAACAAATGGTGGTGTTCACATTTACATGCCACGCACCTATAAATTTGGGTACCGATGCACCCGAAAAATCAGTAAATACAGAAATTGATTTAAGGGTTGCGTGAAGTCCCACGTACCCCAAAAATGGGTCAATGCACCCTTAAATTCAGCAGATTTCAGGATTCTCATTTAAAGGTTTTTTCGTGCTCCACGCACCCTTAAATTCGACCCATTTGATATCCGTCATTTTAAAGGCATTTCGAAGTCCCACGCACCCGAAAAATGCCCCACGCATCCATTAATTCAACTAAAAATTAGGCACTTAATTTAAAGGTGCGTTAAGTCCTACGCACCCAAAAAATCAAATATTTTCAGAAATCATTTCTAGGTGCGTCGAACCTCCACACGCCAATTTTAAGGTGCGTGGAGGGTATTTTAGGGGTGCGTGGAACATGACAGCACCTCATTGGCGGAAATCCGGCGTCTTCGGCTATAAATACCCCGTCCACCGAGTCATTTGAACGATTTCAGAAGAAGAGAGAGAGCTGCCACCCTCTGAGAATCCGAAATCCCCGCCGTAAATCCTCGCCGGAATACTTTTTCGATCGCCGAAAACCCTACCCAGTCGCCGAAATTCCTTCCAATCGCCAGCATTTTCCCCATAGGTCTGAATCCTGAAAATCACCAAGTGTGGGCACGCACCCATAAAATGGTCCCACGCACCCGAAAAATGGCCCACGCGTCCATAAATTCGGTCCCACACATTCATTAATTCTGCATAATCAAACAAGTGCATCGGACTCCCACGCACCCGAAAAATGGCCCACGCGTCCATAAATTCGATCCCACACTTCCATAAATTCAACGAAATTCAGATTTACAAATTCGGTCTCATGCACCCAAAAATGCCCCCAAGCACCCATAAATTCATCAAAAATCCCGTACTTTAATTTAAAGGTGTGTTGGACCCCATGCACCCGTAAAATAAGTCCCACGCACCCAAAAAATCAGCCAATTGCAGAACATGTTTACAGGTGCACCGGACTCAATTTTAAATGTTTTTAAGTTTCGTTAGAGCCTATTTTGGGTATTTCGGGCATTCCGGAAGCAGTGGAACGGTCAAATGGACGTTTTGGGATCTCTAGACGAGCAGAATGGTGCATCTTCAAGGTTCGACCTGATTCGACGTGATAAATGAAATGACTTCTCGGAAAGGAGCCGCAGCATCCAGAACTATGCAAATATATCATCATTTATATTTACTGTAAAGATGTGACCCGATTTAGGTCGAAAGCTAGACAAAAGGGATTATGGTTACCACAATAAACCATATCAAAGAGTTCCAATTCTCTACAAAGCAATTGTTATGAGCTGTCACAACACAACAGTCGATGCCCTACCCATCCAAACGGCATCCGTCGGCTGGGCTGCTCAGGTACACACAACTGCGGACCGGTCTTCCCGAGGTCGCCTGTCTACACATGATAGCTGCAGACCCAGAGTCGTACCCTCCCAGTATACACGCTGACAGTCTCTACCCGGATCTCCGACCAAAACATGGGACATAGACATCTGACTAATACAAAGATGGTTCAGTCCATAACAAAACAAATACAGGTCTCTACAACCACAAACTCTAAGACCATAGTCCCCGCTGACTAGTCTTTTGCCTTTTAATTAAGGGTCATCGATCATTCGATGTAATTAAGGGCTCGTGCCAGATCACGGCCTGGAATGTACAAGATCTCAGGATCTCTGGAATAAAATTCGCCTTGCGATTCTGTTCTTGCGTACCTTTTGTGAATGCTTGTGATTGTCTATGAATGTTTCTATTACTCAGAACCCCAGAGCAACAATATGCATTTTCAGAAAATGGCATCACATTCCATTTTCTAGTTCCAACAAACTGGCGACTCTGCTGGGGAAACGAACCATACCAGAATCTCTGGTTAGCTCTGAGTATAGAAACACTTTAAGATCAATCATTCGCAGACACGAATGTATAAGCAAGAGATATATCGCTAGGCATAATGTTTCGGCGCCCTCGGGCGCCAAACTGGCGACTCTCAACGGGAACGTTCTTCCCTTCATCTTTAAGGCAATAAATGGTAAATTAAAGGTTTTCAAAACCACAAACTTCCACAACTACACGCATTTGTCTTCTTCTTGCTTATTACTATTAGTTTATGCACCGCGATCGATGGGTTCACGCTCCCGGCCGCGTTTATGAACTGTTCTAATGATTTTCTGACACCGCAGAATTAGCAAGATAATAGGACAGACAGAAGAAATGGCATGCTCGATGACCAGTTCGTGCACCTTCCTTGCACCGGAGGCTTTAGCTTCCCCCGTTCCACCACAACTACAAACCCAAGCTCAGAATGACAGTTGGTTGAGACCCAAAGGCAGAAGAAGGAACAGAAGAAAGCTGCCATCATAGCAGCATATAGGAAGGCGAACGTTGCAAGACCTCGCCCCGTGATCAAGAAACAGTGGCAGCCGAAGCAGGGGCAGAAGATCCTTATCAACAGGCAGGTCACATCAGCCAAGCCCGCAATGCCCGCGATGACAGTCGAGCAATTCCCACCATTATCCAAAGTCGCTCGCCGCTCGCACCTCGCAAAAGAATACTAAGCCCGCGCATGTAAAATCCAAGCCCTGTGACGACCCCTGAACCGAAACAGAGGCTGGCTCGAAAAATCTAGTTGGCGCAAGTGGTAATGGTCCAAGTGGCCGCAAAAGAAGAAGAACACCTTATGAGGCAGAAGAAGTACCCCCATTCCAAGATCAGATTGATAAATTGGTCGAGGCTAATCGCGAGACAAACGATCGAATGAGGGCTATCCAAGAAGCCTTGACCACTCTGATAGCGCAGAATGCCACTAGAAGTATTGCCCCACTCACCCGTCAGTCGGCAGAGGAGTCTCAATGGGCAGCGGAACGTCCGGCTGAGCCTGAACCGCCCTTTCAACTCAGGGTTGCTCCAATAGGACGCGCGCCGCTTTCCGCATCTCACATGTCACGAGAAGAGTTATCCCAAACAATAGCCCATATGATGCAGCAAGAAAAAGAGAAAGAGAGGAGAGGTAGCTACAAATATCGGGTCCCATACCCACCAGAGGTAGAAGAGGTACTATTCTCGACCAATTTCAGATGTCCGGACTTCGAAAAGTTTGCCGGCAGAGGATCGCCGGAAGAGCACATCACCCACTTCTTGACCACGTTAGGAAACTGGTCCACAGTCCCGCAGTATTGCATGCGGCTATTCGAATCTACCCTGATAGGGAAGGCCTTTCAATGATACATGTCGCTATAGGCCAGCTCTGTAAGGACTGTGGGAGCAAATGCAGGACACCTTCATCTCAAAGTTCTTCTCGACAGAGAGAGAGATCTCGTTAACAGACCTAGCAATGGTTAGACAGAGAAATGGTGAACCAGTTGAGAAGTTCATCGATCGATGGGGGACCACAACGGTTCAATGTTGCGAATTACCCAGCGAAGGCGAGCAGATGAAGATGTGTCTAAGGGCCCTAGGCCCGATGATCTCGTATGGCTTGCCAGGCAATACCTTCAACTCCTTTCGCGAGCTGGCAACGAAAGTGCATCTGGTGGAGGAAGCAGCATCCCCGGTAAACTTCAGCCCCAAGAGACAGAAAAGAGAGATAAGAAGAGTAGTAGAGACTCACCAGGTCGACAAAGGTAGGGACCAGAAAGACCGCAAACGTCCCACTGTCAATCATGGGCCAGATATAAGGACAGCAGTTATACAAGACAAGAGTAAAATGCCCTATGTACCCAAACGTGTATCGATAGCCGAGAGACAAAGGGCGAACGACCCATATACATTCGATATGGTCGATTTAGTTCCGATCATGGAACAATTGATCGAAGAAGGCTTGATACGTCTACCAGAACCTGTCAGTCCCCATGAAGTTGGATGAATAAGTGACCCCAAATACTGCAAATATCATCGATGCATCAGTCACCAGACAGAAGATTTCTTCTCCCTGAAAGGAAGAATACAGCGATTGATCAATCAAGGGGTCATCAGCATGAAGGTACCTGAGACAGCAAATGTTGTAGGCAAATATAGTCTGATGAGAAGTGAAGGATCGCGGAAATATGAATGCGAGGAGTCAAGATCGTGCTCGCTAGAAGGGGTCGCATCTCCCGGATGCGAGCAGCTCGGCTCGTGCTCGTCAAAAGGGGTCGCATCTCCCGGATGCGAGCAGCTCGGCTCGTGCTCGTCAGAAGGGGTCGCATCTTCCGGATGCGAGCAGTCCTGACATGAGCAGCTCCCGAATCAGAGCTATCATGAGTCTTTGTTTTTGGTTTGGACGATCTTCGTAGTTCCAGCACCCGATTCACGTCGAGCAGCTTGTCCAAATTCCTCGACGGCTCCAAGCAGGGCTACATCCAGCGCGGTGGTCTCCGCCCTTTCGGCATCTCCTTCCTTTTCGGTAGCTATGACTCCAACTACGGCTTCCAGCTCAACATGAGCAATCAGCACTATTATTACGCCTACCAGCAGCCCGTATAGGTTGATTTTGGGCGTAGGTTCCGAATCTCAGGGGATTGCTATCAAGGAACGTGATTGCCGAAATAAGTAAATGAGTTAGATCTCTCCTCTAAGGATAGGGATCTTATCCCACGAAATCAGCAGGATCTCGTATCGTACACGAAATCAGCGGGATTTCGATATCTTACGTAACAGATTGAATCGCATCAGATCTATATAAAGGGATGACTCTGTTGAGAGAAAGGTACACACACTATTCAATCTCTGTCCCGTTTTGCCTGGCTACTCTTCCTCTTGCTTTGGCCTGACTTAAGCATCGGAGGGCTAACGGCTGGACCCCAGCCACCCTCAGTTGCTGTCTGTCTTCTTTCAGGATTGGCGGAGGAAATCTGTTGGAGAGAAGGTGAACGTCCGGAGGATCCTGTTACAAAATCTGACATTAACAGTTTGACGCCGTCTGTGGGAACGACTTGATCGTCGAAATCAATCGTTCTACCGATCAAAATCCTCCGGCGATGCCTCCTAAAAAGGCTGTTCATCCTTCGACTTCAAGGCAGGCACCACCTCCACCCTATGAGACGGAATCCGTACCTGCTCTTCCGCCCGCGTCGACGAATATCCCTCAAGGAGCCCCGAATATGCCATCAACAAACCCATTATTGGAGGCTTCTGGAAATCAAGATGATGTCTTGCGTTTCCTCAGAAATACTCTTCTAACTCTGAATGCCGGAGTTCAGGCCCTGTCAAATCGGCTTGACCAGCATTTCCCTGAACCGCAGAGACAACCCTCCGAAGGGTTACCACCGCAACCAATACCAGTGGCTTCCAGACATACTATGGACGAACCACAGGTCCCACCACTTGGCAGCCATCCCCCTGTGCCGTCTCTACATTCTATACATTCTAGTTCGTCTCGAAAACCTCAACCGCAGGGCTCCACCGCCGAAACATCAAGCTATACCCTACCATGGGAAGGAGATCTCAAAAGAATCCATGATCGTTTTGATGTCATGGAACAGCGATACCAGGCAAATCGGCCATCTGCAGTCATGGCGGCGATACATCAATCCGAGTCCCCCTTCACCAGCGAGGTGATGGAAGCCCCGTTACCCAGAAAGTATCGAACGCCTGTTATCACCCCATACACAGGTATTGGCGACCCTCTTGAACACCTGGAAACATACAGGTCCCTCATGGAGTTGGAGGGACATGGTTCAGAAATCATGTGTAGGGCTTTTTCCCTAACATTGAAGGAGGCAGCTCGTACGTGGTTCCGAGGATTAAAGCCTCGTTCCATCAGTTCCTTTTCTCAGTTATCGGAGATATTCCTCTCTCAATTCATGGGAAGCATCCGCATCAAGAAGCCAGCCTCCCATCTAATGAATCTAAAACAACAGCATGGGGAAACGATAAAGGAGTTCACAGTACGGTTCACCGCTGAAGCCGTTCAAACTGAAGGCTATACTGAAGAAAAAGGCCTCGCAGCCCTCATAGCTGGAATAACGAGCGAGAAATTCAGGTTTGCTTTAGACAAGAGCCCTCCAAAAACTATGGCAGAGTTCCAAGCCAAAGCTCAGAAATATATCAATGCAGAAGAAGTCGCATTGACACGCCATGGAGTACAGGGTAAGAAACGCAAGTCAGAAGGAGCCTCTTCTATAGATAAAAAATATCGTCGTGATCAACGCGAACGTTCTCCCAAGAAGCCTTATTCCGGTAAATATCATAACTACACTCCTCTTAATCGGTCTCATGAAAAGGTTCTAATGGAGATTAAACACAAGCCATATGTGAAGTGGCCTGCAAAGATCAAATCCAATCCTGAGAAGAGAGACAAGAGCAAGTTCTGTTACTTCCACAAAGATCATGGGCATAGAACCCAGGACTACATCTCTCTACGAGACCATATCGAAGCTCTCATTCGAAAGGGCCATCTCCAGGATTATGTTGCTCGTAAAAATCGATCACCAGAAAGGGCGAACACCTCGTCTCGCTAAAAGGAACAACCTCATCATCAAACTGACCAAGAGGACGCTGAGCCCACAGGAGAAATCCGCACCATTGTCGGAGGACCAGCTTGCGGGGGCGACTTTCAAGGCTTCAAGGAAAGCGTACACTCGGAAGGCGTCTAAAGAACCCCAGCATATTTATTGGCTGGAACAGGCATCCAGTGTGTCAAAAGCCAGCCATCTTTCAATTTCCTTCACTCTCGAAGATGCAAAGGGAATTCACTTCCATCACGAAGACTCCATCGTAGTCACATTGAAGGTATCAAATTATTTAACACATCGAATTATGGTGGATACAGGTAGCTCAGCTGATATTCTATACTTGGAGGCTTTCAACAAAATGGCACTTGCCAGAAGCCTTCTCAAGCCAGTATCGACCCCCCTTGTCGGCTTCGGAGGTGAGGTAGTAACGCCTGAAGGAAGCATCGATCTCCCCGTTACTTTCGGAGAAAGTCCAGCGAAGACCACCATCTTCATAAACTTCCTCGTAGTGGACCGAAAATCAGCGTATAACGCCATTTTGGGGCGGCCGTCTCTTACTAAGGTCGGGGCAGCCTTGCACCCTTCGTATCTGTGTGTCAAATTTCCTACCCCAAATGGTATCGGGGTCGTACGAGGAAGTCAACAGGAGGCACGGTCTTACTACCAGATTGCCCTCCAAGATCAAAAGAAGGCTCAAGCAATACCCGTTATGGAGATAGCACAAGGTTCACCCAACTTACCCTCCAACACCTCGTTGGATCCGAGAGAAAGTGCTCTTAAATCGGGAACTCCAGGGGAAGATACAGTGGCGGTTCATTTAGCCAAAGACGACTCATCCAGGGTCGTATACATTGGATCCTCTTTAACCAGCGTCCATCGTGAAGATCTGGTCCTTTTCCTTACTGAATATCAGGACGTGTTCACTTGGTCTCATAAAGATATGCCAGGCATCAACCCCAATGTCATCGCACATCGTCTCAATATCGACCCAAAGCATAAACCCGTACACTAGCGTCGACGTGCCTTCACTGCAGAAAGGCAAATGGCGATCAAAGCTGAAGTCGAGAAGCTACTTACGGTCAATTTCATAAAAGAAGTCGACTACCCAGAGTGGGTCGCGAATGTAGTTCTCGTCCGAAAAGCTAATGGCAAGTGGAGAATGTGCATCGATTATTCAGATCTGAACAAAGCATGCCCCAAAGATAGTTTTCCAACACCACGGATAGACCAGCTGGTCGATTCAACAGCTGGACACGCTCTGCTCAGTTTTATGGATGCTTACTCTGGTTACAACCAGATTATGATGCATCCACCCGATAGCTAGCATACTGCCTTCATCACGGATCGAGGACTATATTGCTACCAGCTAATGCCGTTCGGTCTTAAAAATGCAGGAGCCACTTATCAACGTCTCGTCAACAAAATATTCGCTGCTCAAATCGGTAGGAATATGGAAGTTTATGTTAATGATATGCTCGTGAAAAGCACCGTAGAAGATGATCATATTTCTGATCTTCGAGAAGCCTTCGACCTAATGAGGAAGTATCAAATGAAATTGAACCCAGAAAAGTGCGCGTTTGGAGTGTCTGCAGGAAAGTTTCTTGGGGTCGGCCAACGCGGAATCGAGGCGAATCCCGAAAAGATAAAAGCATTGATAGAGATGAAATCCCCCACCACTCTGAAGGACGTCCAGCGTCTGGCTGGTCGCATCGCATCATTGAACAGGTTCATCTCCTTCGTGCAACGGCCAAGTCTGATTGGAAATGGACACCACAGTGTGAAGAGGCTTTTCAACAATTGAAGCTATACATGAGCACACCCCCCATTTTATCTAAACCTATAGCACATGAGCAACTCATTCTTTATCTCTCAGTGTCCACTACGGCCGTTAGCGCCGCTTTAATAAGAGAAGATTCCGGGGTGCAGAGGCCTGTTTATTATATCAGTCGAGCAATGGTTGATGCAGAAACTAGGTATTCTGATATGGAGAAACTGGCCCTAGCCTTAGTCACGGCAGCTCGAAAACTGCGACCATACTTTCAAGCCCACGCTATTTTAGTACCGACAAATCATCCGCTACGACAAGTCCTTCAAAAACCCGAGGCTTCCGGATGGTTAGCTAAATGGGTGGTCGAGATCAGCGAACACGACATCTCATTCTGTCCTAGGACCAACATCAAAGGCCAGGCTGTGGCTAACTTTATCGCCGAATTTACATACTCTTCTGATATTAATACCACGACCAGCGACCAGCCTCCTTGGTCACTCTTCGTGGACGGGTCGTCGCGGGCCACTGGCAGTGGAGCGGGCCTGATTTTAGTGGCTCCCGACGGGTCGCATTTCCAATATGCTCTACGTTTCGATTCTCACATCTCAAATAATGAAGCAGAATATGAGGCCCTGATCGTCAGCCTCGAACTAGCCATTGTCCTTGCAATTCAAAATCTGTTGATTCATAGCGACTCCCAGCTCATTGTCAACCAAGTTCTTGGTGAATTTGAAGCCAAAGAAGAAAGGATGGCCTTATACAAGTCTCGTGTACTCATCCTGCTCGCGAAACTAAAGACCTATGAAATAATTCATATTCCTCGCGAGCAGAACCAACTTGCCGACTCATTGGCTAAGCTCGCTTCTGCACCAGAATCTGAGCTAGCACACTCGATCCCCATCGAGCATCGTCAGAACCTAAGTATCGACCAATCGGCTCTTGAGCAAGTAATATCGGTACAATCGTCTCCATGCTGGATGGATCCCATCATCCTTTATCTCAGAGACGGATATCTACCAGACGACAAGAAAGCTGCAAGACAAATTCGGCTTCGAGCTTCCAGGTACACCTTGCAAGACGGAATATTGTTGCGAAAAAGTTTCTCCTTGCCTTATTTAAGGTGTCTTCATCCAGAAGAAGCACTTCATGTTCTAGACGAAGTACACCAGGGGGCATGTGGTAATCACCCCAGGGGGCGATCCCTAGCATATAAGGCGATGTGGCAAGGATATTAGTGGCCCACTATGAAAGCAGATGCAATTGAATTTTCTAAAAAATGTGACAAGTGCCAGCGATATTCACCTATACCCCATGTACCTTCCGAACGGATGACTCTAGTTGACAGCCCTTGGCCTTTCGCTCAGTGGGGAGTCGATATCATTGGACCCTTGCCCATGGGAAAGGGACAAAATAAGTTCGCGATTGTAGCGGTTGATTATTTCACCAAATGGGCCGAGGCAGAACCATTAGCCAAGATTACTGAGAAACAAACTACCAAGTTCATATGGAGAAATATCATATGCCGCTTCGGACTCCCTCATACCATAATTACCGATAATGGAACGCAGTTCGACAACGCGGCCTTTAATGAATTTTGTGACAAATGGAAGATATGTAATCTCCGCACTTCTCCATATCATCCTCAGGCGAATGGGCAGGTTGAGGCAGTGAACAAAATCATTAAGCACCATTTAAAAACCAAGCTTGGTGAATGCAAAGGTGAATGGCCAGAACTTCTACCAGAAGTATTATGGGCGTATAGGACTACAACTCGTACGTCAACGGGTGAGACCCCTTTTTCCTTAGCATTTGGTGTCGATGCAGTAGTACCAGTGGAAATTCAAGTGCCCTCGTATCGGATCGAGCAATATGACCCCGCGAGTAATCAGGAAGACCTTCTCCTTCATCTCAACCTCTTGGAAGAACGTAGAAACACCTCCCAAGTACGAGCGGCAGTATATCAACAACGTATTGCTCGTTATCAAAATGCGAAGGTGCGGCCTAAATCCTTCCAGCTTGGAGATTTGGTCCTAAGACAAAAGCTCGGAGTCCCTTCTCGTTCGCTGGATCCAAATTGGGAAGGCCCTTATCGGGTTATTAGGATTGTGCGACCCGGTACCTATTATCTTGAAGACATGCAGGGCAGACCCGTGCGTCGCCCTTGGCACGTGGAGCATTTGCTACAATACTACCCCTAGATTTGATGTAGTTCATAACAACATTTTATGAATAAAGTTGAAGATATCTTTTGGTCGCTATTCCATTTATTTGGACTCGAATAGCTCCAAAGAGAATATATACATCCTCTAGGCCAATTGCCTACCCTTGGTAGGATTGAAGTTATCATTAATTGGTTGCTTCTCCATTTTATGGATTAAAAACAGCCCCGAAGAGAGCATACGTGCTCTCTTGACCAACCTTCTGCCCTTGGTGGAATCAAAATCTCAATCGATAGATCAGTCTATCTCAACGCGGACACGGTCACACGACCCCCGGATTGAGTCTAATTCATCTTTTCATGAATTAGATGCTCGCACTGGTGAAAGAGATCGCACTCCCAAAATGCGAGCAGAGCAACTCGTGCACGGATTTAGGGGTCGCAGTCCCTACCCCTACTGCGAGCAGCGCAGCTCGTGCTCGAATTAAGGTGGCGCAGTTCGTAACCCCACTGTGAGCAGCACAGCTCGTGCTCGAATTAAGGGGTCATACTCCTAATGCGAGCAGCTCAGCTCCTGCTCGAATAAAGGATAGCATCCTCGGATGAGTCGGATGGGATCAACAGAAAGCCGAAAGGAAAGATGAGAATACACAACACTGAAGAAATAAATGTTCATTAAAATAATGACCAAAAGGTCAAGACAATTACAAATCTCTTCTCAAAGGTAAAAAAAAAAATACATGACATAGGAAGCTGCCGAGGTCAGGGTTGGTCATCCTCATCTTGCGCAGGCTCGCGGCTCTCAGCTTCAGGACCAGCCTCAGGAGCAGGAGCGGCATCTGTTGCCCCGGTGACTTCGTTCTCAGCGGCAGCCTGTTCTTTAGCTGCAACCTCGAATGCCACTCTGTCGAACTCCTCAACGTTAAAAGTTGGGGCGATCAGCTGCATAACTCTGACCGCGAAATCGCGACCAGCGATATATGCTTCATATCGCTCCTCATCGTAAAGTTGAGAAGTCCGGAACTCCTGAATTGCGCGAGGACCCTCATCAGATACCATTTGAACGAGGGCCACTCGCTCTTCTTCCCAGTGGATGGAGTCATCCTTCAACTGGTGAAGTTGCTGCTGGGCCTCCTCGAGCTTCTTCTGGGTCTCCTCGAGCTTGGTTCGCGCATCCTTGAGCCACCCTTCGAGCTGGATCTTGTCCTGGCGGAAGATTTCCTTCTCCTTCTCGCTCTTGGTATCGAGCTCTTGAAGCTTGGCGACTTGGAGATCCGTTGACTAGAAGCGCTCAGTCAGGGATTGGATTTTGACGAGGAGAATTTTCTTCTCTTCATCCAGCTTGGCAATCTGCACTTCCAAAGCTTTCACCAAGCGGTCCCGCCCTTGGACCTCTGCTTCCATCGTCTTTTTCTTCTTCTCTGCATCCTCCACGCTGCGGCGAGCTGCCTAGACATCCCGCCTAACACGGAGCGTGAGATCCAGGCTCTGATACAAATAAAGAGAGAAGGATTAGATTGCTAGTCATCTTATAAAATCCCGAAGAGATTGGTAAAAAGGAAAAAAGTTGTTACCTGAACCAATCTCACTCCAATATCAGTGGAGAGAGCTTTTGGGCTTGGCTCAGGCAAACCCCCGAAGGTGTTGGGAGGGATGTTATCAAACATAAACTTGCATACAGGATGCAAGTGTGGGGGATAACAAAAACCCCCGACCCGGAGGGTTGGGCCACTACCATCTCGCCAGAGCCCGTCTCGCGAGCACCCACGGCACCCATGGAAGGTGTCACAGACTCGCGAGCACCAGTAGGCTCTCATCTTATATCCTTAGGAGGGAGGCCTCCCTCCCTCCGATCGCCTTTCGGCGAATTGTGGGCGACTTCGATCACCGGCTGACCGCGAGCACCTGACGGTGGAGTCGCAGTAGCCGGAGGGGGCACGGCGGATAGAGGGGTCGCGATAACTGGAGGGGTCGTGGTCGTACGAGAAGTCGTAGCGACCCCTCCCGAGCCGACCCCTCGCGATTGAAGACCGCGAGCAGTCCCATCAGCGGGAGCAGGTGCATTTGAGGGACCCCCATTTTTCTTTTGCCTCTTCGAGGCCGCACCCTTCAGATGGGGAAGCACCCCTAGTGCACCTCTTTTGTCGCCAGCATTCGTCATTTCTTCTCTGGAGATGAGACCCGCTGCACAGAGATGACGGGACTCTAATGCGACGTTGACGTGGCGTGTAGCCGCAGGAAGCTTGTAGACTCTAACCAATTTCTCGTTGAGTCCTCCCCGCAGGTTCGGCTTCACACCAGTTGGGATTCCTGCGAACACAAAAGAACGCACATTAAAACTTCAATAGAGCAAAGGTTTTCTTTCTTTCGGACAGATAAAATGAATACTTAACCCACCTTCGCCAAAATGGCGATTAACGTTATGGCTTTTGGGGTCTGAGCCCAATTCGGACTCCCAGTTACCAGAAACGTAGAACCACTTCTTTCTCCATCTCGGGCAGTTGGAAGAAGGGTTCCCCAAAATGAAGTTATTCCGGTGCCAGAAGCAGAGGTAGTACCAACCCTCGCTAGCTGACGCCTTCTTCAGCTGGAATAACCTCAAAAATTCCTCAGCGGTTAACTCCTCGTTACCCGCCTGTTTCGAAAGGACGAAAGCGCTGAGAAGAACCCGCCAGCCGTTAACTATAAGCTGGCCCGGGGCAATCTTGTAGAGACGGAGGAAGTTTCGTATGAAGGGGTGGAGGGGAAGACGTATGCCCACTTTGAAAAAATATTCGTAAACAGCCACACACCCAGGTGGTGGTGCATCGGCTGTCTCCCCTCTCCCAGGCAATCTGAATGAAACAGAGTTTGGGACCCTATATACCTCTCTAAGGTTAGAGAGTCTTTCCTCCGTCAAGATGGAAGAGTAACCGGAGGCGGAATATCTCCCAGCCGGTACTCTGGCGTTATTGGATTCGGAGGAATCAGGGGTTTCATCTCCCAAGGGAACAATCTCTTCATCAGAGATTTCCGCCATTATAAAAGAGAGATGAGAGAAAGAGATGAATAAGAAAAAAGAAAAGAAGGATACCTTTGTAAAGAGGTTTTTTACTCTGGAATAGAGAAGGAAGAAGAAGAAAGAAACCTCGCAGCAAAGGAATTCGAAATGGAGGATTTTCGGCTAAGTCCGATATTTATACGCAATCATCCGGGTTGATTTGATGGACACGCGGCAGCTTCTTATCCGGCACGCCAGACGAGCGGGCGCTGGCATTAAATACGGAAACACGTGGCGCCCGACGCCTCATTTCTGGCGGCAGAAAAAGCTGCGCGAAAGCTAGCCATCATAAATGCGGAAGCACGTTAAGTGAATCATGCGCGATTGTCTCCCAGCACCCAGCTGTCAGCACTAGCAAACCCTTGGCATAGTTCCTCAATACCAAGGGTTTGGGGGGCATCTGTTGGAGGCAAATTAGTCTGACGAGAAGTGAAGGATCGCGGAAAATATGAATGCGAGGAGTCAAGATCATGCTCGCGATAAGGGGTCGCGCATCCTGGATGCGACCAGCTCGGCTCGTGCTCGCCAGAAGGGGTCGCATCTCCCGGATGCGAGCAGCTCGGCTCGTGCTCGCCAGAAGGGGTCGCATCTCCCGGATGCGAGCAGCTCGGCTCGTGCTCGTCAGAAGGGGTCGCATCTCCCGGATGCGAGCAGCTCGGCTCGTGCTCGTCAAAAGGGGTCGCATCTCCCGGATGTGAGCAGCTCGGCTCGTGCTCGCCAGAAGGGGTCGCATCTTCCGGATGCGAGCAGTCCTGACACGAGCAGCTCCCGAATCAGAGCTATCATGAGTCTTTGTTTTTGGTTTGTACGATCTTCGTAGTCCCAGCACCCAATTCCCGTCGAGCAGCTTGTCCAAATTCCTCGACGGCTCCAAGCAGGGCTACATCCAGCGCGGTGGACTCCGCCCTTTCGGCGTCTCCTTCCTTTTCGGCAGCCATGACTCCAACTACGGCTTCCAGCTCAACATGAGCAATCAGCACTATTATTACGCCTACTAGCAGCCCGTATAGGTTGATTTTGGGCGTGGTTCCGAATCTTAGGGGATTGCTATCAAGGAACGTGATTGCCGAAATAAGTAAATGAGTTAGATCTCTCCTCTAAGGATAGGGATCTTATCCCACGAAATCAGCAGGATCTCGTATCGTACACGAAATCAGCGGGATTTCGATATCTTACGTAACAGATTGAATCGCATCAGATCTATATAAAGGGATGACTCTGTTGAGAGAAAGGTACACACACTATTCAATCTCTGTCCCGTTTTGCCTGGCTACTCTTCCTCTTGCTTTGGCCTGACTTAAGCATCAGAGGGCTAACGGCTGGACCCCAGCCACCCTTAGTTGCTGTCTGTCTTCTTTCAGGATTGGCAGAGGAAATCTGTTGGAGAGAAGGTGAACGTCCGGAGGATCCTGTTACAAAATCTGACATTAACAGCAAAGGAGACAGCCGGGGCAATTTCAACAGTCCCAATAAAAGGTGAAACCAATCGACCGACTCCATTCCCTGAGCCGAAGGAACCATGGACTCTAGTCAGTAGCAAGAAAAGACTCGAGAACAGATGAAGACTCGGTAACTGAAGAAAGAACAGGGGAAGAGGGAGGAGAGGAATGTTGCAGGGGCAGATGCAATCCGCGACGAACATGGCATATTGCGGAATGGTGTCGTTCATCGAACAAGCACCAACCGAAGAGATCCCGCAGGCAGTCGAAGAATAGGTTAACGTGGTCATCTTACAATCAGGAAAGGAAATGCCTGACCGTACCCCTCCAAGACCAGATGACTCGATGCCAGAAGACGGTACCCCTGACAGACCACAAGAGAGATTCCGCATGCAGAAATCTAAAGAGAAGGTCGTCAAAGCTACGACCAGTCAACCAAGCCCAAGACCAGTGGCGTATGACGTTGTGTCACACTTACGGAAGGTTCCCGCCTGTGTAAGCATATACGATGCTTTATGTCTCTCAAAAGTGTACAGAGATATGTTAATCAATGCTTTACTTGACAGTGAAGTCAGGGAGGCCATAATGATAGAGATAGAAAAAGAAATGAATAATAAAGACAAATTTTGGGAGGGGTATATACCGGTGTCACAAGTCATGCCTGTCAACCATCCTTCAACAATCACTTTCTCAGAAGAAGACTGCACGATCGAATCAATAGACCATAATCGCCCGTTAATGGTCACAGGAACAATCAGGGATACTGAGGCCAAGAGGTGCATGTTGGACGATGGGTCTGCTGTAAATATTATGCCATTAAAAACACTACAGAAGCTGGGTTATATGCAATCGGCATTACGCCCGAGTCTCATGATGATTCAAGGTTTCAATCAAGACAGTCAGCGTACTCTCGGATCAATCACGGTGATGCTTGAGATCGAAGAACTGACAACAAAAGTAACATGTCAGGTGATTGATGCAGTGACAACATACAACCTTCTTTTAGGAAGGCCCTGGCTCCATCAGAATCGTATAATCCCTTCGACATATCATCAATGCTTTAAATACAACATAGACGGGGTCCAATACAGGGTAGCAGCAGATTCGAAGCCATACACAATAGCTGAGTCATTTTTGGCCGATGCAAAATATTACAACTTGTCCGATAACGGTGAGACCAATAAGAAGCCCGATGAAGTGAAGAGAGGGCAAGGGGTAAAACCCCAAATTGAGAAGTTCGTGCAGAAAAGTAAACCTCAGCCCATCACCCAGGAGAGACCCCGATATCAATTGAAAAATCACCCTTAGCCAATTACGAAGAAGTTCTATGTGGTACCGCGACATCTACGTCAGCCAGGGCAGTCCGTGCTAAAACTGATCTCAGATCAACATCTGAGTGTGCTCAAGTCCAGCTTCAATATGCCAGTACCCAAGATGGGAAGAACCAAACTATTCCCGAAAGCTCCAAGCCAATTCGTCGTGCCGTCAAGAGATATCACCTAGAAAGATATCAAGTTTCACTCAGGGCCAAGTCAGCCAGTACTATCAGAAGAGAGAGAAGAGGAAAGGGGATTTGCCCAACCCCGACCGATAGAAGATAAGAGATATAGCAGGGTCAGCCGGAAGATCATGAGGAATATGGGATTCTTCGATCAAGGTGCAGACACAAAGAAGAGATTGCTAGCCCCATTTGAAGAACATAAGCAAGTATACAGAAACGGAGAAGGTCTAGGAGTGAAGGCAAGCATAAAGATGGTGACCATCAATCCGGTATAAGAGATTCAGTTGCAAGATTATATCGATATTATCCAGCCAAGTGTCGCACCCGTGCAACTAGAAGATGGCGGACAACCGACGATTGATGAACTCGAAGAGGTGAATTTGGGCACCCTCGAAGAACCCAGGAATACATATTTGAGCAGAAACGTCCCGGGAGATGAAAGAGAGAGATACATATAGTTACTGAAGGAGAAAAAAGACATCTTTGCCTGGACATATTCAGAAATGCCAGGGCTCAGCCCGACAATCGCCATGCACAAGCTGAGTATCATGAAGGAAAAGAAGCCAATGAAGCAACCGCAACGATGATTTCATCCTGACGTTATACCCAAAATTGAAGAAGAAATCAAGAGACTGATTCAGGCCGGGTTCGTTCGAGAGGTGAAATACCCCCGATGGATCTCAAACATCGTGCTAGTCAAGAAGAAGAGTGGACAGATCCGAGTTTGCGTTGACTTCCGGAATCTTAATGAAGCCTGCCCTAAAGACTACTTTCCTTTACCGATTCCAGAATTATTGATTGACAGCACCACAGGATATGCAGTAATGTCCTTCATGGATGGGTATTCAGGATATAATCAAATTCGCATGGCCCCAGAAGATGAAGAAGCTACAGCCTTCGTATAACTCTCGGCATCTACTGTTATCGCGTAATGCCCTTCGGATTGAAGAACACGGGGCAACGTATCAGCGCGCAATGCACGTTATATTCCAAGATATGATGCACAAGCACGTTGAATGTTATGTAGATGATTTGGTCGTGAGGTCAACCGATCATGAACAGTATAGAGAACACTTAAGGCAGGTATTCTAGCAGTTGCGTAAGAAGAGTCTCCGTATGAATCCACTAAAGTGCGCATTTGGGGTCGCGTCCGGCAAATTCTTGGGCTTTGTCGTCAGACATAGGGGCATAGAGATCAACCCCGCCAAGATTAAGGCCATCAGAGAAATGCCACCACCGAAAAACCTAAAACAGTTGAAGAGTTTTCAAGGCCGTGTGGCATATCTAAGGAGATTCATTTCGAATCTGGCTGGTCGTTGTCAGCCATTCTCCCACCTCAACAAGAAAGACGTTAAGTTTGAATGGGATGACGCTTGCCAGAAAGCTTTCGATTCACTAAAAGAAATGCTCGGGAATTCTCCAGTCCTCGCCGCCCCGATCAAGGGAAAGCCGCTGATTCTATACATCGCGATAGGTGATAACTCGCTAGGGGCACTCTTGGCGCAGAAGAACGAGGAAGGAAAGGAAAACGCGTTATATTATTTGAGCCGCACATTGGTGGGGGCCGAATTTAACTACTCAGCGATCGAGAAGATATGTCTTGCTCTCATTTTTGCCGTGAAAAAACTTAGGCATTACTGCCTCTCACACCAAATAACGTTGATATCCAAGGCGGACCCGATCAAATTTCTTATGAACCGGCCTATGTTGTCTGGGCGCTTAGCTAAGTGGGCCCTTCTCCTCTCTGAGTTCGACATCACATATGTCCCAGCCCGAGCTGTTAAAGGACAAGCGATTGTAGATTTTCTCGCTGCACACCCATTCCCGAGCAGTGAAGAAATGGAATGTGACCTCCCAGATGACCAGGTTATGATGATCGAAGAACCACGACTCTGGCAGATGTACTTTGACGGAGCCTCTAGGTTAACAGGGGTAGGAACAGGAGTTATATTTATCAGCCCGCAAGGAGATTTGCTGCCCTACTCGTTTACGATCGTGCCAGCTTGTACTAACAACGAAGTAGAATATCAAGCCCTCATTATCGGACTACAGCTCGCCCTCGAGATGCGTATCAAAGCGATACAGATCTATGGTGACTCCAGGCTAGTCATCAGACAGCTGACGACGGAATATGAGGTTCGCAAACCCGAGTTGTCGCATTTTTGCCATCAAGCGCAATCACTGTTTGACCAGTTCCATAACAGCAACATTTCACATATACCGAGGCAGGAGAATGTATAGGCCGATGCGTTGGCCAACCTAGCCGCTGCTCTGGCTAGTCCCGGAGGCAGCCCACTTCAAGTAACGATTGAAGAAAGAAGGATCCTACCAACAACCGTATTGCGTAGCGGTGAATCAAGTGTAAATCACGTCTGTTGCTTCGAAATCATAGAAGAAAACAACTGGAGAAGGCCATTTGTCGACTACTTAAAGTATGGATTTTTACTAGAAGAGCCCAAGATGCGCACGTAGGTCAGAAGACGCGTTGGTTCATTCATAATACAGAATGACGTCCTTTACAGGCACTCATATGAGGGAGTGTTGTTGCGTTGCTTGGATCAAGATGAAGCGTATGCCACATTGAAGGAAGCTCACGGAGGAGAGTGCGGTGCTCACCATGGAGGTAAGAACTTACATCACCGTGTCCGACACATAGGGTATTATTGGCCCACGATGACAAAAGATGTGATAGAATATGTCAAGAAGTGTCATCAATACCAGATACATGTGGATATAATACACTCGCCGCCGGAAGAGTTACATCAATCAGTAATATCTTGGCCTTTCGCCGCCTGGGGCATGGACGTGATCGGACCGATTAGTCCGCCATCCTCTCAGGGGCACCAGTACATTCTTGCTGCAACCGATTATTTCTCCAAATGGGCTGAAGCAATTGCCCTGAGAAATGTGAAAGCCAGACACGTCGAAAGTTTCATTCGTCACTCCATATTATATCGACATGGTGTTCCCGAAAGAATCACCACCAACAACGGAACGCCCTTAAAAAATGCCACTATCGATAAGCTATGCACAAAGTTCAAGATCAAGCGTTGCTATTCATCGCCTTACTATCCTCCCGCGAATGGGCTAGCCGAGGCATTCAATAAGACTATCGTGAAGATTTTGAAAAAGACAGTGGCAGAGAATAAGAAAGACTGGGACAGACGGTTACCTGAAGCATTATGGGCATACAGGACCACGTACCGCACAGCCACTTGAGCTACACCCTACTCGTTGGTGTACAGTACAGAAGCTGTGATCCCGATGGAGATACAGGTGGAGTCACTACGGGTCGCGCTTCAACACTCCTTAACAACCGAGTATAATTCTAAGATCAGAATGGGCGAGCTGGATGATCTAGATGAAAAGAGACTCGCCGCTCAGCAAAGGATTGAGATATTTCAGAAACAAATCTCAGCCTCATACGATAAACGAGTCCGCGGTAGGTCGTTCAAAAGGGGCGACTTGGTGCTAATGATGAAACGTCCGGTACTGGCTCGAGGTCCCAAGAGTAAATTCGATCCGAAATGGGATCTAGTGTGTATCATCGATTAAGTGTATTCCAATGGAGCCTATCGGGTAATAGACTGCAAAGGACAGGGCGTCAGTTTACTGGTGAACGGTCGATTTTTAAAAAGATATTATACTTAACATAAACTTATCATTGTAGTCTGTAAACACCCCATTAGAGGGAAAGTGTAACAAAGTAGATACCAAAAGAAATGACACCACATAATGGTTAGATCAAAGTACTAATCATCTATTTTTGTGCTTCCACAGGTATTAGAAAGTCGTTAAGACTCAAGACATGTCAAGTATGGCACCCCGCCCTTTTCAAGACCATCAAGAAAGGGGATAAGCCCTCAACTAAGGCTCGATCACATCCCTGTTCACACAAGCATAGGTTTGGGTCCTAACAGGGGGACGCTCTTTCCAAAATAGCTCAATCAGTTTGCATTCAAAACTCAAAAATTGCAAATAAGCTAGGA
Source organism: Liriodendron chinense (assembly GCA_003013855.2). Taxonomy (NCBI): domain Eukaryota; kingdom Viridiplantae; phylum Streptophyta; class Magnoliopsida; order Magnoliales; family Magnoliaceae; genus Liriodendron; species Liriodendron chinense. The sequence goes on along the minus strand of PVNU02000439.1, from coordinate 5,152,718 downwards.
ACACAGCATGAATCCAAAACTGCAATAGTATACATATTGATACATTATCTATTACAAGGTGTTCTAAGATTACAAATGAAGGTCATTACAGCTCAACTGTTTAAAGTTTTTAAACACTGGTCTAACAAGTTTGCTGTAGATTCCTTAATCGCCTTCCGCGCTGTTTCAGCCTCAGCCAAAACTTCGGCAGGGTCAGGAATGTCCTGGAGAGACTGCTCCAACTCTACAACTTGAGCCTTCACGATGTTACGCTCCACTTCATGTTGATCAAGGGAGGACTGCAGACGAACCTTTTGACCGCTAAGCTTCAAAAATTTGAAATGGACAATCGAACGTTCAGCTTGTAGCCGAGCCACCTCATTGTCTATCTCCGCCAGACGTTCGGTGGCCTCTTGACACCCAACATCAACAACCTGCCAGTTCTTCCTCACTGTAGCCACGCCTGCCTCATGTAACTCGAGTTTCAGAAGAAGGGATCGTAAATGACCGCGTTTTTCCTCGACAGAAGGGTCAACTTGGAGATTCTTCGCCTCATTTACTCGAGCCACCCCTTCCTTGAACTAAGCCATGTGACCGACTATCAAAGATAGGTCAATCCCGAGCTAGGAAGCATTGAGTCCTAATGCCTACAATGCTTCGTCCAGGATAGACCATTCATCCTCGTTCTTCAAAGAGTCGGCAATATCAGACAGAAGGCTCTTCAAAAGATTTGCGTTGGCCCTTGACAGGCCAGAAAGAGATGAAATGAATACCTCGGTCAAGACCACAGATGCTGGGGCGTTGGCAGAAGCGATTGCTGGCAAAGAAAATGATAAACATTAATATATAGAAACCACAGGAGAAAGGAAACAAACAGAACGAAGATATATCTATATATAAATAATATAGATGATATACCAGTAATTTCAAGAATAACAACAACAGGAACACTGGATGAGGCAGTGGCGCGGATGACACTAGGGCAGGTTCCGTTACTCCCTCGGTCAATGGTTCAGGTAATTCTGGAGAAGATAGCACCACGACTCGGGAATATTGGCATTAGAGGCCAGCCCAACAGCAGGAGGAACTTCGGCGACAGGCTCTGCTGGTGATGGTACAACGGCAGCAGGGGCATTCACGACGGGTTCAGTTGATGATGGCTCAAAAGGAGGGGCTCCCACTTGGTTCGACAGCAGGCGGTGCAATCCTTTCCACTATGGCAATGACGATCGCTTCGGGAACCGTGCTTTGACCAGCTTCAGCCTCTACCACAGGAGGATCAGGAGGAAGGATGGATTCAGCAGGTGCTTCATCATCCAGATCCATAAAGATCGCTCCCGTGTTCTCCTCAGGGATAAATCTCTCATACATTGTCTTGCTCTCGTTGCTCTCCCCGGTATGACGGCCTTCACTTAAGTTAACCTCAGAGCTCAATTCACCCTCTTCCCTGACCTCTCCTACACTATCAGCCGGAGCGTCACCGATCTCTTTGGAAAGTCATTTCCGCGAACATTCGGCTTTGTGTAGTTTCCACATGTCCTTTATCTTCATGCCCCCACAAACGACAGGAAGACTAGGGGTAGTTTTCACCCGAGGACCAGTACGCTCAGTCGGTACCCTTTCATCATCATCACCACCATCATCATCACCATCATCACCATTATAGCCTCCACCTTCATTGCCACCCATATCATCATCACCTCTACCAGCACCGCCCATAATATCATCACCACCTCTATCACCACCGTCAACATCCTCGTTACCCCCGCCTCTACCACCATCGCCCTCAGCAGCAGCAGCATCATCATTACCCCCAGCCTCGCCCATGTCATTATTATCATCATCACCTTCACGCCCCCCCCCCCCCCCCCCTTAGAACATTACCTTCTTCAGGCAACTCACCTATGGGCCCAAGGGGTGGGAATTCGGGCTCCTCTAATGTTACATTTCTCTCCCCATGAGCGACCCAACCTTCCAGAGTATGTTCAGGTTTTTCATGGTCAATCACTACATTCAAGGAGGTCTGTAGTCTCTTCGTCCCTGGTACCGCAGGCTGATGAAGATTTTCTGATACATAACCAAGCCCGTCAGCAAGGGTGGGGTTAACAACAGGAGGCGTGACGAAGACGGGCTTAGTGACAAGCATTTTATTTCGAACCAGTGCATACTAGTGAGCCCACCACCTCATCCATCCAAAAGAAGCCCCGGCGAAGCACTGTGTCCCCGGGATGGCGAAAGAACAGCCAATCCCCATCAACATAAGTTGCCACCACATCCACTTCCAATGAATGGGCCCGACACCATATGCTCATTGCTCACGGGTCACCAGCTCTAATGTCTCGGGCACCCCTTGGTCATACCCGAATTGACGGGCAAAGTGGTTGGGATAGTAGGGCTCCCTCTAGAATTCCAGCCCTTTGCGAAGCGGCAACAACGACGGGCGAATCGCTGTCAAGAAGGAACGCTCGAAGTAATCAATGCTATCGTCGTCTATGCATAGGATTGACTCTCTGCTTCGGGTGCCGGAGAAATGATAGAAATATACGTCGTCGAACCGCGCTATGCTCTCTTCAATAGTGGTCAAATTATGACCAATCATCTTCTTCTTCTGAAAGAAATGCAGCGGAAGCTTCCCTTCTTTGATATAATCTCCACGCCACGCACCGTAAACCCAGGGGAAGTATACCCCGAGCCAGCCGGAGAAGAAGTGCAACCCGTAGTAGGCCAAGTTCATCCCGTAAGCAACACGCTCCTTATTGCTGATGATGTAACCAAATGCTCGATAGATGGAGCACAGGACCACTGGAGCTAGTGCATACTGATGACCATTCGCTAAAGCTCCTACGACAGCAAACCATGATACTCATACATTATCCGCTTGCTTGGAGCTCGGCAGCGCTACGCAGCTGAGCCAGTAGGCTAGGAAGCCGACCAGCTCACAGGTGGGGGAGAGCTTATTGGGATGGGGGAAGTTCTCTTTCATTAGTTTTTCCAGGAGCACCTTGTTCCCACGACCTTCATCATAAGCCGCGTAGTCCAAGCTGAAGGAAAAGAAACAGGATTGTTAAACAGAAGAAAGAAAGGTACAACAAAATAGCGATGTACAACTCATAACGAAGCACTTACTTCAAACCATGACTGAAATAGACTAGCCAATCCTCGAATGGAAGTTTGTCCTTGAAGCCCTAGAACTGAGGAAGCTCTGCGAACAACTCGTAACAGGCCTCAGAAAAGAAGCCTTCGTTGACGCCCTTCTTCTTCCGCGACAACTCATCGTCGCTCGGGACCCATTCGTCATAAATTCTCCCACGAATCGGGAGGCCCGTGATCCGGTTAAGGTCCCAAAGCTAGATGCTCATCTCACCACACGACATGTGGAACGAGTTGGTGATGGAATACCAGTGATTGCGGAAGCCCTTGTAAACCCAGGGTTCTCGACAAAATAGCTAGACGTCGCCTCGATGGCCTTATATAAGCCAACCACCCGCAAAGTGGCCCTGATACAATTCGCCCATGCTTCATAATCGGGGTGGAGAATCAGATGGCCTCGGGTTCGGAACGCTCCGGTCAGCCAGACTTCGGTGTCCCCTAAATGATGAAACCGTTGGCGAAGGGTCTCGAAATAATACCTGGGGAATGGCTAATGAGGGCTGTAGTTCAGCTCTAGGAAAATCATATCCTTCACACCAAGGACGGATTGACGTTTTCCATTCTTGGATAGAGAACAACTGAGAAATGGTGCTGGGCCGAATGTCCAAGTACCAATGTTGTAGAAGGAATTACTTCGGCAGATGTCAGACGGTTCGATGCTCGAAAGAGAGCGTTGCCGTTGGTAGCTCTTCAAATACCGAATGTATTCTCGGGTGTAAGGGTTCCTTATGATGAGCGGCACGGTGACGAGCTTGACAGTAGACCAGGCCACCTTCATCTTATTGGACTTGGACTTGGCCTGGTTCTCCAAGTACACCTGTTTGACGCCCTTACCAGCTCGCTTCGGACGGCCACGCTTAGCAGTCTGCACAAGAATTGACGGGCTCACTTCACCGTCCTCAAAACCTATGGCCCCATCTGACCGAAAGTCGCGCAGGGGAGCATACCAAGCATCCCATTGTTCCTATATGCCTCTGTCCGGAGGAGGCGGCACAACTCGGTCACAAAGGATCCTCCGTTGCATATTCTTGGAGAGCGTTAGGATACGCTTATAGAAGTTAAACGTCTCCAGAGGAAGGAACCACTGCAGATTCTGGTTAGACAGCCTGGTAGCCTTCTTCAAAGTTGCGCGCTTACGCTTTGACGGAACTACCGGCGGGCCTGAAGGCCCAGCTTGCGAGGGATCACTAGCCATTACGATCTGCAACGGCATGAAAGAAGCTTAAATATAGCTCAGAGCAAGGAAAAGAAAAATACGCGCAGAAAGAAATTGACATTCGCAAAATCCAAAGGGATACAAAGCAGCAGGCAAGTAAAAATACAAGCGCCAATCAAGACCTCAGTAAAGCACATCCAAACCAGTAGGGAAGGAAATAATGCGACAACATTCACGCCACGACATCATCATCACATATATATAAACAAGAGAGGACAGAAGAAAAGGGAAATGGTATAATTATCATTCATCAACTATGAAGACAATTCCAAAATGTTTGGATTGTCATATCAATTGTTTAAATGTTAAAAGTTAATGTCTGTTAAGATGACACAAAACTGTGGGGCCCTCTCCCCATGGTCAGAAAAAAAGATCTCAGTCCTGCAGCAGCGGAAGAATCTGAGCCTTTAACTTATCCACCTTCGCCTGGACCCAGCTTCCTTAGAGATCAGGTTCATTAAGTAGGAGATGCATTGCTCCACGAAATCGAAGTTCAAGTGTTCGGAGTTGGTCCAGTTCCTCACGATAGAGATGTCGATCGCGAGTCTGTCATGTTTTCTCAGGCCTCCCTGACCATTCTCCAAATTCTGGCGCGACGGTCTGGAAACTCGGCCTCCACCAACGGGAGAGCCCAAGCAAGGAATCGATTATTCTTCCTTTTCTCCTTCTTTAAGGAGTGAAGTCGGCTCAATAAAGCCAGGAAAGAAGCAACCAAAGGGGGCTTCGCTGCTTCAAGGATCGCCAACTCTTCCGGAAAAGAAGAATCGCCGATGAAGTCAAGGATAACTTCCTTATGCTCACAAAAAATGGAGGCCATGAGGAAGACATCCCGGATAGCCTTCAGAATGGGGCGAGAGTCTGCGCCTAACCGGGTCAGAGCCTCAGCCACCTCATTATGCTGAGCAGTGAGAGATGACCAAGCCTCAAGATGATCCAGGGAGCCAAGAAGCCGCCGTAAACAATCTTGGGCCGTGCGTAAGGAAGCACGAGTTATGACCATTGTCTGCTGGAAAACAAGACTGACAAATTGATCTGAGAAACATAGCAACCCGATAAAAAGAAGGGGAAAGAGAAGAAGTACATAAGGCCAGTCACGTAAAGTCTAAAGGTCAGAAGAGGCATGCAAAGGTACGCTCGAAACATCACTTGAATTAACCATTAGGATTACCCTTTAAACTGATGCGATCTAGAAATCTTTTAAGTCTATGAGACCCTACGCCTCCTCAAAATAACTGTCACATATACGCAAATGCAAGCCAGAGGTATAGGGGCTCATACCCTTTAGAAATCTAGTACAACAAGAACCATGAGACGGGATTTCACAAATCCTCAAAAAACCACAAGTCCTATAATCTGGGTGCGAGAGGCTCCACGCACTCCAAAATACAGTCCAATTTCTGGGAGCGTGAGGTCCCACGCACCCCAAAATTCCCTGATACACCAAGAGCTCGATTTCAGGGTGCGTGAGATCCAACGCACCCCGTAAAAAAAATTCAAATTCAACAAGAAATGCATCAAAATTTGCTTAGTTACAATTTTGGGTGCGTGTGACCCCACGCACCCCCCTTTAGAAGCCAAAACCCAATTTATGGGTGTGTGAAGGGAAAAACCCTCCAACAAATTCGACGAAGGGTGTGTGAGGTCCCGCGCACCCATAAAATATAATTTTTTTGCGAAGTCCATTATTTGGGTGCGTGTGACCCCACGCACCCTTAAAATTGATCAAAACCCAATTTTTAGGTGCGTGGAGGGAAAAACCCTCCAACAAATTCGACGAAGGGTGCGTGAGGTCCCACGCACCCATAAAATATAATTTTTTTTGCAAAGTCCATTATTTGGGTGCGTGTGACCCCACGCGCCCTTAAAATCGATCAAAACCCAATTTTCGGGTGCGTGGAGGGAAAAACCCTCCAACAAATTTGATGAAGGGTGTGTGAGGTCCCACGCACCCATAAAATATAATTTTTTACAAAGTCCATTATTTGGGTGCGTGTGACCCCACGCACCCTTAAAATCGATCAAACCCCAATTTTTGGGTGCGTGAAGGGGCCAAAACCCTCCATATGTTTCGACGAAGGGTGCGTGGGCCCCCACGCACCCCAAAATTCGAAAATTCCCCCAAAGTTCAAAAATTCCTGGGTGTGTGATACCTCACGCACCCCTAAAATATTCAAAATTCGAAGTCCAAATTCCTGGGTGCGTGAGGTTTCACGCACCCGAAAAATCATTTTACCTTGAATTAAAGGTACGTGCGGAATTAAAAGGTGCGTTGGAGGTAATTTTTAGGTGCATTGGTGAATAAAAAGGTGCATGGGAAGGACCTGGAAAATCCAATGAGAAATGATGAAATGACGAGAATGGCTATCTTCTATATTTATAGTAGGGACCCAACGGTCCGATACGTCACACTGAACAGTCATCTATCCATCGTAACGCATCGGAGGGGCATCTGTTGGGGTCCTAAAAGGTAGGGGCCCTTAAAACAAGCAAAATAGCCATATACCTCCAAAAGAATCACCCAAAACGCCTTTCGATGCACGCGAACCGGAGATTTACAAAAATTTCCTTAGCCAATCTTGGCTGAAATCTCCAGCAGGCCCCGTAAATCACTGTGATCAGAACCATCCGGAATCGGACCCATAACTCTATTATCATTTATGATGAACAGTGCATGCGATATCACAATCAAACGGGCCCCACAAATGCGTCAAAATTCAAAACCCAAATGGTGGTGTTCACATTTATGTGCCACGCACCCCAAAAATGGGTCCACGCACCCTTAAATTCAGCAGATTTTAGGATTCTCATTTAAATATTTTTTCATACTCCACGCACCCCAAAAATAGGTCCACGCACCCTTAAATTCGACCGATTTGATATCCATCATTTTAGAGGCATTTCGGAGTCCCACGCACCTGAAAAATGCCCCACGCAGCCATTAATTCGACTAAAAATCAGGCACTTAATTTAAAGATGCGTAAGTCCCACGCACCCGTAAATTAAGTCCCACGTACTAAAAAACTTAGATATTTTCAGAAATCATTTCTGGGTGCATTGCACCTCCGCACGCCAATTTTAAGGTGCGTGGAGTGTATTTTAGGGGTGCGTGGCACGTGACAGCCCCTCATTGGCGGAAATCCGATGTCTTCGGCTACAAATACCCCGTCCACCGAGTCATTTGAACGATTTCAGAAGAAGAGAGAGAGCTGCCACCATCTGGGAATTCGAAATCCCCGCCGGAAACCCTCACCGGAATACTTTTTCGATCGCCGGAAACCCTACCCGGTCGTCGGAATTCCTTACAATCGCCAGCATTTTCCCCATAGGTCTGAATCTTGAAAATCACCAAGTGTGGGCACGCACCCATAAAATGGTCCCATGCACCCGAAATATGGCCCACGCGTCCATAAATTCGGTCCCAAGCGTCCATTAATTCGGCATAAATCAAACAAGTGCATCGGACTCCCACGCACCCGAAAAATGGCCCACACGTCCATAAATTCGGTCCCACGCGTCCATAAATTCAACGAAATTTAAAATTGCAAATTCAGTCCCACGCACCCGAAAATGCCCCACGCACCCATAAATTCATAAAAAAAAATCCCGTACTTTAATTTAAAGGTGTGTTGGACCCCACACACCCGTAAAATAAGTCCCACGCACCCAAAAAATTAGCCAATTGCAGAACATGTTTACAGGTGCACCGGACTCAATTTTAACTGTTTTCAAGTTCTGTTGGAGCCTATTTTGGGTATTTCGGGCGTTCCGGACGCAATGGAACGGTCAAATGGATGTTCCGGGATCTCTAGACAAGCAGAATCGTGCATCTTTGAGGTTCGACCCGATTCGACGTGATGAATGAAATGACTTCTCGGAAAGGAGCCGCTAGCATCTAGAGCTATGCAAATATATCATCACTTATGTTTACTGTAAAGATGTGACCCAATTTGGGTCGAAAGCTAGACAGACGGGATTATGGTTACCACAATAAATCATATCAAAGAATTCCAATTCTCTACAAAGCAATTGTTATGAGCTGCCACAACACAACAGTCGATGCCCTACCCATCCAAACGGCATCCGTCGGCTGGGCTGCTCAGGTACACATAACTGCTGACTGGCCTTCCCGAGGTCGCCTATCTACATATGACACCTGCAGACCCAGAGTCGTACCCTCCCAGTATAAACCCTAACAGTCTCTGCTCGGATCTCCGACCAAAACATGGGACATAGACATCTGACTAATACAAAGATGGTTCAGTCAATAACAAAACAAATACAGGTCTCTACGACCATAAACTCTAAGACCATAGTCCCCGCTGACTAGTCTTTTGCCTTTTAATCAAGAGTCATCGAACATTCAATGTAATTAAGGGCTCGTGCCAGATCACGGCCTGGAATGTACAAGATCTTAGGATCTCTGGAATAAAATTTGCCTTACGATATCTCTTCTTGCGTACCTTTTGTGAATGCTTGTGATTGTTTATGAATGTTTCTATTACTCAGAACCCCAGAGCAACAATATGCATTTTCAGAAAATGCCATCGCGTTCCATTTTCTAGTTCCAACAACCAACTACGTGGTTCACTTGTAACTTTTTCCTGTTCATAGAATTTATTCTGCTCCTCTTCTGAACACATTATTCATAATGTATTGTTATCAATTGCGAATTTAATTGTTACCATAAGATATCATAAATATGTAAATATTACTTAAAAAACCTCAGACGAAAATCTCTCGTAGAGTATCCGTCAGTCGTCTATAGTCACATGCGGCGGTGCGGACAATACGGCCTCATCGTGCGTCCTGCACCGCTTGTACCGCTGGTGTAACTCTCCGTGGTACTCCTTGAACCTCTCCCTAACTACGTCGTCGACGACGTGGAAAATGTAAGGAATAATCAAATCTAAGACAAATTTATCCTGCAGTTTCGTAAATAATAGATTAAGACAATAAACTTATTAAGAAAATAACTTAACTATAATTGAACTTCCACAAAAAAAAATTAATTTACTAAAATTTACCTAAAGGTGCTGATGGATGAGCTACCGTACATTATCTGTCACGTTTGTCCAACTGGGTTGGTGGTGGGGATTAGAGATCGGCATAGGACACCGACCTCTGACGTAAACAACCTGGCATTGTCCCCAATAGGTCTAAGGCAGTCCTGTGGGAACTATATCGTCACCCTACCCTCACACGTAAGTCTTTTTAAAACTAACCCACGCGTGAGTTAACATCCTCGTCGGCTGGTCGACGATGCTGTCACAAAAGAAATATGCAAGTAACAACATAAATAGAAGTCACTAAATAAATATATGTTTAGACTTACATGTAGTGCCCAGTGTATGCTCAACCGAAGGATCAAACGCCTGTGATGCACTATGTGATGTTGATGCTGTCTGCGTTGCATCACGGGTGGAAGGGGTAGATCTAGTGTGCGAACGACTTGATCTCCCACCTGGTGTCATGATTGAATATGTCTGAAATACAAACTTATAAATTTAAAAAATGTCAATACAAGTTTGTGAACATCAATATAATAAACACATTAAACTTTACAGTTTAAGTAGAATATACTAAAACATTATACGAGTAGTGTTCATGGTAGAATAAATTTGTGCTTATGCTTAGAGAGATGATTAAAATATGATTAGACCATTACACTATAATGCAAGTAGAATATCATAAACCATAAACATTGTAATAAAAGTTGGCAATTTCATTACACATTATCATTTTACATTAAATACATGGATTTCATTGTAATACGAAACAACTTCGGATCAACTATCTGAACTACTCATTGCGTAAGTTATTGTACGCAGCAAAAGTATATATCAAGCTGTATGAAGCACTCAACATTGTTATAGCCAACATGCCAGTCATGATAGGAGAAATTTAATATCTTGGGACTCTATTCAGATGTGCAAGTGACAATATCGCATCTTCTATACGAAGTTTTTCGCAGTTATATTCCTCCATCAGGTCCAGAATTTCTTTGAGATTGTATAATCTTTCATATGAGTCATCGTCGATATATTCATTCCTACACTCATTGACCAGACCGGGTATCTCTTTCACCCTAATAGAAGAAGAATATATAGCTGAAAAGTCCATCCACAACAGCTGATGAAGTATGCTACGTGTTTCCGATACGCTCTGGTTTGAAGAGGACATGATCAGAAAGTGACTCAACTGCAAATGTGGATTATAAATAAGTCAATTCAAGGAATAAATCATGACTTATAAAATATATATACATGTAACAATCAAATAATTCGAATTGAAAAATGACATGTAAATCCTGTGTACATTTCATAATCGTCGTCTGTATCATTATCGCTTAGGACTCTTTCTTCTTCACCATCACTATCGTTGATTATTATTTTCTCTTCATCGTCTACAAGGTCGTCATCAATGAAAGTGTTATCATCTAACAATGTCATGTATGATTGAAGCATCAACATAATCAGGTGGCACATTATCTCTATTCAATTACACCACATCAATATCAACATTTGGATCATTCCCTCTATTCCTAGATGGCATGTCTTCTTGATATACTTGTTCAACCCTAGACGTTTCATTTTTTCCGTCCTCACTATCTTTAACGTCTAGTTCGGGAACATCAAATATGTTCCTGAGCTTTATTTTCTGCACCACGTGCCAAGAACTGCCTAACTTGGTGTCAGCGAGGTAGAATACTTCTTTGGCTTGGCTGGCTATGAAAAATGGGTCGTCTTTAAACCACTTCCGAGATAAATTTATTCTCGTAAAGTAATCGTCAATCTGTATTCCCAACTTCTTATTTTAATGTCCCACCAATCGTATTTAAATAGGTACACCAGCTTTCTCATACAATAACTCAGCTCAATAATATCCGTCAAAACGCCATAAAAGTCAATTTCTACCTCCTCATGCATTTCCTTCACAACCACCCCACTATTTTGTGTGGTCCTATACTTCTCACGCTCTTTAGTGTGGAACTGAATACCGTTTATAATACAACCTGTATATTTACATACACGTCTATCAGGACCACACGCCAGTGAGTAGAGTGCATCAGACGCATTTGCAGAGTTGCTATCGCGCAACGTCTTCATCTATTATCACGTACAGAATATAATTGTTTATGGATTTTCTTAGGTTTAAATATTGTGAAATACAATAAAATTGTAAGTGTGGTGAGATACAAGATGAATTAATCTTACACGTTTTGCGAACCATTCTGGAAATTGATCCTAATGCATTCGATCATAATTTGTAGGGTATTAGGACTTCATCTCCTCGATGTGTTTACTACACATAATTAGCACGTCATCAACAAGAAATATTAAGATCATCGTATGTAGATATACAATTATCAAGTGAAGATTTACTCTAACTATGACTCTATTTCTTCATAATTATGCAACACGTAACACCGCATCTTTACTTGATCCTCAAGGTCCATATCCTAAAACGTCGGCGATCCTAAAGGACGGATATTATGTGCGAATACAAATATGAGTCTTTCTTCATGCTCCTACCCTTCATCGCCATTTCAATCTTCTCGGTTGAATCTAGTTTGTATGCCACGAAGATACATGGAGCAAAATGTCAAGCACTCATTATCAATGTGCACCTCAGCAATAGATCCCTCTAGATGTGCCTTATTCCTCGCATATCGTTTTAGTGTGTGAATGTATCTGTACACAAAACCACTACGTTATATGTATGAAAACATGGATATATGTAGTTTATGGAATGAATAAAAATTTTAATAGGTTCTATCACCTTTCGATCGGATACATTCAACGATATTGTACTGGGCCTGCAAGCTTCACTTCGTGCGGTAAGTGAATCGCTAGGTGTACCATGACATTGAAAAACGTAGATGAAAATATTCTTTCAAGTTTGCAAAGGATTATGACAATGTCTCTCTCCAATCGTTTAATAACCTCTACATTCAACGATTTCAAGCACAAATCCTTAAAAAATATCCCCAACTTAATCAACACCGCATTGATATCCTTACTCAAAAATCTACGAATCACAACCGGTAGTAGACGTTGTAGAAGGACGTGACGGTCATGACTTTTCATTCCCGTTACCTTATAGTCCGTAATGTTTACGTGCCGAAAGATATTCGACACATACCCATCGGGAAACTTCACCGATCTCAACCATTCACATAAACGCTTTTTCTCTAGTTTTGTCAATGTGTAGCATGTTGCTGGTGTAGTATATGAATTTTCATGTGGTTGCAAGTGCAACTCTTTCCTTAAACCCATTGCTTATAGATCCAATCGAACCTTAAAACTGTCTTTTATTTTCTTCTCTATGTTCATTAATGTTCCAAAGACATTGTCACATATGTTCTTCTCAATATGCATGACATCCAAGTTGTATCACAATTTCATATCACTCCAATAAGGCAACTAAAAAAATACTCTTCTTCCTCCAGTTATACTCCAATACTGTACGTTTCATCTTCTTTAAGTGCGGTGCCTTTCCAAATCTAACTTCTCCAATGTTACTCAGTTATTGTATCACATCTTCTCTAGATAGTTCTTTCGGTGGTGGCCTCTGATCTTATTTACCATCAAAGATCATCGTCTTCCTACGCCAACTATGATCGCTCGGAAGGAAGCGACGATGGCCAATATAACACATTTTTTTACCATGCTTCAATGATAATGAACAAGTCTCAATACTACATATAGGACAAGCCAACTTTCCCTTCGTGCTCTACCCAGACAAATTTCCATACGCAGGGAAGTCATTTATTGTCCACAAGACCGCTGCATGCAATCGAAATGTTTGTTCTGCAAATGTATCATACGTCTATACACCTTGACTCCATAACTTAAATAAAACTCATCTACTAACGGTCGTAAATACACGTCAATGTCATTCCCGAGTGACCTGGGTCCAGGAATAAGCAATGACATCATGAAAAATGACTCATTCATACACAATTAATGAGGTAAATTATAGGGCATAAGTTCCACTAGCCACATACTGTACGAGCTACTCATATTACTAAATGGATTAAAACCATCACTTGCAAGACCTACTCGAACATTGCGAGAATCCTCTACAAACCAGTCATATTACTTGTCAAAATTTTGCCAGGCTTCAGAGTCAGTAGGGTGCTTCAATGTATTATCATCATGAACACATTTTTCCTTATGCCACCTCATATCTTTAGCCGTCTTGCTCGACATAAACAATCTTTACAATCTGAGTTTCAATGGAAAGTAGTTTAACACCTTTTGAGAAATTTTCTTATACTTGGCTTCGTCATACTTCCACCTAGACTCTCCACATTCTGGACACTCTTCAACATTTTCATGCTGTTTCCAATACAATACACAATCATTTATACATGCATGTATGGGGATGTAACCAAGGCCCAAGTCTCGCATTAAGGATTTTGCCTTGTAATGAGACTTAAGCAATGTCTCATCGTCCGGTAATACTTCTTTCAACAAGCCAAGTAACATGTCAAACAATTTGTTATTCCAACGATTTATTGTCTTCAAATGAAGTAACATTGTAAGAAAATTCAACTTAGAGAAGTTCTCACACCTCGGATAGAGTGGACGTTGCGCATTCCTCAACAACCTACTAAACTTTTCTGATTCGACATCACCTATAGGAGGAATATCCTGGCTAATACTTGTCGCTATAAAATCAGTATCTGCAATTGTTCCCCTTAACACATCCCCTATGATATTTTGCATTTTGTCAACGTCTTCATCCTCATCATCTGGCACAATTGGGTCAGCAAGGACTTCAGTGGCCTCAACTCTTTGGTGGAAGTCTTCACCATGATGGATCCACTAAGTGTAACCCTAGTCAATCCCAACTATAAACAAATCGTCTTCTACTTTATCTAAAGTCTTGTGAACCATGTTCTTGCATTTTCGACATGGATACCTAATCCTGTTACCTGAATATGCCCGATATCGCATAATGTAACGCCTCCAAAATTCGACACTCAAGTATATAAACTCAAATCTGAAATCAAGGGTGTTATGTAAATAATGAATGAATCCTTCACAATCACAACTGGTATTTTTCTTTTCCATTCACAAGGTATCAAATATATAGAATCAAAATAAACCAAACTTTGAAAATTAAACTATTAATCAATGGGTCTACGAAATTATTCCAAACTGTCTAAACTAATGGCCATCTAATGGGCCTTATTACATCAATACTTTCAAATTAAGATAAAAATAAATCAATTCTCAAAAATCTTCTAGAGTATTCTCTCATCTGGAACCGCTTCCTCGAAGTCTTTTAAATCATCACCTATCACTACGGTTAATCGCATAACACCGCGTCAGCTATAAAAGCCGGTGAGTATTCTCATATAGTTTAGCACATGTAATTCGATATGGAAAATTCACTTGACCGTTAAATTACAAATCATTACAAATCTAATGACAATTTTATCAAACCAAAATCTCTTAAACATGCACGTGATGCATGGTATGCAAGTATGCCTCAAGTACGGTCATCAGTAGAACATCCAGGGCCAGTTTATAGTTAGGCCTACACTGTTTCACAACTACAGAGTTGGTCTCTTGTACACACTAGGGAACTCACCCAACCTGCCAAAATCATCTGATATCCACCGGGTACGCTAGTATGGTATCTTGCACACACTAGCGAGCTCAACCAACCCGTCCACAATCGATGGACTATCAGAAGGGTATATTGCACACACAGGGCGCTCAACCAGGGACTGTTGCACACACTTGGGCGCTCACCCAAACAATCATCATTGAGTCTATTGCACACACCAGGGTGCTCACTCTACGGTAATAACTGGAGTTCACAAATCGTGCCATGCATGAATCAAATCATTACTTCAAATTCCCTTAAAGCAAGTCCACACTCAGCTAACACATGTACAACACAATTTACCTGAAAATCTCCACATCTATATTTAAAATTGATACAAATCATAATCACTTGAAATAAAAAATTACAAACCGAGATTCGACGTTTAAACTTCCCATTAAAGCAAAGTAGATACCAAAAAAATTCTAAAATAAATAAAATAATCAGAATTATCATGTAAGAAAAAAATATGAGAAAGAAACTCACAGTCTCTTCTTCTTCTCTCTTTCTTTCTTTCTTTCCTTCTTCTTTTTCTTTCTTTTCCTTTTCTTTCTCTTTCTTCTTCTTCTTCTCTTTGCTACTGGAATGTTGCCCCAGCAACAGGAGCAGCAAACAGCACAGGAACCCCCCTACATTAGCTCTGTCTCTTCTCTCTCTCTCTCTCTCTCTAATGGCTCTCTCTCTCTCTCTCTATCTCTCTCTCTTTAGTTTTTCTGGGGAGGGGAGAGATGACTACGGGCTTTTATATCACACAGATACGCCGGAGGTGGCATTTTGCGGACGGAAGACCCGGACCGACGTGGTTGAGTTTGAGTGGGAGAAGGAAAAAATCAAGATTTCAGATCTCCCTCTACATCAGCACTTGGCATCATGTAAACCGTTAAAATCGTAGGTGGGGTCCATGAAAACAATCCCTTAAAATTTCAGGGACACATGCGTAGGATCGGTCCAAATCTTGAGCGTTTTATTTCATTAAGTTTCAGAAATTGAAGGATTATGCAGTCCACTCGGGCTTCTAATTACGAAACCAAATTCTTCTCTTAGTAGTCCCAAGAGGGGGCTACATAATGGATGGAATAGATTTCCAGATGGGGTCCACCGTGATGGATGGTGTGGACTGTTCGGCAGACAGCGGACACTGCTGTCGCAGTGGGTGGAACGAAGAAGACGCGTCTTCGCAAGACACGGTCAAACGCGCGTTTGACCGGCGCACATAATGTGCACGCAGTGCACGTGGGTCCCACCGTGATGTATGTAATAAATCTACTCTAATAATCAGGCAGGCCACCTAATTTTAAGGCATGACACAAAAAATGAGGCAGATCTGAGGTTAGATGGCCCACGTATGCCCCGATTTCTGATTAGGGTACTTGTAAGATGATCGGAGGGCTGAAATTTAACGTGTACGGTTAAAATATGTCCGTAAACTATTATATGAAGTTTTGCATAAAACAGATCGTCATAAACTGGTATACTTAAAATCGTCAGTTTTACTTAAGTTTAACAAATGGCAATTTCATAATTATTGTAAATTTGTAAGTTTTGTGAAATCCAACACTTCTATGCTATTCTAGGGTTCATTTTGAGCAACTTTAATAAAGGGATCTTATACTAATTCCCTACGGATTATTTATTATTAATTTATCAATATAATAAATCACGTAATTTACTAAATAATTAATTAAATTGTTATTTTAATTATTTCGAAAACTTGGGTCATTACACGTAAATTCCATGAACTCTTTAACACCTTGTTTATACTCTGGCCAAACCTATTCTTAGCTCGCATCCAACTCTTATTCATATCCACAATGCAAAAATTAGAGTCAGTTTACGTTTAGGTTAAGTGAATTGAGTTTAGGTTTAGGTTTAGGAATTCGGGTTCGGAATCGGGTTTAGGTTTAGTTTTTCAAGTTTAGGTTTAGGTTTAGGTTAGGGTTATAGGTTTAAGAATAGGTGTAGGTTTAGGTTAAGTGAATTGAGTTTAGGTTTAGGTTTAGGCCTAGGTTTAAGAAATTGGGTTCGGGATCGGGTTTAGATTTAGGTTTAGGTCAGGGTTATAGGTTTAGGAATAGGTGTAGGTTTAGGTTAAGTAAATTGAGTTTAGGTTTAGGTTTAGGCCTAGGTTTAGGAATTTAGGTTCGGGATCGGGTTTAGGTTTAGGTTTTCAAGTTTAGGTTAGGGTTGTGGGTTTAGGTTTAGGTGTAGGTTTAGGTTAAGTGAATTGAGTTTAAGTTTAGGTTTAGGTTAAGGAATTTCGGTTTGGGATCGGGTTTAGGTTTAGGTTTTTAAGTTTAGGTTTAGGTTAAGGTTAAGGTTTTAGGTTTAAGAATAGGTGTAGGTTTAGGTTAAGTGAATTGAGTTTAGGTTTAAGTTGAGGGTTTAGGGATTCGAATTCAGATTCAGGTTCGGGTTTGGGTTGGGTTTCGGCTTATGTTTTTGGGTTTAGATTTAGGATTGCGTTAGGGTTATGGGTTTAGGCTTAGGTGTAGGTGTAGGTTTAGGTTTAGGGATTTGAGATTAGGTTTAGGTTTAAGTCTAGGTTTAGGTATTTAGATTCAAATTCAGGATCGGGTTTCGGCTTAGGTTTTCGGAATTAGGTTTAGGATTAGGTTAGGGTTATGGGTTTAGGCTTAGGTGTAGGTTTAGGTTTAGAAATTCGGGTTTAGGTTTAGGTTTAGAAATTTGGGTTCTGGTTTGGGATCGGGTTTAGGTTTTGGTTTTCAAGTTTGGGTTTAGGTTTAGGTTAGGGTTTTAGGTTTAGGAATAGGTGTAGGTTTAGGTTAAGTGAATTGAGTTTAGGTTTAGGTTTATGGTTTAGGAATTCAGATTTGGGTTCGGGATCGGGTTTCAGCTTAGGTTTTCGGGTTTAGGTTTAGGATTAGGTTAGGGTTATGGGTTTAGGCTTAGGTGTAGGTTTATGTTTAGAAATTCGGGTTTGGGTTTAGGTTTAGGTTTATGCTTTGAAATTTTGGGTTCGAATTTGGGATCGGATTTAGGTTTAGGTTTTCAAGTTTAGGTTTAGGTTTCAGTTAGGGTTATGGGTTTAGGTTTATGTTTAGGGATTTTAGATTAGGTTTAGGTTTAGGGTTTAGGGAATCGGATTCGGGTTCGGGTTTGGGATCGGGTTTTGGCTTAGGTTTTCAAGTTTAGGTTTATTTTTTGGTTAGGGTTTTAGGTTAATGAATAGGTTTATGTTAAGTGTATTGAGTTTAGGTTTAGGTTTAGGGTTTAGGGATTCGGATTCGGATTCGGGTTCAGGTTCGGGATCAGGTTTCGGCTTAGGTTTTCGGGTTTAGGTTTAGGATTATGGCCTGTTTGGCACCCTGGATTCCAGGAGAAAGTGAGGGAAAGGAGGAGAAACTGGTTGCTTTATTATGTTTGGCACCATGGATTTGAAGAGAAGTGGATTTGAGTGGAATCCAGGAGAACTCAAAAAGGCACTTTTAGCCCTTTTTCAAATCCTCAAAAAAAGGTGGGATTTGAGGAGAAATCCTTCCCAACGTGGGACCCACCATAATATGTCCCTAACTATGGGACCCAACATGATGTACATTTTCCATCCAACTTGTTGATAAGGTCACAAGGACCGGGATGAAGGGACCACACAAATTTCAGTTTAATCGAAGACTTTTGTGCATCATAAAGGTCTCACTCTCCATTTTTTCTTGTTTTATGGTCCTCTTTAGATGTGGATTTGCTTTATTTTTTGGATCTTGGCATAAAATGATATGTAAAAATGGATGAATGGCATGGATTTAAAAATCGAGGCTAACGGTAGGCATGCGGTGGGATTAAAATTTACACCGTCCATTCCTTCATGTTTGATTTCTCTCAAATCTTGGCTGCCAAACAGAAAATCTGGAATTGATAAGAAGTGGAATCGGTGAGAATTCATATCATGGAATCCACTTCTCCTCACTTCTCCTCAAATCCATGGTGCCAAACGGGCCATTAGGTTAGGGTTATGGGTTTAGGCTTAGGTGTAGGTTTAGGTTTAGAAATTCGGGTTTAGTTTTAAGTTTAAGTTTAGGTTTCAGAATTTGAGTTCGTGTTCGGGATCAGGCTTAGGTTTAGGTTTTCAAGCTTAAGTTTATGTTAGGGTTTTAGGTTTCGGAATGGGTGTAGGTTTAGCTTAAGTGAATTGAATTTAGGTTTAGGGATTCGGATTTGGATTTGGATTCGGGTTCGATTTTGGGATTGGGTTTTAGCTTATGTTTTCGGGTTTAGGTTTAGGATTAGGTTAGGGTTATGAGTTTAGGCTTAGGTGTAGGTTTAGGTTTAGGGATTTGAGATTAGGTTTAGGTTTAGGTTTAGGGTTTAGGGATTTGGATTCGGGTTCGGTTCGGGATGGGGTTTCGAATTAGGTTTTCGGGTTTAGGTTCAGGATTAGGTTAGGGTTATGGGTTTAGGCTTAGGTGTAGGTTTAGGTTTAAAAATTGGGGTTTAGGTTTAGGTTTCGGAATTTAGGTTCGGGTTTGAGATCGGGTTTAGGTTTAAGTTTTTAAGTTTAGGTTTAGGTTAGAGTTATATGTTTAGGTTTGGGTGTAGGTTTAGGTTCAGGGATTTGAGATTAGGTTTAGGGTTAGGTTTAGGGTTTAGGGATTTGGATTCGGGTTCAGGTTTGGGATCGGGTTTCGGCTTAGGTTTTCGGGTTTTGGTTTAGGATTAGACTAAGGTTATGGGTTTAGGTTAGGGTTATAGGTTTAGGATTTGTTTGACCTTTCTAACATGTTTGATGCCAAATAAACATTATAGTGGGCCCTATGAAGTTTTTAATGCTGGCGTTCAATCACCATTGTTTTCCTGTGTTGTGATTCACCCTTGATCTGAGGATATGCCTCAATTTGGGACATCCTCTAAAATAAGTTGCTGTGTTGTGATTCACCCTTGATCTGAGGATTTGCCTCAATTTGGGACATCCTCTAAAATAAGTTGCTGCAAACGCAGATGGACGACGTAGATGTACAACACATAGATCGAGTTGGGTCCCACAGTCAAGGCCTAACCCACTAAGTTAGTTACGCCTAAAATCAAATTGCGTCCTAAGTTACTCAGTATGCTCAGTTGGGCCCACTATAAATATATGTAGTTTATCTACACCATCCATCTGCTTTTCCAGATTATTTAAGGGCTTGAAACCAAAATTGAATCATATCCAAAACTCAGGTGGACCATACCACAACAAATAGTGGGAAGAATGAGGTAGATCAAAAGCTCAAGTGGACCTCGAAAATAATTAGGGCCACCAAAAATTTTGAACAAGCTAATATTTGTGATATCTCTCTTCCGGTTTAGGTCTATGTGAACTTACTAACATGTTAGATCTCAAATAACCATCATGGTGGGTCCCAGGAAGGAATCAATAGTTGGGGGCACTGTCACCACCATGATGTTTAGTTTTAGGTTTTAGTTTTAGGTTGATGGTGCATGTGATGGGCAGTGGATATTGAAGGTGGGCCCCACATAAATAGACAGTGTTGGTGTGCACGATAGGTGCCTGTGATAGGTAGTGGATATTAAAGGTGGGCCCCACATGAATAGACAGTGTTGGTGTGCATAGTGGGTGCATGTGATGGGCAGTGGATATTGAAGGTGGGCCCCACATGATGGATAATAACATTGACGATTGGCCCTACTTGATAGATGACTAACATCAAAGGCGGGCCCTACATAATGATGAATTGCCCACATCCAAGGTGGGCCCTGCATGATGGACGACACACACAATGAATGGTCCACATCAAAGGTTGGCTCCACATTGAAGGTGAGGCCCACATGATGGACAGTCCACATTAAAGGTGGACTCCACATAATGGGCAATTAATAAGGGTCGGCTCCACATGATGGATGATCTACATCAAGGTGGGCCCCACATGATGGACGGTCCACATCAAAGGTCGAGCTAATGAGAATGGTCCATTTCCAAGGCGGGCTCCTTGTGATGGACAACCCATATGGGAGGTGGGCCCAGATGATTGATGGTCCACGTCAAAGGTGGACACCACATGATGGGTGGCGGATATTGAAGATGGGCCCCACATGATGGAAAATAACATTATTGGTGGGCCACACATGATGGATGGCCAACATCAAAGGTGGGCCCTACGTAATGAACGGTGCACATTAAATATCGGACCTTAATGGTAAATGGCCCACATCCAAGGTAGGTCCCACATGATGGATGGCCCACATTAGTGGGGCCACAAAATGAACGATCGACATCAAAGGTTGGCGTCACATGATGGACAGTGGATGTGAGGGGACCAAATAGACTTGAAGGATGATTACTTATGATGTTGGAGACCAAACATGCTTAATTTTCTACTTTTGGATGATAACTTTGTTTGCCAAACATGCTTATCTTCTAATTAAGTAGAAACCAAGATAAGTTACTTATCAAATAAGTAGCTTATCTTAAGTAACTTACAATCCAAACGGGCCCTAAGTCAGCAGTCCTAAAATTAGATTGGTAGAACAATCCTAGCCTTTGGTCCATGGATACTTGTTTGTTGAAATAGGACCATTGGATAGTTTCATTTTTAACTGTCCAATAAATGTCCACCAATCCGATTGTCAGGTAATCATCTTAGCCCAAATTTTATTTTATGATACAGCTAAAAATTGACCCATGATTTGAACAGTTCCACTGGACTTCATGTGAGATACGCAATTTCTAAATGCCTGCGTATCATCCTTACACTCTACCAGAGTATCAATTACATTGTGGCCCACCTGATGATCAGATCAGCTTGATTCTTGAGAAAAGGCATCTAAGTAGGATCTGCCTGATTGACTGCGTGGATGTGCCACACGTAGAGTTTGATCGAGCTTTTTAGTCTATGTATAGTCCACGCACCAATTGAAAATCCGAGCAAACTGTACATATTCTCGAGTAAAGACCATATGCAAAAATCAAGCTGGTGGAGACAATGAGATCTATTCATAAAGTGATGGCATTTAATTATAAAGGTTGGCTAGGTAGGTGACCCTGTTAGCCCGTTCTTGCAAGAGTACGAGCATGATCTTTCTGCTTCTTAAATATCATTTCCCCCACTTAATGGATAACCATTTGCTACCAACGGGGAATTGTTTTTCATCTCAAATCGAGGTGATTGGATGTGCACCAATGGAAATCATAAATTCCATATACAATAGAGGTATATGATAGATCTTTATTTTTAGGTAGTGCAGGGAGTTCTTCCATTCTATCCCATTCATTGGCACCGGTCATTGATACTGGAAAAATCATCTCATTTGTTCTAGCTAATGATCTGAACGAGTCACACATATCCACCCACAAGTGAAAATGATACGCGGTCTAATAGTGTACCAACGGTCCACATTCTACTTACAAGTTTGGTCTGCCTGATGAGTGGACCCAACTGATTTTTGTGTATGATCATCATCACACTACACAACATTGATGACTTCAATGAGAGCTTTCATAAAATAAAATGGTGTCTAGCCTGCTAGCCCAGATGGAAGACACCTAGGTGTTTCAACAGCAGGTCTCACGTTTGAAATGCCAAGGAGACAGTAACCCCACCGGCGGGACAGTGCATCATGTGACTAACTGTGTGGGTGCGTTGCCCACCTAACCGTGAACTTGCCATTAGCCATGGACGATGGAAAAAAACGTTCCACCAGACCAAAAGTGTACCAATCGTCAATATTCAACCTGTTCATAGGGTCACACAGACATAGATGAAGGAAAAACACAAATATCAGCTTGATCCAAAACTTCTATGGACCCATGAAGATTTCAACGGTAGGCACTCTTGTGGTGTGATCCATTTGAGCTTGGACATGCTTCCATTCTAGGCTCATGCCCTAAAATGAGCTGGTAAAACAAATGGACTGTGTCGATAAGACAGATACATTACAGTGAGCCCCCACAGGGTTTACGCAGTATGCAATCAGCTTCCCAGCAGACCAGCTTTATTTTTGGGCCAAGGATGCTTAGGCCCGCCAGTCAGATGGCTATTACTTCCCATAATTGCTATTTTTAACCAATACTCCTACTTTGGGCCCCAAGATGACTGGCTCGGATCAAGATGATTGTGTCAAGCAATAAAAGTTCTAAAGGTGCCAAAATAGGAGTGGCAATGTGTTGGGTTAACCCACGGTCTGGTCCACCCACTTCTAAGGTGAGTTTGGACCAAGCTAAATGGGGAGTGGGTCAGGCTCAAGTAATGAAATATGGCCGGTTTAAGTAAATGGGTTGGGTTCGGGTCAGGAACCCTAACCAAGCCAACCCAACCCACCCTGCTCATATAGCCTATCAATGGGCTGGGATAGATGAGCCGACCTCTCCCGGCCCACTACCCTACGATACACATACTCATTAATGGTGCAGGCTAGGCATACCTTTAACCCCATATTCCATAAACACAAGTGGGGTGAATCTAGGTGAAGTCAGCTTTGTCGAGCCCAACCCAATTACAATTAAATGGGTGGGGTGAGGTCAGGTTGGGCTTGGGCTGCATGAATTTTCGGTGAAATTTTATTGGGTTTCAATTCATTCAAGTGAACAATTGGAACACCTATCGCTTCCAACGACTAATTACAGAGCTGATCATTTGGGCCTTTACATTCATAAATGTGTCGGATTGGGCCATACAGTAATGAGCTACCTGTTGTGTTTGGTCCAAGATTCTTGAACCGTTTAGTAAATGGGTCGAGCTTGGCTAATCTCAACATGACCTATAACACCCCGTATTTTCCCTTATTTTATTTCTATTTTTATTCTTTTTTTTTTAATCTGTTGAACTCGAGATAGTCATATCTAATCAACTGTAGGGAATCTAAGGCAGGCCCATTTAGAAAAGTTGCTCAAATTAACCTCTAAAATGGTCCAGAATGGCTGGATTTTGTCAAACTCACCGTTTTTTAAAAATTACGAAAATACCACTACTAGAACCCCACCATTTAAGTAACCCAGTTTCCACAATTATTTTTGAGCCTAAAGTTAGTGTATGGCCTATCTAACACAAAATAACTGTACACGTCGAAATTCAGCTCCTCGATCATTGTGCAAATGCCCTAATAAGAAATCGGACCCTAGATGGCCCACCGTAACTCGGGTCTGTCTCAAATTTCTGACCAACGGTTAATTTTACGCTGCCGACCTGATGGATGGAAGAGATTACCTAGACCCACCTTAGTGGACCACGTGTGTAGGGGCAGAGGTGGCACGCGGTCTCCGTACCGCGTGCGCACGACGCGCCAACCCTCCCTCCGTCTTCTTCGTTCCGCATTTACAGCGGATGGCGTTTTCCGTCTAGGGCCTCCACGTTGGGCCTCCAGTGGACCCCACTGCTAAATCCACTCCGTCCATTCGACTCGCGGGCCAGCCAAACATAGGCCTTCTGAAAATCTTCGCCGACCGTCACCTGTACGGCCCGCTCCAATTCACCGTTCGTTAGAAGAAGGATCAAGATCTGACCCGTTACTCTGTATGGACACATGAGACTTTCTTGTGGACCCTCCCTTCACTATGGACGGTCCTCATGCGTAAGGGACCGGTGTGTAGAGAGATCTGAGCTTCCCATCGTCGTTTTCTTGTGAAGTATGGAACCGGAACCTAGAAGCTTCCTCCGAGCTATATAAAATCTCTTTTTCACCTCTGTCGCCTCCATGATCGTTAGAGAGAGAGAGAGAGAAACCGTCAGAAAGAGAGAAAGAGAAGCCGTGAGAGAGAGAGAGAGAGAGAGAGAGAGAGAGAGAGAGAGAGAGAGAGAGAGGACAGCTGCTGCTGGACAGTTGCTGCAGGACGGTTACCATTGGACGGCTACTGCTGGACTCCTTCCAGGGAAGGAGAAGGAGGAGAAAAGGAGAAGGAAGAAGAAAGGAAGAAAGGAAGAAGAAAGAGAGGTAGTGAAGAAATCTCAAGCCAAACCAAGTCGACTCAGCCGGCATCCGAGTTTCTAAGAGGTAGGCCCCATTTTCTACAATATTTGTCCCCTATAGACAGCCTACACTCTAACATTTTAATGGATCTACCCTTAGATGACCATAGCATTAAATATCATGCTGAAATAATCCCTAATCGTGTGTGTCCACAGTTACACTAGGTTTAGGATCTAGAGGAGGTGCACACTATCAATAGATCATATCATGGAATTCTAAGGTGAGGATTTCTTTTTAAGCCTAATTACAGCAATATCACATGACATGTCGAATTGTGTCTTATTGTATGGTTTGTCGTATGTTACTTGAAAACATGAATGATTGTGAATCCTTTATGAAATCGTGTATTGACAAATATATTTAACATTAATTGCTGAAACTTCATTTTATATAGATTGTATGTCAGATCTTAGGGTTAAGGAAAGAATGATGATTGATTTACATGTGTATATGAGAATATGTATGCAACATGCTTCAGTATGCCTGTTCACATGTGTATATGAGATTATGTATGCACTATGCTTCAACATGTTTGTTCACATGTATAAGGTTGAGATTTTGATTCATGTATGAGGATGGTTATATGTATGGATGTCGTCCTAATGGAAGCCCTTGCCCCATGGATGGTATAACTGTATATGTGGAAAATAATGGATTAGTAAGAAGCCCATGAGATGTATTTTGGTAAGACCATGATCGTGATGTTAATGAAGTGCCAAGGATCTATGTGAATGAGTAAACGATGGGCTCTTGAGTCAGATACAAATGTTTTGGGTGCCATGTGTCTCATCTTGACTAAGATGTGCACGCCTTTTCGTGGTTGGCCCCTATTGAGATGAAATGGCTATTCTACGTCATGACAGACCATGGATGGGATATAGAGCGACCTTGGGATGGAAACATCTCTAAAACTGCTGGATGATAAGATATTTAACTAAATGTGGAACTAAATCATGCATTCATCGCTTGCCAGTGAAAGTGTGCATGTGCCCGTTTCACTAATTGATTTTGGTGCATGGGAAGAGTGGCGTGATCCCGTCCTAATTAGAACCTCAGGTTGCTAGTGATTGGTGAGAAGAGTGGAGTGATCTCGTCTCATTGGTCAGGGTGCCTGAACCAGAGCATGCATTTCATGCATAACATTAATTAAGATATTTCTTTTTGAGTGTTTTGTTTGATATATGCATTGTTTGGATATTATTGTAATAGTCTTAATTGGAAATCCTTACTGAGTTGATCGCGAGCAACTTACGTCTTCCCGGAACAGTGTTTTTAAAACACCACCAGACATTGCAGGTGGCGATCCATTAGGTGAGCCTGATCTGCAGGGTGATGAATATGAAGGCTCGTGGCAGCAAATGACGGATGATGAAGCCTACGTAGATTGATGATGACCTATTTATTGCTTTTAGTAGAGAAAGGTTAATTTTTTGAATTCAAAATAAGTTCTTTTATGGGGACATTTAAATGAACATTTTGTTAGACATGTTATTATTTATTTTGAACTTAGAGTAGAAAATTATGGAATAAGATCTTTATTTCCCGTCATTTTGCTTGAATGTCATGAATGTATATAAGTACAGTATGTGTGTATGGAATAATGATGTTAACACACAGGGGGTGAACACCCGAAACTCGACAGATCGTGTTGTCCACGAGAGTCAAAAATTCGGGGCGTTACATGACCTAAATTGACCTATGGCCACCCCTGGCCACAAGTTACCATCTATCTCTGTTCATACTCACCCCACGTGTATCTCACATGCCATTTAACTAGTCGTGAGAAGACGTATGGACATAGGTATATATGGTGGGAAGCATGTTTTGTTTTTTTTTTTTTTCACCAAAAGACGTGTCCACCAAACTACACATAAACAAATGAAATGGAGAGTGCCAAACGCTTACGTTTTTTTAATTCTAATCAATTACATGGAGAACGGGTGCCTTTTTTTAATTATAATGAACTACACTTCTCCATTTCTCTTTTATACCTCTCATTTGGCAAGAGAATCAACCGCCCTCATGTAACGTGAAATTCATTAAGAATGCCCATATTGTCCATTTTAATAGCTCCATGATGACAAAATTGCCCACTTAACTCTTTCTTTTTTTGGTTAGGGAGCTATTTAATACTCTGGTTATTGGGTTTGCTCCCTACATACGCAAGTCTGATTCCTCTTCTCATGATTTACTCAATACATGGGGTTTGCAGGTAATTGCGTGTATCCCCAAGAATAGTCTTGCCTTAATAAGGGATGGGGACATCATGCTATCATACGCAAGTTTAATTAAAAATATTACTAAGTGTTTCACCTGCTAGCCTAGCTGGAAGATGCCTAGGCGTTTCAACAGCAGGTCTCGAATTCAAGTGCTAAGGGTGCATTGTTTGACTAATCGTGTGGGTGTATTGCCCAGCCAACAGGGTGGGTGCCTTGCAAGACTAACAAAAGAAATTAAAAATATTACTAATTAAGTTATTTATGAAAATACCATCAGCCAACCAAGAACCAAGTATGTATATTATACTCATCTGACCTGCTTAGAAGTTGGGTAATCAAACAATTGGGCAATGAGGTAAATTCTTTTATCGAATAAAAATCTCATATTTATTATTTGATTTTCTCGGGTTAGATGCGTGGGCTATCCACCGTCCGCCTGACCCTTTATCCCGCAAACCTACGTGGGAGATTGACGCAAAGCTGGTAACTTTACAATTCAAACACAACCTTTTCATGTCGGACAAGTGGGGCTCATTTATCACTAATCCAGACCGTTGATCTATTGATGACTCTAGATTGAGCACGCACAAAAAAAGTTTTACAGATTCGAAGATCCCAGCCATTTTTAAGGTGAGGCCCGGACGGCACCTGATCCCCTCCGGGCTTTTTCTTTTTTGCTTGTTTGTTTGTTTGCTTGTTTGTTTGTTTTTTTACCCTTTTTTCTTGTGATGTTTTTCTAGCAAAGCTCTTCGTGCATCCGTCAAGGTGTAGCCACTTAATAAGTATTTGACTTCAATTGGTGGGCCTCATTTAGGATTGCACATGGGCCACCGCCCAAGAATAGTGCTAATAAGACAGATCTTGATCGTTGATAACAAAATAAGGAACAACCAACATCCAAAAATTTAATAAATAAAATAGTGCAAAGTGCGTGCAGCACTTCTATCCAACCGTAATTAATATGAAATTTATATTCTGGTACTTTTTCAAAAAGCTGCCTCATTACCTTCCCTTGCATTTCTGAACGGGCGGCTACGCCGGCTAGGTCGGCGAGTGAACAGACGGGTTGGCTGCTTGGATGGGCTCCATTATGATGCTTATGTAAAATCCAACCTGACCACCAAGTGTGTCACCTCATGTTAGGCAAAAGACACCCTCATCAGTAATTCAGGTGGACTACATTATTGAAAACAGGTACAGGGCAGCGATCACCCTCCAAACTCTCCCTTGGTATGGCCCACCTGAATCATGAATAGGCCTAATTTTTAGGCCCCAAGCCTAAATTTTGGTGCAACATCTAATGGTTGGAGAGGATTTCATAATCATCAAGGTGGAAGCAGCAAAAATGAAGGGTGGATGTTTCTCTTCTAAATGTTTTTTTGGCATATATCACCTGCATCACAAGTCAGTCTGATTTTTTGGCTCCGCCTAAACTGAGATTACCCATCTAATGGTCAGCGTGGGTCTTTCATGTCACATCACGATGAGACCTGCCAAAAATCAAGTCCTACGTTCCTCTCCAATTGTACAAAGATTATTGGAAAAAAAAGGGTCAAGTATATGAGACGACGTTCTTGATTTTGACAGGGTCCACTGTCTTGTTTATGTAAATTCACTCCAAGCATTAGATATTTAAACCTAATTAGGCCTAGAGACAAAAAAGAAAAAAAAAAAAAAAAAAGCGAACACGAGATTCTCATGGGTCACACCAAAGGAAATAGTTATGAGGGAGAGGTAGACCTTGATTTTTACGGGGACTACTGTGATAACTATATGAAATCCACTTCAACCATTTGATTCCAGACAAAAAATTTGGCAAGTGTCCCAAAAATCATACACATCTGTTGGTGCACTTTTTTATGGCATACTAGTGCACTGTATTTGTTAATCACGTAAGTCCATGTGTTGTAATGTCGGTTGAGCCTTGGCAAGCTGAAGACCGAAGATTCAAGTGGACCAGAAGCATCAAGAAAGAAGAACAGGTAAATGAGATGGCTTGGTGACCTTAGCCCTTTGAACCAAAACAACCAAAACATCTTATATGACTTGGACCAACTAGGTATACCCTTAGTCATCATCATTAGTCTTAAAACTCAATGAAAAACATGATAAGTTAGACTAATTAAAGAGCTGGAAGCTACTGTAATCATTTCAGTTCAAACAGCAGTTTCTGATTGGTCTTCGATCAATCGGACAATGGTTCTGATAGGACTCCGATCAATCAGAATTTGTTCCAGAAAGTTTGAAAAACTCACTGGACAGATTTTCGATCAATCAAACATACTTTCGATCCATCAGATGGGGTCCTTCCAATCAATCGGAACATATTTCGATCAATCGAAATTTGTTCCAGAGAATTATGTGGATAGATTTTCGATTTATCAGATAAGTCTTCGATCAATCAGAAGTAACCTCCGATCAATCGGACATTTTTCTGATCAATCGGAGATACGCGAATCTGCCCTTTTTTTACCATTGGAAGAAAATTTATAAAAGAAGGGGCATTCATTTTTTAGCTAAGAGGGGGAATTTTGAGAAAATAGAAGCTACCATTGTTGAAAATCATTAAGAGCTCTATTCTTAACTCAAACAAGTTATCTTCACTGTGATTCATTACAAGAATTGATTATTCAAAGCTCAAGATGAAGATGCACTTGTCCTCTTTTAATCTCTAGATATTGGATTGATCTTGATAGTCATATTCATATCCAACACTCTATGATGAGATCTTTATAGGTGAGACTCTCTAGGCAACCCATTCTCATAAGTTGTAGAGATCTCAAACCTACCTCCCATCCACCTTAGCCATCTCAAAAAGTGCATATGCAAGGAGATTGATCGTTGGAGCTAGAGCATTAGTGACGCAACAACATCAACATTGGGGGAGCACAAGGGTAGTTGATTGAAGCATGGGAGAGCGGATATCAAGCAACCTAAAGCGGCGCTACAACGGGGCTCAAATTTGACAAGTGAGTTGTCATTTTTCTAGAGTCCATCTACTCTTTTCATGTGGGGAATTGAGTGTAGAGTTTGTTTGTCAAACTCGCATTCTAGAGTCGTTTGCCGATCCTTGGCTTATTTGTTGAGCTTTAAATCGTAGGGACGTTTGTCGTTCCTTAGCATATTTGTCGGGCCTAAAATTCAGGGACGTTTGACATTCCTTGACACGTTTAGCGGGCCTAAACAAGTCTCCAATAGGAGCCACTAACACGGGTTTAAATGTATAGTTGGGAGGAGCTTGTAAACTCCCTGGTTGGATAGATCCGAGTTAAAACACTTTGGTTGGGAGGAACCAGATTTAAACTCCCTAGTGAATGCCGGTGTGCTCAAAGGAGTTAAGTACTCGAACCGGGAGTGGAGTAGACAAGTAGTCGAACCACTATACATTGTTGTGTTTGTGATTGTATTTGAACACATTTCTCATCATGCATTGAGTTTAATTATTTAATTACGAATGCTTAATTAGGAATGTATGCTAGGCACTTGATAGGCATATCCACACACACATGATGTACTTTCATTCCTTGTGTAGACTTGAACTTAATTGATCTATCCTCATTTAAGCCTACTTGAGTTGCATAGATTAAGTTCTTCATTAGTTTAATCATTTATTAATCTATGCTTGCTTAGACTAGGTTGTTTATTGTTTAAACTATATGTTAGTCTTTTGATTGGACCCACTTAGGCTTGGAAGCCGAAGTGTTAATCGCTTACTTAGTTTAATTTGTTTAAAACTATTAAGTAGGTGAAAATATTTTAAAAGGTCCTAATCACCCCCCTCTAGGACTTAACCATAATTCTAGTTGCTCCTTAAGCTTCTGGACGCGCATACGTAAGGTATCGTGTTAAACTATTCGACGTAATTTCAATTGGTATCAGAGCGGGTTGCTCTTCAAGGACTTAACCGTCTAGAGTGAGATCCGATACCGGAGCACTAGCATCATGTTTACCCGAGATGCGAATACTGTCAACCGTCCACCATACTTTGACGGGTCCAACTACGCCTATTGGAAGGCTAGAATGATGATTTTTTTCCAATCCATGGACTGATACGTGACCGATATGTATGGGCAGCAATATTAAATGGATATTCTTTGCCCATGGAACAAGTGGAGGTTGATGGTAAGATCATTGTCATTCCCAAAGATGATGAGAAATGGAAGGACAATGAGAGAGCTCAATATATGGCAAATGTCAAAGCTCTCAATGTGATTTGCTGTGCAATTTTCCTCTAGGAATTTCAGCGCATTCTCACATGCGTAACTGCAAAAGAAGCGTGGGATATATTTGAGGTAACCCACGAGGGAACTAACACAGTAAAATGCTTGAAGCTTTAGCTCTTAACCAACAAACTTGAAAACATTATGATGAAAGAGATTGAAACTTTCATGGAGTTTTATACTAAACTTTCTGATATTTGTAACTCTATGTTTGCCTTGGGGGAACGGGTTTCGGAATGAAGGATTTGTAGAAAAATACTTAGATCTCTCCGGGAAAGATTTAGCACCAACATGAAAGTAGAAGAATTTATAGGTTTCCTATAAACTCATGAATTACACTTTAGGGCCCCCTCTAAGAAGAAAGACATCGCTTTGAAATTTTCACATAGACACTCACATAGGCAAAAGAAAAATAAAAGTGAGTCATCTAAAGATAGCGATGATGATGAAGAAAAGATAAACAAAAAATTCAAAAGATTCCTCAAATTTGATAGAGGGAGTAGCATGACAAGAAGGACAAGAAGGGTGATAAATATAAGGAAAATCATCCAAATCTTCATATCTATCCAATGTTACGGTTGCGGTCAACGTGGCCACTTTGCCCTAGATTGTCCGGAAGCACCTAAACTGAAAGGTAAAAAGGCTATGGTAGCCACATGGGATGATATAGAAGAGTCCGAATCCAAATCTAGTGACTTCAATAGTGATGGGAGCCAAAATATAGTGAGAGCTTTCATAGCTTCCACCACTACCTTCTCTTCCCCCTAATCTAAGAGAGGATTCTGACCGCTTTCCCTTCTAGGAGAAGGAGTTCCCAACCCCTCACCTCATGCTACATTCTATAAGGGAGTTGTGAAAATTAGTTACCCTTAGGCTAATCAACTAAACATAGTTAGTAAGGCTAGCTAGAAACGTTACTATAGAAAAATCTGAGGATTTTAGCCTCATTTCTGTATGTATGGGCAAATCAGAGGATTCAAGCCTCATTAGCCCAAACTTTGGTAGTTTAGCCTTACTTTTACTTGAAATAATTGCTGCTACACTATCACTCTGCTTAGATTAGCTAATTCTGCTAAATTTCATGCTTAATTGTATGCTAGTCTTTAATTAAATTGGTCATGATGTACATCATTTGGGGAGGTTGGTTGATTGGGCTATAAGCCCTTGAGCTTTAATGCTTAATGTATATCTTAGATGACCAATTATACATGATTAACTATGCCTATATAGTTACATTTTCATGTTAATCATGTTCCCATGCATGCTCTATGTTTTATATATTCATGCACCCTATACTCTCTCTAGTTAGCATGTTTTCATAGTTATAACTACGACACTCTAATCCTTCTACCCTTTACTTAATTGATGTATTGTTAAGGGAGAGAAATTGATTTGTCAATTGCTAACAAAAAAAATGGGAGAAAGATCAAGTCCCACCAAAATAAATTTTTTATTTTGTGTTTCAGGGATTGACAAGTTATGGGGGAGCAATCCAAGATGAGCATAGCTTAGTTACATGTCTTAGTGTATTTCAAGTTGTAAGGTTTATTTTCCTTTGACATGTAATTTATTTGTGTTTTGGTTCTGTCATTAGTAATGGACCATGACATGTGTCTTAGGTTTGGTTTTTGTCACGTAATTGACAAAGGGTGAGATTGTTAGTGCACTTTTCTGTGGCATACTAGTGCACCATATTTGTCAATCATGTGAGTCCATGTGTTGTAATGTTGGTTGAGCCTTGACAAGTTGAAGATCGAAGATTTAAGTGGACCAGAAGCATCAAGGAAGAAGAAGAGGTAAATAAGATGCCTTGGTGACCCTAGCCCTTTGAACCAAAACACTTAAAACCTCTTAAATGACTTGGACCAACTAGGTATACCCTTAGTTATCATCATAGTCTTAAAACTTCCTGAAAAACATGATAAGTTAGACTAATTAAAGAGGTGGAAGCTGTTGTAATCATTTCAAGTCAAACAGTAGTTTTTTATTAATCTTCGATCAATTGGACAGTGGTTTCGATAGGACTCCAATCAATCGGACAGAAGTTCCGATCAATCGAAATTTGTTTTAGAAAGTTTAAAAAACTCACTAGACAGATTTTCGATCAATCGGACATACTTTCGATTCATCGAATGGGGTCCTTCTGATCAATCATAATATGTTTCCGATCAATCAGAATTTATTCCAGAGAACTCTCTGGACAAATTTTCGATCAATCAGAAGTGATCTCCGATCAATTGGACATTTTTCCAATCAATCGGAGATATACGAATCTGCTCTTTTTTTTACCGTTTGAAGAAATCTATAAAAGGAGGGGGATTCATTTTTTAGCTAAGAGAGGAAATTTTGAGGAGATAGAAGCCACCATTGTTGAAGATCATTAAGAGCTCTATTCCTAACCCAAACAAGTTATCTTCCTTATGATTCGTTACAAGAATTGAGCATTCAAAGCTCAAGATGAATATGCACTTGTCCATCTTTTAATCTCTAGAGATTGGATTGATCTTGATAGTCATATTCCTATCCAACACTCTATGATGAAATCTTTATAGGTGAGACTCTCTCGGCAACCCATTCCCATAAGTTGTAGAGATCTCAAACTTACCTCCCATCCACCTTGGCCATCTAAAGAAGTACATATGCAAGGAGATTGATCGTTGGAGCTAGAGCATTGGCGATGCAACAACATCAACATCGAGGGAGCACAAGGGTAGCTGATTGAAGCATAGGAGAGAGGATATCAAGCAACCTAAAGCGGTGCTACAACGGGGCTCAAATTCGACAAGTGAGTTATCATTTTTCTAGAGTCCATCCACTATTTTCCTATGGGGAATTGAGTGTAGAGTTTGTTTGTCAAACTCGCATTCTAGGGTTGTTTGCCGATCCTTGGCTTATTTGTTGAGCCTAAATCGTAGGGATATTTGTCGTTCCTTGGCACTTTTGTCGGGCCTAAAATTCAGGAACGTTTGCCATTCCTTACCACGTTTGGCTTGCCTAAACAAGTCTTCAAGGGAAATCACCAACACGAGTGTAAACATGTAAGTTGGGAGGAACCTGTAAACTCCCCGTTTGGGTGGATTCGAGTTAAAATACCTTGGTTGGGATGAGCTAGATTTAAACTCTCTAGTGAATGCCGGTGTGCCTAAAGGGGTTAAGTACTTGAACTGGGAGTTGAGTAGAGAAATAGTCAAACCACTATGCATCATTGTGTTTGTGATTGTATTTGAGCACATTTCTCATTATGCATTGAGTTTAATTATTTAATTATGAATGCTTAATTAGGAATGTATGCTAGGCACTTGCTAGGCACATCCACACACATAATGTACTTTCACTCCTTGTGTAGACTTAGCTTAATTGATCTATCCTCATTTAAGCCTACTTGAGTTGCATAGATTATGTTCTTCATTAGTTTAATCATTTATTAATCTATGCTTGCTTAGACTAGGTTGTTTATTATTTAAACCATATGCTAGTCTTTTGATTGGACCCACTTACGCTTGGAAGCTGAAGTGTTAATCGCTTACTTAGTTTAATTTGTTAAAACTGTTAAGTGAAAATATTTTAAAAAGTCCTAATCAACCCCCCCCCCCCCCCCCCCCCCCCCCCCCCCCCCTTCTTTAAGACTTAGCCATAATTTTAGTTGCTCCTTAAGCTTATGCACGCGTCTGCATAGGGTGTCGTGTTAGACTACCCGACGTAATTTCACCATCTATGATTCACGTAGGCCACACTAATTAAAACAATTTAGAGGGTGAGCATTTCCTTGTACATTATTTCCAATCATGTGGTCCAATTGAATCACAGGTGGAGTTGATTTTTTATCCTTGGCCTAACATGGTGTGACAAACCTGGTGGTCAGGGTGGATTTTCCATAAACATCAGAATGGGGCCCGCCCAAGCCACCACCCATTTGCTCGCACAACTGCTGTGATGGAAGGCAGTGGAGTGGTAACTATATATATTGATTAATGAGGTAGGTTTTTGAAAACCTTCCAAGCTTGTCTAGATTCATGGAACAATTAAAAGAAAATAGTGTTTCTTGGAAATATTATTTCTAGGACAATGTGAGAAAGGAAACATTGTTTTGTTGTTTGTTGTTCAACAAGATTTCTAAAAATTTAGGATATATTTTCAAATTGGCTGTTTGACAAAAACAAATCTTCTTAAAAAAAAAAAAAAAAGAGGTAGTCACTAGTACATGTTGCACATGTGAGATGCTTAAAGATAGAAGAAGCATGTGGCATACCCAACATATGTGGGCACTTGAGCTGAATTGTGGCACACATAATGTAGGTGAGGTGCTTGATGCTATACAACCGCATGTGGCATAAGACACATTGACACACTTCACATGCATGCTCTTGAAGCTAGGTAGTGGCACCTGTGCACATTTGCATCATCAATACAAGTGGAATATTTGGAGCAATTGAAGATGAAAAATGGTAGCACATGGAGTGCGTTGCATATATGGGGCACAAGATATAAGATGAATGGTGGTATTCATGGCACAATAACACATGTGAGGCGCAAGAGAAGACGAATGGAGACATGTGGCAGATTAGCACATGTGGGCATAAGAGATGGATGGGTACACGTGGCATAACGACACATGTGGGGCACTGAAGATGAACAAAGTCTCATTTGGCACATTGTCATATTTGACAAATGTGAGGCAATTAAAGATAGACAGGTGGTACATTTTGGCTTAACCTTTAATAATCCTTCCATTAATGTGGGAAATTTACTTTCTTAGGGGGTGAAGGAGAGAGTATAAAATTGTTTATTTCCAACAAAGAAAGTGGAAAAACGTGTTTCCCACAAATTCCAACAAGAAGGGTTCACAAACAATGGAAAGTGAGTTTCATGGAAAACAATGTTTCTTTCCCTTTCTGTCAATCTAAACATGCTACTATTTGAATTTGTAAAAAGCATGGGAAAGGAAATAGTGCTTCCCAGGAAATCTTCCTTTTAGAAACAGTGAGAAAGGGGGAATATATATAGTATTTCTTTTTTTTTTTTACAAGAT
Source organism: Liriodendron chinense (assembly GCA_003013855.2). Taxonomy (NCBI): domain Eukaryota; kingdom Viridiplantae; phylum Streptophyta; class Magnoliopsida; order Magnoliales; family Magnoliaceae; genus Liriodendron; species Liriodendron chinense. The sequence goes on along the minus strand of PVNU02000439.1, from coordinate 5,116,373 downwards.
TTTATAAAAAAAATTGGAATTATTTTCAAATTTTTTGTTTAAGAAAAGAAAATTTTCTTGAAAAAAGAATTCCTAATAGTTTTTTTTTTTTTTTTTAAAGACAACACTAATAAGAATTGAATCCAGGATCACTTCCACACACTATACTGTCGTTATCCACTCACCTAGCTAATGAGCAGGAAACAAATTCCTAATGGTTATTGCAATTGTTAGGCCTCATTTGGCACTATGGATTCAGAATACTTGGATTAGAAATCCCTTAGATTTGGAGTACCCTAGATTTAGAGTTCTCTGGTTGTGTTTGGCACCTTGGATTTTGAATCCCTCTAATCTAAAAATAGCTATGCACTTAACTTATGTGGTATATTTACAGAAATTTGAATTTAATTACTAAATCAACTTTAATATCCCTAATTAGTGTACCCATGTGATGTTTGACACAATGATTGTAATAAGCCCATCGAAATATATTCTTTGGCAAAAATGATAAAAATCCAAGCCCTAGATGGGCCAAAAGCATAAGATCAAAACTAAGTGACTAACAAACATTTTTTAATTGTTGACTTAAATAGCCAATGTTTGGAATACTTAGATAATTTTGTGGATGTAATTTTAGTGATGTAGTTGATAATCTGATTGTTTTGGAATATCATCAATAGGCCACGGTACATAAATTAGTAGCCTAGTGAAAAATATATTACACATGCGACTTTCTAAACTTCAAAAATTAGCCAAAAAAGAAGAGGATTGATAATTCAAGCAAAAGGGAGGGATTACAAAACTTACCAAGAGTGAGGATTTGAAATCCCTCGGATTGGAAATACTCTCTAATCCACTCTGCCAAATGATACCCTCAAATCCCCCCAAAGCCGTAGTGCCAAATGACACCTTAAATCAGCACATTCAGCATGAGACGTTAGAAAATGAACAATTGTACATGTGACATACACAACATATGCGGGGCACTTTAAGTTGAATTGTAGCACACGTGGCACATGTGAGGTGCTTGAAGTTGTATGGTGAAACATGTAGCATGAGAGACACATTGGCACATTTGACATACAGACAAGCTGAGGGTAGCTACACATTGGCACATTGGTACATATGGCATATATGGAGCAACAAAAGATGGATAAAGGCACATGTGACACATTGGCATGTGGGTGCAAGGGATGCAAATTACCTGCAACCCCTAGTTAAAGGGCCCCCTTCTAACCCTTACCATTGAAAAGGCACCACTCATGTGTATTAAATGTGGGACTTGTAGTAAAAAAGCAAAGGTTCCCAATGTGAAATTACTATTACCCTATACATTGTGGGGCTCGCATTCTACGCATGCCCATGACGTTATAATTACATTGTCTAAATCACATGTAATTGGAATGTCCATCTTCATGCCATTACAAGGACTGCCAAATGCGGTGGTACATGGACCAGATGGCACATTGGATCATGTGATGTTGTAATGGAATTGTCAAAATCATGCAAGTTGTAATGACATTGTCCATCTTCATGCCATTGGAAGGATTTCCAAATGCACAAGATTAAATGGCATGTTGCCACTTGTGATGTAGAAATGGCATTTGTTATGTGTATTTCAAACAAAACAATGTTGTTTTTTAGTTCGTGTTTTTGTGTCTTTCTTTAGTCCCGTATCAGATAAAAATGTGGAAAAAAAACTTGTTTATATTGCATACTCCCTGCTTTCGTCTTCTCCGTTTTTCATCTTCAGTTCGAAATTCTTCTTTTTCTCTGGGCAATAGGAATGGGTGTTGTGTGGTGGACGTGGTGGTGTTGGTTTGCTCGCAGCTTATGCACGCTGTGTGCAAACGTTTACTGGGGAGTTGTATCCTGGGGGTAGATGCATCAGAAACCTTCTGCATTGGTTCTTTGCACCAAGGGGGGGCGAACTATCTCAAAGAAAGCAACTATGTATGCACCTCTGCCCTGTGCATGTTTTGTGGTATCGTCAATCTGTCACAGCCGGAGACATAATTCAGCGTACCAGGTGTGGGGTTCCTTTACCCAGATATATTTCAGACAAGTATTTCCTATTTACATTACATTAGAATCACATCATTGTCCAAATTACATAATTTGTAATGGTAATGTCCATGTTTATGCCACTATAAGGACTGTCAAATGCAAGGGTTATAGGGACCAAATGGTAAATGTTATAATGGCATTGTCTAAATTACATAACTTGTAATGGCAATGTCCATCTTCATGCCATTACTGACACACATGTGCGAAAAGGTATTATGACTTCGACCTCATGGGAAGCTTCCCATGAGGTCAAGCTCTGTGGGCTCCATTGTGATGCGTGACGGACTTCCATCCCATTAATCAGATGCATCCTTCTATTGTGAGCCATGGGCTTATAAATCAAGCCAATTCCTAACTTAGGTGGGCCACACCATAGAAAACATTTGAGAGTGGATGCCCACCCATTGAAACCTTCCTAATTATATATAAAGCCCACTGAGATGTGGTTTAAACATCCAATCCATCCATTGTGTGTCCCACTTGGATGAAGGGTCACACTAAATTTTAGGCCATTCCATAACTCAAGTGGGTCCCACCAAGTGCTTTTAGATATTTTAGGCATGATGTCACATGGTTTTAGATGGTGTGGCCCACCTAAGTTTTAGATACAATTGATTTTTGGCATATCTTATAACCTAGAGGAGACCTACCAAATGTGTGGCATGGATGTCCATTGCATATCATGGTGAGGCCTACTGAGCTCGACCTCATGGGAAGCGCCCATGAGATCGACCTCATGGTAAGGAAATGGTACCATGAGGTAGACCTCATGGGTGCTTCCCATGAGGTTGAGCTCTATGATCCCCACTGTGATCTATGTCGGACATCCACGCCATGCATTGGTGGGTCCCCTTTAGGTTTTGGGATTGGCTTGATTTTTAGGGCTCATGGCCCACCAATGACGGATGCATTTGATTTATGGGGTGGATGTCCAACATAGGTCACAGTGCCCCCCCCCCCCCCCCCCCCCCCCCAACGCATGCACGCACACACACACAATGCACACACACATGATGTGGGCATAAATTCCAGATAGTCCACTAGATGAGTCACCTTATGGAACCCCTGGGCTAACTTTAAGCCTCATCTAACAATCTAGTGAGCTATAACAAAATGGAAACCCATATGCCCTTGATTTGCCTCTCACTTTGTTATGGGCCTCTAGACTTTTGGATTAGGGCAAAAAGTTAGCCTTGGGTTTCATCAGTTGACTCATCTAGTTAACTCATCTAGTAGACTGTTCGTATTTTATGCCTACATCACGTATCAAAAGTCCTCACGAAGCTCCCATGAGAGAATGTGTGCATGTGTGTAGGGGAAAATGTACTATGAGGTCGATCTCATGGGAGCTTCCCATGAGATTGAGCTACGTGGGGCCCACCATGATGTGTGATGGATATCCACACTATGCTATGGTAGGTCCCCTCTAGGTTGTGGGATGTGCCAATAATCAACCATATCTGAAATTCAGGTGGGTCGTACCATCTAATTAAACAATGGGAAATCATTCCTGAAACATCTAAAAGCACTTGGTGAGCCCCCCTGAGTTTTGGAATGGTGAAAAATTTGGTGTTGACCCCTCATCCAAGTGGGAGATGCAAAATGGATGGACTAGATATCTAAACCACATCTCACTAAACCCTATATACAATCAGGAATGTTTCTGTAAGAACCCGAATTCATACAGGTAGTCATACACTTGTGTATATGTAAACCTAGGACTAGTCGAATGTAGCAAACGCTCAGATATATAGAACAGTAGTATCTTATCTGTTAGTCTAGTAGGCTTGATTGAATTTCGAGGACGAAATTCTGTGTAAGGATGGTGGCATGTAACACCTTAGAAATTTAGTACACGAGTAGGTGGATCGAATTTTGAGGACGAAATTTTGTGTAAGGGTGGTAGAATGTAATACCCCAAAAATTTAGGCACACGAGTAGGTACACGAGTGGGTGTTCACACGTAAGAAATAAAATTCTAAGCAGTGTTGTTCACACACATACATACAGGTATACACTTTTATACATATCCCGACACTTTTCAGGCCTTTGAAAAACTTAGTGTACTTAGTTAAGTTAATAGACCGACCGTTAAAATGATCTGTCGTTGCTAGACTAGAATATCTAACTGTCTACTTCCATTTCGAACTACGCAATCAACGTAAATCCGCTGTACGATCTCCACATCGGCTTGTACACATGTCTGTCCATAAATCTGATCTGTACATCTTGTCTGTCAACAAACATTTACTTCGAACATTAATTTTCCAACCCTATGAACCTCATCAGGCATGTTTATAACACTCTAGGATTTTAGAATCATTTAGTTAATTATTTAATAAATTAAATAACTTTAATATTGATAAATTAATATTAAATAATCCCTAGGAAATTTTAGTATGATCCCTTTATTAAAGTTGCTCAAAATGATCCCTAAAACAGCATAAAAGTGTTGGATTTCATAAAACTCACAAATTTACAATAATTACGAAAATGCCATTAGTTAAACTTAAGTTAAATTGATATTTTTAAGTATTCTAGTTTTGGACAATCAGTTTCATGCAAAACTTTATATAATATCTTATGGGCACATTTTAGCCGTACATGTCGAATTTTAGCCGTCCGATCATCCTACAAATGTCATAATCAGAAATTGGGCCATAAGTGGGCCACCGTAGCTCGGATCTGCCTCATTTTTCTCGTCAATGGCTAATTTATTGTTGGCCACCTGTTGGACGAAGGAGACTATCTCAAACCATTGAAAGTGGGCCATACTTACAAGTGGAGCACAGAAAGTGCGTTATGTGCACCGCACATAGTCAATGCAAAAAGGAACTTCTTCCTACGAGACTTCCAGCGGACGCTGTTACAACGTCCGCTCGTTGTCGATGGAGGGACTCCGTTGGATCATCAAGGTGGGCCCCATGGTTCGATCCACACCGTCCATTATGTAGCCCCCTCCTGGGACTACTAAGGGGCGAATCCCTTTTTGTAGTTAGAAGCTCGAGTGGACCGCACGGTCCTTTTATCTCCGTAACTTAACGAAACAAAACGTTCAAGATCGGGGCCGATCCTACGCATGGGTCCCTGAAGTTTTAAGAAATTGTTTTCATGGGCCTCACCTACCATTTGAATGGTTCATATGATGTCAAGTGCTGATGTAGAGGGAGATCCGAATTCTTGTTCTTTTCCCTATCCTACTCAAACTCAAATACGTAGGAAACCCAACCGAACATTCTCCTCTATAAAACTAACTTCACCCGCCCCTTTCTCTCAGAAACGTCAGAGAGAGAGAGAGAGAGAGCCGTTAGAGAGAAAGAGAGAAGAGAGAGCCGTTAGAGAGAGAGAGTGGTTGTGTGGTCTCTAACCAGTGGGAGACCCACCCATTGTTGCTGTTCCGTTGCTGGGAGAACTCTCCAACAAAGAAGAAGAAGAAGAAGAAAGAAGAAAGAAGAAAGAAGGAAGGAGAAAGAAAGAAGAGAGAGAAGAAAAGAGAAAGGAAGAAAGAGAAGAAGAGAAAAGAGAAGAAAGACCATCGAAGCAGGAGAAAGAAGAGCCAAGGAAAAGAAAAGATAAAGAAGAAAAAAAAGACGAAGAAAGAAGGAGACAAGAAAAGAAGAAGGAAGGAGGAGATAGAGAGAGAGAGAGAGAGAGAGAGAGAGCTGATCCTGGCCCGCTGAGTCAACTCAGACTTGAACCGGGACTATTTTTCGAAGCGTGAAACACGTCGTCATATGTAGTGAATGATTCATCACACGTATATTCCTTTTGATATACTTTCCTTGGTCCTCTTCCTAGTTTTATCTTCAAATTTGAATTCTTCTTACTTTACAAGCTCATGTGGTAGATTATGTCTCTCCATACTCTGTTCTAATTAGATTTTTAGGCATGCTTTATTTATGTATTTAGTTATTCATGATTATAGAACCCTAGGTCAAGGATCCATCCATCTCCTATCTCTATATCCTTAAAAGTTCACTTTTCAATTATCATTTTCTGATTGAATTAATTTTCTCAAGTTTTTCTTTTAATGCACATGTCAGAATTTCCACAACAATTCTACTTAGGATTTCATACATGTGATGTCGCCAACATACACCCCTAGATACACGTTCTCAAGATTCCAATTGACATTATTTTTAAACTTCCTAATCAACAACAACTTAGATTTAGATAATGTACAATACATAACTCTTGCAACAACCTTAGTTATTCGTCAACACTAAAACTTACGCAATGACATTCTCAAATTCCTCGATTGATAATAACTAAATCAAGATAAAGAATTACTTGAATGAAGATAACACATGCATGGGGTGATTGGATTTGAGTTTGATATGCATTGTCTACTTGAAGAAGTGCTTCCATAACTCATGACATGTATATATATTTATACACTGCGACAGAACAGGAGCATGGTTGATTTGACTCCTGGCGTGCATGGTTTATTTGTCGCCTCGCTGTACCGGTTAGGTGAGCATGGTTGATTTGCGACAGGTTCCAATGTTCAGTGGCAGCGAGTTCTGGTCGTTTCACTTATTGAGCATGGTTGATTTGCTCAGTTGGATCAGTGGTGCATGGTTGATTTGCCCATTGGCGTGCATGGTTGATTTGCCGCCTCGCTGTACCGGTTAGGTGAGCATGGTTGATTTACGATAGGTTCCTAATGTTCAATGGCACCAAGTTCATAACATACATGACATCATGATAATCATGTTTCATTTATAATAAATCATAAAGTGTACCAATCATAACCTCATCCTCGTTTATTTCATACAATTCTATCCGTTGATGATTCACATCCTATCTTTTATTAACTGGGATATTACCTGTGATGGAAATGACCTCACTGGGCTTCTAGCTCACCAAAATCACCACAGTTCTTGCAGGTTTTCAGGAGGAAAAAGACGTAGACGGAGCAGAGTATTCAGATGGTCATATGTTATTCAAACACCAATCGTAGTCGATTTATTTTGTAAAATTCAATGTAATAAGACATTAGTGGAAAAGAAACTTTATATTTGGGATTTATTTTAGTTATGCGATGTGTGGAATGGAATCTCATGGAATCTACGCTCGAATTTTCAATTCACACCATAGAACTCGGGCTTTGGGTTGTTATACTCGAGTCTCGAATTTCGGGGTGTGACAATTTCAGTGGGTAGGCATCCACTATCAACTATTGTCTATGGTGTGGCCCACCTAAATCATGGATTGGCCTATTTTTAAGTCCATGGCTCACCACGGAAGGATGCATCTGATTAATGGGATGGATGTCCCTCACATGTCACGATGGGGCCCACAGAGCTCGACCTCATGGGAAGCTTCCCATGAGGTTGACCTCATTGTGTGTGTGCATGAGAGAGAGAGAGAGAGAGAGAGAGAGAGAGAGAGAGAGGTGCTCTCCTAAGAATCAGCATTTGATGTGGGCACAAAATCTAGATGGTCCACTAGATTAGTCACCTCATGAAACCTCAGGGCTAACTTTTGGCCTAATAAAAAAATCTGGTGGGACATAACAAAGTGAGTGGCAAATTAAGGGACTAGGGTCTTCCACTTTTGCTATGGCCTACCAGATTTTTGGATCAAGCTAAAAAGTTAGCCCAGGTGGTTTCATGAGGTGACTTATCTAGTGGACTGTCTAGATTTTGTACCCACATCACTTGTCAAAAGTTCTCATGAAGTTCCCATGAGAATCGGATCCAGGAGAGCATTTTTGTATATGGGAAATGAGATTTCCTCCTCCACAAACATGTCAAAGATCTTGTTAGCACACCATGCACTTGTCAAAGTGACATGTGTGTGTGATCTAATACTTCCGTCGGGTGGCCCAGCCACGTACATGCTCTTATTTTTAGTGAACCCAACTTGAAACCTAGGTCCAAATGCCCAACGGGACAATTATCCAAACCCAATTGGATATGGGTCAGGTTCTTCAAGAGCGAGACTAGTGGGATCTAATACTTCCATAAGGTGGCCCAATCACGTAAATGCTCTTTTTTTTAGTGAACCCAACTTAAAACCTAGATCCAAATGCCCAACGGCACAAGTATCCAAACCCAATTGGATTTGTGATGCGGGACGGCTTGTACTAATCATGTATGCATGTGAAACATATGAATGTAGCGGAATCATGTAAAAAAATCAATTTAACATTAATCGAACATCATCATATTAACTAATAAATCCATAAGAGAACATGTAATAGAAGGGGTCATCATCACATACACGTTGTACCGGGTTCAGATTCATGCGTGGATTGGATCCGATGAAGAATAGAACCCTTGATCTTGCATGGTTATGTCCAATCACTTAAGGGAATTCTCTAGTCTAGGAAATCGGATGATTTCTAGGTTGAAAAATCACAAAATCTGAAGAAAAATGTGTAGGCGTGAAATCTCAAGTTGTAAGTTGATGGAGAAGGTGAAAGAAAGAAGTAGAAGAAAGAAGATTTACCTTGTAAAAGAAGAATCAGAGAAAAGAGGAAGAAAAGATGAGATGAGGGAGGAAGAGAGATCCAAAAGAGGAGAGGAGAGGAGCCACCAAAAGGGTTTTCTTTTCTTTCATCAACATAACATAATAATAAGAAAGGTTTAGGGCAACACCCTTATAAAATTTAAAATTAAGCATAATTATCAAAATACCCTTACTACAATTTTTTTAGAAAAAGACATTTGCGCACGAAAAACGTGTGCACACTGACTCAAAACTTAAATAACTACAAGAGCATAAAATAAATCAAATCTAAGATGCCCGATGGGCTCTGATGATGGAGCGATGAAGGTGGGCTGTGATGAACCAACGGTCCGATGACACCATCCTCACGATCCAATGATCCAATCATCTCCTCTAAGAAACTTACACATGTCACGAACATATGTGCAAGGTCTTCACCACGATCTAGGAACTCGGACTTGATCCGGGCCCATCATCAAGCCATAAGGACACGAGTATTGCTCACCTCCTATGCTGGTACACTCTGAACGGCCTAATGTCCTTGTTAACTCCCCTCGGCTGAGAAGAGCTCGACTCCGGCAAGATAAAGCTATTGTGCCTCTCTAACCAGTCTGGATTAAGTCTCTATAATTCTACTTCCGTAAGTCATCTACAATCGGATGGTGGCATGTTCTTCCATTTAACTAAGTATTTTTGGAAGCCTCCATCTTGTGTGAATACAATCTTCTCATCCACAATCCCTTCAATTTTTGCTCTTTGTTTAGGTAAAGTTAGGATATATGGAATAGGCTAGGAAGAAAATTCTGAATATGGATAAGCATGGGGAGTATGGTCTATGTGAGGGTTTGAGCAAGGGACTAGATCTTTCACATTGATTGTTGGATTGATTCCTATGTTAGGTGGAAGGTTTATCTTGTACATGTTAGACCTAATTTTTCGCAAGACTTTGAATGGTCCAGCATTGTGCGCTTGTAATTTTCTAGCAGCACCCTGTGGCAACCGCTCTGGCATCATCCAAACCATTACATAATCTGTAACGCCCTGAAATTTCGACTCTCGTGGACAACATGATGGGTCGAGCTTCAGAGTGTTAACTCATGTGTGTCAGGGTTACGTTTCCACACACTTACCTGTAATTCCATACATTCATGGTATACATAGCATAATAATGGAAATTTAAGTTCTTATTCAAAGTTTTTCTACTCTACATTATCAAGATAATGTCCTTAAATAATACAAATTACATAATATTCTACTTCCTAGTCTCAATGAGAGGCTTATTACAAGTTACATGAAAATAAATCTACTTTACAAAGATAATAAACGTAATCCATCTTCAAGCCGCTTCGGTTTCATCATCCGTCATTTACTGCTACGAACCTTCGAGCACCTCATCGTAGTGTTCGATTTTCTTACTGGATCTTTACCTGGATTATCTGAAATGTGGTTGGATAACGTTAAACGCTATCATAGTGGGGAATATCCCTTTAAGACAATCATGATAATAATGGCACAAAGTAAATGTAAGGAGGATATTATCATTTAATTAAATCAAAACAATTCAGTAAAAGATCTTTATTAATGCAATGCATGACATGCATGCTCTGGCAAAGGCACCCTGACCAAATGAGATGGGATCACTCCACTCTTCTCACCAGCCACTAGTTACTAGAGGTTCTAGCTAGGACGGGATCACTCCACTCTTCCCATGCACCAAAACTCAACTAGTGAAAAGAGCCCATGCACACTTTCACTAGATAGCGAGAGAGAAACGGGCCCATGCACACTTTCTCTAACGCCCGAGGGGCTTACCCACCAAGACGGGTCTAGTGAATGCATGATTAGTTTCACCTTTAATTAAGTCAGTTTAGCATTCAGCCAATTAAATGATGTTCACAACTAATGATCACTCCTTACCCCAATTAGTTCAAGAGTCCTCGCATTCATCAATTCCATACTTCAGTAGATCCATCACAGGTAGCGAATCAATAAGGATCTATTGGCACTTATCCAACAATGTGCACACGGTAGTGCCAAACTCAACATCATGGCTTATGCAACAAACAACACATACATGGTAATGCCACTATTTAATTCTCAACGTGAAGGCACATTCATCCAATAAGACACACGGTAATGCCAACTTTCACAATAAGGCATATTCATCCAAAATATCCATATGGTAATGCCAGCGTAACAAGGCCTTGCACAGGCTTCATCTCTTTACATCAACGGTTATATTAATATGGGGTCAAGGGGTGTTCATTAACGTAACATCCATATACAATATCTTATAGCAAACAATATATAAATCATCATAAGCATGTGACAACGTAAATCGAGCATGGTCTCCTCATAAGCATATATATCATCACAATTCCTTTTCCAACCACTTACACATGATTCATACATCAAGATTCAACATGTACAACAATGAACATCATACAAATCATATTTACACGGGGAGATTTCAACAAGCACGATTTCAAAAAATCATATAACAAAAACCCTAATTCCTAAGCATAAAATCAACATACAAATTAATATTATCATAACTAGGCTTAAAGGAAATCCCCACCTTTAATGTTTGGTTGGTTTGAGATGTTGCTAGGGCCATGAAGTATCTCTTTGATCCAAAACCTAACATGTTTAACAGAAAACACGAGATTAATGTGTAGATCAGTATGATTTTCATTGCTAGGGTTAGATCTACACCTAGGGTTAGGGTTTAAGCTAGATCTAGGAAAGTTAAATCAAGGTTAGATGGTCTTACCTCTTTAATGGTGGCTAAACTCAGAATCTCATCCGAGTCGACTCGGCTGGACTCGGTTTCTTCTCCTTTCTCTCTTGTCCTCTTCCTTCATTCCTCTTTCTTCTTTCTTTCTCTCTTTTTTTTCTCTTCTTCTTCTCTTTCTCGACTCGATTTCTTCTCCTTTCTCTCTTGTCCTCTTCCTTCATTTCTCTTTCTTCTTTCTCTCGCTTTTTTTCTCTTCTTCTTCTCTTTCTTCTTCTTCTTCTTCTACAGATCTGGAACGGAGTTCCCGTTGCAACACACGGGGTGAAACCCCCCACGAAATCTCTCTTTCTCAAGCGTTTCTCTCTCTTTCCACACAATCTCTCTCTCTCTCTCTACTCGTTCTCTCTCTCTCTCTCTCACAGTCTCTCTATCTCTCTCTCTCTGGTGTTTCTAGAAGGAGGGAAAGAAGACGGATAGGGGGTTTATAGCTTACCTAAGTCGGTGGGAAGGCGCGGTGCTAAAACGAGATCCGATTTTAGAGTTGGTACTGTTTGGGAATCGTCCCGCTCAACTTTCTTGCACTAGATCGACCGGGGACCGTTCAAAGCTTAGGTGAGGTCCATAAGAAGCTCTGGGTGAAGTTTGGAGTGCCCATGCACAACAGATCAGCAGATCTTGATCGTCTAAGTCTTGAATGGTGGTTTGGAGTGGGCCACAACGTCTTCAGTTGGTTGCAGGAATCAAATGGACCAGGTTTAGGTGGGGCGCAGTTCAGTTGGACGGGTTGGATGGATCAGTGGGGTCCACTTTGATGGACGTTGTGGAGCTCACGGACGGCAGCGCCCGTGCGCTATCTGTAACTGCAGACGAAGAAGACGGAAGGGAAGGGTCTCCCTCGTGCGCACGCGGTACGGAACCATGTGCGGCTTGGTTGTCTCCGCAGGTGGGGTCCACTAAGGTGGGTCTGGTTGATCCAGCCCACTAGATATGTTAACATCATGGTTTTAACCATTGACATGAATTTTGGGTCGAGTCCGAGTTGTGGTGGGCCGTCTATTGACCATTTTCTGATTAGGGCATTTGCACAATGATCGAAGAGCTGATTTTTGACATGTATGGTTATTTTAGGCCAGATAGATGATATACAAGGTTTTGAGCTTAACTAATTGCAAAAACTAGTTTACTGAAAGCGGGAGGTTTAAGACAGTGTCATTTTTGTAATTAACTGAAAACAGTGAGATTTTTTAAATCCAGTCTTTCTACAATGTTTATAGGGTTATTCTAAGCAACTTTTGTAAAGGGTCCCCTATCGGATCTCCTACAGATGGTCCGTTGTTTTCAAAACAAGGTAAACGCTCGATATAAAATCAAATTTTTTTTTTTAAATTCTGAAATAAACTCAAAATTTTGGGGCGTTACATAATCTCCCTCATGGAATTCTTAAATCTTACGATGCAAGTCAGCTAAGGGTGGTGTGTACATGGCCCGGGTACATATTCATTACGGCATGTTGATCCGCGATTACTAGCGATTCCAACTTCATGTTCCCGAGTTGCAGAGAACAATCCGAACTGAGGCAACCTTTTCAGATTCGAATGTTCGTAATTTCATTGCTTAAATTTATCTGCTTTCTAATGTATGAATGTAACTCATGATTGTGATGGGAAAATGCATCGACTGACTCTGATGATCTTTGTGTGATTGACATTAGTAATAAGTCTATAGGCATTCTAGGCTTTATCCACTAACTATTTCAAAATGACTCATACCTGTAGACCTTTGACAGAATTGTTATATGCAAATTCAGTTATAAGTAAAACTAAATCCCAATTCTTGACATGTTCACCCATAAGGCATCGTAACAAGTTTCCAAGACTCCAATTAACCACCTCAGTCTGACCATCTGTCTGAGGATGGTATATAGTAGAAAACTACAATCTGGTTCCCATCATATGCGACTGTGTCTTCTAAAGGTAAGTAGTAAATCTCACATCTCGATCTGACACTATGGTCTTAGGCAACCTATGCAACCGCACCACACCATTGAAGAAAACTCGAGTAATATTAGACGCATATGAAGTTTTAGAGCAAGGAAGGACGTGCGTCATCTTAGAAAAATGATCAACAACTATGAAAATGGAGTCATGCTTTTTTATTATCTTGGGGAGCCCAAGAATGAAATCCATGCTAATGTCTTGCCACATGTGTGGCATTGGCAATGGCATGTACAACCCAATGTTCTGCTTTCTTTATTTTGCCAGTTGACATGTACAATACTGCCCTAAAATATTGGTGAGTCTCGTTTGAGAGTCGGCCAATAAAAGTGGTCCTCTACAAGGGCAATGGTCTTATCCCGACCAAAATGGCCAGCTATCCCTCCCGAATGAAGCTCCTGAATGAGAAAGTCGCGGAGGAAAGTACAGGAAATACAAAGGCGATCTTCTTTTGAAAAGGAAACCATCTTTAAGAACAAATTAACATGTAATACGCTGGTCACTAGAGAGTGACGTGTAAGTACCTCCAAACTCTGGACACATGGGATACTCATCCTTCAATTGATCAAAACCGATGACATTTACAATCAATGAATTGAGTAAGGCCACTCTCCAACTAATGGCATTGGCTAGTTTGTTCTCGACCCCGGCCTTATGTTTTAGGACAAACGAGTATTCCTGAAGAAACGCCACCCAATTATAATGCCTTGGGTTGAGCTTCTTCTGGGAATGTAGATATCTCAAGTCCTCATGGTCTGAGAACAATACAAATTCCTGCGGTAGGAGATGGTGACACCAATGTCTTAAGGACTGCACTACCGTATAAAACTTATTATCATAAGTGGAGTATCTCTGCTTCACCTCATTCAGTTTCTCACTGAAATATGCTACTGGATGACCTTCTTGACTCAATATTCCACCTATACCAATACTTGACGTATCACACATTACTTCGAAGAATTTTGAAAAGTCAGGAAGGTGCTGACAAGAGCTTCTATCATTCTGCCCTTTATTTCCTTAAAAGCATTTGTTGCGGCTTTAGACCACACAAATTCTTCCTTTTTCATGCACTCAGTGAAGGGAGCCATGATCGTTCTACCATTTGATGAACTGACAATAAAAGGTTGCTAAGTCATGAAGCTTCGCACATCATTAATATTTTTCAGTTCAGGCCAATCAACAATCGTTTTAACTTTTTATGGGTTTGTACGCATACCATTAGATGACACAATAAACCCTAAGAACACGACTCGATCTGGCATAAAGGAACGCTTCTTAAGGTTAGCAGATAACCTCTCCGTTCTAAGAACGCTACAGACTTGCTTCAGATGATCAAGGTGCAATTCTTTAGTGGTGTTATAAATCAAAATATTATCAAAATATACCACTAAGAACTTGCCCATGAAAGGTTTTAAAACTTGTGTCATCACTCACATAAATGTACCAGGTGCATTAGTCAAGCCAAAAGTCATGATCAACCACTCATACAGCCCATCCTTCGTCTTGAAGGTCGTCTTCCATTCATCACCTGGACGTATGCAAATCTAGTGATAACCACTTTTGAGATCTATCTTAGAAAAGATGGTGGACCCGGCCATCAATCATGTCGAGCATATCATCAAGTCTAGGTATCGAGAACCTATACTTGACCGTGATCTTGCTTATGACTCGGCTATTCACACACATCTGCCACGTACCATCTTTTTAGGCATCAACAATGCAGGTATGACACTTAGACTGATACTTTCCTGGATGAAACCCTTTCGTAGGAGCTCATCCACTTGCCTCTTTAACTCTACTTGATCTGCTGGGTTCATCCTGTAATGAGGAAGGTTCGAAAAAGTCAACCCCGGGACGAGATCGATGTGATGTTGAATGTCCCGTATTGGTGGCAACTCATTCGGTAAATCCTTAGAGAATACATCTCTGTACTCCTCTAAAATCAGGGTTACCTCAAGGGGTAACTCTATAAGAACATCTAGTTAACTTCTCTCACCACAAGGGCGTATACCATCAAAAATCCTTAGTCTCCTTCTCAAACTTTTGCATTAATTATATGCAGAGACTTAAACTTTCTCACCTCCTTAATATCACTTGCCTTGTCATTCTTACCCTTGTTTGAGGTACTCTTAGGTGGCAACGGATTGATTTTGATCTTTTTGCCCTCATACATAAAGGCACATACATTTGAGCGACCATAAATCGTGACGTTCCTATCAAACAACCACGGCCTACTTAGAATGATGTGACCTACATCCATAGGTAAAACATTGCACCACAGTAACTCCTAATATGACTCAAACTCAATGGGAACCAAACACTGATGGGTGACTGGAATAGAAGTCTTGTCAACTCAAGAAACTTTATAAGAGTCAAGATGAGGGGTAGCCTTCCAATTCAAGCTATCCAAGGTGTTAGCAAAAATCACATTTTGACAGCTTCCACTATCCACGATCACCTTACAGTCCTTATCTCTACATTTAGCATAAGTATAGAAAATTGTGTTTCGACGCCAATCAGCATTACCCTTAGTTTGGGCTAGGGCACATCTGACAACTACAAGTGCTGCGTCATGATCAATCGCCTCTTCTTCATCACTAACACCTCCTTCAAGGTGATAGCACTCTCATTGGACTCGCCTATGACTAAGGCTTTTCCACAATTCGTCATTGGACACTGATTTGCAATACGACCAATACTCTCACACTCATAACAATATAGCACCTAACTTCCCCCACTAAGACCAACATGTTGAACCTCCAATTTATACATTTGCCAACCCATTACATCACATTATATACATGGTTGCATGCTTAAAAGACCCTTCTAATGCATGTTGTGTGAATGTAGGATTGAGAGAGAGACTTCACTCCATTGATACTTAAAAGACACATTTAGGAGCCTTTAATGAAGACCCAAGGTGGGCCGAAGAAAGAAGAAAGCAAGGAGAAGAGAGAGAGGAAGAAAGAAAGAAAGAAATTGTGAAGAAATGAGGTCCGACCGGTCGGCCACCCTCCTACCCCTCTGTATAGGTCACTGGGCTAAGGACCAGTGTGGTCCGACCGGTCTAGACCAGTCGGCCAACAGGTCGGGCACTCTATGGACTCTCTAGACCTCTGCTAGATTGGTCTAGACTAGTCGGCCAGCCATCTCGACTGGTCTAGACTAGTTGGCCAACAGGTAGCCAATGTAATTTGTTGAAATTCAGTAACTTCTTCAGCAAGCTCCGATTTTTTAGGTGCAAGTGTGTAAGTATTGCGCAATTCTAGAAGATTCTAATGCTGTAGGGCCTCTTTACTATAAAAGAACACCTAGGGGTGGATCTAAAGACATCATAGAAGGCTTGAGAAGTCGTGGGAGGTGAAGGAGATCGCTGTGGAGCATCTGCAACTCCTCCAAACTCAATTTTTTTATGTTTTTCATTAGTTTCCTTTGAGTTTTAGTTTAACCTATTAATGGTTGGCTTCACCTCTTGGCTAGGGTTAAGAGGTGAAGCTTTTAGTTGTTTACAATGTTTAATTCACAATTCTGGATTGGTGCTTGATTTGCCTATGGAGAGGCCAATTTCTGAAAGTGTAATGGTTGAGGACGTATTCCAACCTACACAAGTGACCGAAAAGGTCGAAGTTTCCTACACTCTAGAAGAGTGTTTGACATATTTTGAGGATTGGGATGATCCTATGATTCGTGACATTGTCAATGCCTTAAGGGAAACTTCACTGGTGCCCACAAAGACTCCTTCAACAGTGTGTAAAATCGATTTATCAATAGTGGAGGCACTAGTAGAATCTGAAAATGTGGAGACCATAACGACTTGTGAAGAAGAATTTCAAGTCTCCACATCTCTTTGGTTTATACAAACCGAAGAGCACCATCTATGGGATGATCCTTATCTGAATAATTTTTTTTCAGATAAGTTGGAAAGGAGATTCAAAATTGATGAATTCCAACCGAAGAAATCTTCCTTTCCTAAGACATGGAGTGATAACTTTGAGAAACCTGCTGAATTTTTTCAACAGGATTTTCAATGGATTAGAATGACAAACATTACTCATGTGTACTATGAAGCAGGATGGTGGATGGTATTACTGAAAAATCTTTTACTTTACCTACTAATTCTGCTAAATTCCATTCCTTTGGATGATCTTGTGTATCAAGATTAACCTCCTAGTCTGACGGAGGTAGAGAGTAGTTCATTTATTTTAATTATTTAATTGTTTGGAGTTATAAACTTCCATGATCGACTCTTTCAAGTACTCTCATTCTCACTCTCCTTTATTTTATCATTGCTCTCATAATTCATGCTCATTGCATATCTTTTTACATTGAGGACAATGCAAGATTTGGTTGGGGGTGAGATTCCTCGAATCTAGCAATTTATGACATTTCAAGCAAGATTTTTGTTGAAAATTTTTAATTTTTCTAAAATATCAAAACTCTTTTGGAAAACTTTATTTCTATGCAATTGAGATGTTATGAGTATGAAAGGATGAAAGATGAAATGATATAATTTTGAAATCTCTAAATTAACTTAAACATGATAGTTTTACATATGAATTCTCCTATTTATATGATCGATAGAACATTTGAACACTTTTGAGTCTAGTCCACATTACACGGTTCTCATGATTTAAAGGGATTACTAGACTTATAGATTGGTGAGACTGAAGATTTGAAGTGTTTAGGAACCAAGCCAAGGTACTTTATCCATCCTTGTTCATGGGAAAATAACGAAAGATATGGATTTCTAAAAATCATATCTAATGTGTATGAAAAGGAAAGAAGGAAGGAAAATATAGGTATGATTGAGAATATAGTGGAAATTTTCGAAAATGACTACCTATTACCAACCGGGGGATGGTCTACCCGTAACCAAAGTCGGAAAAGGGATGTAATATGAAAGTCGTCGGAAGGACGATAAGGCAAATTCCTGTCATAGGCAATTGATTGATCTATACACTCTTAGATATTTGGTTTAGTTGATTTATAAAGAAAGTAATCCTGGAAAGTCATGAGATGAACATGCACAATGCACACTAGACCATTCATGTTCAGATTTGTCTATTTGTCAATAAATCGATGGGGACTCTATGTGAACATTTATTATGTTTGGAAAATTTAGGATTTCAATCTCTCATCATTTAATTTTTCTGATTTTTACACTTATATGTCTTAAAGTCTATAGAACCATAGTTTTCAAGAGAGAGTTGAGTTTTTGGAGAAAGGGATTGTTTCACGCATGTTTTGCTCGGGACTAGCAAAAAGCTGGTTGGAGGGTGTGTTGAACCTCCAATTTATACATTTGCCAACCCACTACATCACATTATATGCATGGTTTGCATGCTTAAAAGACCCTTCTAATGCATGTTGTGTTAATGTAGGATTGAGAGAGAGACTTCACTCCATTGATGTTTAAAAGATGCATTTAGGAGCCTTTGATGAAGACCCAAGGTGGGCCAAAGAAAGAAGAAAGCAAGGAGAGGAGAGAGAGGAAGAAAGAAAGAAAGAAATTGTGAAGAAATGATGTTCGACCGATCGGCCACCCTCCTACCCCTCTGTATAGGTCACTGGACCAAGGACCAGTGTGGTCCGACCGGTCTAGACCTGTCGGCCAACAAGTCGGGCACCCCTCTGGACTCTCTGGACTTCTGCTAGACTGGTCTAGACCGGTCGGCCAGCCATCTCGGCCGGTCTAGACCGGTCGGCCAACAGGTAGCCAATGTAATTTGCTGAAATTCAACAACTTCTTCAGCAAGCTCCAATTTTTTAGGCGTAAGTGCGTAAGTATTGCGCAATTCTGGAAGATTCTAAGGCTGTATGACCTCTCTACTATAAAAGGACACCTAGGGGTGGATCTAAAGAGATCATAGAAGGCTTGGGAAGTCGTGGGAGGTGAAGGAGATCACTGTGGAGCGTCTGCAACTCCTCCAAACTCAATTTTTCTATGTTTTTCATTAGTTTCCTTTGAGTTTTAGTTTAACCTATTAATGGTTGGCTAAACCTCTTAGCTAGGGCCAAGAGGTGAAGCTTTTAGTTATTTGCAATGTTTAATTCGAATTCGTTCAAGTAGTTTTGAGTTTTATGAAGAATACTTCTAGTTCTAGTTTGAAATAAAATTAGTATTTTTAGTTAATCTTCTATCTCTTGTGATTTCTCTTACATGGGATGTTTTGATTACTGAGATTGCTTAATGGGATGTTGATTGATAGGATTTTGGGTTGTAGAGATCTTAGATTCATCATGATATGTTGGATGTTAGGGGATCTTACAAATTAAGTTTCCTAAGAGTTTATCTAGAACTAAACTAGAAAGGGTTCTTATCTTTTGATTTAATCTGAGATAGGTGTTTATGTATTGATTTTGGTTCAATAGAAGTTCAATTCATGCTTCTAAATCAAGTCTAGGTGACAATGCTTGAGGAAGAATCATGAATGTGATCTTGCTTGTTTTGTGAAGGATTGGGTTGTGTGATTGAATATACCCAATGCCTTAGTTGATTATGAGAGGACCATATTAATGGATGATCCATCTATGTTAGATGCATTATGATGATTTGATTACTCTATATTCCGATTGGATATGGATAGAACTCCGATGCCAATTGTGTTATTGGCTTGAATGGTTTGAATTGGCATTGTGAATGATTATTAGTGGATCCTTAGCGCTCTAGTGTTTATTTCCCTGATTTAAGTATAAAATAGATAGTTTTATGTTCTTAATTTTCAACAATCGATACAAATTCGAATTTAGCCCATCCTAGTTCTAAAACTTAGAATCGTTACGACAATCCCTGAGGATCGACCTCGGTCTTACCGAGAATTATTATAACATCGTAGCCTTGCACTTGAGGTGAGCGAACACAACACCAAAGACACATTTGCCCTTATCATCCCTAGGGTTAGGCGGCACATTCACATGCACCCTAGGCTGGCTGCCAACGTTAAATTCGATTTCCTGGAAACCAGTTCTAACATTAGAGTCTCGGGACTCAAAGCGTTGCGTAACAGGAAACTTCAGGTATTGCTCTAACTCCTGTACAACTTGGTATGCCTCGTCCAAGTCAGTAATTGGGCGAGTCAGAAGCTAGTGCTGAAGATCTGTTTTGAAACGCGATAATGTCACTAAAGGATCCTCCTGAATATCACATCGCATCATATACTCTTCGAATTTGGCAATGTAATCAGTGACTGATATTGACCCTTAACGTAAAGACTGCCACTGGTCAAGGAGCTTTTGTAGGTAGGAGAGAGGAATGTATTTTCCTTCAACAACTCCTTTATTTCCTCCCAATGTGCGATTGGGGCTCCTCGAGCCCTATCAATTTTGGGCTCAATATTCTCCCATAATAATTTAGCTTGACCTACAAGCTTTATCTTGGCAAAGCGCACTTGACGATTTTCAAACATATCTTACCATTCAAAGTAATGGTCTATGTCTGCTAACCAATCAAGGAATGTTTTGGGGTCAAGACGCCCATCAAAACTAGGGGCTTCTACCTTAACGCTCTTCAACACTCGATCATCAGGATCGTAGCGGTCCTGATACTCATATGTGAGTTTCGGATCTCGCGCTCCTCCACGACCTATTCCTCTCCCTCGCACTCCATGACCTCTACCACGCA
Source organism: Liriodendron chinense (assembly GCA_003013855.2). Lineage (NCBI taxonomy): Eukaryota > Viridiplantae > Streptophyta > Magnoliopsida > Magnoliales > Magnoliaceae > Liriodendron > Liriodendron chinense. The sequence continues at coordinate 5,095,519 of PVNU02000439.1, read as the reverse complement.
TAGGGACTTGCTCCTCAACGGCTCCTCCCACTTGAGATTGATCATCACCCCCAATGTCGGGGTTTTCACGCTGAGACACTTATAATCGCTCTAATTTGTTCATGGCAATGGTGACTTAGGTGCCTAACTGAGCAATGACATTCTTACTTGTCGTTTCAATGGTAGTTATCCTTTGTATCAATTGAGTAAGTTGCTCCAATAACTACTTGTTACTCATGATGGGGTGTAGTCTGAAACCTCTTTCGATTCTTGTGGGCATACATGATAAGACTTGTCTTAGGTTTTCCTAAACACGACTCTACGGACCAAGTGACTCACAATATGAATGATATGATTCTAAACCTATGATGATGCACAAATCTTGAGAAATTCATATTTGATGATAACTAGGATATAAATCTGAAAAATTCATATTTGGCTCCGAAGATATTCCAACTTGGAAAATTCAAGTCTAGATCCAACATGTTATAAGAATATGAACAATTAAGATCTGAAATTTTCAATGTAAAATGAATTTGAAATTTCATATTTGGGTCTTTAAGAGACATAAATCTGGAAAATTCAGGATTATGTACTAAAATATGAAATTTCATATTTAGGTCGAACAATGATTGTAAATATGAAAATTTAGGCTTGGAATCAACGTTAAATGCAAATCTGAAAATTTTCAGATTAATCTAAACTCATGCAATTCAGATAATATAAATCCTAGACTTCGGATAACTCGATCCATGATGAACCATGCAAGAATCTAAGCTTTGATACTAAAATTTAATGCAAGACGACCTATTCTAATCATGTATGCATGTGAAACATATGACGTAGCGGAATCATGTAAACAAATCAATTTAACATTAAGCGAACATCATCATAACTAAGAAATCCATAAGAAAATATGTAATAGAAGGGGTCATCATCATGTACACGCTGTACCAGGTTCAGATTCATGTGTGGATTGGATTCAGTGAGGAATAAAACCCTCGATCTTGCATGGTTATGTCCAATCACTCAAGGAAATTTTTTGTACTAGTGGGATGGACATTTGTATGTATAGTTGGATGGTCATTTTGATTGGGATATGAATTGAATGGTCATTTTGGATATGAATTGAATGGTTTCTCATGTGATTGGGGTATTAATTGAATGGTCATTTTGGATATGAATTGAATGGTTTATCATGTGATTGGTATATGAATTGAATGGTCATTTTTGGATATGAGTTGAATGATTTATCATGTGAATGGGATATTGAATGCTTTATTAGGTGGCTGTGAAGTGCATGTTTTATCAGGTTATTATGATATTTATAGAAAAATTATATTTGCTGATTGAATATTTCGTTGGTAATACAAGTTTTCTAAGGATTTTTTTCATTGGCAATAACACCTTTTGCAATTAAATATTTTGTTAGTAATACTACTTTTCCAAGGAAATATTTTGTTGGTAATGATATTATCTTTTTGCAAGGAAATAATTCGTCGGTAATTCTACTACCTTCTCCAAGGAAATAGTTTATTGGTAATTTACGGTAATATGACTACTTTTTTCTAAGAAATAGTTCATCAGTAATTTTCTCGGCAATAGTTTTTTTCAAGGAATGTTTTCCTTGATAATAGTCTCATGATTACCGACAAAATAAACAATATCCACGAAATTCTTGACTTGTACTGACAAAATGTTTCATCGGTAAAAGTCACATTTTTACTGACGAACAATTCCATTTAGTCTACAATTGTTTTCCCTGACGGTCTTGTTGCAACGAAGACAATGAATATTTTCGTTGGTAATGACTTTTTGCGAGGAAATTCTAACTTTTACCTAGGAAAATGTTCCTTGGTAAAAGTGAAAATTGTTGTAGTGGGATGATTTCTAGGTTAGGAAATCACAAAATTTGAAGAAAAGGATATAGGCTTGAAATATCAAGTTGTAACTTGATGGAGAAGGTGAAAGAAAGTAATAGAAGAAGAAAGAAGAAAAAAAAGTTACCGTGTAGAAGAAGAAAAATCAGAGAAAAGAGGAAGAAAAGAAGAGACGAGGGGGGAAGAGAGATCTACAAGAAGAGATGAGAGGAGCCACTAAAAGGGTTTTCTTTTCTTTCATCAACATAACATAATAATCAGAAAGGTTTATGGCAACACCCTTATAAAATTTAAAATTAAGCATAATTACCAAAATACCCCTACTACAAAAATTTTTAAAAAAATACATTTGCGCATGAAAAACGTGAGCACACTAACTGAAAACTCGAATAAGTAAAAGTACATAAAATAACTCAAATCTAAGATGCCCGATGAACTCCGATGATGGTGCGATGAAAGTGGGCCGCGACGAACCATCGGCTCGATCACACCATCCTCACGATCCAATGGTCTAATCATCTCATCCAAGCAACTTACACATGTCACGAAGACATGTGTAAGGTCTTCACCACGATCTAGGAACTTGGACTCGATCCGGACCCATCGTCAAGTCATAGGGACACGGACATTGCTCGCCTCCTACGCTAGTACACTCTGAAGGGCCTGATGTCCTCATCAATTTGGGCCGAGTTCTTCAAGAGCTAGACTAAGACCTGGAACCGGCTAGTCTGGGTATGGGTACCATAGGACCCAACCTGTTGACATCACTACATTTAGGGCTTGTTTGTTTTACCATTTACCATGGTAAATTGGTAATAATTATTTACCATAGGAAATCCATGAAAGTGCCATTTTGATGGTGACAATGTCACTAAAATCGAGGAAAAGAACCAAATAGGTAAAATATATGGGTCCCACCATGATGTGAGTGTCCAATTCACATTATCCATCTGCTTTATCAGCTCATTTTAGGGCATAAGCGCATAAAAAAAAGAGGCAAATCTAAAGTGTATATGGACCACCCCACATACTACCATGGGAATTGAACACCCACCATTGAAAACTTCTTGGGAGCCATAGAAGTTTTGGATCAAGTTAATATTTGTGTTTTGGTTCATCCATGCTTTTATGACCTTATGAATAGGTTGGATGACAGATACACATCGCTGTGGGCTCTACATAAATTTTCTCTTTTAACAGTGGACATTATTGTCCCCTGTTTCTGTGGTGTGGTCCGCTTGAGTTTACAAATACCTCATTTTCGAGCTGATGGCTAAAATGTGCTGGTATAACTGATGGATGACGTGAATCAGATACATACATCATGGTGGGACTCATAGATTTTACATAGCCAATCTATGCGATGCAATCTCATTTCTTGAGGCATATTTACTTCATTATTTCCATCACTCTCCAAACAGCTATTAAAAAGTAATGATCATCCATTTACCACCATTTACCATGGTAAATGGTAAAACAAACAAGCCCAAATAGGAAAATCTGATGGAAGGGACGCGGATGCATGGTAGTTAAATTAATGAGATAACTTGAAAAGGAGATTAATTTAGACACAAGGATGCAATAGTCAATTTAATAATGTAATCGTTAGGGCTATACATGAATCAAGTAAGCTTGAAAAACTCGGTCGACTCGGCTCGGATCAGAAGTGATTTTTGTTAATGCAAAGATTTGTCAATTACCATGGTTAGTGTGTCGTCGAGTCCCTGGCGGCTGAAGACAGTTTTCCTTGCGGCTGAAGACAGAAGCTTCTCGAAGATCAAGTCAGCTTCAAGCCTCTCCACCCAAACCTTTGATCCCAAAAACTTCTATAGATGGCCCAAAACCTTTCTAGGCACATCCTTAGCACCATCTATAGCCCACCTTCCATTAAGATCAGCAATGGATAGGTTCTTGGTAGCAGAAGTTTCTTTAAAATTGAAAATATATAAGTCTGCTCTCTCCGATACATACCCGATCCATCGGAGAATATTCGATAGATGTCCGATCAATCGGACAATGTGTCCGATCCATCGGAAAATAGTCCAGTTACATTGTAAACTCTCTGGACACTTTTCCGAGCCATCGGAGGGCTGTCCGATCCATCGGACAGTGTATTCCGATCAATCGGACAGTATGTCCGATCAATCGTACAATTGTCCAGCAAATATATGAAAAACTCTCTGGACTCTTTTACGATCAATCGGAGGTCTATCCGATCCATCGGACATGGCTCTCCGATCCATCGGACATAGATACGATCCATCGGAGGAATTTCCAGAAAAATTGCATCAACTCTCTGGAAGAAATTCCGATCAATCGGAACTAAGTCCGATCAATCGGAGAACCTGTTTTCAAGCAAAATTCAAATTTGACTAAAACTTATGTCCGATCGATCGGAACCTATCGAGCTGACCGTTTTCTGACCGTTGAATGTCATAATCTATTTATAGAACTCGGTTGGATCTTGCCCAAGACACCTTGAGCATCATCTAGGGTTTGAGTGAGCCTTCTTCTTGAGATCCCCTTCTTCCAAACCCTTAGATTTGTTGAGTTCATTCTTCAATCCATGTTGATCTGACCAACATTGATTAAGCATTCAAAGCTTGGATTAAAACATGAACTCAACTCCTCTTTAATGGCATCTTGACCTACCTCTCATAGACATTCTCTTGTCATCAATGCCATTAATGGTGGTTTAGGTAGAAGCTTTCCTCATATAAAAGCCATATCCCAAAATAGCCTCAACCTAACCTCAATCCCTCACCTTGGAATCTACAATGGGTCATCCAGAGCAAGGTTGCTGATCGAGGGAGCTGAAGAAGACGTCTTCCGTACAAGCCGAAGCTTCTTCAACAAAGGCATCATCAAGGGACTCAATCAGCTAAGTATATTTAGTCTTTCGAGTCCAAGAAACCTCCTCAAGTTGAGATTTGGGTTTCAGAGTTTGAAGACCCAAACTCGGTAGAGTCCTTGCGTAGGACAAGTCCTTGAGTAGGACAAGCCCTTGTGTAGGACTAAGTGGTCATGGATTAGTCCTATGGAAGGATGAATCCATGTGTTGAGTCGTAAGTCCTTTTGTAGGCTGTTAAGGTTTATGGTTAACCTCATTTAAAACCATAGTGATAGTGAAATCCGGCCACTCAAGGAGTGAGTGGATCAGCCGGGAGTGGAGTAGGTACATAACCGAACCACTATAAAAATCCCTTGTTGTGTGGTGACTGGATGAACTGATTTACTTCTTTCACATGTGCTTCTATTAATTTATACTTTGCATATCTGGTGTTTGATGAAAGTGCTCTAAGAATACTTTGTATTGAGAAATTTAAAAAGTGTCCTATTCACCCCCCTCTAGGACAAGATAACTTGTTTCTTGCTTCTACAACAGCGGTAATCAAACTTATACCGCATTTTCAATTGGTATCAGAGCGGGTTCCTCCTCAAAGGCGTAACCGCCCGGAGTGTGATCCGTCTCTAGAAGCTTGAAATCATGTCAAAAGGGGATTCTAGTATGGTTTCCAAACCTCCATATTTTGATGGATCAAACTACGCATATTGGAAAGCAAGAATGAGAGTTTTCTTGCAATCATTGGATCATGCAACATGGAGGTCTGTGGAAATCAAATATGAAATACCCCTTTTGAACACTACCATAGAGGGTGTCACCACCACCACAGTCAAACCTGATGACTTATGGACTGATCTTGAAAAACTGAGATACATTAGCAATGCAAAGGCACTCAATGCTATTTTTTGTGCCGTCTCAGCGGATGAGTTCAAAAGAATTTGTAATTGCACAACATCCAAAGAAGCTTGGGACATCCTTGAAACTACACATAAAGGGACTAGTACAGTCAAGAGGTCAAAACTTCAGCTATTGACAACTCAGTTTGAAAATATGAAAATGGAAGAACATGAGAACTTCATGGACTTTTACACCCGGTTGAGTGATGTCACCAATGCTATGTGGGGATTGGGGGAGAGAATTTCGGATCCGCACATTTGTAGGAAAATTCTAAGATCCTTACCCGAACGATTCTCTTCCAAGGTCATAACTATTGAGGAATGTAGAGATATTGATACTATGAAAATAGAAGATTTACTAGGATCTCTACAGACCCATGAACTTCATTTCAAGAAATCCCCAAAAAGTAGAAACACCGTGCTAAAAACTTCACACACTACTCAAGAATCTGAAGTTGATAGTGATGAAGAATTGGATATGAATGAAATGGCTCTTATGGCCAAGAAGTTTAGAAAATTCTTCAAAAACAAAGGAAAGAGGGTTGACAAGAATAGCAAATCTTTTGACAAAAAGCGCTATACAGGAAAATCTTACAACAAGCCAAAAGATCCCAAGTGCTACAACTGTGGTCGCTATGGTCATATTGCCTCTGAATGCCAAGCTCCTGCCAAAGAAAAATTTAAAAAGAAAGCTATGGCAGCCACATGGGACAACCTTGGGAGTACTGATTCAGAAACAGAAGAAGATCAAAGTGATGAGAGAGGATCAGTTAAAATTCTGATGGCCTCTATCTCTGAGATTGTCCCAGACTTACAAGGCGAAAGAGACAATGATGATCATGAGCAATCAGAACACAATGTGACATCCTCCGATGATGACGAGGATGATAATGAAGGTTTGCAAGTTGCCTATAATGAGCTATTCCGTCAAAGCATCCTTCTTACCAAGAAGTTGAGCCAAGCTAATATTGAAAACAACAAATTGGCTGATGAAATGCAAGAAGTGAAGAGAGAAAACCACGGATTTTACCATCAGATCTGTGAATTGGAAAAGAAAAACAAAGCAGCTCAAGACAAAATTAATACCCTAGAAGATGAGCTGAAAAAAGCAAAATCTACAAATCAGTGTTTAGTCTTGCAGCTTAATCAAGAAAGTCAACTCAATAAAAGATTTGCCCAAAGTAGAGAAAAACTTGATGATATCCTTAAGTCAAGTAAACCTTGTAGGAACACAAGAGGGCTAGGCTATAATGAGCCAACTAAGGTTAGTAACCCAGAACCTAAAAAGATCAGGAATGCATCAGGAAGCACTACTAAGAGAAATTCACCTATATGTCATGCATGCGGAGATGTTGGTCATTTAAAGTTTGAATGCTTGGTCCTTAAGAATCCGGTTCGGAACTTGAAAGGTAAATTTGTACCTACCGGTAAAAGGATGAATCAGATGTGGAGTCCTCCTAAACAAACTCCAAACATGAGGAAAAATTATCCCACTCCACCAAAGAAAGACAAAAGAATGGAAGAGCTCCTAGAAATGGTAAAACAGTTGAACAAAAGAACCATGGAGCTGATGAAAGAGAAAGCCTCAACAACTTATGCCCAAACAATGACATCCCTAGAATCAACCAAGAAACCTAGTTCTCCAAAAAGGATAGTCTCTAAATGGGTAGTAAAAAACAAATGCTTAGTTATTCATACAGCCCTTAGAGCCGGAAAGAAACACTAGGTGGTATCTTGATAGTGGATGCTCCCGACACATGACAGGTGACAAGACTCAGTTTTGTGATTATGCTGAATTTGATGGTGGGTCTGTTACCTTTGGAGATGGGAGTATTGCCAAGATTGTTGGAAAGGGAACCATCACCGGGCCAGGATTGCCCAAAATTGAGGATGTTCTATGTGTTGACGGTTTGAAACATAATCTGTTAAGCATCTCTCAAATATGTGATGAACAGCATTCCGTGAAATTCTCCAAAGAAATGTGCGAAATTATGGACCAAACTGGAAAATTAATATTAAAAGGGTTTCGCACTGGAGATAACTGCTATGTGATTGAAAACAAGGGTGATGAGGGACCATCTGCCGTATGCCACATGGCTATTAATGATGATACTGAATTATGGCATCAACGGCTTGGTCATGTCCATTACAGGAACCTTGCTAGGCTGAGTAGGAAGAAATTGGTGAGAGGATTACCAAAGATTGGGAAGAAACCAAAAGAAGTATGTGCTGAATGCTTGAAAGGTAAACAAATTAAAATTGCACATAAGAAGACATTCATCATCGCTACATCAAAACTCCTTGATCTACTCCACATGGACCTTGTAGGCCCCACAAGAGTAATGAGTCAAGGTGGTAAGAGGTATTTCTTCGTTATTGTTGACGACTATTCCCGCTATACATGGGTTGTATTTTTGAAAGAAAAGTCGGATACATTCGAGGAGTTTGAGAAACTCATGAAACGACTCCACAATGAAAAAGAATGCACAGTAAAACGTATTAGGAGTGATCATGGAGGGGAATTTGAGGATGGGCCCTTTGAACTATTCTGTGAAAATTTAGGAATCAAACATGAATTCTCAGCCCCAAAAACTCCACAACAAAATGGAGTAGCAGAAAGGAAAAACAGAGTTCTACTCGAAATGGCCACAGTCATGATGAACAGCAAAAATATAGCTCAAAATCTGTGGGCCGAAGCAGTGAATACAGCTTGTCACATCATTAACCGAGTTTATTTGAGAGCCGGCTTAGATAAGACCCCATATGAGCTGTGGAATGGAAAAGTCCCAAACATCAAGTACTTTAGGGTCTTTGGTAGCAAATGTCACATCCTTCGAGATAGAGAAAATTTAGGAAAATTTGACTCTAAGAGCGATGAGGGAATATTTCTAGGATATGCTTCTGATAGTCGGGCCTATAGAGTGTACAACACAAGGACTAAAACAACTCAAGAATCCATAAATGTTGTCATTGATGACCAATCCAAGGAAGACACAAGACTAGATGATGATGATGAAGTGGGAGAACCGTGCCACATAGGTAAACCTGATGAAAAATCTCCCACTCCCAATGCCTCAATAGCTTCGGGAAATGCTCCACATATCAAGGATCATCCCCTCAATCAAATCATTGGAGATCCGGATGTTGGAGTCAAGTCTAGAAGACAACTTGAGGCCATCAACAGTCATGTGTGCTTCACTTCAAAAATTGAACCAAAAAATATAAATGAAGCTCTCAATGATGAGTTTTGGATACTTGCTATGCAAGAGGAACTTCAACAGTTTACCCGAAATGATGTTTGGTTTCTAGTTGAAAGACCAAATGAGAAAAATGTCATTGGAACCAAATGGATCTTCAAAAACAAAACAGATGAATCTGGCAATGTGATTCGAAACAAAGCACGTCTCGTAGCTCAAGGGTACTCTCAAATTGAGGGAATTGATTTTGATGAAACTTTTGCCCCGGTAGCTAGACTCGAATCCATTCGAATTCTCATGTCCATAGCATGTGCTCTTAAATTCAAACTATTTCAAATGGACGTGAAGAGTGCCTTTCTAAATGGTATACTTGATGAGGAGGTTTATGTTGAACAACCAAAAGGGTTTGTGGACCCTAGTTACCCTCAAAGAGTCTACCGATTGAAAAAGGCTCTCTATGGGTTAAAACAAGCCCCCCGAGCATGGTATGAACGTCTTACTCAATTTCTTATTGCTCACCAGTTTGTTAGGGGGAGTGTTGATAAAACCCTATTTATTAAAAGGATGGCTAATTCCTTTCTCATTGCTCAGATTTATGTAGATGATATTGTATTTGGGTCTAACTGTGAAGAATTCTCTGGCTTATTTACTGAACTAATGAAATCTGAATTTGAGATGAGTTTGGTTGGCGAACTAAATTTTTTCCTAGGATTGCAAGTTAAACAGCTGAAAAATGGAATCTTTATCAACCAAACTAAGTATGCAAAAGACTTGGTCAAGAGATTTGGGCTAGACTCGGGTCGATCACACACCACACCTATGGCCACCACCATTAAACTTTCTAAAGACTTATCTGGCACTAGTGTTGATCAACATTTATATAGAAGTATGATTGGGAGTCTTCTCTACCTCACAGCTAGTAGACCCGATATCGCCTTTAGTGTAGGGGCATGTGCTAGATTTCAAGCCGATCCTAAGGAATCACACCTCATTGCTGTAAAACGAGTGATTAGATATGTGGCCTGCACCACTGATTATGGCTTGTGGTACCCCTTTGACACCTTAACCATCATTGCGGGGTACTCCGATGCCGATTGGGCCGGAAATATGGATGACAGAAAATCCACTAGCGGTGGCTGTTTTTACGTCAGAAATTGCTTAGTTGCTTGGCATAGCAAAAAGCAAAACTCCATCTCTTTGTCCACCGCTGAAGCTGAATATATTGCTGCCGGAAGTTGCTGTGCTCAACTACTTTGGATGAAGCAGATGTTGAAGGATTATGGTCTTAATCAGGATGAAATGACGCTTTTTTGTGACAACACAAGCGCCATTAATATCTCAAAAAATCCGGTTCAACATTCTCGAACCAAGCATATCGACATCCGGCATCACTTTATAAGAGAACTCGTTGAGGAAAAACTGATTAATCTTGAATACATTCAAACTGAGCGGCAATTGGCCGACATCCTTACTAAGCCGTTAGATTCCACAAGGTTTGAACACCTTCGGAAGTCTATCGGTGTGTGCTCATTCTAGCAAAATGGACACTCATGTGCACATAGGTATATCTGAGGAATTAGCCTCATTTTTTTTGGTGATTATTGATATTGTCATGCTCACACTCTTATCAAATTAGCTGGAAATCATTTGCTGAAGGGAGAAAATGTTTAGTGTTGAAATCTCTCTGGGGGCATTTCCGATGGATCGGACACATCGTCCGATCAATCGGAAATATCGGCAGATCAACAGTCAAATACGCGAGCCCTATTCATTTGGTCTTCATTTCTGCCCTCTTCCTCTCTTCTCTCAGCCCCTTTTGCTAGGGCATCTCCATCCGATCGGTCTATAGCTCAGCTGGGTTTCCCTGGATCCTCATTTGCAGCCCCAACAGGTCTTTTTGTCTCCTAGGTAAGATCCTTCAAGCTGTCAGTTTGATTTTTTTGGCTATCCGATCGGTTTATTCTGTCCCTCTCCTCTATCAGATCATCATTTCTAGGGATTTGAAGTGTTTTCTGTCCATCTTGGTATCTACATTGGTTAAATCCTCTTTCCAATCTTGCTACATCATGCCTAAAGATCCGAAAGGCAAGTCCAAGATGGCTGCTGGGCCATCCACCACTGCCAGGACCAAGAAGTTGCAAACTTCTCGACCCTCTCAGGGCTCTCCTCCACCTGCTGCACCTCCTGCCCAGCCTGAGAGTCCAGCATCTCTCTCTCGGTTTCAATCTCGCACCATTATCTATGAGAGAGTGGTCACTGAGTCCTGTGTGGAGCCCTTTGGCATTCCCGCTCTTCTTGCACAGATTGGGTGGGATGCTGTACTTCGTTTTGGCGGCGTAGCCCATCCCGAGGTTGTATATACATTTCTATCTAAAATCATCAACCCTGTTGGCAACCCTCCCTCATGTGAAGTTATTGTCGGAGGCCGGGTCGTCCAGGTCACAGCCCACACAATAGCCGCCCTGATTGGTGTTCCCGTGTCCATAGCCCCGCAACCCAATGACAATCTGCTTGATACTTCTCTTAGGGCTGATTGGACTCGCTACTTATGTCGGGGTCCAAATCCGGAGTGGATCGACGGTAGTGCACTACGGGCATCTGAAATGTCTAATAGGTTTCGAGTGCTCCACCAGATCTTCAGCACCAATGTTTACCCCCGCAGTACCAACAAGTCCGACCTTACTGCCAATATGGTCAATCTGCTGTATCACGTTGGTCATGGGACGCGCCTGTGTCTCCCATCCATCATTTTGCATCATATTCTGGACGCTCTGCCACACAACCGCAACACCATTCCGTTCGGGTGGCTCATTACCAGATTAGGGCACGAGTGCGGGTTTACAGATATTGTGGTCCACCCTATTCCTCGCCGCACATTCAGGGACCTCAATATCAAGAAGATGACCCTTCCAAAAGAGGATGACGTAGAAGATCGGGATTTCTCGCACACTCCCACACAGGTGTCGGCTGACACCCACAGCGGGTCTTCCGCTCCATCACCGACTCCTGCCCCAGCTCGTCGCTCAGTCAAGCGGCGCCTTCAGTCAGACGCCTCTTCGGCACCTCCTCCTCCCAGTACGGAGCAGATCACTGCTCAACTAGATCGAGTGGAGGGTGCCCTTGCCCAGCATGGTGAGCGGCTGTCGCGACTCGAGAGCTTGATGCAGTCCATTCATGCTGCTGTCCAGAGCCTCACATCAGCTTTATCATGCCGTCGCGATGACGTCACTGGCCCTGCTCCATAGCTGCCTATCTTTTCAGTTAGGGTCCCTAGTGTCTAGTCGTCGCAGATATCTTTTTGGAGCGACGTTGATAGTTGTATTGATTTATGCATCTTTTCTTTGACACTTTTTTGGATTGACGGATGGTTATACTTTTTGGATATGTTTTTGGATATTTTTTTTGGATATTCTGGATGCTCTGTATTTGGATATTATGATGATCATTATGTCTTTCTTGTTATGCTATTATATCTAATGATCATTCTTTTTGGCTATCTTCTGCATATATACATATAATTGTGCGAAATTGCTTATTCTTGGTGGGCTTCTTGCCCTCTTTTGGATTTTGTATATATGGATTGTTGGTCATGATATACATTTCAGGAGGGGAGGTTGGTTGCTTGGGCTATAAGCCCTCTGTGCTTACTGTCATATACTTGTATATCCTTGCATGACCATGTGTGTGTTGGCTTCCTCTCTCGGCTCAATAATGTTTATTTTCCTCCTTGTGTCTATGACATATGCACTGCATTCTCATTTCACTAACCTTTGTCAATCACTGACAAAAAGGGGGAGAATTTATCCCACCAAAAGATCTAGGTTATCTTTTTGTTGATCTTTTGTGTGCAGGGACTAAGGGGGAGTTCAAGTGAAGCCTAGTTTGTACATTGAGTCTGTACATTTTGTATGTAATGAGTCATGTCTATGTATAAAGTTTTTATTTTCCTCGACATGATGTATTTTGGTTTTTGGTGTCTAGGATAAGTCTGTGGTATGGACCAAGACTTGCATAGGTTTGGTTTTGTCTGGTAATTGACAAAGGGGGAGATTGTTAATGCAAAGATTTGTCAATTACCATGGTTAGTGTGTCGTCGAGTCCCTGGCGGCTGAAGACAGTTTTCCTTGCGGCTGAAGACAGAAGCTTCTCGAAGATCAAGTCAGCTTCAAGCCTCTCCACCCAAACCTTTGATCCCAAAAACTTCTATAGATGGCCCAAAACCTTTCTAGGCACATCCTTAGCACCATCTATAGCCCACCTTCCATTAAGATCAGCAATGGATAGGTTCTTGGTAGCAGAAGTTTCTTTAAAATTGAAAATATATAAGTCTGCTCTCTCTGATACATACCCGATCCATCGGAGAATATTCCGATAGATGTCCGATCAATCGGACAATGTGTCCGATCCATCAGAAAATAGTCCAGTTACATTGTAAACTCTCTGGACACTTTTCCGAGCCATCGGAGGGCTGTCCGATCCATCGGACAGTGTATTCCGATCAATCGGACAGTATGTCCGATCAATCGTACAATTGTCCAGCAAATATATGAAAAACTCTCTGGACTCTTTTACGATCAATCGGAGGTCTGTCCGATCCATCGGACATGGCTCTCCGATCCATCGGACATAGATACGATCCATCGAAGGAATTTCCAGAAAAATTGCATCAACTCTCTGGAAGAAATTCCGATCAATCGGAACTTAGTCCGATCAATCGGAGAACCTGTTTTCAAGAAAAATTCAAATTTGACTAAAACTTATGTCCGATCGATCGGAACCTATCGAGCTGACCGTTTTCTGGCCGTTGAATGACATAATCTATTTATAGAACTCGGTTGGATCTTGCCCAAGACACCTTGAGCATCATCTAGGGTTTGAGTGAGCCTTCTTCTTGAGATCCCCTTCTTCCAAACCCTTAGATTTGTTGAGTTCATTCTTCAATCCATGTTGATCTGACCAACATTGATTAAGCATTCAAAGCTTGGATTGAAACATGAACTCAACTCCTCTTTAATGGCATCTTGACCTACCTCTCATAGACATTCTCTTGTCATCAATGCCATTAATGGTAGTTTAGGTAGAAGCTTTCCTCATATAAAAGCCATATCCCAAAATAGCCTCAACCTAACCTCAATCCCTCACCTTGGAATCTACAATGGGTCATCCGGAGCAAGGTTGCTGATCGAGGGAGCTGAAGAAGACGTCTTCCGTACAAGTCGAAGCTTCTTCAACAAAGGCATCATCAAGGGACTCAATCAGCTAAGTATATTTAGTCTTTCGAGTCCAAGAAACCTCCTCAAGTTGAGATTTGGGTTTCAGAGTTTGAAGACCCAAACTCGGTAGAGTCCTTGCGTAGGACAAGTCCTTGAGTAGGACAAGCCCTTGTGTAGGACTAAGTGGTCATGGATTAGTCCTATGGAAGGATGAATCCATGTGTTGAGTCGTAAGTCCTTTTGTAGGCTGTTAAGGTTTATGGTTAACCTCATTTAAAACCATAGTGATAGTGAAATCCGGCCACTCAAGGAGTGAGTGGATCAGCCAGGAGTGGAGTAGGTACATAACCGAACCACTATAAAAATCCCTTGTTGTGTGGTGACTGGATGAACTGATTTACTTCTTTCACATGTGCTTCTATTAATTTATACTTTGCATATCTGGTGTTTGATGAAAGTGCTCTAAGAATACTTTGTATTGAGAAATTTAAAAAGTGTCCTATTCACCCCCCTCTAGGACAAGATAACTTGTTTCTTGCTTCTACAACAGCGGTAATCAAACTTATACCGCATTTTCAATTTTGAGCCGAGTTAAGCCAAATTTTGGGAGCACCGAGCAGGGCCATGCACGACTCAGCTCAACTCATGGAGCGGCTCGAAACTGGCTTGATTTGACATGGAGTATAAATCCTAATATTTTCATGTAAAGAAAAACCCACCTGCTCGACTGCACTAACCCTCTCTCTCTCTCTCTCTCTCTCTCTCTCTCTCTCTCTCTCTCTATGCTTGCCCACCCGGCACCACCAAACCACCCCAATGACCCACTCTGGCACACTCTCCCTCCCTCCCTCCCTCTCTCTCAAGAGTCAAGTCTCATCTCGACGCCGACACCCCCTGAGCTGCCCTGTCTACTCGACGTTGGCCACCCCCTTCCCCCCTCCATTTTTTTACGCAGATTTTCGGGCGAAAACTTAAACTTGAACTCAACTCGAAAGACTTGAACTCGGACTCAGCTCGAAAACTTGAACTCGCTCGGTCTGCTGAACGAGCAGGTCCACGCTCGACTCGGCCGAGTCGAGTCGAGTCGAGTACCGAGCAAGGGCTGGGTGGTTCAAGCCGAGCAACGAGCAGGGCAAAGCTAAACTCGACTCGTGTACAACCCTTGTAATAGTACATTAAAAAGTGGATGGGCGCTTAGTGTGACATCTCATCGATCATCCACACTGCCCCCATGTTCATGGTGGGCCCAAAAATCAGGCCAATCCAAAAATCTGGGCGGTATTTGTCACAATACACATTAAGACTCATTTTTGGAGGATATTTATTAAAAGTGGCATGCTTGGGTAATTTAATTTTTCTAAGCAGGAGATTTAAGAGTATTTTCAAGGAAAAAGCTCATGTGGACCCAGGACACACTGATGCCATTACTGTGGTGCATTTTTAGAAACGTGGGCCGTCCAATCATTGATGGCACCGTCCATTAGGTTCTGCTCACTTCTCACAGACCACCATGAGAAACTCATATTGATCCAATGAAGCTAACATTCGAAAGTTGGCCTCTTTTGATCATAACCGTCAGTTTTCAAAGACATGGATGGATGGATGGTTATCATCGTCTGAGAAAAATGGTTCCTTGATGCATACGTTCCCCAAAGTGAACTCTATTGAATGGACTATTCATATCGATGATTTACCTTCTTCGATCCAAACCATCCAGTTTTGCATGGTAATGATCAGGACTGTCCATTGGAAGGATTATTTTTTACTGTGCGCGAAGATTTTCTCTAAAATAGTATCATTTGCACCCAGAGACCGCTGAAGCCATCTCCATATTAAATGAGTTACCTGTAAAAAGAGAGGAGAAATGTGCAATTTTCAATCTATCAATTTTCTAGGCACACCAAACTTTACATGAGGGGTCCACCTTTTTGCAATCCAAACAGCTCATTCGGTGGGTCCATCATGGATGACAGATGCCCGAGAGATCTCCCCCCATCAGATGATTCCAACCATCCAATCACCCCATCATCTTGTGTACTGTCATTTCATCAACTATTTTGATGAGAGCTTGCATAGTACACTCAAGCCACTAGAGATTCAAATTGCATACTCAAGAGCATCGATCTTGAGTATTCATGGTTGTCATTGGCCAACTAAATTTCTATTTGTCTCGTTAGTGAGAACTGAGAAGGGCATGCATGTTCTCATAACAGGAAAAGGATAATTTGTTTCACAATAGCTCTCATAACATGCCGGCTTTCTATCTAACAAACATCTATTTGTCGAAATTGTTTTTCATTTTAACTGCCTAGTTAGGACTAGTGCGACTTTTGGGTGCTGCCCCATCTACAGTGGGCCTCATGATTTGGATGATTTCTGTTGAGATGCATAATGCCACATGTACAGTGGCTGTTTCCATGTGTATGAATCATCACACTCGCTCGGCTCAAGTATCAAAGTTTTTTTCCCCTCTCTTATTTTGAATCTCTCTAGGTAAGCTTTTGCCTAATAGCAATGGTTTAGAAATAAACAAATCAAAATTTTAAGCCAAAATCAATCTTGAAACAATGCAAAGTCTATTCTATTTTGGAATATGAATTCATATAACATAACACTCACATGAGTTTAGATATCAAGGTGCAATCGTCTAGAGCTCCAAAAGTAGCAAAATCTAAAGGCGAAAAAGGAGAAGACTTGAGAAATGATCAAACAGGACTGCTAGCATGATGTGAAAATGTGTCCGGGCTCCATAGTTACATTTCTAATCACCTTATTACGAACTTACCAGAAATGCTCTGAGGTCTCTGAGGGCAATTTACCAGAAATGTTCAGAAAAATGGGCAGGGTTTCTTTAGTTATTAGGAAATGCCAACCTCTCGCCCTCTCTATGAAATGTTTTATTGGTAAGTTCCTTATAAAACAATGTCAGCATACATCCATTTCCATCTAAAATAATTCAAAATTAGATTACAAAACCACCAGTTGGTACTGCTCTAAAGTTCTATATATAGTTCCCCCTCTCATTTCAATCCATCAAGACCCTTTAACCACTTCTTAACAGCAAAGAACCTTGAATCTGCCTGACTGTACAGGAAAAGAAAGAAGAGACTAATCTTCTTCTCAGTTTCTCAAGCTCCAAACAACGAGATTCAATATTCTCAACCTGAATATCCAAGAATCTGTCTGGGTTTTGTTGGAATTTTTCTCCAATTCATCAAGACACATCAACCTCGTCAGCAAAGAAAATGGAAACACGAGAACAAATACGTCAAATTAGCAGGTTGTACAATCTCTAGATGTCAAATTTCACTTTTACTTCTGTAGGTTTTTCTCTTTTCTAAAGTCATTTAAATGAATGGTGCTGATCTCTACAGTGGCAGTAGTATGCGCCGAAACAGTTCCTCAATATGGAGGAACACGACGGCTGATGTTTTCACGAGATCGAACCGTGAGGAGGATGACGAAGAAGCTCTGAAATGGGCTGCACTAGAGAAACTGCCGACTTACAACCGTTTGAGAAGAGGTATCCTATCTGTAGCTCCAGGGGACCTCAGGGAAGTCGATATTCAGAATCTTGGATATCAGGAGAAGAAGATTTTGTTAGATAGATTGATTAAAGTTGCAGAGGAGGACAATGAGAAGTTCCTGTTGAAGCTGAAGAATCGAATCGATCAGTAAGAGCTGTTGTTTTCTGTTTCTTTTTTGTCTCCTGTTTTTCTTTTCTTGATAGTTCTTGATGTTTGGATTTTTCATGTTCTTAGCATTTTAGTAATGCATGATTTTTATGTTAATTCTGTTTCTTGATTTTACTCAGCGTTGGAATTGATCTTCCCACAATTGAAGTCCGGTTTGAGAATCTAACTATTGATGCAGAAGCTTACGTGGGTAGTAGGGCTTTACCCACAGTCCTCAACTTCACTATCAATGTTGTAGAGGTAATTCACACAAGGAACCATATGATCAATGAGAACAAGGATATGCACACACAAAAAAGAGAGAAAGAAGTAAAGAAAAGAAAAAGAAAACCAAAGGAGAAAGAAAGACGAAGAAGAAAGAAAGAAAAGAAAAACAAAAACAAAGGAGACCTCCCCCTCTCTCTGTTGTGATGTGCGCATGCGTTTAGGGATGAGGAGGGAGAGAGGAGTTTCTAGAGAGTGGGGTATCGCTAGAAGCAAAAGGAGAGGAGCAACATAGGCTGCTGCCATGTGGGCCCACTAGAGGTTGCCACACCGGCCAAAGCAACAATAGCAACATCCCACAATCAATGGGGTAAAGAAAACCATAGATTTGAAGAATGCAAGCCTACAATCTCAGAGATATGTGGGCATGGTCTACCCACTTTGGATCACATCAAATCAATGGTCTAGACAATTGAGCTGTACAGCTGACTTCTCCAAACTAAAGGCTCAAAGATACCATGCATAGCCTCAACATGAGGATCATATATCTTGTCAATTCAGAGATACTCATAAAGAAATGTAGGATTTAGGTGTTCATTAATTGTACTAATTTGTAATTTCAATTTTGTGAAGGGATTCTTGAACTATCTCCATATACTTTCTAGTAGAAAGAGACCATTATCAATCCTTCATGATGTCAGTGGTATCATCAAGCCTTGCAGGTAAGAGAAGAAGGGTTTTGATCAAATAACGAATTGGGTTCTGATTACTTTTGGTTTTGGTATAATGTAAAGAGATTCTGTTCCTAACCAATTGATAGTTTTGTCCACATACTTTCACAGATTGACTTTGCTTCTAGGTCCTCCAGGCTCGGGGAAGACCACTTTACTCTTAGCTTTGGCGGGGAAGCTTGATTCAGATCTGAAGGTACAAATACTCTCTCTCTCTCTCTCTCTCTCTCTCTCTCTCTCTCTCTCTCTCTCTCTCTCTCTCTCTCTCTCTCTCTCTCTCTCTCTCTCTCTAAGAATCCATGATTGCTGTAATTTCGCAACTTCTCAAGAATCCTTTTTATGTACACTTATGGGACATGTTTTTCTTCTTTTCCAAAAAATGTCAGGTTTCTGGGAGAGTAACTTACAATGGTCATGAAATGGAAGAGTTTGTGCCTCAGAGGACTTCTGCCTATATCAGTCAATATGATGTCCATATAGGGGAAATGACTGTGAGAGAAACCTTTGCTTTCTCCGCAAGATGTCAAGGAGTTGGAGCTGGTTATGGTAACAAAACATGATTTTTCCTCTTCTTCTTTTTTTTTTTTTTTTTTTGAAAACCATTTCAGGATAATTTCACAAAATTTTAATAATTTATTTCCTTTTTCACAACAATCTAAGAAATGTTGCAAGAGCTGTCCAGGAGAGAGAAGGAGGCGAATATTAAACCTGATCCTGATATCGATGTCTACATGAAGGTGAGAAACAAGTTTCTTCATGATCAGAGAATTCTCTTTGATAGAGATAGATCCAGTTGGCCTCAAAGTGTGGCAAAGAGTTCTCATATTTATACTCCAGTTGAATGAAAAATTCAGTTACTAGTATGGCCTCTGATTCATTCTATCACCAGGACAATGCAAAGTTCCTTTTTTTTTTTTTTTTTTGAAAGATCAACGATGTTCGATAAGAACTAAAGAATAGGGAAAGAATCTCAAATAAAAAGATAAGGGCGCAAGGCCCCAGATATAGCAAAATCAAGAGCCTCATTAGAAGAGTCTCTGGTTCGAGGGGTTAAACGAACTTTTTAACACCCCGACCAAAGATCTGATCTCTTTGACAATATAATCCAGACTCCAATGCTAGTACTTGATTCTTCGACCACGAGAACACAAAGTTAAGCCTCTGAAAATCACCATATCAAAACCCTTTCTTTTTGTCTTTCTTCGGCTTTCAACTAGTCTATGTTGAGCATGATAATCCCAGAACATTACTTCTGGATGATCCCATTTTCTATGAACAGTCTCCCTTACTGGAGAGATTTCAACCTGGAGTTGGAAGCATGGTGCTCTTGTGATTGGTCTTCCTCAAACTGTGACTTCAGACTATCTTTACTTTGGTCTTTCTCCAGTAGTTGATAGTTTTGCAACAATTCTTACCATGGTTTGACTTTATTCTGACCTATAATGCCACAAACTGCTGGATCCCATGGATCAAGTCGTATCTTTACCGGAATGGTATTTTATTTAGAGATCCTTCTAGGCAAGGATTCACCAGTGTGCTCCACCCTTCCTTCTAAATGGCTCAATCTGGATTATGGGTCTTTTGCAATCTGGACTAAAATGGAGGAAATAGCGTACCAGGCACCCATGCCCATACCATGTTCTGGAGCGACAGGTGATCCAGGTGACCTTGGGATACACATATACCTATTGTTTTCCATGCGCTGAACTGTCATCTTCTTTCTCAACGTCACATCTCATGCAATCTCATCATCCTTGAAGCTGTCATCTATTAAATTGTTCTTTTCAAAATCGAAACTCATGACATTTTCCATCATCCTTGAAGTCATCAATGGTTAAATTGCTCTTTTCATCATTGAAACCCATGACATTTTCTCAAAATTGGTAGGCATCTCTCAAGCCACTTCTTTGCTACCACATGAACACTTCTGGGAGCCTTCCTTTTTGTGAAACTTGATAATTTCTTCAACCATGTCCCTTGATCATTTCTTCAGCACATCTTCATCATGTCACATATAAATTATAATAAACTTTTTACCATGTGTGTGTAGGCAATAAGAACAAACACCCAACCCTTTCTCAATGTTCGTCAAATAATCTTTCCTAAGTTTCTTGCAAAACGTAGGTTTTGGATCAAACACACTAGCATCATCCAATTCCAAGAACCTTAAATATTTGTATGATAGAATTGTTGTTTGAATTGCCTACATAACTGTTTTTCTTTGTCAAAATTCAATATCCGTCATTGGCGCTACACAAGGTCTACAATTATCTTCACTGTCAAAAACTGCAACCCACCAAACCTATAGAATGGAGTCAATGGACTTGCTCTGATGCTAAAATGATACAATTAAATTCTCAATCTGCCTAACTCAAATAGCAGGAAAATAAAACCAAACAGATTTTACCAAAGAGAGAGCCCTGGAACAACAACCAGCGTAAACATTCAGAAATGCAACAGAAGCATAACCTTAACTTTCATGTTAGAACCTGAACCCTACAATGAAATACAACCATTTGCTCCATAGACTAAACTCTCATAATTGAGATAAATGACTAAAACAGCCCTAGCTACCAGTTCCCTAAGAAACTAATACTAGAAAAATAAAAAATAAAAAACCTCAAAATTCTGTTGCCAAACTCGTCAAATATATTTAGGTGATAATTTGGATACCAAGACGATGATGTATTGAAAAAACGTATAGAAGTAGTCCTTGTGGATTTAGGAAAGACCTACGAAAACCTTGCGAATTTGTTTTTATAGCCTTCTTGTAGGAACCAACCAGTCCATGTCATTCCCATAATTCCAGAGTCCTTATTTTTGCATGCCCCATTTTCAACATGCACCGCCATGGTATATTAAGATTTTCTACTTCTTTCACAGGCAGCAGCACTCCCAGGGAAAGAGGCTAGTGTAGTTACAGATTATATTCTGAAGGTATGTACTATGACTAAAGAGATGAATCATTTTCATAAAGCTCTAATGCTTGGAGGATTCCAGTACCACAAAGATGAAATTCTTTCTTTTTGGTTTTCTGTTCTCCTTAAAACATCAGATATTGGGACTGGAAATCTGCGCTGATATCCTGGTAGGAGATGAAATGTTGAGGGGTATCTCCGGGGGACAAAGGAAGCGTGTCACGACAGGTAGAACAACCACAGAAAGAATGTCTGAGATTGATATCTGAATTTGGAAAGAATGGCTGAGATTGAAATCTGAGTTTCATCCCTTTTTCTCCTCAGCATTTTATGCATATTTATATTGTTTCTTTTGGACTGTGAAGGGGAGATGCTAGTTGGACCTGCAAGGGCATTGTTCATGGATGAGATATCCACTGGTCTAGATAGCTCCACTACTTTCCAGATTGTAAATGCACTCAGGCAATCAATTCACATTCTTAATGGGACAGCCCTTATTTCTCTGCTCCAGCCAGCACCAGAGACTTATGACCTCTTTGATGACATTATTCTTCTCTCAGAGGGGCAGATTGTGTATCAGGGGCCCCGTGAACACGTGCTTGAGTTCTTTGAATCCATGGGTTTCAAATGCCCTGCGAGAAAAGGTGTTGCAGATTTCTTGCAGGAAGTAAGTTTCCCAATCTAATTCCATTTCTTTAAAGCTGTAGAAATTTCAGGAAGGCAGCAATAAAATGTACATTCAAAAGTACCTAGGAAATTGGGGTTGGCAGAAAGCTTTCCCACAAAATAATAGTCTTCCCTTGATGCTACAAATTAATGTTTCATTCATTTCAAGCAACCAAAATGCACAAACAGATAAGCATTAAACTGATAGCTTTCTACCCAAACCGAAATGCTTGGTAATTTGAAAGGAAAGCCAGCCCACCAACATTTTGAACCAAATATCAATTCAGGTGGGTGGAATAGGCGAGGTGAGAATAACAGGTACTTACGAATTCACCCAAAATTATTATGATAACATGGAGTAACCACCACTGACTTCTTTTTAAGTCAACAGGTGACATCAAGGAAAGATCAGCAGCAGTACTGGGTAAATAAAGATGAGCCTTACAGTTATGTTCCTGTCAAGGCATTCACAGAGGCATTCCAATCATTCCATGTCGGTAAGAGATTAGGAGATGAACTCGCCACACCATTCAACAAGAGCAAGAGCCATCCTGCTGCTCTGACAACTTCCAGATACGGCGCGAGCAAGAAGGAACTACTGAAGGCCTGTATCTCAAGAGAATATCTGCTAATGAAGAGGAACTCCTTCGTCTACATCTTCAAGATGGTGCAAGTGAGTAAGAGCACACACTGAAAACTGCACTTGAGTTCCAAGTTTAAAAGTACCACAATCTTAAACCCTAATCTCTTTCCTATTGTAGCTCACAACTATTTCAGTCATCGCAATGACGGTATTCCTGCGCGTCAAGATGCACCATGATACAATAGCTGATGGGGGAATCTATATGGGTGCCCTATTTTTAGCACTCTTCACGACCATGTTCAATGGGTTCGCTGAGCTTTCCTTGGCCATTTATAAGCTTCCTGTTTTCTACAAGCAAAGAGACTTCCTTTTCTTTCCTGAATGGGCCTACTCCCTACCTGCATGGATCCTTAAGATTCCAATATCAATCATGGAAGTTGCGATCTGGGTTGGCCTCACTTATTATGTGATAGGCTTTGATCCAAATGCCGGGAGGTAAGATTGAATAAAGAGATTGAAACAGCTCATTTCCATTTCGAATTGCCTCGCTGTCATTGTTACTAAGCTATAACAGTAACATGGTTGGTGCAGGATGTTTAGACAGTATTTTATCCTTCTATTGGTTAACCAGATGGCCTCTGCAATATTTCGAGTCATTGCTGCATTTGGGAGGACAATGATCATTGCAAATACATTCGGAACTTACGTATTGCTTCTAATATTGGTGATGGGTGGATTCGTCTTGTCTCGAGGTAAAATGCCCAAACAAAACATGATTTCCAGCAAATATCTGAAATGCCAGTGTCATGGTTGAGCATGTTGATGGAATGGAAAGTACATTTTGTAGATATATGCACTAGTTGACTAAGAATTACTAAGTGTTTCCCAAATCGATGTTTTCATTGCATATATCGGTGGGATGACTTCATTTTGAAGTTATCAAGCATTTGGGACGGCAAGGAAAATATACCCAAATGGTTTGATTATCGGTGCTCCACTACTCTCCAAAATAGGACTTTCATTTGTTTCAGGAACTACTAGAAAGGTTCTAAGTATCATCTGAACCAGTATGTGTCACCCGATATGTACCGGTATTGTCCATGAACAATATGGATGTATCAACTTGAAAGAGCCTGGTACAGGACAATGCAGGGCCATATTAGTGGTGAATGATATGATACCCATACACCAATTTTAAACCTCGACTTGAAATGAATGACATATCTCCCATTCCTGACATACTTCAAAAGGGGTGTCAACTAAACCTCCTTTATTTGGCTACAGAGGATGTGAAGAAATGGTGGAAATGGGGTTATTGGAGCTCACCCTTGATGTACGCACAAAATGCAGTCGCTGTCAATGAATTTTTTGGGAAAAGTTGGGAACATGTAAGGTTCTTGTTATGAATTTGGAAAAGTTTCATTTTAGAAGTAAAGCAGCTCAAGTTTGAGATTTGGCATTGTTTTACAGTTTCGTCCCGGTGCGACAGTACCATTGGGAGTGGAAGTCCTGCAGTCACGTGGAATCTTTACTCACGCATATTGGTACTGGATTGGTCTAGGTGCATTGGTTGGTTATATATTACTGTTCAATGCTGTTTTTCCCATAGCTCTTCATTATCTCAAACGTGAGTACCCTCTTTCAGGATATGCAGCACCAATCCCATCTAGATTCTCATAGATTTCCTTATTTAAACACTCAGAAACAAGCACTCACGACTTACTGTTGTTTGAAATGGCAACAGCATTTGGGAAACCACAAACAGTTTTATCAGAAGAGGCCTTGAGAGAGAAACACGCTAACAGAACAGGAGAACTTATCGGGCTTACAACCGGAGGAGGGAGCTCTGCTGACCACACAGCACCAGAACGTAAACTCATTCCAGTTGTCTATGAGGACTTGCACGATCCTTAATCCAAGGATATGAGAAGTATCATCATGTTTTCAGTTTGTACAAGTGGGGCCCATGGTTCAGTGAATCAGACTGTGGGTCCAGTGGGCCCCTGCCATGGACAGACTACCCCCAATTTCTCATTGAAGGGCCAAACCTTCAAATTGTGGCCAGCAAATGGACTAAAAAGAAATATAGCAGCAGTCCACATTCAGCTGAAAAGGCCAAAGATCGAATGGCTAGGATATTACAATCCAGGAGACTTTCGGAGCATAAGCCTCTGACAAAGGGGCCCATCATATCAACGATCTGAACAACCAAACCATGGCACCACCTGTATAAATTAAAACCGGAGGATACCACACATCCTAGGGTTGCTTGTGATAGGACTCAACTTGTATGATTGTATCTATTGCCTTCTAGTTTATGACTTTATACTTATAAGCGTCACCGAAATCAAATTTATGTAACTGAAGCGAGAAGTGATGAAATAAGGAGCAGTATCTCAGAAGGGTCTACGTCTTTGCAAGCAGAAGTTGTTGCCAGTGCTAGTCAGGGACAAAAGAAGGGAATGGTTCTTCCATTTGCACCTCTTTCTATCGCCTTTGATAACATCCGATACTCTGTCGATATGCCACAGGTAACTTCGGAAAACTGATGAACCTGTGGCTTCAACAC
The DNA here is from genome assembly GCA_003013855.2 of Liriodendron chinense. Lineage (NCBI taxonomy): Eukaryota > Viridiplantae > Streptophyta > Magnoliopsida > Magnoliales > Magnoliaceae > Liriodendron > Liriodendron chinense. The sequence goes on along the minus strand of PVNU02000439.1, from coordinate 5,070,143 downwards.
AAACATGTGAATTTCTCATTAAACATGAACTCGCAGGAAATGAAAGCTCAAGGTATTCCAGAAGATCGGTTGGAGCTCCTGAAAAGTGTAAGTGGGGCTTTCAGGCCAGGAGTTCTTACAGCCCTTGTGGGAGTTAGTGGTGCCGGTAAGACTACTCTAATGGATGTGTTGGCCGGAAGGAAGACCGGCGGATATATAGAAGGGAACATCACAATATCTGGCTATCCCAAGAACCAGGAAACATTTGCTCGCATCTCCGGATACTGTGAACAGAACGACATCCACTCTCCTCATGTCACAGTCTATGAATCTCTCATCTACTCTGCGTGGCTTCGATTGCCTGCTGAAGTCGACACCGCAACAAGAAAGGTCAGTGCTGTCAATACTCATTTGTTTCTTAATGATCTCTTTTTGGGTGTATAGTTGGGTGTTGACCGACTGGTAAACTGGTGGGCCCAGATGTTCGTCGAGGAGGTCATGGACCTTGTAGAGCTGGTATCATTGAGAGGATCACTAGTGGGATTGCCTGGCATCAGTGGGCTATCGACCGAGCAGCGTAAGAGGATGACCATTGCTGTCGAACTCGTGGCGAACCCCTCTATAATATTCATGGATGAACCAACATCCGGACTTGATGCCAGAGCTGCAGCAATTGTGATGAGAACAGTGAGGAACACAGTCGACACAGGAAGGACAGTGGTGTGCACAATTCACCAGCCGAGCATTGATATATTTGAAGCTTTTGATGAGGTAAACAGCCAATTTAAGGTGGTGATTTGGCTTGTCTTTGATGATCTGCTTATTCATTGGGTCTTGCCTTCTTCCATAATTGCAGCTTTTCCTATTGAAGCGTGGGGGTGAAGAAATATATGTGGGCCCACTGGGGCACAATTCTTGCCATCTGATCAAGTACTTTGAGGTGAGGCTGTAGAAACTAGCAATGATCTATTCTCTAGTCTTAGATATGTTAATCTTACATATATTGCGTAATGATAGGATCGTATATGCATCAACAATGGAGATTTCATACTGTAATCTGAAAGCCATACCTGATTGGGAAGGAATTCCAATACCATCGTGTTGCCGAGAAGAACTCTTGGTCTTCCGCACCTAACACCTTAGGACTAAGGTTTTCTCTTGTATGTTGGTGAGGAGACCAAGACATATATTTATAGGAAAGAGGGCCAGAGAAGCTTACCCATCACACTTCTCTCCTCTAGGGTCTCCACACCATAGGTTTCCATATCTGACTTAATAAACGCGAATAGGAACCACGGTTCAAGCGTCCCGCCCCAAACCTATTTGTAATGATCACAACTATAGTGGGGTCCACTGAATCGCTCAATCTGAATAATCCAACGGTCATGATCTAAACCGATGATCATTGTGTGGCCCACTTAATGGAGTCTTACATTCTCCCACTCGGGCTACACTGATCTTTGAAAGAAAACAAAACATTTTATTTTATTTTGTGGAAAAATAATTTTATAAAAACGCATTTGTTTCAAAAGTTCCTAATAGGCGCCCTACTGATTTCAAAACAATACCGTTGGATAATTATGAGCAACGCTTGTCAGATCCGGTCCTATCAAGACCACTGATATTGAATCGTGGTAGTCAACACAACATTTAATATTTTCGAAGTGTGACGAATCACAATCACAAATACCAATAGCCTTAACGACATGGATCAATGATATGGGGTGTGGTATGAAGATTACACGTCTAATGTGATCATACGTGCTTATCTTCAAGTGGTCCTTCTGAACGTGTCTTCAAGACACAAACCAAAGTCTTGCTTACTCAAAACTAAATGTGCACACTGAAGGAGAAGCAAGATATAAACTGAAAAACAGAATCATCAATGCATAAAAGATATCTCTAAAAATATCTGGACATAGTCAGATCATATATGAAAACTCCCACTACTGAAATACATCCTTGGGATCAACAACTCCCATAGACGTCACATGCTCCTTAAAGAGCGTGATAGGAAGGCCTTTAGTTAGAGGATCCGTTATTATCTGCCTTGTGCCGATGAGTTCCACAGACACTTGACGATTCTGATCTCTCTCCTTCACAACAAGATATTTGATGTCAATGCGCTTTGACCTCGATGAATGCTTGTTGTTGTTGGAGAAATTAACTGCAGCTGAACTATCGCAATAGATTTTCAGTGGTTTCGGGATCATCTGTACAACCCGTAAACCAGAGAAAAGACTCTGAAGCCAGACCGCCTGATTCGTAGGCTTCATGACAAGCTACATATTCTGCTTCCATAGGTAGATGATGCCGTAATCTTCCATGATACGGCTCCACCAACCATCATGAATGCATAGCCCGAGATGGACTTCTTGCTATCGAGACAACCAGCAAAATCTGTATCTGTATATCCTACTAACTCCAAATGGTCGGATCTCCTATATGTGAGTTCGAAGTCCTTTGTCCTTTGCAGGTAACACAACACTTTCTTTACAGCTATCCAATGATTCATTCCTGGATTGCTAAGGTACCTGCCCAACATTTCAAGCCACAAAAGTAATATCTTGACGCATACATGATGCTCCCTACTGCTGACGCATACGGAATAGCTTTCATCTTGTCATTTTCTAGGTCATTCTTAGGACACTGAAATTGACCAAACTTGTCACCTTTTACAATAAGTGCTTGGCCAAGGATCACATCCTGGCATGCCAAACCTTTCGAGAACCCTATCAATATAGGCCCTTTGGGATAGGCCAAGTAATCCACGTGATCTGTCCCGGCTAATCTGAATGTCGATGACAAAGGAGGCATCACCAAGATCTTTCATCTCAAAATTTTGTGATAGAAATTTCTTAGTCTCATGCAACAATCTAATATCACTACCGGCCAATAAAATGTCGTCAACATACAAGACTAAAATGATAAACTTACTCCCACTGATTTTCATATATATGCACTCATCCGCAGTGTTTTCAATGAAACCATATGAGGAAACGACTTCATGGAACTTTAGGTACCACGTCGTGATGCCTGTTTCAACCCATAAATGGACTTCTTAAGTTTGCAGACCAGATGTTCTGAGCGTTTGGCTTTAAAACCTTCTGGCTGCAACATATATACGTTCTCCATAAGATCTCCATTGAGAAACGTAGTTTTCACGTCCATTTGATGTAGCTTCAGATCCATATGAACCACAAGAGTCATATGATCCTAAAGGAGTCTTTCTTAGATACAAGGTGAGAAAGTCTCCTTAAAGTCAATGCCCTCATGCTGAGTGAAGCCCTTTGCAACTAGCCTGGCTTTATACCTTTCGATATTGCCTTTAGAGTCCCGTTTGGTTTTAAATACCCATTTGCAACCAATCAGCCTAATCCCTTCAGGCAATTCAACAAGGTCTTAGACTTTGTTATCCTTCATAGATTTCAATTCATCCTTCATGGCATCGAACCAATGAGAAGAATTCGAACTTTGTTCGACTTCTGAAAGGGATATAGGATCCTTTTCAACCCCAATGTCAAACTCATGCTCCTGCAAATAGATGATGTAATCGTCTGGTATTGCAGATCTTCTTTCTATGTGATCGTCTTAATGGCTCATTATTCTAATTTGGTTTTCCATTTCCTCATCAGTAGGTTGTATTTGAGGCTCTACATGATCATCCATAAGGATCTCAGGGTCCACTGCTGGACGAACAACCATGCTACTCTTAATGATTGTGGTAGGAATCACAATCCGCTCTTCCTCAAATACAATATTTCTCAAGTTCGTGCTCCCACTATCTTCAGTGTTCTCAATAAACCTAACATTCGCAGTCTCAATGATTCTCATGGAATATGATAGACAATAAAATCTAAATTCTTTTTATCTTTCTGGGTATCCAATAAAGAAGCAACTAACAGTTCTAGGGTCAAGCTTTCTTTCATGAGATTATAAGATTTGGCTTCTGCAGGACAACCCCATACATGAAAATATCGTAGAATAGGCCTTCGCCCTATCCACAATTCATATAGAGTTTTCATTCCAGAGTTAGGCTGATTGCCACCCGCAGGACCCGTAGAACTTTTTTTTTTTTAAGTGTGCTTTCTTTTCTTATTTCCTTTTCGTCCTTGACCAGATGTCACTAGGTGTGCACTTTGTGTCCTGCTCGACCTTCTGAGTTTCTCTTCCTCCTGAACGCACTGAGATATCAGTTCGTTCAATGTCCACTTTTCCTTTTGAGTATTATACCTGATTTGGAATTGACCGAACTATGGAGGGAGGGAGTTCAGAACCAAGAAAATCTGGAGTTCATCCTCAATCTTAAGGCCTAATGCGCGGATTTTACCCTCCACATCAGACAATCCACCAATGTACTCCTTGATATTTCCTTGACCGTTATAGGTGGCTTGAGTCAATTTATGTAAAAGTGAACTCAGCTCAGCTTTATCTGATTTCTGAAATCGTTTTCCTATTTCAGTCAAGAAATCTTTAGCTTTCTCAGTGTTGGGCATGACACCCTGCATGGTCTCAGAAATTGAGTTCTTTATGATCTTGAGACACATCTTATTTGACTTGGTCCAAGCCTTGAAGTGAGCCTTTGCTGATTCCGTACTAGAGTCAGTTGGAATGAGAGGCTCTACTTCCTCCAGGGCCAGGTCCAAGTCCATGCAACCTAGGATTATTTCAACGGACGACTTCCATTTGGAATAATTGGACCCAGTGAGCAAAGGTATGGAATTGAATTGGGTTGGAATATTGGAAACAGTCATAGCTGGACATTCAAAGCATAAAACTCATATTAATAAACAAGTCCCATATAACAATGCATAAACATAAACCACAAATATCATGCATGTATGTTCATTCGATTGATTTGGGCCTTCAATCAAATGACCTAGAATGATGATGGGCCATAATCATCAAAATCTGGCAAGATCCCAGCGTATCATCACAATTCCTCCTTTGGGCAAAATTGTAACATACAGGAGGCTCTTCTGAACATGAAGCTGACCAATGTTGGTGAAATAAATCTAAGACGCCCATCATCTTTGGATGAAATGAGTCTTTCAAACCTATATCACTATCACCATCACCAATCACTTCATCCCACTCACACCCAGCCAAACGATGATACTTCTTTGTTCTGACAATTGCTCGCCTTGGTATGAACGCAACTGAATGCAATCCTATAATAGAGAGTCACTGAATTCCATATACTGAAGTCTAAGACCAAAGATTTTCACCAATTGAGGTCACTTTGGTGGCTAACACAACCAGCTTCAATCCCTACTCCCAGACTCAAGAATTGCTACATGGTCCTGCCCACAACAAACCATACTATAGGAGTCCTGATTCAATCTAAAATACAGTTGATAATGACCACCCATAGGCTCAAGCTTATTCTAAAGTGATGGTTAGATTTTATTTTAATGGTCAATCACTGAATACCAACCTGAAAATATGGGTAATGGTCATATTTCAGATTAAATCAAAACCAAATTGTATAACCATTTTAACTAAATTACCTAAGCCATCTATGAAATGAAACCTACCAACCATCAATATAAATTTATGGTTTACTCATGCTAAATTTGCCCAAGTATAATGATTCAATGGTTAAGATCATCATGTTAGGACATTGGGCCCGAATCTCCAAAGTGGGCCCCATAAGGTCCATAAGAATGAACCAATCATTAGGCCCCAAGAGTGACTTAAATAAGCTCAAATCTAAGCCCAATTAATCATCCAACATAAGGCCCAAACAACACCCAAATCGATCCGTGATATCAAAGAGTTAATGACAAAATTAATATTAAGGTTGGACCCAAGATAAGCATCAAAGTGGCCTAAAAATTTGAGCTTGAATTCATGATGGTGTAAGCTTTGATTAGGGCTAAAGATGGTCATTAAAACAGGCCTAAAAAGAGCTTGATATGACCCCAAAACCCAGCTGAAACATGCTAAATAAGCTCGGGTTTTGTTGTAATATATCAATATATCCAAAATGGGCCACATAACACAGTTAGAGGGTCCAAAAAAATGAAACATGCTTGATCCTAGGCCTAGTTCCAATTTTAAACAGATCCAGCATAATGACCCAAATGGCTTAGGAAGGAAGTTTGGAACTTAGTTCAAAAGTAGGCCCAATAGAAATGCACGACCTGGACCCAATTATGCTTAAAACATACTAATGGGCTGAACTGATTGGGCCTCGGCTGAGCCCGCTGGATCGAGCCTGACCACTTGACCCGGGCCGGGCTGAAATGGGCTGATGTGGGCTGGGTCCAAGCTCACAATATGGTGATGAGCATCTGTCTCTTTTTTTCTTTTTTTTTTGGGTCTTAAAATGATTTTAAAAAAAAAAAGGATCTGATACAGCACGGTGGGCCCAATTTCCACCTGCAACAGACCCATCACAATGGCCCGATCCATACAACATACAGGCTCAAGGAACAGGCCCTAAATCAACTTGAAATGGGCCCATACTCAGCCCACTGCTTATACAAAATAGCCCCTCACATAGTCCGATGGACAGCCCAAGCCTCTTTCATCTGCAACCAGCTTAGCCAAAGCCACATCCCAAAATGGAAACCGCCATTCTCGCAAGCCTAGAACAGCATCCAAACACCTGGAAAACCTAGCTGCAATTTACTTCCAAAGCCGAGTACTGGTGCTGAAAATGGAAATTTCCGTTCTCACCCAAATACTAGCACCAGTACATCTTCTACCGTTGAAACAGAGTTGCAATAGCCGCTGCGATAGGAGAAGACCTCCATTAATGGAGGCATTCGAGTTGCATCTAATGGCAGAGAGAACGATGGAGTCATCAATTGTAGATCGGGTTTCCTCCATGGTTGTCGGCACTCTGATTCAGGGCGGCGGATGTAGTTGCTGATTGTAGAAATTTCGCATTAGCCGGCCATAATTGTTGGAATTGGGCCTGGATGATCGACGGCCGTCGATCACGAACAATGGCTGCCACTGCTAGAAATAGGGCAGCAGCCGTTCTTCATGAGGACGGACGACAATGGCTACCTCAACCAAAAACAGGGCAGCGTCCCTTATTTTATTATTATTATTAATTTAAGTCTGTATGTCACACTGGCCAGTAAACCCAACCGATGATAGCTGCCCCTAATATTCACGGCTACGGACAATTGCGCAATGTGGGGCCATGGGCGGCGATAGCAACGCTCATGGCTACAGGGTGCGATGGCCCTAGCCATTGCGTCCAAAACAATAATGTAAGAGGTAATCTGAATAGGGTTTTTTTTTTTTTTTTTTTTTTTTATACGATTGCACAGCAACAAGACTATACACCCACGGGCAGCAGCCATGGCGAATGGGGTTCCGGCTGGCTAGCCGTGATAGCATCACACTACAATGGCTACAATAGCCTGTGATAGCATCATGGATGGCAGGTTCTGCAGTTGTCGGCAGCCGCCGACAATGGCTACTGGTGGAATAGCTGGTTGATACAAAACCAGCTATAATTATTACACTGTGCTGCAGGATTTCATGCCAAACAGAATAGGGTTGAAGACTCGGGAGGGTTCTGAAGACTCTCGGTACCGCTGCCTGATCTGAATATCCGGCTAACCCAAAAAACACACACGAAACATGGCATTCAACAAGGGTTTAGAAGATCCAATATCAGAAACTCTTTCATCCAATATCAGAAATTCTGAATATCCTCAAGATTAATGCATAGTTAGCTCTGATACCAACTGTTAATCTTACATATATTGCGGAATGATAGGATCGTCTATGCATCAACAATGGAGATTTCATACTGTAAGCTTAAAGCCATACCTGATTGGGAAGGCATTCCCGATGCCGTCATGTTGCCGAGAAGAACTCTTGGTCTTCTACACCTAACACCTTGGGACTAGGGTTTTCTCTTGCATGTTGGTGAGGGGACCAAGACATATATTTATAGGAAAGAGGGCCAGAGAAGCTTACTCATCACACTTCTCTCCTCTAGGGTCTCCACACCGTAGGTTTCCATATCTGACTTAATAAACGTGAATAGGGACCACGGTTCAAGCGTCCCGCCCCAAACCTACTTGTAATGATCACAACTATAGGGGGGTTCACTGAATCGCTCAATCTGAATAATCCAACAGTCATGATCTAAACCAATGATCATGTGTGGCCCACCTAATGGAGTCTTACAAGATCTCCGATGCTAATAGCTTTAATTGTTCTTCTTCTTCTTTTTTTTTCTTTTTTTTCTTTTTTTAATCAAGGGAATAAATGGAATCAGCAAGATAAAAGATGGTTATAACCCTGCAACATGGATGCTGGAGGTGACAACACCAGCACAAGAAGAGGCTCTTGGGGTTAACTTCTGTGAAATATACAAGAACTCTGAACTATACAGGTAGGTTGGCCAATAGAATCTTCCCGCTGTGTCTAGGAATCACTAGTCATGTATATCTCCAGCTATAACTAATCTTTGGCAATTGTTGCAGGAGAAACAAAGCTTTGATTCAGGAACTAAGTAAACCACCTCCTGGTTCAAGAGATCTTTACTTCCCCACTACGTACTCACGGCCCTTCTACACGCAGTGCCTGGCTTGCCTGTGGAAACAACATTGGTCATACTGGCGCAATCCACCATACACGGCAGTGAGATTTTTGTTTACAATCTTCATAGCCTTGGGGTTCGGGACAATATTCTGGGATCTTGGCACCAAAACGTAAGCTATCTGTAAAATCTAGATGAACCCAAACTCAATGCTCCTCTTCTAGGAGGTGTGTGCGTTTTAAGATTGGACTCGAAGATAACTTGATAGATGTTGAAATTTTCAGTTCAAGGCAACAGGATGTGTTTAACGCAATGGGCTCCTTGTATGCTGCTGTTCTGTTCCTTGGGTTTCAAAATGCCTCATCTGTGCAGCCAGTCGTGTCTGTTGAACGAACAGTTTTCTACAGAGAGAGAGCTGCTGGAATGTATTCGGCTTTGGCATATGCATTCGGGCAGGTAATTACTATCTACATTGTCTTACACAGAAACTGATGTACAAGTCCTTTATTCATTCTCTGTATAATGAGCATACTCGTAGTACTGCCACCTTATTATCTATTCTCAACCTTGTTGCATTCCACTTTGCAGGTCACGATCGAGATTCCATACGTCATGGCGCAGACCCTGGTGTATGGGCTTATTGTGTATTCTATGATCGCATTTGAATGGACGGCTGCCAAGTTCTTCTGGTATCTGTTCATCATGTACTTCACATTGTTGTACTACACGTACTTTGGAATGATGACTGTTGGTCTCACTCCCAATCACAACATTGCCGCCATAATTTCAGTTGCATTCTATTCACTATGGAATCTCTTCTCGGGCTTTCTAATTCCAAGACCGGTAAGTTGGTATCCTATATATTCTATACATGTTGGGTTTCTTATGAGAGTAGATCCTAAAAAGCTTTTAAGTTGATTGCAGAGGATTCCTGTGTGGTGGAGATGGTATTATTGGGCATGCCCCGTCGCCTGGACCTTGTATGGACAGATTGCTTCGCAATTTGGTGATCTAGAGGATAGAATTGACACAGGTGTATCGGTAAAGGCATTTATTAAGAGTTATTACGGAATCAGACATGACTTCCTAGGAGTGACTGCTGTTATGGTCGTCGTGTTTGCCGTTATATTTGCATTCATCTTTGCATTTTCAATCAAAGTGATCAATTTCCAAAAAAGATGAGGCTTGTCACGAGAGAAGTTGATGGTGTCAACCACCTCCCAGGTGCATTCATTGTATTATGGAGTTTTATTTTGTAAAGTCAGGGATGCCGCATGGTGTCCTACAGAACTGTTTGAATAATTTATTGGCATTTCTTTGTTGAGGTTTGATGATTGTTCATTTGGTATCAAACACTAGAGTATCCAAACGTAATCTTTTTCCATTACTTATAAAGTTGCAACTGAGCCATGATGGGCTAGGCTGAGGCACCGGCCCACCCAACTCAGCTGTATGCCGTTATGGCATAAATATGTCATAAGGGACTATGATCTACCACTATAAATATTACAGATGCATAGTTGAAACAATAATATAGTCAATGCAAAGTTAACACTCAAAGGACAACTACCCTAGGACAGTCAATGTACTATCCATCAAGGACGGCCTCTGCGGTCGTTCAAGTTCACGGTCGCAATTTGGTCTTAGTGCGGTCCCCATCTTAACAACGAGAGTAGTCACAGTGTTACCACTCAGCTATTACTCAGTGGTCTCTCAGCTCGGATATCTGAAATGACATGGGACATAGGCATTCGATCTATCAAAAAGGCAGTCTTGTCCATACAAAGCTTGACTTGACCTTCAGTGGTCCGATATATACAAAAAACATAATCCCTGTTGACATAGTATTTGCCTTTTAATGAAGGGTCATCGATCATTCGATGTAATTAAGGAGCTTCTACCAAATCACGGTCTGAAATGTACAAGATCTTAGAATCTCTGAAAATAATAAAGATTCTCTTTACTCCTTGTTTTCTATATATTTGTTTGTATTGTTTGTGAATGCCTATGAATCCCCCGATTCCCCCAAAATAAGTAAATACAGATGAATTTTTCATTATCGTCAAAATTCAGTTTTAACTAGGGCTGTCAACGGATCGGATTTGGAGCGGATCGGGGCTGATCCGAATCCGACCCGATTTGTAATTCGGATGATCCGACTCCGACCCGAAATCCGACGGATCTCTAAACATTTGATCCGAACCCGACCCGATTGAGATTCGGCTGATCCGACTCCGATCTGACCCGATCCAAATACATGTGGGTACCATTCAACAGGTTGGATGGTAAATACATGTGGGTACCATTCAACACACCCACCCTGTTAGCTGCAACGCACACACCCCATTAGTCACACGATGCTCCCACGATCTCTCTCTCTCTCTCTCTCTCTCTCTCTCTCTCTCTCAGCCGCTGTGAAGTAGGTTTTTTTTTTCTTTTTCTTTTTTTGCAGTCACGCAACAAAAAAAATAGAAAGAAAGAGAAGAAGAAGAAGAAGAAAAGTAGAAAGAAAAAATAGAAAGAAATCTTGCAAAAAAGAAAGAAAGAAAAGAAAAGAAGAAGAAGAAGAAGAAGAAGAACTGACCGTGATTGTCTGGTGCCTTGCGCAGCTAACAGGGTGGGTGTGTTGCAACTAACACGCCTCCCATCTCTCTCTATCCGGCTGTAGTAGCCGCTGCGGCTTGTGAAGACCCCTCTCTCTCTCATTGCAATCGGGTAGATAAGGCTTTTTTTTTTAATGTTCCTTTTATACCCGGGTAATCGGATCGTTAACGGGTCGGATCAAGGTCGATCCGAATCCGACCCGAATATTAAACGGATCAAAATCTTCGATCCAAATCCGACCCGCTAATCCGATTATTGATCCGAATCCGATTAAATCGGATCGAATCTGGATCAGGAGTCGGATCATGATCCGAGCCATTGACAGCCCTAGTTTTAACAATAATAATTCAATAAGGCTGGACTAGTACATTTAAATTTCTCAGCTACCTGGTTTATTACTAGTTGGGAATCATCGATCACCATTATATTTCTGGTTCCCAATTCCATGAGTAATTTTAAACCAATTATCATAGCTTCATACTCAGATTGGTTATTTGTGCATTCAAATTTTAGATGAAATGCGTATTCATATCTAGCTCCATTAGGAGCAATTAACACAATCCCTGCTCCAGAAGCCTTCTCGGTTCTAGAACCATCAAAACCTAATTTACGTAGTGTTAAATAGACATGATACAAATCTAAAACTCTTTAGAGGATAACTGAGTTTCCAAGTCAAAAGGGTGATCACCTAGGATATTAGTGATAGCTTAGCCTTTCACTGCTTTTTAAGGAACATACTTAAAATTAAATTCAGATAACGCCAAAACCCATTTGCCGATTCAGCCGTTTAATATTAGCCGACTCAACATATATTAAATTAGATCTGTTAAAACGATTACATGGACTTCTTCAGCTAACAGAAAATGCCGAAGTTTTGATGCCGCGAAGCACAGGGACAAGCACAATTTTTCAATAGCAGAATAACGCTTCTCAGTGTCCAACAGAGTCCGACTTAAATAATAAATTGCCTGCTCTTTGTAGTTGTCATCCTCCTATGCTAACAGAGCTCCGATTGATTCTACTAACGCTGTCACATACAATTTGAGTGGTCGATTCTTCACGGGGGGCACCAACACCAGCGGCTGCATCAAGTATTCCTTAATTCGATCAAAAGCCAGCCGATGTCCTGCATCCCATCTAAATTCATCACCCTGTTTTAACTTTAAGAATAGAGAAAAAAAATGTTAGTTTTACTAGCAGCACAGTTCGATATGAAACGTCTCGTGTAATTGACCTGGCCAAGAAAGCATTGCAATTCCTACTTGATTTTTGTGGATGTGCGTTGATGATTGCCCGCACTTTATTTTGATTGGCTTCGATCCCTCGTTGGTGTACAAGGAACCCTAAAAAAATTTCGGGCGACACCCAAAAGCATACTTAAGGGGATTCATCTTTAGTTGATGAATTCTCATTTGTTTGAAGTCCCTTTTCAAATTAGCGAAATGGTCCTCAACATCAACCGATTTTACCACTACATCATCAATATAGACTTCCATAAATTCACCAATCATATCATAAAATATTGCATTCATGACCCTTTGATACGTTGCACTAACATTTTTTAAACCGAAAGGCATGACTACCCAGGAATACATCGCCAATAGTCCAGGACAACGAAAAGTTATTTTGGGTACATCATCAGAAGCAATATAAATCTGATTATATCCTGAATGGTCATTCATAAAAGATATCATCTGATGCCTAGCTGCTCAGTCGATCAGTTGATTGGCTATCAAAATTGGATATTCATCTTTTGGTGTTGCCAAATTCAAATTTCTAAAATCAATGCATACTTGAAGCTTACCATTTTTCTTGATCACTGGAATATGTTCGAAATCTATTCTACATATTTGATTGGTCTGATGAATCTCGCCTTCAGAAGTCGTTCAATTTCTTCTTTAATTTTTTGGGTAACTTCGGTCGTCATGCACCTTGGAGGTTGCTTATGCAGCCGATATCATTCTTTAAGGGGTAACTTATGTTCAACCAGGCTACAATTAAGCACAGGCATCTCTTGGTAATTCCATGCAAAACAGTTTGCATACTCTTTAAGCAATATTATAAGTTTGTGTTAATCTCGTAGTGAAAGAATACCACTAATGAAGGTGGGTTTTGGATTGTCCCTGGTACCTAAATTTGTTTCAACAAGGGAATCCTGCACTTGAGCTTGGTCATCATCTAGTTCATTAGGAGCTTTTTTTAGATCGGCCATGGTTATGCCATTATTGGTCACTTGATCGGTCGGTATGATGGCTTCGGAAAAATTAACAAAACAACCATCTTCCTCTTTAAGTCTATCCTCTAGAGTTTTTACCCTAGCCGTGAGGTCGGCCGATCCATGACTAGCTAATATTGGACTAGTCATGGGATTTCTTCGATTACACATCTCTAAGTCGGCCCATGTGGGATAATACTCATTAGTCGATCCCTTTTAAGAAAAGCTATATTAGGCATTCTTTGGCTTATGTCACCTGATCTTTTAGTAGTTAAGATACCCATTGGATGCCCATAATTATTTCTTCCAATGAACTGTAACGTACCACTTCTTCTTCATAATAACAAGGCCCTTTGGCATTCGAAGTAGCCAAGAACGGTTTATTATCAGTAATGACTAATTCAACCCTGTTCTGATTCTAAAATATAACGAACTAATGTAGGGAAGATGGTATACAACCAAAGGAATGAATCCAGTCCCTTCCTAACAGAGCATTATATCTGGAAGAAGTATCAACAACAAAGAAAGGGACTACGACCTTCTTAGTACCCTCAAGCAGATCGATAGGTAAAATGCCATGAGTGTTGGTCATCCCACCTGCAAAATTACTTACAATAACATCTGATGGGATCAAATCTGCTGTAGTTTTTCCCAATTTCGACATCATTCTGACTGGATGAAGATTCACAGCTGAGTCATTATTAACGAGAATCCTAGTAACAGGACAATTATCTAAATGGGTCGATATGTATAGTGGCTTGAGATGTTAAGTAGACGGGTGACTTCTCTATTACAACCTTTTTGGCCATTGGCCCAGGTTCAATGGTAACTGTTTTCACCCGGGTTGCCAATGTGATTTCTAGTGAGCTTTCATTTATTTCTGTATTTTGAATTGCTATCGATGGGCATAACTCTTCTACATCTTCTGCCATCTTGCTAGGTTAAGAAGATTTTGCTTGAAAATGAGCTGGGAGTGTAAATATCATGTTGCTTTGAAACACAATGGGCGGCAATGTTCCAAAGACAATTTTATTACCCAAACATTGCCCCTCAAGTATTTCTTTTTGAATGTCTTGATTAATAGATGAAGTAACCTCTATAGGCTCATTCATAGCCATAAGCTCATCCAATAACAAATCATCATCAACCAACCATTCATCGCTTAAGCACCCAGCAGATACGTCAGCATTTATGGCAGTCGTAATATTATCACCTGGATTGCATTCATCATTTTGTGGCTTATCTTCGAAGGATGTAAGGACAACATGATTTATATTAATATCAGTAGATTCCTCATTGGATTGAGGCACCTGCCAAAACGACCGTATGTTCCACCTAGCAAACTGAGTTACTCCTTTAGCTTCAGCCTCGGCCCTTCTCTTGGCCGCTCGTCAGCATTGTCATCGTCGTTTTTGTGAATGCGTCATAATTTTTGGGACAGTGGGAAATTTGGGGTGTCTTATCCCTTTTCATACTTCTACTTGTATAGGCGGAGGCCTAACCATTCTAGATCGAGTAGTGACCTAGATTCCCTGATGCTTCGTTGTTATAACTCTAGATGGATGCGTTCAGCCGGTATCGACCGCATGTTTTAGGCTTCAATTTTGCTCCTTGAATGACCGACTAGTCAATCTAGATTGTTGTAAACTTCGTGAATAGTGACTGCACAATCTAGTGTCTAGATTTAGACGTTGTTCATTCCTGGGTCGCCATAACATCTTGGCTTTTTCCCTTTGTCCATGATATTAACGATGTTGATACGTCGTCCGGGCTTGAGATTGTGAAAATGTTCGTTGACTTTTCTTCTATCTCAAATCTATTTTTAGTCTTGGCCGATCATTGCCTCACAGATCAGCCGTGACCATATTGGTTTTCATGTCGAGCAGAAATGGATTTGTATCGATTAACATTGTCTCTTCATCTTTTTTTTTGAAAACTTTAAGAGACCTTTATCAATATTTTCTTGAATAACATTCTTGAAAATAATGCATTTGTTAGTGGAGTGGTTTCGAGTTCTATGTCATTTACAATATTCTCCTTTTTTTAGTTCTTCAGCCGTAGGAATTTTATGGTTAGATGGAATTTTGATAAATTTTCTAGCCAATAAGAATTCAAATATTTTATCAGCCCATATAATATCAAAAGTATATATTTTATGGGTTCTTCATGTGGAAGATGTTGTTGCTTTAGCTTTGACCAGGGCTGAGCAAACAAATGGCTTTTTTGCAATGACCTCAACAATT
The DNA here is from genome assembly GCA_003013855.2 of Liriodendron chinense. NCBI lineage: Eukaryota > Viridiplantae > Streptophyta > Magnoliopsida > Magnoliales > Magnoliaceae > Liriodendron > Liriodendron chinense. The sequence continues at coordinate 5,054,587 of PVNU02000439.1, read as the reverse complement.
GCAACTTCGTAATTAAGATCGTAATAATATGTCACAAGCCATAAATTCTTTTCCCTAGAACCCTCTTGTAATAGCTCTTCGTACCTTGAAACCTTCCTTGTTAAATCATATAGATCCACAAACTCCATGCTAACAAACTTCTTACGGAGTTTATATTCCAATCCATCTAATGCCAATTGCACAAATTCAGCTTCTGGGGTGAGTACCTTACAGTGACTTCTGAATTTTTTAAACCGAGCAATGTAATTTTCACATGATTCTCCAGGCAATTGCCTAAATTGCGCAAGATCAGTCATAGTAATTTCCCATTCTTTACAAAATAAAATAAAATAAAATTTGAGCACAAAAATTTTCTTCTAATTCTTGCCAAGAATGAATCAAATTTGGCAACAAATTAAAATACTATGTAAATGCAGTAGCTATGAAAGAGTGGCCGAACAACTATAACTTGTAATGGTCATTGTTAGCCAATTCTCCACACTGCATAGTAAATTGACCTACATGCTCAATGGTGGATTGACCTGTATCACCAGAGAACAACGCAAACTCCAATTAATGATTTCTTAGGAGAGGGTGTTGACGGTCGATCCATTCTAGATAAGGTTTATGGTAAACTGGAATGGTATTTCGGCCTAACACTTATCCCGCCACTTCTTGGACCAACTGTACTATTTGGTCGCGATCCATTCGTTGAGGTTCAACGATTGGTGGTATCTCAAGACCACCGCGTGGCAGTCCTTAGAACAACGGATTCTGTAGAAATGGTTAGAAAGGTTGCGTTGCAGGCGTTGTGTGAGCACATGCCTCCGGCGCAAAATATCTAACCTCCCTATCGAGTCGTCTAAATTCAACTGGAGGAGCTGTATTATGTCCACTCAGAATTTGTGTATTCCGTCGGATCAAAGGTGGTGGTTGGGCAACAGAACTCCCTTCATTATGTGATAATGGAAGGGACACCCGTTCCGTTACCACATTTAGCAAACAATGCATGGCCTCGATTTGTTGAGCCATTCATTTGTTAAAATTTTCACTTTGTAAATGGAGATGCTCGGCTTGAGCTTGAATTAACTCTATCTGAGCTCTTCCCTGTTCCTGCATATGTTGAACATTCATTCGTACTTCCCTCAAGCTAGCTGTTATGTCCTCTAGAGACGTAGTATGAGATTGCAAGGTCATTGGCTGATCAACGGGGTGAAATAATGCACTACTATTTAAATTTAACTCAGGGGTCGATTGAATCGGAACCTCCACAAGAGGAGTCAAAGGAGTTGGGTTGCAGGCTCAGCCCTAGTAGCTCAGCCTCGCCTCATCATACCCGACTGCTACGCTTGATAAAAGAACCAAAGTCGAGTCCCACTAGTTGTGCCAAAAAATGTTGCTCGTTATTCTTCAGCCACGCATGTGAAATGTTTGCGGGCGTGATAGAACCGATTGTGCGGCTCGATTCCAACTGAACAACGATGACTCCAAGCGCCATAATAGGTAAATACGCAGTAATCAGCTGTATATAATTAGAATCTATGTAGATTGGCCACCTATTTAGCCATTCGCTCAGTTGTTTAAAGAAAATCAGGCGATACTTGGAGGGTGGGGTTCATCCTCCAAAGATGGGTTACACTCATGCCTTTCGTAAAAGGACTTTTCGATATGGAATAACGTAAATCAAATACCAAAATGGGAATACTTACAATCGGCCGCTTGGAACAAATTGCAGTTCACCTTTCAAGACAGAATACGTTGTTTAAGCTAAATCCAGCATATGAGCGTAGACTTTGCTTACTGAATTCTAGCTATGGATTTTCTGCTATAGAATGTAATCCCAAAATTCAAACTAGAGAAAGACTATTCTAAGGAAAACAAAAATAGATTATGCTAAGAAACACAAATAATAAGATAGTAGGAAAACATGATAAATTTAGATATTTGATTTGATTTGGTTGGTGCTGACCCCGAGCTCGGCCTTCCTCCTTGCTATTTATAATCATCAATTATGTAACTGCTTAATTTCCTCGGCCAATTAATCTTCTGGGTTTTCCTTTCATTACTATCTTTTGTAACTGACTTGCTGACTTGTTTATACTTGTTCATCTGTGTGGACCCTCGCCGTTTCCGCGCTCCCACACTACGTTCTCGTCCCTTTCCCTTTCGGGAAAAGAAGGAGAGGAGGATGCGTGAGTGCGAACCGCCGTTTGTGCCACTGGCTTGCCTCGTTCTCGAGGGCTTTATTTGGTTGTCGTGTCAAGCTGGATGTGTTTAAATGAGTTTATATAAGACCAGAGTCGCCACTAGCCAGTTACTTCGAATCTACAGTCGGCTAGACCCCGTAGAACGTTAGGGAAGGGGATTCGAAGATTCCTTCCTCTAAAATGACTCCTTTTGATCTACGGCCAGAGATTCGAGGTAAGGGATCATGGTTACAGGGTAGGGAAGAGGTTAAGCACCCCACACACTGCCCGTACCGAAGTACGGTCTCTACTTCACAGAATCGAACTAATACTTGAAAGTCTGTTTTAATCCTCGTACATTCTTATACATGACATGATGCATGAATGCGGGTCTGAACAGTAAGAGTTTCTGATGGGCAGGTTCCAACAACGAGCAAGCCCAAAGCGTACGCTCGAACTGATAGGTGCTTAATATAAGACGTATGCAATGTGCTTGAATAATCAAGGTGCTTTATAGTGAAGCATGAATGCAGGTCTGAACAATAAGAGTTTCTGATGGGCAGGTTCCAACAACGGGCAAGCCCAGAGCATACACTCGAACTGACAGGTGCTTAATTTAAGACATATGCAGTGTTTTTGAAGAATCAAAGTGCTTGCAGTGAAGCAGGGGAGTTGGAAGAAAAGTAAATGTTGCACTTATGCTAGATGCAAATGAGATGATGCTGGAAAAAGAGTAGCTGGATGGACAGAGGTGTCGCAAGAGTTGGCTTCGAGTGGCTGGATCAAGACTTGTATGGCTTGGGAGACTTGGACCAATGGTCAGGCTGGGCTGGACCAGGGCTAGGCTCTCCTCACTCGGGCTCTCCTTGGTGAAAAGATGGGCTAAAAGGGTGGAGGATGACTCGGATCGCACTCGGGCTGAAGAGAGGGAAGTGGATGATGAAATGAGAAGGGGAGGGGGGTATTTATAGCAGCGGGCAGTGGCAGGGCTCGTAAATATTTTTGGGCGGCCTGCTATGGGCCGCCCGTACGGACTCTCCTCGATTTCCAGCGAGGTACGGTCGCTCCCTCGGGGCTGTTGTTTGGCTCGGTGGGTTGACTCAGTGAGTTGACTCAGCAGGTTGACTCGGCGGGTTGACTCGGTGTTTTGACTCGACGAGTTGACTCAACGGGTTGACTCAGCGGGTTGACTCAGCGGGTTAACTCAGCGGGTTGACTCAGTGGGTTGACTTAGTGAGTTTGACTTTTTTAGGATTTTTTTTTACTGGCTTTATGGGGGGTTTTTCAGGCTAATGTTTAGGACTGGGTTGACTGAGTTCAGGCTTGAACTGGGCTATGGAATGGGGCTTACAAGGGTGAGTTTGGCTGAGTTTGGTCTTGAGATTTGGGGGTATGGTCCTCCATTCATCCAGCTATCTCTACCAACAGTGTAGCCGAAGGTGGGGTGTCTACAATCTGTTATGGTATCGTGGCATCATCTAAAAACGCCAGCTGGATCACTACAAAATTGGCTATAACTCTGACTACTTTACTTTTTCGTTTTGTAGGGTTGTGCAAACCACGTTTGCACTGATCATGTGATTGGTCTCTTAGACCTGCCAAAAATAGAGTACAACACCTATCACCTACATAATGTTTTCAAATAAGTTAAAAATTCACTCATTTTGACTTTGGCTAACTGAGCTCACCTAATTCCATATGTCTTTAGAATAATGCTTTTGTTTGATCTACACCGTCCATCCTTCGTGGATCATGAGGCAAAAAAATAAAAAATATTCAAATATCAATTGAATCCCACAAGAGTTAAAGGTGGCAGTTAAATTCCACCATTAAAAAATGCTAGGCCCATTGGTATTTTTTTAATTTTTTCTTTTTCAGTAGAACTTGTTCATTATGTGATGTGGACCTAAATTAAGGGCACTATAATTCCTTTTTTGTCATCCAACCTGTTTGGCCTCTAAGAAGTTATCAAGGGTAGGCGTCCAATCCCTTATATTTTCTATGGTGTGGTCCACTTTGATATTTGGATTTGCCTTATATTTAGATTCATGCCCCAAAATGACCTTAAAAAATGGATGGTGTGGATGTACCACATACATCATAATGGCCCACCCTGAACTTTCCGTAGCCCAAAATACATCGCTTTAGCCATGTACGAGGGTTAAAAAACGTTCCACCAGACCAAAAGTGTACCAACCGTCAATATTCAACACGCACCAGCAGACTAGAATCGGATTGCCGTCCATTCATTTTTTCCAGGTCATTTTAGGGCAGGAGCCCAAAATTGAAGCATATCCAAAGTTCAAGGGAACCACACCACAGGAAACAGTGGGGATAATGATGTCCACTGTTGAAACTTTTCGATGGCCCACAGTGATGTTTATTTGTCATCCAACTTGTTCATAAGGTCACACAGACGAAGGAAAAACACAAATATCAGCTTGATCCAAAACTTCTATGGACCCATGAAGATTTCCACGGTAGGCACTCTTGTGGTGTGATCCATTTGAGCTCGGACATGCTTCCATCTTCGGCTCACGCCCAATGAGCTGGTAAAACAGATGGACTGCGTTACTCAGTATGCAATCAGCTTCCCATCAGACCAGCCTTATTTTTGGGCCAGGGATGCTTAGGCCCGCCAGTCAAATGGCTATAACTTCCTATAATTGCAATTTTTAACCAATATTCCTACTTTGGGCTCCAAGATGAGTGGCTCGGATCAAGATGATTGTGCCAAGCAATAAAAGTTCTAAAGGTGCCAAAATAGGAGTGGCAATGTCCGTCACGCTTTTAAGGCGAGTTTGGACAAAAGCTAAATGGGAAGTGGGTCAGGCTCAGGTAATGAATATGGCCCGTTTAAGTAAATGGGTTGGGTTCAGGTCAGGAACACTACTCAACTCAACCAGCCCATATGGCTTATCAATGGGCTGGGGTAGATGAACCGATCGTACCCGGCCCATTACCCTACAAAAACACGTACCCATTAATTGTGCAGGCTGGGAATACCTGTAACCCCATATTCCATCCTTAAACACAAGTGGGTTGAAGTTAGGTGAAGCCAGCTGGTCGAGCCCAACCCAGTTACAATTAAATGGGTTAGGTAAGGTTGGGGCTTGGGCGTCATGAATTTTCAGTGGAATCTTATTAGGTTTCAATTCATTCAAATGAACAATCTGAACACCTATCGCTTCATTTGGGCCTTTCCATTCATAGATGTGTCCGATTGGGCCATATGCTAATGAGTCACCTGTTTGGGTTTGGTCCAAAATTCTTGAACTGTTTATTAAATGGGTCGAGCTTGGCTAATCCCAACCTGACCCAAACCAACCTATTGCCACCCCTGGCCACAAGTTACCATCTATCTCTGTCCCAACCCACTCCACGTGTATCTCACGTGCTATTTAACTAATCATGAGAAGACGTACGGGCATAGGTATGGTGTGAAGCATGTTTTGTTTTCTTATTTGTCACGAGAATGCGTCTACCAAACTACATATAAACAAATGAAATGGAGGGAGAGCCAAACGGGCACCTTTTTTTTTTTCTTCTTTCTTTTTTTTTTATAGTTCTAATCGGTTGCACTTCTCCATTTCTCTTTTATACCTCTTACTTTGCAAGAGAAGCAACCACCCTCATTTAACATGAAATTCATTGAAAATGCCCATATTGCCCATTTTAATAGCTCCATAATGACAAAAATGCCCCACTTATCTCTCTTTTATTTTTAGGGAGTTATTTAACACCCTCCCCAAGATTCACCTGATGCACGTGATTTGCAGGTGACTATGTGCATCCACACGGAATATTCTTGCCCTTAATAAAGAGTAAGGAAACCCTGTTGTCATTACACACACACACACTCAGGCAAAATAGAGGCTCAATGCGCAAGCACTCATAAATTATAGCTGCAGCTAATATGGGATAAATTGTGGAAATTTGTTCTCTTAAGTCACCATTCAAAAATCAGATTAGTTAGGAAATCCTACATTGAAATAGGAGAGTTAGATATTTTGAATCTTAACCATCCAATGAATATGGACCAATTCAATGGTCAGGTAATCAAACAAACCATAATTGTTAGTTCATGTTACATCTAGAACCCATTATTTAGAGAGAGTAATTTAGAAGAAAGAAAAAAAAAAAAAAAAAACATGCAAACAAGCCTTTTTTCACAAATAACCTCTAGAAGGGACCTTAAAATACTGAAATTTCTTAAAATTCCTTCTTTTTATGGGTATTTCTCTAAAATCCTATTTTTGATATGGATTCAGAAGCTATCGAAAAAAAGTTGGCTATAATTTGCATAGTTGGGTAAATAAATATCCAACTAATATCTAATTAAAAAAGTTAAAAATAAGTGAAAATTTTAATGAAATTAACAAAATACCTAAAAAATAGAAAAATAGTATTTTCCCCATAAATACTACGTACTATATTAGTAAAAGTATAGCAACTTCCCTAACATAATAAGCTAATATCAGGTTAAAATCCTCAAGAATTAAACAAAAACTTGCCAACTTGGATGTTAGATAAAGTCACTCACAACAACAGTCACCATTGACCGCATCATCTATGTCATATATTACATTTTATATTTTAATTAAAAATATTACTAATTGAGTTATTTATGAAAATACCATCAGCTAACCGAGAACCAAGTACGTATATTATATTTATCTGACCTTATTAGAAGTTGGGTAATCAAATAATTGAGCAATGAGGTAAATTCTTTTATTATAAAAATCTCCTATTCATATATGATTTTCTCAGGTTAGTAGCGTGGGATATCCACAGTCAGCCCTACCCTTTCTCCCACAGACCCAAGCAAAGGATTGATACAAAGGGGCAGCTTTACAATTCAAACACAACCTTTCATGTCTGACAAGTGGGGCTAATTTATCAGTAATCCAGACCGTTGATCTATTGATGACTCTAGATTGAGCACGCACAAAAAAAGTTTTACAGATTCGAAGATCCCAGCCATTGATATATGGATTGCCTTATTTGAAGACCCCGGTCCATGATCTGGATTGATGAACCATAGGAACATCTCTCACAACTGAAGGCTATGTATGCTATGCAAAGAAATGTTACTACTGTTTAATACCCTTTTAAGGGTGCTGCTTTGATATTTTGGTGGGGTGTTGGCTGTTAATCATTTGCAAAGACAACAAATATTAACTCAAATTAAACCATCCAATTTGTGGGACCCGCTGTTGATCAGAAATAATTTAAAGGTATGTATTTATTTATCTAAGGATGAGTACCTTATACTCCCTTTCTTTTTTCTTTTTTCTTTTTTTTATGGGTTAGTTCACACACCCCATTATTTGTACACCCAACCACCCCTGTTAGTCACATCACAATGTTGGTTGAAACGAGTACTATCTTCACTCAGTGACACTTGAGGCTATATCTTTTTTAAAGTACCTTAATTATTTAACTACCATGCATCCGGTCCTGTACAGTGAGATTACCTAACAGCGAGACTATCCGGTCCTGTACGGTGAGCTCCACAGCAAGGGCCGCACCATCTTGTGTGAGGCCGGGACTGCACCTGATCCGCTAGCTAAACTAGGTGTAGCAACTTCATAGTATTGGACATCCAATTGGTGGGCCCTGATGTAGAACAGGTCACTGATTATTTCATGGCCCAGATGAACCAAAAGAAGACCGGTCAGGGTCGAAAGTGATCCAAACTGTCAGGATCGTAAACCAGTCGTATCTCGCAATTAGGAATGAGTTTCTGGACATATAATATATCATTTTGGGGTAGCTCGAGCTACTTTAGCCACCCAACCCCGCTATGCTGGGTTGCCCATGCCAGAATCGCGAGATTCGACCATATCGACAGTGATTAGGCTAGTTTATTTTCAGTTTTACTATTTGTAGTAAGTTTTAATTCAATCATAACTTTAGATCCGTAGGGTTTTAGAGTTAGTGCCCAACATGAAAAAGGCTTAGAATATTTAGTAGAACAACATGGTTGGGCCCGTTTGATAACTTTCTATTTTTGGCTGAAAACCAAGAGTTCTAGTAGGATTGAACGACTTATATAAATAGTAAGTTTACTATTTATAGTAAGTTGCGTTTTCTAAGAGTTTGAGTTTGAGTTAGAGTTTGGTACTTTATCTAGGGTTTAGTTTCCTATTTACATGCATTGTAATTCTAATTTTATTCATTGAATTATAAAAAAAAATTATTTGAAATTAATTTCCTCTTTTTATCCTTTTGTTTCTTCTTGTGGATTCGAGAAACAATCGGTTAGGGAGACGGTGATTGATCTACCACGTCCTGCCTACGCCATTGGTATCGGAGAGAGGTTTCTTCCTCAAGAAGATGACATCTAATGAAGGGTTGGATCCTCATCCTAAGGACAATGCTCCAAAAGACAATTTAATGGCTACAGCTTTCGAAGCAGCGCAACGGGAGAACCGGTTGATCCTGCAAGGTATACAGACAACTCTCAACCAAATTGCAGTATCGCTAGCTCCGCTTCGAGCCCAAGGCGACCAACAACCACCAACACTTGCTATACGGAATTATCTTGTAGTTTGCAGAGCACCCCAGGTAGATAATCGTAGGGCCACACCAGATGAATCAAAACCAAGCGATGACGAGGTCGAAGACATTTTGGTACGACGACCTGCGTTAGGGAATAAGCGTGTGGAACGAGCAGAATGAGATTATCAGGGCAAAGCTGATCTTCCCAGCTAAATGGCCTACTTCGAATAGAGGAGTTCCTCGACTGGCTGGCAGATGTCGAACAATACTTTGACTATATGGAAGTGCTGGACGACAAGAAGGTAAAACTAATCGCATATAATTTAAAATCCAATGTTTCAGCGTGGTGGAAAAACCTACAGGTTTCCCATGCCTATCAAAACAAGACACTCATCCGAACATGGCCTCGGATGAGACAGCTTCTTAGGGCTTGATTCCTACCTAGCGACTACGAACAAATTTTGTTCCAACAATATCAAAATTGTCATCAGGGAAATCGAACCGTAGCCGAATATCTTGAAGAATTCCAGCGATTGACTATACGAAATAATTTATCGGAATCAGAGGCACAACAAGTATCATGATTCATTAGTAGGTTGTGATTTGCAATCCAGGATCGGGTCCAGATGCATCCAGTCTGGACGTTGAGTGAGGCCAACCAATTGGTCACCCGGGCAGAAACACAGTTGTCGCAGCCCCCTGCTCGACCCTATCCGGCAACACGGAATCCCATCACCGAACCCACTCAAGATACAACATTGGCCAAAGGCAAGGAACCTAGAGGAGGGCGTCCTCAACCTCCTATGGTCACGAACCAGAACTGGAGGAAGCAGTCCCTCAAGGCCTCAACGTGCAACTCCCACTACAGCGGATCCTAACAGTATCCCCAACCCATATAGTCGGCCAAGGCCAGACCATTGTCTCTGTTGTGGCCAACTAGGTCACTGGTCGAACACTTGCCCTCAATGCCATTCAGCCCACTTAACTACGAATGAAGGTGACACGGAAGGCGAAGTAACGGAAGACAATCCTAAATTGGAACAGGCCGAAGAGGGGGACATAGAAGATGTAGATTGACTGACTGAAGAACATGGGGAATCGCTAGTAGTGAGACGACTACTTTACGCTCCCAAGAGAGAAGTTCACCCACAAGGACATAATATCTTCCGCACAAACTGCACCGTGCAGGGAAAAATCTGTGATGTGATCATAGACAGTAGGAGTAGCGAAAATATTATCTCGAAAATTATGGTGGATAAGTTACATCTACCTATGACGAAGCACCTTATCCCTTACTCAATCGATTGTATCAAGAAGGTGAACGAGACAAAGGTAACTCATCAATGCATTATCTCGTTTTCCATTGGTAAGAGCTATAAGGACGAGGTCCTCTATGATGTGGTCGACATGGAAGCCTACCACATGTTACTCGGGCGGCCATGGCAATCGGATTGAGATGTGATACACAGCGGACGAGAAAACATATACATGTTCACCAAGGATGGTCGAAAAATTGTTTTGACCCCTATGACACCAAAGAAATATCCCGAAGCTTCTAAAGTGGAGGGAAACTCTCTCCTTACCATTCGCGAGTTTGTTAAAGAATCAAAGGAAATGGGCGAAATATATGCCTTTGTGGTAAAAGGCGAGGAGTTAGGATCCTCTACTATTTCTCAACACCTTAAACCATTGCTAGATGAATTTTGAAGTATTTGGCCTGGAGATTTACCTGATGAGTTGCCCCCTATGCGAGACATACAACATCATATCGACCTTATCTCAGGGTCCAGTTTGCCCAACTGACCGCACTATCGGACGAGTCCAAAAAAGTGTGAAATTCTACAAGGACAAGTTGAGGAACTGATCCGTAAGGGTCTCATTAAAGAAAATATGAGCCTCTGTGTCATTCTGGCATTCCTTACCCCAAAGAAAGACGGAACTTGGCGTATGTGTATTGATAGTCGCGTGATTAATAAAATAACAGTTAAATATCGATTTTCAATATCGCAGTTGGATGACATGCTTGACATGCTCGAGGGCTCCAAGGTGTTCTCCAAACTGGACTTACGGAGTGGATACCATCAAATCCGTATTATGCTAGGTGATGAGTAGAAAATGGCATTCAAGACTAAAGAAGGGCTATATGAGTGGCTGGTTATGCCTTTCGGTCTAACCAACGCACCAAGCACCTTCATACATTTTAATGAACCAAGTGTTGAAGCTATTTATTGGTCATTTTGTTGTCATTTACTTTGATGACATCCTAATATACAGTCAGGATGAAACGGAGCACATGACCTACCTCAGAAAAGTGCTACAAGTGTTGGCCAACAATAAATTATACTTAAATTTGAAAAAGTGTAACTTTTTAACTGATCGATTATTGTTTATGGGGTTCATTTGTCGTCCACGGATATCCGAGTGGACGAAGAGAAAGTTCGAGCAATTCGGGATTGGCCGACTCCGACAAACATTCATGAGGTACGAAGTTTTCATAAGTTGGCAACCTTCTATCGTCGATTTGTGCAAAACTTCAGCAATATTGTCACGCCGATTACCGACTATATGAAGAAGGGTTTGTTTCAATGGATTGAAGGGGCAAAGAAGAGTTTGCAGAAATCAAACATCGGTTGTCCACTACACCGGTCTTGGTAGTCCCCAATTTTGATAAGTTGTTTGAGGTAGAATGTGAAGCATCTATTGTCGGCATTGGGGGGGTCATTTCTCATGAGGGCAGGCCAGTTGCATTTTATAGTGAGAAACTCAGCGACACACGACAAAAGTGGTCGACCTATGAGCTTGAATTATATGCAGTGGTTCAGGCACTACGCCATTGGCGCCACTATCTTATTCAAAAGGAATTTATACTGTACACTAATCATTAGGCCTTAAAATTTGTCAATACTCAGACTAATGTGAATCGTATGCACGCTAAATAGATTTCGTTTTTATAGGAATTCACGTTCGTTTGGAAACACAAATCAGGGCAGCAGAACAAGGTAGCAGATGCACTTAGCCTACGTGCATCCCGTCTTATTACCATGAGCAGTGAGGTGGTCAGATTCGACTGTTTCAAGGAACCTTATGCCGATGACGAGGATTTTGCAGATGCATGGAAAAAGTGCCAAGAGGGTCACCCGAGTGATATTCTAATTCAAGATGGTTTCCTCTTCAAAGGGAATCGACTTTGCATTCCGCAGAGTTCGTTACAGGACAAAATTATTATCAAGCTACATGGTGGTGGCATCGGCGGTCATCTAGAACGAGATAAGACTTGAGCGATGGTGGAAGAGCGGTATTACTGGTCGCAACTTGCTCGTGATGTTGGCAGGGCGGTACAACGATGTCATATTTGTTAGACCGCTAAGGGACAATCTCAAAATACAGGTCATTACACGCCCTTACCCATGCCAGATTCTCCTTGGGATGATTTATCTATAGATTTTGTATTAGGGCTCCCACGAACACAACGCGGCATGGACTCAGTGTTTATGGTGGTAGACCGATTCTCCAAGATGGCACACTTCATTCCATGCAAGAAAACCTTTGATGCGGTACATGTTGCGAACCTTTTCTTCAGAGAGGTTGTGCAACTACATGGGATTCCTAAGACGATCACTTTAGACCAGGATACAAAGTTTGTTAGCCATTTTTTGCGAGCCTTGTGGAATCGGTTCGGTATGCGACTCCAGTTCAGCAGTGCTTACCATCCGCAAACAGATGGGCAGACTAAGGTCGTAAACCGCACATTGGGAAATCTCATCCGTTGCCTTTCAGGTGATAAGTCGAAGCAGTGGGACATGGCCCTGGCTCAAGCAGAGTTTGCGTTCAACAACATGGTAAACCAATCAACAGGGAAATCCTCGTTCCAGATTGTTTATGGGTGCTTGCCTCGTCATACACTCAATTTGGTTCCCCTGCTCAAGCTTCCGGGCATGAGCATTACAGCTAAACATATGGCGGACCGAATCATGAATATACATACAGACGTGTACAACAAATTACAGACTTCGAATGAGAAATACAAGAAAGCAGCCGACAAGCATCGGCGTGCCAAAGTGTTCAAAATAGGTGATTAAGTGATGATCCATCTATGTAAATAGCGATTTCCTACCGGGACCTACAACAAGTTGAAACACAAGAAGATTGGACCGGTACCAATCATTCGCAAGATCAATGACAATGCCTATATTGTTGATCTTCCGAATGACATAGAGATTTCAAGGCCTTTCAACGTGGCAGATCTTTACGACTATCATGAACTAAAGCTGGACGAGAACTCGGAGTCGAGTTCTTTCGAAGTGGAGGAGACTGATGTACAACGGGTCGCTGATTATTTCATGGCCCAAATGGACCAAAAGAAGACTGGTCGGGGTCAAAAGTGATCCGAACTGTCAGGACCGTAAACCGGTCGTATCTCACAATCTGGAATGAGTTTCTAGACATATAATATATCATTTTGGGGTAACTCGAGCTACTTTAGCCACCCAACCCCACTACGCCGGGTTGCCCATGCCGGAATCGCGAGATTCGACCGTATCGATGGTCATTAGGCTAGTTTATTTTCAGTTTTACTATTTATAGTAAGTTTTAATTCGATCATAACTTTGGATCCGTAGGGTTTTAGAGTTAGTGCCTAACATGAAAAGGGCTTAGAATATTTAGTAGAACAACATAGTTGGGCTCGTTTGAGAACTTTCTATTTTTGGCCAAAAACCAAGAGTTCTAGTAGGATTGAATGACTTCTGTAAATAGTAAGTTTACTATTTATAGTAAGTTGCATTTTCTAGGAGTTTGAGTTTGAGTTGGAGTCTGGTACTTTATCTATGGTTTAGTTTCCTATTTATATGCATTGTAATTCCGATTTTATTCATTGAATTCTCAAAAAAACAATAATTCGGAATTAATTTCCTCTTTTTATCCTTTTGTTTTTTCTCGTAGATTGGAGAAACAATCGGTTAAAGAGACGGTAATCAACCTACCACGTCCTCCCTGCGTCAGCCCCATTTAGGAATGCACATGGCCACGGCCCAAGAATAGTGCTAATAAGACAGATCTTGATCGTCCAATATTTAAGACCCTGGAAACCCGACACGACTCGTTGATAACAAAAATAAGGAACAACCAACATCCAAAAAAAAAAAATTAATAAATAAAATAGTGCAAAGAGCGGCTCTTCTATCCAACCGTCCAATGTCAATGAAGGCAGGCCAATCTTAAAAAATATAGGGAATTTTTCAAAAATAAAAAATAAAAAAACCTACATATTAATGAAATTTACATTATGTACCTTTCTCAAAAAGGTTTCAAAAAGCTACCTCATTACCTCCCCTTACATTTCTGCACAGGCAGGCAGGTGGGCGTGCCAGCAGATGAGTTGGCTGCTTGGATGGGCTGCATCATGATGCTTATGTAAAATCCAACCGGACCACCAAGTGTCACCTCATGTTAGATAATGGGCCAAAAGATCACCCCCATTCATAATTTAGGTGAGTTACGTGATTGAAAATAGGTACAGGGCAATGATTGCCCTCCAAATTGTCTCCCTTGGTATGGCCCACCTCAATCATGGATAGGTCTAATTTTTAAACCCCAAGTCTAAATTTTAGTGCGGCATCTAATGGTTAGAGAGGATTTCATAATCATCAAGGTGGGACTAGTAAAAAATCAAGGGTAGATGTCTCTCTCAAAATGTTTTCTTTGGTGTAGCTTACCTAAGTTTTTTTGGCTCTACCTAAACTGGGATTAGGTATCTAACGGTGAGAGTGGATCATGCATACACATCATGGTGAGCCCCAAAGAGCTCAACCTCATGGGAAGCGCCCATGAGGTCGATCTCATGGTAAGGAAATGGTACCATGAGGGCGCTTTCCACGAGGTTGACCTCTGTGAGCCTCACCATGATATGCAATGGACATCTATGCCATGCATTTGGTAGGTATCCTCTAGATCATAAATTATGCCAAAAATCAGTTGTATCTAGAAGTTACATTTGCCACACCATCTAAAACCATGGGACATCATGCCTAAAATATCTAAAAGCACTTGGTGGGACCCACTTGAGTTATGGAATGGCCTAAAATTTAGTAACCCCTCATCCAAGTGGGACACATAATGGATGGTCGAACTGATGAGCGCTTCTCATGAGGTTGAGCTCTATGAGCCCCAACATGATCTATGTTGAACGTCCATACCATGCATTGGTGGGTCCCCTTTAGGGCTTGTTTGGCACCATGGATTTGAGAGGAAGTGATGAGAAGTGGAATCCATGATATGAATTCTCCTCAATTTCAATTCTTATCAATTCCAGATGGAATCCATATTGAAAGCTCATTTTAGAGCATAATCTAAAACAATGAAGCAGCTCTAAATCCCAGATGAACCATCGTACATGAAACAGTGGTAATTGACCATTAATGGGCCACAAAAGTTATGTGCCAAATGAGATTTGGATCATCCTCATTTTTGGGGTCATAAGGGCAAATATGTCACATTAACCTATTTTAAACATTTGAAACGGTAGTTAACAAATATGTTATTTTATATTCAATACTAGTTTTCCGACTTTAAATTCAGATTTCAGGTTCAAACTTCGTACTTCAGATTTAACAAACGGGCCCCAAGTCTACCACTATCCCAAAGCTGTGGGTGTTTAAAGCATGAATGAATATGTTTTGGATATCTAAATGTAGATCTGATGTATGGGCGGTAGTGTAACATCTCATCGATCATCCACACTGCCTCATGTTCATGGTGGGGCCCAAAAATCAGGCCAATCCAAAACTCTGGGCGGTATTTGTCACAATGCACATTAAGACTCTT
Source organism: Liriodendron chinense (assembly GCA_003013855.2). Taxonomy (NCBI): domain Eukaryota; kingdom Viridiplantae; phylum Streptophyta; class Magnoliopsida; order Magnoliales; family Magnoliaceae; genus Liriodendron; species Liriodendron chinense. The sequence goes on along the minus strand of PVNU02000439.1, from coordinate 5,039,096 downwards.
TTTTGGAGGATATTTATGAAAAGTGGCGAGTTTGGGTAATTTAATTTTTCTAAGCACGAGATTTAAGAGTATTTTTAGAAACGTGGTCCGTCTAATCATTGATGGAACCGTCCATTAGGTTCTGCTCACTTCTCACAGACCACCATGACAAACTCATATTGATCCAATGAAGCTAACATTCGAAAGTTGGCCTCTTTTGATCATAACCATCAGTTTTCCAAGACATACATGGATGGATGGTTATCATCGTCTGAGAAAAAAATAGTTCCTTGGATGCATATGTTCCCCAAAGTGAACTCTATTTAATGGACTATTCATATTGATGATTTGCATTCTTTGATCCAAACCATCCAGTTTTGCATGGTAATGATCAGGACTGTTCGTTGGAATGATGTGCGCAAAGAGTTTCACTAAAATAGTATCATTTGTACCCAGAGACCGCTGAAGCCATCTCCATATTGAATTACCTGTAAAAAGAGAGGAGAAATGTGCAAGTTTCAATCTATCAATTTTCTAGGCACACCAAACTTTACATGAGGGGTCCACCTTTTTGCAATCCAAACAGCTCATTCGGTGGGTCCATCATGGATAACAGATACCCAAGAGATCTCCCCCCATCAGATGATTCCAACCATCCAATCACCCCATCATCTTGTGTACTGTCATTTCATCAACTATTTTGATGAGAGCTTGCATAGTACACTCAAGCCACTAGATATTCAATTTGCATACTCAAGAGCATCGATCTTGAGTATTCATGGTTGTCATTGGCCAACTAAATTTCTGTCTCGTTAGTGAGAACTGAGAAGGGCATGCATGTTCTCATAACAGGAAAAGGATAATTTGTTTCACAATAGCTCTCATAACATGCCGGCTTTCTATCTAACAAACATCTATTTGTCGAATTCAGATAATTGATTGTTTTTCATTTTAACTGCCTAGTTAGGATTAGTGCGACTTTTGGGTACTGACCCATCTAAAGTGGGCCCCATGATTTGGATGATTTCTGTTGAGATGCATAATGCCACATGTACAGTGGATGTTTCCATGTGTATGGATCATCACACTCACGTGACTCGAGTATCGAAGTTTTTTTTTTTCCCTCTCTTATTTTGAATCTCTCTAGGTAAGCTTTTGCCTAATAGCAATGGTTTAGAAATAAACAAATCAATTTTTTTAGCCAAAATCAATCTTGAAACAATGCAAAGTCTATTCTATTTTGGAATATGAATTCATATAACATAACACTCACATGAGTTTAGATATCAAGGTGCAATCGTCTAGAGCTCCAAAAGTAGCAAAATCTAAAGGCGAAAAAGGAGAAGACTTGAGAAATGATCAAACAGGACTGCTAGCATGATGTGAAAATGTGTCCGGGCTCCATAGTTACATTTCTAATCACCTTATTAGGAACTTCCAAGAAATGCTCTGAGGGCAATTTCATCAGTTCAGAAAAATGGGCAGGGTTTCTTTAGTCATTAGGAAATGACAACCTCTTGCCCTCTCTATAAAATGTTTTATTGGTAAGTTCCTAATAAAACAATGTCAGCATACGTCCATTTCCATCTAAAAATAATTCAAAATTAGATTACAAAACCACCAGTCGGTACTGCTCTAAAGTTCTATATATAGTTCCCCCACTCATTTCAATCCATCAAGACCCTTTAACCACTTCTTAACAGCAAAGAGCCTTGTATCTGCCTGACTGTACAGGAAAAAAAAGAAGAGACTAATCTTCTTCTCAGTTTCTCAAGCTCCAAACAACGAGATTCAATATTCTTAACCTGAATATCCAAGAACCTGTCTGGGTTTTGTTGGAATTTTTCTCCAATTCATCAAGACACATCAACCTCGTCAGCAAAGAAAATGGAAACACGAGAACAAATCCGTCAAATTAGCAGGTTGTACAATCTCTAGATGTCAAATTTCACTTTTACTTCTGTAGGTTTTTCTCTTTTCTAAAGTCATTTAAATGGATGGTGCTGATCTCTACAGTGGCAGTAGTATGCGCCGAAACAGTTCCTCAATATGGAGGAACACGACGGCTGATGTTTTCTCAAGATCAAACCGTGAGGAGGATGATGAAGAAGCTCTGAAATGGGCTGCACTAGAGAAACTGCCGACTTATGACCGTTTGAGAAGAGGTATCCTACCTGTAGCTCCAGGGGACCTCAGGGAAGTCGATATTCAGAATCTTGGATATCAGGAGAAGAAGATTTTGTTAGATAGATTGATTAAAGTTGCAGAGGAGGACAATGAGAAGTTCCTGCTGAAGCTGAAGAATCGAATCGATCAGTAAGAGCTGTTGTTTTCTTTTTCTTTTTTTTCTCCTGTTTTTCTTTTCTTGATAGTTCTTGATGTTTGGATTTTTCATGTTCTTAGCATTTTAGTAATGCATGATTTTTATGTTAATTCTGTTTCTTGATTTTACTCAGCGTTGGAATTGATCTTCCCACAATTGAAGTCCGGTTTGAGAATCTAACTATTGATGCAGAAGCTTACATGGGTAGTAGGGCTTTACCCACGGTCCTCAACTTCACTATCAATGTTGTAGAGGTAATTCACACAAGGAACCATATGATCAATGAGAACAAGGATATGCACACACACAAAAAAGACAGAAAGAAGTAAAGAAAAGAAAAAGAAAACCAAAGGAGAAAGAAAGACGAAGAAGAAGGAAAGAAACGAAAAAGAAAAACAAAGGAGACCTCCCCCTCTCTCTGTTGTGATGTGCGCATGCGTTTAGGGATGAGGGGGAGGGAGAGGAGTTTCTAGAGAGTGGGGTATCGCTGGAAGCTAAAGGAGAGGAGCAGCATAGGCTGCTGCCATGTGGGCCCACAAGAGGTTGCCACACTGGCCAAAGCAACAATAGCAACATCCCACAATCAATGGGGTAAAGAAAACCATAGATTTGAAGAATGCAAGCCTACAATCTCGAAGATATGTGGGCATGGTCTACCCACTTTGGATCTCATCAAATCAATGGTCTAGACAATCGAGCTGTACAGCTGACTTCTCCAAACTAAAGGCTCAAAGATACCATGCCTAGCCTCAACATGAGGATCATATAGCTTGTCAATTCAGAGATACTCATAAAGAAATGTAGGATTTAGGTGTTCATTAATTGTACTGATTTGTAATTTCAATTTTGTGAAGGGATTCTTGAACTATCTCCATATACTTTCTAGTAGAAAGAGACCATTATCAATCCTTCATGATGTCAGTGGTATCATCAAGCCTTGCAGGTAAGAGAAGAAGGGTTTTGATCAAATAACGAATTGGGTTCTGATTACTTTTGCTTTTGGTATAATGTAAAGGGATTCTGTTCCTAACCAATTGATAGTTTTGTTCACATACTTTCACAGATTGACTTTGCTTCTAGGTCCTCCAGGCTCGGGGAAGACCACTTTACTCTTAGCTTTGGCGGGGAAGCTTGATTCAGATCTGAAGGTACGAATACTCTGCTCTCTCTCTCTCTCTCTCTCTCTCTCTCTCTCTCTCTGAGAATCCATGATTGCTGTAATTTCACAACTTCTCAAGAATCCTTTGTCTGTACACTTATGGGACATGTTTTTCTTCTTTTCCTAAAAATGTCAGGTTTCTGGGAGAGTAACTTACAATGGTCATGAAATGGAAGAGTTTGTGCCTCAGAGGACTTCTGCCTATATCAGTCAATATGATGTCCATACAGGGGAAATGACTGTGAGAGAAACCTTTGCTTTCTCCGCGAGATGTCAAGGAGTTGGAGCTGGTTATGGTAACAAAACATGATCTTTCCTCTGCTTTTTTTTTTTTTTTGAAAACCATTTCAGGAGAATTTCTCAAAATTTTAATAATTTATTTCCTTTTTCACAACAATCTAAGAAATGTTGCAAGAGCTGTCCAGGAGAGAGAAGGAGGCGAATATTAAACCTGATCCTGATATCGATGTCTACATGAAGGTGAGATACAAGTTTCTTCATGATCAGAGAATTCTCTTTGATAGAGATAGATCCAGTTGGCCTCAAAGTGTGGCAAGGAGTTCTCATACTTATACTCCAGTTGAAAGAAAAATTCAATTACTAGTATGGCCTCTGATTCATTCTATCACCAGGACAATGCAAAGTTCCTTGTTTTTTTTTTTTTTTTTGAAAGATCAACGGTGTTCGATAAGAACTAAAGAATAGGGAAAGATTCCAAATAAAAAGATAAGGGCACAAGGCCCTAGATATAGCAAAATCAAGAGCCTTGTTAGAAGAGTCTCTGGTTGAGGGGGTAAACGAACTTTTTAACGCCCCAACCAAAGATATGATCTCTTTGACAATCTAATCCAGACTCCAATGCTAGTACTTGATTCTTCGACCACGAGAACACAAAGTTAAGCCTCTAAAAATCACCATATCAAAACCCTTTCTTTTTGTCTTTCTTCGGCTTTCAACTAGTCTATGTTGAGCATGATAATCCCAGAGCATTACTTCTGGATGATCCCATTTTCTATGAACAGTCTCCCTTACTGGAGAGATTTCAACCTGGAGTTGGAAGCATGGTGCTCTTGTGATTGGTCTTCCTCAAACTGTGACTTCAGACTATCTTTACTTTGGTCTTTCTCCTGTAGTTGATAGTTTTGTAACACTTCTTACCATGGTCTGACTTTGTTCTGACCTATAATGCCACAAACTGCTTGATCCCATGGATCAAGTCATATCTTTACCGGAATGGTATTTTATTTAGAGATCCTTCTAGGCAAGGATTCACCAGTGTGCTCCACCCTTCCTTCTAAATGGCTCAATCTGGATTATGGGTTTTGCAATCTGGATCAAAATGGAGGAAATAGCGTACCAGGCACCCATGCCCATACCATGTTCTGGAGCGACAGGTGATCCAGGTAACCTTGGGATACACATATACCTATTGTTTTCCATGCGCTGAACCGTCATCTTCTTTCTCCAAGATTTGTAGATCACCACAACGTCACATCTCATGCGATCTCATCATCCTTGAAGCTGTCATCTATTAAATTGTTCTTTTTCAAAATCGAAACTCATGACATTTTCCATCATCCTTGAAGTCATCATATGTTAAATTGCTCTTTTCATCATTGAAACCCTTGACATTTTCTCAAAATTGGTAGGCATCTCTCAAGCCACTTCTTTGCTACCGCATGAACACTTCTGGTAGCCTTCCTTTTTGTGAACCTTGATAATTTCTTCAACCACGTCCCTTGATCATTTCTTCAGCACATCTTCATCATGTCACATATAAATTATAATGAACTTTTTACCATGTGTGTGTAGGCAATAAGAACAAACACCCAACTATTTCTCCATGTTCGTCAAATAATCTTTCCTAAGTTTCTTGCAAAATGTAGGTTTTGGATCAGACACACTAGCATCATCCAATTCCAAGAAACTTAAATATTTGTATGATAGAATTGTTGTTTGAATTGCCTACATAACTGTTTTTCTTTGTCAAAATTCAATATCTGTCATTGGCGCTACACAAGGTCTACAATTATCTTCACCGTCACAAACTGCAACCCACCAAACCTATAGAATGGAGTCAATGGACTTGCTCTGATGCTAAAATGATATAATTAAATTCTCGATCTGCCTTACTCAAATAGCAGGAAAATAAAACCAAACAGATTTTACCAAAGAGAGAGCCCTGGAACATTCAGAAATGCAACAGAAGCATAACCTTAACTTTCATGTTAGAACCTGAACCCTACGATGAAATACAACCATTTGCTCCATAGACTAAACTTTCACAATTGAGATAAATGACTAAAACAGCCCTAGTTACCAGTTCCCTAAGAAACTAATACTAGAAAAATAAAATATAAAAAACCTCAAAATTCTGTTGCCAATCTTGTCAAATATATTGAGGTTATAATTTGGATTCCAAGACGATGACATATTGAAAAAACATATAGAAGTAGTCCTTGTGGATTTAGAAAAGACCTACGAAAACCTTGCGAATTTGTTTTTATAGCCTTCTTGTAGGAACCAACCAGTCCATGTCATTCCCATAATTCCAGGGTCTTTATTTTTGCATGCCCCATTTTCAACATGCACCGCCATGGTATATTAAGATTTTCTACTTCTTTCACAGGCAGCAGCACTGCCAGGGAAAGAGGCTAGTGTAGTGACAGATTATATTCTGAAGGTATGTACTATGACTAAAGAGACGAATCATTTTCATAAAGCTCTAATGCTTGGAGGATTCCAGTACCACAAAGATGAAATTCTTTCTTTTTTGGTTTTCTGTTCTCCTTAAAACATCAGATTTTGGGACTGGAAATCTGCGCGGATACCCTGGTAGGAGATGAAATGTTGAGGGGTATCTCCGGGGGACAAAGGAAGCGTGTCACGACAGGTAGAACAACCACGGAAAGAATGTCTGAGATTGATATCTGAATTTGGAAAGAATGGCTGAGATTGAAATCTGAATTTGATCCCTTTTTCTCCTCAGCGTTTTATGCATATTTATATTGTTTCTTTTGGACTATGAAGGGGAGATGCTGGTTGGACCTGCAAGGGCATTGTTCATGGATGAGATATCCACTGGTCTAGATAGCTCCACTACTTTCCAGATTGTAAATGCACTCAAGCAATCAATTCACATTCTTAATGGGACAGCCATTATTTCTCTGCTCCAGCCAGCACCAGAGACTTATGACCTCTTTGATGACATTATTCTTCTCTCAGAGGGGCAGATTGTGTATCAGGGGCCCCGTGAACACGTGCTTGAGTTCTTTGAATCCATGGGGTTCAAATGCCCTGCGAGAAAAGGTGTTGCAGATTTCTTGCAGGAAGTAAGTTTCCCAATCTAATTCCATTTCTTTAAAGCTGTAGAAATTTCAGGAAGGCAACAATAAAATGTACATTCAAAAGTACCTAGGAAATTGGGGTTGGCAGAAAGCTTTCCCACAAAATAATAGTCTTCCCTTGATGCTACAAATTAATGTTTCATTCATTTCAAGCAACCAAAATGCACAAACAGATTAGCATTAAACTGATAGCTTTCTACCCAAACTGAAATGCTTGGTAATTTCAAAGGAAAGCCAGCCCACCAACATTTTGAACCAAATATCAATTCAGGTGGGTGGAGTAGGTGAGGTGAGAATAACAGGTACTTACGAATTCACCCAAAATTATTATGATAGCATGGAGTAACCACCACTGACTTCTTTTTAAGTCAACAGGTGACATCAAGGAAAGATCAGCAGCAGTACTGGGTTAATAAAGATGAGCCTTACAGTTATGTTCCTGTCAAGGCATTCGCAGAGGCATTCCAATCATTCCATGTCGGTAAGAGATTAGGAGATGAACTCGCCACACCATTCAACAAGAGCAAGAGCCATCCTGCTGCTCTGACAACTTCCAGATACGGCGCGAACAAGAAGGAACTACTGAAGGCCTGTATCTCAAGAGAATATCTGCTAATGAAGAGGAACTCCTTCGTCTACATCTTCAAGATGATGCAAGTGAGTAAGAGCACACACTGAAAACTGCACTTGAGTTCCAAGTTTACAAGTACCACAATCTTAAACCCTAATCTCTTTCCTATTGTAGCTCACAACTATTTCACTCATTGCAATGACGGTATTCCTGCGCGTCAAGATGCACCATGATACAATAGCTGATGGGGGAATCTATATGGGTGCCCTATTTTTAGCACTCTTCACGACCATGTTCAACGGGTTCGCTGAGCTTTCCTTGGCCATTTATAAGCTTCCTGTTTTCTACAAGCAAAGAGACTTCCTTTTCTTTCCTGAATGGGCCTACTCCCTACCTGCATGGATCCTTAAGATTCCAATATCAATCGTGGAAGTTGGGATCTGGGTTGGCCTCACTTATTATGTGATAGGCTTTGATCCAAATGCCGGGAGGTAAGATTGAATAAAGAGATTGAAACAGCTCATTTCCATTTCGAATTGCCTCGCTGTCATTGTTACTAAGCTATAACAGTAACGTGGTTGGTGCAGGATGTTTAGACAGTATTTTATCCTTCTATTGGTTAACCAGATGGCCTCTGCAATATTTCGAGTCATTGCTGCATTCGGGAGGACCATGATCATTGCAAATACATTCGGAACTTACGTATTGCTTCTAATATTGGTGATGGGCGGATTCGTCATGTCTCGAGGTAAAATGCCCAAACAAAACATGATTTCCAGAAAATATCTGAAATGCCAGTGTCATGGTTGAGCATGTTGATGGAATGGGAAGTACATTTTGTAGATATATGCACTAGTTGACTAAGAATTACTACGTGTTTCCCAAGTCGATGTTTTGATTGCATATATCGGCGGGATGGCTTCATTTTGAAGTTACTAAGCATTTGGGACGGCAAGGAAAATATACCCAAATGGTTTGATTATCGGTACTCCACTACTCTCCAAAATAGGACTTTCTTTGTTTCATGAACTACTTGAAAGGTTCTAAGTATCATCTGAACCAGTACGTGTCACCCGATATGTACCGGTATTGTCCATGAATAATATGGATGTATCAACTTGAAAGAGCCTGGTACAGGACAATGCAGGGCCATATTAGTGGTGAATAATATGATACCCATACACCAATTTTAAACCTCGACTTGAAATGAATGACATATCTCCCATTCCCGACATACTTCAAAAGGGGTGTCAACTAAACCTCCTTTATTTGGCTACAGAGGATGTAAAGAAATGGTGGAAATGGGGTTATTGGAGCTCACCCTTGATGTACGCACAAAATGCAATCGCTGTCAATGAATTTTTTGGGAAAAGTTGGAAACATGTAAGGTTCTTGTTATGAATTTGGAAAAGTTTCATTTCGAGAAGTAAAGCAGCTCAAGTTTGAGATTTGGCATTGTTTTACAGTTTCGTCCTGGTGCGACAGTACCATTGGGAGTGGAAGTCCTGCAGTCACGTGGAATCTTTACTCACGCATATTGGTACTGGATTGGCCTAGGTGCATTGGTTGGTTATATATTACTATTCAATGCTGTTTTTCCCATAGCTCTTCATTATCTCAAACGTGAGTACCCTCTTTCAGGATATGCAGCACCAATCCCATCTAGATTCTCATAGATTTCCTTATTTAAACACTCAGAAACAAGTGCTCACGACTTCTTGTTGTTTGAAATGGCAACAGCATTTGGGAAACCACAAACAGTTTTATCAGAAGAGGCCTTGAGAGAGAAACACGCTAACAGAACAGGAGAACTTATCGGGCTAACAACCGGAGGAGGGAGCTCTGCTGACCACACAACACCAGAACGTAAACTCATTCCAGTTTTCTATGAGGACTTGCACGATCTCCAAGGATATGAGAAGTATCCTCATGTTTTCAGTTTGTACAAGTGGGGCCCATGGTTCAGTGAATCAGACTGTGGGTCCAGTGGGCCCCCGCCATGGACAGACTACGCCCCAATTTCTCATTGAAGGGCCAAACCTTCAAATTGTGGCCAGCAAATGGACTAAAAAGAAATATAGCAGCAGTCCACATTCAGCTGAAAAGGCCAAAGATCGAATGGCTAGGATATTACAATCCAGGAGACTTTTGGAGCATAAGCCTCTGACAAAGGGGCCCATCATATCAACGATCTGAACAACCAAACCATGGCACCACCTGTAAAAATTAAAACCGGAGGATACCACACATCCTAGGGTTGCTTATGATAGGACTCAACTTGTATGATTGTATCTATTGCCTTCTAGTTTATGACTTTATACTTCATAAGCGTCACTGAAATCAAATTTATGTAACTGAAGCGAGAAGTGATGAAATAAGGAGCAGTATCTCAGAAGGGTCTATGTCTTTGCAAGCAGAAGTTGTTGCCAGTAATAGTCAGAGACAAAAGAAGGGAATGGTTCTTCCATTTGCACCTCTTTCTATCGCCTTTGATAATATCCGATACTCTGTCGATATGCCACAGGTAACTTCGGAAAACTGATGAACATGTGGCTTCAACACAAACATGTGAATTTCTCATTAAACATGAACTCGCAGGAAATGAAAGCTCAAGGTATTCCAGAAGATCGGTTGGAGCTCCTGAAAAGTGTAAGTGGGGCTTTCAGGCCAGGAGTTCTTACAGCCCTTATGGGAGTTAGTGGTGCCGGTAAGACTACTCTAATGGATGTGTTGGCCGGAAGGAAGACCGGCGGATATATAGAAGGGAGCATCACAATATCTGGCTATCCCAAGAACCAGGAAACATTTGCTCGCATATCCGGATACTGTGAACAGAACGACATCCACTCTCCCAATGTCACAGTCTATGAATCTCTCATCTACTCTGCATGGCTTCGATTGCCTGCTGAAGTCGACACCGCAACAAGAAAGGTCAGAGCTGTCAATACTCATTTGTTTCTTAACGATCTCTTTTTGGGTGTCTAGTTGGGTGTTGACTAACTGGTAAACTGGTGGGCCCAGATGTTCGTTGAGGAGGTCATGGACCTTGTAGAGCTGGTATCATTGAGAGGATCACTAGTGGGATTGCCTGGCATCAGTGGGCTATCGACCGAGCAGCGTAAGAGGATGACCATTGCTGTCGAACTCGTGGCGAACCCCTCTATAATATTCATGGATGAACCAACATCCGGACTTGATGCCAGAGCTGCAGCAATTGTGATGAGAACGGTGAGGAACACAGTCGACACTGGAAGGACAGTGGTGTGCACAATTCACCAGCCGAGCATTGATATATTTGAAGCTTTTGATGAGGTAAACAGCCAATTTAAGGTGGTGATTTGGCTTGTCTTTGATGATCTGCTTATTCATTGGGTCTTGCCTTCTTCCATAATTGCAGCTTTTCCTATTGAAGCGTGGGGGTGAAGAAATATATGTGGGCCCACTGGGGCACAATTCTTGCCACCTGATCAAGTACTTTGAGGTGAGGCTGTAGAAACTAGCAATGATCTATTCTCTAGTCTTAGATCTCCTAGTTTCGATGCTAAAAGGTTTCATTGTTCTTCTTCTTTTTTTTCTTTTTTTTTCTTTTTTTAATCAAGGGAATGAATGGAATCAGCAAGATAAAAGATGGTTATAACCCTGCAACATGGATGCTGGAGGTGACAACACCAGCACAAGAAGAGGCTCTTGGGGTTAACTTCTGTGAATTATACAAGAACTCTGAACTATACAGGTAGGTTGGCCAATAGAATCTTCCCGCTGTGTCTAGGAATCACTAGTCATGTATATCTCCAGCTATAACTGATCTTTGGCAATTGTTGCAGGAGAAACAAAGCTTTGATTCAGGAACTAAGTAAACCACCTCCTGGTTCAAGAGATCTTTACTTCCCCACTAAGTACTCACGGCCCTTCTACACGCAGTGCCTGGCTTGCCTGTGGAAACAACATTGGTCATACTGGCGCAATCCACCATACACAGCAGTGAGATTTTTGTTTACAATCTTCATAGCCTTGGGGTTCGGGACAATATTCTGGGATCTTGGCACCAAAACGTAAGCTATCAGTAAAATCTAGATGAACCCAAGCTCAATGCTCCTCTTCTAGGAGGTGTGCGTTTTAAGATTGGACTCGAAGATAACTTGATAGATGTTGAAATTTTCAGTTCAAGGCAACAGGATGTGTTTAACGCAATGGGCTCCTTGTATTCTGCTGTTCTGTTCCTCGGGTTTCAAAATGCCTCATCTGTGCAGCCAGTCGTGTCTGTTGAACGAACAGTTTTCTACAGAGAGAGAGCTGCTGGAATGTATTCGGCTTTGGCATATGCATTCGGGCAGGTAATTACCATCTACATTGCCTTACACAGAAACTAATGTACAAGTCCTTTATTCATTCTCTGTATAATGAGCATACTCGTAGTACTGCTCCCGTAAATCCCTGCCACCTTATTATCTATTCTTCACCTTGTTGCATTCCACTTTGCAGGTCACGATCGAGATTCCATACGTCATGGCACAGACCCTGGTGTATGGGCTTATTGTGTATTCTATGATCGCATTTGAATGGACGGCTGCCAAGTTCTTCTGGTATCTGTTCATCATGTACTTCACATTGTTATACTACACGTACTTTGGAATGATGACTGTTGGCCTCACTCCCAATCACAACATTGCCGCCATAATTTCAGTTGCATTCTATTCACTATGGAATCTCTTCTCCGGCTTTCTAATTCCAAGACCGGTAAGTTGGAATCCTATACATTCTATACATGTTGGGTTTCTTATGAGAGTAGATCCTAAAAAGCTTTTAAGTTGATTGCAGAGGATTCCTGTGTGGTGGAGATGGTATTATTGGGCATGCCCCGTCGCCTGGACCTTGTATGGACAGATTGCTTCGCAATTTGGTGATCTAGAGGATAGAATTGACACAGGTGTAACGGTAAAGGCATTTATTAAGAGTTATTATGGAATCAGACATGACTTCTTAGGAGTGACTGCTGTTATGGTCGTCGTGTTTGCCGTTATATTCGCATTCATCTTCGCATTTTCAATCAAAGTGATCAATTTCCAAAAAAGATGAGGTTGTCACGAGAGAAGTTGATGGTGTCAACCACCTACCAAGTGCATTCATTATATTATGGAGTTTTATTTTGTAAAGTCAGGGATGCCGCATGGTGTCCTAGAGAACTGTTTGAATAATTTATTGGCATTTCTTTGTTGAGGTTTGATGATTGTTCGTTTGGTATCAAACACTGGATTATCCAAACATAATTTTTTTCCATTACTAATAAAGTTTCAACTGAGCCATGATGGGCCGGGCTGAGTTCCAGGCCCACCCAACCCAGCTGTATGTCTTGGAATTCCTAACTCAGAAGCACTATTGATCATGCAACACTCACGCAGCGTCCCAATGCTACTCAAGTCAGCCTAACACCCACTTGCACCACCAACTACTGCCCTCAAGGACCATGGGAAAGAAAGTTTGAGAGAATAAATGAAAGCAAAATGCATGAAGTTACACACAAAAGTCTTGTCGGATTTTGTTTTAGAAACTGTGTGCGCGCAAAGAGAGTAGACTGTGTTTGGACGCACAAGTGACTTGAATTGCGAACATTGTAAAAAAAAAATTACGCAGAAAAAAAAAATTAAACATACAATGGATCCGTCAAGGCAATGGATATGACGGGCCTACACAGACAAGGATAGGCTACTTAGCAAGAATATCCACTGGGCCGCATGCTTCTCGAGGAATAATATTGAAACAACAAAGATTAACAATATTTCTCAATATTCATAATGAGGAAGCAAACCTCAAATTGCAGCTGCTAGCTGCTATCCATTCAAGTCCAACTTGAAAGTCGGAGACAATCACAATTGATCTTTTGATCCTCCCCATAAGCCAAATGTGGAATGTTATGATCAACGAATAGGTTTACTGATAAGTCCGATCACAATCACCAAAAACACTCCCCGAGATACCAATTGTAGGAAAATTTGCTACACTCTAAGAAAATCCTCCGCACTACATCATTCTACTGAAAGGCCCGAATGAGTAGACCCACAGGATCTGACAATATCTACACGATCTTAGGGACCTTCACACATAGCCGAAGATGAATGGCCTATGCCCAACGGTCTACCTAACTACTACAAGAGTGGAAAGGATAATATCACCCCTCTTATTCTACTGTTACAATGGCACTTGGATAGTGGGTATTCCTCTCTCGATTTTCTCTCTAAGAAATTCTCTCGGTTGGTATGCATTTACGGAGGGTATGCCTCCGTTTTTATGAAGGGAGGAATCAAGAGGATTGAGGAGTTCAGATGCAATCCAACTTATCTCTATCTTATCTGATTTCTCTCCCTTATCTCAATCCTGTTTCTCATTTGAACTCAAATTCAAAATTTAAACCTCAACAGAAAATTGAAAGAATGATATCCTCCTACAGATATTCCAAGGGAAAAACATGTGGGAGGACCTACCCACTAGTAGTTGCCCACAAACAAGCACCATGGGCCCATATCCAACATCTCCAACTCAATCACCTTGCGAGATAGGCATAAAATAGATTGTCTATCTAACTCGTCAAATAACAACCAAAACTAAAAGGACTATTATCAAAAGAACTAGAGGTGTGGGACCAGTTGGAACACTGTTGTTTTCTCACAAGTGTTTGAATAATAGGTCACTATGTAACTAACACTCAATAACCCAGGCTTTGTTATGCCTATCCTAATCCACATAACCACACCGTATGGAGTTGACTCCTAATCTAAAGTACTTCGGCCAACATGTGCACTTAATCCAACTTATCAAGCTTATTTAGAAAACTCAACTTCTCACAAACATCAGTTTAAAATCCTCTTTAAAGTAATAGTATACTACATATACTTTTCGAATTGCAAAACGTTACAAAAAATCAATACTACCACCATAGATAAGTCTTCAAGTGCATATTAATAGTTCTAAAATCTTCCTGCGGTTGTCACGGGATCTTCCCCACGCGGACATGAATTTCGGAATCGATTAAGCTGCTTTCCTAGCGTAACTAAGTTCGACCAATCTAGGGACCTTCGTTATCGTACATTAAAGTGACGACATTTAATCTTATCCTCTTGTACACGAAAGGAGGATGGCTAAGGACATAAAGAGTCACATACGAGATTAGTTACCCACACGACGCAATAGTAGATCAAATCAAAGTATTATGTAGGTAATAGGACTGTACACGTGGCTATAATCCACGCCGTAAAGTAGGTTGTACTAGGCATATATTAGGTCTACAATACGCAGATCATCACACATGAGGTATTACTTGTCTCATATCATCACGACCTGGCTATTAACCAGGCCATGGCATTAATCGCGTAGAAGAGCATTTGAGCAATTATGTTATTTCGACTTCCATTAGTTTTATCTTCAGTCTCTTAAGACCAAAGGCAGATATAACGTCTCATTACTCATATCTTCATCCTCTATTCTTTACAATTGAGAATGTTTTATACCTTAATGTATGAGCATCACCCCAATTATACCTCTCTTGTACATTCAGGGTTAGTCTGACAACTTGCCGATAAAGATAGAGATTTCTCAAGATCTCAAAATAAAAGTTGATGATCTATGTACCTAGTCAATAATAGTGCACAATATGAGATAAAAGGAATGACTATTAATGAGAAATAAAAGATACATCATATAGGTATGCAACTATACTCAAGCTCTTCTCAATTCTATCTGTCTCACGTGAACCTGGAATAGGTCTCTAGTTATCGTCGTGGGGTTTGCCAACATTTTGGTGGGAATGTAGCTGAGGAGAACATTTTTATCTCTCACTTAATCACGAACATAATGATACTTGATCTCAATGCACTTCAACTTCAAGTGTCATTTAGGGTCCTTCGCCAAGTCAATGGTAGAGGTGTTGTCTATCCTCAATGATACACATTCTGATAAATGCCTGGTACAACACCTAGACTTTGTAAGAATCTCTAGACCCATACATACTCTTGAGCAACAGCACAACATACAATGTACTCAGCCTCCATCGATGAAAAGGTTGTGGATGTTTGTTTCTTGCTTGACCACAAGATGGTACCTCGTCCAAGAAAGAATGTATAGCTGGAAGTCGACTTTCCCTCATCGGGGTTATTTCCTCATATGGCATCTGAAAATCCTTAGAGCTCGAGATTTTTACCTCTATAACACAACATCAGGCCCTTGATCCCTCTGAGATAATGGAATATATATTTGACGGCTTGCCAATGAGACTATCCCAGGATACTCTAGTAACGGCTAATTATGCTAATTGCATAATTAATACTAGGATCTAATGCAAACCATGCCATACATTAAGCTGTCTACTGCACTCGATAGGGCACTGAGAACATAGTTGATTTATCAACACATCCTGGGGACGCAACTTCTTGTCTAGCTTGGTAATTTTCTCCGTAAGGGTTTCTACAGGTTTTACATTTTATATCCTAAATCACTTTTTTAAATAAAAAAAATGTATGTAGGTAGCTTAAGTCAAGCCCAAGAACCTTTTAAGGTGGTCCTTGATGATTTTTACCTCAAGAATAAAGTTAACTACATGAAGATCTTTCATCTAAAAGTTTAAGAAAAGCCGATCTCTACTCGTCATCATCAATTGCATATCATTACTAGCTAGTAGGATGTCATTTACGTAAAGAGAGAGTATAAAAAAGATCTTCCAGATCACTTCACATATACACAATTATCTTTTTTACACATTGTGAACTTAAAGGTGGTAATGACTAAGTATAACCTCATATACCATTGCCTTGAAAATTGCTTCAACCCATAGGTTTCAACAACTTGCGACTTTCTTTTAGTTCTTTTTATCCACATACCCCCTTGGTTGTTGTATATATATTTCTTCATCTAGATCATCATTTAAAAATGCAGTGTTTACATCCATCTGAGGCAACTCTAGATTAAACTTATAACAATGGATAAGATCATGCTAATCGAGGGGAAAATTAGCAATGAGTGAAGAAGTCTCCTCACAATCAATGGCTTCAATTCGTATGAAACCTTTATTAATTCATCATACTTAATACTTTTTTTTTACACACCCATGCACTCACACCACAGTGGTTTTTTTATGCCACAATGGTTACTCGAACCCATAACCTCGTGTTGAAACTCTTGTGAGTCTATAACTATTCATGCTTAATACTAGTCCACCATATCATCTGTCTTTCTTTTGGTTTCGAGTACTCATTTATAGGGTGTTTGTTTTTCAATTCAACATAGTAAATACTTGTAAATATATAATAATTATTTACCACTGTAATTAAACACAATCTCAATGTTGACGGTGATGTTTTGCTTTTTGAATGCTAAAATCAAAGAGGGGTTTGAATTTCATGTGGGGCCCACTGTGGTATATATGGCTTATCCACGCTGTCCATCCATTCTGCTAGATGATTTTAGGGCATGAGCCCAAAAATGAGGCAGATCCAAAGCTCAAGTGGACCACACCACAAGAAACAATGGGAATTGAATGCCTACCATTAAAAACTTCATGGGAGACCCAAAAGTTTTGGATCAAGCTGATATTTGTGTTTTCCCCTTACTGATGTTTGTGTAACCTTATAAACGGGTAAGATGACAAATAAACAATCTTATGGGGCCAAGGAAGAAAAAACCTTTTAATGGTGGAAGTTTTACGACCACTGTTTCTTGCGATGTGGGCCACTTGAGCTTTAGATCTACCTCATTTTTGGGCTCATGCCATAAAATGTTCTTGTAAAATGGATGGACGACGTAGATATGTCACGTACATCATGATGGAGCCCACAAATTGAAGTCAGCCATTTTCGAACCAGTTTTCAATGTGAAAATACTCACCTATTTTCAACCGGGTGCAATGAGTAACAATGACCTATTTTTTGCGTATTTACCATGGAAATGAAAAATCAAACCACCCCTTATTCTCTTTTACTTCGCAAATGAGTGACAGATGCCCGGACTTAATTTTTCGTCATGAAAATGATCTCATCATCCATGACAACTACTCGGCTAGCCGAATTTAGAGAGAACAATGCATCCTAACAAGAATAAGTTCCATTGTCATCATAGCAATGCAAAAGTATACTTCACTCTCGATTTAGAGGTATCCTCAAGGAATTAATCGTCTTTCACTTCAATACAATTGAAGAATTTGCTGAGGTGTATGCCCACTATTCTGATGAACTATGGAAGTATATCTATTGTGAAGAGCGGAGCTCTGACCCTCCTGAGATACGCTAAGAATTTCAAAAAAAAATAATAATAATAATATCTTAACTTTTTGTTTCTTTAAGCTAAGGTATTTGTTTTCAACCAAGGTCATGCCCCGATATTCTATCTCAGTCCGTCTTGCATAATCCTCATGAACTAAAATGTATCCCTTTGAGTACATGATGTACCTGATGAACACACACTTAATAGTTTTATTATTAAGTTTACCTCTATAAGGAACGGGCAACAAAATATATTCCAAAGATCCCCAAGGGCATAAGTCAACTAAGAATGAATTCTTCCAGTCCATATCTCATATGAAGTCTTGGAAACAAATTTAAACGAGACTCTATTAAGAACATAGATGGTTGTTAGCAGCACATCTCTTTAAAATGTTATAGAGAGATTTTATTTTATTTTATTTTATTTATTATTATTATTTTTTTTTTTTTTTAGCATTAGAATGTGATAAAGAGATTGGCATGTGTCATCATCAATCTAATAATGTCCAATAATGTCATAATCCTTCTATCTACTACATTTTGTTACGGAGTATAAGCCAAGGTATACTATTAGGCAATGCCAATACTTTCATAGTAAGATGTGAACATTTTGAATGTATACTCATCACCTCTATCAAATCTAAGGATTTTAATCTTTTTCTCCAGGGGATTTCTACTTCAATTTTGTATTTAAGAAAATAATTAAAGGCCTCAAATTTGTGTAAGATGAGATATATCCATAATGCGAGTAATCATTAACGAAAGTAACGAAGTATTGGCATCCATCTTTGGCACATACATTTAAGGGTCCACATATGTTAAAATAGACCATATCCAATAGACCCTTAGACCTAGCCACTTTGGGAAAGACTTTTTTATAATTTTTTCTAAACACAATGTTCACAAAATGACAAATTAACTCTAGATAAGGAACCTAATAGATCAAAACGAGCTAGTCTTGTCATATGATCTTTCCAATATAACCTAACCTCACGTGTCATTTTACGAATTCAAATATAATTCATTGGGTATGGGTCCTTACTCATGCTATAGTGGTAGACTCACAAGAGTTTCAACACAAGGTCATGGGTTCGAGTGCCCATTGTGGGGTGAGTGCATGTGTAAAAAAAGAAGAAGATATAATTCATTGGATATAGCAGATAAAGCAAAAAATGCATCATCACTAACTAAATCAAGAATAAATAAACTTGAAATTAAACTCCCCATGCATAAATGAGGTTATTAAGTCTCAAAGAAACTATAATTCCTGAAAAACAAATGTCAAAACCATCTCCTAACAATCTAGAAAAAGAAATCAAACTCTCGTTAAAGTCCGGTGCATAAAGAGTATCAGGAAGGATTATTGTTCACCTGACACACATACGGAAACGATGAACTGCCAATAGCATGTCTTCAGTGACATTGTTCCCCATGTTACCATGTATACCTTCTAACTCCCTATGGCAATAAGTCTGAATTCCTTGAGTCCTCTATGATCTCATGTCATATGCTTTGTTGCGCATGAATCCAAAATCCACTCATTAGATATGAGTATCAACGAAAAGGATTTCAGATCAAACACCTACAAACAAAATATCAAGTGACACTGGAGTTACCGTATTTTCATTGGCGCACTGACAAGCATAATGGCCAGCGTTTTCGCAAACGAACCAGATCACATTAGACTGTCTTTTAATTCTTCTTTCTTTCCCCTTCCTAAGACTGGAGGGAGATTGTCCCAGGCTTCTGTTCCTAAATGTTTTTCTTCATATTTTTGCAACCCTTTTATTGTCCTAAGAGCCTTTCTCCCACGGGACTATGTTGCGAGGGCCTTGGCCTCACCTAACTGAATGGCGTTCATTTAGCCTCACATACCAGGTCACTATGAAAATATTTGAACGTTGTGACAAAATTGTATGGCTTAGAACTTTTAATTAGGGCCCACAACTTGGGCATGCAATGGTGCATAACGATGACCTTCTGATTAGCAATCAATTTGCACCCAACATTCCCAAGATTACCTACCATTTGCTCCCTTTTTTTAATATGATCCTTCATGAAGTAACCAATTAGCATTTTATACTCCTGAAAATCCATTTCTATCGCCCTACATGTGCATCCGACTTTTACACATAGGCATTTGCTAGTACATCTTTATTCTCTTAGTGGATCTCATACATTCCATACATATGTATGAGTTCTTTGTGCATAGTGGTTAACAGGACATTATGTGTTGAGTGATTCTACTTACCCCACTTGTCGTAATGCTTCATTGCATCCTTATAATTTAGTACGCTTCCATTTTCAATTAATATAAGTTCCTCTTGAAAGTTATCTAAAGTATGTGAAATATCATTCTCATCTAGAAGGAATCTCATGACATGGGACGAATCATCATAGTTGTTACCGTCAAACTTCTAACTCTTAAGTTATTTAGCTCTTACGGATTTAGTGGTCATCTCTACACTAGCATAAATATCACTACTTAATTATGATCATTACATATTGGCATGGATCATCAGCAATTGTACATTTTGTACAAATCTTTTTGCCACAGTAGTAACTAATCCATTTTAAATGAGAAATGAAAATCCACATACACAGAGTGGGTGATGCAGAATAGTGAAGTTTTCAAAAGTGAAATGAATGAGATGCTTTTGCGACTGTCATTTATATAACATATTGATGAGGACATCGAGCAATCATATAGGGTCTACCAGAGGAGGAGGAGAGCCCCAACTGCAGCCCGGCTTCACTATGGATGGACAACATCTACATAGGCCCTAGAGGGCCACTTTGAAGAACCCACATGCATAGTTCGTGCATCTGGAAGACCCCATACTAGAAAGATGCATGTGGGCTACTATTAGAGGAGTTTTTGACCATTGGATTGCGGTCGTTGGCCCATCTGACTGTCAAATCATCATCTGCGGGCCATCGGACTGTTGGTCCACTCAGATCTTGGACCACACGGGTCCATAGTGTAGGCATTTTAGTTTTATTTATATTTTGGACATGACTGATGGTTTAGATTAGGATTTGATGCTTTTGGTTTTCTATTTGGATTTATTTAAACTATGCACATTTATTTAACTAAGGATATAATTGTAATTTTCAGCTTTTGAGCATATAAATAAGAGGAGAGACGTCCAAGCCCTAGCCCACATTTGGAGAAAGAAAAAAGAGCTTTCTTTCTTCTTCCTCCTTGCATGTGATTTGCAGGTAAAGATCTATAGCTCTCTAGGGATTGGAGAGAGGGTGCAAAGCCCCGAGGGTGATCCTCATCTATCTTCTTCTTCCTTCCTCAAAGGTGAAGAACTCAAGCTCTCCAGGGATTAGAGATAAGTTGTGGATTTGGTCTCTCCCACAATGAACATGGAACAACTTGCTAGGGCTATTGAAAACATCAATTGTTAGCTCACAAATGTTGAGAACAACCAACGGACCACCAACACCCAACTTACCGCTAGTAATCAACACATAGCCCAATTAGAAGCGTCCCAGCAGGCTAACCCCAACATTGGGGAAGATCGCCATTCTCAAGCTAAGGAACAAGTTGAAGGTGGACAAGCTAGGGAAGAGCCCGCTAGAGAACATCCTAGGTATCAAGGCCAAAGAGCGAGCCAAGGAGGGATGCGTGCCCAACCACTCCGTAGAGAATTCCAGGACACTCCTAGTTTTGATGGTCGTTTAGACCTTAAAGTTTTTCTGGACTACCTATCAGACATGGACCACTTCTTCGAGTGGTATGATACATCTGAAACAACACCGGGTCAGATTCGCTAAGATGAAGTTAGTGGGTCAAGCGAAGTTGTTCTGGACCAACGTTGAGCGTACCATGGGAAGGTGTGGAGAAGTGTTAGCTGTACTCTGGGCCAAGATGAAGGAGGCCCTGAAGGAGAAGTACCTCCCACTTTCCTACCGCCAAAAGATGCTGGATCAATAGAAGTCCCTTAGGCAAGGAACAATGACGTGACAGAATACATTGCCAAGTTTGACGAGTATATGATGCGATGTAATGTTTAGGGGGACCCCTTCGTGACCTTTTCTCGATTTAGGATGGGCCTCCTAATCCGAGCTTCGACATGAGCTCATTCCTCACAATGTAATTAGCACCTTAGAGCATGCCTATCAGATGATGCAAGAACTGGAGCAGTACGTTAAGCCCCAGTTGGTGAGGCGGGTTGATACGAGTGTTAGGTCCACTCACAGAGCCAGGCCAAGCATTAGTAATCAAACCAAGGCCCTCACTGCACAACCCAATACTAGATAAGTCAAAAGAAAAAGGGTAGCTAGTACCAGTTCTATGGCTAATGAGCATATCCGATGTTTCAAGTGCTAAGGATACAGCCACTTTGCGCACCATTGCCCCACAAAAGAGCGCAATAAGGCACTTGTCATCAAAGAGGCGGATGATGAAGAATAGGGCGAGTATGAAGAGGAAGTGCACAAGCCCGTTGGAGGTGTTAATGATGAAGAAATGGAGGACTTTGGGACCATGCCACTTGCAGTTGTCAGATGTGCTCTAGCACAAGCCAAGGGTAATGATGATTGGCGCAGGAATACAATTTTCTATACTTACACCAAGTGTGGAGAGAAAAACTACAAAGTAATCATAGATAGTGGAAGTTGTTCAAATGGGATCTCCACTAGCGCCCTGGATCGCTTAGGGTTGAAAGCTAGTCCTCATCCTAAGCCTTATAGAGTTTCTTAGGTAGACAAGACTTCGATTCCGATTTCCCAGCAGTGTTAGGTTCCTATCAAGTTTAGATCTTGTAAGGACACGCTTTGGTGTGATGTGTTGCCCATGGACATAAGCCACATCATCTTGGGTAGGCCCTGACTGTTCGATCATGATGTAACAATATTCGGTCCGCTTGAATATTTGTTCATTCATACATGAAGGCAAAAGGATCAAGTCGGTCCCTCTTCCACTCAAGAGCACTCCGGAAAAGGAAGACACCAAGAAACGTGATCCTAAAGATGTGAGGAAATTCCAACTTGAGTCTGATGAGGACATCAGGCCCTTTAGGGTTTACCAGCGTACGAGGCGAGTGACACCTGTATCTTTATGGCTCGATGATGACGGGCTTAGATCATTCGTGATGACTTGAGGAGCATTGAAGACCTTACATATATAGTCTGAGACATTTGAGAAGACCCCACCTTGAGAAGACATATCTAAGTTGCTTGGAGGAGATGATTGAACCATTGGATCGCGAGGATGGTGTGATCGGATCGTTGGTTCGTCGTGGCCCACCTTCATCGCACCATCATCGAAGCCCATCGGGCATCTTAGATTTGATTTTATTTTATGCAATTTTACTTAAGTTTTGGGTCAATGTGCGCATGTTTTTTCGTGCGAATGTCCTTTTCTTGAAATTTTGTTAGTAGGGGTATTTTGGTAATTATGCTAATTCCAAATTTTATAAGGGTGTTGCCCTAACCTTGGTTCTCATTATGCTATTGATTATTGAAAGAAAAAAAAAAAACCTTTTGGTGGTCCTAAAGTCCTATGTGAGATAGCGTGAAAATCATGAAAAAAACCTCTTTCAAATCTTCTTCTTCTAAGGTAATCTATTTATCTTCCTCTTTCTTCTAATCTCTCTTTTCATTTCATCTTCTTCCTACAATCTGAAAATTATTAATCAATAACCATTTTCTTAGATTTTGAGATTCCCTAATCTAGAAATTCCTTGATTTCTTAGACTAGTGAATCCTCTTGGTTGTTAGGTGATAGCCATGCAAGATCGGGAGGTCCTATCCCTCTCCGGATCCAATCCACGCATGATTTGAACCCCATATTGCGTGATTGTGATGATGGCTCATCTATTGCATATTTCCCACATGTTTTTCTTAATTATGATGATATTGGGTGGATGTTTACTTAATCTGTTTACTTTATTCCGCTGAATCTACATATTTTCTTATGCATGCATGTTAGATTAGGCTGTCCTACATCAGAGTCTCTCCCTATAATAAATGCAAAGAGTTTGAAAGGGAAGCTAAAGCTGATTTGACGATGTATGCCCACATGGTAAGTGAGGTCACACCTAAGGTTAGTATGGAGATGCCACTTGCGGTTACACCGAGGGTAGTGTAGAGTTACCACCTAAGGTAAGTCCGGTATTGGTGGAGTCAAGTGATGTTATCCCAGAGGACATATCGGATGAGCTTACACCCATGAGGGACATTCAACGTACCCTACATCCTATCCCCGGTTGACTCACCAAACCTTCCTCACGATCAAATGAGTCCTTCGGAGGAAGCGGGCCTGGAAAGGCAAGTAGATAAGCTTAGGAAGACTATAAATCTCATTCCCATGTCCATCTCACATAGGCCATCTGAGTCAACATCTGCATTTACATAGCATATCCACGATTTACGCGCTGAGATCAAAAGAAGGATTGATGCAAGTAATGAAAAGTATAAGATTCATGCTGATTCTCACCACAGGTTCAGAGAATTTCAAGTGGGTGACCACATCATGGTTCATATACAACCAGAGCAATTCCCTAAGGAACTGTTAAAAAGTTACATACCCATAGTGCTGGTCCCTATAAAATTTTGCAAAGAATGGACACTAATGCATATGTGGTGGATATTCCATCTGACATGGGTATTAATTTCACATTCAACGTAAAGGACCTGGTTTCTTGTGATGAACCTACTACTTGCACACACTAGCCCTCCTACAGACCCCTATATACCATATTTTTTCCCTCATCCTTGGTCTTTACTTGACCCATTATCCCATCCTTTACCTTCTCCACCATCTTTACCTAAGAGAAGAGAGAAGATTGAGAATGTGTTGGATCACCACATGGTTTCCATGAGGCAAGGAGGATTCTAGAAATTCCTTTATCAAATGGAAGGACAGACCGACATCAGACAACACATGGATTATGTAGGCGGAATTTCAGAGAGTGGATACTAATCTCCTGGAGCAGTTCCATAGTTTTTCTTTGCCAGAGATGAATCTTTCTCAACCAGGGAAGATTGATGAGGACATCAAGCTATCATATAGGGTCTATTAGAGGAGGAGGGCCCCAACTGCAGCCCCAACTTCACTATGGAAGAAAAGATTTGCAGGTGAAGATCTATAGCTCTCTAGGGATTGGAGAGAGGGTGTGAAGCTTAGAGGGTTGATCCTCACTATCTTTTCTTCTTCTTTCTGCATAGGTATTCATTATTCTTTTTTCTCTCTTTTTTCTTCTTCTTCCCATCCAAACCCCAAATTCTTCTTTCCTTTTCTTCCATTCTTCTTCCTTTCTTCTCCTCCACCCAACCAAACAACCAATCCTTAAAAAATCTCAGTCGTACACCCATTCCTATGATCGTAAGCATGCACACACGTATGGACATGCAGAGCTGTCCACTTAGATAGCCACTTTTCCCATGTGTTTCCTTCATGAAATCCTTTTAATACACCCCTATTACAGTCCCCCCTAAACCCTAACCCCAATTTTCCACAAATCCTAACCTTAGGTTTCCTATTTTTAGCCCTAAGCCCCAAATCGCATTCAAAACTTGAAATTACACATCTACTTGAAAATTGGGATAATCCTATGCTATAACGGGATTCTCATATCTCGTAGGGCCTTTTCTTTCCTAATTTTATATTGATTATGTATTATGGAATGATGACTTTTGGTTGGAACATACAATAGCTAAATTTAAACTTTCGGTTTCGTAATAGATTACATAAGTTTTATGCTATATTTACTTGAATTAGTCTGAAATTTGATCTCATCTCGCACATTAATCTAAAAAGCTATCATCCTGCATAACATATGGAACCCTTCATCACAGGCCCACATCATTTGGTGGAAGAGATGAGCTCCCACACAGATTATGTACAATCTTAGTTAAAGAGGAATTTACTGCTAGCACTAGATTTTCAATCATTTTCAATCTTTGATAAAGGAGTAGTAATGTAAACACATCAAACCAAAATTAGCATCTCAATTCTATACCATAAAAATTAATGAAAATTAATGTTATTCTTACTAAGGGAACTCATTACCATTGATCCTCACCAATGATGACGGATTCGATTATTGATGATGGATCGGATCAACAACGTTGATCATTACTATTGATGATGGATCTGATCACTAGCAGATCCATGATCAATCTAATAGATAGGTTATTTAGGAAGATGTACGCACATGTACAAACAAAATGCGCATACACGCACAAAGATAATGCACACACATGACAAAGGTAATAAGAAAGTACTAAACTGTAATGGGTTACACATTTTAGGCATCTTGAAAAATGTAGGGCCCAATAATATTATTGAGATACGATCACAATATTCAAATCTATATAATATCTAAAATTTCATTATTTAAATGCTTTTATTTTAATCCATACATTGATCGCCATCATTATAGGAGATCTGGACCGTGATCATAAAAAAGGACAGTGATGGTAGATAGTTCTCATTGAAAAACCCTTGGTCACTTCTCAAGTCATGGCCCAAATCATCCTACAATAGCCTATAATGATAGTCAACTTTCCATGGAGAATCTCTAGGATAGAGGGTCGTACAAACTCTAGGTTTTGAAGGGTTTTCTCTACTAAACCTCAAGAAAAGAATCATCTATTATATGCCAACCAATTATAAGAATACCCATTTTACAAAGAGAAACAGCCCAACATGGGCCAAGGGCAAAAAGGTAAAACAAAGGAAAAGAACAATAGAAAACTATAATACATCGGTTAACACCCCCCCTCAAACTAAGGCGGGTGATCCACCAGCATGAGTTTGGCAAGTAGGAAGGAATGGCGGGCAGAGGGTAGCGTCTTGGTGAGAATGTCCGCAAGCTGATCCTGGAATGCCACATGAGGAAGGGAGATGATGCCTGATTGATACTTTTCACGAATAAAGTGGCAATCAACCTCTATGTGCTTCATCCTCTCATGAAAGACAGGGTTGGAGGCAATCTGAATGGCATTGATGTTATCGACATGAAGAGGAGTTGGGGTCGAGAGATGAACCCTAAGATCAGAAAGAAGCCCATTGAGCCACACAATCTCATTGCATGCAACAGACACCACACAGTACTCAAATTCTGTGCTGGACTTAGAGACCGTTGGTTGCTTCTTGCACTTCCAAGAGATAAGCGATGAGCCAAGGAACACATAATATCCGGTAGTAGACCCGCGAGTAACGGCACATCCTGGCCAATTAGCATCGGAATATGCCCGAAGCTCCAACGGAGGACTGGAAAAGAAAAAGATAGATTGGTCCACAATCCCACGTAAGTACCTGATGATCCGAAGAATAGGCAATCATGTGCAGAGTGTGAGGCGTTAAGACGAATTGACTAACAACTTGAATAGCATAAGCAATGTCGGGGTGAGTCATAGTCAAATATACGAGACTACCCACTAAGCGACGATAAAGAGTAGGCTGCTCCAGCAAGTCCGCATCATCACAGCCATATTGAACATTGAGTTCCATGGGAGTTTGACAAGATTTCTGATCCGTCAACTGAGCCATAGTAATAAGGTCTTGAGTATATTTACATTAGCTTACAAGAAGCCCTCGTTCATAGTGAGTGACCTCAAGTCCCAAAAAATAAGTGAGAGGGCCCAAGTCCTTCATTTTGAAGGAAGAGGAGAGAATTATTTGAAGCTCGATAATTCCAACAGCATCACTGCTAGTCAATATGAGGTCGTCCACATAGACCAAAACAATGACAAGACCCCAGAATGTAGTGCGGATAAATAAGGAAGGATCGCAACCACTCCGAGAGAAACCAGCATCGACAACTACGTCATAGAACCGCTGAAACCAGGCACGTGGAGATTGCTTGAGATCGTACAGAGCCTTCTTTAGGAGGAAAACCGTACCACTAGGACCAGTGTTAGACCCTGGAGGAAGTTTCATATATACTGTCCCTTGAAGATCGACATGAAGAAAGGCATTCTTCACATCCATCTAGAAAATGGGCCAAGCACGAATAGAGGCAAGAGCAAGAAGGGTGCGAACAGTCTTCATCTTGGCTGCATAAGCAAACGTCTCGTCATAATCTATGTCCATATTCTTGTTTGTACCCTTAGGCGACGAGCCTTGCCTTGTACCTATCCAGGGAGCCATCAGATTTGAGCTTAATGGAATACACCCATTTACTGCCAATTAGTTGTTGGTCTGGAGGAGGCGGGACCAGTTCCCGGGTACAGTTCTCATTTAGAGCACGAAGCTCCTCTGCTGTAGCATCCCTCCAACAACTCTTAAGCCACAGCCTGGGAGTAAGATGTGGGAATGGGAATGGAGTCCAAAGTGGAAGTCATCATAGGCATAGAATAAATCAGCCGATTAGGAGCCCTATGAGGCCAGGTAGAGCGACGTATTAAAGGAGGATCTGGATCAGCAACAGGAGTGGCGATGGGCGAGGGCAGAGGGGGAGGAGCTCATGGCCAACGAGTATAAACCTGCAAGGGGCGAGGCAGCACAGTAGATGCAGATTGTATGTCAGAAAAAAAAAAAGTGAAGCCAAGAGATGGAGACGTAGAAGTAGAAGTAACATGTGTCTGATGAAACGGAACCTGTTCAAGGAAAATAACATTACGGGTATGGGATACCCGTATCCGACGAGTAACTAGATCATAGCACCAAAACCCTTTCTGTGTCACCCCAAAGCCCAAGTACATGCATTTAACAGATTTGGGTGAAAGTTTGTTACATTCACGGGAAGCAAGGTGAACATAACAAACACATCCAAAGACCCGAAATGTTGAATAATCAAGGTGGGAACCCAACATGGCAAAATAGGGAAAAGTGTTATCCTGAGATTTAGTAGGCATGCGATTGATTAAGTAGATTAAGTGTAACATGGCTCAGCCCAATAGACGGGAGGAACAGACATATCTGTCATTAATGTGTTCGCAGTCTCGACTATGTGCTGATTTTTTCGTTTGATCACCCCATTCTGTTGGGGAGTATCAGGACATGTCCTCTGATGAATAATCCCATGGTCCCGAAGGTACATACTTAAATCCAAGGAGGTATACTCCCCACCCGAGTCAGAATGTAGGGTCTAAATCTTGGCCCCGAATTGAGTGTCGACCATAGAAGCAAATTGCTTGAAGATACCAAAGACTTGAGATTTCGAGTGCATAAAGTAAATCCATGTGTAACGAGTGAAATCATCAATGAAAATCACGTAATAGTGTAACCCAGACATGGATAAAATAGGGAAAGGCCCCCAGACATCAATATGGACAAGCTCAAAGATAGAAGCAATTCGAGTTGTGCTTAAAGAGAATGGAGCACGTTTACTTTTAGATAAGCAATAAGAAGAACAAACATGATCCAAAACAAATTTGGAAACTTTCAAGTTATCCAACATGCCAGAAGAAAACAAATGAAGCAACCGGTCAGAACGTGGATGACCAAGATGACAATGCCATAATTCCCAATTCCGATTTGCCAGTGAAATATCAGAATCAGATGGTGTAAAAAAATACGGGGCTGGTGTCACAGATGTATCAAAATTCAGTAAAAAGAGACACCCTCTCCTTCTACCCTTCACAACCACCTTCCCCATTGCCATATCCTACACAAAACAATAATTAGAAAGAAACATGACTAAACAATTATAATCAGTAAGCTGACCAATAGAAATCAAATTAGAGGAAAGCTTGGGAACATGAAATACATCACGAAGAATAAATTTTCAATGGGAAGGAGAAAGGATCAAAGAGCCAACAGACTGGATGGGCAATTGAGTCCCGTCCACAGTGGAAATGACCTGCATACCAGTATATGGTCGAATATCACAAAGAGAGGAGTGATTACCGATCATATGATTGGAGGCCCCAGAATCCAAGAACCATGGAGACGAAGGAGAAGTACCTGACAGACCAACAGCAGAAAGGGCCTGCACGATCTGCTGAAGCATCTCAGGAAACAAGGGGGAGGAAGCGGAGGAGCTGGCAATATCACTCGTAGGAGGCTCAAGAATCGAAGGAGGAGAAGTAGCAACAAGAGCTTGACTAAGACCATATCCACGATCATGGCCACAGCCACGTCCTTGAGAAGAAGCATATGCCTTGGTCCTACAATCAACAATACCATGTCCCGTCCTACAACAATAGGCACATCAGTCGCTGCATTGAAAGACAACATAGCCTACTTGGTTGCAGCCATGGCATGTCACAGTGCACACACCATGGGCACCAGAAGGGGCACTATGGACACCACAAGCACCAGAAGATAGAGATCGCATCCCACGGTTACCCAAGGGACTAGAGGCGACCAACACCAAATCAAATGAAGCAAAGGATAGAGGCACATAGGAGAACGTTGAGCCTCTGCTCCTCAGTCAGCGAGTCATTGATCACATCATTAAGGGATGGAAGGGGGCTTCGATTCAAAAGTGCATCCCAGCAAGGCTCATATTCGGCTCGCAAATTCATGAGGAATTGTCATACGCAGGTGCGCTCTCTCATGCCTTGAATGACAGGAAAATCAGTAGGAAATTCAGGGTCCATCATCACCATCTCTGTCCATATGGAAACAATGTCGAAATAAAAGGCCTAGATGTTCCTATCACCCTGAGTAATATGAGAAAAATCCTGCTCCAATCGGTAGAGAAGGGCCTCATTGCTTTGTTGGTAGATCACTTTGAGGTGATCCCACATCGCTTTGGTTGTACAATGTGGAGTCAACCCAATAGCAATCGATTTCTCCATGGAGTCAAGAATCCAAGTGATGATTCGTCCGTTCTTCATTTCCCAGTCAGCCTGTTCCTCTTGGTCGGTGGAGGGGGCTGTAATGGACCCATCGATCAGACCCCAAAAGCCACGTCCCTTGAGGAAACTCTGGAAGTGGATCGACCATAGGGGCATCGCCCCGAGAACTATCTTTGTCCATAACCGTACAGAAATACGAGCAATGTAGTAAGAAAAAATACCAGACGGAAGCGAAGTAATGTTACAAAGATAGCTTGCTGTTGGAAGGAGAGAAGCAAGGAAGTTGTCAATCTGGTAAGGACAACGCTAGAGGAGGGGCAAACGATGATCTGCTGCTCTAGTGGACACCGAAGGTGGAGCAACGCTGCTCTGTTGGATGCCAGAGGTGGAACAGACGCAGATCTTTGATGGGTTATGCGGTTTTGAATAAAACCTAGTGCCGGAACTAGAGGTGGAGCAAACGTTGATCTATTACTCTGGTGGACGCCGGAGGTGGAGCAACGCTGCTCTGTTGGATGCTGGAGGATGACAAGAGGTAAAGATAGATTAGAGAGGAAGCTCTAATACCATGATAGTCAGCTTTCCATGGAGAATATCTAGGATAGAGGGCCGTACAAGTTTTAGGTTTTGAAGGGTTTTCTCTACTAACCCTTAAGAAAAGAATCATCTATCATATGCCAACCAATTACAAGAATACCCCTTTTACAAAGAGAAACAGCCCTACATGGGCCAGGGGCAAAAAGGGAAAACAAAGGAAAAGAACAATAGAAAACTATAATACATCGGTTAACATACAAATGGCCAATTAAGGCCTTCAACAAGATTCACATAATATTAACTTAAGACAAGACTTGGGCTTGCAATCAGGCCCATTTAATTTCATGTATAAATGTGGTGCCCACTAACACTTTCTAGATGCCCATGAATGTCCATAGGGTTCACAATGATACATCATACATTAGATCTAGGCTGAAAAAGATGGACAAAAACCCTTTTTTTAGACCATTCTGAACCAGGCCCACTATTCTTCCTTAATAAGACCCATTTCTGCATTTCGTCCTCTTCTTCTCCCAAGGTTTGAAGGAAACCATCTCCCATCCTTCATCCGACATCAATGGCAGCCAGGTAGGGTGTTTGCCAATTTGCCCGCCTGCCCCTAAATTTTAGGCCTATCTTTCAAACCCAAAGCTACGTCTATCTCTCTCCTTAGTAGGAGAAGATTAGATGATTAGGGTGGAAGAAGAGGAGAGAAAAAAGGAAAGAGAAGAGAAGAGAGAGAGAGTTTTAGGGTGAATGTTGTGTTATGAGCCACATGCCCACCACACAAAGCTTATTAGAATAAACATATAGTACACCAGAGGAGAAGAGAAAAGACGTGCACATGCACTTACAATAAAAGAGCCACGCACTAACACACATATATACTAATACTCTCTAGACTCCCCCTCAAGTTGGAGCATAGATTTTGATCATGCCCAACTTGTCACGAAGACCATGAAGAGCATCTTGACTTAAATGACTTCGTAGGAACATCCGCAAGTTGATTCCCGGACCGAACAAAAGGAGTGATGATTTCCTTATAGGCAACTTTCTCCTTAATAAAGTGACAGTCAACCTCAATATGCTTGGTGCACTCATGGAAAACAGGATTATGAGCAATATGTATGGCTGCCTGATTGTTGCAATGAAGAGGAATAAGGCCCGAAGGAGAATAGCCAAGTTCGTCAAGAAGGGTGCAAAGCCACACGAGCTCACATGTAGCATGAGCTATAGCACGATATTCTACTTCAGCCGAGGAGCGCACAACAACCGATTGCTTACGAGCATGCTCATGATCATCTGAACATTTCGAAGGAAGAGGTTGATATAAGTCCAGCTCATCCCACATATCTCGAAGTGTCGAATAGTAATCTTTTAATGATCCTGAGTCTTGCTGGAACCGACCAATTTCTTGAATAAGCTGAAATTCCCGTAAAAAAATTTTAAACTCGAAGTACATATCATGAAGGGAGTCCCAAATGCCTTTAGCCGAGGCAAAAACATCACGGAGTGGCTAACCGAAGAATCCATACTTTTCAACAACCATGCAATAACTTAACAATTCTCCTTTCTCCAAGTTTGTAGGTGTCATCTGTAGAGCTTGGGGGATTATCCAGAATATACGACAACTTCTCACAGGCTCCCAAGAACACTTTTACAGATTGTGCCCATTGAAGATAGTTATCACCATTCAACTTAATTGAGGTGATTTGGAGTGGGTTGGGTTCAAGCGAACCCATGCCAAGAGGAGATTGCCCTTTATCCTCCATAAGAATGAGGAGTCCAAGTAAAATATACTTCAATGAAGTCTTTAATAAGCAATCCTTTGAGGAAATGAGAGACTTAACCCCAATCAAACAGAAAACTCTGAAAATACCACCCAAAATACTCAAATCTGACGCAAACAAGCCAAAAACGGCATGGCCGCACCTCTATTTGGGGTTAAAACCCACTCAAATCTTAATATCAGCTCAAAAGTCCTCTAAGATTAGCTTAAATGAGAGATATCAGTCCAGCTAGAGGAAAGAAACAAGAGAAAAGCTTACCGATTTGAGAAAAATCGACGAAAAACTGATTCGGGGCCCGATTTTCGAATTTCACTATTTTAGCCAAATCACCATCAAGAAGGCTCTCAAAAATTCTCAAAAAATAATGACAAATCTTTTAAAATAAAGATCTATCAAACCCCTAAACTTTAAGCTCAAACGGGGTCCATTTGACCGTACATTACTGACGTCAACCATACGGCCGCTGACGTCAGCAATCTGACATGTCGCCTCTCAACTCCCTTGATGCGGAATGCCTAATCTTGGCTCTGATACCAAGTAGGAGAAGATTAGATGATTAGGGTGGAAGAAGAAGAGAGAAGAAAGGGAAGAGAAGAGAGAGAGAGAGAGAGAGAGAGAGAGAGAGAGTTTTAGGGTGAATGTTGTGTTATAAGCCACATGCCAACCACACAAAGCTTTATTAGAATAAACATATAGTACACTGAAGGTGTAACGCCCCGTTTTCATTACTCGGGTGTTGAGCCCGAGTTCTGAAAACCCGAGTGTAAACACTTAAAGATCCACTTTACAGTATAATTTTTTTTAATTTAAATCGCGATGGAAGCAGATCAAGACATGCAATGTCCAACATATATTAAATTGTACAAGTAGCGCCCATAGGGCTTTTACAAATCAATTGTCTCAATATTACATTAATTAAAAAGGAAACCAAAAGAAAGAAACACTGCAAGTAGACTTGAATCGCATCACCTTCCAACTTCTCATCCAAAGACACTTGCATCAACTGATATAGTTCAATAGAGTTAAAACGCTATCATAGTGAGGTAAACCCTCCAAGATTACCAAGCACGATGACAATTAAGCAATGATTAATTAAAGATAACATATTACGATTTACACAAATTTTAAAATTCTAGGAGATAATATACAACATGGCCAAATGTAAAATAACAGGTAACATTAACTAAAGGTAACAACTATAATTAGATAAAGAGACAATAAAGATAACAAATCCTATAATGACAAATTTAAAATTCCAAAGTACATTTAATATAATCAAATGTAATATTCCATCCACATCACAAATAACACCGCATTCACCCAATTCATTCCACACATATTAACATTGATATTTTAAATATATGGATGCATGCACATGTTCATCAGCTTGGGGATGCACATCTAGCTAGCGAATTTCAAACCGACAATAACATGGCTCGTCACCAATGTTACCCGCAATGCAATGCATATTAAACCGATAGTAATTTGGCTCGTCACCAACATTACCCGCAAATGCCATGTATGTATGATTAGCCAACCATTATTCCAGTTTACCAGACTAATAATAAAAATACTCACGGTCACTATGGGGGGGGCGCGCAACCCAGCATAGGCCGACGGCTCAGGCATAGCATCCCAGAACACCATCCTCGGCCCATGAGGTGTCCCACAGAATATACTATAGTATAAAACAACCAATTATGTTTCTATAATTCTCTACAATTAGACCATTAACATTACCATCTTGTATGTGTTCCAAAGTTTCCAACAAAAGGATATTCTTGATCTCCAACCAAGCCACTTGGGCAATAAGTCCATTGATGGACACCAACAAAGAAGGATCTTCCCAAACAAAGCCACATGGGCATCAAGTCCAAGTCAGGATATCACAAGATAAATTTCACTAAATAGCAACAAGCAATTCTCTCATAACACAACATTTAACATTTTACAACCAATTCTCCCAATAACATCCTCAATTCATGTACAACCCATCTATTAAAATCATTTGAAACTAACCAACAAGTAAAATTTGTATCCATTGGAATCTAAGGATGAAACAATTAATAAAAGATATTCGTCACAATTTATCCAAAGCAATTATTTCAGTATATATAGGAATTCAATTGACAAAATGTATTTAAATGAACAATACTATACAAGAAAGACTCAATTCAATTAAATTAATGGAAAGCTTGAAGGGTGAGAACCTCACCTCCGAAAAGAGGTCCTTGACTTAAATGAAATCAAGCAACGAATCTTGAGAAAAACTCAAGTTCCCTAAATTCAAATGATATAAAATTTCAATTAAACCCAAGTAACCTTCTAATTCAACTTCAATAGCAATATTAGAGATGAACTCACCTCTAATGAGTTAGTGACTCGTCTTAATACCAACTAAGTCCAATTCACACTCCACAAAGGGAATCTAATGAGGGGTCGGGACAACAAGCACATTAGAATCGAGTGTAACTGACTTCAACTCTCTTCAATCCGAACGAAGTGAGTCTCAACCGCCTAATTCAACAAAGAACGTTGAATACTAGAACGAGCTAGCTAAAATAGTTGAACTATAATAGATCCAAACCCGCTTGTCACTCTACCCGACTCAGAAGACCCATTTGAGTTAACTCAGCAATGACAAAAAGTAAGTCAATCTAACCTGATTTTGGAAAAAGAAAAATAACTCAACACAAGATCGCGTTCCCTTGAAAGTAGCTAAAACCCCAACAATGATTGCATCCACTACAACCGAACCCTAATCCACTAGACAAGAATGCTCCAAAATGGTCAAACTCAACTAGACTCAGTGTAGGATCATCAGGTCAAGCCAACCATGACTCAACAGCACCTGCACTCACTAACTACTTCTTCTCCCTGCTCTTTCCTTCATCCTCTATATCATTCCTTTTTACCTGACATAGTCAGAAACATAAATGGATTTGGACTATACCAGATCACCAAAACAACTGACTCAATGAGTCGTTTTCACAATGGAATAGCCATATCCAACTCATCAGCAATCCCTACCCATTGGGTCCTTCAAAATCTATCTAATTGAAACTACTCACACCATTGGGTTGGATTCAATCCAAATTGGACAGAACTTTTTCCTACCGAATGCCTCGACCAGAGAGATTCTCAGACCAAGAAATACAACTCGGATTGACTCGAATTGAGTCAGTCGTTTGATATTCTTTTGGATGGAAATCGGGAATAAATCCTGAGATCTAACTCAAAACTGTCATTGTAGAAAGTATGAATTTCGTATGATCTACCTAATGGAGGTCTTTGATCTAAGATCAAAGTCCCATAGAGATCGAGTGGCGGTGATTCTCCGGCAAAGGCAGTGGAGCCTCAATGGCAGATATTCATCCAGTGCTTCTTTCTTCAATCCCATTACTGTAGAATATTTGGATGAACACACGAGAGTTCTAGGAATGTCTGGATAGATCAGATCGACTCCATGGAGCTCGGAGAGAGGAGTGTTTGGAGTTTGATGGAGGTTTTCTCGCTGAATTCGAAGGTTGAAGAGAAAACCGGCCGATTATTGAGGGCCACCGCCAAAGATGAGAAGGTAGGTCGATCTAACAGTAGATTTGGGTCACTAGCCTTCTGAAATGCCAGATAAGATGAAGTGGAGGGGATTAGAATAGCTACTCAAGGGTTTGGATTGATTGGTTGCAAAACGAAAGGAAAGAAGAAGAATCCCCTTTTCTTATATAGGAAAACACCAATCCGAGTGGAGAGGAGATGGATGGCTGGGATCATTCTAAAACAAGCTCTCTAAGATGGTTATGGAAGGCTCAGATCAAGTGGAATGAAGCAAGCTCGGATTGGCAACATGGCATTCCGTTTTTTGGAAATAACCATGTGAATAACTGGACTTTGGTTGAAGATTTGATTGTAACTGGTGGCCCCCAACAAAGGAGGTTAACATGGTTTTGTAGAACACATTACGCTCTAAGAAATGGATGGTGTGGATTTCCCCAAATTGGTCCACAACGATTGCAGTTCAGAAAATATAAGGCTGCTGGAAACAGATTCGTCATTTGGACAGCCAAGCTTTGGGTCTAAACTGTATCAGTCCTGACGAGCGGAGACTAAAATCACCATTGAGGTTTTGCTAAAGTCCCAACTCTGAATCAATCTGACGGTTTGGATCAACCCAACTGAGACTACAAGTGGGCCACGACTGACCTCCAGATGGGCAGCCGTCCATTGATTCGCCCGTTCGGGCAGGGAGTTGAAAAGGGAGGGGGAGAGATACCATTTATCTCACGGGCAGCAATTGCTGACCAAATCTCTTTGGTGTGGTGCACCTCAAATCCACCACTCGTGGTGCACTCATGCACCACCAAGTGGGCCCACAATGATGTTGAATGAAATCCACTCTGTCCATTCTTCATGAATGGTTCCATTAGGACTGAGTTGATGATAATGGTCCATACATGGGACTGATTTATGAATCTGTTGGTCCAAGACAAGCTGTTTATCATAAAATGTTGCTTTTGGATTAATCTGATGGTTGGATTGACTCTATATCAGATCCTAACGGCTATAGTGTCTTGGAAACTCATGTAGCCTATTCTAAAAGGTGAACTAATAAATATTACTATTAATATTCCCCCTTAATTACACAAATGACAATATGATTATCATTATCATTATTATTTTTTATTACTCTTATTATGATTTTATTAATAATGCCATTGTTATTATGATTTTATTAATAATTGTAGGGTCTGTTTAAGTGAACGTTAATAGTGCATTCAGTGGTCAAATGACCCCATGATGTTGATCAAGTAATGATTGTTAGATTGAGAGTTAGGGTTCGATGAACGGTGAAATTACTGAATTAGATCTTCATGGTAACACCCATGTACTAAAAGCACGGGGTGTTACAGGGGGAGAAGAGAAAAGATGTGCACATGCACTTACAATAAAAGAGCCACACGCTAACACACATGTATACTAATACTCTCTAGATCCTTCTCTTCCTTTGGTTAGGATTTCATAAAAGAACCCAACCTTTTCTAATCAAGGCAACCATTGTTACATCTCAAAGAAAGGAGAGAGAGAGAAGAGCGAGTGGTGTGTGACACAGCTACTAGCAACACAAACCAGAGGGGGGGGCTGGCTGCCCCATCCTTCTTCCTCTTATTTACTTATTATTATTATTATTATTATTTCTCTCTCTTTTCCATTACACAAAGGTTCCTCTCCCATCCCATTTTCCCATTCCCCTTTGTTTTACTTTAATTAGTGGGTGCCTATAGCTGCTAACCCCAACTCGGGGACCATAGGTGCCTCCATTTCTACAAAAAAAAAAAAGCTTCTTATTCGATAATAATGATCCATGCGTTCATTAAAAAAAGCTCAAAAAACAATAACATTTTATATTTTGGGAGGGCACTTAGTTAAATCATCCAAAGGCGCCCCTAATGAGCAATGGGTATTATTCCTCTCTTGATTTTCTCTCCGGTCAATTCTCTCAGTTCGGATCCGTTTACTGAAAGTATGACTCCCTTTTTGTAGGGAGGGATCGAAAGAATTAAGGAGTTCAGATGCAATAAGGCTTATCCTTATCTGATCCGATCTCTCCCCTTTATCTCAATATCCGATCTCTCTCCCTAATCTCAATCATGTTTCTTGTTTGAACTCAAATTCAAAATTGAGTTATTCCAAGGAAAAAACGTGTGGAACCCACCAACAACTGGGCTCATATCCAATGGGTATACCACTTTAATCCATATACCTGCGCTGCGCACACACGCAACACTATAGCACAACCTTCTGATGTCGAACTCCAAACAGCACCATGTGGCCCAAGATTGGTTTGCTCTAGAAAAATCTGCTTTGAGCCGGGATCGGTTTGGTCAAAAAATTCGAACCAGGCCAGGCCAAATTCAAATAGGTGGTGGCTCTTTTTTTGGTTTGTTTGTTAAATAAAAAAGATATTAAAAAGTTGGAAATAATAAAAAAATATATGAAAGTATCTTACTACATGATGTTTAACATCCTCCAAAGGAGGGGTGCAACGAAACAATGTCCATTCATGTATATGTATTATGTATTATCCACGTTAGCATATATATGTATTATCCACACCATCCATCCGTTTTTACATATCATTTTAGGACATGATCCCAAAATGGAATCATATCCAAAGCTCAAGTGGATCACACCACAGGAAACAATGTGTTTTCTATTTGAACCAATCCAAGCTAAGCTTTTTCAAATCAATCCAAGCCGAGCTTTCGAGCTAGCTTGGTTTGTGCCCAGCTCTAATATCAAGGGACTTAACACTCCAACACTCTCGTGCACGTGCGGGGTGCAACTCCGCACTGGAACCTACTAGACAAGGGTGGAGGGGACACTCACAACATAAATAGGCCAGGCTTGATTTCCCGGTCCTTAGGCCGGTCCGACCGGACTTGATTTTTCTGGCCCCCCCGTGGGAGAATATATTCATATGTGCTGCTCCCGAGATTCAAACACAAGACCTTCCGCCCTGATACTATGTCAAACAACCATTTGATCTAAAAGCTTGAGCCGTTAGAGGATGGCATATCAATGTATATCAAGGGACTTAACACTCCCTCGCACGTGCGGGGTGGAATACACGAGAACAAACTAGACAATGGTGAAGGGACACTCACACCATAAATAGGCCGGGCTTGATTTCCTGGTCCCTAGGCTGGACTTGATTTTTCTGGCCCCCTGTAGGAGAATATATTACCGAGGCATATTTGCTGCTACCAGGATTCGAACACAAGACTTTGCCGCCCTTCGCTCTCTTTTAGATGATCTCAGTCATCTTTTGAGCTCTCTCCATTATTTTCTTGATGTTGAGGTTTATCGCACTGCCTCTGATATGTATTTATCATAAACAAAGTATGTCTTGGATCTATTGCATCGCACAAAAATGCATGACGCTAAGCCTCTACGCTCCCCAATCATCTCCGACTCTAAACTTTCAAAGAATGATGGTGAACCTTTGTCAGATCCTCATGAGTATCGCAGTATTGTGGGTGCTCTTTAGTATGTCACCTTTACAAGATCGGATATTGCATTCGCTATTAATCAGGTCTGTCAATTTATGCATGCTTCTTGTTCCACATATTGGTTGGCGGTCAAGTGTATTCTTCGGTTTCTTAAAGGCATTGTTTCCCATGGTCTTCATTTTCGTAGAAGTCCTCTTTCTCTGTTTGCATACTCTGATGTTGATTGGGCTAGTGATCCTGATGACTGTCATTCTACCTCAAGCTATGCAATATTTCTTGGTCAGAATTTGGTTTCATGGAGTGCTAAGAAACAACCCACTATTTCTCACTCAAGCACTGAATCTGAGTACCATTCCCTAGCGCTCACTGCCACCGAGTTGTTTTGGATTCACATGGTTCTCCGTGACTTAAACTATTTAAAAGATCCACCATTCTTATGATGTGATAATATCAGTGCTATTTCTCTGGCCTCCAATCCAGTTTATCATGCCTGTACAAAACATGTTGAGGTTGATTGTCACTATGTACGCGAAAAGGTTACTCGTGGAGATATTCATATAAGATTTGTTGGTACACATGACCAAGTGGACGGCAGTTTTACTAAAGGGTTGAGCATGCTCGATTTCATCTCTTACGGGACAAGCTTCACGTTGTTACTCAACAATTTTGCTTGAGGGGGTGTGATAACAACTCTAACAACCCTTCGCCACATCCACCGAAACTGCCTCCACCAAAATTGCCTCCGGATGGTTAGCCGATTGCTTAAATTGAAAGTGTAAATTCAAATATTTGTAATTGTCTGGTTGTTATAAATCAGTCTATAAATAGAAGGATGCATGAAGATGGATTGATCCGATTCAAATCAACTACAGTTTCTATTACCTTTATTGTACACACATGAGGAGCATGCGCGTGTGGGATGTGGGCTGATTGCATCAGAATTAAAAGTCTATCAATACAAATGCATAATTCATCCAAATGCACCCTTATCAAGCAACCGTAATCCAAGACCGAAACACTTCTGTCAGGAGTTTGATCGAACACATGACGAGCAGAAAGGAGGAACGGAAGATCATAAACAAAAATCCACAAACATAAATAAAAAATAATAATAAGAAGAACACAATTCATTAATTTCTCTTAATCCAATCCACACGAAACGACAGAAATCCAGATTGATTTGGATTGGAATTGCGATTTAAAAGACAAAGGTTAGGTTTCCTGTTTTATTACCAATCAGTGATAGAAGAAGCGAGAAATGCAAACGCTTTCGGATCTGATTTTCCTTTTTTTCTTTTCCTCTTCTTTTCCTCTTTTTCTTGTTCATCATCAGCAAATGGCAATGGAGACAGACGACTGGAGTTAGTTAGTTAGTTAGTCATAGGATCCTGCACCCGTGTCTCTGCACAAT
Organism: Liriodendron chinense; assembly: GCA_003013855.2. NCBI lineage: Eukaryota > Viridiplantae > Streptophyta > Magnoliopsida > Magnoliales > Magnoliaceae > Liriodendron > Liriodendron chinense. Next base: position 4,998,020 of record PVNU02000439.1, on the reverse strand, counting down.
ATACTCGGGTTTCCAGTTTTGAGTCCCGATAAGTGAGGCTGAGTAATCCAAGCCGTTGATCTGGTTTTTAACCCCCGTGTATGGATCATGGCCGGGAACTAGGGCTTTCAACGGGGCGGGTTAGGGCCCGGCCTTACTTTTCAAAGTATGTCCAAACCACGTGTCCGTAACCGGCCAAAATAGCCCGGCCGGAATACACGGACAGGCCCGGCGCGAGCCCGGCCATTCCCACGGAGAGAGACGTCCGAATTAATTTCAATGCTCGACGAGTGCACAGCCAGCAGGAACACACTACGAGAGCACTATAGGCCCCACCATGATGTTTTTGTTTTATCCACGCCGTCCATCCATTTTTCCATATCATTTAAGGGCACGAGTCCAAAAATGAAGCTGACCTAAGTCTCAGGTGGACCACACCATGGAAAACAGTGTTGATTGAACGCCCACCATTAAAGACCTTCTTGGGGGACACAGAAGTTTTGAATTACACTGATATTTGTGTTCTCCCTTCGTAAAGCCCAGCAGTCCAATCCAGCCCATTGACACCGCTACATCCAATCCATTTATCTAATGTGACTAATCATGATGGGATTATCCAAAAGTTATAGTATTCAAAACTTCAGGTGGGCCATACCACTTAAATTTAGAGGTTTTTTTTTGGGTTAAATTCCAAGAATGTGGTGTTATACCGGATCGACCCCATGGAATTTGTCGACGTTAATTTGTGGTTGTTTGATATCCTCTAAGTACAGAGGTTCAATTATAATATTCTTGTGAGTACAGGATCAATCCTATGAAGACATTCTATTGAGAAAACTTTCCACGGGTCAACTAAATAAATATTGAATAATCTATCCTAAAAGTGAATATTGTAGATTAAGAATTGGATTGACATTAAAAAATCAAACCAAAGCATCGAAGTTCCACATACAAAATTAACAAACCATCTATCATTACTAATAGTGATAACTCAATTAGATTAGAATACTATGATCTGTCTAGTCAGAAGCTTTAACAATTAAAACATTAAAAATTGAGTAAAAAAACTATCAAGGATTAAAAATCTATAAGTTTCTACATCGTTAAAACATACTTCTAAGCTATAGGGATTGTAAGCATTTAAGATCCATGAGATCACAAATCAAATAATGTGAAAGGTAAAAAGTCTCTCATATCTAAGAAATATGTATTAGTTAGATCTAAACACCCATCATATGGTTCTTACATGATGGATCAAAGATTCTCCTAATACATGATAACATGTATCAATCTTAAGATTTCATTATGGAATCGTTAAGTAATCATCATGATGAAAAATCCGTTGAATCCGTATACTTCCCTTCTAACTCTGGTTAGAAGAAAATTAAAAGCACATGTTTAAAAAGAAAAAGGGGAAAAGAAAATAATAAAGAAAAGAGGAGAATAATTGCAAAAATAAAAGAGAAATTGAATTAATCTAAAAAAAATTAACAAACCTTAATGAACTTGCATGAATTGAAAGCAAAATAAAGAATTAATGCAAAATATTCTAGTAAAAATCTCTCTCTCTCTCTCTCTCTCTCTCTCTCTCTCTCTCTTTTTGAAAACTTATAAGAAAGAAATCTAAAAGAAAAAGGAAAAAATCGAAGGAAATTTGTGGAATTCGGTTCCTGACTTGCACCAGTCTCGAAATTCGCAGTTGAGTAGCCCCAGGGCTATTTCTGCACTTTCTACATATTGCTTTTCTAGCTCTGTAATTCTGGATTTAAACTTTTCAGGATATTTTTCTGCACTTTTCGAGTATCGTGCAACTTCTTTTGATCTTCTTTCATCCACATGCTCAAATCACCATGTCTTGAACTTTAAATTGCCTTTTTAGCTCGAATTCATCAAAATTCCCTTAACCATTTATAAATATTAAAACACATAATTAATCACTTTAGCCACAAAATTCATGTAAATGCAAGGATAAAAGTGCGGTTAAACATGTAAAATTTGTCACTCAATAGTGGCCCACCACCACGTGAGAGAGTAAATCCCAGTAGGCACTAAGCACCTAGGACGAGGTACCCGAGCGTTTAATACCCGTTTAAAATGCGGCGGGTAGGGCTCGAGTCATTGTGACCCCGGGGATCACTTGCGTGAGATTGAGGTTCTTCATTGCAATGTGGCCCATGTCATCAGTGGACAGATATGATATTTAATGTTGATGCCAACGTGGTAAGTGGATCAAATCTCACATACATGAAAGAAATTGACATGAGCACCATGAAGAAAATTCTTAATCTCATGTGAGGGAGTATCATGCAAAATCCAGTGGAGAGCTTCTACAGTCCTACCATCTATGTTAGATTCTGTTTTCAGTTCGCACAAGACCCATGATTCAGCGATCCAACCCGTTGATAAGATTCAGCCCACTGTGGTTTCTCAAACTGTCCCTAATTAGATGATCCTAGCCCTCAAATCTTGGATCATGTTTTGTTGAATGTGGGTTTCTGCCCCAATTTCTTCATTAACCATCTATTTACAAACAAAAAATGAATGTTTAGGGCTTCTTTTAAATATTCAAGATTTTAGTTATGAGTAAAAAAAGATGGGTCTAGTCATATCTATGATTTGGATCACTGAACCATGGGGCCCACTTGTCCAAAATGTAAACCCATGCATAGTGTACAAACTCTTAACCGAGCATTGTATAATAAATCCCATGTAAAAGAGAAATTTTCATCTGTAAACCTCAGTTTTGATTGTTATTCCCAAGTAAACTCCTCCAAACCTTGTTTCCTAAACTAGACTTAGAGCAAAATTTTGGACGAAATTGCCCTTCACCATTTGAAAACCCATCTCCATTTCCCATTTTCGATTTTCTTCATTTCTATGCTCCAATCTTCATTTTTTTCAGAAAATCTTCAGTTATAGACGATGATTATAGGTCCTCCATCGGAGAAAAGTATGTTTTTTTTTTTTTTTTTTTGCATATTCTTTCGGAAATTATGATTTTAAGTTTTCCAAAGTTGTTGTTATTGTTTTTTTTTTTTTGGAATGTGAATGTCCAATACGTATACAACGTGTTTGTTGTATAATGTATGTGAAAAATGTTTGAAAACTTTAACCAACGTTCATTGTATTTTGAATTTGAATACAACATGTTTGTTGAAATGTCACAACAAAGGAAAAAATTGAAAAGTTTGAGAATGTGTTTAAATGTGTTTGAAAAAGTACTATTTGAATTGTATTCTTTGGATTTTGAAAGAGTACTCGTCGAAATTGTACTGTTTGAATTTTGAAAGAGATCTCGTTGAATTGGCACTGTGCTCTGTGCTCTTTGAATTTCAAAAGTGATTTCGTTGAATTGACAATGTGCTCTTAGAATTTTAAAAGAGATCTAGTTGAATTAACACTATACTATTTGAATTTTGAAAGAGATCTCGTTGAATTGGCACTGTGATCTTTGAATTTTGAAAGAGATCTCAGTTGAATTAGCACTGTGCTCTGTGCTCTTTAAATTTTGAAAGAGATTTCATTGAATTGACACTACGCTCTTTGAATTTTAAAGAGATCTCGTTGAATTAGTATTGTGTTCTTTGAATTTTAAAAGAGATCTTGTTGAATTGGCATTGTGCTCTTTGAATTTTGAAAGATATCTCGTTGGCTACGGTTAAAATTCATTGCCGTTAGTTAGAATTTAACGAGATCTTATTGAAATTCAACGACTACAGTAAGAATTTAATGAGATATCGTTAAATGTTAACCAGAGGCTATAGATTTTAACTATAGCCAAAGAGTATTCAAAATTCGATGAGCAAAAACAAGCTATTGAGATAACGAAATCTCGTTAAAATTCAACGTGCACAGTGAAAATTTAACGAGATTTCATTAAATTTTAACTAAAGGCTACGGATTTTAACCATAGCCATAGAGTATTCAAAATTCAGTGAGTAAAAACAAGTTATTGAGAATTTAACGAGATCTCATTAAAATTGAACGAGATCTTGTTGAAATTCAACGAGTACAATGAAAATTTAATGAGATCTCGATATATTTTAACTAAAGGCTACAAATTTTAACCGTAAACAGAGTATTTAAAGAGTACAATGCAAATTCAATGAGATATCTTTCAAAATTCAAAGAGCACAGTGCCAATTCAACAAGATCTCTTTCAAAATTCAAAGCGCATAGTGCCAATTCAATGAGATCTCTTTTCAAATTCAAAGAGTACGGTATCAATTTAACGAGATCTCTTTTAAAATTCAAAGAGCACAATGCCAATTCAACGAGATATCTTTCAAAATTTAAAGGGTACAATTTCAATGAGTACTCTTTCAAAATCCAAATAGTACAATTCAAATACTACTCTTTCAAACATATTCATACACATTCTCAAACTTTTCAACATTTTTTCCTTTGTTGTGACATTTCAACAAACACATTATATTCAAATTCGAAATACAATGAAGGTTGGTTAAAATTCTCAAACATTTTCCACGTACACTTTACAACAAACACGTTGTATACATATTAGACATTCACGTTCCCCAAAAACAACATTCATTAAAAAAAAACAACAACAACAACAACATTTGGAAAATAAATCATAATTTTCAAAATAATAAGAAAAAAAAACTTTTCTCCGATGGATGAGCCATAATCACCGTCTATAACTGAAGATTTCCTGAAGAAAATGAAGATTGGAGCGTAGAAATGAAGAAAATCGTAGATGGAAAATGGAGATGGGTTTTTGAATGGTGAAGGGCAATTTCGTCTGAAAATTTGCTCTAAGTCTAGTTTAGGAAACAAGGTTTGGAGGAGTTTACCTGAAAATAATGGTTAAAACTAAGGTTTATAGATGAAAATTTCTCCATGTAAAATATACAAGAAGTTATTTGTACACCTATCAGAGCATGTAGATCCATACACCTACACACAGTCCTATACACATGACATAACTTTAACACAATCAAGACCATCAAACTTAGTGATATAGAACGGGTTGCTAATTATTTCATGGCACAGGTGGACCAAAAGAAGACCGGTCGGGGTCGAAAGTGATCCGGATTGTCAAGACCTTAAACCGGCCATATCTCGCAATCCGAAATGAGTTTCGGGACATATAATATATCGTTTTGGGGTAGCTCGAGCTACTTTAGCCAACCAACCCGGCTATGCCAGGTTGCCCATGCCGGAATTGCGAGATTCGACCGTATCGACGGTCATTAGGCTAGTTTATTTTCAAGTTTTACTATATTTATAGTAAGTTTTAATTCGATCATAACTTTGGATCTGTAGGGTTTTAGAGTTAGTGCCCAACATGGAAAGGGCTTAGAATATTTAGTAGAACAACATGGTTGAGCCCGTTTGATAACTTTCTATTTTGGCCAAAAACTAAGAGTTCTAGTAGGATTACACAACTTTTATAAATAGTAAGTTGTGTTTTCTGGGAGTTTGAGTTTGAGTTGGAGTCTGATATTTTACTTAGGGTTTAGTTTCCTATTTATATGCATTGTAATTCTATTTCTATTCATTCAATTATCAAAAAAATAATTATTCAGAATTAATTTCCTCTTTTATCTTTTTATTTCTTCTCGTGGATTCGATAAACTATCGGTTAGGGAGACGGTGATCGACCTACCACGTCCTCCCCGCGTCACTTAGCCAACCGAATAAAACATTCCAAAAATCAGATTGATTTGACAATCCTATTTTTTTATTAATCAAATTTTATTTATTTTTAATTAAAGTCATTTGACTTTTATTTTTTATGACCATTAGTACACACATCCCACTGTTAGTACACACACCCACGCTGTTAGTCACACTTCAATGTTAGCGACCCCCACGTTGGGAATCAATACCAGGAACTTAAGAGGTTATCCTTCACTCGGTCTACCATTGTCCCAAAGGTTTGGTGTTTACTTTGCCTGAGTTGATGTGTCGAAATCCAATACATTGTGGGTGAGTTTTAAAGGTGATTTGACCAGGAATCTAGCCAATCTTGGGATTGGCTAACCCTGAGTCAACTCACTGAGTCTTTAAAACATTGGAACAAGCTAGCTCTAAAAAAAAAAAAAAAAAAAAACTGACATGTGCAAAAATCAAGCCCATTAATCAAGCACAATCCTAAGGAACTCGAAAATGCAAGTTGACTCTATGTCCAATTGGGTCATGTGGACACGAAGAGTCCACCAAGTAGACTCAATTGAATAGATATAAAATGCTTAGGGGTCATTTGGTTGGGAGTAAATGGAGGTTAATGAGGGGAATTGGGGGTAAATGGAGGTAACTGGCATTTGAGGTGTGTTTGGATGTGAGTATGCATGGAAGTGAAATGAAATAGGAGTAAATGAGCATGTGGATGAAATCCTCTCTCTGAAGGATGATTTGGAGGTAGATGGGTGAAATGCCTTTATGAGTTTCCTTGAAGAGTCGTGCGAGTAAACAAAAGTACAGTTGTGCACATGTCCACCACACATGTGGCACAATGATACTCTGAAACAATAAAATGATCCAAACCATCTAAAGGTTAACTATCTAAATTCATGGTTACAAAAAATGTTGGCAATTTGCTTTTGCAATTCTTACATTTATGACCCACCGAGGCTTGAAAGTTCATCATCTTTTTGTTGATAAAGTATATATTTCAATGGGCTTATCACATATGTACAATAATTTGAGATATTAAAGATAATTTAAAATACTACATATGTCCCTGTAAATATATTAAAAAATTACAATGCATTCTAAATCTTCGCATTTGCTTCAATCCAAACAATTTCAAATGCATTTCATTTACTCTCTTCCAAACACAACTAAGTAAGCCATCTACTCCCAATTCGTTTACCTCCATTTCCTTTTCATATTTACCTCAAATGAGACTTTAAGCTAATTTAGCCTATATAGCAAAATATCATAAACGACCGTAAGAAAAGTACATCTAAAGCATGTGTTGCAATGATGGAAGGCACTTTCAACCTCGGACAGCTGAGTTGACGCGACAAGCCTTGTCATTTTTTACTTATAACTGCTCCATATCTAATTGAGTCAAGTTAACTAGGCAAAGTTCGAGGCATCATGATGGAATTATCTCCATGAATATGTCTTTGAGAAGAGATCATGCATCCACTAGCCTTAGAGTTGTTAGGTCTTGACATGTGTGTGAGATCTAGACCACTCATCAGGCACCACCAATCTATATTTCTCCCTTCCAACAATAAATAAACCAACTACTAATCAGGTGGGTTGCACATGGGTTGTTGGTCAATATTCACTACCGCCTAACTATTGTGGAAAAACATTTACACACTATTGATGCAAGCAATACAAAACCGCAAAACAAAAAAGAGTTAAAACCAAAACTCTAAAGAACGGGAAAAAAGAAAAGAAAAGAAAAGAAAAAGAAATAAGAGAAAAAGATTTATGTGATTCTATAATATATTTTACATATACAAAGTAGTTATGGAAAGTTTTTGTAGTAAGGCTTGTTCGACTTTTTAAGTAGGTAATAATTACTTATCACATTATTCCCAATGTTAACTTCCACATCTGCTTTTTGAATGTTAAAGTCAAGGACTGGTGTGAAATAAATGTGGGGCCTACTGTAATGTATGTGGCTTATCTACACTGTCCATCTGCTATCCCGATTGAATTTAGGGCATGAGTGCACAAATGAGGCCGATCAAAAGCTCAAGTGGACCACACGACAGGAAACAACGGAAATTAAATGCCTAGCATTAAAAAATTCTTGGCCTCCTAAGAAATTTTTAAAAATTTGGTATTTGTGTTTTCTCCTATCCATATCTGTGTGAACTTATAAATAGGTTAGATTACAAATAGGGCTGCACATCTGCTGGGCCAACCCAACCGACCCGGTAGAAACCCGATTCACCCCAACTCGGCAGAGAAAAGGGTCCGGTCCCGAGTGAATGTGGCTGGACCGTTTTTAATCTAGGAATGATCCAGGATAAACGCCAAACCCGACCAACCCGACCCATTTATACCCGACCTGTTCTGCCCGACCCGAACAGCCCCGAGTTTTGTTAGAGTATTCTAATATATATATATATATATATATATATATATATATATATATATATATATATATATATATCCTTGGTCCACAATGATGTTTATATGTCATCCATACCATTTATAATATTGTCATTCCTATTGTGATGAACTGAAAACACAAATATTAGCTTGATTCAAAAATTCTGTGGCCCCACGACCTATTGTGGATGTTCAATCCTAATCATAACTTGACCTGATCCAACTCGGTTCAGCATATAGGTTTGGGTAAGGTTAGGGTTGACCCTTTTGCAAGTACGGTAAGGTTAGCGTTGGGTTAGCCTAACCCAATTATAACCCAGACCGAAACTTCAACCTTTAAAATATGTTTAGGTTCGGTCTACGATAAGACCCTAACTTGACCGATGTGCAGGCTTAATTACAAATAAACATTAATATAGTCTCGATAAAGGAAACAACTTTCACACCATAAATTTTCTAAGGTTATTGTTTCCTTTGGTGTGGGCCGCTTGAGCTTTGGACTTCATTTTTTTTCTCATGCCCCAAAATGTTTCGGTAAAACAAATGAATGGTGTGAATGTGCCATATATATCACGGTGGGGCCCACAAATTTAAAGTCCAACCTTTTAGATCGGTTTTCAAAATGGAAATACCCTCAGATTTTCGAACAAGCACAAATAATAATAATAATAATTACCTATTTATGACATTTGTAATTTACAAAGGATAAAAAAGAAGAAGAAGGAGGAGAAAAAGGAAATACAAGACTTATTTCTATCTTAAAGAGAATCACTCATATCACTCTTTTTGCCCATATTCTCTTTTTTACATTAACAACACATAAAAGCCAAAGCACACACATGTCATAAGCCTAGGGGCTAAGCTTCACCCTCCACAAACATCCATGCAGCTGCCCATCTTTTTACTTTTGTCTTCTGACATGTAGCGTTGATATGAATGCATACCATCACATGCTGGCCGAGAAAGCTCGCTGCTTTCTTGTCTGTCAATGTTTTTTTTGTTTTTTTTTTTTTTTTATTATCATATTTTGGTGGGCCATCAAACAAATTCCATCAGAATTGTAATTCTATGTGCATAACTTGTTATCCAACCAACCGCTTAGACTTGGACAGCAAGTTATGGTACACCCACTGGATAATTTCCAAGCTCTTAAGTGAATGCGACATCTAAGCTTCCAATAAGTAGGCCCACCATGAGGATCATCTGCTAAAAAGCATCAGCCCCATTAAATCATCAAGTGGGCCACACCATAGAAAACAATGTATAATCACTCATTAACAGCTAAATACAAGTGTGGTCCACTCAATGGCTGGATCTGGTGGATTTTTGCCTAATGTAATCCCGGTGGTGGGGCCAACCTATTGGAGGCATTGGATGTCGGACAGACATGAAAGTTTGGAAGTTATACCTTAGGTGGACAGTAACCAGTGGTTCAACCGGTTGGCATTGAGATTTTCTCCGACATATATGCCTTAATATATATATTTAATGGCCGTATCCAATGACGATCCATAGGATGCCATTGAAGATGTGGGACCCACATCAATTCTTGAATAGAAAATGCCTTAATAAGCACTTTCACGGTTGTTGTACTTTGTTGACTCAGTTGCTAATGTCATTTTGGCACATGTTACTCAACCGTGGCAACTCATCCACTTGCATGTGCTTCAGCTCAGACCAATGTCTCAGTGATCAAGACCGTTGATCTTGTGCGTCACGAGGTGAACGGGGGATTCCACACAATCACTCCCAGAATGGAATAACTAGCATGTTGATTGTTGCTGCGGTTTAGATTTTGCAGAGTCTTCCATCCAAAGTGGGACCCATGGTAACAATTTTCTAGATCACCGAACGGTGGGACCCACTTTATGAACTGAAGTTTCAACCATAATCATCCTTGCAATGTCCTGAGGACACGTACACTACCCTCTGCCTTGAGTCCCACAGATGATTCATTGATCCGGGCCATGGATCTGATGGATCACCATGGATAGACCAGACCCAAAAATATCTCTCATGGATAATCTGCACATTTTGATCAGTGCCCTGCAAATAAACGGTCAAGAAAAAAAATACAGCAATGTTGGCACGGGGAGGAAGAAAAGGCTAAAGATTCAACGGATAAGATCTTTGAATATTAAGGTATTTTTGGGCCATGGCTCATCCATGCTGGGGTCCCATAAAATTCATAATCTGGATCATCAAATTATGGCTGATGACACTGTACATGCTTGGGTTGGGATCTGATAACTCCTTCAAGAGGGGTAGTAGTTTTCACAAGTGAGGCCCATGATTTAATAATCAGGACCATTCATCTGATGGGCTCCATGACAGATGGACCATGTTCCAAAAACCAAATTTGTTAGGACATTCCTAACCCTTCGATTGGTTCCTACATATATATGGTCAAGAGAAGACATGAAATCAGTATACATGCAACTTGAAAGGGGCAAATGAGTGGGCGGCTAGAATCTCTTGAAGCATATTCCATCAAGAAGGCTTCATCAACGGCATAGATTATTGAGTTGTGGACCCAGTTATAGAAACCGAAAACTCCAGCATAGATGCATGTGCTGGAGTAGAGGTCCATAGAATCAAGTTATCCAGACCGTTGATCTGATGGGTCCGACCTTGTATGGAATGTACCCCAGAAGACTACCAGATCGAGACATGCAAGATATCCAATACGTTGGGTCATTTTCAGTTCAATGCGGACTACTGGTTTGTTGCTTTTCTCAACCGTCTATTTTCAGGTCACTAATTCAAGCATGCGATTTCCCTGTCGAGAAGATTTCTCGGGCATGATCTATCTTAAGCGGGTTCCATCAGATCAACGGTCTAAATAGTCCAACCATGACTCTACTTATACAAAATGAAACCTAAGAGAGAAACTTTGATACTCTGGCGTAGTGTGGTGGATGATATACGGACACCTATAAATTAGTTGGGATTTGCACCTAGCATACAGTTAAGACAAATTAAACTGCCTAGTTTGGGTTTACCAGTTTAGATGTAAAATAAACTAAAAAATTACACTCGTTTAATGAAGAGGTTAAATGGCAAATAAACCTCATGGTGAAGATAGCCTCATTTATACACCCAGGTCCATAGCTCAAGTGGCAGACTGAAGATAGTCTCGTTTCAATGCTAGGTCATGGTATCGATAGTCTCGTTTCAATACTAGGTCATGGTATCGATTTCATAGTAGGGGGTGACTAACATTGTGACCTGACTAACAGGGGTGGTGTGGTCCACTTGAGCTTTGGATATGTCAATTTTTGAGCTCGTGCTCTAAAATAATCTGAAAATATTGATGGACGGTGTGGATCCAAGACATAAATTCTGGTGGGGCTAGAGAAGTTTCACACATTTAAAAATTGTGTTGTGGAGCACGCAATCTCTCCGAAGATACAAAGTCAGGTTTTGTAAGTTGTGTCATATGCCATATAGTATTTCCCTGTGCCTTTAACATAGACCATCTTCACTCGAAAAGCACATTCATAAACAACAACGCAGAGCTAATTGTGACAACATGGACGTACATCATGTGGGCCTCATCGTAAATGACGCACCGAACAACTCTAGGTGAATATAGACAATCGGCAATGGTTTTTTCATTTTTTTTTTCAACATGCTTGGGCTACCTGATGAGTTGAACTGCTCAGTTTTTTAGGCCTACAGTATCATCGTCGTAGTCGGCCCACTTAATGCATGGCTCAGATGTTGCACCCGTGTTAGCATACATGGAGTGTAGAGTACAAGTGGAGAGATGCACTATCAAATTGACATGCTTGGGCTACCTGATGAGTTGAACTGCTCAGTTTTTTAGGCCTACAATATCATCGTCGTAGTCGGCCCACTTAATGCATGGCTCAGATGTTGCACCCGTGTTAGCATACATGGAGTGTAGAGTACAAGTGGAGAGATGCACTATCAAATTGAATTGCAATTATTAGTGTAATACATCATAAATAACCAGAAGGTAGTTTTTGTCCTTAAATTTTACACCGAGTACAGACTCTCTAAATTGAAATTACAACGCTTTCCAAATTAGACTTAGAAAAACAAATGTTTAGAAGGTGAAGTTCATGCCCATGGATTTTTAATTCCTAAATAAGAGTCATCGATGTTTTAATTGTGTTGTTTGGACGTTTGAAACAAGGGATACTGGATGTTGAAAATTTGTTTGGATAACAACTATAGGAAGACCTCTTCCTAAATTTTCCGTGAAAAATAGAATGGTTTAGCACAAAATTTGTTTGGATAACAACTATAGGAAGTCCTCTTCCTAAATTTTCTGTGAAAAGTAGAATGGTTTAGCACATCCTGCCATCCGCTCGATGGAGTTCACATGGGTTGGGGCACATTGGGTTCCATTCTCATTTCGGGCCGCACCCAAACAGTCACCAGATCTCAAGATGCATGAACTCTGGCATTCTTTCCTCATGGATGTGGTCCACAACAAATGTACATGTGCCTCTTTGCATCCAAACAGGAAATATGTAATAAACTATCAATGGAAAGCAAGAAGATAGGGATTATAAGGGAAAATTCATGGATCCTAGTGTCAGGGAATTTTATCACATGGAAGAAGTTGCAAGATGAAAAAGGATCGACAAACGGAGCAGACGTTGGGATATGCTATTTGGGCGGTTGTTTTGTTTTGTTTTGTTTTTTATTTAGGCCTGACAATGGGTCAGTCTCTGTCATGGATTTTCAAAAGGTTGGGTAAGGGCTTTGGGCCTACCTTATTCAAAATTTTTATTTTGCTGGGCCTTGGCCTTGCCAACCTTGTTTTTATTAAGACTAATGGCTTTTAATATAGCTGAATAATTTGATACTTCTACTACATACGATGTAGAAATGGTAGCACATGAATAAACTTAAGTAAATTGTAGAACTCATTGTATTTAAGTTACATTATGAAAATTAGACTGATAGATTGGTGGAACATGTAAACTTAGTTTGCAGAATTGAAAGGGATCTAAGAGTGTATTGGAGATGTACATCTAACATTCCAAACCAAAGTTCATTCCTGGTTGAAATGCCATTAATGTTGTAAATTGATTGCTATGGTCTTTTGCACCTTACACCCTTAGAGAAGTAGATGAAGGAGAGGAGTTTGAAACCTATCGAAACTCCTTGGCTCCACACAAATTAAGGATTTCTGGATGAGATGAATGAGCTTAAGACGTAGACTCAGCTGAGTTCAAGCAGTTGTTTAGGGGGAGGAGTCTATCGAAATTCCTAGTCAATTACAACATCGTGTAACACTATTGAAGTGTGCTATCCCTTACATGAATTTAGTTTAATCACAATTTTAGTGGGATCTATTTAGCTTTTAACTATCCAACAATCTCATAGTTAGATAATCATATACAGGTATCCATAATTTGGCCTGTTTATTTTGAATTATTTATATGCAACTCATGAAACTTCCTAGTTATTTCTAATTGCCCACGTATCACCCATCACCTCTGCCGTAGTAGATAATATTTATATGCAACTTACGAAATTTCCTAGTAATTTCTAGCTACCAATGTATCACCCATCACCACTGCCCGAGTATATAAAGAATGACTCGAGCATTCGACCGAGGATATCTCTTTCAATTACCAGGCTAGCAATAGTGTACATGAGAAAAGGGACAGCTTTTTTAGTCGTTGAGATGAGATTTCTTTTCTATTCCTTTGTTTTTGTCTTTCCTATTTCTTGAGAATCTTGTAAGCCGTGTGACTTGGGAATTATTATGATTAGTCCACATAAGCAAGGGTGATTTTGTATTGACCAACGAACAGTAGATTCATGGACGCCTGCAAAGGCACGGCATCTCGCGTCTAGGATGTCAATTTGTTATTTACTTTATAAGGAGTGGGCCATGATGTAAAAACATCTCAGCCCTTAAACTAAAGTTGGTATACAAATTAACACTAAAACACAAAAGTCAGCAATGGCTTGGTAAGTCCGCTGTTAGTATAAAAGAAGGGGCCGTTCAGTCATCACAACTGATTCCAGTTGGATTTTTGTGAAATCTTATTCCATCCTTCCACCTTATCAAGCACCCTACCCTCAATTAAATAATAAGCCCCTCAATTTTTGTCATTTCCTTCGCTCGCATTCTTTTGAGTCTTCCTTGCCCTCTTATTCTTTTAAGCCTTCAACTTAAACTAGGGTCCATCCGGTACCAACCAAAATAGCCCTAATGCCCTTTCTCAAGTGGGACCATACTAAATTTGTGATTGGATGATCCTAACCTTCCAATTGCTGTCCCTGCTGGTCCCTTTTGGTATAAATATCCATTTTCTCCATTTTATATGACATCGAGGAGGGCATGTTTGGATTTGCGCAAAGTTGGGTCGGAGCTAGCAATTCATGTCATCTTGTTAGGGCTAGTTGGTCATAGACATGCTGTTACTTATTAGTTATTTCGTTCCTTATTTCAAACACCCTGAAACAAGGATAAATTGTGAAACATGTGGGGAAGTTAAAGATTAGTGGATGACACATTTACATGTATATGTACAAATGGTACACATATGTCACATTTTTTAGTACACATGGTACACACATGTCACATTTTTTAGTACTCAAAGATTGATGGTGTCACGTATGCACATTGTGGGATGCTTGAACTATGACAATTGGACATGCAGCTCATTGGGCCATATCATGCATTTAAATGGATAAGTACAATCTTTATGTGCTCTAAAATTATAAAGTGTCATTGCAAGTAGGGGTGGCAGTTGGTCAAGTTAATTAGCCTATGTGTTAAGCTAAATATGCTTTTGAGGCAAACTTTGGCTAAGTTAAATCGAATTAGCCCAATTTAGGAATGTGATTCATTTAAATAAATGGGTAGAGTGTGGGTTGAACCCTACCCAACTTGACCTCCCTATATAAGTTATTAATTAATGGGGTTTGGCCAAAGGCCCCTGCTAACCTTGTTGGTTTTAAATCCTGTTGCACGTGTTGTGTTGTGTTTTGTGTGTGTGTGTGTGTGTGTGTGTGTGAGGGGTGCCAAAGCCAATATTGACTCAACTTGAACCTAACGCCTTGTAACCCAAGCACCGATATAGTCAGTTTTAGGACCAGATCTATGAAGATTGGCTTGATTCTTAACCACCAATTGTGCATAATCTAACAATTTGCAAATGAGATGGTTTGTTCCTTTAATGAATTTTTTTCCTTTGAAATAAGAACTTATGATTAAGCGTATGATCTTCTTTACACAGATCAACAATAAAAGAATAAGATTATACCGAAGAAGATTAATTAAATAAATGAGTTTTAACTACACTCAACTAACTACCCCAAGCTCGGCCCGTTGACAGCCCTAAGTATGGTCTTGTAAGCATGTGAAAAACATAAAATATTATTTTTCTTCGATCAATGTGGGATATTCTTCTACAAGAGAAGTGGAATCTTGGAAATCTATTCCAATTGTCAAGATTCAACTCACATTTGTGGCTTTGTTGATGAGGACTATTTATTAATTTTTTTATGGATAAAATTTAATTAGTGGGTCCTATTTGATGAACAGGTTGGATTTGTGACATATATTCGCATCTTACCTATGTAAGACTTAATGTCACATAGAATCTTATGAGGGGAATTGAATGTGGTTAAAGAGAGATATTTTTCCTATTTAATGCACAGTTAATTGGACCAATTTGAATGGTTGACCAACTAGTTTTGTGTGTTATGGGTAAATCCAAGCTTACCTCATGTCACAAGGAAAGCCCACAAGCCTATGGGCCCAAGTACAGGTCCCCAAGCTCACACACTGGCGTCGCCCACATGACGGTCAACCATGAAAGAAAGAGAGCCAAGGAACAGAATCGACGTGATGACAGTTCGGCCTTTATAAAGGTCATTTTGGATATATCAAAGACAAACCCGAATCAGGTTGTCTACTAACATGTCGACGAGTAGAGAGCTCGGCCTCAGCTTATGCTACTGCTAGGCCAACCTGGGCCGCGACCGCCATAGAGGCGCGCGGGAGTCCAGAGATGGGTCTCAAGAAGACGGAACACATCTCATAACAGTGCAGGCACGATCCATGCCTTCGAGATTCACGCTGCCCCCAGCAAGTGTAACGCCCAACGATCGTGGCCCTCGACTGCTCTCCGATGAATTATATATAGAGGTACTCATCCCTAACCTAAGGTACTCTCAATCCTCTACCTACAAGACTAGCCTCATCATCTCCTATACCCAACTGGCATTGGAGGGCTAACGGCCAAACCCCCGACCACCCCCATTAGCTTTCTCTTTATGCTCCACAAGATCCAGCAGACCTCTAGTTCGAATCTAAACCGCACACTTGCAGGAGATCAATGACATCCATCATCCAAGGTGGAGATAAGGTCACCTCGTTTGTTGTCCAATTTCCCGCAATAGTAGTGTGAGCATCTCTCTCTCTCTCTCTCTCTCTCTCTCTCTCTATATATATATATATATATATATATATATATATATATATATATATATATATATATATATATATATAGCCTAAAGAAAAAGGATGGCAATGCTCAGGAGACAGAATTAAAGGAGCCTTTATACTAATTGAAATCATAAATACATACGTTTAAAGAGAGAAATGTAGCATTTATTAGTAATAAATAGTGTGAAGCTTCTTTATTTCAAGTGTTTCCTAACCACAAATTGCACTTCCAATCTTTATTGTGATAGCAATTTAGTAAAATGCCTTGCTTTATTAATGGATTGTGGCGGGCTCAAAACCTAGGTGTTCAGGTTCATCAGAGCTGGCTACGTTAATGTAGAGCTGCAAGGCCTTGCATAACTACTTAAAAACCAAAAAAAGAAAAAAAAGAAGAAAAAGAAAAATAGAAACCCGAAAATTCAAGTGGGCCCATGACATTTGTATAGCCTCCAACCAAAATCAGGTCAATCCAATTATCGTGGTAGATTGTTTGGATGTGAATTAACCATCCCTATGGGAGGCCTAAAAATTAGGCAAATCCAATTGTCATAGTAGACTGTTGATGTGATTAGATGAACTTGACCTTCCGCACCTTAAGCTTTTGAAGTTTCCTTTTGAATGAAATTTGATTTTTCTCTACACGTGGGTGAGGACCAAGAACTATATTTACAGAAAAGTAACTTGGAGTAGTTCAACCGCAACTACTCATGTCTTAGAGCCTCCACACTACTCCCTCACTATCTCCGTGCTAGATAGAGTCCATGTTTAATTAAAGTACTAACTGCACTACTCCATTATCTATCTAAACTGATCACAACTAGTTTGGGCCCCATTGGTATGCTCAATCTAAATATCCAATGATCGGGTCAACCAAGCCATTGATCATGTGGGGCCCACCTAAATAGAAGTCTTACATAGGTATCGTAAGTGCCACCATGTGGGTCATAAGAAAGCCTAGTATCAACATTTCTCGCTCTGGTATTGGTAACACTCAAGCAGGCCTAGAGCGATGGTGTGTCAGTTTGTTGGGCGCTGTTTTGCCCCCTCATTTTAGGGCATGAGCCCCAAAGAGTAGATTCGTAGCTTCAATGATTGAATGCTCACCATTAAAAAATTTCTTGGGGGCCACCAAACTTTTGGATTAGGCTAATATTTGTGTTTTCCCTCCATCCAAGTCATGTGAGTGACCTTATCAACAGGTTGGATGATAAATGAACATAATAGTGAGCCCTAGAAAGGTTTCAACTGTACGTGTATTATATCCATTGTTTCCTATGGTATGTGATGGGGTTTTCCTCCTCAGGTGTAAATGAGAGATTGGTGTAGCCCGGGGGTGGTTGGGCACCCGACCGGTTAGGGTCAGGCTATTGAAATTCACTCGGAAGGACAATTTGTCACTGGACTGTTTTGTAAACAGTCAGGCGCTCGATGGTCTGTTAATCGAGCGCTCGGTGCCCAGGTCGGGCGTCTGAAATTTTGTAGAATTTTCACTTAAACACTCTGGATAATTTTTTGTTCGGGCGGGCGCCCGACCATGCGCAGATTGTGAATCCGCAGTTTCCTATTACGGCTCTAATTCATGTGGAGTTCTATTTAAGTGCTTCCAAATCGTGATTAGGGCATCTTAATAAGAGATTTACACATTCAAGGAGAGAGAGAGAGAGAGAGAGAGAGAGAGAGAGAGAGAAGAGAGAGAGAGAGAGCTTGTGGGAGGGAGATTTTTACTTGTTGGAGGTGATCCACTGAGTAGTCGACATCTCAGCGCTTCTACGTCCTTATGCTCGGACGTGTAAATTCGATTCGCAGTCGACATCTCTCGATTTTCTATTTTCCTTATTGTTTATCCACTCATGCGTGAGTGAAGAAGGTTAAATCCAAGCGGGTAGTGCTTGTGATCAGGTTTCTAACAGTTTACTTCATAGTAGATTGTTTGTCTGGATGAGGTCCCGTGGTTTTTACCTTTTTGAGGGTTTTTCACGTAAAAATCTCTTGTGTCATGTGGTTGATGATTTGTATAAGTGCTAAGCATAAAAAGTGAGTGCTAACATGGTATAATTGTCAAATTTCGTAGACAATAGTATAATGCATGAGGTTGTGCGAGCAAGCCAAGTTCTTCGAGAAGACGAGAGTCAACCTCAACAAACATATCGAGATCAAAACTATCGACGCTACAATAAAAGTGCAGCAAAACTTCAAAGATAAACCATATATGCCAAATGTAATATTGACCATAGGGATGACCCTAGGTTAGGTGATTTCATATGACTTTTAAGTTAATCACTTTAATATCTTTTAAAGTCATATTTTAAAAAAAATCGGCTAGCCTAACCTTGTATTCGGTTAACCCAAGAATCTTCGGCCAGCTTAGGAACTTCGATCAAGTTTCCAGTAAGTGTAATTGAAAAATTTAGAAGATGTTCGGTCAGCCTGACCCTGTGTTCAGCCAGCCAAATAAGCTTTGGTCAGCCCAAGAATGTTTTGGCAAGTTTTCAGATTTGAAACTGATTTCTGAACCTGAAACTCGGGTCAGCCCGACCCTGTCTTAGGTTAGCCGAAGTTCACTCGGGTCAGCCGAAGTTTGAACAAATTTTTATTCCGCGAAATCTGATAGCTGTTCGGATAAAACAGTTGAATCTTAGGTCAGCCGAATGTAAACTTAGGTCAGCCGAAGACCTAACTTTTTTGATATAAATAGGGCTTTCTTCTCTCTATTTTTTATCAAGAAAAAGCACGAAAATACTCTATCTCTCTATTGAAAAAGCCCTACATTATCGTCTAGCTATCTGATCTTAATTTCTAGTTTATTTTATAGCTATCTCAGTTTTTTTCTCATTTAATCTGATTGTATAAAGAGAAGATCATTCTTATATTTGAGATAAGAGAACTAAAATTGCAGCTTTTAGGGAAACCTTTTTAAAAATCCCTAGATCCATCTTGTTTAAGCTATATTGTTTATCTACTTCAAATATTGGATCGCTGCACTATTGAAGCTTCCTCTTTGTTAAGTTTCATCATCTTTTATAAGAAGAACGATAATATCTTTCCATTTTTTTGTTTTATTTGAGATAACCTGTGAAAATTTCAAATCAAGTTGTTAATGATTAGCTTGTGAAAATCATTTAAGGTTAGTGATTAGCCTGTGAAAATCACTTGAGGTTTTGTTGTGATAAGTCTGTAAAAATCACAATCTCTATATCGGGTTTTAAAGGTGAACCTGTGAAAACCTTTATATAATGGAAAGCCAGTAATTTTGGGAGTAGAGTATATGCAAGTTGTTTTTGTTTAAGCACCGAACCACTATAACTCTTTGTGTCATGGTGATTATTTAATATTTTATCTTTTTATGTACCTAATTGTTTATGAAACCTTAAATCATGACATAAGATTATTCTACTTCAATTTTTAAGTGATATAGGGTTGTCTTACTTAGTTTACTAAGTGGAAGATTGTACTCCTTAATTTCTAAGTATAAGGTTATCCTACGATCCTAAGGTTTTATGCAACGTACCCAACAATATGGCCCACTTGAACTTCAGATATGCTTGGTTTTTGAGTTCATGCCTTAAAATGAGCTAGAAAAAAAGGTACAGCTTAGATATAAAACACATACATCATGTTGGTCCCACAGTGCCCAAGTACACATTGACACGCTTGGCTTGGGGGTGGTGTTGGCAACATCACCTAGTAGTCCACGTCCCTCTTTGTTATAGGCGCCATTCAATATTCCTATTTAAAGCAACGGACGTGATGTCAGGATTACCTGGTGCAAGTGACCATATAGAATCATAAGTGATGCATGATGAGCCCCAACATGTGGATGGATAGCTGAAACCGGTTATTGAACTAATTCTTATATAAATAATTTTTCTATTCATGTAATGGTTAAAATATTAGAATTAATTGGACCCAGTGGTGTTACGATAGGACCCAGTGGACGGTCTAGATCTATCAATTGGATGGTCCAAGCATTAATCCAATGCATCTACGAGCACTATAACCATAGTATAGTGCTATGAGAGCACTGGATCATTTTTCATTTGTGTGTTTGGTGGCAAATTTCAGCCAAATAGAATTCCATCTTGAACCTAAATTAATTGGAACCGGGATTAGTGAAAACGGTGTGGGTCCTTTTCTACGTAAGGGAAAAGAGGCCAAAGTGAGCCTCACCACCTCCATGTATGCGTTATACATCTATGATGTATGTGCTTTATATCCATACGGTCCATCAGTTTTGAGAGCCCAATTAAGGGCATTGGACAAAAAATGAGGCAGATCTAAATCTTAAGTGGGCTACACCACAGGAAAATAGTGTTGATTGAACATCCACACTGAAAACTTCCTAAGGCCCACTATAATGTTTATTTGCCATCCGACCTGACCATCTATCTTGTGGGACTACAATAGGCCAGGGGTAAGGTTATCAGGTGGATCCGAAGCCCAAGTGGGCCATACCACAAGCAACGGTTGGAACAGAATCTGAATTGCACCATTTTCAACCAAACAGCAAGTTTGGGATGAAACCTGGGTTCCACTCTAATTTCTGCAATTTTGGATGCCAATAGTGGAATCTAGATTTTCTCTAGAATATGGATTCTCTACCAAACAGGCCCTTTAAGGGTCAACAGTCTACATTCAAGTCATTCGTTGAATGGTCAGGAGCATTTTTCACTGAAAGAGGACCCTACCTACTGCATTGACTCAGTCGACGTACCACACTTTAGGTTGCGTATAAGTCACTTCGATTTGACGAACCCAACCATCCAAAATGGTGCGTGGAAAACGCAAGGCATCTCCATGAGTCCACATCAGTGACTGATATACCGCAATTTCTGACTTTTACGGTGGTCACTGGTAACGATACCACAATCCTGAAAAGGTGAATTACTAGATAGTATAGGTGTTGGAATGGTTAGTAGTTGGAAAACAAAAGTACTGGACTTGAAATTGTTCGGCACTCAAACAATTGGAAAGAAAATTTGGACAATAAATAGAATAAGAAAAATATTCATTATAGGCGAGGGTTGGGTTAGCGCAGCCATAGATGTTGTTGGGGAGTCTTCAAACGATGCACACATTGGGTGCTCCGACCGGCCGGCTGACTGGCCGGACAGCTTGACCCAGATGCAGTTGAAGAACCCCCTTGGACGTTTCCTGGTGCCCAGACCGGTCGGCCGACCGGTCGTCAGTGGGCTCCGACCGGTCGGATGTGAGGTAGGGTCGGATGGCAATCTCTTTGGACTATTTTTGTGAAGGCCGACCGGCTTGCTATGCATGCGGATTTCTTGCGCAGTCCGCAGTACTACGCAAGGTGTTTCTATTTTCAGATTTCTTTCTATTTAATGTGTTGTAATCTGACCTAGAGAGGTATCCTAAGGTATCCAAGGTTTCCTATCCACTATGGATCACTTTGTGCCGTGGTTTTTTACCCGTTTTGGGGTTTTTCCACGTAAAATTCGGAGTCTCTTGTGGTGTGCTTGTGTGTGATTGATTGCATCTTGTTACTCGTTTGATTTCGTATTGCTTCACGTGTTCGGTGTTCCGCTTCCGCTGCCGGCTTCTATCCCAACAAGTGGTATCAGAGCTAAAATTGGGGTGAAGTAGATTTGAATCTGAGATGAGAAGATGTCATCGGACGCAAGGTTCGATATAGATAAGTACTCCAGGAAAAATAACTTTGAGCTATGAAAGGTAAAGATTGAATCCTTCCTGGTTCAGCAAGGGCTTGATGGAGCTCTTGGAAAGCGACCCGAAGCTATGAAGGACGATAAGTGGACGAGGCTCGACAAGAAGGCAAGAACCTCAATCCTGTTGAACCTTACGGATGATGTTCTCTATCATGTCATGAAGGAGAAGACTGCGGCTGAAACCATGGCGAAGCTAGAGAAGATTTACGCCAAAAAATCTCTAGAGAATCACATGTACGTGTTGATACAGTTGTTCACCTTGAGGATGGCTGAGGGAACTGAGGTGGAGGACCACCTGAGCACGTTTAATAGGCTGGTTTGCAAATTGGTGGAGCTCGATGAACCGATGAAGGATGAATACCAAGCATGCATCCTGTTGAATTCTCTTCCAGATTCATATGAGTCGTTCAGGGACTCTGTGTGCGCAGGAAGGGAAACCATAAGCGTCGAGACCGTTATCTCAGCTCTCCAGCCGAAGGCGATGAGGAAGAAGAGCGGTGACGTGGCTTCCCGTTATTCCTCAGAGGCACTGGTTATGAAAGGAAGAAGTTCTGAGCATGGAGGATATTCGAAATTGGGATCGAGGGCCAATGGCAAAGGTAAGTCTAAGGTGAAGTGCTGGAATTATGGCCAGGAGGGCCATATGAGAGGAGATTGTCAGAATCCCAGGTTGAGGCAAGAAAAGTATAGAAATTCTTCTGGGGATGGAACCAATACCGTAGAGGACGGTGGCGATTTTTGTGAAGTTTTGACTGTATCTGGCAAGGGATCTCACGGTAGTGAGTGGATCCTTAATTCAGGGGTTTCATGTCACGTTTGTCCTGACCGGAGTTCATTCACGACCTACAGGGAGTATGGTGGAGAATCGGTGTTTGTGGGCGATGTAGTCGCTCATAAGGTTGTGGGTGTTGGTACTGTGCGCATCAGGATGTTCGATGGGGTCGAACGAGTCCTGGAAGATGTGAAGCACGTTCCCAAGATGAAGACGAATGTCATTTCTCTTGGTGCACTCGAGGCGAAAGGGTGCGTGTTTATCGGCCGCGATCGTTGTTGTGAAGTGATGAAAGGGGCACTCGTGTGTATGAAGGCACGGAGGTGTGGCCATCTTTACATGTTGATCGGGAGCACAATTTACAGTGGAGTTGCGGGAAAGGCAGCGAGATCCACGGTTGCTCGTATGTGGCAAGTGCCCAAGGGCCACATGAGAAGAGCAGTAAAGGACATGAATTTGCAAGGATAGAGTCGATGGTGGTACGAGAAGCGGTGGAGCTATGATTGAAGATGAGATGACGTTGCAAGGATGTGTTGATTCGATGTTTGAAGCCTCGGTGGAGTTTGTTGGGGAGTCTTCAAACGATGCACGAATTGGGTGCTCCGACCGACCGGACGGCCTGACCCAGATGCAGTTGAAGAATCCCCCTGGACGTTTCCTAGTGCCCAGACCGGTCGGCCGACTGGTCGTCAGTGGGCTCCGACCGGTCGGATGTGAGGCAGGGTCGGATGGCAATCTCCCTGGACTGTTTTTGTGAAGGCCGACCGGTCGGCCGACCAGCCGGATGTGCGCGCGGATTTCTTGTGCAGTCCGCAGTACTGCGCAAGGTGTTTCTATTTTCGGATTTCTTCCTATTTAAGGTGTTGTAATCCGACCTAGAGAGGTATCCTAAGGTGTCCAAGGTTTCCTATTCGTACTAGGAAGAGGGGAGAGGTGTGTGTGAGAGAGAATTTGAGATTTTCTCTGTGTTTCCTTGCTTTGTGGGCTGTCAATATCTGTAATCTTCTAATATTCATAGTGGATCGCTTTGTGCCGTGGTTTTTTACCCGTTTTGGAGTTTTTCCATATAAAATTCGGAGTCTCTTGTGGTGTGCTTGTGTGTGATTGATTGCATCTTGTTACTCGTTTGATTTCGCATTGCTTCACGTGTTCGGCGTTCCGCTTCCACTGCCGGCTTCTATCCCAACATGATGTAACCTGGTTTGGTGTGGCAGAGGTGTGGCTTGGATTGGTGTAGCCTAGACTAGGCTTGGTTGGTGTGGCCACGGCGTTGCGGTGGGCGTGGCTTGGCGTTCTGCCTGTGCCAGTCATTGAGCTGGCATAAGGCTTCTGGTAGATTGTCTGCGGCCAGGTGGCTGCTGAAGAGTGGTCTTTGGTATCATAAGAGATTGGACTTGTTAGTGGTGCGGTGGCATCATGCAAATCCTTTATGTTAGTGTATCCCTTTGCTTTTCGCTATGTGCACAAGAGATTGCAGACTCTGGCTAGTGACGTGCTTGTGCTTGCTATTTCAACTCATATGAAATATCTTCTTAAACTTTGACCATTCATAACTTAGTTTGGAGGATAATATTTTTCTTTTTTAATCTTTAATATTTTGTGGGAGAAGTTGCCTTTGCTCGACTTTTATATTTATTGCTTTCCAATATAAACATGTCTATGCGTTTCAACACTGATGTTATGTGTTAAGATAGCCTCGTTTTAACACTGAGGTCATGATATCCATCCGCATAATGGGAGTGGCAGCTAACATTGTGATGTGACTAACAAGGGTGGGTGGGTGTACTAACAATGGGGTGTGTGAACTAATAAAAAAAAATGTCTCCGGATTTATGATCCGAAACTTCATTTTTATCATGTGGTGCGTGGTCGCCAAATAGTGTCTTCTGGGATGTCTAGGCTCAAGCCTAGCCGTCCTAGGCTGAGTGTAAACACATACCATATAACATTGTTTTCATTTCTACTATGTGTCACTTCAATGAGCATCCAAATTGCAAAAATAGTGGATCACACCATGATCAATGCTTGGAGACTGGAGTGAGTTTGAAACAATCCAGGCAAGAGGTGGACAACAAAAATGAGTGAGTCAAACCAACGGATGTACATTGATTTCAATGGTGTAGCTTGCTCGACTAGTGGGCCATCCTGGTTTTGGCGCAGGTGATCTTTGTAATGCGACCCACCTTTTGTACAGCCTGGATGTTATACAGAAGTGACACGTCAGCAGGAAAATAAATTGTGTGCTAAGATCATTTCACTTATCAGCTAAGGCATGCAATGGCCACCGCAACTTGCCTTGCCGCACCAGCTCTCCCGCGAAAATGCCACTCGTGTATGACATCCATACCATGAAAACTGTAGCCTTCGTAATGAAGATCGTCTGGCACTAAAATCAGGCTGGGACACTTATCAGATAGACGACACTGGTGAATTAATGGATAACCAGTGGTTTGACTCAACATACATTTGGGGCCACTAATGAGCGCACCAGCCTGATTTTTGAGAATAGTGATCGTTACGGTGTGGCTGTCTTCATGGTTCTGATGTCCTGCACAAGTGGCATGTTAGCGGAAAAGCTGCTAGGTGATTACAGATGTATGGGTAAGAAAACCCCTTTTGTGCAAGTTTGAGGATGTTGCCCTTCAATTGTTTTTAACCATCCATTTAGAGTCCATCATTTGGACGATTAAGATGGTCCAACCAGTGCTTTTTTGGTTGCCGTGGTCCATCTACATTGGTGCTCATTTGATTAAATGCATACACATTGCAAATTCGGTGACCTCCAAAGGGAGGGTTTAAAAATAAATAAATAAATAAATAAAGATTTCAATGGTCCGCGTTCGGGGAATGATCACATGCGTTCATGTGAGTTTCCATACATTTGAGTTGTGTGGGGCCTGCCCATGATGTATATATAGAATCCAATCCGTTCGTCATGTGAGGATCTAAATGGAAATGATACATCAAAGGAGCATCCCTATCTAAAACTCAGGTAGAACACACCGAAGGGATAAAACAATCATGGCTACAGCCTATATATTCACTTGTTTTGGCCCACCTAAAATTTAGATTTTTTTTTTTTTTTTTGGCATTTTCCCTAACCTGCTGGGTTAGATCCGATGAATGGGTTGGATGACATATTCACAGCATGGTGGACCCCACATTCTATCTAGAGGTTTATGTCGTAGGCTTCCCCTCCAGTGTCCCCCATTGTTCCCTTAATGTGTGGCCCACCTAAGTTATGTATCAGGGTGAATTTTAAGATCAACCCATAACATTTTGGGGGGCATCTAATGGACGGGTTGAATGGCACTCAAACTTCACAGTGGGCCCCACACAGCTCAAAAGTAAGGCAATACAAATGAACGCATGTGATTATTCCCATGGAAGGTTAGGATCATAGAATTGGGAAGGTTTTTTCGTACAGTGTCCAATCAACAGCAGGGCCCACAACGTTGAGGGTCTAGATCTTTCCAGATCTTTCGATTGTGAAGTCACGCGGACGATGCCACAACTGCCCTTTCCTCCTCTTCAAAAAAATCGACCAAACCCATAATACCTATCAAATTGAACCGAACCAGTCAGCTTCAGTCAGTTTTTCAATTTATTTCAGGTCAGTTTAATTTTTTTTATATTAAAAATCGTGGATTACGGTTTCAGTCATTGGTTTGTGAAAATTATAAACCATTTTCAACATATATATATATATATATATATATATATATATATATATATATATATATTTGAATTATATTTATCATGTATATGTTACCCCCACCATGTGGCCCAACTTGATAATATCTTATATATTCAACCGTCCATTTATTTTCTCAGCTTATTTTAGGATGTGTTCCAAAAAATTAATCAGATCTAAATCTCAAGTGGACCACACCACATGAAACAATGCTGATTGACTGTTCACCATTAAAAATGTCCTAGGCCAACTTGAAGAAGATCTGAATGTGCATTTGCCATCCAACCCGTTGATAAGTTCAAATAGACCTGGATGAAGGGAAAAGTTAAATTTTACTTTCAGCTTGATCCAAAATTTTGTAGCTTATAATTATAAGAAGTTTTAATGGTCATTCACTAGTTTTTAGATTGGTGTGGTTTACCAGAGATTTGGATCTTCTTAATTTTTTTAACGTTGTGGGCAAAACCGACAAAATCGATAAAACCGACAAAACTGAACTGATCATAATTTATCTAGTTCGGTTCGATTAGTGAGGCTTTATCGGTTCAGTTCGGTTGTTAAATATTCAAAACTGACTTAGTCAATTCGGTTGAGTATGACTCCTCAAAACAGAACTGACCGAACCATGCACAACCCTACTCTTATTTCCTGGTCACTTGGACTGCCAGCAACCCATGTTAGCCCCACGACAACACACCCAAGTCTCCGTCAATGCGGATTTCCACGACCCTTGCCACAATTTAAATTCGACCGTATTGTCCACGATCTGGACCTTAGTCTCTCACGACTGTCTAATTTTCCCTTCTTCTGATCCCCCAGTTAGGGATATCCTTGAGTTTCTACAAGTGAAAACCACTGAATGGTTAATCCAGACTGATGGTCGGATGGGCCTCGATGGAAATTGGAATAATCATTGAGAAGAAAATGCAGCGACGGTCCACATTCCATATAAAATATTCTTATATAAGATCAACAGGCTGGATCACCCATCCATGGACCTCTTGTAAGCAAAATGCTGCCCTGGGATCATATGATTCTTCCTCCTTCGACCCGCCAAGATGTGGGGGTGGCTAACATTATAGGGTGACTAGGGCCCGTTTGGTTGCAGAATCTAGATTCTAGAGAAAATCCAAATTCCGGTGTTGAAATCCAAAATTGTAGAAATTGAATTGGAAACCCAAATTCCACCTAGAACTTGCTATTACGGTGTTGGAAATCGAATTTGCAGAAACTGAATTGGAAACCCAAATTTCACCTAGAACTTGTTCTCTAGTTGAAAACCATATAATCCAAATATTGTTTAGTTGAAAACCGTGTAATTCAACCATTGCTTGCGACATGGTCCACTTGGACTTCAGATCCACCTGAGAACTTTGCCCCTAGCCTATAGTGGTCCCGTAAGAAAGATGGCCGGGTTGGATGGCAAATAAACATTATAGTGGGCCCTAGGAAGTTTTTAATTGTGAATGTTCAATCAACATTGTTTTCTTATGGTGTGGTCCACTTACAATTTGGACCTGCCTCATTTTTTGTCTAATGCCCTTAATTGAGCTCTCAAAATGGATGGACCGCATGGATATAAAACACATAGATCATAGATGTACCATGCATACATTGAGGTGGGCACCACTTTAGGGGTATTATCGTCAATATTAAATGACGCTCACTTCCACCTCTTTCCCCTTCCATAGAAACGGTCCCCCACACTGTTTCCACTAATCTCGAGTCCAGCCAATTTAGGTTTACAAATGGAATCTTGTCAGGCTAAAATTTGCTACCAAACACACCAGTTAAAATTAGATTTTACTAGAATCCAGATTTTAAGAAGGTTTCCAAATGCCAACCAAACAAGCCTTAACACTGTGGGTGTGTACTAGCCCAATAAAAAAAAAGTGAAGACACTGGGAGGGGTTATTAATTAAAATGGCCCTCAAGTATGACATAATAAAGGTGCTGGCAATAGAATTGGAATTCATTATATTTTTAGCCACCTAGGCATTTTTAGCTTTTCGAATGACGAAAATGCCCCTTTGTCAGCCTTCCACTTGTATTAAGATAGCCTGGCACGAAACTCGAGAGGGCCTTCTTAAAAGGAGATTGTGGGCCCCACTAAATCAAGGATTTGAGCCACCACGCAGGCGATCTGATTGGTTCACTTTAATCGGACAACTGTTAACCTCCGGGAAAGTCATTTCAATTTTTTTTTGGAGTTGTCTGTGGCCCACACTGCATTAACGTTGTTCATTAATTCCAGACTAGTTCCTTTTATGTGGTCCATCCGTGATGAGTTTTCCCTCAAACTTGGGCTGATAGCATGAAATTAAAACTCCATTCATGTGGACTACTTTGATATGTTACAAGACAATCCAGTGACCCCACACAAGATGTGGGATGAGTTCAATAGGTGGCTCTCTTTCACGGGAAGGCCATTGGGCCTTTTCTTTCTCTTTCTTCTTCATTTTTTTTCCATGGGAGGGAACCATTTGGCCATTAGGACATTGCCACCTCCATGGGACTCACTCCACCAGATTTTGGCGTGTATCTGACGTCATTTCCTCTATTTCATTAAGCTTATGAGTTTTTTTAAGATCGTCAATCACACAAAAATGATTATAACTCCCTTGTTACATGTTTGATTTGAGTAATATGTACTCATTAAAAAGATAATTTGATGAACTTTCAAATGACTTTAGAATCATCTCATTTGAACATCATTTGGTTGCCCAAAACTATGCCCAAAATTCATCATGACATTTATCATGGAACTTTAGGCTGACTTTTAAGCAACCAAATGGTGTGCAAATGAGATGATTTCAAAGTTATTTGAAAGTTCATCAAATCATCTTTCTAACAAGTACTAGATAACCGAATCAAACATATAATGAGGGAGTTATGACCGTTTTTGTGGGAGCATTGATCCACAATAAGTATCAGTGATCCATAGTGAGTATCAGCGATCTACAGTGACTTTGGGCTCAATTTTAGCATATCAAATGGTATCCAAATGAGGTGATTCTAAATCCATTTGAAAGTTCATCAAATTACATTTCTAACGAGTATAAGATCACCTAAATTGAACAGGTAACGAGGGAGTTATAATCACTTTTGGGGGACTAACGATCCATAGTGAGTATCAGCGATCCACAATGACTTTGGGACCAATTTTGGGCTGTTAAATAATATCCAAATGTGGTAATTCCAAAGCCATTTGAAATTTCATCAAATGACATTTCCAACAAGTACAAGATCACCCAAATTGGACATGTAACGAGAGAGTTATGACCGTTTTCGTATGGTCAGAAATCTTAAAAATACTCAAAAGCTTACTGGATTAGAGGAAATGACGTTAGATACTTGCCGAATGCTCACCGAAGTGGGTCCCACAGAAGTGGTAACGGTCATAATGGACAAATAATTCCCTCACATGAAAAAAATGAATAACAAAGAGAAAGAAAAGGCCAAATGTCCTTCTAATGCAAGGGACCCACCTATTGAGCCATCCCACGTTTTATGTGGGGCCTACTAGATTGTCTTGTATTGTCTTGTATCAGATCTAGGCTGTCCACATGAAAGGGGTTTTAATTTCGCGCCATCGGCCCATGTTTGAGGGTAAAACTCATCACGAATGGACCATATCGGTGGAAACAATCCGAAATTAACTCACAATGCTTATGCAGTTGTGGGCCACAAACAACTCCATTTTTTTAAAATGACCCTACTACAGGTTCACAACTGTCTAACTAAAGTGAACGGATCAGATCGGGTAAGGGGTGACCCCAATTGTTGATTTAGTGGGTTCACCTCCTTTTAAAAACGTCATCTCCACTTCCGTGATAAGCTACCGCCGTACAAGGAGACGGCTTTTCATGTAAGAGATCCACTTATTGAACCCATCCCACATCATATGTGGGGCCCATTGGATCATCTTGTATAAGATCCAAGCCGTCCATATGAAAATGATTTTAATTTCATGTCATCAGCCCAAGTTTGAGGGCAAAACTCACCACGGATGGACTACACCAGAGGAAACAATCTAAAATTAATGAACAGCGTTAATGCAGTGTCGGCCACAAATAGCACCATTTTTTTTTTAAATGACCCTAGTGGAGGTTTACGGCTGTTCAATTAAAGTGAACAGATCAGATCGGCTGAGGGGTAGCCTCAATCCTTGATTTATAGGGCCCATAATTTCCTTTTGAAAATACCCTTTCAACTTCCACGACAAGCCACCCCTCTAGGAGAGGACGACTGGCAAAGGGATATTTTTCTCCTTCGAAAAGTAAAAAAGTGCTCACGTGACAAAAAAAAATAATAATAGATTCCAATTCTAGTGTCAGCGCTTTCATTATATCATACTTGAGGGTCATTCTAATTAATAAGCTCATATGCATATTAGGTGCGGCCCAACCTCACCCACCACAGTGTGGCGTTGACCATTGGCCCCAACTTGATGTATATTTTGTATATCCACTCTGTCCATCCGATTTTCTAGCTCATTTTAGATCACGTTACAATGAAGCGGATAAAAATCTTAGGTGGACCATGCTATAAGAATAACTGGTGATTGAATAACGACCATTAAGATATTCCTAGGGCCCACAAAAATGCTGATTGTAATGTTTATTTGCAATCCAAAACCTTTTTATAAGGGAAAAGACAAATATCACCTTGATCCAAAGCTTATGTGGCTTATAATAAGTTTTCAATGGTTAATCACAACTATTTCCTGTGGTATGGTCCATGTGAGATGTGTATCGCTTTATTTTTTGTCCGTTGCCATAAAGTTACCTCAAACAACATATAAACAACTTGGATGTACAAAATACAAATTAGATGGGCCCCACGGTCTGTGCCGCACCGTGTTGGGTGAGGCCAAGGTGGCACCTAATTCGATCCCAAAAAATAAAGGAGAAATTTCCCTTTGTAGACTTCAAATTTGACTGACTAGCCTAACTAGACCTCCAAAACTTTAGTTTTCATACGTAAACTTAAAATGTATTGATAGGTTTTTTTCTGATGGAAATGCTCTTGGTTTTTGGGTTATATTCCTTTCCCAAAAACCCATCTTCTCTTCATTTTTCTCTTCATCTTGATAAAAAAAAAAAAAAAAAAAAAAAAAAAATTCACATTCTCTTCATTTTGAAATCATGTTCACTTCACAGCACTCTTCTTCTTCTTCCCTTGCCTTTTGGGTTTTATTTCTTTCATTCAGCTATACCCAAAACCCATTTCATTCTCTTCATTTTTATTGCTGTAATCTTTAGTTATTGTCATTTTACATTTGCAATCTTTCTCAGGGTTTTGTTCATTGCTTTAAACCAATTGCCTTGATAAAATTGAAATCTTTCGGGTTCTTCTTCTTCTTGAACTTGTGTTTCATTGAAACAGTAGTTGTGGGCAAGTAAGAATGAAGAATGAACGTGTTTTTTCGCAAGTAGGATTTGAGGGAATGAAGGATGTAATAAATGGTAAATTTCACCGAGTGAAATAATGAATTTCACTATACTTGGTGAAATATACCGAGTATATTGAGATTCAAAGAGAACTCAGTCATTTTTGCTATGAGAACTCGGTGAAATTCGATGTACCCTTTGAAAGAGAACTTGGTCAATTTCCAACGAACTTGGTCCATCATTTTTTATTTTTTTCATATGTACTTAGTGAAATGCACCAAGTAAAGAGTTCTTTGACCTAGTACTCAATCAAATTATAACGTACTCGCTGGATTTCACCAAGTACAAAGTTGTTTGCCCGAGTACATTTAAATTCATGGAGAATAGTAGATTTGTGACGGACTTGGTCCATCATTTTTCACTACGCTCAGTCAATTTCACCAAGAATAGAGAGGTTTTATTAAATACTTGGTGAAACATACACCGTACTTAGTCAATTTCACCAAGTATAGAGAGGTTTATCAAGTTTTCAGTCAATTTCATCGAGAACAAAGAGGTTTCATCGAGAATAGACGATTTGCTGTACTTGGTCAATTTCACTGAGAATAGAGGTTTCATTAAGAATAGTCACTTTGCGACGGACTTGGTCTGTCGTTTTTCACTGTACTCGGTCAATTTCACTAAGAATAAAGAGGTTTTACCGAGAACAAAGAGGTTTCATTGAGAATAGTCGATTTGCGGTGGACATGGTCCTTCGTTTTTCACTGTACTCGGTTAATTTCACCAAGAATAGAGAGGTTTATAGAGTACTCGGTAAAACATACAACATACTAGATCAATTTCACCGAGTACAAAGATGTTTCACCAACTTTAAATTGTTTCATCATCTTTGAATTTGCCATGTTCTTTGAGTTCATGTCTGCATGAATCTTTGGTTCTTTGAGTTCAAGTCCGCATGAATCTGCCGCGTTTGAACTGTTTCACGAGCTTTTGAATATGTCATTATTCACCGAGTTTTTGACTTCCATTCAACATTCAACATTGGAAATCACATACCTATTCACCATTTGAATTCATATTTCCATACATTCATCATTCCAAAAAAAAAAATCATACATGTGCATTGCTTCGTGGATGGAGGATCCATCTCCACCCTCTAAAGAGATGTCGATCCTGAGATTTCAGGAAGAAAATGAAGAGAAGAAAACTCGAAACAAAATCCTAGTGATAAAAATTGAATTGAACTGGATATTTCAATAAGAAAACGAAGAGAAGAAAATAGATTTTCGAAAAACGAAGAGCCAATGGTATTTCTGTCCAAAAAATGCCCCTACGTTTGGAAATGAAAAGTAAAATTTGGGAGGTCTAGCTAGGCAGCCAGGTTAAAACCAAAGTTTACGTAGGGAAATTTCTTAAAATAAAGCGGTGGTGCCGGTGCCGGTACTACCCTAAGCTACGGTGGTGACGGAATGAAGTGGGACCTACATAACGAATTCACAACATCCGATCCGTCCGTCAGATGAGTGGACACACATTAGTTTCATGATCTAATTAGCCCAAATGGGAACTCAGGTGGGCCACAGAAGAGGAGACAAGTTGAGAGGGGACGCCCACCCCTGATTTGAGTGGGGGCCACCATGTTGTGTGTGCCGAATCTAGCGGCCCAGACCCTTCATCCAGAGCAGATGAAGGGTCAGGACAAAAATAGGCTACTCTGCTACTCAGGTGGGCCTCCGGTGGTAATTAAGGTTTGGCATCCGCTCTCATCTAGTCACTACGGAATTTGGAGTTTTTTTTTTGGGGGATGGTTTTCCATTATTTTACATGGCAAGGCCCATCTTGTTTGTGTATATATATCATCCAATCCGTATATTAAGTGATTTCAACCATGATGATATGATTCACCCAGAATCAAGCAAGCCTACAAATCATATAGATGGTCCACATCATAAAAAACAATGGAAAACCATTCAAAGGTTACAGTTCGAGTGGTGGCCCACACGATGGTCCGATCCAACTGAATTTTGGAACATCCAATATTCATAGTGGGCCGACATTTCTGTACAGGTTGGATTTCTTAAAAGCAGTAGATCACTGGTCGGATAAGCTTACTTTACAAGGACTTGTACAAGAACTGTCTCCTACTCATGAAAATCCAACGGTTGAGATACAGTTCGTAGGCCCCAGATGTCAGAACAGAAAACCCGAGTATGCTGTTCAAAGAC
Organism: Liriodendron chinense; assembly: GCA_003013855.2. Lineage (NCBI taxonomy): Eukaryota > Viridiplantae > Streptophyta > Magnoliopsida > Magnoliales > Magnoliaceae > Liriodendron > Liriodendron chinense. Next base: position 4,963,784 of record PVNU02000439.1, on the reverse strand, counting down.
TCGGGTCGAGGGTTAGGCCAGTCCTCTTCAACTCATATATCTAACGGTCCTGACTACGGCCGCTCAGGGAAGGGCAGATGGTACGGCTCAGCTCCTGCTGCTGACCGTCGGATGGAACGACCTCGGGTCAACTTACCACACAACAGATACTTACGTTTCTGTACAATGTGCGTCCACAACTCGCTAAGTTATGACTTATGGGTTGGCATCCCATCCACCGTACAAACGACAAATGCACACGCCAATCCTGACCAACCAGATAATAGGCCCCACTACCCTACCTATCCATTCTAATCATCCAATTGTTTGCTATCATAAATACTGTTATAATGATATAGTCATGCACCAAGCGCACACACCAATCCTGACCGTCCGAAAATTACAGAATCAGATGATCTTAATCTACCAGCGCCGGAAAGGAGTGAGGATCGTCTGAGTTGAAAACACAGAAAAATTCAGTGCCGTCTATTCTCATTGGCACACGTCATAGCCGATGACGTCAGCTAAAAAAACCAGCCTATTTTCTCTCTCATATATGGATTGCGTGCTACACAACCCACTTTTACATTGTGGAATTTCCCTGGGCCTCATCCTAATTTATCTGTTTGATCAGAACCGTCCATCATTTTTTTTCAGATTATTCTAAAGCATAAGATAAAAAATTAAGCACATCCAAAGCTCAAGTGGACCACACAACAGAAAGCATGGGATTGAACGAAACGTTGAAACCTTCCTACGGTCCACTTCGAGGTTTATTTGCCATCTAACCCCTTCATAAGGTCACTTATACCTTGATTCAGGGAAAACACAAACATCAGCTTGATCAGAGCTGTCTATTGTAACAAGAAGTTTTCAATGGTAGGTGTTCATTTCCCACTCTTTCCCGTTGTGTGGCCCACTTGAACCTTGGATCTGATTTATTTTCAGCCTTGTGACTAAAAGGTATGAAACAAAATGATTGGACTGTGTGGATCTAATACATACATCATGATGGACCCCACATAAGTTCCACCTTTCAACTGTTCCGGTAGAGCGGAATTTCTTTAGGTTGGAAATTTATGCGGCCCATGATGACTTATTTCTTAGATCCACACCGTCCATATAATTTTTCAGATCTTTCCAGGATATAAACCTAAAAACAAGTTAGACTCAAAGCTCAACTGGAACACACCATAGGAAACAGTAGAATTGATGCTACCGTTGAAAACTTCTTAGGGCCAGACATCTCTGATCAGCAGATATTTGTGTTCTACCTCCATCCAAGTATGGGTGGACTTATGAACTGATTAGATGTTACATGAAGCCTCACGCTTGGCCATACGTTAAAAGATGTGCTATGTAGCACGCAATGTACCTGAAGAGAGATGGAGATAACGGAAATGACGTGGCCGAACCGAACGAGAAGCAACCGCTCTTGTGCTTCAACACAGACGATCCGCACTCCCGGGAAAGACGTTTCTCGATTTTAAATACCCCTCTAGCTTCCTTCCAAACGCGCCACTCTCTCACACTCTCCAGCTTCCCTCGTTAAGGTGTGGCAAACATGCACTGAATAGCTGAGAGAGAAGGAAAGAGAGAAAACACATGCACTTTCCACTGTTTTTTCCAATCTTTACACGCTCAGGTTTCAACTCTCCTGCATTGATGCTTGAAGAATCTTTCTGAGTTTTGTTGGGCTTTTGTTCTAGACCAAAAACCGATCTTTCTTTCAGTGTTTTTCGAGCTCTAAGACATCTAAATCCAACGTTTTCTGTAACTCAAAACTTTCAAGAATTCTTCTGAGTATTGATACAATCAATGGATAACTCTGATCTTTATCGAGTCGCAAGTCTGCGGCGGAGCCGTAACGGCTCTGGTCTGTGGAGGAACAACACCAACGATGTCTTCTCACGGTCGTCTCGGGATGAAGACGATGAAGAAGCTCTCAAATGGGCTGCTCTTGAGAAACTCCCGACATATGACCGTATCCGGAAAGGGTTACTGAGCGGAGTCGCTGGGGAGCACCAGGAAGTCGATATTCAGAGCCTTGGGTTTCAAGAGAAGAAGAACTTGTTGGAGAGATTGATTAGAGTTGCAGAAGAGGACAATGAGAAGTTCCTGTTGAAGCTCAAGAACCGAATGGAACGGTGAGTTCGGCTGTTTGGTTCTGTTTTTCTTGTAACTTCTCATTTTCTTTTCTTTTGATGGATGGTTGATGTTATTTTCCTTTTATCTTTCCATTCTTTGATTTTGTTTAGAGTTGGAATTGAGAGTCCGACGATTGAAGTTCGGTTTGAGCATTTGAGTATTGGCGCAGAAGCCTATATTGGTAACCGAGCTTTACCGACAATCCTCAACTTCACAGTCAATATTGTAGAGGTAATTTACAAACACAAGTAGTCGACTTACGAAAAGAACTTTGCTTTCAGTACTTGTGATCTCCTCTGTTATTTGTGTATTCTACTGATCTGGCAACTCTGTCTTATTTTTCTAGGAGTTCTTGAACAATCTCCACATCCTGCCAAGTCGAAAGAAGCCAGTATCAATCCTTCAAGATGTTAGTGGAATCATCAAGCCTTGCAGGTGAACAGGACAAGAGCTTTGATTGAATCGTGAATTGGGTTTCATCCGCTTCATAGTTTCATATTTGCTGTATGGATTCATGGATTGATAGAAGATTGAATTGTATGTGTATTTTGCAGAATGACTTTGCTGTTAGGCCCTCCTGGCTCTGGGAAGACCACTCTGCTGTTAGCTTTGGCCGGAAAGCTTGAGAAAGAGCTGAAGGTAAATGCATTCTTCTCTTTTCTGATCGGTTGAAGGATCGTCATTGCGATTTGAAGGTCTTTTTTGAATTTTCTTCTCATCTGGAAGACATGAAACTGAGATGAGTTTTCTCAAAACATCAGGTTTCGGGGAGAGTAACTTACAATGGGCATGAAATGGATGAGTTTGTCCCTCAGAGGACCTCTGCTTATATCAGTCAGCATGATCTCCACATAGGAGAAATGACGGTAAGAGAAACCTTAGCTTTCTCTGCCAGATGCCAAGGTGTCGGGACCCGTTATGGTATGTTGGATCAAATGTTTGAGTTATTAGAACTGAAATTCATGAGTTTGCAGAGTTGAGATGGTTGATTTTCATTTCATGGTTCTCAGAAATGCTAACAGAGCTGTCAAGAAGAGAGAAGGCGGCAAACATTAAGCCAGATCCCGATATTGATGTCTACATGAAGGTAAGAATTGCTCAAATGTATGTTTTTCTTTTCTTTCTGGGTATATAGATAGTCAAGAAATCTAACCATCATTGCTTACTTAAAAGAGTGTTAGGCATCTCGCAATATTCATTCAATCAATAGTTTTGCCTGATTCCATTTTCTCATATTAAATTCATTGTTGATTTCCAAAACTATCTATCTGTAGTAGACTAGAGTCAGTGAAAGCTTTGTGGATCTTTCTCGTATGATTTTCTTCTTCATTCATTTCTCTTTTACTATTGCAGGCTTCATCTCTGGAAGGTCAGGAGGAAAGTGTGGTTACAGACTACATATTGAAGGTATATATACTGGAAGGAGATGAAGTATTTTTGTTTAGTGTATGCTGTGTTTAGGTCATGGAAATTTCAGGAGAAGAGAAAATTAATTTGGGATTTTGAAAAATTCTAATTTTAGTGGACTTTCGAAATGGGATTCTTTTATGTTGTACTGGAAATGCATAATAGCTCTTTTGCATCCACATAAGTATTGTTCATGATTTTTGGAAATTCTACCAAGAGTAGAAATCCCAAAACATCATGAATTATTTTCACTGCTGCCGGAGCAAAACACACTCGTAGTTTTATCAGGAAGATTTGAGAAGCAAAGAGATGAAATTGATGTTTCTTTTTATTTCTTCCTCTTGAAACTGCAGATTTTAGGACTGGATATCTGCGCTGATACCATGGTTGGGGATGAAATGCTGAGGGGTATCTCTGGAGGACAAAAGAAGCGTGTTACAACAGGTAGAATTTTTTTCAACACGAACGGCTTAGATCGTATTCAAAAGAGTTGAAAAGGGTCCTTTGGTGTTATAACTTGTACTGAGCATCTTGGGTTAATCTGCTCTGTGTTCTGGTTAAAATTTAGGGGAGATGCTTGTTGGTCCAGCAAAGGCTCTTTTCATGGATGAGATATCGACTGGTCTGGACAGCTCCACGACTTTCCAGATTGTGAATTCCCTCAGGCAGACCATCCACATCCTCGGTGGGTCAGCACTGATTGCTCTGCTTCAGCCGGCACCAGAGACTTATGACCTCTTTGATGACATCATTCTTCTCTCTGATGGTCAGATTGTGTATCAGGGGCCTCGTGAACATGTGCTCGAGTTCTTCGAGTCCATGGGCTTTAGATGCCCTGAGAGGAAAGGTGTTGCAGACTTCCTGCAGGAAGTAAGTTCCAAAAACTGATTTACTTGGTTATTTCAAAGCACAAAAGCTCAGTTAACCAGGCTCTTCTATCCCCGACCCGTCCTAGTCAACTCAAGCTGGTCCCCAGGTTGAGTGAACCCGGTCTGTCCAGGTTTTGGGACAATCAGACCTGCTTTGATGGGTCAACCAGAGTGTTTGATCAAATTCTCACTTAGTCAGATTCTAGGTGTGGGTTCTCACACCATGGAAGTGGGTATCTTCATCACTTGAAATTTCTGTTTGATTTGGAATGGAATGTAGAATCCAACAATGAGATCCTTCTATATACTATTAGGTGACATCAATAAAAGATCAGCAGCAATATTGGGTACGTAGACATGAGCCATACCATTATCTTTCCGTCAAGGAATTCGCCGACGCATTCCAGTCATTCCACGTGGGCCGTAAATTACAAGAGGAACTCAGCACCCCATTCGACAAGAGCAAGAGCCATCCCGCTGCTTTGACAACTTCCAAATTCGGTATTACCAAGAAGGAACTTCTGAAAGCTTGCATCGCGAGGGAGTGGTTGCTAATGAAGAGAAACTCGTTCGTCTACATCTTCAAAATGGTGCAGGTGAGTAATGGATTACACCCAAAGGCCACGTTTGGATGCACTACTGAATTGAATTACAATAATAACTAGTTATTATTTAAACTCAATTCCATTCCATAGTGCATCCAAATACGGTCCAATAAAGTACTTGAAATCCAAACTTACACAAGTCCTATGCTTTACCTTGTGTTCTCCTGATTTCAGCTAATTGTGATTGCATTCATCACCATGACGGTCTTCCTGCGCACCAAGATGCACCGCCGTGACATGAATGATGGAGGGATTTTTATGGGAGCTCTTTTTTTCGCACTCGTTACTCTCTTGTTCAATGGCTTCGCGGAGCTCTCAATGACCATTGCGAAGCTTCCTGTCTTCTACAAGCAGAGAGACCTGCTCTTTTATCCTGCATGGGCATATGCTCTACCGACGTGGATCCTCAAGATCCCCATTTCATTTGCAGAAGTCGCTGCCTGGGTCGGCATGACTTATTATGTAATTGGCTTCGATCCAAACATTGGAAGGTGAGATTGGACACAGCCGAGATCTTGTAACAATGAGGAACGGAAGTGTCCTATGCTGCATGTGGTTAGCCTACATTCAGGATTCCATACATGTGGATTGATGATCCAAAGAACTGATATAATGCAAAAAAACCATGGATGGGGGTATGGCCCATTAATCTCCCAGATCGGATGTTCCCAAACCTTCAACTTGTGGATCCCATCAGTTTAAATGTACAGGACGTTGTGTGTCGGAGAACTACATGTGTTCTACTTTGAGGGACCCTATAATTCCTCATTAAGCAGGTTCAAATTCTCTCTTCTGAAACTATGGCAAAATAATGGTAGATGTTTCTTGTTGCAGGATGTTTAAGCATTATCTGCTGCTAGTATTGATTAGCCAGATGGCCTCCGGACTGTTCCGATTAGTAGCTGCATTGGGTCGGGACATGATTGTTTCGAATACATTTGGGTCCTTTGCACAGCTTGCAATCATGACACTGGGAGGATTCATCATGTCTCGAAGTATGATATACTCAATTGAAGTGTGGTTTTACATTACCACCAAATGCTGACCATTCGGTTTCAAACTCGATTCATTTTTTCAACTGACAGAACTTTATTCTTTTGTCTACAGAGGATGTGAAGAAATGGTGGATCTGGGGTTACTGGAGTTCGCCTCTGATGTATGCACAGAATGCAATTGCTGTGAATGAATTTCTTGGGCATAGCTGGAGTCATGTAAGAATCTTGTTATTGAAATGGAAAAATATCTCTGCTGCTTCGAGTAGATTTCCTTAGATTTGATTTTTTGGGCTCTTTGATGCAGCTTGCTCCGAATTCAACAAAATCATTGGGAGTCCTACTCTTGGAGTCACGTGGCATCTTTACTAAATCGAACTGGTATTGGATTGGCGCGGGTGCATTGGTTGGATACGTGCTCCTCTTCAATGCTCTTTTCACTTGGGCCCTCGAACTTCTCAACCGTGAGCATCTTTGCCACTAACATTGATTTCCAATGTTCAGGAATCCGCTTAGTTCTAACTTTAGGATTCATTGGCTGCAGCATTTGGGAAATCTCAGGCAGTTCTATCTGAAGAGACCATGAAAGAGAAACATGCTAACAGAACTGGACAAGTCGAAGGTCTAGAGCTATCATTGAGAGGATCGAATGGTATGATCAGTCCGTTCTCAGTTTCTTCTCTTTTTCTTCGCATCAAAGTTATCTTAATCAATTGGATGAATTTCAACCATAGGTGATGAAATAAAGAAGGGAGAGGCTGTTGATAAGAACAAGAAGAGGGGCATGGTTCTTCCATTTGCACCACTTTCTATCACCTTCGACAATATCAGATACTCTGTTGACATGCCACAGGTAAACTCAAGTTCCATATCAATGACAAACAAGGGGTTTATAGGGTGCTAATTGAAAGAAATGGCATCCTTTTGTACAACCCAACAATGGCACAGGTGGGCCCTGCTTTCATCTACTGGACTCCACCATTGGGTGGGCAGACGATCCTAACCATCTGATTGGTGGCTAGAAAACGGACAATCACAACCAATGACCACATTCGTCAGTGGGCAATGATACAGTTGGTCCAATGGGGCACACACCGTATGGACATTTCACATCACCAGAAGGTGGGGCTCACATGTACAGTTTGTTGGGCCTTTCAGAATTCTCTACCAATTTCCTCAATCAGTAATTGTGTGGTAGCTGGAGGCTTCTTTCACGAATATTGATTATGGAACTAAGAAGCAATTGTCTGAATTGCAGGAAATGAAAGCTCAAGGAGTTCCGGAAGATCGGTTAATGCTTTTGAAGGGTGTAAGTGGAGCTTTTAGGCCGGGAGTGCTTACAGCGCTGATGGGTGTCAGTGGTGCTGGTAAGACTACTCTGATGGATGTGTTGGCTGGAAGGAAAACGGGTGGATACATAGATGGAAATATCTGCATTTCTGGCTATACCAAGAAGCAGGAGACGTTTGCTCGGATATCGGGATACTGTGAACAGAACGACATCCACTCTCCTCACGTTACAGTCTACGAGTCCATCCTCTACTCTGCATGGCTTCGATTACCTGGTGAAGTTGATTCTGCCACTAGAAAGGTTGGTGGTGCAAAACTCTAGGCTGCATCCATTTCACAGAAAATGCAATTCAACAGATTATCAAAGTGGGGATAGCTCTGCTCCATTAACAACGCACCTAAATTGCCATTACAAACATTTAAATTATAACTTGAAATGCATGGAGTTTCAGTTATCAAAATGGTGCCACCCCACTTTGGTCATTTCAATTGAATGATTTGCAATTCAGTACGACTGAGCATCCAAACGCACCCATATCTGTCTCATTCCTGATCTCTTTTGTCTGGTTTGGCATCAACTAACTGAAGTAACATTGATGACTCCAGATGTTCATTGACGAAGTCATGGAGCTTGTAGAGCTTACCTCATTGAGAGGATCACTGGTTGGGTTGCCTGGCGTGAATGGACTGTCAACCGAGCAGCGAAAGAGGCTGACCATTGCTGTTGAGCTCGTTGCAAACCCCTCTATAATATTCATGGACGAGCCTACTTCAGGGCTGGATGCGAGGGCGGCAGCCATTGTGATGAGGACTGTGAGGAACACTGTTGACACAGGAAGGACTGTAGTGTGCACAATTCACCAGCCTAGCATTGACATATTTGAAGCTTTCGATGAGGTGAGACAGAACAAGATTTAAAGAACTTGCAATATCTTTCAAAGCAGATTGATCTGTTAATGAACTAGATCTTGACATATCTTCTTCCCAATTGTAGCTATTCCTTATGAAGAGAGGTGGAGAAGAGATATACGTGGGCCCGTTGGGACACCATTCGTGCAATCTGATCAAGTACTTCGAGGTGAGTCCAAATGAACTGAACAACAAAATAGAAGGAAGAAAAAGATAGAGTCCTACCGATAGTAGAATTACTGATAGTATTTGATTTTGTTTTTATCAAGGGAATCAATGGAGTTACCAAGATAAAAGATGGATATAACCCCGCAACATGGATGTTGGAGGTGACTACTATGTCACAAGAAGACATGCTTGGGGTTAACTTCACTGAGATTTACCACAGCTCGGATCTTTACCGGTAGGTTTACACGATAAGCAATTCTGGGTCAATGTCCGAATTGAAAATTGTTTGAAACCTAGTCCTTGCTGATACATGGCGATTGATTGCAGGAGAAACAGAGCTCTGATCAATGAACTGAGCGCACCGCCACCTGGCTCAAAGGACCTTTACTTCCCCACTCAGTACTCTCAGCCTTTCATCACACAGTGCATGGCCTGTTTATGGAAGCAGCACATGTCATACTGGCGGAACCCACCGTACACTGCCGTACGGATTCTCTTCACAACCTTCATTGCCTTGATGTTTGGCACGATATTTTGGGATCTTGGGTCGAAAACGTACACTACTAACTTGGTCTAGCGGCATTTACTCTTGCATTTCTCATATGGGGCTGCGTTTGGATGCATTAGTGAATTGAATTGCAAATGGTTTGTTTGGTAAAGAGGAAATGACAATAGGAATAATGCATCATGTTTTAATTCTGTTACTTTCAAGTCCAACATGAAAGTGACATAATTGCAATTTGAAGCACTGAACCTTAATAGAAATGCTAAGGAAATCACGATTTGGTCATTTCAACTTTATTAGAATTACAATTCAGTTCAATGGAGCATCCAAACACACCCAAGATATTCCTTTCAGTTATGTACTTGAGAATTGAAACTGACTAGACTGTCATGGTCAAATTCACAGGAGGCAGCGACAGGATCTGTTCAATGCCATGGGTTCCATGTATGCAGCAGTTCTCTTCCTTGGAATTGAAAATGCTTCATCAGTGCAGCCAGTCGTGGCTGTCGAAAGAACAGTTTTCTACAGAGAGAGGGCTGCCGGAATGTATTCAGCTTTACCGTATGCGTTTGCACAGGTACTGAATTCTACAGCATCCTGTAAACTTCATTTCTTGAGAAAGTTCAATATCTCTTTTCTTCAGAAAGTTGAGTCACTCATTGAATTCTGTTTCTCAGGTCGCAATCGAGGTTCCATACATCTTCCTTCAGACTCTGATATACGGTATCATCGTTTACGCCATGATCCAATTCGAATGGACGGCTGCTAAGTTCTTATGGTATCTATTCTTCATGTTCTTCACATTGCTCTACTTCACATTCTATGGAATGATGGCTGTCGGAATGACCCCGAATTATGACATCGCTTCGATAGTCTCCGCCGCATTCTACGCAATATGGAATCTCTTCGCAGGCTTCCTAATTCCCCGACCGGTAAGTTCGAACATAAATCTCTTGATACATGCGAGCATTTTGTAACATGAACGGAATTACTGATTTGTCTTCTCTTGATTTGATCACAGAGAATTCCTGTGTGGTGGAGATGGTATTACTGGGCATGTCCCATTTCATGGACCTTGTATGGAATGGTTGTTTCTCAGTTCGGAGACATAGAGCACACCATGACAGACTCAGACAACAACGAGACTGTGAAAGAGTTCATAAGGAATTATTTTGGATTCAAACATGATTTCTTGGGAGCAGTTTCAGCTGGGGTCATCGGGTTTACGGTGCTCTTCGCGTTCGTCTTTGCAGTGTCGATTAAGGTGTTGAATTTCCAGAGAAGATGAGTGTTCAATATCTCAAATTCCTATCTTACGAGCTTGGGATGCAGTGGGATGGTATATGAAGCTAGTATCCAAGGAGCTTATGGGTGTTGCTGTGTCTATTGTTGGATGATTATCAAATCAATGTATCAAACAGTGTGGTGTATGAATTTTCTTTTCTCCTGCTTTTATTTTTCTTGAAGTGGAAGCATCAGTGTCTTGTAAGCTGTTTTCATCAGCAAATGAAAGAGTTGGTTTTATCAAACCAAGCAAATAAGATTGTGTAACTATTTGTATTCAACAGGTCAGATTTCATGTATGAAATAGCAAAGTAGAGAGATTGAAATAGAGTATCTAACAATGATTGATAGAATAGAATATAATGCTACCCAAGCAAACACATAGAAATTGCTAAGGGGGGGGGGGGGGGGGGGGGGGGGGCGGCGAAGAGAGGCATACAAATCTGGTACTCTGGTAGCATATTTGGGTTGTGTTTGGATGCAATATTGAATTGAATTGTGCAAATTCAGTTTGAACATGAAAAAATGACCAAGTTGTAATGTTTCCTTGTATTCATCGCTTTGATGCTAAGGTAGTTGCAATTTCATCATTTCCACTTTATTAAACCAGTTATTTTGCTTCAATTATATAGGCACCCAAATGCACCCTTAAGAAGAGTGCAGTCTATGCATGAAACAATGCTCCATGAAGATTAGCATATGGAATACTAGAGGGTTGGGAAATCCTTGGAAGAGATGGGTCTTTATGAATTTCCTTAAGATTGTTTACAGTGTATTAGAAATAACAATAAATAATGGTTTTTCATAATGTGGAAGGCCATCAAATTGAAGTAATGCTTTCAAGTCCAACTTGAAAGTATTGTAATTGCAATTCAGAACCTGGATCCTCAATTAAATGCTATGGAAGGAAATTATAATTCGATTATTTCCTGTTTATTAGACTAATATTGCAATTCAATTGGGTGCATTGGTTACAGATGAGTTAATGAGGCATTTATAGATAGAGGTCTCATGGTGTGTGTTGTATGCTTAAGAATCTAAAGGTTCTACAATTAGCGGGCTAATAGAGAGTTGTGGAATGCAATGCTAGTAAGAATAGAGCGGAAACGAGGAATTAGTTAAGATTGTTGACCAAGAAGTACCTAAAAATGACCATTTTCGATATCTTGGGTCAAGAATTCATGAGACCAGAGAGGTTGAGAATGATGTTGTTCACAGAATTAGAACCAGGTGGATAAAGTGGGGATGTGCCTTTGGAGTTTTATTTGATTGCCTCATACCAATCAAATTGAATGGGAAAATCTATAGGATAATTATAAGATTGGTAATGCTTTATAGGATAGAATGTGAGGCGGTTAAAAAACAACTTCATATGATGAATGTTTTGAAATGATGATGATGAGTGGATTAGGGGCAAGAAAAGGATAGAACTAGAAATTAATTCGTTCAAGGGAACTTAGGAGTAACATTAATAGGTAATAAGATGGGGGAAAGTAGACTTAGATGGTTTTGTAATTTGCAACGAAAACAAAGAACATGATGGGTTAAAAGGAATGAGAAGGTTTTAGTTAAAGGGGATGGGTTAGAAGGAGCAAGTACATTCAAGTTAAAGGCTCTAAAAGGGCAACGGGAAGGCCCAAAAAGACATGGGTGGAGGTGGTAAGGAAAGATTTAATAACTTTTGGTTTAATTGAAGATATGGTCCTTGATAGAGTGGAATAATGGAACATGATTCATGTAGCTGATCCCAATTAGTTGGGCTAAGCTTGGATGATGGTGATGATATGATTCGACAATGCATCCAAATGCACCTTACCATTTTGATCAAGTTCAATGGGAATTTTGTCAATTAAGCTAAATGCAAAATGTCCTAACTTTCAAACATAATGCTAGTTTAAAAATTAGGGATGTCAGCTAACAGGTTTCTTGCCGGACCTAGGCTTGAACTAAAATACACGGCACCAGGGCAAAATTATTTATGGGCCTACTCTCCTAGGCCCAAGCCCAGTCCAATACCTGACTAAACTCAATAGGCCCATTCTTAAGCTGGAAAATGATTAAAGCCCATGTCACAATAATAGAAAGGGCTTGTTAGGTCAATGTTTCCTAAATTGCTAACCTCCTTCAGATCTTGTGTTCAGGATTATGGGTCATCTGTGTGTAAGAATTCTATTATGTGGGTCCCAGATGATCAGTGGTTTGGATGATTTGACCGTAAGATATTTAGATTGAGGATACAGGTGGACCCACTACAATTGTGATCAATATAGATAAGCCTAGGGTGGTGCACTTGGAACATTGTCCCTGTACATGGTAATTTGATGTAGGACGGGTCGCTGACTATTTCATGGCCCAGATGGAGCAAAAGAAGACCGGACGGGGCCGAAAGTGATCCGGACCGTCAGGACCGTGAATCGGTCGTATCTCACAATCCGGAATGAGTTACGGGACGTATAATATATCAATTTGGGGTAGCTCGAGCTACTTTAGCCAACCAACCCCGCTATGCCGGGTTGCCCAATCCGGAATCGCGAGAATCGACCGTATCGACGGTCATTAGGCTAGTTTATTTTCAGTTTTACTATTTATAGTAAGTTTTAATTTGATCATAACTTTGCATCCGTATGGTTTTAGAGTTAGTGCCCAACATGAAAAGGGCTTAGAATATTTCGTAGAACAGCGTGGTTGAGGCCGTTTGAAAACTTTCTATTTTTGGCCGAAAACCAAGAGTTCTAGTAGGATTGAGCGACTTCTATAAATAGTAAGTTTACTATTTATAGTAAGTTGCGTTTTCTAGGAGTTTTAGTTGGAGTTGGATTTTGATACTTTACCTAGGGTTTAGTTTCCTATTTATATGCATTGTAATTTCGTTTTATTCATTCAATTATCAATAAATCAATTATTCGGAATTTATTTCCTTTTTTTTTATCTTTTATTTCTTCTCGTGGATTCGAGAAACACTCGGTTAGGGAGACGATGATCGACCTACCACGTCCTCCCTGCATCATTGGTATCAGAGCGAGGTTTCTTCCTCAGGACGATGGCCTCTAATGAAGGGTTGGATTCTCATCCTAAGGACGGTGCTCCAAGGGACTATCTAACGGCGACAGCCTTCGAGGCAGCATTCGAAGCAGCACGACGGGAGAACCGGTTGATCCTGCAAGGTATACAGGCGACCCTCGACCAGATTGCAGCATCGCTAGCTCCTCTTCGAGCCCAAGGCGACCAACAACCACCAACAGTTGTTATACGGGACAATCCTGTTTTCCGTAGAACACCCCAGGTGGATAACCGTAGGGTTACGCCAGACGATTCAGAACCAAGCGATGACGAGGTCGAAGACATGTTCGTACGACGACCGGCGCTAGGGAATGAGCGTGTGGAACGAGCAGAACGAGATTATCGGAGCAAAGCTGATCTTCCCAGCTTTAATGGCCTACTTCGAATAGAGGAGTTCCTCGACTGGCTGGCAGAGGTCGAGCGATACTTCGACTATATGGACGTGCCGGACGACAAGAAGGTAAAACTAGTTGCATATAAGTTTAAATCCGGTGCTTCAGCATGGTGGGAAAACCTACAGGTTTCCCGCACCCGTCAGAATAAGACACCCATCCGAACATGGCCTCGGATGAGACAGCTTCTTAGAGCTCGATTCCTCCCTAACGACTATGAACAAATTTTGTTCCAACAATACCAAAATTGTCGTCAGGGAAATAGAACCGTAGCCGAATATCTTGAAGAATTCCAACGATTGGCTACACGGAATAATTTATCAGAATCAGAGGCACAACAAGTATCACGATTCATTGGTGGGTTGCGATTTGCAATTCAGGATCGAGTCCAAATGCATCCAGTTTGGACGTTGAGTGAGGCCAACCAATTGGCCACTCGAGCAGAAACACAGTTGTCACGGCCCCCTGCTCGACCATATCCGGCAACACAAAATCCCAACACCGGACCCACTCAAGATACAACGTTGGCCAAAGGCAAGGAGCCTATAGGAGGGCGTCCTCAACCTCCTTCGGTCACGAACCGGGACTGGGGAAGCGGTTCCTCAAGACCTCAACGTACAGCTCCCACTACAGCGGGTTCCAGCAGGATCCCCAATCCATATGGCCGGCCAAGACCAGACCATTGTCTCCGTTGTGGCCAACCAGGTCACTGGTCGAACGCTTGCCCTCAACGCCCTGCAGCACACTTAACTACGAATGAAGGCGGTGTGGAAGGTGAGCCAACAGAAGATAACCCCGAATTGGAACAGGCCGAAGAGGGGGACACAGAAGATGTCGATTGGCTGACTAAAGATCATGGGGAATCGCTAGTAGTAAGACGACTACTTTACGCCCCCAGGAAGGAAGTGCACCCACAACGACATAATATTTTTCGCACAAAGTGCACCGTGCAGGGCAAAGTCTGTGACGTGATCATAGACAGTGGGAGTAGCGAAAATATTGTCTCGAGAATTATGGTGGATAAGTTATATCTGCCTATGACAAAGCACCCTACCCCTTACTCTATCGGCTGGATCAAGAAGGTGAACGA